>BSBM01000341.1:1452500-2725000 GCA_027924585.1 Larix kaempferi | reverse complement strand
GTTGTGCTCCATTTCCGTTGCGGTTTCTTCAGACTGTCGGTTTAATGTAAATGTAAGTCTTTATGGCCGGCTGAAAAGAGAATTCTCATTCCTTCCTTATTTTCCTTTGTTAACGTTGCACCCTCCGTCCCTTGGATGCTGCGAATATGAATATTGTCAGTCAGCTGGGCTCAGCTGGGCTGAGATCATCGGTTTATTCATCCACGTTGTAGTTGATAAATTTGCAAATTCTCAAAAGAAAGAAAGCAAAAGAACAGGATTTCTATAATGGAGAACTTGATTTTGATGTTAGATTTTGAAATCTCTTGTTGTGATTATAATATGAAAATGTTCAAATCATCGGCGTGAAGTGGTAGTGCTGGCACTTTTAAGTGATTACTGGAGCGACGTAACGAATTTGAGTGGAGAAACGAATTGTGTAGTGGAGGTTGTGCAATTATTCCCCCGGGGAAGGCCCGTGGGGAATGATAGAAGAACTATAAGATTTATCTATAAAAAAAATCGGTCTATGGGATAAGGAATGGCCCATCGAACCAGCATTTTATAGAATATCTGAAAATAATTCTTGGAAATGGAGATTTCAGTCGTTAATTGGCCATAAGATAAGTGGCTTTTCGCCTTAATGGAATAGGTAGATCCACGGTGATATGCTTTAGTTTTGAGGAATTAATTGCGTGGAGATTGGCAGCTTTTGGGTGCGGGGATTGTGAATCATCCGTCCCATTCCATTCCTACAAGTAGCCAATCTGCCACCATTTTCAATCGGCGGGAAACCGGCAGCCTTTTGCATAAATAATTGCCGAGAGACAGAGTGGGCTGTGCAGTGTTATAGAGCTCTGTGTGCTGGAAAGCATTGAAAAGAAAGCTTGTCGTTTTTTCCAGCTCCTGTGCCCATTTTCATATTGATATTGCCCACTAACGAAATTCAAGCCAGTCAGTCTCTAGTGTCCGGTTTTGCGTATTGATTTTGATACGCACGACTGGACTGCTAAGATAGTGCTCCTGTCCATTGCCTGCACACGAAAATGGTGAAGTTCTCGAAGCAGTTTGAGGCTCAGTTGGTCCCAGAGTGGAAGGATGCTTTCGTGAATTATAGGCAATTGAAGAAGGAAGTAAAGACAATTCACAAGCAGAAGCTTCTGCTGGCTGCCGATCATAAAGCCGAGCGACAAAGTCCTGGTTTTCTTAAATTCGATCATATATCACGTATAACAACGTTTCTGAAGAAGAAAACCCGCCATTTCTTGCGTGGGGATCTCGAGCCAAACATCATTCAGGTAAATATGTATAAACATCCTTCACTGGTTACGCACCAAAGTAGCTGTAGCTGATTGCACAAGTTCTTGTTATAATGAAAAAAACTTGCTTCATATTTGTAGATTAATAAACTATATAGTTTTGTTTATTACATTATTTTAAGAAGTAAATCAATGAATTTTATAAGGTAAGGAAAAGAGTTTTTTTATCATAAAATTGAACATATTGTGTTTTAATCCTATTTTGAAATTACATGAAACGTGAGAATTGGTTTTCATCATTTCTAAACTTCACATCTCCAAGGATTCAATACTTCAAATTGGTT
This sequence comes from Larix kaempferi, assembly GCA_027924585.1. Classification (NCBI taxonomy): domain Eukaryota; kingdom Viridiplantae; phylum Streptophyta; class Pinopsida; order Pinales; family Pinaceae; genus Larix; species Larix kaempferi. The sequence goes on along the minus strand of BSBM01000341.1, from coordinate 2,723,418 downwards.
TATCATTTCTAAAGTAAATCGATGAATTTTATAGGGTTAACAGCTAAGAGAAAGTGTTTTTTATCATAAAATTGTGTTTCAATCCTATTTTGAAATTGAATTAAACGTGAGAAGTTGTTTTTCATCTCCAAGGATTTAATACTTATTAAGACAATAAATTTCCATGGTAGAGTTTAAGATTGCTTTAGGTCTTGTTAATGGCGGATGCAATGAATACTATTGTTGATGCAGGTACATAAAGCTCGAGAGGATGTGTACGAGACGAAGGTGGTTCAGGGCCAGTTCGATCAGACAGATGCTGCACAGACATTCTTTTCGACGCTGGACACCCAGTTGAATAAAGTGAACCAGTTCTATAAAAATAAAGAAAAGGAGTTCCTTGACAGAGGGGACGCATTGAAGGAACAGGTGCGAATTTTGAAGGAGTTGAAAGTTGCTCTCAAACAGCAAAAGGACAAACAATCATCTCAGGGTGGTGAAAGTGAGAATGATTCCACGCATTATGTCGCTTCAATCGATGACTCTAAAGCTGGTAATCATATTCCACACAAACCTCTCAACTTATGTTTAATCTATTCCTCAGTTTAATCTTTTCAAATGACCCATAGATTAAAAGAAGTTTAATCTATTCCTCAGTTTAATCTTTTTATGTTTTTAGCAACTGTCATTTTTTCCCATAAGTGGATGAGTTTAATCTATTCAAATGACCCGTTACTTTACCATAAAATCTATTATTATGACTAACCAATCAATCCCACTAGATCCACAGCCTACCTTCAAAGAAAAAAAAAATCTAAAACCAGATTTATTAATATCTCCTCAGATTAATTTTATCCATGAGTGCAAGTTTGACATATAATCCAAGAGCCATATTTATCAGTCCCACATTCATATTTTACCCTTCACGTGGTTGGCAAATCCATGAAGTGAACAGCGAAAGTCCATGAACTAGGTATGAAACACAAAACCCTGAAGCATATACAGATGAAACTTAGGTTTCATTTTCAGAAACGAACCTCAGAGAATTGAATCCCCCTACACGTTTCAATTCTGTGTTGATTTTAGTTCTCTGTGTTTAATTTCCAAAATTGAAACCCATGTTTGATTTTCACGTCTCTTAGGTGTCTGTGTTTCATCATCTCTGGCTTGCAGAAACCACAGGGATGTGATTTCACATTCTTTGGGTTTTCTGTGTTTCATTTCTACTTGGAAGATTTACATTTAACGTGTGGTTGTAATAGCTTATGTGCTGATGGTATGTGACATTTCCTCCACCGAAACTGTAGAGCACTTGGCTTCTGTGGCCACAAAATGATTTATGTAGAGCACTTCGCTTATGTACAGGAGTATGATTTGTGGTTAGACCCAATCAATTAGAGGACTGTAGCACTTTGCTTGTCTCAAACATATCAAATTGGCAAACACTATTCACTATGTAGATTTGTAATGATTGCTGGTTGGAAATTGGGTAGAACCTGTTGAAAAGTTCCACCAGTTTCAGGGATGGGATCATTATCAAATTGGCAAACATTAGTGATTGATGGTTGGAAATTGGTCAGAACCAGCTGAACCGTTCCACCCGTTTCAAGCAAGTAATCATAACTATAAGGAGTTTGCATGGTGCTTACCATATGCCTATGAAATTAATTACTTTATTTTAGGCTATGGTGGCCCTTCCATTTTATCTTGTTAAGCTATTATATTATTTTCCTAAGATAAGAATGGAACGGATCTTTGATAAAAGGAAGCTGATTTTCTGTTTCTTTTAATGCTTCTACACTGATCTGAGATTTCAGCATATAAGAGATCCTTCTAGAATTAGGTCTCTTTTGGGGATTTATGGCATTTTATCTTTGCCTATTACTCAAGTTGTTACAAGTTCAATATTTAAAAGGTAATAATATCAAATATATGCTGTGCTTGATTAATGGAGTATTCAGCGTTCCAAGGTTTCCTGTAAACAACTGGAACCACTCCCCGAGGTATGATATCGTGGCAGCTGCTTAAAGCACACGTCACCTGTTATGGTAATCAGTTGCTTTAATTTGAGTGTATGTCTTAATTTCCTGCCTTCAAGTAACATTTGATTCTCCTTGAAGAGCTTAGATCACTGATTTTAAATCTCCTTTGCCTGAACAGATAGTATCCGTGAGGCTGTGGAGGATGTTGATCTTGTGGACGAACAGGAGATGGCGCAATTAGAGGAGGGTATGAATGGTTTTGAGAATAACGACCAGAGATTGGTTGAATCGCCCAAGAGACGATCTTTCGATGGAACAAAATCCAAGAAAGGCAACGAAAAACATCTGAGCAAACTCAAATCCAACCCAGGAAATCGAAGTTTTAATTCACAAGGTCGAAACATGAGGATGAAAATTCCAATCACTACACCTACCAGGACGATTTCTGCAATCACGTATCTCCTGTGGGATGATTTGATGAATCAGCAGAACAAAGAAACCCCAGAAGGAAACCGATTTACGCTTAACAAGAAGAATCTTCACCGTGCCGAAAAATTGATCCGTGGAGCTTTCGTGGAGCTATACCGCGGGTTAGGTTTCCTGAAGACTTACAGGTATACTACATTAAATCCAAATGAGCATTTGCTCTTCTTGCTGAATGAAGGGCTTATTAAAACGGATTAGTACACTACGTTTGATCGAAATTACTACTATTTTGTACAAGGATGCGTTCGAACTTTGTATTTTCCTTTCTAAACTTGCAGCTATTTCCAGCGAATATATTCTCCGGTTTATACAAAACTATTTTTTCTTCCTATGATGCAGATCGTTGAACATGCTTGCCTTTGTGAAGATCTTGAAGAAATTTGACAAGGTACTCACTTTTCATAAACCCAGTTTTCTATCTCCCAAAACATTGCTAATATCTAAATAGTATGGATACATTGTTATAATGGTGAAAAATATAGTTTCAGGACTGCCTACACTAAAACAATTGTGAATTGATGTATTGAGGTAGGGTAGTTTAGTGGTGGACTGATTCTCTTCATGGATATGAAAAAGAAATGTATATATTAGCACAGCCACAAGTAAAGTGGTTTGTGAACATTTATAGATATAGTTAACCATTTAGTTTTGAGAGATGATTTGTTGTTAAACAAAGATTAAACATTAAAATAATTAATATAAATATGAAACTAACATAAACATTAAACTAATTAAAATAAATATAAAACCAAATACTATTTAATAAACATACCCCTTTTCTTAACCAATTTTTAACTGAAACTTATTTAAATCTTAATCAAGATGCATTTGAGCATAACAAGATAAAACGACCATGAAATGAATCCCCACTCTATACCTATCAGTGTAATAAGTTTTGAGAAAATATACATTTTTCCATCCCAATATATATGTTTTCCATTCTCCCTACCTCTACATATTAGAGACCATATACATTTCTCTCTTTTCTCCCTACCTTTACATATTAAAGACCATGTGCATTTTTCTCTCTCCCATTTTCATTATTACGAGAGTAAGGTTGGAAGAAAACGCATTTCAAGTATAAGGTTATCATAAGAGTATGGTTGATATCAATGTGTCATGTTTGCTTTATAATACAAGGCTGCTGTAACATTATCATTAGCATTAATGTGTCAAACTAACCTTATAACATAGGCTATCTCCTTCCACTTTCAAACTTATTATGAACTATATCATAAGTTATTTTCTCCTTTATCTCCGAACTTACTATAAATTTTTTATATACCCCAAATATATCCACTACAGTTTTATATATATTTTGAAAGTAAAAGTCCCTAAAAGAAGATGGATTTATAACCTAAACCAAAACCAACTCAATATTGATGATTATATACTCATGCTTCTATTTATAAAAATATATCAAAAATATATTTTATGAAAATATACCAAATATATTTTTATGTTAACTGTATTAGTTTTATATACATATTCAAACTAAAAATCACATCTAGGAAAACTAGATTTATAATATAAATGAGAACTAATCAAATATATTTACACCCATAGATGTTTATATCTTAGAATTTGGAGTGGACTGCCATACATGCTTTTCCTAGATTAAAGGAGGATAGGAGGATTTGGACTGGACTGTCCATATTGATTTCATGGTCATCCTTCAAAATTCAAAATAAACAATTATAAAAAAAATAAAAAGTAAAAAATCACTGGTAGCGAATGCATGACTAACTTGTAAGTCATGTATGGATAACATGTAGTGAGAGACAACTCATTTAGCTAAATAAGATAATAAGTAGCTAAGGCATATATAATAGGTGATTAAAATTAAATATAGAAAACAAGTAAATATAACTTGTTCATAACACTTAACTTGTAACTAATTGCTATTCACCGATCACAAACTAAATAACTGTATTAGTTATATTTTTGTAAGCTTATATGCTAATAAAAACAAAATTGAACAATCAAATTTGCAAACCAAAAATAATAGACCGAAAATAATAGCGATGTATCAGCGATGGGTATATACACCTGCGTTTGTCCATAAAAAAAAATGGACATATATGCCAGGTATATATACCCGTCTTTAATTATTGCCACAGCGAACTTGAACAGTGAAATTAACAAAACTGAAAATAGCAGCGATGTATCACAGATGGGTATATACACCTGCGTCTGTCCGTTAAAAAGGGCATATATGCGAAGTATATATCCGTCTTTAATTCTCGCCACAGCGAACTTGAACAGTGAAATTTACATAATAGAAAAGATCATGGATGTACCTCCGTCTGTCCGTCAAAAGGGGCATATGTGCCAAGTATATATGCCCATCTTTAATGCTGGCTAGTGCGAACTTGAACAGTGAAATTTACAACTGAAAATAGAAGCTTTTATGTGATATCATAATATCATAAATTTACTTATTCGAAAATTCAGAAAGGTCGATGAAAATAGAAAGCGAATAAAGATAAATGTCTAATCGACCGAGAATTTGTAGTCCAACTTCACCTTGGTCACCTTGGTCAAGCTTCATCATTATTTTTTATTTAAAATAGAAATCAGTAAAAAGCCGATGGCTGCCATTGATTAGTGCAGCTAAAGGTATTAGTGCAAGGATATTGTCTGCGCTTATAAAAGGTTGATTGTCTTGACGAATTCGTAAGACATAGGCTAGAAGTCTGCTTTAAATCAAAGTTATTCTCCAACTGTCTTGTCCAGGATATTAAGAGAATATAGTTTGTACTTTTAAAATCTTGCTCGTGTACTTTTCTATGGTCGTGCAATAGCGAGAGGAACAATATCATGCCCAACTCCAAACTGAGTGCTTTCTTCGTTGGACAGAGGAACGGAGATTCTCTTTGCACTTTCTGCTGCTTTTGTCAGTGAGTGGAGCTGATGCCTAGTCTCTACAAGTAGACTTCTTTATTCCATTTTTAACTTTATACTATTTGTGTACTCTCAGGAATATTATTTCAGCACCACTCAGATTTATTAGGCAAAAGCTAAGCATTGAGCTGCATACTATTAAATGAGGCGGCTTTCCAGATCCAAGGAACTCTAAATACTGAGCTACCACATTTAATGCTCTGTAACTCAATGCTTAACTTTCACCAAAATCTATTTAACCTAGCAACTTAACTGATTGATTATGACCAGGCAACAACGTTCTTACCAAGTGATTTGAAGGTGTACACAGGCGTTATCTAAAATATGTTTTTTTTACTACCTAGTTGGAATTCCACTAGTTTGACACAGAAGGAAACACAATCTTTTGAATTCATAAGTATCTTTTCAAAATACCTAACGCTGTTTTTTTTGTTTTTCAAATGGATACTAGGTAGGTCTGTATAATGGGATTTTTCTTATACCATTTTCTTTTCAGTGGATTTCTTATACCATTTTCTTATGATCAGGAGTATGTATAGGAGAATTATTCTTTTACCACTTTCAGAGCAACATGGAATTTTTCTTTTCCAACAATGGTGGAAAAGTGGTTTATATTATTTTTTTATCGATTCACAAACTTTCGTCATAATTAGATATTCTAACTGTTTTGTTCATGACTAAACTTTTCAATTCATCCATCCTACCAAAGGATTGTATGGTGGGTATACAGTACAGTGCTGCCAGAGTCGCTCCATGGAATATGAATATAAATAAAAGGAAACTAAACTCATGCCTTACCATATACAGTACCCTGAAAGAATATTTTTTTCAATCAACATTATTTCTCAACGACTAGTGAAATCCACATTTACTCTATGATGCCCAATTGCTAATGCCAGGAGGCTAAATGCGTTAATTTGAAATGTCAGTGATAAATCTCAGAGCATTCTACACACTTTGAATTGTTTTTTAAGGTAGTATATGTTTGAACTTTTGAAGTGATTCCCCAAATTAAAATTGTCTTCGCAGGTTACAGGGCAGCAGCAAGTTTTACCTATTTACTTGGACGTGGTCGAGAGGTCATACTTCAACACCTCGGACAAGGTAAGGCTTTGATTGCGGGGACGTTACTAAAACTTTCATCTTACCAGGACTTTAACTGAAAGAGCTAGAATAGAATTGTTGACATGAATACATGCACCGTGATGTACAGGTAGTAAAACTGTCCGATGAGATTGAAGAACTGTTTATTCAACATTATGCACCTGATGACCGCAGAAAGGCCATGACATATCTCAAGCCAAAGCAATCCAAAGACTCCCATACAGTCACATTTTTTATCGGTAGGAAATATTGATATGCTAGTCTTATACACTAAATAGCGAAATACAAATATATCTTCTTAATCTCGTGGTCCAGAGAAGTCTAGTTTATCTTCAAATCATTGCAGGTCTTGAATGAAAGGATGGGCTAAACAGCAGACATTTCTGAGAATGATTTAGACTGGAAAGGGAATCATAGTTTTATTTGAAATTATGCTGTGCTCTTGTTAATAATAATTTTATTTGGAATTATGACCTGTTTCTGATTTTATTAGGGATTTTAGATATATGAATCTTACATATATTATTTTTCTTACATATTTTATTTTACTTTTCTTCTGGATTTTTGTATTTGAATTTGTATTTTTTTTAAGAAGAAACATATATTCTTAACCAATTTTATTAAATTATAAAAATTACTTACAATCTTTTTTATTTTTTACAATATAATTCAATTAATTAAAATAACATATATATATGAAAAGTGATTTAAGCATTCTGTATTAATGTTACAGAATATCTGGTTAGTTCCATTTCATTAGAAATTGAATCCTCTGCATTAGTAGTTTAAACCTAGTATTGATCACAGAATATCTGGTTAGTTCCATTTCATTAGAAATTGAATCCTCTGCATTAGTAGTTTAAACCCAGTATTGATCACGAGGTAAGATTGCAACATGGTATAGTATTTTGGTTTTATGTATAGAGCTAATTTTGATTGATATTTGATACTATATAACTTTTGTTTAGTCATAATGATAGTGGAGAACATGGATATTAAGTATTTTGAGGATATTATAAGAGTTTGAAATCATTTATTTTGATTTTGGAGTAAGATTTACAATTACTTTTGAGTTCTTCTTTTTAGTGTTTAAGGAAATAGTTTAAGAGTTCACTATCCTGAGGCATTTAACAAAAAATCTGTTTAATTTTCCTTAAATAATGGTGATGAGTCAACTCACATTTGCTCATAGCTCTCACTAACAATTTAACAACTGACTTATGATAACTTTTGACATCTTCCTTATCATAACAATAAAAAAACAAAACATTCTAACTTTAAAAATATAAATTTCAATTTTTTTTATATGATGTTATATACAACGATATATCTCCTAAAATAAAATAAAATATTCTTGCCTATTCTATTCGATCATTTTTTAAAAGACACGAACATAATTTTTAATTTCCAATTTTTGCAGGGCTTTTTACAGGATGCTTCTTAGCTTTATTTGTAGGATATATTATCATGGCCCATTTAGCTAAAGCATACATGGGTAAAACCTACTGGGCAACAAGTTACCCAGTTTTCAGGTTTGATTCTTCTCCGACGTTCAACATTTATAAGTTTAACAGCCTTACTCTAGCATGATATGAAGACATCTCTTTTAAAAATTATTCAGACCCTTTTTTCAAGTAAAGATGGTTGGTATATGAGTCAAATTTCAATGCGTCTCAGTAATCTCTGCCAAGTGATACTAATGGGAATACATGTTTGGGTTTGCTTGTACAGCTTGTTGACTTTACTGAATTTGCACATATTCTTGTACGGCTGTAATATCATCATGTGGAGAAGGCATCGAATCAACTATATATTCATCTTTGAATTTGCCAGAAAAAGAGAGCTTAAATACCAAGATGTATTTTTGATTTGCACCACTTTTATGACAGTGGTAGTGGGTTGTATGGTTGCCCAGCTGGCGCTGAGAGAAAAAGGGTTCTCTCCTATTCAAGTGGATACTATGCCTGGCTTTTTGTTGCTGGTAATGTTTCTTCTAAGAAAATATTTTAATGACTTTGCCATGATATATCAACGTTTGTTTAAATCTTCACAAATTTTTCTCTGAAAATTGGCAGGCCTCCATTGCAGTCCTATTGTGTCCACTGAACATTATTTATCGGTCAACAAGATTTACTTTCCTTCGAATTCTACGTAACATTATCCTATCTCCTTTGTACAAGGTAAACATTTTTCACATTTTATACCAACTTCGCAAATAGTTTTGTAACGTTTTAAAGATCCACATATATTTATAAGTTGCCTTGGCTTTAACTGTGAATGTAGGTGGTGATGGTGGACTTTTTCATGGCTGATCAACTAACAAGCCAGGTAAATTTTCAACATAAAAATATTAAATGTCTTGCCTCATGCACACTTTTAGTCAGCTGAAAAAGAGAGTAGAATCATGAATGAATGGTAAAAACAATGACTTATTCATAGTTTTAACCTAGATATCCATGGTCCATTGTGAATAATGTTTGCCCCTAATTTATGTGAATTTACACTATGCCTTCATCTTGCTTTCTGTCAAGGATCTCAAGTGATATAGGCAGTTATATCCATTGGTTGGATTTTGCAGGTTCAGTTGCTAAGGCAGTTGGAATATGTAACATGTTATTACGCTACCGGGAGTTTTAGAACGGAGAACTCTGATATTTGCAAAAATAAACAATACAGAGACTTGGTATACGTTGTCTCTTTTCTTCCATACTACTTGCGAGCTATGCAGGTATTTTATATTTCTATTCCGTTGAGCCAGATTGTAATCAGCTTAAATTTATCTTCACCTTGAATTTATCAGGTCTGAGTACGAAACAGATCTTTTAAATTACAAATATCAAAACTTTTACATTGAATTTTCAAATCCTGTTATACCCGCAGTGTGCAAGGCGATGGTTTGACGAAGGAGATTTAAATCATATAGCGAATTTGGGAAAGTATGTGTCTGCCATGATAGCTGCTGGAGCACGGCTGACATATGAGAGGCAACCAACAATCGGGTGGCTGGCGTTGGTTGTGATCACATCGACTATTGCAACTATATACCAATTGTATTGGGACTTTGTCATGGACTGGGGACTTCTCAAACCTCGTTCACGAAATCCTTGGCTGAGAGATGAACTAATTCTTAAACCCAAGATCATTTACTTCTTCGCCATGGTATGTACTCGTGAATCATTTGTAAATGGTAATTCTAATAACATGTACATCCAGTTTTCTCCCTGGAGAACAGATAGAAATATAGTTAACCATCTAATTGATTAGGCATTAATAAGAATGGAGTAAAACATATAGATTTTTAAAAATTGTAAATCTCAAATCTTACGACTACATATTCTTTTTAGAAGTGGGTCTCCTTATTTTGGCTAAGTTATGGCTAAGTTATGGCTAAGTTATAGTATAGATAATGATTAGAGATTTCTTAAAATTGTTTTAAAATCTAGTCAAGATCATCTTGAACACAAAAGACCCTAGTAAAAAGAGAGGCCATTGCATTAAACTAAACTATTGTGAAATGAGCTCATTTTAAAAGATATCAATCACATTAAAAATATTCACATTTAAGTTTAAAGAGAAAATGTGGGGCCATAAAGAATAAGAATTAGAGGTTAAAAGAAAATTAAGATACTATAAGGAGGTCATTAACCCTAATCTAAAAATAAAAAAACATTTATCCGTTTTAATTAGTCATAAGAAGAAAATTAATATACCCAAGATAACAACTAACTCTCATGAGCTTCATAATGGAATAAGAGGCTGCTGGACAATTCCTAAGGCAAAGTGGATGAAAAGGATTTGCCATCTTTGTAAGATTGAGTGTTGAAGATGAAAGCCACTTTCTCTTAGAATGCCGTGCTTACACCCACATAAGATCGCAGTTTCATAATCTTTCTTACAATACAAACCTCCATAATATTCTAACTTCTCAAAACTATGACCACCTAGGAACACTTTTTTCTAAACCTTTTGAGCATAAAAATAATTTTTTTATAAGCTCCCTTCTTCTAAATTATTATAAACCTCGATTCATTTTAACCCAAATTTTAAAATCTCAACTTTTTGGTAAGAAGATAATTTATATGGGAAGAGAATTGTTTGGTTTGTCATAAAATTTCTTTTTATCATTAACGTTATACAAAGTAACGCAGTTCTCTCTCATCGGGCTGTAAAATACTCTATCTCTGTGCAATAAATGTGATATTAAACGTTATTAACATAGTGAGATTGAACTTGTACTGCAGGCACTAAATTTAGTACTTAGACTTGCATGGCTACAGTCAGTTTTGCCCTACAGTTTTGAGACTGTTGATCAGAGCGTCACGCTCTTTTTTCTAGCTTCACTTGAAGTCATTCGGAGGGGACACTGGAATTTTTACAGGTAACTGTATTTTCATTTAGTATTTATAATGTACACTTGATATATGATCGTGATCAAAACAGCTGCGCTATACATTTTAATGGTCATGGCACTGCACCTTATGCATTTTTTGGTCGTGGCTTTTGCAATGGTATGCATTAAGCTTTCTGCAATGCCAAAAATATGAGAGACTAATGATGGGTATTGTTACGATTCAGGTTGGAGAATGAGCACTTGAATAATGCGGGCAAGTACAGAGCTATAAAACACGTGCCACTCCCTTTTCATGAAGTTAATGATGATTAAGGGAGAGCATCGATGAAAATACAACGGTCCAATTTATACCTCGATCTGTAAATGAAAACAAGTTCCAACACTGTCGATGTTGGGCTCTGGATACATGGGATAGCAGTCATTGATCGAGCTGATGGTTGTCAAGAAGTACTGGTGTACATTTACGTCGTTGGGCTCACAAACTAGAAACTTGGAGCACATATGGTCCTCTCGACGCAAAAGTTGGGAAGTCTTATTTGTATTATGGGATTAGTTTTCTTTTTCAATGTCAAACATGAAGAACTGTATCTTTATATATAACCAGTGTTTCATTTTAATATATAACCCATGTTTCATTTTAATATATAACCAATGTTTCATTTTTATATTTTAAAGTAATTGCATTATTTTAAAATATTTTTTTATAAACTTAAGTTAATAATAAAATATTAATAATACTTTAAAAGTTCAAAATATATATTTCTCATTTGAATTATATATATATAACCACATCAATAGCCCCTAAAAAAGGATTAACTCTAATCTAGCCATCCTAAAATTATGTCCACTATAACTAAGAATAGAAATATAAGTTCTAACAATTCTAAACAAATTATGTCTATGCCAGAGCTTCATAAGCTTCATACTTCATTAAAAGGAATGTCCATTAAGGTCGAATTTGTGTTGTTCTTTGCATAGAAATCTTTATCTATGCTCATACTTGTAGATGGCGAACATAATCCTGCTTGTTGCATTAACTAGAATGTTCAACTTCGCATCCGAAGTTCTAATCTAAACCTAGATTTCATCCAATTGCAGTATAATTTTTCTATGGTTATCCATTTGAGTTGGAGATTCATGGACTCACTTCCCTTGACGAGACTAGGCATTCCTACCCTCGCTTCTCCTTCATCAATGGCTTCTTCTTCTGCTTGTGAGCTAGCACCAACCCTCCTTGTGAACCAAGCAACAAAAAAAACCTAGAAACTGGGATACCAATGGAGATAATCCATATGTTGCTCACATTGTCAATCCACTACAAATATAACAGAGGAAAATGCTAACACCTTCTCAAACCTTCTTGTCCTCTCATAATAATCATGACCTCCATTTTGATTCCACCCTCTGTCATTTCCTACCTCGGCCACCCAACACCTTCATTAGTCTTTTCCTTCATTAAACAAATCATCTAATAGAAGCCTCCCTTCTAATTACACCATCTATCTCCTTGTTACCAACTTCTAAGACCTTTTGAAACCTTATTTTCCTCTCATAATGATCCCAACCTCCATTTTGTACCTAGGACAACCAATACCTTCATTACTCTCTACCTTCATTAAACACATAATCAAATCATGCAGTAGAAGCCTCCCTCCTAATTGCACTATCTGTCTCCTCATTACCCTCACTACGAAATGATTGTAGGTAATGGTGTATGTCCCTTAACTCGGTATGAGCCTCTCTTTTCATCCTTGCCACTTATCCACCCAATCTAGGTAAAGCTCAATTATATTATTCCATGAAAATAAGTATAATTATTTTTAACTACATAATCATCACCAGTTTTGAACTTGTGACTTCCTAAGAAGATACATATGTTCTTAACCATTAGGTCCACTCTAACTATACTCACTACTTAACATCTTCATTTAATGTCATTCATTCAATATAATATTCAAGGTCCACTCTAACTATACTCACTCCTTAACGTCTTCATAATATCATTCATTCAACATAATATTCATGTGATATGTTTCATATGCTTTATCCTCTAATGATAAATTGGAGGGATTGGGTTAACAACGAGATTGTGGGAATAAGATAATGAGAAAAAACATGCTTATAATGGAACTATTACCCTTCAATATAAAGGCTTTTCTTATTCTCGTATTGTGTCTATGAGGTAAATATCACAGATTACTAATCCATGAGGTAAATATCACATAGATTATTGGTAGTTTCTTGACATACCATTGATCAAGTTCAACCAAAAAAAAACTTATTATCACATGATTTTCTCAAGAAATATAAGATATTCAATTTTAAAATGTGTATATATTGAAAATATATATATATATATATACTTGTAGATGTATATATTCTCAATGTAACAATAATAAAAAAACAAAAGTTTTTTTTTAAAGAAAGTGGGGTAGAAATTTATTAAAAGAAAAGGAGAAAAAGGAATACAAAATCTAAATATTTATTTGTTTTTAAGATATCAAAGTTTATATACAGCAAACTTAATATTATAAAAATGTGAAATATGAAGTAGCTAAAGGTAAAATAAATAAATAAATGATGAAAACATTAATTTAATAATTTTAAAATTATTTTTATAATACAAAAATAAACATAAAAATTAATAAACAACACCTCCTAAGGTTTATAAAAATTAACCTACTTCCATAGGTTACTTCATAAATGAAGTAGCTCAAGGTAAAATTAAAAAAAAATTGATGAAAATATTAATTTAATAATTTTAAAATTATTTTTATAATATAAAAATAAACATAAAAATTAATAAACAACACCTCCTTAAACTAAATTAAGGTTTATAAAAAATTAACCTACTTCCATATGTTACTTCATAAATGTTGAGGGTTGTATAGCAATTGCTTATTTTAAAATGGACTATTTGAGTGAGGTTGTTGTTCTACTATATGGGTGAAACACATAAAAATAAGAAGTAAATCAAGGCATAATTGCAATACTTAAGTTATGTCATGTAGAAGTATGAGTCAAAACCTTTAAGATATAATAATTAGAAGTAGGTTAAGATCATATAGTCAAAACCTTCAAGATATCATAATTATAAGATATCATAATTATAAATAGGTTAAGAGCATAGAAATGTAAATAGTCTCTTATTGTATGATAATGCAACTTGTAAGATGAGTATTGGAATCACTAAAAGATAAAATGAGTATTGGAATCACCAAAAGATAAAACGAGTAATTTAAAGATAAAATTTGTTGTTTAAAATTTCAGTATACTTTTATAATCCTTAAAAAATACCCCGGAACTTAAGTATGGATGATTTTACTTGACCATGGTAGAATTTTTTTAATGATAGATTATTATGGCAAGCTATGACCATGGTGAAATATGTTTGAGCATTAATAAATATCGTTGACCATAGTTTAATAAAGTTGACCATGGTGACCATGTTCATTGTTGGTGAGAATCATTAAATTTGGTAAAGAGGTTGAATTCAATATTATGTCACATGTGACATTAAGAAGTTGAATTGATAATATTGTCAAATTACAACATTAAGAGGTTGGGTTATGTGAAATTTCTATGGTCCTCAATGGTGATACCCCATTGCAATCTTCCTCGAGGGTTGAGTTGCATTGATCATCAATTGTTATGTCAAAATTGCTACACCATGGTTGGAAATGCTTGACTTTGGTTGAATTTTGTTAACAATCATCAAGGTTGAGTTATGTCAGATTGTTATGGTCCTAAATGGTTATGTCACATTACAAAATTTGTGAAGGGGAAGGTCAAAATGTGATGATCCTTAAGGTTGTGCAAAGTTGACTATGGTTGTTCATGGTTTACAATCGTTGACCATGGTTTTTCATGGTTGGACATGGTCAACTATGGTCGACTATGGTTGACCATGCTTAACCATGGTTATCCATGGTTCACTGTGTTTGTTCATGGTTGAATGTGGTTGACGATGGTTGATGACAATTGACCATGGTTGTTCATGGTTGAGTATGGTTGTTCATGGTTGAACATGGTTGTTCGTGGTTGTTCATGGTACACCATGGTTGTTCATGGTTGAATATGGTTGATAATGCTTAATCCTAGTTTTTTTATCATGGTTAAACTTAGTTGGTTTCCCATGGTTGTTCATGGTTGAATACAGTTGACCAAGGTTGTTCATGCATGACCATGGTTGACATGATGGTCTACCCTAGTTGGTTGACCATGGTTGAATGCAGTTCACAATGGTTGTTCATCCTAGATTATGGTTAACCATGATTGATTATGGTTGATGATTGTTGGCTAAGGTTTACCTTAGTTGGTTGCATACGATTAAGTATAGTTGACTATGGTCGAGCATGGTCAACTATGGTTGACCCTAGTTGCTTAACCATGGTTCTTCATGGTTGGCTATGATTTACTATAGTTGTTCATGTCTGACCATGGTGGAACATGGTTGTTGTGATGGTTGACCATTTTGGTTGTGATGGTCCCCAATGGATATGTCATGTTGTGATATTCATAATGATTGACTTATGTATGGTGGTTATGTTCCTCAATAGTTATGTCACATTGAAAACTTTGCAAAGGGTTAGGAACCAATGTGATGTTCCAACATCTCTCAGTGGATATGACAATTGGAACATTCAATGCACTTGAATATCTTGACCATGGTTGACTATGGTTGAAACCAGATGGTTAGAAATGGTTAACTATTGTTAAATATCAATTATTATGGTCAACTATTGTTGACTATGGTTCACCCTAGTTGGATGAGCATGGTTGTTCATGGTTGACTATGGTTTACCATGGTTTTTCATGGTTGAATATGGTTAGTCATGATTGACCATGGTTGTTCATATTTAACTATGGTTGTTATTAGTTTACCATGGTTGAATATGGTTGTTAATGGTTGACTATGGTTGTCTATGGTTGTCTATGATTGCTCATGGTTAACCATGATTGATTCTGGTTGACCATGGATGACCATGGTTGACTATGGTTATTCATGATTGACCATGGTTATTCATAGTTGACTATGTTTTTTCATGGTTTATTATGGTTGGCAATGCTTGACTGTGGTTGTTCATGGTTGACCTTAGTTGTTTGACCATGGTTGAATATGGTTGGTTACGGTCGACCACAGTTAATTATGGTTAACTCTAGTTGGTTGGACATGGTTGACTATGGTTGACCATGGTTGTTCGTGCTTGACTATGGTTGAACATGGTTAAGTGTGGTTGCCCCTAGCTGGTTGACTATGGTCGACCATGGTCGACTATGGTTGACCCTAGTTGCTTGACTATAGTTGTTCATGGTTGATCATGGTTATTCATGTTTAACCATGGTGATTAATAATTAACAATCGTTGTCAATAATTAATAATGGTTGTTCATGGTTGACCATGGTTAACCATGGTCAAAATTAGTTGACCATGGTTGACTATGGTAGATTATGGTTGACCATTCTTGTTCGTGGTTAACTATGGTTCACCATGGTTGTTCCTGGCTGACTATGGTTGACTTTGGTTGTTCATGGTTAACTAGGATTAGTGATGGTTGAACATGGTTTTTAATGATTAACTATGGGTGACCATGGTTGACCCCAGTTGGTTTACCATTGTTGTTCATGGTTGACCATGGTTGAGCCATGTTTTTCATGCTTAACAATGGTTGACCATGGTTGTTCATGCTTGACTATAAGTAACCATGGTTGTTCATGGTTGACTATGGTTAGTAATGGTTGACTATGTTTGACCATTGTTGACTATGGCTGACCATGGTTGTACATGCTTTCTTATGTTGACTTATGTTAACCATGGGTATTTATGGTTAACCATGTTTGACTATGTTTCAGCGTGGCTCATTATGGTTGACCAAGGTTGACTATGGTTGACTATGGATTTGCATGTCTACCTTATGGTTGATCTTTATCATGGTTGACTTATGTTGACTATCGTTCCCTTATGTTGATTATGGTTACCTTTGGTTTCGTGTAGTGGTCCACTATGGATATGTCGCATTCCATCACTTATCTAGGTTAAATTATGTTCTTAATGGTTGTTAATGGTTGACCATGGTTGTCCATGGTTGACTATGGTTAACCAAGGTTAATAATGGTTGATGATGGTTGACCATGGTTGATTGTGGTTGTTCATGGTTATTCATGGTTCACTATGTTTATTCATGGTTGGCTTTAACCCTAATTGTTTAACCATAATTGACTACTGTTGACTATTGTCGACCAAGGTTGACTATGGTTAACTCTAGTTGGTTGGCCATCGTTGATTATGGTTGACCGTGGTTGTTGATGCTTGATTTTAGTTTATCATGGTTAACTATCGTTGACCATAGTTGGTTGACTATGGTGGAAAATGGTCGATTATGGTTGACCCTAGTTGCTTGACCATGTATGTTCATGGTTGACCATGGTTGTCAATAATTGACGATGGTTGTTCATGGTTAACCTTGGTTGACCATGGTTGATTATGGTTAACTATGGTTGACCATTGTTGTTCATGGATGACTATGGTTGTTCATGGTTGACCATGGTTGTTAATGGATGACTATGGTTGGCCATGGTTGTTCATGGTTAACCATGATTGTTCATGCTTGACTATGGTTATTGATGGTTGATAATGGTTGTTTATGATTAACTATTGGTTATCATGGTTGTTCAACCATGGTTGACTATGTTTAACCCTAGTTAGTTGACCATTGTTGTTCATGGTTGACTATGGTTGAGCATGGTTGTTCATGCTTGATAATGGTTGACCATGGTTGATTATGGTTGACCATGGTGGTTCATGCTTGAGTATGGGTAACCATGGTTGAATATGGTTAACCATGGTTGACTATGTTTGACCATGGTTAACTATGGATGATTATGGTTGCACGAGCTTTCCTTATGTTGATTTATGTTGACCATGGTTGTTTATGTTTGACCATGTTTGACTATATTTGAGCATGGTTGATTATTGTTGACTATGTTGGAATATGGTTGACCATGGTTTTTCATGCTTTCCTTATGATTGAAATTTATCATGATTGATTATGTTGATTATGGTTCCCTTATGTTGGTTGTGGTTGGCTTTGGTTGGTTGTAGTGGTCCATTATGGA
This sequence comes from Larix kaempferi, assembly GCA_027924585.1. Classification (NCBI taxonomy): domain Eukaryota; kingdom Viridiplantae; phylum Streptophyta; class Pinopsida; order Pinales; family Pinaceae; genus Larix; species Larix kaempferi. Next base: position 2,705,496 of record BSBM01000341.1, on the reverse strand, counting down.
TATGTCGCATTGTAATATTTATCTACGCTAAATTATGTTGAGTATGGTTTTTCATGTTTAACTATGGTTTTTATTTATTGACCATGGTTTTCCATGGTCGACTATGGTTGTTAATTGTTAACCATGGTTGTTCATGTTTGACTATGGTTGTTCATGGTTAACCATGGTTGACCATGGTTGACCATGGATGACAATGGTTGATTATGGTTGTTCATGGTTAACCATTGTTGTTCATGGTTGATTATGGTTGACCATGGTATTTCATGGTTGACTATGTTTGTTCATTGTTGACTATGGTTGACCATGGTTATTCATGGTTGACCATGGTTGGACATGGTTGACTATGGTTGACCATGTTTTTTCATGCTTGACTATTGTTGATTATGGTTGAGTCCCTTAGTTAGATGACTATGATCGACTCTATTTGACCCTAGTTTCTTGACCATGGTTCTTGATGGTTGACTGTATTTTTTCATGGCTGTAGATGGTTATTTAGGGTTGACCATGGTTATTGATAGTTGACCATGATTTTCAATAATTGAGGATGGTTGTTCATTCTTGACTATGGCTGACAATGGTCGACCTTGGTTGACCATGATTGATTATGGTTGATCATTATTGTTCATGGTTGACTATGGTTGTTCATGGTTAACCATGGTTGTTCATGGTTGACTATGGATGACTATGGTTGACCATGTTTTTACATGCTTTCCTTATGGTTGATGTTTATGGGATTATGCACAATCATGAGATCCTTTAAGGATGATTTAGTTGCCACATAAATATGAAAAAAAAGGGAACCTTTGAATTCAAGAGGTAATTAGAGGCCATTCCATAACGAATTTTAAGATGATGTAAAAAGACAAAATATATGAAATCGAATAATCTTTCAAAATATATAAATTTTATTTTTGAAATTTTGTGTAGTTGTTTCTAAAATCCGTTATTCTAAAAATGGTTTTTAAAATTTTCATAACAATATAACATTTATGTATGTGCGTGTGCAACACTATATGAACTAAATGATAGTATTTTTGCATATGATTCTGTAAATACATAGAGGAAATATTGTTCTAGTGCAATATTATTTTTCCAAAATTACTCATGATGTTTTCATTTTTTTATGATTTATAAAAGTCAGAAAACCCTGAAAAAAGGATGTTATGTGCACGTGGAGCACTTTAGGGGCATACCTTAATGAAATTTTGAATTTTTTTATATGTGTATATAGATCTCTCTCTTCTGATGCCCCATATAATTTGTTTGAGAAATGGTGAACGTAGTCAAAAGTTAGAACAGCAAGAACAAAGCGTTGTATTTTGGAATCATGACGTCTGTCACTTTAAAATTTAATAGAAAATAGAAAAAATTAACATTTATATGAAAAATTATATATTTAGAATCCTTGGAATCTACTCTACAAATCTGTCTAATTTTATAAAAAGTATTGTGTTTTGTAGAGTCAAAAACATCAATGAAATCAAGCTACTAGAGATCATTTTGGAGGAAAGTTAATAGGTCTGTTTTTTCTGTCCCAACCAATAGGTTTATTAATTTGAACCTAATTTCGAACCAGTCACTCCCGCCAAAATTTAAAATTTAAATAACATATATGTGTTACAAAATGTATATTCGATATAACATATATACGTTTAGTAATGCAAATACGCTATATCTTATATGTGTTTTGTAAACATACAAAATGCATATGTGCTTTAACGCAAGTGTGTTATATCACATATGTGATTTATAGGCATAGAGAACACATATGCGCTATAACGCATATGCATTATTAATGCCGTAGATTCATGCATATTTTGATAGGTTGACAGTAATAAGTATGAAATATAATTTAATAAAATGCCTATATATAATATAAATCACATATGTAGAGTCAAATGTGGTGTTATGATGACTTTCCCATGGCCCTCAAACTAACCACCTCCCCTACCACAACAACCACATTAATACCCCTACCACTAACCACCTCTCTCTCTCTCTCTCTCTCTCTCTCTCTCTCCTGTCTTCAAGACATCCAAAAATTCATAGTATATATTGGTCAGCTTCTGCATCTTTTCCTGCAATACTTCACTCTCTTTCACGTTTGTTACTCTCTCTCTCTCTCTCTCTCATGTCATATGTCTCTCTCCCCTTCCACTAACCACCTCCCCATCCCTTTCTCTATTGCCATATCCCTCATTCGCCCTATCTTGGTCTCTCACCTACTCCTACCATTAATCACCACCACCTAATCTCTCTCTCTCTCTCTCTCTCTCTCTCTCTCTAAACCCCTGATCCACCCCTTTGTGTGTGTGTGCCTTCGGGGCATCCAAAAATTTGTTGTAGATATTGGTCAACTTTTGCATCTTTTGCTTGAATAATTCACACTCTTGCATGTTTTATACTCTCTCTCTCTCACGTCATATGTCTCTATCCCCTTCCACTAACCACCTCCCCATCCCTTTTCTCTCTCTCTATATCCCTCTTTCACCCCCATTCTCCCTATCCCGGTATCTCACCTACTCCTACCACTAACCACCAACTCTCTCTCTCTCTCTCTCTCTAAACCCCTAAAACCCCCCTCTCTCTCTCTGTTTCTTCGGTGCATCCAAAAATTCATAGCAGATATCAGGTTAGCTTCTACATATTTTCCTTGAATACTTCACACTCTTTCATGTTTTCTACTCTCTCTCACACACATAATATGTCTCTCTCTAATTCCACTAACCCCCTCCCCATCCATTTCTCTCTCTATATATATATCCCTCTTCCACCCCCTCATTCACCCTATCATATTCTCTCACCTACTCCTACAACTAACCACCACCACCTGATCTCTCTCTCTCTCTCTCTAGACCCTTAACCCCCAATATATCTCTCTATCTCTCTCTCTCTAAACCCCTAATCCCCAATCTCTCTCTCTCTCTCTCTAAACCCCTAACCCCAAGATCTATCTCTCTCTAAACCCCTAACCCCCAAGCTCTCTCTCTCTCTCTCTCTTGTCTTCAAGGCATATAAAACTTAATAGTAGATATTGGTTAGATTAAATGAAATATTTCCCAATCTTCCCCTTTTTAATGTAGTGAAACTCTTTTTATTGAAATTCGATAATGAATGATTTTTTTTTTGTTTTTAGTGACAATGTGTTTTCTCTCTTTTTATTTTAAAAATATTAACTCACTCCATATGTGTAATTACACATGGATATCCATTACTATATGCAAAATAAATTTCAAATTAATAGAGACAATCTGTGTCAAGTCACATTAACTCTTGTGAATGTCACTTTAATGATGCTTTTGTATTTTTAAATATAACGACGGTCGCTCGGGGGTAGAAGGACTGAATACATTGAAGTTACACATTGTACTTACACATGTCGCGCCTCATATGAATAATCAAACTCATCATAATCCATCTCAGTCCAACGTATCTTCCTTTCAATTCTCTACTCCAGCCTCCATGTATTTAAATTTGACATTCCCTTCTTAAGACGCCTTGTTGTCGTTGTCATTTCTCTACTCATTGTGATTTCCATAACATCATTTAATTACCCTTCTCTGCTTATTGTGTTGTCACTTTTCATCTACCATCATGAGTATCGAAAGTGCATCGTATTTATTCTTAAAGATTTCAAATATGGAAGTATGCTCCATCCTTTACAAGCTCTAGATTAGAGAGGTTGTCATATGCTATGTTCTTTCTCACAGATGGAGATTTCTTTGCATCCAAATTCCCCAACTCCATTATATCTCTGCCACACTCTTTCACATTTTCTACTCTCTCTCTCTCTCTCTCTCTCTCTCTCTCTCTCTCTCTCTCTCTCGTGTCATTTTTCTCTCTCCTCTTCCACTAACCACCTCCTCATCCCTTTCCTTCTCTCTATATCCCTCTTCCACCCCCTCATTCACCCCCTCCTAGTCTATCACCTACTCCTACAACTAACCACCACCACCCGATCCCTCTCTCTCTCTCTCTCTCTCTCTCTCTCTACAATTCTTATTCTATGGATGCATAAACCTCCATAACGTATATGCATTATAACGCATATTCATTATGGAGGTCTAAGCATCCTTCGAACAAATAAACACTTCAAAAGATTCAAAACATTTGCTATGAAATCCATAACGCATAAGCATTAAAACATATATGCGTTACGGAATTCATAGCATGAATGAAGATTCATATTATCATTTGCTATGAATTCCATAATGTATATGTGTGAAAATGCATATACGTTAGAATGTATATGCATTACGGAATTCATAGCACGAATGAATAGTTATATTAGCATTTGCTATGAATTCCAGAACACATATGCATTCAAACGGACATACATTAAAATGTATATGCGTTATGGAAGTCATAGCACAAATGCATATTCAAAGCATTTGCTATGAAATCAATAATGCATATGCGTTAAAATGTATATGCATTATGGAAGTCATAGCACGAATGCATGTTGGGTGTGTGAGCTATCTAAAAGAAAATACCTAATATTTAATTATCGACCGGGGTTGGTAATCTTAGAGTTGAGGCAAAGTATATGCTAAGTTAGAATGGCACCTAAGATTTCGGCTTGTCAGAACTTAAAAATATTTAATAAAGAAAAGATCGAAAGATCTTTCAAAATGAAAAACCGAGTCAAACTTTAGAAAAACAATAAAAAGAACTAAATCAAACTTAGTTAAACGGATAAACTAGAATAGTATCGATTCATACTACTCTATCTTATACTTGAACAATGGAAACTTATTAAAAAGCAAACTACTGATTATTAAAAATGGAAACTATACAATTTCATATTCTAAATTAAGAATTAGAAAAACAACTGTAAATAAATTAGAGACCTATCTATGAAATGGATTAATTCGATAATAAATTACATAAGCAGAAAGCTATGATAATCAAAGCAAATTACAAACTATTTAATAATTTCAACAACTAATTCAAGAAAAACATCTATTCCCATGTAACAGGAACTGGAGTGAATGTATCGTAATGGATTTCAAATGTAATAGCAAAACAAAACGGAAGTAAATCTAATCTAACCTCAACAAAGAGATGTAAACTACAAAGAGACAAATTACAGTTAACTTTAAACATTCTGATCTATCTACTATCCATGAGCAGAATAATAATATAAAACTAATGAAAACTAGAAGCAAGTAGAAAACTTAATAAAGATATTTACTTCTGAACTTGATTTGGAAGCAAGTAGAAAACTTGATAAAGATATTAATATAGAAGCAAGTAGAAAACTTGATAAAGATATTAACTTCTGAATACAAATCCTATTCCATGAACATCTTCATTATTTATCTAAATAAGAAACTGATCCTAATCTTAATGAAGGAAATTATCAAAACTATAATACTTAAAGAATAAAATTCCGATCTAAACTAAATCTTAAGAGCATGAAGTAAACTAAACTAGGAATAAGACTGGTAAATTTTGAAACAACAACATGTTAGCAAAATAAATATGAAAGACATAATTTAAAAGACAGTTAAAGCAAACTAAGAACAATAACAAGACTTGAATTAAAACTTTATGGAATGTAAAACAAGGGCCTAAGTATGATTAAGAATACTAATTAAGAGTAGGAAAGATTACAGTAAAGAAAACTAAGAAACTGAATTCAAACTAGCATAAAACAGTGCATAAAGAGTAAAAGTCCAAACGACGATCCGAATGCCAGTCCGAACGACAGTCCGAATGGAGGAAAAATGAATTAAACTAAGGAAAAGAGTAGTTTTGATGATCTTGACGTCAGCTGGCGAATGCAAATGAACCTACAATGCAAGGAAATCAGTGAGAGGACTTATTGAGAAGCTAAGATAATAGAAAGCAACCTATTCTAATCATTGTTGGAGAGATAAACTATTCCTATTCTATACTAAAGCAAGATTGAGATGAGAGAAGAGAATTAACCTACAGCTAGAGAGGAGAAGCTAACTAAACTAATTCTAATCAGAACTAAGCTGGAAACAATAACTAACTAAGTCCTATCTAATTGCAGAAGATTAGAAAACCAACTATCTAATTATAGAAGACTGAAATTAAACTATCAAAACGATACTATTGGTCGACCATTTTCTAATTCTCTAAACACAAATTATGTTAGCAACACAATATAAATTACAGAAAAGAAAGAAATATCATGTACAGGAAAACGAAATTAATTACATGTACAGGAAAATAAACTAACTAGTTGCAAAAAAGAAAATACAGAAAACAAAGACAAAACCTTTGGTTGATGAGGGGCCCTTCCCAACAATCAGAGTTGGAAAACTGAACTGATTAGATACTTAGAACATCAACAAACTGGAACTTCCATTAACTTGATAAAATTACAAAATGTTTGTTATCTGCTCTTGAAAATCTCTAACTCTGTCTACAGACTAACTTCTCTAAGTTCTAACTCGACTAACTTTGTTTCTCTATGCAAGCGTCTATTTATAATTTACAAATGGATGAGAGGGTCGATAGAGTCGACCTCTCTAATAACAGAGGCATTTATGGCTATAACTGGCTGCTTTAAGTGATGCATGACAACGTAGGGAGCATACACCAGGATTCACGGGGCTGATTCCTTCACGAGGCAGCTACAGCATCGATCTTCCTTTGACATGGGCAGAGAGGTAGTGTGTTGTCGAACTGAACGAATGGAAGAGAGGGTTGCTAGAGCATTGACGTGGGTGAAGCGTTGTGTTGACAGGATGAACATGTACGGACGAAGCCTTCCAGAACATCGGTGTGAATGGGAGTGCGTGATTCCAGGCTGAACGGACGAGAGAACTGGCGTGTAGAGTGTTGACGTGGGTGCATGGTGTGCTGTCGAGCTTAGCAGGCCTGGGGACGAATATTCCGGAACGAAATCTCATTAACCATGACCCTTGTGTGGCAAACAGAACCCACGTGCCCGATCTTATCTTTAATGGCCCGAAACATACCAACCGTGGATTTCGCGGGCTGAATGCGAGGCTGAACGACAAGCCGAACGCGGTTGAACATTGGCAATATAAACACGCAATCTGAATGAAGGGTCGTTTGAGAAACTGCAGCCTGTAAATCAAAACTAGATTCCATGCATGACTGGAATTGTAATTTAATGATTAATAAATCACAATATAGCGAGATTTGACCAAAATTCATATGGTAAACGAATACATGCATACCTGGTCTGTTTGATGAGCTGAATGGCTAAAAGAATAACTTATTATATCAAAAATAATGAAATGAACGCCATTCAGAGTAGATTTGATGATCAAAATTAGTGACAAAATGGACACCAACATTCCCCCAAACCGGAGATATGCCAGGTCCCACTGAGCAAAACAGAAAGAAATTAGGAAGAAGGCTGAGCTGCGATAGCAACGGCCTTCGACTGGGATGATGAAGATATAGATTTGGCCTTGAGCTTCTTGAATTGGTCCTTTAAGTAATTATATCTCATCTGCATGGTAGTATGGGATGTTGTTTTGGCGTTAACCAAGCATTCAATGTCTTTTACTTGTGTACACAGTGCCTTGTTTTCTTCATGAAGCTCAGAAATTGTCTCCACATAGCTTTGATTTTGGTCTGTCAACCGTGCTATCACTTGGATCAACTTATCCATCTCCTACTGAGTCAGAATGAGTTGTTCTTTATAATGTTCAGGGTTCTTTGGGGAACTCAACTCTTTTGAAAATGTTTCACACTCAACAGTATGACCTTCAAGATTTTTATCTTTGTTGTGTGCAAGAGGACTTTTAGCAGCAGATGCGTTGGCCGAGCAGATGCGTTGGCCAATGTGAAGAGGGGTGATTCAAAGGTATGATCGTCCGACTGGACATTTGAACATGATGGCTGAACGATAGTCTAAATGACAGACTGATCGACGGACTGGTCCCAATTCATTCTCATGGATTTAGTGGGCTCTGAAAAGAGTGGAGGTTCCGAAATAGGGTCACCAAGAGTAAGTTCAGGAGAAGGTGATGACTGGACAAGGTGCTCATCACCTAAGGGACTTTCATCAAACTGTACATGTTTAGCATTTGGTTTTGTTTGGGTATGATGATGTTCTCGAGAAGAGGAAGGTTTGACAGTTGATAAATGAGGGTTTAGTATCTCAAAAACAAAATGATCCCAAGTTTGTCCTCTCTTTTCTAACTGGTGAATGATCAGAAGCTTAATAAGACAATGGTGATACAAGCTGCCATAAAGGTTAACTATATTTTTCCTGACTTGACTAGACATCTTCTCCAAACTCTTTAGGAAATAAAATGGGAAATTAAAGGTCTGACTGTTGACAAAATGAGCCAACAGCCTGAAATGGCAAGCCTTAAAGACAGTGAACTTACCCTCGCAATTGATTAAGTGGATGATAACGGTCAGAATATCTAAGTACTCCGGCTTGATCCATTCTTTATGAAAACCTTTGATACCAACAACGTGTTGAAAATCGGTCTTCAGGGCAAATTCATGATCCTTCCGTGGAAGGAAGAGATGCTTGTGCCATCGAGCACCTTCCCTCGGGAGCTTGGTAGCTAATGCTATTGACTCTTCTGTCACGGAGAAAAGAGGATGGCCAACCTTGGTCGTCTTTCCATCAAAACCTTTGGCGAACAGTAATGAAATCTCGTGGTCGTGCCCTTGGAGAAGGCAGAGAAATGGTTTCCAACCTGCTCACAAAAACACTTCACGACAGGCTTTAAACTCAGAAATGTGAAGGAGGTCCTAGTAGCTACCAGGCTCATAATGAATAGGCAATGTTGACAGAGGACTCGGGATGCAAAAATGGATACGAGAGGTGCAAGAATTTGTAGAGGACACAGCTCAGATGGAGAGCGAACAGACTGAGGCGGAATTCACGCGATCACTGGTTTAAACTAAGGTCTGTTTGATTGTTTGAATGACAGTGGACAAGGGCTTGGCATGCTTTAAAAGATCGCACCTGTCACTTGAAGATCTTAAGTTAAGTGCCAGCGTGAATCCAGTGGATACGTGTGGTTTAGAGAATATTCAACCATGTCCAAAGTCAAGCTTTGGATAATTTGAATGTAATTCACGTAATGAAAATAGATTACACATGAGAGATCATGATTCGATTGATATGGTGGCAGGTCGTACAACAGGATAAGTAAGATCGAATGGCGGTCATACAATAATTCACAATGATGCATAATCCATTCGTTTAATGGAGGCGAGATGGATAAGAGAATGAAGCCATGTGTGAAATCGACATTTGATTGATCCCTGTCATAATTACCCAATAAAACTTATCAAAAATATTCAAATTTGAACATCTTGGCATATTAAATAAAGCTGTTATAGGCTATGGTTTCATTCAGCACTCCATTTAGAACGTTTTTTATTTGCCTCATTCAGATCGGCATTCAACCCGTCATTCAATCCTTCATACAGACTTTTTGTCTATACAAGATCTTATTGTTGATGCTGACAAAAGCTGATTTTGTAGAAAATTTCTGAAGCTGTTAGTGCACAACAGATGCTTTAAACTCTGCTTTTCTGGATCTTTTAGTTGCGTTCCTCTTTTTGTTCTTGATTAGATCAATTTTCTTCTACTTTTGCATTAACCTAAAAACACCTGTCATTGTATCAGAGATAAATAAAGTTTTCATAAAAATTCAGAGAGTAAGAACAGTTCTAATCTTCCCCCCAAACCAAAAATATGGCATGTCCTCAAGCCATCAAAGAAGAAATGATTAAAATTAAAAAATTTCAATTGAAAGTCTTACAGATAGATTTTAAAATATTGTGATAAATTTTCATAAGGAAATGAAATATTAACTAATAAATGTAGATGATTCAGATATGTACATTCATCAAAAAGAATACAACAGTGCTTAAAAGACCATATGAAGAATAATAGTGTAAGAGATGCCAAAAATTCCATAGGAAAACTAGTCGTCCATGACTCACTGTAAAGATCTCTTGTCATCTAAAGAATATAGATAAGGTTCACCATAAAATTTGTGAGATCTACTATAATTATGGGTCCCATTTCTAGGATAGTCATATCCTAGGTATTGTTTGAATTTAGATGACAGGGTCCAAGTCCAACTTACAACCATTATCTAATGACAGTATACATAATCGGCCTAAACATGTGTTTGTATAATCAGGTTTTTATGAGTTACGTGAATAGCAATGCATTAACCAAATCTCTTTTACCTGATATTGACCCGCTTCCAGCAGGCCTGTTCAGTACCTCGGTGGGTTTATCTTGGTACCATGCAAGCATAGCCCCGCTGCCAGTGAGCCTGTTCAGTACCCCAACGGGTTTACTTGCATTTATCGAGCTTCCTTGTTTAAGATTTTACTTAGCATGGACCCGCTACCAACGAGCCTATTCAGTAGCCCGGCGGGTTTGCTTCGTATAATGATATAGATATAATTTTTTTTGTAAGGAAGCCGGTTGGCACTAGAGTCTGCTAATCATGTTAAACACATAATTCAAAATTTAGCACAAACCTTATGAGTAACTTTATTTATAATGGCCTAAATTACAAAGCATACCAAAAGATAATAACCTAAAGCTGTTCTTTGACTTCACAGTCTATCTTCTTCATAAAAGGTCAATAATGTTCCCCACAAAATAGAAAATATCACCCATTTTAGGCTACCTTTTAAAGGTGCTTTAGAGACAAGTTTTGATAATGAGTCCAGGATGAACTAGCAATCCATAGGTGTAAGATAGAGTTTTGTGGAGATCATAATAATTAAAGTAGGTCTTTTAAACAACTGTTCTAATGATAAATCAGAAGTGTGCATGTCTGAATCAAATACCATATACAGAATCATAAAAGATAGTGGTTATAAATGATACCAAGAATGCTTTATCCTTTTACCAGAAATTTCCAATTTTAACAGTAACCGAAAGAGGGGGAGAGCTATAAGTATTTCTTTTTAGAGCACCTCCCTTTTTGCATAATATCACATGAGCTTATTAAAAAGATAGGGTTCTTGTGATTAAGCTGCAAAACCACATGTCAGATTATTCAAATTTTATTTAAAACAAAAAAATATGCACAAAACAAGTTATGTAAAGTTTTCAGGTTAACAAAAGGAAAAAGAGCCTTCCTGTTTTATTGACAATATTTTACAAACTGATCATAATAGATTTCCTATAAAAAGAAAATCAGTTGTTAGAACGACTCATTATTATTGAAAATCAAAAACATATTTACATATATACAAAAGAAGATAACCCAAAATGATTCATGGACTAGGAGGAGGAGGAATGACTTCCTCTTCTACTAGTTCCATTTCTTCCTGTTACAAGGCATTTTGCACAAAATCTTGTTTAGATATTGGTTGATGATAAAGTCTAAGTCTATTTCCATTTACAACAAAAGAAACTTGTGAATCATCAATTGTCTTAATTTTAACGGATCCATTATCAAAGGCTGTGACAATTTCATATGGACCCATCCAACGAGTAGTTAACTTACCTTTAAAAATTTTGTATCTTGATTCAAAAAGTAGTGCCCAGTCTCCAGTTTTGAATTGTTTTTGTTTAATGTATCTATCATGCCTCTTTTTGCGTTGGTTTTGTATTAATATTGTACATTGAATAGCATCTTGCCTAATCTCATCTAATTCATTTATCTGCAAGATTCGTTGACTCTGTTCTTCTTCTAAGTTCATCCCTATTTGTGCAGCCATACGAAAGGTTTTAACTTGAAATTCAATGGGTAGAAGAACTTGTTTACCATAAACAAGTTCATAAGGTGTGTGACCAGTAGTATTTCTCCGCATTATTCTATAAGCCCAAAGAGCTTCAGGAATCCTATCTGCCCAGTCTTTGTGCTGTAACTGGATAGTCTTAGTCAAGATAGATTCTAATACTTTGTTGGTGGATTCTACCTGACCATTGGCTTGCGGGTGATATGGTGAAGATTTACAATGTATAATACCATATTTATCAGTAAGCTCTTTCATTAATTTGGAGGTAAACTGAGACCCCTTGGTCGGTTACAATTTCCCTAGGTACACTGAATCGAGTAAATATTTCTTCATAAATGAATTCCACCATAGATTTCTGTGTGGCTCGAAATAAAGCTTTAGCTTCTACCCATTTGGTGACATAATCTGTATAGACTAAGATGTACTTCTTCTTGCGAGACATATGGGAAATTGGTCCAACGAAATCTAGAGCCCATTTTTCAAATGGCTCAATCATAACTTGGGGTTGCAAAGGCATCTCATCATATGGTGTAGGTCTACCCATTCTTTGGCAACTGTCACATCCTTTGACATATTTGGCAGCATCTTTGAAGATGCTTGGCCAATGATACCCAGAGTGCAATACTTTGTATGTTGTTCTCTTATCAGAAAAATGCCCATCGCAAGGTCCACCATGACATGCATGTAGGATCTTTTCCATCTCATCCTCCCGTATGCATCGTCTAATAATAAGGTCAGGACCAGTATGAAAGAGATCATTATTCCCCAAGAATAATTGGAACTTTGAACTATGATCCTACGTTTCTCAGGTGGGGAGAGATGGTTAGGTAGCTTTCCAGTTGCTAAATAATTGGCTATGTTTGCAAACCATGGGGTTCGGACAGATATAGAGAACAAATGTTCATCTTGAAAGCTATCATCGACAGGGCTGGCATTATCGTCAATTTTAATTCGAGAGAGAAAATCAGCTACTACATTCTCTCTACCGGGACGATCAACAATGGTGATGTTGAATTCTTGTAACAAAAGAAGCCACCAAGTCACTCTTGTGAAAATCCTCACAACAGATCTAAGAGTTGATGTATACCTCACAAGAAAGAATTTAGGAATAAGATTAAGAGTGGTCAATGCAGTAAGATGAGAAACAAAATAATAATACAGTAGAACTCAGATAGAAGCAAAATACTTCACACACACTAATTCATTAATCACAATATGGACAAATAAGTAGTACAATGCATGACAATTCGAATGCCAAGGTGGCAATTCAAATTAGCCTTCATGGAGTGATCAAAATATCACTGGAGTGTCATCGGAGCACAACTGGAAGTCTTCATCATCATCAGTGGAGTCATCAATGCTCAAGTAACTATCAACCATCAGTCAAACTGAGTCTAACTGAGTGACGTGGTAGGTGTAACTAAGTGTAACTGGCACTAACTGAATGAAGGAGGCTCAGTGGAGGGTGCATGAGGAGCTAACTGGAGTCAGAATGGGAAATCTAGTCTCACTGGAGATCTATCGGAGTGATACAGTCAGTTGAGAGTCGGTCTAGCCTTAAATCAAGGAAAGAACTAAAGATAACTGAAGTACTACTGAATGGTAGGTGAGAGAGGGTGCATGGGATGCATGCAACTGCATGAAGGGCACACTAAGCACTATGAGGGAAAAAATTGATCAGTGAGAAGCTCACGAGGCTAGCTAACTGAGGGCTAGGTGCTGGGACTGATGACTGGGATGCATGCAATTGCATGCATGCATGCAAGACTAAAAATGCAAATAATGAAAATGCTGGTAGGACTAGGATGGAGTATAGGAATATCCTAACACCCCCCCTTAATCCATCCGGGGCCCTGGTAACTAAGACCAAATGTCACCCAATACAATGAATAATAATAACAGTCAATAAACCGAGGAAATGGGGAAAACCTCATGGAAAAAATACCCCCCCTCAAAATAGACTGTAAGGCACACACAAAAATAAATGCTCCAAACTCAAGCAGGTGTGATGCTTGGTCATATGTCTGGAGGTATCTTCTTCTTGGGAAGAAGTGGATCATGCTCAAAAAGCATGTGCTTGTACTTTCTCTTCAGATCGAATGTGATGAGAACAAATACAAAAGTATGAGGATGATCCTTGAACCTGTGATTCGAATCAGCTGAGGTAGGATCAAATCTATGAATGTGCAGATAGTCTTTTGTCTTCTCCTTCAAACCATGATGGGTGAGATTATGCCAAAAAGAACCATCACATGATTGCTTGAAATCCAAATCAAATTTAAGACTTGAAGAATAGTTTCTTGAGATCTCCTTTGAACCAGCAGGGGTGAGATGAAAACCATCATATGCATGAGAAATTATCCCAAGTAATGATTGCTTAGAATCCAAATTAGATCCAAGACTTGAATCATGGTTTCTTGAGATCTCCTTTGAACCATTAGAGGTGAGATCAAAACCAATAAATGCATGAGAAATTATCCCAAGCGAATGGCAATGGTTTCTTGAGATCTCCTTTGAACCAGTAGAGGTGAGATCAAAACCATGATATGCATTAGAATTTATCCCAAGCAATTGGCAATGGCCATAGTCTTCAATAACCTTCTAAAAGCATGAAATAATTATCATATAATAGTAAATAAGAGGTGATTGATCATGGAGAGCGAATGCATTACGTCCAATGGCTGATTTTACCTCCGAAACATTCATGTGATCATGATGCAAACCAACAAACTCTGGTGCAAGAGAGGATTTAGGACCTTCTGCAATTTCTAGAGTGTGAGCTGGCACAGAATTTGAAATAGAAGAAATTTGGAGCATGAGTGTAGAATCTGCAAGTTCTTCTTCTTTGTGGACAACTTCAATATGAGATATGTTTGATATTGGTTCATGACCTGTGAGATCATCAAGGAAAGTGAATGCAATAGTGGGCTTTCTCTCGAAATGGATTGGACCAATCCCTTCATTCTAATTTCCAAATCTTTCATCCAGGTGGGCCCATAGATATTTTGGAGATTCAACATCAAGGAGGTCATATGCCATGCATCGAGGCATAGCAAACATCATGGTTGCACGGACATTGTCACCTTTATTTAACCAATCAATCTCTTCTTCAGAGGATTCGAACTCCCTTTCAAAACAATAATCAAAGAGATCACGACTCTTCAAATATGCTATCATTTTTTGTTTCCATTCATCATAGTTGAATGGAGAAAGAGGAGGGATTTCTTCTGAATACATGGAAGCTGTAGAAGACCTGCAAAAACAATAGAAAATATCTGCAACTACCCCTGCTGCAAAAATGCAGAAACTGTTACAACTGCTGCACTCGAAATCTTGATAATAACCTGCAAAAAACTCTCAGGAATGGAGATAAACAATACTCTCAACATGTTCTGATACCATGTGAAAATCCTCACAGCAGATCTAAGAGTTGATGTATACCTCACAAGAAATAATTTAGGAATAAGATTAATAGTGGTCAATGCAGTAAGATGAGCAATAGAATAATAATACAGTAGAACTCAGATAGAAGCAAAATACTTCACACACACTAATTCATTAATCACAATATGGACAAATAAGTAGTACAATGCATGAGGATTCGAATGCCAAGGTGGCAATTAGAATTAGCCTTCATGGAGTGATCAAAAGATCACTGGAGTGTCATCGGAGCACAACTAGAAGTCTTCATCATCATCAGTGGAGTCATCAATGCTCAAGTAACTATCAACCATCAGTCAAACTGAGTCTAACTGAGTGTGGTAGGTGTAACTGAGTGTAACTGGCACTAGTTGAATGGAGGAGGCTCAGTGGAGGGTGCATGAGGAGCTAACTGGAGTCAGAATGGGCAATATAGTCTCACTGGAGATCTATCGGAGTGATATTGTCAGTTGAGAGTCAGTCTAGCCTTAAATCAAGGAAAGAACTGAAGATAACTGAAGTACTACTGAATGGTAGGTGAGAGAGGGCGCATGAGATGCATGCAACTGCATGAAGGGCGCACTAAGCACTAGGAGGGCTAAAAATAATCAGTGAGAAGCTCCCGGGGATAGCTAACTGAGGGCTAGGTGCTGGGAGTGATGATTGGGATGCATGCTGCATGCAGAAATGCATGCAAGACTGAAAATCCAAATAATGAAAATGTTGGTAGGACTAGGATGGAGTATAGGAATATCCTAGCAACTCTGCCATTGGTGATAGGTTTATTCATTAAAAACCTGATGGTGGAGTGGTCAGTGTGTATAAAAATTTCATATCCTGTGATATAATGACGAAACATGTTGATGGCGTAGACTACTGCTAGAAACTCTTTTTCAGTAACAGTGTACTTCGATTCTGCATAAGTCAAATTTTTACTAGCAAAGTAGATGGCATGTGATGTTTGTCCCTCTTTTTGACCTAAAACTGCCCCTATGGATATGTCAGAAGTATCAGTGGATATATGGAAAGGAAGGGACCAATTTGGGCCCCTAAGTATGGGTGCCACTGATAGCTTGGCCTTCAGAGTTTCGAAGGCTTGTTGACATGTTTCAGTCCATTGAAATTCTGTGTCTTTCATGAGTAGTTTGAACATAGGTGCAGATATCTTAGTGAAATTTTCAATGAAACGTCTATAATAGCCGGCATGGCCAAGAAAACTTCTTACTTCCTTCAGAGTTTTTTGAGGAGGAAGATTAACAATTATTTCGATCTTGGCGGGATCCACCTTGATACCTTGAAGAGAGACATGATGTCCCAAAACTATGCCCTCGGTCAATAGCATTTTACATTTTTCATGACTAAGAGATAAGTTCGTTTCTTGGCACCGAATAAGAACTGTTTCGAGGTTATCAAGGGATTCCTGGAAGGTATTACCATAAACTGTAAAATCATCCATATAAACTTCTACACAGTCGTGTATGAGGTCAGCAAAGATTCCTAGAACTGCATGTTGGAAAGTAGTAGGTGCATTACATAGGCCAAATGGTAACACTCGGTAGGCATACATCCCCCAAGAGCAAGTAAAGGTTGTCTTGTCTTGATCCTCAGGTGTTATAAATATTTGATTGTATCCACTATACCCATCAAGGAATGAAAAATATTGTTTCCCTGATAAGGTGTCTAACACCTGATCAATGAAAGGAAAAGGGAAGTAGTCCTTAAGAGTGGCCTTGTTCAGTTCTCAAAATTCAACATAGATATGCTATTTCCCTGTGACTTTCTTTGGAACTACCACCAAAGGAGAAACCCATTTACTGTTGGAAATTGGGTAAATGAATCCAGCATTAAGGAGTTTTTGTAATTCATCCTTTACTATATCCTTTAGTGTTGGGTTCATTCTTCCCTGGGGCTGCCTAACAGGAGGTATGTTCGAGTCTGTGTAAATGTGATGGATACAGGTATCTGGGTGTATACCTTTCATATCGGTATACTCCCATGCAAATGCTCCAGTTTGACTCTTGAGAACTTTTAGTAATTGTTTTTGTTGACTCTCATCTAAACCTACATTTATATGCATAAATTTGTCGGTACTAACCTCATACGGTATGGTATAGGATCCTAGGTGTTCTTCGATTGCGAAGACACAGGGTGTACTTGTAAATGTTGAGAGGCTCATGTTTTCTTGGAATTCGTCTCCAAATATCTGGTCAAATTGGGAAAAAGATTGAGGAAAATCGACACATGTTGTGGAAGAGATAAATTGGTTCAACACGTTCTCGTTATTTTTCTCTTGAAGTGCCCGAGAGAAATCACTAACCAAGGAAAGTTCTTCCAAGTTCTCATCTCCAAAAGGACAATCTAACCAAAACAAGTTTTCATCTATTGGCTGAGCTGGTGGGTATAAAGCTAGTTTTCTTGTAGATAACCCATCAGAGATAATCATCTCTCCATCCCTACATCCTATAAATGCATTGGCAGTGGCCAACCAAGGTCTTCCCAAAGTAATGGGGTGACCTTTGGAAGGGTCTTTTGATTCAATGACCATGAAGTCCACGGGATATTCCCATGAGGCTACTGATACAGTGATGTCATCTAAAATCCCAGTAGGTTGAAACATAGTACGGTCTGCTAACTCTAGCATTGTTGGAGTAGGGCAGAGGAATGGTCCTAAATTGAGAGTTTCTAATACTGTGGTAGTCATCAAATTTATAGCAGCTCCTAGATCAATAAGTGTGTTCCCTATGGCGGTGTTATTGATGATAACAGTCACCACTGCGTTTTCTGGGTTTGAATACTTTGGAATTCTAGGTTAGTTTGCTCACAGTTTGCTATGCAATCTGAAATTTCTCCAATTACATGAATCGTCGGAGGGTATTTTTGTTTTCTCCCTAGTCTCTTAATACATAGTTCCTTTATTACCTTACTATAGATTGGGCTATCCTTAATGGCTTGTAACAAAGGGATCTTAATGCAAATATTTTTCAATTTGTTAATGATATCGTACTCTGGATAAGTTACAGGTTTTTCTATTACTAGATGCTTCGGATATGGAGGTGATTTTTCCCTTGGAATTACTTCTTTGTGTGGATGGTTGTGTGTTGAAGATTTATAAATAACCACATCTTCAAGAATGGCATCATTCAAAACTTCACTAGGTATGTCTTCTTCATTCTCTTCTTGAATAACAACTGATGACTTGGGCTTATCTTGCAAAACTCTTCCAGACCGCAGTTGTATCTCATGTATTGGCACGGTCGAAATGACATATAATGGAAGAGGTAACAACCCAATGTTGTTAAGGGCATGGGTTGGTTTGTTGTTAGGATTCATTATTGGTTGTGTAGGTAATATTGTGGGTCTTGGAGGATTCATGTTCTGGAAATGGTGAGGTTGATTTGGGATAGGGGGTAGTGAAGGAGGTACAAATCCAGGCGGAAGTTGTTGAATATTAGGTGGGTAAGGATAGTTAGGCATAGGAGGAGGTGTTTTAGCATAAGCTTTCCCTCTCCATCCATGTGGCCATTGCTGCTGTTGAGCATTCTGAGGAGGGTACTGCAGTGGCCAATTCTTCCAACCTGAAGTATTCCATTGTTGAGGAGGTTGATAAGGATAGTAATAAGGTGGAATTTGTGATGAATCTTGATACGATGGCTGATCTCTAGGTTTCCAAGGCCTCCTAGGTATTTCACCAAAATTTCCACTCTTGTATACAGCTTGTAATCCAGGAAATGATGGACAATCATTGGTTGGATGTTCTTCTGTACATAGGTGACATACTGAAACATTATTTAATGGACATTCTCATTACGGATGTTTAGTTCTACACCTAGGACAGAAAACACTCATTGTTGCACGCTCTTCATCTTGCCTCTTTTTAGCTTGTAGTGCATCTAATTGAGAACCCATGGCTCCTAAGATATCTGTTTTGAAATTTTCCAATAGGTTTCCCAACTCTACCCTTGTAACTCCACCAGGGCCGGATGTGTTTCCTTTGGGATTCCTAGCATAAGATTCTCGAAAGTGTCTTCCACCTTTCCCTCTACCCCTAGAGTAATTCCTACATAGTTCACAAATCTCTGTAAAATATTTATGAGAAATGTCTCCTGCTGCCATGAGATTAAGGTTATCTAAGAATTCTTCTGAGATTCCCTTGAGCAAGAGTGTTCTTACTGCATCTTCTCGAAGATCACTATACTTGGATTTGTGTAACACATAGTTAAATCTCTCGAGATAGTCTTCTAGGCTCTCATCTTCAAGTTGTTGAATTTTAAAAATATCATTACGAGAGTCCTTAGGTCTACAGTAATCCTGATATTTTCGAAGAAATGCATTCTTCATGCCTTCCCAAGTTCTAATACTAGATTCTCCTAATCCTATGAACCATCGAAGAGAAGAATATTTTAATGTGGCAGGAAAGAGTTTTAGCTTTTGGCCATCTTGTAGGTAATTGTAACTCCTACACAAAATGTCAAACTCGAATAAAAATGTGTCTGGATCCTCACTACTCTTCCCATAAAAGGTTGGTAGCGAGGAGGGAGGAATGTTTTTCATAGTAACATCTTGTGCAGTGTCTAAGATAGGGAACCTGAAGGTACTTTCAGTTCTTACTTCTCCATCTTCTTCATCTTGTCGGACATGATCTTCATTTTCATCCCCCATGAAGATTCTATTGCCAAAGAGAGAAAATATAGGTGGCTCATTTCTTGGTGAATATGGGATATACCAACGTTCTGTTTCAGGAAGGGTATTCTTCTTTTTAGGAGGAGAATTACCAGCTACATGGGAATCTGGATTTGGAGGTCCTACTGTTGTTGTATCAACCTGTGAGATAACTATGTTCACAGAACTCTCAAAAAGAGCATCTACTTGTGCAGGATCGACAAAATCTACTAAGTTTGGACCACCTACTATTGAAAAAGCAGTGTCTTTGGTTTTTTGGACTAATGGAGAGTTAAGAGGTCCTGAGGTTTTATCCTTTTGAGTTTCCTCTTGTCTAAGTTCAGTCTCAATATGAGTTTGAGGTTCTTCTAGTGGAATTTCTTTATGAACAGACTGTTCCGATGTCCCTATGTTTTCCCCTAATTGATTTCCAGAAAGGATTTCCTTTGCTTTCCAAGTAGGACTATCCCCTTTAGGTGTCTTCCGATACCTTTCTGTTGAGTTAGTAGTTGGGGTGGCACGCCCCCCGTATAGGTTAGTAGGAATTTCAGTAGGGATTTTAGTAAGAGAGCTAGTTTTAATAAATCTACCTTGAAAATATCTAGACCTATTCATGTAAAAAACTTATAACTGAAATAAACTCTAACTGCATAACTACTACTGCTGGGTTTTGGGGATGCCTGTTATAACAGATGCACAGGTTCTTACCTCTCGTCTTACCGCTCACCCCGCCACCGGCCTATTTTCAAAAGAAAGAATATAACTAAATTTCAAAAGAGAGTTCAACTTATCTATGATTGAATTCTACCTATCTTCTACAACTCCCCGGCAGCGGCGCCAAAATGTTGGGTGTGTGAGCTATCTCAAAAAAAACACCTAATATTTAATTATCGACCGGGGTTGGTAATCTTAGAGTTGAGGAAAAGCATATGCTAAGGTAGAATGGCACCTAAGATTTCGGCTTGTCAGACCTTAAAAATATTTAATGAAGAAAAGATTGAAAGATCTTTCAAAATGAAAAACTGAGTCAAACTTTAGAAAAACAATAAAAAGAACTAAATCAAACTTAGTTAAACAAATAAACTAGAATAGTATCGATTCATACTACTCTATCTTATACTTGAACAATGGAAACTGATTAAAAAGCAAACAACTGATTATTAAAAATGGAAACTATATAATTTCATATTCTAAATTAAGAATTAGAAAAACAATTGTAAATAAATTAGAGACATATCTATGAAATGGATTAATTCGATAATAAATTACATAAGCAGAAAGCTATGATAATCAAAGTAAATTACAAACTATTTAATAATTTCAACAACTAATTCAAGAAAAATATCTATTCCCATGTAACAGGAACTGGAGTGAATGTATCGTAATGGATTTCAAATGTAATAGCAAAACAAAACGGAAGTAAATCTAATCTAACTTCAACAAAGAGATGTAAACTACAAAGAGACAAATTACAGTTAACTTTAAACATTCTGATCTATCTACTATCCATGAGCAGAATAATAATATAAAACTAATGAAAACTAGAAGCAAGTAGAAAACTTAATAAAGATATTTACTTCTGAACTTGATTTGGAATCAAGTAGAAAACTTGATAAAGATATTAATATAGAAGCAATTAGAAAACTTGATAAAGATATTAATTTCTGAATCCAAATCCTATTCCATGAACATCTTCATTATTTATCTAAATAAGAAACTGGTCCTAATCTTAATGAAGGAAATTATCAAAACTATAATACTTAAAGAATAAAATTATGATCTAAACTAAATCTTAAGAGCACGAAGTAAACTAAACTAGGATTAAGACTGATAAATTCTGAAAAAACATGTTAGCAAAATAAATATGAAAGACATCATTTAAAAGACAGTTAAAGCAAACTAAGAACGATAACAAGACTTGAATTAAAACTTTATGGAATGTAAAACAAGGGCCTAAGTATGATTAAGAATACTAATTAAGAGTAGGAAAGATTACAGTAAAGAAAACTAAGAAATTGAATTCAAACTAGCATAAAACAGTGCAGAAAGAGTAAAAGTCTAAACGATGATCCGAATGCCAGTCCGAATGGAGGAAAAATGAATTAAACTAAGGAAAAGAGTAGTTTTGATGATCTTTACGTCAGCTGGCGAATGCAGATGAACCTACGATGTAAGGAAATCAGTGAGAAGACTTGTTGAGAAGCTAAGATAATAGAAAGCAACCTATTCTAATCATTATTGGAGAGATAAACTATTCCTATTCTATACTAAAGCAAGATTGAAATGAGAGAAGAGAATTAACCTATAGCTACAGAGGAGAAGCTAACTAAACTAATTCTAATCAAAACTAAGCTGGAAACAATAACTAACTAAGTCCTATCTAATTGCAGAAGATTAGAAAACCAACTATCTAATTATAGAAGACTGAAATTAAACTATCAAAACGATACTGTTGGTCAACCATTTGCTAATTTTGTAAACACAAATTATGTTACCAGCACAATATAAATTACAGAAAAGAAAGAAATATCATGTACAGGAAAATAAACTAACTAGTTGCAGAAAAGAAAATAGAGAAAACAAAGACAAAACCTATGATTGATGAGGGGACCTTCCCAACAATCAGAGATGGAAAACTGAACTGATTAGCTACTCAGAACATCAACAAACTGGAACTTCCATTAACTTGAGAAAATTACAAAATGTCTGCTATCTGCTCTTGAAAATCTCTAACTCTGTCTACAGACTAACTTCTATGACTTCTAACTCGACTAACTTTGTTTCTCTATGCAAGCGTCTATTTATAATTTACAAATGGATGAGAGGGTCAACAAAGTCGACCTCTCTAATAATAGAGGCGTTTATGGCTGTAACTGGTTGCTTTAAGTGATGCGTGACAACGCAAGGAGCATACACCAGGCTTCACGGGTCTGATTCCTTCACGAGACAGTTGCATCATTGATCTTCCTTTGATGTGGGCAAAGAGGTAGTGTGTTGTCGAACTGAAGGAACAGAGGATAGGGTTGCTGGAGCATTGATGTGGGTGAAGCGTTGTGTTGGTAGGCTGAGCGTGAACGGACAAAGCCTTCCAGAACACCGGCGTGAATGGGTGTGCGTGATTCCAGGCTGAACGGATGAGAGAAATGGCATGTAGAGTGTTTACATGGGTGCATGGTGTGTTGTCGAGCTTAGCAGGCCTAGGGACAAATCTTCCGAAATGAAATCTCATTAACCATGACCCTTGCGTGGAAAATAGAACCCACATGCCCAATCTTGTCTTTAATGGCCCGAAACATACCAACCGTGGATTTCGCGGGATGAATGCGAGGTTGAATGACGAGCTGAACACGGTTGAACATTGGAAATATAAACACACAGTCTGAATGAAGGTTCATTTGAGAAACCGCATCCTGTAAATCAAAACTAGATGCCATGCATGACTGGAATTGTTAATTTAATCATTAATCAATCACAATATAGCGAGATTTGACCAAAATTCATATGATAAACGAATACATGCATACCTGGTCTGTTTGATGAGTTCAATGGCTAAAATAATAACTTATTATATCAAAAATAATGAAATGAACGCTATTCAGAGTAGATTTGATGATCAAAAATAGTGACAAAACAGACACCAACAATTCCTTGTATATTTCAAAGCTTTGATGTGTTTTGGATGCATAGAGGTGCATAACGCATATGTGTTATTACACATATATGTTATAACGCATATGTGTTACACACGTCTATGCTTCCATAGCACAAATGAATCTCTCTCTCTCTCTCTCTCTCCCTAACTCTTTGTTGATTTCTCCCACAATCCCTCTATCTCCCTCCTTCACTCTCTCCCATAACCACTCCCTTGCTACCCCCTCCCCTTCTTTCACTACCTCTCTCACTCTTTTTCCCACCCTCCCTCCTTATCAATCTGTCTCCTTCCCTCTTCTCTCTCTCTCTCACTATCTATTTCCCCTTATATCACTCTCTGTCAAGTTATCTCTCTTTCTCTCTCTCAATATCTCTTTCCCCTTCTATCACTCTCCCTCTTACTCTCTCTCTCAAGTTATCGTTCTCTCCCATACCTCCCTCTCTCAATCAATATCTCTATCACTATATCTCTCTTTCAATCCCTTGCTACCCCCTCCCCTTCTTTCGCTACCTCTATCACTCTTTTTCCCACCCTCCCTCCTTATCCATTTGTATCCTTCTCTCCTCCTCTCGCATTCTCAATCACTCTCTCTCTCCGATCACTATCTATCTCCCTTACTATCACTCTCTCTCTCCCCCCCTCTCTCTCTCCATCCCTTTCTCTCTCAATCAATCTCTCTATTGCGATCTCTCTCATCCCCCTCCCTTACTATCACTT
Organism: Larix kaempferi; assembly: GCA_027924585.1. Classification (NCBI taxonomy): domain Eukaryota; kingdom Viridiplantae; phylum Streptophyta; class Pinopsida; order Pinales; family Pinaceae; genus Larix; species Larix kaempferi. The sequence goes on along the minus strand of BSBM01000341.1, from coordinate 2,681,354 downwards.
CTCTCTCTCCCCCCCCACTGTCACTTCTCTCTCTCACCCACCATATCTCTCTATCACTCATTCTCTCACAAAACCACTCCCTTCACTCACTATATCTCTCTCTCCCAATCAATATTTCTATCACTATCTCTCTCTTCCCTCCCTCTCTCAATTATTATCTCTCTCTCTCCCTCTATCACTCTCTATCTTACTCTCTCTCTCTCAAGTCACATTTCTCTCCCCCTTCTATATTCTCTCTCTCTCTCTCTCTCTCTCTCTCTCTCTCTCTCAATATTTTCCCATCCATTCCAAAGTTTTTCATCATCCTCATGCTCACATTGTTTCCATCATCATCCACAACAATACTCTATCATCCACCATCATCATCATGCTCATTATCACAATCACCATCCTCATTGTCTCGTTGTCACCATAACCATCATGATCACATTGTCACCATCACCATCCGCATCCATCCTCTAAATTGCAAAATATTTGTCATTGTTACATATTTGATTCCACTCAAAAGATTCCCTCTCTCGCTCTCTCTCTCTCTCTCTCTCTCTCTCTCTCTCAACCAATCCCTTCCACACTCCCTCCCTCCCCCTCACTCACTAACTCATTCTCTCCCAAAAAAACTCCCTTGCTCCCCCCTCCCCCTATTTTTCTACCTCTATCCTTCTTTCCCTCTCTTTGAACCCATCCCTTCCACACTCCCTCCCTCCCCCTCACTCACTAACTCATTCTCTCCAACAACCACTCCCTTTCTACCCCTTCCCCCTCTTTCACTACCTCTATCGCTCTCTCCCTCTCTCTCTCTCTCAATCAATCTCTCTATTACTATATCTATCTTCGCTCTCTATATCTCTCAATCATTATCTCTCTCCTCCTCTATCACTCTCTCTCTCTCACATTAAATGTCTCCCCCCTTCTATAGTCTCTATCTCTCTCTCACTATCACTATCTCCCTCCCTCTCTTTCTATCTCCCTCCCTCTCTTTCTATCTCCCTCTCTCACTCTCTCCCTCCCTCTCTCTCAATCAATCTCTCTTCTACTATCTCTATCTTCCCTCTCTCTTTCTCTTAATCATGATCTCTCTCCCCTTCTATCACTCTCTATCTAACTCTCTCTCACTCTCTCTCTCAAGTTAAATCTCTCTCCTCCTTCTATACTCTCTCTCTCTCTCTCAAGTTAAATCTCTCTCCTTCGTCTATAGTCTCTCTCTCTCACACTATCTCTCTCTCCCTCCCTCTCTATATCTCTCCCTATCTCACTCTCTCCCTCCATCTCTCTCTCTCTCTCTCACTATCTATGCCCCCTTCTCTCTCTCTCTCTCTCTCTCTCTATCTATCTATCTATCTATCTATCTATCCCCCCTTTGCGACTCCCTCCCCTTATTTCCCTCCATCTCCCTCCTTCTCTCTTCCTCTCCATCTGTACCTATCTATATCCCACTCCATCCCTAGCTATATATCTATTTCCCTTTCTTTCCATGTGCTCTATATTTATCTTTCTTTACCCCTCTCTCTCCCTAATTCCACTAGAATTCCCCCACTCTCTCTTCCCTCTCTCTCTCTCAATCACTCTCTCTATATCACCATCTCTCCCCCCCCTCTATCACTCTCCCTCTCAAGTTATCTCTCCCCCCCTTCCTCTCTCTCTCTAAATCTATGCTTATCCCTTCCACACTCCCTCTCTCTCCCTTCTTCTATCTCTCGTTCTCTCTCTATCCCACAACTACTCCCTTGCTACCCCCCTCCCCTTCTTTTGATACCACTCTCGCTCTTTTTCCCACCCTCACTCGTTATCCATCTGTCTCCTTCCCTCCTCCTCTCTTTCTCTCAATCACTCACTCTCTCCCACTATCTATCTCCCCTTGTATCACTCTCTCTCTCCCTCATTCACTATTGCTACTCTCTCTCTCTCTCTCCCAAACCCTTGTATCACTCTCTCTCTCTCTTTATATCTCTCTCCCCCTTGCCACCCCCCTCCCCTTCTTTTCCTCCATCTCTATCCTTCTCTCTTCCTCTCCACCTATACCTATCTATATCCCCCTCCATCCCTTGCTATACATATATTTACCATTATTTCCCTACCCTCTATCTTTATCTTTCTCTACCTCTCTCTCTCCCTAATCACCCGACTACCCCCCCTCTCACCTTGACCCCTCCAACCACTCCCACTCTCACCTAAATCCTCCCAACCGCCCCCACTCTCCCTCTCTATCTTAGCAACCATAATCTATGTCGCTCTCTCTCTAGGCCTCCATGAGACAAATGGATCTATGAATCTATTTGCATTATGGATGCCTATCTCTCAATAACGCATACACACTATAACGCACTAGCGTTATGGAGGCCTATGCATCCTTAACGAAATACAATGTTTGTGCAGGGATTTCTTCTATGGATGTTATAATGGATATGCGTTATAACGCATATACGTTAATGGATATGCATTGAAAAACATTCATAGTGTTAAATGCACACCGCTCTATAATGCATATATGCATTAAAAAGCATTCATAGTGCTAAATGCACATCGCTCAATAACACATATACATTATAACGCATGTACATTATAACACATATGTATTATGGAGCTCTATGTATCCCACCCCTTATTGGTGAACCCCTATGTGTTATACTGTGTGTATCCCACATATGTTATACTGTGTATATGCGTTTTATAGGTTTATCCATCCGAAAAATTATGGATTCCGATAATCTTTCCATTCGGAATTTAATGTATTAACGATTAGTTTAGGTTGTTAATAACACATTGGTGTTATAACGCATATGCATTATAACACACATGTGTTATGTTTTGTTATAAAAATATTAAAATTCGCAGGTTGATATCTATGTTTGCATTCCATATTGAAATACGCACACTCTGTTTTCATGTTTTGAGCTTGACAACTCTGTTCTCCTGCTGATGTTTATAAAATTCACATCCGATCAATACTCCTTCATAGTTCTTGAATGGGAATCTACGCAAAAGAAGTCAAAAATATGCAAGGAACATGCTTACACCAAAAGAAATGGAAGAGCAAAGAGAGAAGGCATGGGAACAAAAAAGGAATCGTAGACATTCAACTAGTGATAGAGCATTTCCAACCCCTCCTCCACGGTTGAATTGAACCGATGAGGGAGAAATTCCCACCCCTGCTCCACAATTGAAGAGGAGGAATTCAAGAGGTGAGATAATGGATTATATCGCACTACATCAATCAAAGAGGTTAAATTCCATAGTGGAAAATATGATTTCAACATCAATTCCCATTGGTTGAACAATTATGAAATCCAACCATTATCCACCAATCCCCACTTCATTATTGAGTTCATCACAATTTGATGATAGAGATGGTAAGGAAGAGAATGATTTGTTATTTGCAACCGGTTATGGGGAGGGTACTAGCACTAGTATTCGATTTGTCGAACATCTTAGTGAAGAGATTAATGATTTTTTTCCTGATGATACTTTCCAACCGCCATCCCAAATGGTACCATCTCCAAATCAAACTATCCAACATGCCGTAGATGTCAATATCACTCCACTTGTTGAAATACAACCCAACCTTTCATGTCGACAAAAAAAACTCCAAAACACATACAAGTGGACGAGAGAACCTTATCTTCAATGGAAGGTAAGGTACCTATACACACTATCAGTCGCCATATTTCACAAATTTTACAGCACTATTTTGAACCTAAATTTGATGCTGGTAAATGTCAATCATTTTTATCTTTGCTAAAATCTATGAGTTTGACAATAGTTAGAAGAAAGTTAGGAATAAAAGCACTAAAAAATGCATAATCAAGTAAGCACATTGTAAAATCACTTGTTGATGCATTCAAATCAATTTGTAAACAAAATCGTTCACGTGATAAGAATGCGGCTCCTAGTGTATTGGATGAATCAATCGTAACTAGAAACATAAGACAACATCTCTTACTTAAATGCACATAAACAATTCTTAAAATACATCCAAAAACTCTAAAAATATATTCCATCAAAAGAGACAGTCTTGACATAGAGGACAAAACAAATAAATTATGGGCATTAAGTGCTAGGTTGCCATGTAAAGACATGAATTTAGTTGAAGCGGTGAAGGGCCTAGTGCATGCGTTTTGGCATGATAACACTAGGCCTTCTTCAAACACAAATGATGTGTTAAAATGTTGTAGGGGTTCCAGGAATCATGAACCCCACAATAAAAACTACCTTGACATGACACAAACTCAACTTTATGATATGTTTAAAGACACCCATGCAGAGTTTAGGCTTGGTCAACGATATTTTGAAAAATGAAAACCTTGGTATGTTAGGATCAACACCATCTGTAACACAAGTTGTTGTAGATATCACATAGAATTTGATTGTTATTGTAATACTTGTGTACATATACATAGTTTTTTGCACTCTAACTATGCAGGTGAGTGCTCAAGTACAATACTACCAATGTTAGCTAGATATTTCATCCATACCATCATGTGTCCAAGGAAATATGGACAGACATATTATGCAAAACCTTGTGTAGACGGTACTTGCAACAATTGTGGTGGATTAGCACTATGGAGTGAGTGCATCCATGAGAGTGAACATCATCCATTTGGCCATATAATTGTTGAGAAACAAGTCTTCCAATACGAGACCTATCAGTTACATGATGGGAAAGAAAGTCAAAAGATTAAATTAGTGAATTCATGGGTAACAAATCCTTTGTGAAATTTTGGTTAAAATGAGCTTATTGTATTGCTAATTGTTCTATCTAGTTATATAATTCCTGATTTTTTATTTCCCCAACAGGTGCAAGTATGCAATTTTATTCCATAGTTATGTGGAAAGATTCAATATTACATTCAACATGTCGATATGGCTCGGTGGAAAAATGATCAATTTAGAATATGTAGAGATACATTCCCCCTCAGAACAATACTCTCAGTGGTTGATTTCGTTGAAAACTACGCACTAGAACCACAAAATGAGATATAAAATGAATACTACCATTCGGATCAAGTGAGCATAATCGTACATATCACTTCTAGGCACGGGATGGATAGTAGTGAAGAGAAGCGGGTGATATTGAAAGAAAGTCACTTCTATATAAGTGATGAACAAACCCACGACATCCATTATGTGCAACACTGCTTCCAATTGTTCTATGATCAGTTGATCGCTAGGGATATACCATTTTTTTCGACCAACGTGGAAACCAATGTATTTTAATGGTTGTCTTTGTTGCACATAAAATAAAAGGTTCTTAAAGTTGCTTAGAGGGAAAGCAAACTCTTCTCAAACCTGTTAAATATGATGAAAATAATGATTTTCCGACTGGATCAATGGTTGTTAAAGGTGAATACTTGACACTAGAATCACAACAAAGCAATAAGAATGGTTATTTGTATCAGGATTATAGACCAGGAAATGTTCTATACCACTACACCAACTTAATAGTCGATGTAAACATAAGTTACATACACTTTCCCACAAAAATAGGTCATAGGTATGATACTTCCTACCTCATTTTGAGCATGAGAAGTTGAGGGAAACCATTGGAAACAAAGATGATCTAGATGGCCTACTTAACTGAGCAATGCAAGGAATATGTTGTTATGACCAGGTGAGTGTTTTAAAATTCACGTTTTATAGTTTCATCAATGGATTATCAATTTTATTAAGAAATGTTTTAAAATTTAGTATTTTAGGACCATTGTAAGCATTAATTACACCAATGCTTTGTTTGCTTGTGGAGGGAATTGGAAATTTGAATCTTGGTGTCTCATAGTACATTATTTTGTGGCATGTTTCCCCAAAACAAATTCTACATAGATTTACCTCAAGAAGCATATTCAAATTTATCTATTGTTATGAGGTGGCACATTGAAATGCATTCGTTCCATAAATTTGTTGTCTTCAATTTGCTATTTTAGTAGACATATAATAACACAATATTTTGTAAAAGGATATAAACTATGGGAGTTCTTGAATGTAAAAATAAATGGATTGAGATAATGCAATATGGTTTATCTCATGGATTTGGCACTATGGTAGAATGTACATGTTGACCTAAGCCATACTAATCTTATGATCATCTTAGGTCTGTCGTCCATTGACAAGGTTGTCACAAGTGTACATATCCATCATATACAATTTTTCATGCTACAATCAATTTCAAACCATTGAGGGGATGAACATACACCATGCACCCTAAATATCATGCGGCACCTGAAACATGTTGTAAACACTTTCAGAATAACCAAAAAGTCTACGATCCCGTTTACAAGGAAATTTTTTACACCAACACTTGTCAAATCCCTTTACAACTCAACCAAATCAGTTATCTGCAATAAATACTATTTATGGTCCTAGAATCAACTGCGATCATTTGCAACAAAGTTTTCAACCATGACATAACAACATTTCAATCATCTAGTAAATAATTAGGTTTTTTGCACTAGGTAAAAAAAATTTCTAGGATGAGAAACTATGCATTTATGTGTATAATGATTTGGATTCAAATGTATGCACATGAATATATATGTACAATGAAAATGATTTAATTTTTATATGTATTATAATTTAGGCAAGGACTTAGGCTACAAAATAGGTTTTCATTGGGATTAGAATACAAACTAGGGTTTTTAGGCTAGGCTCTCAGGTTTCTAAGATATGCTCCAAGCTTTAGGGTTATTGGATTAATGTTGAACTCCGTTATCATGACATCATTGTCACCAACACCATCAAGATTCATCATCCTCTTGCTCTTGTTTCCGCCATCCTCACCCCCATTAATGATCCATCGTACACCACCAACCTCATGCACTTTGTCTCATTGTCAATGTCACCATCCCCATTATCACCATCATCGCCATCATACTCATTTTCACCATTGTCGCAATTGTTCTCATTGGAGTCTAGGCCATTTAGCCTCTTTGTTTATGTATTTTGGGTCAGATATGGATTGCACTTGATTTTTTCTTAATTGTATGAACCCTTTCTATATACATGTCAAAAACTTTGCATATAAGTGTATAATGATTTGGATTCAAAACTAGGGTTTTTAGGCTAGGATATAGGGTTTCTAGGCTAGGCTCCAGGATCTAGGTTTATGGGCTTAATGTTTAACTCCTCTATCATGACCATAAAAAAAATGTAACCCTCACTGAAGAAAAACCACTTATTAAGCATGGGAATATTTTTATACCTTATTTTAACACTTTCATTAGGAAATTTCATCAAATTTTAGGGTATTGACTAATGTCATTGGAGGAACACCTTCAAGATTCAAGGTAGAGGCAGGGGCTAGATCCTAGAGGAGGGGGAACATGGTGCTATTTATAAATAGGATCCCAATATAGGAAAGGATTTTGATATGTAATTATTTGTTGTAGATTGATTTTTTTTGGAATTTATAGGCCATTTATCTCCTTTTCACCATAACTCCATTTCCATGTTCATAGTCACCATCCCCATTCTCACTGTGGCCATGACCATTGTGATAATACACCATGCCCATTGCCACCATCAACGTCACCACCACCCTCCTCATTCCCATGTTGTCACCATCAACACCATGCCCATTTATACCATCTATGTCACCTCCATCCTTCTCATTGCCACGTTGTCACCATCGCCATCCTCATCATTCCCATCCTCGTCATGCCCATCCTCACGATTTAATAAACTAGGGTTTGTCCCAATAAGAGAGAATGCAATTTTTTCACAAGGGGGTCAACTTTGGAAATTACTCAACCATAAACTCATGGCTAACGTTCCCACGTCAAACCCCCCAAACACACTTGCAGGGTCTCGCAGAACTCAATTATGTTTCCCGGATTAAATTCTATGACCCCAATAGGGGTCCAACATGTGTCCATGAAAGCCTCCAGGAGGCAATATTAAACGAGACAAAAAATGAAGATCATGCCTTGGATCGATGAACCGTCAGCTCCGTTAGAATTGAGACATCGGGATAATGCTAGGAGTGCACCTTTCGTGTGGTTCCATGGCCCAAATCTCGTCCTATTTCACGATTTCATAAACTAGGGTTTGTCTCAATAGGAGATAAAGCAATTTTTGCACAAGGCAGACAACTTTGGAAATTACTAGACCGTGAACTTGTGGCTAGCTCTCCCATGTCGAACGTACGCAAACACACTTGCAGGATCTTGCAGAAATCCATTATGCTTCCTGGATCAAATTCTAAGGCCCCAACAGAGATCCAACAATTGTCCTTGAAGCCTATAGGAGGCATGTTTAAACGGACCATAAAATGAATATTGTTCCTTGGATCGATGAACCATCGACTCTGTTGGAATCAAGACATTGGGATAATGCTACTAGAGCATCTCTTGTGTGGTTCCATGGCCCAGGTACCATCTTATTTCATGATTTCGTAAACTAGGGTTTGGTTCAGTAGGAGACAATGCAATTTTTGCACAAGGCTGTCAACTTTGGAAATTCCTCAGTCATGAACTTGTGGAAATTCTTCCCACATTGAACCTTCCCAAACAAACTTGCAGGATCTTGTGGAAATCCATTATATTTCCCAAATCAAATTTTGATCCCCCGGCATAGATCCAACAAGTGTCCCCGAAAGCCCACAGGAGGCAAGTTTAAACGAGCCATAAAACAAAGACTATGCCTTGGATCGATGGACTATCAACTCCATTCAAATAGGCACAATTATATAATGCTAGGAGTTCAACTCTCACATGGGTACATGGACCATATACCCTCCTATATCACGATTTTATAAACTAGGGTATACCTCAGTAGGAGACAATGCAATTTTTGCACAAGGGGTTCAACTTTGGAAATTCCTCAACCGTGAACTTGTGGCTAGCGTTCCCATGTCGAACCTTCCCAAAAAAACTTATAGGATCTTGCGGAACTCCATTATGCTACCTGGATCAAATTCTAAGCCCCCAACAAAGGTCTAACAAGTCTCCCTAAAAGCATACAAGAGGTGAGTTTAAATGGGCCAGTTTAAATGGGCCATAAAATGAAGACTGTTCCTCGGATCAATGAACCATTGACTATGCTGGAATCGGGACATCGGGATAATGCTAGGAGTGCATCTCTTGTGCGGGTCCATGGCCCAGATCCTGTCCTATTTCACAATTTCATAAACTAGGGTTTGGCTCCGTGGGAGATAATGCAATTTTTGCACAAGCGGGTCAACTTTGGAAATTCGTCAACCCTGAAATCATGGATATCATTTCCACATCAAACCTATCCAAACACACTTGAAATATCTTGTGGAACTCAATTCTTCTACTCGGATCAAATTCAAATCCCCTGGTAGAGATCTAACAAATGTCCCTGAAATCCTACAGTAGGCGATCTTAAACAAGCCATAAAATGAAGATCGTTGATCGGATCGAAAAACTGTCGACTCCGGTGGAATCAGGACGTCATAATAATTCTAGGGGTGACTTCCTCACATGGGTTGATGGCCCATATATTTTCATTTTTCACGATTTCAGAAGCTAGGGTTTGGCTTACTGAGAGACATTGGAATTTTTGCACAAGGGGGTCAACTTTGTATATTCCTCGATGGTGAGCTCGTGGCTAGCATTCCCACATCAAACCTCCCCAAGCACACTTGTAGGATCTCATGAAACTCCTTTCTGCTCTCCAGATCAAATTCTAAGCCCCCGGTAGAGATCCAACAAGTGTCCCTGAAAGCCTAAAGGAGGCGAGTTTAAACGGGCCATTAAACAATGATCGTTGATCATATCGATGGGATGTTGACTTCGTTAGAATCGGGATGTTAGAATAATTCTAGGGGTTCCTCCCTAGCATGGGTCCATGCCTCATTTCCAGTTTCATGACTTCATAAGCTAGGGTTTGGCTCATTAAGAGACATTGGAATTTCCGCACAAGGCAATGCAATTTCATAATCTCGGATATTCTTGGAGAGATTGCTCTTGTGTGATGCTAGGGATTTCTCTTGTGACAACTAGGGTTTGTGGTTTGATAGTTTTGAATTGTATACCAAGTAAATGTCTTCATGTCAATGATTCAAATAGACTATAATGGCTAGGAATAGATTAGGTTTCTAGGGTTATATTAGTGTTTCTAGGGATATATTAGGTTTCTAGGGTTACATCAATGTTTATAGAGCTAGATTTAGTTTCTATGGTTTCTAGGGCTATATTAGGTTTCTAGGGATAGATTAGGTTTCTAGGAATCTAGATTAGTTTTCTAAGGTCAGATTAGTGTTTATAGAGCTAGTTTAGGTTTCTAGGGTTTCTAGGGTTTCTAGGGCTAGTTTAAGTTTCTAGGGTTTCTAGGGCTATTTTAGGTTTCTAGTATTCTAGATTAGTTTTCTAGTGTTAGATTAGTGTTTCTAGGGTTAGTTTAGGTTTCTAGGTTTTCTTGGGATAGATTATGTTTCTAGGATTATACTAGTGTTTCTATGGATACACTAAGTTTCTAGAAACGCTAACTAGATTAGGTTTCTAAATATGGTTTTGAGGGAAATATTAAGTTGTAAAGGTATGGCCCATGAGGCGTAGAATAGACGATGAATGAGTGTACTGTTAAGGCACTCCTTGTGTTAGGTCACTAGTTCGAAACTCCGTGGGTACTAGCTTACAGAAAAAAGAACGGTATGAATGTCTAATTGGATTTTTATATGGTTATTTATGAAATTTTAGTGGCATAGCCCCGATCATGTGGGTGTGCAACTTAGATTTGTTTTGTTTTTCCATTATATTATAGGCTCGTAATTTAAAAATAGACGAGGCTAGTTTCGCATAATCAGTGCCTCCCTGTCATTGTAATCAACCTTGGTGACTTCAAAACAAGAAAATGTGATCACATTGGAAAGGGAATTCACATAGTTGCTTTAGATTTTATGTATGGTCGTTTTCTTTGGAATTTTATAATTGTTGTATTGGAGATGCATAGTGTTGTATGCACTACTATTTCTCGAGATGTGGAATCCAAGCAAGGAGATAAGTGAGTGAGTTTTTGAATGCTCAAGTTCAATAGATAGATGAGGAAACCTATGAAAATTGGAAAAAGTCAGAAATTATGCAATAGTGCAAGGTATTACAAAACTAATTTATACTTACCTCAATGGGAAATGGTACCCCACCTCAATAGGATAAGAAGCATATTATGGTGTTAAAGTAGAACATTAGGGCTTGCAACTTTATCCACCTACATAATTTCAATATAGTCTTACATAGCAATTTATATCTAGAGATGTTTTTTAAAACTTGCAATTAATTTCGATCAAGTCTTAAGAAGAAATTTTAATATAGATTAGGTTTCTAGGGTTATATTAGTGTTTCTAGGGTTAGATTAGTGTTTCTAGGGCTAGATTAAGTCTCTAGGGTTTCTAGGGCTAGATCAGGTTTCTAGCCATTGCTTTGTGTTTCTAGGGCTACATTAGGTTTCTAGGGCCCTTGTACCTGTTTCACAATTAGTTCTAACTCCTGCAATAATTCAGGTCCTAAAACAACTCTATTTACTGGATCATTCCACGAAATAGGTGTATCACATTTCCTACCATAAAGAAATTCAAAAGGACTAAGTCTGGCTGATGCATGATAATTATTATTATAAGCAAATTCTGCTAAGTGCAAGTAGTCTTCCCACTTACCAGGCTAATCCTTAACATACATTCTTAATAAGTCTTCTAAAACTTGATTTACCCTTTCTGTCTGTCCATCCGTTTGCGGATGAAATGTTGTGCTGAAATTTAAGGTTGTATTCAACCCCTTAAACAGTTACCTCCAAAATTTTTCGGTAAACTTAGAGTCACGATCTGAGATTACTACTTTCGGTATCCCATGTAGTCGAAAAATCTGTTTCATAAAGATTTCTGCAATGTCTGGAGCTTTATGAGTAGTCTTCACAGGTATAAAATGTGCTGCTTTGCTGAGTTTGTCCACTACCACCATGATAGAGTCATGTTGTTTCTGATTTTTAGGTAATCCAGTGATAAATTCTATGCTGATCACTTCCCATTTCCAACTTGGTATCGGTAACGGTTGCAACAATCCAGCAGGATGTTGGTGTTCAACCTTCACTTTTTGACAATCCAAACATTTAGCTATGTACTCTGCTACTTCATCCTTCATTCTAGGCCAATAGTATTCTTTTCTTAGCATAGTAATGGTCTTTTGATAACCTGGATGACAAGAATAATGACTTTTATGCATCTCATTTAATATCAGAATTTTTATTTTTGGTATGTCTGGTACATACAATCTATTTTTATACAGTAATAACCCATTTTCTTTCATACTGAAATCTGCCATAAAATTTTCAGAACTGTTGTTTGCTGTCCTTTCTTTTTTTTTCTGTATTCTTCATCAATTTCACTTTTTTCAAGAATCTGATTTTCCAAATCTGTGGAGTAAGTGCTGATGGCTGAAATAAAATTCAGTTTTGCCTTACGACTCAAGGCATCCGCAACCTTGTTCTCTTTCCCTTTAATATGCTGAATTTCGAAATCATACTCACTTAAGAAGGTCAACCATCTAGCTTGTCTAGCGTTCAGATTTTTCTGATCTAATAAATATTTCAAACCCATATTATCTGTCATCAATGTGAATTTTCTACCAATAAGGTGATGACGCCACATTTTTAAGGCATGAATTATAGCTAATAATTCTAAATCGTAAGTGGAGTAATTCTTTTCATGTACTTTCAGCTTTCTTGATTCGTATGCCACCGCATGCCCTTCCTGTGTTAGGACTCCACCGAGTCCGTCATTGCATGCGTCTATACAAACTATAAAATCCTTGTTAGGATATGCTATCCTCAAGATAGGTGTTGTAGTCAATAATTCCTTTAACTTCTTGAAACTGTCAGAACATTTCTGATCCCACACAAATTTCTTCTCTTTCTTCTGCAAGGAAGTTATGGGGTTGGCAATCCTTGAAAAACCTTCTATAAACTTTCTCTAACATCCAGTAATTCCCATAAATGATCTTAAATCCGACACATCCTTAGGAACCGGCCAGTCATTAATGGCCCTTATCTTATCAGAGTCAACCGAGATTCCTTCTTTAGAAATTATGTGTCCTAGATACTGAATTTTGTCTTTGTGGAAGTCACACTTACTAAACTTAGTGTATAGTTGATGATCTCTCAGAACTTGTAAGATAATCTGTAAATGTTCATCATGCTCTTCTTTACTTTTGGAATACACTAAAATGTCATCTATAAACACAACAGCAAACTTGTCTAACTATTTGTGCAGAATATTATTCACCAAACACATAAATACAGCCGGGGCATTAGTCAAGCTGAATGGCATGACTACGAACTCATAATGTCCATACCGAGTTCTGAAAGTTGTCTTGAAAATATCTTCATCCTTAACCCATACTTGATGATATCCTGATCTTAGATCAATTTTTGAAAATATCGTTGCTCCACGCAGCTGATCAAATAGATCGTCTATGCGGGGCAATGGATACCGATTTTTTATTGTCATCTTATTAAGCTGGCGATAATCTATGCACAGTCTTAAGGTTCCATCTTTCTTCTTAACAAAGATGATAGGTGCTCCCCAAGGAGACACCCTGAGTCTTATATAATTCTTATCAATCAGTTCCTTCAACTGTGATTTCAATTCGTTTAATTCCAGTATATTCATTCTGTATGGAGCTTTAGAATTTGGTACTGCTCCTGGTATTAACTCGATGGTAAAATCTAAATCTCTTTTAGGAGGTAATCCTGGAATCTCCTCAGGAAATACATCCTTAAAATCCTTTAAGACAGGTATGTCTTCTAATTTCAGTTTGTCCTCTTTATATATAAATTCATCGTTTACTACATTTACTGCAAACAACTGACATCCTTTCCTAACTGCCCTTTTAACTTGCATGGCTCAAATCTGTCTAAGGGTTACTTTTCTTGGAATACCTTTGACTTCTATAGTTTTTCCTTCATCACTTAAACATGTAAAAATTTTGTCATAAAAGTTCAAAATGACATGATGGGATTCTAACCAGTCCATTCTGATTATAATATCATAGGATCCTAAAGGTAAAATATTCAACTTGATTTGTGTTTGTAACTGATTCATGGATAAGGTACAACTTTCTATAAAATCTGATACTTTCCTCTTTGTTCCAGTTGCTAGTCTAACTAACCAAGATTTACTAAACTTTTATGTTTTCAATTTAAGACTTTCCACAATATCTGGTGATATATAACTTAAGCTAGCAACTGGGTCAATTAAAATAGTAACAGGATGATTTTGTAGCATACCTTCAATCTCTACCATGGAGATTTGATGATCTGCTTGCCTGTTGTCGAGTGCTGCATTGATTTTGGGCATTTCCCTCGCCACATCTCCAACAGTAGGTTCAGTCTGAATAGAATTGATGTTGTTAGCCTTTCGCTTCCTCAAGGGACATTCTGATGCATAATGGGGACCTTGACACTCGAAACATTTGATGGGTGCCTTTTGCTCATTGGTTCTGGTATTATTAGGTGCATTTCTGGGTGCTGTAGAATTATTTTGTTGATTGTTTCTGGAATTATTCCCTTGATACTTTCGATTCTGAAAATTTTTCTTTTGGAAACCAGAATTCCCACTGAACCTAAATTTTTTCTTTTTCAGCTCAAAATTGTTGGGCTTATGACTTTTCCAGTTTGTCATTCCTTCTCTTTTCCGATTGGTATCATAATAGAAAACTGCTTTTCACATAGCCTCTTCCAAGGTTTTTGGACTGTCATACTCGATCATGTCCTTAATATTGAAAGGTAGATAGCTCAAGTATCTTTGAATTTTCAATTTTTCTTCTATGAGGTATGGCACATATCTCAGTAAGTTCAGAAATTTACTGTTCATTTACTTCATGTTCATACCTCCCAGCTTCAAATCGTAGAACTCTTTGGATTTTTCTTCATAGTACTGTTCAAATAAATACTTATTTTTAAAGTATCATTTAAAAGTACTCCAGTTTACATCTTTGTCCTTGATGCCCTTTACTCTCTTGATGTCCTGCCACCAAATATCCGCTTTTCCGATCAAGTTATATATAGCCATTTTTGCCTTCAAGGACTCTGAATAGTTATAAATATGGAAGTATTTCTTCATACCGGACAGCCAAGCTTCAGTTGTCTCGCCCTTCTCAGTTTCTCCATTGAAAGTTGGAGGTCTAATATTTTTGAACTACCCAGAAATCTGCTCATACTCCTTATGATTTCTCCTTATGGGTTTGAAATCTCCTTCACTACTATCACTGGTGTAGTTACGTTTATTTTTACGCACTTCAATAGCATCTCCTGATGAGGTTGAACTGTTGTTCACCTCACTCGTTTTCATTTTCTTATTTTTATTAGCATAAGGCAGATCCTCAACTTTGGAGATATCTTTGTTATCTCTCTCTTGCTCCTCAATTGGGCACTGTTCAAACAGCACTTGGTTTAATTTTTCTTGTGCTTGCAGAATTCTTTCATTATCTTGTTTCACAGATCTGATTTCTGCCTTTAATTCATGAAAAGCACGTTACAATTCTGACGAACTGTTATTTAGTTCACCGTGACCTTCTTCTGCATAGTGTTGTCCCGAGTTGTGACTGTTTGGCTGAAATCTGTCTTCTAAATGTTCAGCTGAGTTCTCCATACCTGTAGCTTAAAATAATTTCTGTATAACATCGAAATTTCAAATTTCAAATTAGTAAAATTTTCTGCCGTATAAAATTTTCTTCTGCATGTTTTTGGACCTCTTTCAGGCCTAGAGTTCGAACATGAGCTCTGATACCACATGTAACGACCCGAATTTTCATAAAAATTTAAAACTTTTGAAAACGGCATTAAATACAAAAATTATATTTGCGGAAATAATAATTGTTTGATTGCGACAGCTTTAATTAAAAATTCGTTAGTACTAAACATAATTTAATTTCTGTTTTAGCAGCATTTTGACAATGACAACTTTAACACATAATTGACGAATGTGATTATGGTAATAAATGAACTAACAGGTCATAATTGTGATGCGATAATTTTTCTTTGGTAGATACTGACAGTTTGATTTTTTATGAACAAGGGTGTCCTACGAGGTACCCTGGAGTTTACTTAGCTGCAACGCTAATGCATTTGAATGTTCTATGTGCAGACGACAGGTAAGAGGTTCAATAACTGCATAGTTTAAAAGTACGTGTGTAATTCAATCCAACGTCAAAATAAAAAAATGTTTGTGAATTCTTCTGTGAAAACAAGTATCTTCAGGTATGAAATGTCTAGTGCTGCATATTGGTTTTTAACGTTGTCTTACAAATCATAAATGTTGGAAACAATGACGTTTAGAAGGTATACATGTTGTTTAAGTTTGTTGCCGTAAGCCAATGACGTTGTTATAGATTGGCTTTGGTCGTCGTCTTAAGATAATTAATACTTGTATAGTATTAATGTCATAATTGTATCACTAATTGTCAAATGCATTGCATTAAGAGTTAGGGTAAGAAGTACATGGCAATGGCATGGTTTTTATGCTAGTTACTATTCATTGGTTTTGTTGAAAATCCAAAAATGCAAACTACGATTTTATTTTATTTTTAAAATCGGAATGATGAAAATTATGATTATTATGCTAACCGTATAATTCTTATATGTTACTATCCTAGGCGAAAGTTTTACAATTTCAAACTATTCATTATATATATGAAAGTTCACAATATTAAACTTATAGATTTTCTGACTATGATCATGGCTAAAACAAAACATTAATATCCAAATGATATATCGAAATGCGACCATAACTTAGAACTATATCGTTGATGTTTCACGGTACTGACATGGTAATAAACTTGAATGGACAGGTTGACAGGCTTTTAAGCTTGGCATGTGCTTTGAGCTGGCGTGGAGATAGCGTTTCAGTCCTGCATTAAAAGCTCGAACCAAAATCCATGTGACATGGATTCTTTACATTCCACGTAGTGTAATCACACTGTAATGGTGATTACGGAAACCACTGTGTAATGGTTGTGAGTTTCAAACACCTCCTAGTTGGATGTTGATCGTTCCACTCAATGCAAATGTGGCAATGCCATGCTTGTGTAAATAAATGCAACATTAAAAGCAGTTACTGTTCGTCCCAATGCAACTTGCTGGCACTCTTATGATCGTCGATTGTGATAAGTGTGTGTCGTTGGATGCAACCCTAGCTTTTCTCCGTCGTGTTGATTGATGAAGAGTTAATGTGTTTTCATTGTATCACTAGTGTATCGAGCAACAAGGCTGACAAGCTGCTGGAAGTTAGGGTTTAGCCAAAAAAACATGTGAAGAGGATTCAACCTTGTGACCTGTAGGTTTAGGTTAAAGTTGCAGGTTTTGTCCTCCCTGTAATGGCGTTGTGCTAAAGTGTTAGGTATCTGGTTTGAACTGTGTTGTTGGTACAACACCCCCCCTTTTTATTTTTTGAAAAATATTAGGGCCCCTCCTTCTTTTTGGAGTATGTTTGCCTTAAACGTTTTGCAGCATCTTGGCATCCAGTGACTTAGTTTAATTTGATCTTAGCTTTCCTTGGAACTTTTGAGTTATGTGCCCAAGTAAAACTCAGTCTTTTGGCTCGAAACAGCGGAAGCTCTGAGCTAATTTCACCGCAATAACGGAGGAGTTGTCCCAAGTCTTCCGAAACAACGAAAGAAAAAGCTAAGTCAAACTACAGCAGAAAAGTTATCTTAAAGTTTCCAAAAAGATGAAACGTTTATTCAAATGAGCTCGTGGCGGAACAAACTCGTTAAATCCTTCCACTACGGTGGAAGCCTTCATCTAACTCTCCCGCAAGAACCGGAAACACATCAACAAGTTTTGCAAAAGGACTCGTCTGTTCCTTCCGCACCGACAAACCTTGGCTTATTTTCGAAAGAACTTGGCTAACTTTCCCGTGAGAGCGAAAAAGTTCGCTTAAGTCTACCGCGGCACGTAGCTCCTTCGCGGAGGCATTCGGACATTTTTCTCCCGCAACAGCGGGTAAAACTCAACTCTTCTTTCCGCATGTGTCTGAAGCTTTAACATAACCCTCCCGCTTTTGACAGTCGTTATTTATTAGGAAAATTTTGGATTTGACCCGTCCGTACGCAGACTTAAACCCCGTTTAATGACATCCAACCACCGAATTAATGGCCCACACGTACCAATTTGAATATATAGGGGTGAACCCCGCTGGCATTTCATTTTGTTTCGTCGACCGGAGTGTATTCCGTTTCGTTTGATCCGCAAAGCGCATCCGTCGTCGTTGGAGGCGCAGACTCACAAACCCTTCGACAACCGTCGGCACCACGCCATTCTTTTCCAGGTAAGTACATTCGTAGGCCTGGTTATGATGTTCGTTCCTACCTAAAAGTGGTTTGATCCATTTTTTTATTCTAGCTACGGTGTTTTTCGGAACAGTCACGCCTAGCATCGACCCGTAGTGCACCCAACTTAGAATACTATCTTGCCAAGTCTTTTTCCTCTTAGCCACAGTTAAGCCTAAGGCCTTTTGATCATCCAAGGTCGTTCCGTTATTGCGGTGGGTCTCTTCTACCATTAATAGCGTTAGAGCTTGTTCCTCGCAATCTCGGATGATCTTTTTACTCCCAACCTAAGAAGCGTTTTGTCAACAACTCTAAGCATGGACGTAAAAGACCTTAAAGCTCTTGCATTATAAAGTGATTAGAAAAAAGATGCACATACCCATCACCCGCTAGACCTTCCTTCCCCTTTCTCGTACCTAATAGTGGACGTCTCCGCTATTGCAAAATTTACACCTTCCGCGCTTGCGCACCAGTCAATGTTTGTTTCCAAGGACTTAAGTACCTGGACCAGCCTTTATCCGTCTGCTGTCATAATCCCTAATCACCACAGCAACCGCAAAGGTAACTTAATTAGTGGTCTCACAAGTTTTAAACTGATATGTGAAGGGAACATTTTCAGGAATTTTGGTTGAAATAAAGATATTATCTAACAGACATTAGTTGGATTGTCAACATCATGTCATGCATGCTTATTCACATTAATTGTTGAACAGGATTCCCATAATGGCTAAAGGAGGCAAGAGGAAATCGAAGGCAGTTGATGAAAGCACAAGGATAGAAACAACGTTCCAGGATACCAAGTGCACTACAGGCATGCCTCCAGAAGTAAACTGGGGAGATGTCTACCGCATAATAAGAGATCAGGACTTTCCAGAGGCTCTTCTTGAGGAGGAATGTTGATATCAGAACATATGGAACTCCTGTATATCCAAGGAATCCACACGTCCAAAACTCTTCCCGTGCTCAGAAGTAATTGGATGGGTGTTGCGACATGCGAACATCGAGACAAGAGTCGTAGCAGATAGCACAGGAAAAGCCTTTGATTCGTTTCACCCGTCTTTTATCTCAACGGCCTACAAATTACCCAAAGCACAGCAGCGTCTTGATGGCATGGTTGGAAGGAATCCACATGGATAATATAGACATGGCAAGAAGGATGTTAATTGCAGGCAGGAAAATCAGAAGAAAAGACAATGAGGAGTATGAGGTTCAGCATCTGAGGCCTCCTTTCAGACTAATCGCTCTCATGTTAAGCAGAATCTTCGGGAGACCTAATGGGACGATGTTTATGCTACAATGGGTCCCCATCATCCACTACGTAGCCTTCAAAGGGACAATCTTCAACTGGGATGATATCATCTCAGATAGTCTGTCATCGGCTATAACAATGGCATAAGAAGGGTTGGTGGAGAGGAAGGAAAAATTCTATTTGGATTCCTACCTTATAGATTATATCATGGCAAAATGTCTCTTTCGCAAGTTAGGATGCATGTGGAGCTCGGCAGAGGGCCCAGTGTTCATCGCCTACAAAATCTTCTGGGCCCAAAATTACAAGAGAGATTACAAGCTCATTTGCGAGGATTTCATCATGCCTCTTTATCAATTAATATTTAATGAAGAACCCAACTACCTGTCTGAGAACGCCATGGAAGCTTTGGAGAAATATGGTGATTTCTATTTTTCTCCAGAAGGTACCTACATAAGGATGTACGGAGGTTCCAAAGCTCCGTATATTCTACCAAGATACGCTACGGATTATATAGTCCACAAGGAGATGGTAAGACAGGTGTTCATTGATGGAATGGGTACTACCCTGTATAAGGCCAAGAAAGCCACTTTTCCACCCTTACCCTTCTATGTTGGGGCCTACAAGTTTTCAGGAATTACAACCGTGAAAGAGTTTGTTGCAGAATTGAGGAGCTTTCATTTTGGAGAAAGGATTTTTCACAGGAATGATCGTCGGGGCAAAATTGCACAACATTGCAAAGAACTCTCCACTCCCTATGAATATGCCAACTTTTTTGATCCACAAGAGGAAGCATATAGGGGAATCATCAATATGACTGAGCTACATATTTTCCAAATGGGAAAAGAAGGGGCCAGCTTGAGCTCTAATGTTGTAGAGAAGACAGGTTCACAGAGAGAAAAAGATGTCATAGAAGAGCAAAGGCTCTTAGAGCAAGCAAAGAAAATTGAAGAAGATAAATGCTTAAAAGAAGAGAACTTGAGAATCCAAGCAGCCGAAGCTGAAGCAAGGAGGCAAGAAGAAGAAGAAATAATTAGATTGGAAAGAATTGCGAAGCTGAGAACAACATGATGCATCAAGAAGAGAGAAGGAGGAAGAGGCACGAAAGAAAGAGGAGGAAGAAAAGAAGTCTCAAGAGGATGTTGATCCCAAAAGCCCAGACCTGCAAAATTTAGATATGGGTTCCCCCATAAGAGATTTCCCCATTGTCCCTTTTACACCCTACAAAGGCAGTACAGTTTCTAATTGGGTAAATTTCGCTTACAACAAGAAGAGGAAAACCATTGTCAAAGAAACAGGTTGCAAGTTGAAAAGATCTTTTCGGCCAGACATTGTCACTACACATGAGACCACGGTCATGCGGAACACAGAAGAGGCTTCTAAACTCCTGGCGTCCATCTCCGTAGCCGCGGTTGAAGCAACTGCAGACAATGTCAATACACTAGGGGATAAATTGAGTGAAGAAAAGGAGAAAGCACGTCAGCTGCAGGAAGCTTTAGTTAAAGAGCAGAACTATACAAATTTGATGATCGAGAGGAATGATGCTCTCACATCTCAAAAAGAAGAGTTAAAAGAAATTCTCCAACAACTGGAAGCTGACAGGAGGGATCTAGCAATACAGGAAAGGTTGTTAGAGGAAGAAAAGGACGAGCTTGAAGGAAAAAATCTGAGGCTGGAATCAAAAAAGTTTGACAACATTCAAGAGATTGTTGACCTGAAAGAGCACATTGAAAAGTTACAAGGAGACAACAAATTGTTAGAACAACAGTTAAAGTTGGCAAGCAGCAAAATGGGAGACATTAGCCCCTTCCACGAGCAAGCCTTTGAAATTCTAAGGCAGACCTATGGCATACAAGAACTTCTATCAGAGGAGATATACAAGATAAAAGAAATAATGGCCCAGGTTAAGGAAACCAATGTCGAAGCCACTCGGGTAAGAAAGAAGCACACACGCATCAGGGGAGAGATTAAAAAACACATTGAATGGAGAGAAGGGAGGTCAGAATTCTCGGCAAATCTTCCCCTTAAGTCTGTTGTTGAGTACAGGGAAGATATACGCACCCTAGATTATTCTAAGGATTGCGGAGTAAAATTGGCCGTTGTGACCTCGGCCACTTATGAGCGGTGCAAGAATTTGTATTCCCAAATACGGGCCACACAGGATAGCTTGCCTTCATCAACGTGTCTCTTGGGTAAATAGTTTATGTATGTATCTTTGTAATATTAAAAGGACTTGTGCTCCCGTTTTTTGTAAAGTTATTTGAGATATTCCTATTTTTGTAATGTCACCACTATAAGACAAATTAGAAGAATAGAAACGGTTAGGGTATAGGTGGCAACTTTTGGCCCATTTTGTAAAGCTATATAAAGTTGATTAGAGGAAGGGAGAGCAGAGGGATTTTTGGCAAGTGAAAGTTTTTTTCTGTCCTGTAAATGAACTATTTCTGCTACATGAATAGAGAAATTGATTTGTCCTGTGGAAGCTGGCACAACTTTTTGCTTGGAGTCTTGTTGATTAACTGCTGAACTATTTCGGCATTTTCATACATTTCCTGTGAGATCTTTCCTGGCTCTTATGAATTAATTCTTTGCTGTGAATGGTTTCATGTTCTTTGCAAAATTTCTATGTTAAAAGGGTAATTGAGTGCTTATATTAATCTGAGCTATCTTGGATAATCTTTGTTTCTGTTGTGAATGCTCCTTTCAATTAAACAGCTATCTATGGAATTATTGGGTGTGTTTTCAGTTTATTACTCATTCTTTAAATCTGCTCCTTATAAGGATAGGTAATTTAGATTAAATCAGATTAGTATAGATTTGCTTCTCACATGCATTTAATATAGGTCACGTGCATAGCATATTAAAATACAAAATTACATATCCGGTGGATTGGGCCGCAACCGGTAAAACAAAAAAATCTTTAAAACCCACGGTAGCCGGAACCGTTAACCGGATGGAATCCCCACACCAAATGGTGGGCGATCTAGCTGGGATCGCTTACTGGGGAGAATCCCTTGCTGATTGATGCAGCGATATTCGAGGCATCAACAAACTACTGTCGAGTTGATAATATATAGTCTTTTGTTTTTGGGTGGAATGCACCTTTCTGCAAATGAATGAGGGTATCCAGGTCTCGTTTATAGCAAGGAGCTCATCGGTTGCTGGAGAATGTATAGAGCACGATCACTAAAAAAAAAAAAGGGTAAGCGTTTTCAAAATTCAATGATTCTTTTGTTGAAAGTTTGTCTTACGGTTTACAATGAAACAAATGTCTAACTCTCGAAAAATAATGTATCAATTGCAGGGTTCGATGGGCGACTTTGGACAAGGGTTTGGAAATGGTTTGCGAGCCTCCATTCCTGGTAAGCTCCAACGGTTTCAAACCCTTCGTAGGTGCCCGTTTGGACTTGGTTGATAATGTATCAACATAGTTAGTAAAAGAAAAATATTCGCCAAGCTCTCAGCAATGTCTGGTAGTCGGGTTTTGTTGAGAAACTTTGGTAATGAAATAAAAACTTGTACAGGGAAAAATGACCCTCGTAGTTTAAATATTACTTGGTCTACTTCTATGGATGCTTAGTTTGTCAATGTTGAGAGTTCGAAACTCGTTTTTAAAGCTTAAGGACGGGGATAAACCCTGCGTGGTTTTTCGTTTGAAAAAGTATTGAAGTTTCATTCTGAGAAATGTTGGTTTCTCTTTCGTGAAGTTGGAACTTGTATTGTTTGTAAAAACTTGATCTACGACATGTTTTGGTTAAATTTTGGTAAATAAGGAAGTGGAGCCGAGGCTCGTTTTACTTTGTATACTACGTTTTTAAATCTTGGAAATGAAAAAGTTTGTGTTATGCTATTTGTTCTGTATTAAATGTTTGAGTACTGTAGGTAGATAACAGGAAAATGATTTATATGCTTGGTCATAGATGATAATCTCTGTGATACGCGATGATGAAATGGTTTTCTTCTCATTTATAAGAGGAGAAGAACAGGGCCACACCCTAGTTCGAGTCTTGTTTTGAAATATATAAAAATAACAACTTCCAGAAAAGACCTTCGAGCAAAAACTAGGATTTGATCTGTAGATTGTGTTTGTTTATGTTTGCACAACGATGATAATGGAAATAGAAAATCTATCTAGGGTTTGATACGAAACCCAGTTTTGGAATAAATACATGCAGTTTATAATATATATAGAAATAAGATGAATGAAGACAAAATAAATTTTATCATGTTTTCATTATCTGATAGAACTAAAATAATCATTGCAAATGTTATAATAGGGAAAGAAATCAATGTGTGTGTAAAAATGTGAAGACTGTGAAATGACTGTGGTTTGCAGCTTTGTCCATAATTTATACATTTATTTATTTACAGCAATACTATTTATATTGTAGACATGATATGATGCATGGAAATTTGAATTCCATTTATTTCTTATATACATAGTAATGATAAGAAAAATACAATGTATCTGTACAGGAAATAAACAATGTTTGTTTTTCATGAAACAAAGGAATATTCTATAATATATTAGATACTATACAGTAATTATTACTGTTATTAGCTATAGGGTAGAAAATGAAACACAACTCAAATACTGTACTTATCTATCGAATCAATGGCAGTTTGCCTATCTTTTCATCTATACTCAATTTGCTTCTCTACACTAGAGTACGATGCATAAAACAGCATGTGGAAAAATGTAGAGATTGGTTTATCAATTCAGATTATCATTTAACTTAGCATTCAGACTCTAAACAAAAATTGGAAATAAATTCTTCTTCCAAACAAAAAAACAAAGATTACTAATTTTACTAAACAGAACTATTAACTGAGATAAAAGTAGAAAACTGTAAAACCTGGATAAATCTGTCGGGAAACAAACATCCCAAGAAGACTGTTCCACCCAACCAATTCCTGAAGACAGTCAAGTATTTTCCTTAGGACCCCCGAGCCTGTTCACTGAACCACCAGGAGGAAGAAACTTAGGAATTTAGGATCTCCACTTGCAGTAGCACTAACTGTGGAATCTTCAAAAACTAGCAGTCCAAAAGACCTGCACCAGCACCTCTGGTTCTTCTTAGCAAATAGTATGCAGACTTATGATTGCACTCACAACTAGCCTCCCTATTCGAATCTCTCAGTGATCACCTAATGCACATGAGGAAATATTTCTGCAGAAAATATTGTGTAAGAGCTGCCTGCTCAATTCGAATTTGCCTTATGTAGGCGGCCTAGGCCTTTTCAGTTGTTACTTGGTCATTAAATGAGTTGCCTGCCCACTCCCACCACCTGGGGGATAATGCCACATTCTTAGGGGTAGTTGTCCCATAACCAATAGCTAGTGGTGAAGTGCAATTGCTGCCATCTGTCCCTGCCTTCCAACAGCTTCCATTCCTCCTAGTGGGTCAGTGAACACTCATTTGACAGTCCCCTTGGGTGTTTGTCTCCTAATTAATTTATTTAAATAATAATAATCAGTAATTACATTCATCCTTGATCAAAATTGATCATAATTACAAAACTTTGTAATTAAATTTAACATAAAGTATTTTGCTAATAAAATAATAATTTCTGAAATTTGGGTAGGTGACACTTCCAATATGATAATAAGTGAAGAATCAACACCAATAATAGATTTAAATGCAATTCTTCTTGGACCATCGTGGATCTTATTAGTTTTCCTCAAATACATTAAGACAAAACACACAAATGTATAACACTAACTCTGGTGGTTTTTAAGATAATTTCACCTTCGTAGAATTGATTACATCCTTTTGATTCTACTAAAATGAAAAGTATAAACCATTGGATTTCTTTCTAGCACAATTACAATCCCATTCTTGACAATAACATCATAACACTAAATATTCTTGTGGTTTTTATCATTGTCTAGACATGAACAATCATCATGCAATAGAATTAGACATAGGGTTAAGGTGAAACATGTTCATACATATTTACACATGGTTTTGTGGTAAAAGTGAATTTGATGATAAAGTAAAACCTAAGCAATGGATCCATACTAGTTCTTTTTCTTGAAAATAGTCTAGTGGCATATAAATTTCAATGTATGATAAGAACAAATCTGTATATCTGAGAACAAAATTATATTTCAATACATTTCTTGTTTCAAAATCATGTAACTTTTAGCTTGTTCTATATCCAATAAATGTACACACAAAGACGAAGATTAACCATGGTTATTTTTAGGACAAAGAAAATCCCTAAGCATTAATCACATCAACTTTGAGTGAGAAATCCTTGGGCCTAAGGTATATTATAGATATCACTTGCAAATAAAACCCAACAATTCATAAACATTGAAATTGGATATGGATCCCACTATCATACCTATCTCAAAACCACATGGTTGCATCATTTCTCTTCTGCATAAATTTTCTTCTAGCATAAGCGCAAGTCCAAATCCAACAACAATATTCATGGAAACAATAACATTTCTATTCATGCCATTTAGACTCAGGCATGTGTATTAATAACATAAAATTAAATAAAAATAAATTTGTATTTCAAAATGACACATCATGTCCATAGTACATAATGGAAACATGTGCACAAAGTATCCAAATGAGTGTGCAATTGAGTCCCATACTACAAAAATAATACAAGTGTCCTGAACTAACTACAAATATCCATCTGTCTCAAATTGATTTATCCCTTCTTTCCACAACACTACCAAAATCCTCTGCAAAATCAATCTTCCTCTTCCCTAAGATCGAGGAAGATAGTCAACTCATTTTCCGAGGTTCAGTGCTCATCTCAGGAATCTGCACACAAAAAACCATTTAAAAGTTATTTAAAGTTTAACGAACAAACAAGTTCATGTACACTTATTAAAATTGGAATAAAATAAAACATTTATACTCATCGAACGCGAATAAGTGCATGTCACAATAGGTGTCACATGAGGTGAACCTCTCGATCATGTGTCCTGCAGCAACTGAATATGCTACAAGTATTGTAAGTGTGAATCATCTGGATGCGAGGTAGTCACAAGAGACACACCAATAGTCTGTGATGCTTGGGTCTCTCTAAGCACCTGTTCATCTAGAGTCTGTACGAGATACAAACAAACAAGAGTCCATCAAATCACTTACATACATAATATTGAAAAATAAGTAGTGATGCTCTCAAAGGTCAGTCAAACCTTACCGACACATCCTGGTTGGACTCTATGAAAACATCGGGTGCGGATTGCACAACATATTCCGTATCACCCTACATAAAACATATTACATCAATGATTTAATATACTTCATCAACAATTAAATATATTTTTCCTTCCATTAATATAAATATGGTAGATGATGATAAATAAAAAAATATTTACATTACCTACGATGGTTATAAAGAAAAATTGTATGCAGCATTAGCTGCTACATTTACTTTGGTCTCTTGAGAAATACCCAGCTGTTGTGGAAATGCATGCCCTGATACTAGCTACCCATTTTATGAATCCAACGGATCGAATATTCAATGAAGGCCCGTATAAAATGCTACCACAAGATGAGCATGGATGAGGCATCATATGTCTCTCTATAGCATGTGCCTGTGCTCTACTCGGTGTCTCTAGCTACTCATGATCACCACCAGGTGAATTCTCATCACCTTGTCCCCCACTATGTGCCTCCTCACCACCACCAGATGAAGATGATTCCCCCCCTAGATGAGCCCCCATCTATCTGGATCTCAACAAAATTTCCATGACGAACCAACGTCTCGGTCAACTGTAGCAATGACTCATGTGTCTCATCCAACACGATAGGTGCAGGAGGATATAAACGAGGGGGTTTCGAGGGAGAGGAGGGATACGTACACATTTGGGATCATCCCTGGCATTCTCTCTATCCTGGGGAATCCCTCCTCCCACGCCATAAAACTCTAAAATGTCAAAGTAATTGATAATCTTGTGGAGTATAAATTCATCGTAGAATTTCTGCATGAAATAGAAAGGTATTTCTTTATTTCCATGTGGGTCTTCATTAAATACCATATACCACTTGTTCATCCAATTTTCTTTGATACTTTTTTCTATGCACCAATCATTGGATATATGTGCTCTATTGGTCAGAGGAACATGGCTAGTGCGAGGGTCTCGAAAGAGGGAATAAATTTGGTCTTTAGTTATTTTCATTTTTTTTATCTCTTGGTAACTAAGACCATTTGCATGAAATTACCTCCTAGACTCTCTATAAGAATTAATGGCACAAGCTCACTCGACAAGGATTCTTGCTTAACAAAACACACGACGCTTACATAGACTGGATGTAAACAGGATGCCAGAAGTTGGATTCTATTACTTCAAATCAATTACAATGCAAAATACAAGCAAATGAACTAATCTAGTCGGACTTAGCCAGATACAATATACATAAGTAAATGTGTGTTCTCTCTATGTGCGATATTCTCCCTCTCATGGCCTCTGCTGAATGCAAGTGCTCACTGAGATATGGATCTGATATCTCTCTACGATCACTGGAACTCTCACCCGAACTACAACTGATCCAACTGATTCTCTATGATTCCCACACATTGGTCTTCTACCATGTTGCTGCTCTACTGCTCATCCCGAGGTCCACTCCATTCCCCGAGACACTCTTCCTCTATCTGTTGAATCTTCTAGATCCTGCAGACCTGTAGTTGTCAGCACCCTCGGTGGTGCTGCACAACCTCTACTTGTGGTGACATCTGTCATGATCCCAAGCACCTTCATAACTGCTCATAAATTATTTAGCAACCCTGAAAGGCTACCAAGTACTTTCCTTGACTTCTGAACGTCTCTGACACTGCTACAGTAGTTGGCCCCATCTCCTCCATCGACCATACTGCCTTCGCCATCCCTCAACCTACCCGTTGGCTTCACTTCACTTCTAAGGCTTCGTCAGTCCGCCCCTTCCTACATGCTTGGATTTCACCTCAAAGCATGTCAACTCCATGATTCGACAACATGTCAACCTTCAATGCCTTTCGCTACAACCCTGTCGTCTGTCAACCTTTGACATGTTGACTCTCGACCTTTAACTCCTTCTGTCAACCGCATATCGACAGCTTCCTGCTCGACTTATTTACTTTGACAACCAATCTTCCTTCCCACCAGCGGTTGTCGGCACTTTCCCTGGTCGACTTCTCATGTAGATCAAATTTGACTGTTTCACCTATGCCCTGATGCTCCTACATCAGACTCCCCAGGTGAAAAAGAACTCGACTACTCCGTCAGTCTCCTGAACTCTTCTTCAGAAATCCATGGTGCCTCCTACAACTCATCATCTTTCCATCGCACTAAGTATTACTTCTTTCACGAACTTCACGTCCATCCGACTTTGTGTTCCTCCAACACTTCAGCGATTTCCTCTTTGTGTCGATCAGGAATCTGCATTGTCCTGCCGATATTGGACACTTCCCCACTTTCGCTACTTGAACATTCTTCAAACTTGTATATATCTGAGACATTGAACATTGATGAAATGCTCAAGTCCTTTGGCATCTCCAACACATAAGCATTGTCTGAAATATTCTTCAAAATATTACATGGTCCAATTTTCTTCAGCTTCAGCTTGTTATAGGTCCCTGTCGGAAATCTCTCCTTCCGCAAGTGTGCATAGACTAAGTCTCCTTCACTGAACGAATGTAGCCTCTTATTCCTGTCGGCCCTCAACTTATATGTCGCATTACTCTTCTCAATGCGCTTTCACACATATTCATGCACTTCTTTCATGTGCTTTGTGAATGATTCTGCATCCGCGCTTTTCCTGATTTCTGTCAGCAACTCAACCAAATCCACCACCCCATGTGGGCTTTGTCCTTGAACAATCTGGAATGGGATCAAACCTGTCGACCGATTCACAGAATTGTTGTACGCGAATTCTTCTTGCACCAACATGTTCTCCCACTGCTTGGGTTTGTCAATCGTCAAACATCTCAGAAGGTTTCCCAAACTTTTGTTCACCACCTTGGTCTGTCCATCTGTCTGCATATGATATTCCAAGCTAAATTGCAACTTCGTGTCCAGTTTCTTCCATAAGATTCTCCAGAAATGTCCCATAAACTTGGTATCTCTGTCTGATGTGATACTCTTCGACAACCCATGCAATCTGACTATCTCCTTGAAGAATAGTACAACAATTCTTGTGGCGTCACTTGTCTTTCAACACGGGATAAAGTGTGCCATCTTCGAAAATCTGTCAACTACAACAAAGATTGAGTCTCTTCCTTGTTGTGTCTTCGGAAAACCTAGCACAAAATCCATGCTCACGTGCTCCAATGGGGTATTCGGCACTGGTAATGTCGCATACAACCCATGTTTTGACTTCTTCCCTTTGCCAACTGGAAAACTCGACACTGTCGTACCCACTTACCGACATCAGTCGTCATTCCTGGACAATAATACTTTTCTTCGACCAATTCCTTGGTCTTGTCGATGCCAAAATGACCTGCTAATCCTTCGCTATGCAATTCTCAGATTAGGTTCTCTCTTATGGATCCTCTGGGAATACACAATTGTTTTCCCCTGAACAGGTATCCCTCTTGGATGAAATAAACCAAGTATGGAGTTCTGCCGACACTCCCTGGTTCGCTACCCGCCTTCCATGCTTTCGCAAAATCCTCGTCGGCCACATACTCTATCTTCACCGACTATATTCCTGTTGCCTGAACTGTCGTCGTGTTAAGCAATGTAAATCTTTGACTTAGCGTGTCGAAAACCTTGTTCGAATTGACCAACTTATGTCGCAACATGAAGGTATATCCCTAAAGGAACTCGACCCATTTCATGTGCCCCTGATTCAACTTCGACTAAGTATTCAAGTACCTCAGTGCTTGGTGATCTGTGTACAACACAAATTCCTTGGGCAACAAATAATGGCTCCACTTCTTCAATGCTTGGACAATAGCATAGAACTCCTGGTCATAGACCGAATATTTCCGATTTGTATCATCCAACTTTTCACTAAAGAACGCAATTGGTCGGCCCTCCTGGCTCAACACTACTCCAATTGCCATCCCACTCACGTCGCAATCGACTTGGAAAACTTTGTCAAAATCTGGGAGTGCTAACACTCGACTCTCAGTCACCTTTTCCTTCAACTTGTCGAAAGATTTTTGGGAAGCTTCTGTCCACTTAAACTCCCCTTGCTTCATGCACTCTATCAAAGGTGCACATATCCGACTGAATCCCCTAATGAACTTCCTGTAGAAACTAGCAAGCCCATGGAACTTCGCACTTCAGTCGCACTTGTTGGTTCTGGCCACTCCAAGATAGCCTTCACCTTCTCTGGATCCATCACTAACCCTTTACCCTAGATTACAAATGCCAAGTGCACCAACTCTTCCTTCATGAAGAATTATTTCTACAGGTTCACCATCGGCTTCTCTTCCTGCATCTTTTGCAATACTTGTCGAATGTGCTCTAAGTGCTATGTCTTGGTTCGACTAAATATCAGAATGTCATCTAGGTATACCATGACAAAATTTCCCAAGAATGGCTTCAGTACTTCGTTCATCAACCGCATGAACGTACTGGGTTCATTAATCAATCTGAATGGCATGACTAACCATGCATACAGTCCTTCCTTCATCTTAAAGGTTGTTTTCCATTCATATCCTTCTCTAACCAGAATTTGGTGATAACCACTCTTCAGTTTGATCTTTGTGAAGTATCTCACTCCACTCAAGAAATCCATCAAGTCATCCATTCTCGGCAATGGAAACCGATACTTGATCGTGATCTTGTTGATAAATATGGAGTATGTACACATCCTCCATTCTCCACCTTTCTTCGGTGCTAATACTACTGGTACCACGCAAGGGATCAGACTCTCTCTGATCAATCCCCTGTCCAACAAATCCTGGACCTGTTGATTGAGTTCCTGAACCTCTTCTGGATTCATTCTAGGAGGTGCCTTATTTGGAAAACTCGATCCTGGAATCAATTCAATCTGATGGGATATGCTTCGCGTCAGTGGCAATCCCGTCGACGCTTCGTCGACTACTATGCTCCTGAACTCGTCGAGCATCTTTTTGACTTCGACCGGAATCCTCTCCATTGTTGACTTCTCGACACATGATCCCTTTGGAATTATGGTGAAACATCCCGACTGCTTCTCTTCCTTTGCGATGAATTCCTTCGATGAGCACATCAACAGTCGCTTCTCCCAATAGTTGCTCTCGCCCTGCTTGTAGTCGGTTTGGTCCTCCTACTTCGGCTTCATAGTTCTCTATGTGCCATTTTTCCACACTGTGATTGTGTTGGCTCGACCATCATAGATCATCTTCTGATCGTATTTCCATGGCCTACCTAACAACAAATGACATGCGTCCATTAGGATTACGTCGCACAGTACATTGTCTTCAAGTTTCCTGACCTTAAATTTTATCATGCACTGTCTGGTTACCTTGACATGATGTCCTTTCTGCAACCATGAGATCTTGTACGGGTGTGGGTGTTCTCTACATCTCAGACCCAACTTGTCAATGAACTCTGTCGACACAAGATTCTCTGTACTACTACCATCAACTATGGTCTTGCAATACCACTCACCAATCCGCACTTTGGTTCGAAAGATAGCCTTTCGTTGCGGTGGCTCTTTATCATCTCATCGATCATCCTGAACCAACGTCCTCCTAGCCATCATAGTTTGACTTTTTATTTTCCCATATTCACTGCTGTCAGATGTCGACTCCGCCCTCTCGTCGACTTTCCCATCTCTTCGACGTCTGGGTTTCGACTCCTCTACAACATGTAGGTTCTCTGGGCACTCATATGCCTTATGTCCAACTCCTCGACACTTATAATAGACTACTGTTGGTCTATCAACTCCTTTTCTGCAAGCTGGACCACTTCGACCATACGCACCTTGACCACGAGTATCTCAACCATCGTGTCATTTCTCCTGCACTTTCTCCTTAGTCGATCTCCCTTCCACATGGTGGTTTTCTTCGACATATTCTCTTCTAGTTCAGCTACTTTGGTCTTTCGTGGAAACAGCCTTCGCACCATGACCAGTCATCCTGCCTCTGTTCGATGCGGCTTTCCTCGACAGTTTCTCTTCTACCTTCAGAGCTAACTGGTAGGATTCACCGACCACTCTG
This sequence comes from Larix kaempferi, assembly GCA_027924585.1. NCBI lineage: Eukaryota > Viridiplantae > Streptophyta > Pinopsida > Pinales > Pinaceae > Larix > Larix kaempferi. Next base: position 2,648,738 of record BSBM01000341.1, on the reverse strand, counting down.
AACCTTGACAGGCTCAAATCGTCATGTATGACATACTTCAAGTCGTTCACATATCTAGCGACAGCTTCTTCTCCTTCATCGGTTTTTCCCGAACAAATCAACAGTCTATAGAACTCTTCCGTGTATTCCTTCACGATCATCTCTTTCTGTCGAAATTTTTGTAACTTCCGGAACAAGGAAATCACATAATTACCCGGCAAGAACTACCCCTTCAGCTTGGCGACTATCCTGTCCCAAGACTTGATATTTTCCTTTCCTTTATTGACTCTGTCGGCCTGTACATTGTCCCACCACAATGAGGCGTGACCCTTCAACCTCAGACATGCAGTCTTAACCCACCTGGGATCCTCGATCTGCTCTATGTCGAAGTATTTCTCCATTTCTCTGAACCAATCGATCAAGTTTTCTGGATCCAAACTTCCTGAGTAGGTACGTACATATATCTTTGTCCGACCTCTCATCTCTATCAGAAGCTTGATGAATCTATCTTCTGGTTACTTGGCTGACTCTTCCCGTGATTCCACTTCTTCTACTTCCTCGTCATTGTGGTCTAATGCATCGGGAATGCATCCACACCTTTGGATTTCCTTGATCACTGCGACTTAATTAGGAAATCATTGCATTGTTCGCATGCACTCGTCGAACATTTCACAATCAACTGTGACTCCAGCACCACGCGCTCTTTGTCCTGTACCTCGAACATTAACGCCTTTGTGATACATTTTCAACATCAGCTGAAAATCCCACTCGTCCAATCGCAACCGGACTTTCACAAGTCGTGCACAACTCTACCCAACCACAATTGGAGTTGTTCAATGCACTTGCAAGCTCTTCCGACTCACCGGACTCAACTGCTCAACACTGGATTCACTTCCAATTCTGATACCAACTGGGGCAAGCTCACCCGAAAAGGGTTCTTTCTTAACAAAACACACGATGCTTACACAGACTGGATGTAAATAGGATGCCAGAAGCTGGCTTCTATTACTTCAAATCAATTACAATGCGAAATACAAGCAAATGAACTAATCTAGTCGGCCTTAGCCGGATACAATATATAGAAGTAAATGTGTGTTCTCTCTGTGTGCCATCTTCTCCCTCTCACGGCCTCTACTGAATTCAAGCGCTCACTGAGATATGGATCCAATCTCTCTCTGTGGTCACTGGAAATCTCACCCAAACTCCAACTGATCCAACTGGTTCTCTATGATGCCCGTGCATTGGTTTTCTACCCTACTGCTGCTCTACTGCTCATCTCGAGGTCCACTCCGTTTCCCGAGACACTCTTCCTATGTCTGTCGAATCCTCCAGATCCTACAGACCTGCAGTTTTCAATGCCCTCGGTCGTGCTACACAACCTCTTCCTATGGTGACATCTGTCATGATCCCAACCACCTTCATAATTGATCATAACTTCCTTATCAACCTTGAATGGCTACCAAGTACTTGCCTTGACTTCTGAACGTCTCTGACACTGCTACAATATTCGTCCCCATATCCTACGTCGACCATACTGCCTTCGTCGTCCCTCGACCTACCCGTCGGCTTCACTTCTCTTATAAGGATTCTCCAGTCCGCCCCTTCCTCCACACTTAGCTTTCGCCTCAAATCCTGTTGGTGTTTCAATTCAACAACATGTCGACCTTCGACGCCTTCCGCTGCAAACATGTCATCTGTCGACCTTTGACATGTCGACTCTCGACCTTTCGCTCCTTTTGTCGACAGCTTCCTGCTTGACTTCTTGACTTTGACATCCAATCTTTCTTCGCACCAGTGGTCATCGGCACTTCCCCTGGTCGACTTCTCATGTAGATCAACTTCGACTATTTCTCCTAGGCCCTGATGCTCATGCATTAAGTAATGTTGTATAATGATCCTTGGGCATTGGCAATTGTGTCAGTGGTGGTATCAATTGCATTCCCAAGAGAACAATGTAGTTGGTCTCCCCCCTTAAATTTAGCACTTAGGTGTCTCAAAAAGCCCAATTGTGCTATTATTTCAGCATGTCAATTTGGCCTATGTTATTCTTCTTGTAATGGAGGGATTTGATGTTCTTCTTACAATGGAGGGATTTCATGTTCTTCTTGCAATGGAGGGATTCTATGTTCTTCTTCAACAATTACTTGGTTTCCTCTTGGAAGAATTTCTTGTTCTTCTTCAACATCTATTGCGTTTTCATGATCAATATTTTGAGGGTTCGGGGTTTGTGAAGGAATGGTTTCTTCAATATTATGGATATTTCTCTATTTTTACACAATAAATCTTTAGAATGAGGTTCAATAATTACAAAAAATCCACAAACATTGAGATTTTTATATGGAAGTTAGAAAAGTAGGGTTAAATAAACATACCTTCAATTCTTCCCAGTCGATGTAATCAATCCACCAACCCTTCCAACTGAAGCAAATTGTGTTTGTGCCAAGGTGTGGACACCCAAATAGCACTTTTGTTAATTCTCTCTTGTGTTAAATCGCTCCCAAGTTTTGGAAATAGAATGGACCGTTTAGGTTGTTTTTTTTAAATATTAGTATAACACAAGTACAATACAACGCACTTGCATTATTAAACGCATATGCGTTATATCGCACTTGCGTTATGTATTCAACTCTTTCATAATGTATGTGCGTTATAACACATAAGCGTTATATCACACTTGTGTTATGAAGAAGTTGAAAATGTAACGCAAGTGCATTATAATGCATATATGTTTCATAAAATATATGCATTGTATCGTGCTTTCATTATGTTTTCAACTTCTTTACAATTTACCAACCAGGATTAGTGATAAAAAAAATCTCTACTTCACAGAATGAATTAAAACAATGTTTGTGGAATCTAGATTGACTAAGGTTGGACAAGATCAAAAGCTTTAGGTGGAAGGAAGGATCTGATATTTGTTGATACCTCTACACAAAGTACTGAGACCATTGATGTTTCAAGAGCATCAAAGCTGCAATCTACTCCAATGCTCCTAGGCCTCTCAACATATGCAGACTAGTATGGGTGTAAAATTTGACTGGAGGCTAGGGATGGGTGTTTATGAATCAAAGAGGATAAATAAAATTAAATTAAATTCATTACACAATGAAGTGACATTCCAGAAATTTATATGAAGTTCTGAGAAAGTTTCACAAAAATACTAGTAAATTGACACTCCATGATTGCACAACTAGTAATTTTCGGGAGATCCCAAACAGTCAATGAAGGCTCACAAATTATTAAAATAATACATGTATGGTGTCATATAACATGTTAATTAACTCAAGGAATAGAAGGAAACTCATTTGGACCTCTACTCATTCATTTATTCAACATAGTATGGAAACTAGTCATTAATAAGTGCATAAAGAGCTAGTCTTCCATTTTTATGATCCAAATTGCCTTAGAATCTTACAAATTTCAATTCTATAATAAAGGAAGGTTCTGATATGAGTAATTGAACAAAAACAGGTCAAAATAAAGGGTCATGAGCAGATATTAAAGAGATTATTACATTCAGTTCTTCAATTGATCTCCAATGCTAGAAAATCTTACAATATTGATAGAATAAGTATGAGAAGAGTGGGAGGAGATGAATTTATTTACTGGATCTGATAGGAGGATTAAATAAGGGATGATGTATATATATTATTTCTGCACTGAACCTTATGATCTTCTCAAGGGCACATTCATCAACTAAAACTTCACACGTGCGCTCCTTAACACTGAAACCCTAACTCTGGTGAGAATGGTTGTATCTTGGTCATCCAGAAACCTTTTTCAACAAGAAAAAGGGCGTTTATGAATGTAAACAACCCTCAAAAATCAATGGAATAGGTCTCACAACCCATAAATTCTCAGAAGTGCTAAAACTAGAACCTCCATTTCAGCCCTTCAACATTGTTTCCACCGAATGATAAGAATGCTTCAGAAGATAGAAAGAAGAGAGGATGTAATCATAGAGTTGGATCATATATGCAATTTGGCATCAATGGTTGCACTGGATCATGTGCAGAAGAGTGGAACTGGAAATATGGGGCACATCTCCCATAGGTTGGCTAGGGCACATCTCCTTTCCTTGGTAAGCTAAAGTGCTCACACACAAATTCAATAATGATCAAAAGTTGTGAAAAGGAGTTGCTTGGATTATTTTATAGAATTTTGGGTGACCTTATGAGCAAGTTGAATAGCTTGGTGACCTGTGAGAGCCCTTCCACATGGGCCACCCATGAGTGGATGAGGAAATCTTGCTTTCCTTCTTTTTTCTTTTTTTTGCTTTGCTTTCCTTCTTTTTCTTTGTTTGATTTCCTTTCCATTTTCTGCTTTCAATTTTTCTTCTTTTTCTGAACTTTCCTTCTTTTTTTCTGAACTTTCATTCCTTTCCGACTTTCCTACTTTATGTTGTTTTTCCTGATTTGCTGCTTTTAGCATGTTTTTTACCATTTTTAGCAATTTCCATCTTCCTTGGTCCACTTGGCCTCTCTAATTCGCCCTCCTTAGCTTAGCTCATTATTTCTAGTCCAAATATTAGTAATTAGAAATAAAATTACTCAAACCAACTAATTAATTATTTCAAAGTGCATATTCTATAATTTAATTAATTAAATGCCTCTAAACCAAAATTAATCCCTTGGAATAATTTAATTTTTTTCCTAGTACTATTGGCATCATTAATTAAATATTTTAATGCTTATGTCCTAGTGACATAGACCTTGTCAAAATTTGGGGACATGATAGTCCTCCCTCCCAAAAATTTGCTTGTCCTCAAGCAAAATATCCCAAGAGGCCCATCATGTTTTTGCTGCACTACTCTGATCATAATCATCTCTCCAAAGAAAATCTCCACTATATCTGTAACTAAACATGCCTACTTTTATCCAAGTGAAGCAACTGGAAAGTGTTCCAAGATCCCATATAAATATCAGAAATGCAAAGATACCACTACAATGAAAACTATAAGTCCATCCATAGAGGTGTTCCCCATGTAGGAAACTGAAACCAAGTGCAACATAGTTGAAATGATGTAAAAGGGGGTTGGCTTGCTCCATCATGCCAACATGCAAACAACTGCTCCCAAGACAAGGAATACCAGGATCCCATTGCTTGCACAACACTCCCATGGATCGGAATACCATCCAACAAAATCTATCAGGCAAAAGAATGTCTGGATCCCACTACTTCAACTGCACGTTTCCAAGTAGCAGTGTCATGTGTGGAAAACTCTCATCCCATGGAATACCAGGATCCCACTGATCATACTGCATCTCACCAAACATTAGTAACAAGAAAAAATCATCATCATGTGAAATTCTAGGAAGGATGAAAACATCATACCACCACATTGGAAAATCATCCTTTACAATGCAACCCTGAAACTTTGAGGGCCCCTCAATCAAGATATGCAACTCTCCATGGTAGGACCCAATCAAGGAAAGACCATGCACCACCAAATATGCCTCCAAAGAGTGATGCCAAACCTCATCAATTCTTTCCACTCCAATAAGAAAGTTCGCATGTTCCCAATGCACACAAGAAAAAAAATGCCATCATTGTATCTCAAATGACAAGGGTGGAAGTCCCTTATCCAATTATGAGAAAGATAGGCATCATACAAACACCAAAAATGCCTCATCAACTGCTCACCAGTAAAATATGATGAATACAATGAAAAACCACAAGTGAAGTAGAACCAATACCTTTATGGGTATATATCTCCAATGAAGTAATATCATGGCTCAACTCTCTGCCATGGGATCCAAAAGACAAACATGTACTATCCCAATGGCTCAACTCTCTGCCACTGGTTCCACTCAAGTGGAAAGAACATGTGTTTCATACTTCCATCAAGTATTTACTCATCTAATCAGTGGATGAACAAACACTCACCAAATCATGTCCAAGTAAGGATCTTGTGGCTTCTCCAAGTGCATATCTCCAATAGCTCACCAACTTCCTTTGGCAGCTTGTTTGTTTAGTTTCCTTCCACCTACCATGTGCATCAATTTTTCTGTGAGGAGACTCCATGTGGGACATGTAATCTTCCACCCAATACATGTGTGGATGAATGGTATCTGATGGCAGCGATATGTACCTATGCTGCTGATCACAAAACATATCAATGTCAGAGGTATTAAAAAAATTTCACAGAAATTTTTTACCTCCTGGAGTCTTCAACTTTGTGTTGCATCTATCCATAGATGGACATAACTCTCTGCTACTTGATTCCAAGGATATGAAATCAATATCATGGCTGCTGGGAGGAATATTATCCTTTGCAAATCCCCATGGATTGACCATCAAGTCATCCAGAATGATTGTGGGAGCCTCCTGCTCCTCTTGGGCTACTATCAAGAAAAATCCTTTCACCCAATTCTCATCTTCAAGTGATGTGACGAAAACAAAAGTGTGAGGTGAAAGAGAATGAATCAATTCTTTGCAACAATTATCCACCAATCATGTGGATCTAGGTACCTCATCATCATGGGCTGATCCATCAAATGTGAGACCATGTGTCTCCTCCAAAATTATGCATCTCTCATCATGAGGTAACTCATAATCTCTTCGAGACAAGGAAAGTTCTCGGTTACCTTCTTGCTTGATTTGAGCCCTCTCAAGCACATTCAAATCAACCTACTCCTCATGTTCCACCATTACATGAGATTCCTCCATAGAAATTTGAAAATCATCAACCAAAAGGTAATGGCTGATTGGAACTTAGGAGAGAATATGATATCTTAGAAAATCTTGTTGAAGTTGCTCTACTTGCAACTGAGATTCCAAGAGAGTACTTTGAGTACTTCTCAAAGAATCTTGGGGGGATTCCAACTCATATGAGATCTTTTCAATATCTTCTTCATTCTTCAATAATGCATCATGATACAATCCTGAAAGATCAAACAAATAATCTATGTCAGAAAGCAATTGTGAAAATTTACCTTTGATGTTTGTCATTGACTTCTGAATCTTCTCCATGTCTTCAATGGAAAGTGGATTTTCCATTGATGCATCTCTCCAACAATATTGTGACACTAAAACATGAGTGACATGGAGAATGTCAAGAGTCTCCTTGATCTTCAATGTGTTCATATTTAATGTCCCTGTCACATACCCAAAAATATGAATATTTTATGTTGTGAGAAAAACATTATGTTATAAGTTATTGTAAAGTTTTTATGATTATTGTCCAAGTGGGGTCAATGATGACTGTAATTAAATACTCTAATATTTTTATTATCAATAAATAAAAGAGGAGACAAATATCCAAAGGATATTGTTAAAGAGTGTTCACTAACCCACTATGAGGAATGAACTGGGGTGGAGAGAAAATTGACACTTGGCAGCATCATCATTCACTTCGAGCTGTTGCAGGTGGCAACTTCCCTATATTTTATGGTCATGTTCCCCAAGAAAGTGGAACGGAGCTGGTGGCTCAATAATTATGAAACTGACCAAAGACCTAGGCACTCTTTTTAATCCCATTGAATTGAGCAGGGGGCTTGAGCACCAAGTTTTCCTTGTGACAATTATGAGAACAGAAAAGTGGGAATGCACAAAATATTCGATGAGGGGAAGGCTAGGTAGTGAATGATAGAAGTAATTCTGTATATTGAATTAGTATTGTTGAGTGCAGAGTTCATACTGCTAAATGCAGAAGTCATACTACTGAGTACAAAGAAAAACATTACTGCTTAGTTGCAGAGGGATAATACTTGCCTCCACACAGTATCTTCGCCCTGGTGGTTCAGTGAACAAGCTCGGGGGTCCTAAGGCAAGTAACATTGGATGCTTTCAGGAAAAGGTTAGATGGAACAAGTTCCTTTGGGTGTTTGTCCCCCTCTACAGTTATCAGGTTCTTCATTGCTTCATATTATTTAATCCTAGCTGCTAATATATTATTGATAATTGTATTTCACTTAACTGTTAGATTAGAAATATTGAACTGATAGTTATTTCTGAATGAATGAATAAATGATTGAATAGAAATTCTTTATGTATTTTTCCACTCACAATTTGTGACGTACTCTAGTACAAAAAGATTTGTTTAAGTATATAGATGCGAATGATATCTTAATGATAGATTGAATAGGTCTGATTAGAATATTGCTCTTCTGTTCTGCAATTAGATTTAGACATAGATATTAAATATTGAAATAATACTCAGAATACTTAGAGTTACAGCTTATTTCTTCTACAGTTTCTTAATGATTGCAGAACAGTAGCTAGCCTAAATTTTAATACTTAATGTTAGAAATTTCAATAGTTTCACAGTCAACTTTGATACTAAGTATAAAGAGATAGTTTATAAACATAATAGTTATTGTACAAACATTTTATATTAGTACATATTTATTATTGCTATATCGAAATATCTACTGGTATAAATCATCGACAACATAACACTGTATTTATACTTTTAAAACATACTTATAGAAAGACTTAAGCACATCCCTCAACAATAATATTCTAAAACAAACAAATAACAATGATCACATTTAGGGTTATTCTCAAAAAATCAAATTTTAAATATACAAGCTCGGGGCTATGCCCAGCATCACATTAATATGCAGAATATTGAAATTTAGACCTATCATTATCATTTATAAACAAAGTATTATAATAACTCTCAATACAAATCAAATGATTTGATCCATAATACTTTCTGGAATTTAAACGAGTTACTTAGCATCCGAATACTATTCTAAAGGCATTATTATATACCAAATACATATACAGTATAAGAATAGAGTCATTATTGTAAACACAAACCCTAGTTATATTATCATCATATCTTTACACAAATTACAGTCACAGGGTTAACAAGAACTAAAAGCAACAGAATACAAATATATAAGGTATTGCCAGAACCATCTATGAATCAATATAAATTAGACAATATATTATTACAACTAAATAATTATTAAAACACTTCAAGTATCAAGTCATTGCCGATCCATTCATTTCTCCTAACCAAATAAACATTAAATATTTAGGGTTTAATAAATTTCCTTAAATACAATACAATCCCTAAAAGTCCCAAATGTAAGTACAAGTCAGGGTTCGAAACCAGCAAGGTTCACCCTGTAGCTTAATTGTATAGCTTTTAAAACTAAACAGAGATCCAAAAGAAATACGAATACTACAAATATCAATACTTTGTATACACCATCATAATGCCCAAGCTCACAGCATATTTACACGCAGGGCATTGCCCGAGTCTTACCATCACAACATTATATTTTTTATATACATCCAAATCAAAGAGCCCAGCTTAGTAACTAGTCAACTGACGCTTAAAAACATTTGAACATAGGTCGAGTCTTTGATAGGGCCATAATGGCTTAAATCCATTTTAATAAAATAGAAAACAAAAACGTGAACATAAAGGGGTTGTGCCCGGAAAACATTTCATAACACACAAAGTTCCTGTGCGGGCTCGCATTATGCCCAGAACCAAAATGCAACAGTCACAACGGTCGCGGGTTTTAAACCCTAAAACACAGTTAATACATACATGTTGGTAGGCAACAACCCTCTCAATTTTATTTCTGCTTTGCTTAATAAAATTGATCACTTCACTTCTTTAATTAATCATTAAAATCATTAAAGAGTGTCTTCAAAATCTTTGATTCTGAAGGTACTCTCAATTAGGGAAGAGTTGATGATCAAAGTTAAAGTTTCGAAGGACAATTTAGATTAAGTTGATTAATTATTTTGCGGCTGTTAAAATTCTAATTTATATATGGTCAAGTTTTCATTATAGTATTTTTGATCATATACAATATTTTAAATGATGTGCTGCTTATTAATATCCCCTGATTAATTTGATCAACTTGTTTTAATTTGTAGATTCTTTCTTCTCATGTAAATACTTCCAATTTCATTTTGGCTTTGATACTAGACATAGTTTGTGATGTCTTTTTTATGTTTAAATATGAATTGTTATGGTTAATAAATTTATTTACATCATATTTTTAAACCCTAATAAACATGATGAACATTCAGTTTATCTTGATCATGTAAAAAACTTTTGTAGATAAATAATCTGAGCATGTGCCTAAAGTATTGTGTATCTAGGATGATGCTTATTTTTTAAAATTATTCGAGTCATCAATGAAGTTTCTTATATCATGGTCATTGATTCCAATTTTTAATTTTTGAATGGACATTATAAACTCAAAGTTCGATGATCATTTTCATTATAATGGATACGATATTTTTAATTAACATTTGTTCATTTTGAATAATCAGCATATTACTTCAATTTTTTGAATTGATTTTCAAAAATTAAATCATTTGTGGATCATGATCTTGTAAGTATGATTTCATGGTTTGAGTCGTGGTGGCCCTAGATCTTGACACCTTCACCAATTTTGATCAAACTTTAAGAAGAATCATTATTCATAGTACAGCAAGAATGAGGACACATATTATCAAAGCCTTGGTTTCGTTTTGGTTACCACGCTGTAGCTTCACTATGTTTAATTATAACCTAGAGATGAACTATTTTTTATACATGAATTGGTATGCCTGGTCTCCATGTATAAGCTCCTTCCTACCAAATCTTGAGTTGGATTGTTGATATTGAACACGAATCAATACATCTTGACACCTGTTCCACGTACATATCTTGGAATTATTATCTTATATGAATTTCATGTCACATTTATAATTCAACTTAATTCTAGTATCAAGTAATGATTTCAAGTCGTATCAATTCATTTGATGCATACATGAATTGGTTTTGACGGTGTGATGTCACACGTAAGAACGAGTCTAGGGTTTTCATGTGATTTTTCACAAAGCCGAATAGGGTGTCATTATGCCTGTCGAGTCCTGCATACCTATTCCTTCGATTTTCACAACGCCGTATCATTCTCAGTTGAAGAAGAAACCAAAGATAGGAGAAATGGCTCCATTTTGCCGAATTGAACCATCTGGTGATGAGCTGGTGGAAATAGAACCTGAAGTTTCGCTGCTAATTGAGAAAATTGGTTGGAGGAAGTTCTTTGCAAGATTTGATGGTTACAACACATAAGTAACACACCGATTTGCATTATCCTTGAAGGATAATGTTGCCTAGATAGGGGATTTAACCTTGGTTTTGTCAGAGGAATTCATAGCTAGGGCAACCCAGCTCTCACAAATTGGAGAAAAATGGTTTAAGAAGTTAGAAGTGAATAAGGCCAAATGCAAACGATTTATGTTGCCCCTGCTTGTGGCGTATTATGTTAAATTTGGGTATTCAATGAAATTTCTAAAGCCGAAATGGAAAACATTGCTGCGGTTGATTATTCGGTATATAACCTGCGATGGGTGTTACGGATCGGTACATTTATATCATCTTAGACTATTAATGGAATTTACTGGTTCAAAGCTAAATCTTCCGTATTATTTGCTTAATAGTCTAGAGAAAATGTCAAATGTTGTGAAGAATGTGATGGTAAATCAGGAGCATAGCTTAGTTCACTATGGTCTAGTTAAAATTTTAGTTCAGCATCAATTGTCCCTAATGAATAGGACCTGGGAGCAGTTTTTGATTGAAAATAATTTAGGGCCAACTGAACATTGGCCTCCTGAAGTGACCAAAATCTGATTAAAAAGAAGGAATCCGATTGATTATGAACCCTCTGTATCAAAACCTGATGAGAACCCTCTACATATAAAGGAAAAAGTTGGCATTAGTATGGAAAAGGGAAAGTCGGTAGTGAATAAGGAAAACCCTGTTGAAATTTGTGGTAAAAAATTCATTAGAAGGCCAGATGTAGTGATTGATAACAAAATTACCAGCTTAGCGATGTAAAAGAAATATAAACCAGAAGATTTTGTCTATAAGATTGCTCGCAGATTTACCCGAAGTATGGCAACTATCGAAACCCCTGCAACTATCCAACAACAAAAGGAAACTCCGTTAGTAGAAATCGACAGTGAAGATGAAATTATTTTTCCGGGTTATAATGATATTGAAAATGAAAATTCTAATAAAAGGAAGGATGAAGAAAATAATGATATGGCTCATGAAAGTTCAGGTAAATATTCTCATGATATATCAGATTATACTCCATCTTCTCCATCTAGGAGTGATGAAAGTCTTCAAGGAATGCTCAAGCAGGCTTTTAGGAACCGAATTTCTGCATTAGAAACTGAAATTGCAAAGTTACAAGCTAATACTTTGGTCAAAGATGAAGAAATAAAAATGTTAAAAGACGAATTATTGACCTAGGTCGGCCGCTGGAAAAATTTGAAAACAAAAAAACCAAGATCAAAACAGAGAATAGATCCCTAGTATTTAAGAACGAGAGAATGTTGAAACAAGAAGAACGATATAAAATCGAAATTGTAAAATTGAAAGTTAAGTTGACTGAAGCTCGTAGGGCCACCAAACTGCAAATTTCAGGTTGAGGAATCTTGGTTATCACTATTTCATAATGCTTGGATTTTAACAGGTAATTAGCATGCCCACAGAATCATAGATTCTGCGGGCATTGCTTATCATTAATTGAATTTATTTTCTCTCTTTTATCATTGATGCATTTATGATGAGTATTTATGCGCAGTTGGTTGGTTTTTGCAGGTGTTGTAGTTGGATGGACTTTCAATTTCGATGTTGTTTACTGCATTAATATTTTTCCAACAAATGTTGAAGTTGCTTCAAGTTCGGATAATATGGGTGATAAATGTCAAAATTCGATTGTTGTTTACCTTCAACATGGACGAGTTGTTTTTCAAAGATAAGATCGTAGTTATGAAAGTAATGATTCAGATGTCAGGTGCATTGTTGAAGAATATTTTAGTTGAGACGTTTGTAAATAGATCCCAGATGTTTGATAGATAGTAGATTTTAGAGTCTATTTTTAGTTGTCCGTTGCGTAGAATATGGGAATGCAATTATCGGGTTTTGTTATATAAACCATGAAGACTTATTGTATAGGGGATGGAGTTTGGAGAAGAAAACTTATACTTAAATTTTGATGTTTCAACTTGTGGATAATCTGAAGAAATTGTTCCTCTCTTGGATGTCTTCGAAGTGCAGTTTCAGAACTAGTATCATTTGTGATAGCTTTTGAAACTTATATATATGCATATTTGGTATTTGTCTTTCTTCAATTATCTATATATATGATCATGCTTTGTTGTGACTTATGTATAATCCATAAAGACTTGCTCTAATCACTCGTTAGCCATTTCTGTGTTTGAAATTAAATATCATATCTTTTATTTATTTAAGGTTTGCTTGATGAATAGATGATAGTGATATTACTTATACATTAGCTAATGAATTAAAATATTTGTATTTTGAAAAATATTTTAAAACGGTTAGTTAATTTTCATTATCGTTCAAACATTGGAATGCAAAACATTAATTATCTTTTGATAGTTATGATTGTAGAATAGTGAAGTCATTTCTATTTCATTATTCTTCTTTCATAAAATAATGCAAAAACAGAAATTTGTTATAATTTTGATTTTGTTAAGTTATCTTACTGAGTTGAAGTTATTTCATTTTCAGATATATATATCATTAATGGGTAGTTAATTTAATTAAATAAACTTGCTTTCAGCTGATATAGAAGATTAGTTTAGTTTTAATTTCATAGTTTTAGCTTAGTTTAGTTTTAGTAGCTGTTAGATAGGTTTTAATTAGATTAGTTTGTTTAATATCTGAAACAGTTTCTTAGTCAGAAATTTAAATCAAAATGCAAAACAAGAGACTTTCCCTAAGAAAGCAAAATTAGGATAACTTAGACTTAGAAATTAACATTAGGAATTAGTTTGACTTTAGAATAACATAGGAAACATTTTGCTGAGTTTTTCAAACCATATTCTCCTTAAGAGAATAAAAATTTAGCTGGTAGCAGGAACACAACCTGCGATATTTTGCTATTCCAAACACACCGGGAGCTACAGTAAGCAACTTGTGTGGGCATAATCTCCTCAGTTGGCCTAGGTCATAAAATCAAGCCAACAATACATTAACAAATTTAAGAAAACATACACAAGTTGCATTTCATTTATAACCAATGCAGAGAATTACAAGAGTCGTGGCTCTGGGGTTATAAACCCTCTGTAATTTTACAAGTTGCCATACATCTTAAAACATCTAAACAAAAGACACAGTAAAATCAAACACATGCTAGTATTTCTCCTTTACGATTTTACAGAACCAGCATCAATGCCTTACACCATCACGAATACACAAGAATAGCACAGAGTGGGTTGTAGAAGTTACAGGGACTGCCCGAGGTTTACCAGGGCCATAAGTCCATTATTTTTTAAAAGGAGAAGCACCCACTCTCTATGGCCTTCAACGTTGTCATAGGGATACCCTGGCACATAAAACAAACACAAAGCAACAAGCTACAGGATTAAATTACAATACCAAAGAAATAATGTAAGTTAAATGAGCTCTGTCAAAATCAAATGTTTCGGGCTTACCTTCTGTTCAGAGCATCATGCTTGGAGCTAATCTTCGAGCTTCACCATCGAACTCTGGAGTCACAAATAGCAATCAAACCCCGGAATGCAAGTTGTGAGATTCACCATCGAAACCCTGGAAGGGATTTGGTATTTCAAAACCCCGATAATGCCAAGAGCCTGTCGGCTCCTCCACAAACTTTGTTAATGAAATGAGTTAAACGATAACAAGGTGGTCATGCAATGCATGGCTAGGGTTTTACCCAAAACCCTATTCCATCACATGAACAATGCCACAGGGATTGCCACTTTGAATCCCACTAAGGTTCAGTTAAATGGCATTTAAGTCATACCCTGTCGAGATATCAATACACCTGCCAACCGTGACATCCACTAAGGTTTGAATAAACTATGCTTGCCTATAGTTTGGGAGCTATGTCGTATTACACCCAATGCACTTACTTGATCATAATACTAGACTTTATACATGGTCGATGGTTATGACCCTGTCCACATTCAACCATTAATACATTAGAATTGTTAATAATTGGAGATTAGAATTCTAAACAAATGTAATAAATTTTGATTATAATACAAAGCCAATGATTTTATAGTACATTATTAAGTATGGATTATGGAGTGATGCTAATCCACATTAGGTACAAAAATAACATATTCTTATTCTAACATAAGGCTAATTTACAATACTATGCAAGCCTATTACATAGACCATTAATATATATATATATATATGACAGAATATGAACAAATTCAATTTAATTATAAATATAGCTAGGGTATGCGTCACCCTAAGAACTAAGCAAGTCATTTGTGTACATGCCAATAATATCGAAGTCTAACATAAGTGCAACAAGCCAAAACGGCGTACATCATATAAATCTTCGACCTTCAACTTCTATTATCTGGTAATAAAACTCTTACCTGCGATCTGTACAGGGGTAGTAAGAGCGTTAGCTTTGTAATAGCTAAGTAAGCCTCAAAGTACCCATAGGACCCCTTCGTCAGAAGAAAACAAAAGGATTAATAATCCATAAATACAATGATGGAACTGTAAAGACATAAAGTAATGTGTCGATGTGTTCATTGACAAATAGCAACGACAGAAATATCCAAACAATAAGCTAAGATACTTACTCAGATATTAAATACGATGTAAGAATTAATTACAACATTAAATTCCGACAGAAGGTAAATTATACAATAGGACGTTACAGCACATTGAATAAACGACTATTGTCTATAAATGAGTATGTGTCGTCATCAATAAAGTAACTGAACAGTTAACGAAGAGTTAAGTTGTCATTAATATACTTTCCGCATATTAAATATTAGTATAAATTCTTACACAGAAAAATTTTAATTTTTTATGAAATTTTGGGGATGTTACATGTGGTATCAGAGCGCAAGTTCAAACACTAGGCCTGGAAGTGGCTCAACTCGCACAATTGAAATCAAAACAGAAAATACAACCACTGATTTTGTTTTAATTTGTTTTTGTTCAGCACACTTTATATTTAGTCTGCAGGTATGGAAGGACCCGAAGAATCAGCTGAGGACAGGTCCCATCATAATGAACAAAATAATAATGAGCAGGAACATATTAATGAAGAAAACATTTATGTAGAATTAAATGATAATTCGTCTGAACTACTTAGAACAGTTAAATATCTAAAAGCTGAAATGAAAACAGTAAAGGAAGAAAATGAAAGGATTTTAAAAGCACAAGAAGAACTAAATCATATATTACTGGATAAATTTCATAATGATGGAAAAGATAAAAGAACAAAATTAATTCTGAATCCAGAACCATGTCCTATCAACATAAAGGTAAGAAGCTAAAATTCTCTAACAATGAAACTACCTCTTCTTCTGAAATTAATGTTAAATCACTCAGGAAGAAACATAATTATTCCAGCGACAGTAGTGATAGTGATTACCATTCTAAGAAGAGGAAGTACAAACCTTACGAAGAGATTTTTGGATTTTTTAAGAAGATAAAACCCCCAAATTTTAATGGAGAAATAGAAAAGGGAGAGGAAGTCGAAGCATGGTTGTCCGATATGACTAAATATTTTCAAATTTACAACTATTCAAGCTAGTTAAAAGCTAGAATGACAATCTATAATATGACTGGAAAAGCCAACATCTGGTGGAAAGATATAAAACGAGTAAAAGGCATAAAAGAGAAATGCATAAATTGGGGTACTTTTAAAAAGTATTTTGAAAAGAAATTTCTGTCAGAACAGTATTATGAAGAACGATCTAGAGAGTTTTACGATTTAAAGTTGGGATCCATGAACATGAAGGAATTAAGCAGCAAATTTCTAAGTTTATTGAGATACGTGCCTTACATTACTGATGAAAAACCCAAGGTACAGAGATTTATGAGCTGCCTACCTTTTCATATAAGGGACAAAATTGAGTATGACGACCCTAAGACCGTTGAAGAGGCCATGAGAAAGGCAAATTTCTGTTATGAACAGAATAGAAAAGGGGAAAGTATACCGAGATGGAAGGCTAGAAGGCCCAATAATTTTGAACAAAGAAAGAAATTTTTTACATTTAATCGAAATTTTGGAAATAATAACTCTCGTAACTTTCCTAACAGAAAATTTCAAGGACATAATCCAAGAGGCAATGTACAACAAAATTTTACAGCTGTAAGAAACAGAGATCCGCCTAATAATTATGCTAAAAATAATGAACATAAGGAACATATAAAATGTTGGGAATGCCAGGGACCTCACTATGCATCAAGTTGTCCTACCTTAAAGAGAATCGTCAACAACATCCATACAATGCAGGAAGATGCAACTGTTGGTGACTTAGCGAGAGAAATGACCAGGATCAATGTAGCCTTGGAAAACAGACAAGTTGATCATCAAACTTCAATGGTTGAAGTAGAAGGTATGCATAAAGATAAATCCATCTCTATTTTAATTGATCCAAGAGCTAGCCTAAGTTATGTATCTCCTAGAATTGTAGAAAAATGTAAATTGTAAGTAGAAAAGTTTGAAAAGTCTTGGCTGGTTCAGCCAGCTACAGGGACTAAAAGAAAGGTAGTTGATTTTGTTAAAGATTGTGATTTACTTATGAATCAGTTTATGACACAAGTAAAGCTGAATGTACTACCGTTAGGATCTTATGATGTCTTAATCGAAATGGATTGGATGGAAAAGCATAGGGTAGTTCTGAATTGTTTTGAAAAGACTTTTACATGCTTGAATGATAAAGAAGAAACAGTAACAGTAAAAGGAATTCCTAGAAAAACTTCAGTTAGACAGATTTATGCATTGCAAGTGAAAAAGGCTGTACGAAAGGGATGTCAAATGTTTGCTGTAAATGTAATTAATGATGAACACACAACTAAAGAATATAAGTTAAAACTTGAAGACATCCCAATCCTAAGATACTTTTCAGATGTATTCCCGGAAGAAATTCCAGGATTACCTCCGAAAAGAGAATTGGAATTCACCATTGAGCTAGTACCGGGTGCGGTACCAGACTCAAAATCTCCTTACTGGATGAACATCCTAGAGCTTAACAAATTAAAATCACAGTTAAAAGAATTAATTGATAAAAATTACATAAGACCAAGCATGTCTACTTGGGGAGCACCTGTCATCTTTGTTAAAAAGAAAGATGGTACTTTGCGTTTATGCATAGACTACCGTCAGTTAAATAAAATGACGATTAAAAATAGATATCCTTTGCCCCGCATAGATGATATTTTTTATCAAGTGCGCAGAGCGATGATATTTTCGAAAATAGACTTGAGATATGGATATCATCAAGTCAGAATTAAAAACGAAGACATCTTTAAAACTGCTTTTAGAACCCGTTACGGGCATTACGAATTCATAGTTATGCCTTTTGGGCTAACTAACGCTCCAACAGTTTTCATGTGTCTAATGAATAATGTTTTACATAAGTATTTGGATAAATTTGTAGTGGTATTCATTGATGACATCTTAATTTACTCAAAGACTAAGGAAGAATGCAATGAACACTTACGAATAATATTACAAGTTTTAAGAGAACATCAACTATACGCTAAATTCAGTAAGTGTGATTTTTTCAAAGATAAAATACAGTATTTAGGTCATGTGATATCCAAGGATGGAATCGTAGTTGACTTTGATAAAATTAAAGCAATTAATGAATGGCCTATCCCAAAAGATGTAACAGGTGTACGATCATTTATGGGAATTATAGGTTACTACTGAAAGTTTATAGAAGGATTCTCAAGAATTGAGAATCCCATAACCTCTTTACAAAAGAAGGGAAAGAAATTTATTTGGGATCAAAAGTGTGAAGAAATTTTTAAAGAAACTGAAAGAACTATTAACTACAACACCTATTCTAAAAATTGCAGACCCAAATAAGTACTTTGTTGTATGCACTGATGCATGCAACGATGGACTTGGCGGAGCCTTAACACAAGAAGGTCGCGTAATAGCGTATGAGTCAAGAAAGCTAAAAATTCACGAAAAGAACTACGCTACCTATGATTTAGAGTTGGTTGCCGTGATACATTCTTTAAAGATGTGGTGCCATCATTTAATATGAAGGATGTTTTCATTAATGACGGATAATAAAGGTCTAAAATACTTGTTGGATCAACCAAATCTAAATGCAAGGCAAGCTAGGTGGTTAGCTTTCCTTATCGAATATGATTTCAATATTCAACAGATTAAAGGTAAAGAAAATAAAGTGGTTGATGCCTTGAGCAGAAATGCAAAATTAAATTTTATGGCAGCAATACGCACTTATAAAACAGATTTAGAAAATCAGCTTGAAGAAGGAATAAAACTGGATGAAAATTATCAGAAATTACAACAAAAGGTTGCTGAAAATATAATAACAGATTACAGTCTTAATGAAAAAGGTTTAATGCTATATAGAAACAGAATGTATGTACCTAATGTACCTGAAGTTAAGTTGTTGATTTAAATGAAATACATAAAAGTCCTTATTCAGGACATTCTGGTTACCAAAAGATGATAGCAATGTTAAGAAAATATTACTTTTATCCAAATATGAAGAATGAGTTGGCTGAATACATAGCTAGGTGCATTGAATGTCAGCAAGTTAAAGCTGAGCATCAACACCTAGTTGGTTTATTACAGCCATTGCCAATTCCAGATTAGAAGTGGGAAATAATCAACATTGATTTTATAACTGGTTTACCTAAAAATCAAAAGCAGAATGATTCTATAATGGTAGTTGTGGATAAGCTTAGTAAAGCAGCCCATTTCATACCTGTTAAAACAAGTTACAAGGCTGCTAACATTGCTGAAATTTTTATGAAACAAGTTTTTTGTTTGCATGGAATTCCTAAAGTTATAATTTCTTATAGAGACTCTAAGTTTACGGGAAACTTCTGGAAGTCTTTGTTTAAAGGTTTGGATACTACATTAAATTTCAGTACATCTTTTCATCTGCAAACAAACAGACAGATAGAAAGAGTAAATCAAGTTCTTGAAGATATGTTAAGAATGTATGTTAGAGATCAACCAAGTAAATGGGAGGATTATCTGCACTTAGTTGAATTCGCTTATAATAATCATTATCAAACTTCAGCTAAACTTAGTCCATTTGAAATTCTGTATGGTAGAAAGTGTAATACTCCTATCTCATGGAGTAATCCAGTTGACAGGTTAATGTTAGGACCTGATTTATTGAAATAAATGGAACTAACAGTGAAACAGGTACAAGGCAATCTGAAAATTGCACAAGATAGACAGAAGAGTCATGAAGATCTTAAAATAAATCAGAAAGAGTTTCAAGCTGGTGAGCATGTTTTCATCAAGGTAAAATCGAAAAAGAGTTCCTTAAAGTTAGGGAGTTGTGCTAAATTAGCACCCAGGTATTGTGGACCCTTTGAAATACTGTCAAGGGTTAGACCAGTGGCACACCAGTTAGCCTTGCCACTGAATCTTAAAATACATAATGTCTTTCATATTTATATTTTGAAAAAGTACGTACATGATGCTACTCATGTAATAAATTGGAATGATGTACAGGTGGAACCCGAAGGAGATTTTCTGGTGGAACCAGATTTTATTCTCGACAAGAGGGAAATTTTACATTGGAATTGCACCATTGGACAGGTAAAGGTGCAATGGAAGCACCTTAGTCCAAATGAAGCAACCTAGGAATTGGAGAGTAATATGTGGGTGGCATATCCAATTCTGTTCCAGGAAGGCTCAAAGGATGATGAATAAAGAAACATCGAGAACGATGTTGAACTTAAGAAGGGGTGTATGTCACATACCCAAAAATCTGAATATTTTATGTTGTGGGAAAAACATTATGTTATAAGTTATTGTAAATTTTTTATGATTATTGACCAAGTGGGGTCAAGGATGACTGTAATTAAATACTCTTATATTTTTATTATCAATAAATAAAAGAGGAGGCAAATATCCAAAGGAGACTGTTAAAGAGTGTTCACTGACCCACTAGGAGGAATGAACTGGGGTGGAGAGAAAATTGACACTTGGCAGCAGCATCATTCACTTCTAGTTGTTGCAGGTGGAAACTTACCTATATTTTATGGTCATGTTCCCCAAGAAAGTGGAATAGAGAAGATGGCTCAATAATTATGAAACAGACCAAAGACCTAGGCACTCTTTTTAATCCCATCGAATTGAGCAGGTGGCTCACCAAGTTTTCCTTGTGACAATTCTAAGAACAAAAAAGTGGGAATGCACAAGAGATTCGATGAGGGGAAGGCTAGGGAGTGAATGATAGAAGTAAGTCTCCATATTGAATTAGTATTGTTGAGTGCAGAGTTCATACTGCTAAATGCAGAAGTCATACTACTGAGTAAAAAGAAAAACATTACTGCTGAGTTGCAGAGGGATAATACTTGCCTCCACACAGTATCTTTGCCCTGGTGGTTCAGTGAACAGGCTCGGGGGTCCTAAGGAAAGTAACATTGGCTGCTTTCAGGAAAATGTTGGGTGGAATGGGCTCCTTTGGGTGTTTGTCCCCCTCTGCAGTTATCAGGTTCTTCATTGCTTCAGATTATTTAATTCTAGCTGCTAATCTATTACTGATAATTGTATTTCACTTAACTGCTAGGTTAGAAATACTGAACTGATAGTTATTTCTGAATGAATGAATAAATGATTGAATAGAAATTCTTTCTGTATTTTTCCATTCACAATTTGTGACGTACTCTAGTACAGAAAGATTTGTTTAAGTAGATAGATGTGAATGATCTCTTAATGATAGATTGAATAGGTCTAATTAGAATATTGCTCTTCTGTTCTGCAATAAGATTTAGACATAGACATTAAATATTGAAATAATACTCAAAATACTTAGAGTTGCAGCTTATTTATTCTATAGTTTCTTAATCATTGCAGAACAGTAGCTAGCCTAAATGTTAATACTTAATGTTAGAAATCTCAATAATTTCATAGTCAACTTTGATACTAAGTATAAAGAGATAATTTATAAACATAATAGTTATTGTACGAACATTTTATATTAGTACATATTTATTATTTCTATATCGAAATATCTATTGGTATAAATCATCGACAGCATAACACTGTATTTATACTTTTAAAACATACTTATAGAAATACTTAAACACATCCCTCAACAATAATATTCTAAAACAAACAAATAATAATGATCACATTTAGGGTTATTCTCATAAAATCGAATTTGAAATATACAAGCTCGGGGCTATGCCCAGCATCACATTAATATGCAGAATATCGAAATTTAGACCTATCATTATCATTTATAAACAAAGTATTATAATAACTCTCAATACAAATCAAATGATTTGATCCATAATACTTTCTGGAATTTTAACGAGTTACTTAGTATATGAATACTATTAAAGGCATACCAAATACATATACAGTATAAGGACAGAGTCATTATTGTAAACACAAACCCTAGTTATATTATAATTGTATCTTTACACAAATTACAGTCACAGGGTTAACAAGAACTAAAAGCAACATGATACAAATATATAAGGTATTGCCAGAATCATCCACAAATCAATATAAATTAGACAATATATTATTACAACTAAATAATTATTAAAGCACTTCAAGTATTAAGTCGTTTCCAACTCATTCATTTCTCCTAACCAAATAAACATTAAAGATTTTAGGGTTTAATAAATTTCCTTAAATACAATACAGTCCCTAAAAGTCCCAAATGTAAGTACAAGCCAGGGTTAGAAACCATCAAGGTTCACCCTGTAGCTTAATTGTATAGCTTTTAAAACTAAACATAGATCCAAAAGAAATACGAATGCTAAAAATATCAATACTTTGTATACACCATCGTAATGCCCAAGCTCACAGCATATTTACACGTAGGGCATTGCCTGAGTCTTACCATCACAACATTATATTTTTTATATACATCCAAATCAAAGAGTCCATCTCAATAACTAGTCAATTAACGCTTAAAAACATTTGAACATAGGTTGAGTCTTCGATAGGGCCGTAATGGCTTAAATCCATTTTAATAAAATAGAAAACAACAACGTGAACATAAAGGGGTTGTGCCCAGAAAACATTTCAGAACACACAGAGTTCCTATGCAGGCTCGCATTATGCCCAGAACCAAAATGCAACACTCACAACGATCGCGGGGTTTAAACCCTAAAACACAGTTAATACATACATTAACAAATTTAAGCAAACATACATAAGTTACATTTCATTTATAACCAATACAGAGAATTACAAGAGCCGTGGCTCTGGGGTTATAAACCCTCTGTAATTTTACAAGTTGTCATATGGCTTAAAACATCTAAACAAAAGACACAGTAAAATCAAACACATGCTGGTATTTCTCCTTTACGATTTTACAAAACCGGCATCAATGCCTTACACCATCACGAATACACAAGAATAGCACAGAGTGGGTTGTATAAGTTCCAGGGACTGCCCAAGGCTTACCAGGGCCATAAGTCCATTATTTTTTTAAAAGGAGAAGCACCCAGTCTCTACAGCCTTCAACGTTGTCATGGGATACCCTAGCACATAAAACAAACACAAAGCAACAAGCTACGGGATTAAATTACAATACCAAAGAAATAATGTAAGTTAAATGAACTCTGTCAAAATCAAATGTTTCGGGCTTACCTTCTGTTCAGAGCATCATGCTTGGAGCTAACCTTCGAGATTCACCATCGAACTCTAGAGTCACAA
Source organism: Larix kaempferi (assembly GCA_027924585.1). Classification (NCBI taxonomy): domain Eukaryota; kingdom Viridiplantae; phylum Streptophyta; class Pinopsida; order Pinales; family Pinaceae; genus Larix; species Larix kaempferi. The sequence goes on along the minus strand of BSBM01000341.1, from coordinate 2,625,129 downwards.
ATAGCAATCAAACCCCGGAATACAAGTTGTGAGATTCACCATCGAAACCCTAGAAGGGATTTGGTATTTCAAAACCCCGATAATGCCGAGAGCCTATCAGCTCCTCCACAAACTTTGTTAATGAAATGAGTTAAACGATAACAAGGTGGTCGTTCAATGCATGGCTAGGGTTTTACCCAAAACCCTATGCCATGTGACGTGAACAACGCCATAGGGATTTCCATTGTGCATCCCACTAAGGTTCAATTAAATGGCATTTAAGTCATACCCTATTGAGATATCAATACTCCTGCCAACCGTGAAATCCACTAAGGTTTGAATAAACTACGCTTTCCTATAGTTTGGGAGCTATGTCGTATTACACCCAACGCACTTACTTGATCATAATACTAGACTTTATACATGGTCGATGGTTATGACCATGTCCACATTCAACCATTAATACATTAGAATTGTTAATAATTGGAGATTAGAATTCTAAACAAATGTAATAAATTTTTATTATAATACAAATCCAATGAGTTTACAGTACGTTATTAAGTATGGATTATGGAGTGATGCTAATCCATATTAGGTACAAAAATAACATATGCCTATTCTAACATAAGGTTAATTTACAATACTATGCAAACCTATTACATAGACCATTAATATATATATATATACGACAGAATATGAACAAATTCAATTTAATTATAAATATAGCTAGGGTATGCCTCACCCTAAGCACTAAGCAAGTCATCTGCATACGTGCCAATAATATCGAAGTCTAACATAAGTGCAACAAGCCAAAACGACGTACAGCATATAAATATTCGACCTTCAACTTCTATTATCTGGTAATAAAACTCTTACCTGCGATCTATACAGGGGTAGTAAGAGCGTTAGCTTTTTAATAGCTAAGTAAGCCTCGGGGTACCCATAGGACCCCTTCATCAGAAGAAAACAAAAGGATTAATAATCCATAAATACAATGATGAAACTGTAAAGACAAAGTAATGTGTCGATGTGTGCATTGACAAATAACGACAACATAAATATCCAAACAATAAGCTAAGATACTTACTCAGAGATTAAATACGGTGTAAGGATTAATTACAACATTAAATTTCGACAGAAGGTAACTTATACAATATGATGTTACAACACATTAAATAAACGACTATTGTCCATAAATGAGTATGTGTCGTCATCAATAAAGTAACTAAACAGTTAACGAAGAGTTAAGTTGTCGTTAATATACTTTCTGCATATTAAATATTAGTATAAATTCTTACACATAAAAATTTTAAATTTTTATGAAATTTTGGGGATGTTACAGTCCCTTCAAGGAAGGATGGTTCATGACAGTGGACATCCTCTTATTTAATTTTCCTTGGATTAACTTCATGAAGCTTATGTGGTGATGGTGAAGTTACTCCTTTCTCCTCATCAATGGCTTCAAATTCATCATCTTCATGCTCAAAGGAAAGTATATTTGCAGCTCCTTTATCAAAGTAGGAAAGTTCATGAGATAGAACCTTCTCTTCTTCAAACTCCATTGGATCCCCCTCACAAAATTCAAGTGGTGAACGTGAAATTGATCCTTGGTTTGCTTCCACTATTGCAAGAACTCCATCATCATGATAAATGGTACTTTGTCTTGCAGCAACATCTTCAAATATGATCTCTATGTCACCTACATAGAGATGTGAGCACCCATCAGTAGGTACTCCAACAAAATTCGAACATCCACAAGTAGATGTTCCACAGGTACTAGAGAAACCATCAGTAGTTTTTCTTTCATCCATGTTTAGTGTCTTTGAATGATCGTCAGCAATACAAGTGGGGCTTTCATCATATGATGCACAACCCTCATCAATAATAATTGTGTACTTGGCTTCCTCTTCAAGAACCATAGCTCTGTCTTCACTACCAATGGATCTAGGTAGTTCACTACTCCTCTCAATGATTGGGGATGGCTGATTTGTACTTTCCTCTTTCTTCTCCACATGAATGATTGTATCTTTCCCATTGATATCACCTTGCAGTGACTCATGCTCCTCCAGTGGTTCATATCCATTACTTCCTTCATAGTTAACACCGAAAATTTGATCCTCCATACGGAAGGAATCAACCATGCCAACCTTCTCACTGTAAGTGGCTTCCATATTAGATTGAAACAAAGGGATACAGAATTCAGAAATGTAGCAATACCTTTGTATAATGTATTTCTCTTCATGTGGAGGAGCTGTGGTGGCTTTTTCTTCCACCAAATCTTATGGTTCACATCCAACTGATGTGTGCTTGTCTTCCGATTCCTTGGGTAGCTAAAGTAGTGACTGTGAATCTGTTTTATGTTCTTCTTTTGGATCTTGATTTTCTAAGCAAACTCATGAAGTTTCCTCCTTGGTTTCCTTAGGATCAAAATTCTTGGAGACTTATCCTGAAGAGGATCCAAAAATTCTCATCAAGTAGGAGGAAGCTAAATCCCATGTATAGTCATCTATTTTGTCTCCTCTAGGTTTCTTTCGATCCTCAGTAAATTTAAACCTTGGTGGACAAGGCCTGATGTCCTCATCATATATCTGGTCACAAAAGTAACCATCTTCATCTTGAGGGAGGCCTCCATCTATGTAGAGGATTTTTGCTTCCTCATATGGCTCGAACTCTTCATATTCAATGAATAGAACTAGTCTCATAGATGCAAATTTGAGTTATGATCTACAATATTCTTCAACATTGAGCTTATTTATTTCCACAGGGGTGGGTGAAAGTGCTCTGATACCACTGTAATGTACCAATCAGGATTAGTGATATAAAAACTCTCTACTGCACAAAATGAATTAAAACAATGTTGGGGAAGCTAGATTGACTGAGGTTGGAAAAGATCAAAAAAATTAGGTGGAAGGAAGGCTCTAATATTTGTTGATACCTCTGCAAAAATTACTGATACCATCGATGTTACAAGAGAAACAAAGCTGCAATCTACTCCAATGCTCCTGGGCCCCTCAACATATGCAGACTAGTATGGGTGTAAACTTTGACTGGAGGCTAGGGATGGGTGTTTCTGACTCAAATAGGCTAAATAAAATTAAATTACAGTCATTACATGGTCAAGTGACATTCCATAAAGTTATATGAAGTTCTGAGCAAGTCTCACAAAAATACTAGTAAATTGGCACTCCACGGTTGCACAACTAGTAATTTTCAGGAGATCCCAAACAGTCAATGAAGGCTCACAAATTCTTAAAATAAGACATGGATGGTGTCATATAACATGTTAATTAACTCCATGAACAAAAATCAATTCATTTGGACCTCTATTCATTCATTTATTTAACATAGTCTGGAAACTAGTCATTAAAAGTGCATAAAGAGCTAGTCTTCCATTTTTATGATCCAGATTGCCTTAGAGGCTTACAAATTTCACTTATGGAATAAAGGAAGGTTATTATATGAGTCATTGAACAATAGCAGGTCGAAATTAGAGGTCATGAGAAAATATTAAATAGATTATTACATTCAGTTCTTCAATTGATCTCCAATGCTAGAAAATATTACAATATTGGTAGAATACGTATGAGAAGAGTGGGAGGAGATGAATTTATGTACTGGATCTGATAGTAGGATGAAATAAGGGCTGATGGTTGTATATTATGGCCACACTGAACCTTCTGATCTTCTCAGGAGAGCATTCATCAACTGAAACTTCACATGTGCGCTCCTTAACACTGAAACCCTGAGTCTGGTGAGAATGGTTGTATCTTGGTCATTCGGACACCTTTTTCAACAATACAAAAGGCATTTCTTACTGGAAACAAACCTCCATAAGCAATGGAACATGTATTACAACCCATAAATTCTCAGAAGTGTTGAACCCAGAACCTCCATTTCGGCCCTTCAACGTTGTTTCCACTGAATAATAAGAATGCCTCATAAGATAGAAAGAAGAGAAGATGTAATCATAGAGCTGGATCAGATCTGCAATTTGGTATCAATGGTTGCAATGGATCATGTGCAGAAGAGTGTAATTGGAACTATGGGGCACATCTCCCATATGTTGGCTAGGGCACATCTCCTTGCCTTGGTAAGCTAAAGTGATCACATACAAATTCAATAATGATCAAAAGTTGTTAAAAGGAGTTGCTCGGATTTTTTTATGGAATTTTGGGTGACCTGTTGAGAAAGTTGAATAGCTTGGTGACCTATGAGAACCCTTCCAAATGGACCACCCATGAGTGGATGAGGAAATCTTGCTTTCCTTCTTTTTCCTTCTTTTGCTTTGCTTTCCTTCTTTTTCTTTTTCTGATTGCCTTTCCACTTTCTGCTTTGGCTTTTTCTTCTTTTTCTGAACTTTCCTTCTTTTTTTGAACTTTCCCTCTTTTCTGACTTTCCTACTTTATGTTGTTTTTCCTGATTTGTTGCTTTTAGCATGTTTTTACCATTTTTTAGCAATTTCCATCCTCCTTGGTCCACTTGGCCTCTCTAATTCGCCCTCCTTAGCTTAGCTCATTATTTCTGGTCCAAATATTAGTAATTAGAAATAAAATTACTCAAACCAACTAATTAATTATTCCAAAGTGCATATTCTAGAATTTTATTAATTAAATGCCTCCAAACCAAAATTAATCCCTTGGAATAATTTAATTGTTTTCCTAGTACTATTAGCATCATTAATTAGATTTTTTAATTCTTATGTCCTAGTGACATAGACCTTGTCAAAATTTCGGGACATGACATTCTTCATAATGCAAGACTAGTGATCCGGATTTATTTAGGAACGAAATAAGAGAGCATATACAGAATCATATACATAGATATATTGCAAAGAACACAGTGATATAGTAAACACATATTCTATTAAATAGCGGAAATAGAACAGACTGTAAAATACAATAGCTAGAATGGTGGTAGCTATCTCTGAGAAGAGATGTGACCGCTATGCTCATTCGTGTCAAGATGAATACAAAGAGAGGCCGAAAGGGCCTATTTATCATAAGCATTAGGGAAAGAATCCCAAACATCCAAAAACCTAACCCTAAAAGATGAACCGTCATAAAGTTTGCGGCCCCAAGGTGGTTAGTTGAACAGTCAACTTCCCGGGGTCATAACGTTTGCATACGATCTTCGTTTGGGGCGCTCGATAGCCCGTTGGAAAGGTCTACATTCAACTAGGACCAAATGCATGTTGCTGGCAACCATTTGGCCCCCCAAATTGCCAAAAAAGGTCGTTTAGGGCCTCAAAACGGCCCCAGAAGTTTAGGACCCGAAAAACCGTAGAAAAATTACTTAAAAATTGGAAAAATGGGAAACTGTTTTGAGCCAGTGGAATAGGTGGGTGGCCACCGATATCCATCTGGATCAATCCTCCCCCCTTAGGAAGCAATGGTCTCCATTGCGTCAAATCCCTTATCATATGTCGAGCTTTGTGTCGAGTTGAGCTCTTGGTGCGGCATTTGCTGAAGTGGAAAGGTTGCCTTACTTTGACATCTTCAGAAGGTTGTAATTGTTGTTGATAGATGCGTTGGAGTTGTTCAACAGTTTTGGTTGTTGTGGTATACTTGGTCTGCACCGGTGTGGATGGTTTCTTTTTGGAGGAGCACCTTGGATGCGTGGCCTTGCACTATAGAGGTACCCGAATAGGCGATGCTGCACTGACTTTGTGTTGTTCTTGTTTTTGTTGAGTAGAAGGATAATGTGCAGAGGTTGTGGATGTCTCTGCGATCCGATGTTCACCTTTAGTGGCAATTGTGAATAGGGAAAATTTCCCAATGTGGGAGATTATCTTCCTTCCCTGCTTGGTTGGGGTAGGTGCAACTATCTCTGGTATCCGATAGAGTTGTCCTCCCAAAGTGACAATGACACTGCGAGGCCATAATTCATATACAACATGACGCTTCCACATATATGGTTGTCCTAAAAGAACATCACATACTTCAAGTGGGGCCACATCACACAATACCTCATCTTTGAAGGGCTTGATGCCATATGGTAGGTGACATCGATGACTGGCGCGGACCCTTCGTCCTTGGCTTAGCCATCCAATGGTGTATGGTTGCGGGTGTGGTGTTATCGGTAGTTCCAATCTCTTGATGGCTTCTGCTGAGATCGGGCTCTTTTGGCTGCCGCTGTCCACAACAAAATGTAGGGGAATTCCCTTCACCCACATCTGTGAGTGGAAAAGGTGATCCTCTGCCTCCAACTATTCAGGTTCCTCTGGTTGAATCTGCGTGGTAGAAACAATGACACTGGGTTTCGCATCAATGATCTGATTCCCTTTGTTTGTGGCTGTGACATTGGGTTCTGAATCAGAATCGGAACTGGGATCTGATTATGAATCTTTGATCTCTACCACCAATGAATATTTTGAACGACATTCATAAGTGTTGTGCCAAGGGCTTTTGTGGAACTCGCACCACTTCCCGGTGTCCTTATTTGTCTTTCCATTACCCTTCTTTGCTTGTGGTTGGGACTGGTTGTCCTTTCCCTGTCCCGTGTTCTGCGAGCCAGAGTTTCCCTTGCCCTGCTTCTGCGCAGGTCCGAAGTTGTGCTTGTTCTTTTGCTGAAATTTCTGCTCAATTTTGACAGCATACCGATAGGCAGATCCAAGTGAAGAGATGTCCAGGAAATCCATCTCTATTCGTATGTATCCGTGTAGGCCACTGCGATATTTCAATACTAGGTTTCGCTCGGAGTCCTTGATACCCATCTTTGTCCGCAAGGAATGAAAGTTGTTGGTGTACTCCGACACCATTTGGTCCCTCTCTTGATGCAAAATGGTCCATTTTGTGTACTGGTCATCATAGTTTCCCACGGGATAATATTGTTCCTTAACGGCATCTATAAAAAAGGCCCAACAAGTGGGATTGGCCTCAAACAATCTAGAGTCGTCTGATGCATTTTGCTCACAATAAGTTTCCCACCAATTTTTGACATGGGGGACAGCCTTGAGGAGCGCAAAGGTGATCATTTCCCTGTCGAAAAAATTATGGACAGAGAAATACCCTTCTAGTAGATTCAACCATTTATCTAGGGCATCGGCATCAATCTAGCCTTCAAATAAAGGGATATCAAAATTAACTTGTACCTTGAAGGGAGTCGCATCTCCGAAACGGCTGCTTGTTGAAGGTGTATCTGTCGTCGTTGACATGCATCGAAGGATTTGGGTGAAATTATCCATCATCTCGTTCCTCTGTCGCATGAGAGCTTCCTCGAGCAACAACTTGATAGGATCTCCTGCTCCGTCGTCTCTCTTTTCTTCCGCCATGGGAGGCCGTTTGGGGCGGTGAGAGTGGTCTTCCCCAAGTGAAACTAGTTCGAGACCCAACTCTCTATATCCTGACCTCGTCGGGGACATGCACCGAGAAACAATTAAAGAGAAGATTGCTCTGATACCACTAATCCGGATTTATGTAGGAACGAAATAAGAGAGCATATATAGAATCATATACAGAGATATATTGCAAAGAACACAGTGATATAGTAAACACATATTCTATTAAATAATGGAAATAGAACAGACTGTAAAATACAATAGCTGGAATGGTGGTAGCTATCTCTGAGAAGATATGTGGCCGCTATGCTCATTCGTGCCAAGATGAATACAAAGAAAGGCCGAAAGGGCCTATTTATCATAAGCATGAGGGAAAGAATCCCAAACATCCAAAAGCCTAACCCTCAAAGATGAAACCGTCATAAAGTTTGCGGCCCCAAGGTGATTAGTTGAACAGTCAACTTCCCGGGGTCATAACTTTTGCATACGATCTTTGTTTGGGGCGCTCGGTAGCCGTTGGAAAGGTCTATGCGATATTTACAACATTCGACTAGGGCCAAATGCATGCCATTGGCAATCATTTGGACCCCCAAATCGCCAAAAAAGGTCGTTTTAGGGCCTCAAAACAACCCCGGAAGTTTAGGACCCCAAAAACCTTAGAAAAATTACTAGAAAATTGGCAAAATGGGAAATTGTTTTGAGCTAGTGGAATAGGTGGGTGGCCACCGATATCCATCTAGATCAATCCTCCCCCCTTAGGAAGCAATGGTCTCCATTGTATCAAATCCCTTATCATATGTCGAGCTTTGTGTCGAGTTGAGTTCCTGGTGCAGCATTTGCTGAAGTGGAACTGGGATCCGCTTCCCTTTGTCTGCGGCTGTGACATTGGGTTCTGAATCTGAATCGGAACTGGGATCTGATTCTGAATCTTTTATCACCACCACCAATGATTGTTTCGAGCGACATTCATCAGTGTTGTGTCAGGGGCTTTTGTGGAGCTCGCACCACTTCCTGGTTTCCTTCTTTGTCTTTCCATTACCTTTCTTCGCTTGTGGTTGGGACTGGTTGTCCTTTCCCTGTCCCGTGTTCTACAAGCCAGAGTTTCCCTTGCCCTGCTTCTGCGTAGGTCCGAAGTCGCGCTTGTTCTTTTGCTGAAATTTTTGCTCAATTTTGACAGCATACCGATAGGCATATCGAAGTGAAGAGATGTCCAGGAAATCCATCTCTGTTCGTATGTACCGGTGTAGACCACTGCAATATTTTAATACTAGGTGTCGCTCGGAGTCCTTGATACCCAGCTTTGTGCGCAAGGTATGAAAGTTGTTGGTGTACTTCGACACCGTTTGGTCCCTCTCTTGACGCAGAATGCTCCATTTTGTGTACTGGTCATCATAGTTTCCCACAAAGTAATATTGTTCCTTAACGACATCTATAAAAGATGCCCAACAAGTGGGATTGGCCTCAAACAATCCAGACTTGTCTGATGCGTTTTGCTCACAATAAGTTTCCCTCCAATTTTTGACATGGGGGACAACCTTGAGGAGCGCAAAGGTGATCCTTTCCCTGTCGAAAAAATTGTGGACAGAGAAATACCCTTCTAGTAGATTCAACCATTTATCTAGGGCATCGGCATCAATCTGGCATTCAAATAAAGGGATATCAAAATTAGCTTGTACCTTGAAGGGAGTCGCATCTCCGAAACAACTGCTCGTTGAAGGTGTATCTGTCGCCGTCGGCATGCGTCGAAGGATTTGGGTGAAATTATCCATCATCTCGTTCCTCTGTCGCGTGAGGGATTCCTCGAGCAACAACTTGATAGGATCTCCTGCTCCGTCGTCTCTCTTTTCTTCCGCCATGGGAGGCCGTTTGGGGCAGCGAGAGTGGTCTTCCCCAAGTGAAACTAGTTCGAGACCCAACTCTCTATATCCTGACCTCGTCAGGGACATGCATCGAGAAACAATAAAAGAGAAGATTGCTCTGATACCACTGATCCGGATTTATGCAGGAACGAAATAAGAGAGCATATATGTAATGTCCCCTGGTAGGAATTTTATTAAAATGACAATTTTCCACTTTTTTTCCTTGGTTCGACCTTTGACTAGTTTTGATCTCTAGGTCCCAAATTTGCTCCAAATGATCCCAAATATTCTGAGAAGGTATATGAATGATATTAGAACATAAATATGTGTTTCAGGGATGCCTTTGTACCTTTAAAATACTTCTGCAAATACTCTTTCAATTCTGGTAAATGTAGGTAACTTTACTAGTGATCTCCCTTTGACTAGTATTGGTCTCTAGGTCTCAAATTGACTCCAAATGCCTTCAAATCTTAAAGGAAGGTGTATGAATGATATTAGGACTTGAATATGATGTTCATGGATGACATATGGCCACCAAAAGACCTCTGCAAACTCTCTTAAGATTATGGACCAAGTATGCAATTTTACTAGTAATTTGGGGTTCAAATCCCCCTGGGGTAAGTACTGAAAATGGCTTCCCAATTGCCGCCAAAACCCACTCAAATTTCTGAACAGAGGTAGGGAATGTATTAAGGATATTATTAAGGTCTCATTTGCACCATTAATTGATTATTACATATGTTCCAACCCTCTCCCATTCAACTGCAAAAATCACCAATTCGACCCTTGGGGAAATGGCACTATTTCTTCTCCCAATACAATTAAACTGAGTAAAAATACTTCAAATGCTCAAGTACAGTACATGAAACTTGTAAAATACATCCATGGCAGTCCATTAATCACAAATGCATCATAGAATCATCCATTCATTCGAAATCATCATCAATACATTGGTTCACAACAAGGTAGTGGGGAAATGGCATTGTTCTTCCATTAAAAATGAGATTTATACATTTCTAGTTGGAATTTCGACCTGAAACTTTCTGGATATGAAGAACAGAGTATTTACTTCATATTACAAAATAAATGGGGCATTAGAAGCTCCCCCAAAGAGTACAATAGCTCACCAAAAATGCCCTCCCTCAAGGATCAAGAATATGCCATCAAAACTAGAAATGGTTGAAGGAGTGAGCTGCAATAGAAGAAACCATGAGCTGCCCTATAGCTTACACCTACAAATAAACACTCCATTAAAGCTCCAAATGAAAGGTCTGAAGGGCCTTTCCAATTACCAACTTGGATGGGAATCTTTCACCCTCGAAATTGGCTAAGGCAAGCAACTAGTCATCCACTAGCTCTCCCTCTTCACAAATGCAATTGCAAATTCTACAAATGATAAAAAGCTGGTTTCATTCTTTTTTATTGACATTTATAAAGTTCGAATGTCCTCCATGGGTCGAATTCCTTCCAAGAGACTCATGCCAACTCAAGTTGGGAAGAGATTCCAAAGAACGCCACTTGTACAACAATTCCTAGTCTCCCACTTCCACCAAATCACATGTGGAAGCATCTTAGCTGCCCTAACACCCTTGAGCGCCCTCTTAGAGTCTTTTTTAGCCTTGACATATCATATATGTCATATGTCAGCCTTCAGGTCTGATTTGTGTCATAGGTGTCATAGCATCTTCATCATTGTTGTCATAGAGCTAGGGAATCTAGCCCAAGTGTCTCACTAGCTCCAAATTGCCTCTTCCTCTTCCATGGGAGTTACTCTTCCTCTATATTTCGACCTTGGATGAGTCATGCCATGAATAATACCTTTGGGACTCCCCGAAGTATGTTACCATTCACCTTGAATTCGAATTGGTGAGAGAATGATGCCAAGTGTAGTGGGGAAATATAGCCATATGTGGGTCTCACTTCCTCCATGTGTCTTCATGATCAAATGCCACTTTGATTTTCACTTGTATATATTTATTTAGCTCCTTTATTAAATATTTATGCCACTCTAATGTTCAAACATTATTTATTATCCCCATTATTCCAAATCCCAAAGCTTCCACCCCAAACCTAGGAAACTAGTAATTTTCCTCCTTGGCAATTATTTGACCTTGAACATCAATTTTACAAACTCTAATGAATATGGCCAATGTGATTAGGCCATTGTGACCCAATTCCAAATTTGGGACATGACAATATACAGAATCATATACAGAGATATATTGCAAAGAACACAGTGATATAGTAAACACATATTCTATTAAATAGCGGAAATAGAACAGACTGAAAAATACAATAGCTGGAATGGTGTTAGCTATCTCTGAGAAGAGATGTGGCCGTTGTTGATGTATATGTAACTTCGGAATGTATTTCACATATATGTATATTGTATTCCTATAGAGATGGTATTATTCCTCTATAAGGAAGTGTCGTCATTTATATTGTAAGTGTCGTAACTTATACTTGATGGGTTATTAGACCACCTTATTTGGGGTCGGCCCTGTATAAGTCATGTGGGTCAAAGGGTTATTAGACCACCCTATTGGGGGTCGGCCCAGTCAGCATTATGTTATGTGGTTAAGTTCGAGCCTACATGAGTTAGGTAAAAAGGCAAGTCAAGTCAAGTATAAATAGAGTGTGGGAGGCACTCTATTTACTCACTCACTTCTCACACATGCACTCAAGGAGGAGTGGCGCACTTATGGAGGAGGAGGATCTGCTGCTAGGTTGTGTCTATCTCTTATGGTTGGTTGTATCATTGCTCTATCTATCTCTGAGGAAGTTATTGGGGTTTTTCACCTTTATGGTTTTCCCCAAGTAAATCTTTGTGTCTCTTGTGTGCTTGCATTATTGTCTCCATGATTGATATGCTGTAGATATGCTGTACATGTTGTTCTCTCAGTTAAGATCCTAGATCAGATTGAAGTAAATTCTGAAAATTTAACAGCCGTTATGCTCATTCGTGCCAAGATGAATACAAAGAGAGGTCGAAAGGGCCTATTTATCATAAGCATGAGGGAAAGAATCACAAATATCCAAAAACCTAACCCTAGAAGATGAACCGTCATAAATTTTCGGCCCCAAGGTTAGTTGAATAGTCAACTTCCCGGGGTCATAAATTTTGCATATGATCTCCGTTTGGGGCGCTCGGTAGCCCGTTGGAAAGGTCTATCCAAGATTTACAACATTTTAGTGGGGCCAAATGCATGCCTTTGGAAACCATTTGACCCCCCAAATCGCCAAAAAAGGTCGTTTAGGGCCTCAAAACGACCCCGGATGTTTAGGACCCGAAAAACCGTAGAAAAATTACTAGAAAATTGGCAAAATGGGAAACTGTTTTGAGCCAGTGGAATAGGTGGGTGACCACCGATATCCATCTGGATCAACTACTGCGTTATAATGCACTTGCATTAAAACACATATGCATTTCTTAATCTTAGCTTTGGTTACAAGTTCGGGTTTCTCGGTGCTTGAACCTGATAACGCTATTGCATCTATGAAAACCGTAACATATTCACGTTTACCAAATGTGTGGTGGCATAAAAAAGCGGACACAACTTCGTGCGACCACCCTTATCATGGTTTCCTTTTTTTTACTATGGTTCCCTTATGTTGATTGTGATTTCCTCTGTTTGCTTGTAGTTGTCCACTATGTATATGTCGCATTGCGACATTTATCTAGGGTAAATTATGTATGGAAACTATGCTTCTAAATGGTTATGATGAATTGCAAACCTTGTAAAGCGTTAGGTACAAATGTGACATTCCCAAAGTGTTATTTGAATTGAAGCATCTCATTATGGTTATGAAAACATTATGATGTTAACTGTGCTTTACTATGTTGACAATGTTTGACCATCAAGCTGAACACATTCAACCATGATTGACAAGGTTGACTTCAACTAAATGTCACATTGTGACCATTACAACAATAGTATGCCACATTGTAAGTTTAAGAAGTTGTCTTTAATAGTGTGTCACGTTGTGACATTGAGAAGATGATAATATTGTTTTAATATTAGGATTTATCATCATGATTGAGGTATGTCAAGTTACCGCTTTCCTGGGCTCTTGGTGTTTATGTGACTAGGATTTTCGGGGGGAACGGAGATTTGATGCTGTGAAAAAACCCTTGCGCACCCTGCTCACATAGGGGCCTGGCCCGAAGGCTGGTGAGGACATCCAGGGGGTTTCGGATGGCGTCGTTCAGAGGGGGAGGATCCCCCTCCCACTCTATGAATCGTCCCGGAGGAGCGTAGAACCCAAGCCCAAATAAGCCAGATCAAGGGACAATAAGTGAGAAGACGTCGGAGACTGAAAGAAAAAAGAATTGGGGGGGTTGTTTACCCTGATCTGCTAAAAACCCATCTCTGCAAATCACATCTGAAAATATTTGAGACCGAGTAGAAAAATGGAAGGAGAAAGCCCTCATTGGGAAATTCATTGGAATATAGCCGAAGGAGAAGGATCCGATTCGATGGATTAAGGTTACATGGAATCCTAAAGGACATTATGATCTGCACTTGGGAGAAAAAGGTTTCTTCGCCATCATCTTTTTCAACCAGGAAGATCGGGATCAGGTTCTGATGGGGGGACCATATTTTTTTTATTCTGCAGGTTTATTCCTGCGACCTTAGAAAGAGAGGTTTAACCCTGAAACGAGGGATTTGAGTATTTCCTCGGTCTGGATTAGGCTATATTCGCTTCCTTGCGAGTACTGGGAACCAGAAATTCTGGAGGCCATTGGGAATACCCTAGGGAAGTTTCTAAAAGTTTTAGAGAAGACAAGGCTTCAAAGGTATACTACTTATGCACGAATCTGTGTCTACATGAACCTCTCACAAGAACTTCCAGAGGCAATCAATTTGACATGGGAAGATGAAGATTGGGTCCAACCGCTAGATTATGAACAACTCCCCTTCCGATGCAGGAAATGCCATGAGTATGGACATCTGAGTAGAGAATTCCCTACCCTTAAATCCACTGCAACCCCAACGCAGGAGAAAAAAGAAAAGGAAAAGGACACCGAAGGATTTACTCAAGTCAAGAACTGCAAGAAACAAAGCAAAAATACCCCCCACCCACCCCAAGCAAAACAAAACACAGAGAAAAAGACTCATCCTGGGAATAGGTTTGAGACCTTGAGCAATATGGATATCGAGGAGTAAGAACTCAACAAGGATAAAAATCCGTGCAAGGAAGGACAAAAATCCTCAACCAGGCCAGAAAACATGCAGATGGAGGAGACAGCAGACGACATGGAGGAAGACACACCAGAGGAGATAAAGGACATGGACTTAGGGGATCTGGATCTAGACAAGATAAAGAAGGAATCTAGCAAGAAAGGGAAAGGATATGTATCCAGAAGGCAGTTGAAACTTATACAGCAGGACATCCTTAAAACAAAATCCTCCCCACATCTAAGCATTGATGAATATCCAGCGAAGGGAAACAAAAGAAAAAAACCCGAGGAAGGGGAAAAACGTGGGAGAAAGACGAATGTGCAAAGAATAATAGAGATCGGGACCAAGCTGGTTGAATCAGGACAATACCCGATGATAAGGGTGGCCTTCTTAGAAGTTAATAAGATCACCCAATGAAGATAATAACCTAGAATATTCGAGGGGTAAATAACCCAAGGAAAATGAAGACCCTACGGAATAAGTTATGAAGGAAAAGCCAGCGGTGTTATTTCTGCAAGAGACCAAATGCATCTCAGACACTATGCAGGTGATAGGAGGGAAACTATGGTGAGGAAGTCAAGTGATAGCTATTGATGCTAGGGGATCGACTGAAGGAATATCTATTCTGTGGAAACCTGCGGCAATTCTCCTCAACAACTTCAAAGCAACTAGGTTTTCCATCAGTGCAGACTTCCAGATTTGCAACTTTGAGGTAAGAGGGATTCTCACCAATGTCTATGCCCCAATTATTCTAGCTCAGAAACCTGCCTTCTTATCGCACCTGGATAAGGAAGTGCAAGATAATGATGGTTAGTTCTGGGTTGTGGGTGGTGATTTCAATATGATCACATCCCTAGAAGAGAAGAAAGGAGGAATACGAACTCTGGAAGTGACCAATACTTCTTTCAAAAAATTTATACAGGAGAAAGGATTGGTTGACATAGAAACTAGGAATGGGTGGTATACATGGAATAACAGAAGAGGTGGAGAGCATCACATAGCCTCTCGTTTAGACAGATTCCTTTTAACCATGGCAATGATTAGTGGGGACAAGGAAGCGACCGCGCTGGTCCTTCCCTCTGCAGGCTCTGATCGTTGGCCAGTCAGTTTGGTTTGGGAAGATGGAGGACCCCCCATCAGGCACCCTTTCTGATTCGAAATTTTTTGGCTTGAATACGGGAACTTCAAGGAACTTGTTGGAAAATGGTGGGTGGAGATGGAACCTATTAGGGGAACTCTGATGTACCAATTCCAACAAAAATTGAAAAAGTTAAAGGCAAAAATACGTACTTGGAATAAGGAGGAATTTGGGAACACATTCCAAGACAAGAAGCTTCTAAATGAAAATTGGAATATCTTCAGCAGGAAGGCATGAATTATGGATATACTGATGACCTGAAACACCGAGAACAGATCCTCCTGGAGCAGCTTAATGCAAGAGAATGACAAGAGGAGATCTATTGGAAACAAAAATCCAGGAATCAATGGTTGCAGGAAGGGGAACGAAACATTGAATTCTTCCATCACTCGGTGATTCAGAATCGTCAAAGGGAAAAATTAATAAGGCTAAAAAAAGATGATGGTCAGTATATCGAAACACGGGAAGCAATGGAGGCTAAACTTTTCCAGTACTTTGAAACTATCATGAAGAAAGACTAGCATGATAGATCTGAAGACATAAGGAAAATTACTAGACACATCCCCAGGCAGGTAACGACAAACCAAAATGAAATCCTATTGAAACCTATGGAATTCCAGGAAGTGGAGGAGGCTATTAATCAAATGAAGGATGGCAAAGCTCCGGGACCTGATGGGTTCACTACTAATTTCTTCCACTAATTTTAGGATTTAATCAAAGACAAAGCATGGAAAATTGTGGATGAATCTCGGAAGGATAAAGGATTCCTAAGAGCATTCAATTCCACCTTTCTCACTCTCATCCCCAAAGAGGAAGGGGCTAAATCTCCTGGAAAATGCAGGCCCATAGCGCTCTATAATGTCATTTACAAAATTATAACAAAGGTGTTAGAAAACAGACTTAAGCCTCTCCTTCCAAACCTAGTAGCCCATGAACAATCATGGTTTGTCGAAGGATGCCAAATTTTGGACGACATCATTTTGGTCCATGAAGTCATCCATTCCCTGAAAGTCACTAAAAAACCAGGTATGTTGTTGAAGCTTGATATTTCAAAGGCCTATGATAAACTAAGCTGGCAGTTTATGAAAGAAATGCTTAGGGCCTATATTTTTCACTAGGATTGGGTATATTTGATAATGAATATTACTTCCATAGCCTTTTTCTCTATCCTCTTGAATGGTGCCCCCACTAGAACTTTCAAACCTTCACAGGGTATCCGACAGGGTGACCCTCTGTCCCCCTTTTTGTTCATTCTTATGGCGGAAGGGCTAAGCAGGGTCATCAAAGACAAGATTGAAAGTAGGGAGCTCAAAGGACTAAATCTCCATACTGGTTCTGAGACTATCTCCCACCAACAATTTGTGGATGATACAATGTTGATGGGACACTCATCAGTTCAAGAAGCGAGGACCCTAAAGAAATGCCTGAGTACTTTTTCTAAGGCTTATGGGCTGGAAGTGAATAACACTAAGTCCTAGGCCTTTTTCTTTAACACTCCAAGGATTCACCAGCGGAATATTCTACGTATCCTAGGATTCCAAGGGAGCTCTCTTCCGTCCAAATATCTCGGTGCTCCTCTAGCTGAAGGGGTGGTCAGGAAAATCTCCTAGGAGGATCTTCTAGAGAGAATGAGAAGGAAATTGGACAACTGGGCTTATAGACCTCTCAACCTTGCAAGCATAATTGTGTTAGTAAAAATGGTGCTTCGAGCCATGCCCATCTACCTCTTCTCTACTATGGCTTCTCCAAAATCGATTTTAAAGCAAATCAGGACAATCCAGAGACAGTTCTTGTGGGGAGGAAACTAGGAAAAACATCGATGGGCATTCGTTAGCTAGGACACTATCTGTAAACCAAAGGATCAGGGTGTTCTAGGGCTGAGAGACCCAGAGAAAAACTGTGAAGTCCTAGGTGCGAAGATCTGGTGGCATTGGGTGTCGCACAAAGAGGAACCATGGGAAAAAATTTGGCATAACAAGTATGCTTAGGGGAAACCAAAGCAAGACCTCATAAGATTTAATGAAAATATGCAAGGATCTCATATATGGAACTTCGCTCATGCGAACAGAAGGATAGTCCCATAACATAGCTTCTGGGAAATAAGGGGAGGACAAGACGGAGTGACTCTTGGCAACATATGCCAAAGATCACCGCCCAACATGAGCTGCAAACTAGCTGGTCCAGAGACATAGATAGAGGATTGATCAAAGTCCGACAATTTTGGAGAGAAGAACAAGTAAATGAGGAGTTTCATGAATGGAAATCACAGAATTGGTGGAACCAAAGAATCCCAGCGGAGGAGATACCCAATATTATGGAGGCCATGCAAGACCGGTGCATTCAAATCCAAAACCACTCGGATAAACTGAGATGGGGGTACCAATCAAAGGGGATTTATAACACTAAATAGGCCTATGATCTTATCTTCAACCAATAATACATGCACCAAAGGGCGACCTGGAAGGCGATCTAGAACTATAATACATGGCCTAAAATTGCTACCTTTATCTCGCTGGCCTCGTACAGATGAATTCTGACAGGAGAGAACCTAATGAGAAGAGGCATGCATGGCCATTTTTGGTGTGTTCTCTGTGAATGTGAGGAGGAATAAATGAATCATATTTTGGAATCTTTCCCTATGTATTCATCCCTATGGGACTGTGGTACAACAATATTTAGCAGGATGGACCGGGTAAGAGGACAACCTCAACAGACAATTAAAGGCTGGGATAAGGAGGCTTTCAAAAATCCGGTTAGTCTTAAAATATGGCTCATGTTTCATGGAACCTTGATGTGGGAAATTTGGAAGGAAAGAAATGGGAGGATTTTTGAAGGAAAGAAAATTCTGCCTCAGACAGTTTGGAACCAAATCAGTAAGCATATACAAGAGACTATCAAAATTACCCAATGGAATGAGAGAGATTGGGAAATGGATGATAACGAGAAGCGGATTTTTGCAGGATGGGGAATGGATTGTTCTCCACAAGGTTGGAGGAAATTCAAGGCACGGAAAGCGGCTCCCTCCAGTCCACGTCTATGGTACCTCCCTCCAAGCAAACATTTCAAGTTAAACTTCGATGGAGCATCCAAAGGGAACCCATGATCGGCTGGTTTTGGTGGAGTTATCAGAAACAGCGGGGGTGGTATTCTCCAGTACTATCATGGGAATATTAGACAGGACACTAACAATGCTGAAGCGTTGGAAGGCTTACTTCATGGCATCCAACTCTCAATCCACAACAGTTGGGAACCAATGATCATAGAAGGTGACTCCCACATCATCATTTGGATGGCCAAAAACTTACAAGGAGGGAAAAAGGTATCCAAAGTCGTGGAAAGTTGAAGCATGATGTATCGAGTTGAAAGGCTGGTGGATCTCATCCGAGGACACCACACCTGGTCTTTCTCCCACGTCAAACGTGACGGAAACAAGGTGGCAAATATGCTGGAAAACATCAGGGAACGAAGTGAAGCGAGGATTATGGAAGGATAACTGCTCGATGAAGGAGGTAATGAGTGGCAGATCCAGTGCATCCACTTGGAGTCCCATGACATCAGGCTGTACCGGGAGTTGATGGGGCGCACAAGTCAAGAGTCGAATTACATGTCTAGGGCACACATGTCAAGCCAACCCAACACATGGAGTCATAACCGACAGCACTCATTTCTCGATGCGGGTACCTCCATATTTAATTAGGACATGAATGCCCATGAAATCCCATCGATTTTCAATAATGGGGAAATCCTGCAGCCATATCCGTCAAATGGAGGGCAATGTATGGCGAACCGAGGAGAGCAACCGAGAGATTTGTTGGAGTACCATGCTACTCAATGGCAAGTACAGAGGAATTAGTATGGTTACCCGAATTGGGATGAGAAACCCGGCTTTTTATTCGAGGCACACGCCCCTTCTCCACATTTTGTTTTCTCATTCTCTGAGGATTTTTTCTGTGAGAAAGCAGGAGCTGGTGTGGTGTCAATTGCAATACTGGGTAACTATTGTGATGGCCCCTAAAAGGAAAGAGCAAAAGGGAAAAAAGGTTGGTGATGGGGGAAGGAGGAAGCCTTCCCGGGAGCTAAGGAAAGCTGGGCAGGGTGCCCATTTCTTCAGGAAACGCATTCCCCCACTAATTCGTGACGAAATTGAGAGGGTCGAATTCAACCTGTGGAATCAAGTGCAAGCCATGAACATGGAAACAATCAAGGAGGAGGTGGAAGAATGGATTAGTGACCCTGGGACTACGACCGGGAGACTCTCCGCCTACGATCGTATGGTCATCACCTACTGGGTAACAAAGGAACCGATTTCCCACGTTCTATTGTTGACCTCTCGACACATGTTCCTTTTGGAATGATAGTGAAACATCCCAACTGCTTTTCCTCCTCCGCAAGGAATTCTTTCGTTGAACACATCAACACTCGCTTCTCCCAAAAGTTACTCTCGCCTTTCTCACAGTCGACTGGCTCCTCCGGCTTAGGATTAAGAGTCCTTTGCATTCCATTCTTCCACACTATGATTGTGTTGGCTCGACCATTATAGATCACATTGCCATGGTCTCCCAAACAACAGATGGCACGCGTCCATTGGGATTACGCCGCATGGTACATTGTCTTCAAGCTTCCTGACCTTGAAGTTAATCAGGAACTGTCTGGTCACCTTCACATGGTGTCCTTTCTGCAACCATGAGATCTTGTATGGGTGTGGATGTTCTCGCCATTTCAACCCGATCCTGGCGATGACCTCTGTCGACACAAGATTCTCAGTGCTTCCACCATCAACTATGGTTTTGTAACGCCATTCACCGATTCGCACCTTGGTTCGAAAGATAGCCTTCCATTGTGTTGGCTCTGGCTCATCGCATCAGTCATCCTGAACCAATGTTCTCTTGACCGTCAGGTTTCGATTTTTCTTCTTCTCATCCTCATTGCTGTCGGATGTCAATTCTATCCTCTCGTCGGCTTGCTCATTTCTTCGACGTCTAGGCTTCGACTCCTCTTCAGCATGTAGGTTCTATGGGCATTCTTATGCCTTGTGTCCCGATCCTCGACACTTGTAACAGATTATGGCTGGTCTGTCAGCTCCTTTTCTGTCGGATGGACCACTTTAACCATACGCACCTCGACCGCGTGTTCCTCGACCATAGCATCGGTTTTCTTGCATCTTCTCTCTTGTCGATGTCCCTTCCGTATGTCGGTTGTCTTTGACATATTCTCTCCTGTAAATGCTACTTTTTCCTTTTGCGGAAATAGTCTTCGCACCCCGACCAGTCGTCCTACCTCTGGTCGCTGCGGATTTCCTCGACAGTTTCTCTTCTGCCTTCATAGCTAACTGGTTGGCTTCATCGACTACTTTGAATCTTGACATGCTCAACTCGTCTTGAATGACATATTTCAATCCGTTGACATATCTTGTGACAGCTTCTTCGCCTTCGTCGGTCTGACCCAACCTTATCGACAATCTATAGAACTCTTTCGTGTATTCCTTCACGGTCATCTCTTTTTGTCAAAAGTTCTGCAACTTCCGGAACAAGGAAATCACATAGTAATTTGGTAATAACTTTCCCTTCAACTTGGCGACCATCCTATCCCAAGACTTGATTTTCTCCTTTCCCTTCTTGACTCTATCAGCCTGCACATTGTCCCACCACAATGAGGCATGACCCTTCAACCTCAGACATGCAGTCTTAACGCGTTTAGGATCCTCGATCTGCTCTATGTCGAAGTATTTCTCCATTTCTCTGAACCAATCGATCAAGTCTTTTGGATATAGATTTCCTGAGTAGGTACGTACATCTATCTTTGTCCGACCTCTCATATATGTCAGAATTTTGATCAATTTATCTTCTGGTTCTTCTCTTGCTGCTTCCCGTGCTTCCACTTCTTCGACCTCTTCGTCGTTGTGGTCTAACGCATCAGTAATACAACCACGCCTTTGGCTTTCTTTGATCGATGTGACTTCATTTGTCAAAGTTTGCATTGTTCAGACGCACTCGTCGAACATCTCACGATCAACTGTGACTGCTGCGCCACACGCTCTTCGTCCAACTCCTTGGACATTAATGCCTTTGTGAGCCATTTTCAACCTCGGTTGAAACTCCCACTCGTCCAATCGCAACCGGACTTCTACAAGTTGTGCATGACTCTACCCAACCGCAACTAGAGTTGTAAACACACTCAACACCGGATTATGATCCGGGCTCTGATACCACTTGATGCAAGGTGCCTCCGCAAAGGTTATTACTTAACAAATTACACACGACACAAGCGTTTACATAGACAAGATGTAAACGGGATGCCAGAAGCTGGCTTATATTACTTCTATGAAAACAGTTACAATGCAAACTGCAAGAATGTAAATAACTAACTATTGTCGGCCTTAGGCAATTACAATACAGAAGTAACTGTGTGTTATCTCAGTGTGTCGACTGTCACCCTCTCCTGGTTTACTACAGAACTATGAGCTATGGCTCGATCTTCTCTGCACTCTGTAGATGTGTGACTCTCCTATCCAATCTACAAAACTTCTCTTGAGCTCTCCTCTTCCGATCCTCTGCTCATCGAACTGAACTGAACTGCTTGCTCTGTACCTGCGCACAAGCCTTCTACCCTGTTGCTGTTGTTCCAGAGATCACTCCGACTCTCAAAAAATGCTTCCTCTGTCTGTCGATCTCCTCAGATCCTGCAGACCTACAACTATCAGCACCTCTGTCGTGCTGCACAATCTCTTCCTATGTTGACATCTGTCACGATCTCAACTACCTTCAATAACTGCTCATAAATTCCTTAGCAACCCCAAACGGCTAACAAGTACTCTGCTTGACTTTTGCGCATCCTCTTGACACTGCTACAGTAGTTGGTCTTATCACTGTCTCGACCATACTATCTTTCATCGGATTCCTTTCGCTCATGCAACTGCCAGTCCGCCCCTTCCTCACCTCTTGGCCTTCGCCTCAAATCCTGTCGGTGTCGCGGTTCGATAACATGTCAACCATCGACGTCTACGCTGCAACCTTTCAACCTCTGACATGTCGACTCTCGACCTTCCACACTTCCTGTCAATCACATATCGACTGCTCCTGCTCGACTTATTGACTTCGAAATCCAATCTGCTATTCTGCACCAGTGGTCGTCAACACTCCCTCTGGTCAGCCTTCTTCATGTCGATCATCTTCGACTACTCTACCTAGGCCCCAATGCTCCTACATCACACCGCCATAGTCTCCGCTACCACCGCATATGTCACTGCTTCTTCCACCACCTATTCCCACCGCTCACCGCCTTCATTCCCATCCCCCACCGCTTTCACCGTTCTCGCCGCCTTCACCCTTTGCATATCAAAATTGCAAATTTCTATTGTTCATATTGATGAGGTGCAGGACATTTAACTTACAAGTATTGCAAATTGTTGTTGTGGGACAATGTCCAGAATTGTTGTTGCCTCTAATAGGGTCAGATAGTAGGTACTGAACCGATGCATCTGGATGCTCAACACATTTTGTTGTATTATGTTCCTACTATAAATAGGATACAGGTAAAGTTCAAACTTCAATTGCAGTGCATAATTATAATTGCCATGAACATTCTTGAAATTAAACTAAGACTAAAGTAGCTTATTATTCATTCAATAAGATTGTACTTACCTTTCTGTGACAACTTTCTTATCAGATTGAAACTCAATAGGAAGCATCTACTTTGGATTTGTATTTTGATCACTAAAACCGGGACAATAGCATCGTACAAAACCTCCAGCAGGTGCCCTCTTTCGTTTATGTGGCAATTTGAATTCTCTGGAAACTTGAAGCTGAAAGGAAATCATTCTTGGCACATAAGCCTTAGCAGGCTACCGACCCTCTCCTCTGCCTTGGCTTTAGAACCCAACTGCAACTCCAAGAGCTTTTGTAATAGAAATAGTGGCAATTTATTTTTGAGCAACATCAAATCTCTGACAACAGAATTGTGGGCAAAGCTCGTGCCATTCGAATCTAAAACCCATCCCAGCTGCTTGACGTCTCACTGCTAGCTTTGGTTGAGAAATAGATAACTCACTACCTATATGTCCCAGGGTTTCGGAATTCAGTCGAGTTTCTTTCATTATTTGGGTAAAACAATATTATGTACCCACTCACTTCTACTCATACTAATGTGGGCCTTGCTCCAACTATATGTTTCAGTTCGCTAAGTTTTGAAAGAAACTAAAATAGAGAGCCTCAGCTGCTTGGATATGCTGATTGAACATCCTTGAACTTTATTCTTCATGTTGGTTGGAGCATCCAAAACAAGCTTTAACAAAGCTCAAAATCTCTTTATACACAAATAGTGATGGAGACCAGTGAACATATCAGAGCGTCGTTATGGACGTTGGGACTTCAGTCTCCTTTGTTATTATTTGAAGGGCATGTTTAATATCATGACTGTGAACCGGTGGACTCGGATCTAACAGGCGAGCTAGCCCTACTCAGCCTATTCCTAATTAGTTGGTTATGTCTGAATGAAACTCTATCTCCCACCGGCAGCATCTCAGGCAATCAAATCACCATAAGTGCATCTTTATTCCACATTCGGATGAAGAAATCATGACTTCAAATAAAACTCTTCATGTAAAAACTCATATAAGTTGAATGGAATTGGATCGACGCATAATAGAAGCTATAGAAATCAAAGTTTCAAGACCAGGTCCAGCCCAAACTTTGGCAACCAAAATTAATATGTGTTGGAGCAGCCTTGTTTATTATATAATGACATATAATGGTTATGAGTAAGATAACATTTCAAGCCCTCTACAATATCTTTTCTTTAAAAACTAAGTGGCATCCTTATTAAAGTTGTCCTTATATCCCAATGTATTTGACTTGATCTAATTAAAAATAAAAAAATGATACGCAACAAGACCTTATCTATTTAAAAATAAAAACAACAAAACTCACTTCCTAGCCTACACGAGAAAGCAGATCGGATGTCTAAAGAGGGCCTCACTCTAAGTGATTGTGGCACAACAATTATCATTCGGACCAGTACAGACCAAGCTGGTGAATTTGCCTATCTTTTGATCGCAGTTAAAATTTTGGCTAATTATGAGGAAGTAAAATGTCAAAATATTTTGGGATATGATCACATATGAAAAACATTGGTGCTGGATGTGTTTTTAAAATCAGTTCTAAGCATGTTTTTCACTTGTATTTTAAGGCGGGCGTTGGGATGAACACTAGAGCAAAGCTTTTAGCCCTGTGGTGCCTCCTGAGTTTTGCATCCTGCAGAGGGGTATCATCCTTTCTGGTCTTTGGAGATTCTAAATGCATTGTGGATTGGACACTCGGTAGTTCTGCTCTTCACTCTCTTAGGTTGAAGCCTTGGATTAACAAAGTAAAAGTTTTGTTATCTACTTTTGATCAGATTACTATTAATCACATCTTCAGAGAAGCTAATTCAAATGTTGATGCTCTCTCAAAGCATTCGTTGGGTGACATGGATGGGAAGCTGCATTTGGAGGAGTACCTGGATGGATCACTTATGGATTCTCACTGTTTGGATCTCATATGAGATTTTTTTTCTGGACACCTGAGGCATATGTTCTAAGGATATCCCATGAAAAAAGACTCTTACAGAACTTTTTACTTGGTATTATGGATTGATTTGGATGTATTTAACGGAGGACCTGTTTCACTCCTACTCAAATGGATCTGTATTTTGCTGAGAAGTTCCTCACTTCTCTTATGTAGCCATGTATTGAAGGATACAACTTTTAACTAATATAAAGTTGGTTTTTTCTATGTGAAAAAAAAATAAAAATTTGATAATGTTTTCCAGCTTTACAACTATGTTTGTTGATGCAAGTTTTTTGAAAAAACTTTCCAGCTTTACAACTTTGATAAATAGTGCAAATGTACACCTAAAGAATGTATGTATTTTTCACTATTAAAAAATATATTTTTTTTTTTCCATGGAAAAAAAAACCTGCATAAGAATAAACCAAGATTGACTGAGCATCATAAAATGATGATTAAGATAAGTCAAAATCCTACATGTAAGGCTATTAACCAAATAAACAATATGATTCAAATTTAAATAAAATTTGGACTATAATCTCTTTTTCATAAAATAAAAAAATCTACACAAACGTTGAACTTATTATTTCATCTTTAAAAGATGATTTAACTTATTATTACAATTTTTAAAGATAATTCTAACATAGATTAAAAATCGAAATGTCGAAGCAACAGGAAAGAATTGCCAAAAACATATATTTTATAATGTTTAAGATAAGTCTTATTATTTTATAATTTAAAGATGATTCCAAAGTATAATTTAAAGATGATTCCAAAGTATAAGAATAGAAACGTCGAAATTCTAACAACCCCACCAAACACAATTTCATAATATCAACTATCATTTCAATTATCAAACTTTATTATGTTCTTATAGTAAACCCATATTATTTATTAATATGAATTTACATATTAAATTCATAATCTATAGTACGAAAGTCACATGATTAAAGCTGAGAATCACATATTAAATTCATAATCTATAGTACGAAAGTCACATGATTAAAGCTCATAATGTAATTTTTATGGAGGAATTCATTCCCCACACGAAAATTCCATGTTAAGATGAATGACTTTTTAGAATCCAACATTATTAAACCAGATGTGCTATCTTGTTAAAGAATAAGTAGGATAGGAATATTAACATTATAATTGGGAATTGTTTCTTAATGTGTATTTTTGTTATTGAAATAAAAATAAATAGATTTGAAATGAAAATCATTAAATTAATTTAATCAAGTTTTAATTAGAAAGTTAAATAAGATAGTGACATTTTCTTTCACGAAGTTTAAATTTTTAATAGATATATTTGTATATATAATGGATAAATTTTCATATAGAAATGGGTTGTTTCTTATTATTAGAGTTGTATTTTGTGAATTGAATCTTATTATTAGAGGAGACTAAAAGTTTAAATTTGTTGCATTATAAGAAAATGTTAAAAAATAGATTAAATTAGAAAATGATATAATTTTATTAATTATTATTGACAATTTAGAAATCTTTATACTTCTTGGATTTATATAAAAACTAAATACATGTTTCCTTTTTCAAAAGAAATGAGAGAGTTGTTACATACTATTTATCTAGTTTCATATAAAACATCTTTATGTTGTCAATCCATATATCCTATTTTCAACCCCCCGTTAGCAAATACAAATCATGTTGATGATGTTATTATTTTTCTTCTTATCTTCTTAGCATTTGAATCGGTATTTATTAGAAGGACCAAACTGACCACAACATTAAATATAAATTAATATTAGCAATTTAGGCTAAAAAGACTGACTTTTATTTTCAACGATATGAATAATGTTGTCATTAAAGCGAAAAATTAGATTCCAAAAATATAAAAATTAATTTTCTATAGTGTGAATTTCACACTTTGGAAACACTTATTTTCACGTGTTCCAAAGGGCATTAGACTGGAATTAGTCTAAATTTAATGAAATGGTCATTGAAAGGTCACAAATTTCATTCCATCAAAGTATTTTTCAAAGATTTTGTCATAAATACTTTTATAGCAAAGAGTTTCCAAGGAGATAGAAGATTGTTTTATTTTCATTACTTAAAGTTTGAAAGATCATTAACTAAGGGTTAAGTTCAACCATATACCTCCTTATCACACCGCTACCACAACCTGTCATAGTTAGCAATTACAAAGCAAATACTTGGATGAATACGGGGATATTCTAAGGCCCTTTTTCGATTGACTTGGCCTTCCTATTACTCCATCTTTATATCTTATTATAATTCCACTGACGATGGGATTTTGGTGGCCAAGAGGTGAGGATGCCATAGATTCATAACTTGCATTATAATTTGATATTGTCAAAATAAAAATTGAGTAACTATTTAAAGTCAATTTTCCTATTTGGGTTTCTAGGATAAAGTATATGTGTTTTACGGTGCGTTTAATATTAATGTTGTGTTAAATTCTACATTAAATTATAAATGTGAATTAGTGGAATATCGTCTTTGCATTTGATATGCTACATGAAATCATAATAATGATTTAGTGACGAATTCTTAGTTACACCTCTACAAATTTACTTAAATTTTCATTTTTCATTATCAATTGAAGAATGCCAACAACTATAAATTGCCCATCGTTAGATTTACTCTAAAATTGGAAATCAGTCCATGGCTACCTACAATTGACTGTTGCACTATTTTAGCCAAGTTTCTCATTCTGTCGAACAAACCTTATGATTGTTAAACCCACACAATGAATTTAAGGTAGCGTTGGAAATTGTTCTTACTTCTCAAAATATGCGTGAAGAGGTGGTTGGGTGTGTGCTTGGAGATGTTGGACCATTAGACGGTGGCGGTCAGTGCCATGAAGGAAATGATAAAGGGAAACCATAAAGTCTTGGTTTAAGTCCTCTTTCCTCCCCAAAGTCTTGGTATAAGTTCTTTTCATTTGGCATATCAGTGTGAGGGTTTGTCTCATTCCCACGAGGCTTCGCATGCAACCATTTAATACATTTTTTAATTAGTAGCCATCTCTTATGTTTGAGTAATGGATATCTCTCATATGTATGAGCAATGACTATCCTTTATATGTTTTAAATCATATAGGTTTCAATGAAAGGTGTTTATGTGTTGGGTGGTGTGAGAAAGCCAAGGGACCATATACAAGCCATGGATAGATTTAGTCTTTTTTTATTGGTGGATTAACATGTAGGTTAGAAAAATGGTTTAAGATAGGTTTTTCATAATGATGAATTCTGATAATAAATGGCACGAAAAAAAAAAAAAAAAATTGTCATGTTCTTCATTAACGATATTTGATTTGTTATTCAAGATATGAAGATATATGTGTTAGTTGGAGTGCCTTTCTCATAGTTAATGTACAACTCTCATATCCTTTTATCCCTTTATTGTTGGAGTGTAGATGATTAGTGGTTGATGGATTAAACCTTATATAGAAGTAATTATGTCTACTATTGTATTTGTGGTCATATATCAGTGTTAAATTGATATTTAAAATGACGATTAAACATCGAATATGAAATTACTTTTTGTCGACTAAAGATCAAATACAAAGCTCCTTTTTTATCAACAAAATATTGAATAGATAATGTCGAAAATGTGTCAATTTGATTTAAAGTGGATCAATATATCATTTCTCACCTACTTGGAGCTTTGGGGGTTAGAAGATTGAGTGAGTTGGCTTGTAGAACCCATTTTATGGGCAAGTCTCATTTTGCAGATTTTGGGTCTGGAACCTTCCAAGACCTATTTGAGGGTGTAAATAATATTTTTTGGGGTCAAGAGTTCATTACTTGTGCCATGCCCCTCCAAGTGATTCTACACTCTAAGACCTTTCCAATGGTTCAAAAATTGCCTCAAACAGAATCCATATGCAAAAGTTATGCCTCCCACAAGTTGACCCATCTAGTTGGCCACCATGGTACTGACTGGATTCCACACCATCTCTCATTTCTCACACATGTGGAGCTACTTATGTGTGGAAATTCAAGAACATTATAGAAGGACCAAAACCCTAACCCTTATCAGGAGTTGGGGCATGCAGAAACCCTAAACCTAGCCCTAGACAACTATCAGGCTATGTTAAATTCTAAGTCGCTATAAGAGCAGGAGGTTCCATTCTTTTGATGTAGTGTATTGTTCCATAGTTGAGCAACAACATGGGAGTGGATGCCAGAGCATAACAAAGGAGATCATGTAGTAGCCATTTTGGCTGCAAAGTCACAGGTAACTCCATAAAGAGTACCATTTCCTTTGTGTTTGTAATTTGACATAAAGAGCGAGGCATAGTCCTCATTTGTGGAAGGGTTTTTCCCTGTAGTGGGTTTTCCCAGGGTATATGTTGTGTTATTGTGTGGATTTTCTCTATTATTCTTGTTTCAATTCTAGTTATTTGGCTTTCAATAAAAATAAGCTAATAAAATAAGAAATAATTTGTAAGATCTGTTGTGACGAACTATTCCAGTGGAATATCCACGGTAATTTACGGATCATATTGGTATCAGAGAAGTTTTTCTTTTGGTTTTTGTGGGTAATCGTAGGATCCAATACTTTAGTTCAAACCCTATCCATAGTAAACATTTATAATCAAGGAGTGGTGGACGATTATGAGCAATGATTTTCAACACTAGAAATACAAGTTGTTGATATCTCATGCAAAATGGCAATCCTCATGGCAGCTCTAGAGAGCAAGTTCGGACCTTTCGGGATTTTGGAGGCTATAACTCAAATTTTGGATCTAAGGGGAAGTCGGAATATAAAAGTGACCAAAAAAAGGAGTCGATGAAAGAGCCCAAGAGAGAGCAGTTGAGTTCTAGTACCAATATTCCTTCCTAACCTCTCTTTAAGATGGAAGCAAAAGTCAACATCAAGACGTATCAAGGCGAGATCGATGCTCTGAAACCGAATCACTGGTTGCAGCAGTTGGAGGTTTATTTTAGCATCCATCAAATGGTTGAGGATCAAAATATCTCATTTTCCCTACTGAAGTTAGAGGGTCATGCGTTAACCTAGTGGGAAAGCCACATGGAAGCACTTAGGATGGAGCGTAATCCGCTAAAAACTAAGTGGGAGGACTTTAAAACCCTCATCAAGTCCCAGTTCTACTCTATTGGATATGTAGTGGACTAGTGGATCCGTTGGAATTACTTCAGGAAAAGGCAGGGGCAGAGTGTGCAAGAATACATCATCGAGTTCAGGAAGATGGTTATCATGTTGGGTATCTCACCCAAGAACCCAGATGTACTCCTCAAGTATCTGCAGGGCTTACATAGTCACATACGAAGGCAGGTGATTATCTTCAAGTCTAGGTCAATTGATGAATCCTGTGTACAAGCACAATACCTAGAAAACATAGGCTGGAAGAAAGGAAATCCAAGGGGTTCAAAACAGAAAGAGAGCCAAGATGCTACCAAGGAGGGGAAGAAGAAGTGGAAAGGAAAGGAAAAGAAGACTACAACCATGGAACATCAGTGAAAGAATATGAAAAAATAATGTAAGCATTGTGATATCGATGGTCACACTAAAGAAAAGCATTAGAAACTACAACTAGAGTTGAACCCCAAGAACTGCAAGAAGGATTCCAAGAAGAACCTTCTAGTCACGGAGTCAAGCAAGGAGTTAGAAAGCAGCTCAAATGAGGATGAAAAGGTTATTTGTACCACAATGCAGAAGGAGGTGAATCTGACAAGCCTCCACTGTGAAAATCCTCACAACAGATCTAAGAGCTGATGTATACCTCATAATGAAAGAATTTAGGAATAAGATTAAGAGTGAATAATGCAGTAAAATGAGCAACAGAATAATACAGTAGAACTCGGATAGAAGCAAAATAACTTCACAAACACTAGTTCATTAATCACAAATGGACAAATAAATAATACAATGCATGAGGATTCGAATGCCAAGGTGGAAATTCGAATTAGCCTTCATGGAGTGATCAAAAGATCACTGGAGTGTCACCAAAGCACAACTAGAAGTCTATCTCATCATCGGTGGAGTCATCAATGCACAAGTAACTGACAACCATCAGTCAAACTGAGTCTAACTGAGTGTCGTAGGTGTAACTGGCACATGGAGGCACTAACTGAATGAAGGAGGCTCGGTGGAGGGCGCATGAGGAGCTAACTGGAGTCAGAATGGGAAATCTAGTCTCACTGGAGGTCTATCGAAGTGATACAGTCAGTTGAGAGTCGGTCTAGCCTTAAATCAAGGAAAGAACTGAAGATAACTGAAGTACAACTGAATGGTAGGTGAGAGAGGGCGCATGAGATGCATGTAACTGCATGCAGGGCGCACTAAGCACTAGGAGGGATGAAATTGATCAGTGAGGAGCTCTCGGGGCTAGCTAACTGAGGGCTAGGTGCTGGGACTGATGACTAGGATGCATGCAATTGCATGCATGCAAGACTGAAAATGCAAATGATGAAAATGCTGGTAGGACTAGGATGGAGTATAGGAATATCCTAACATCCACCTTAAGGGAGAGAAATAGATGACAAAACTCTTCCACAACAAGATCTAGGTCAAGAAGACCAAGATCGATGCTCTATTCGATTCGCATTCATAGGAAAACATCATAGCAAAGGATCTGATACATAAGCTTATATTGGAAGTACATGATCATACAAGTCCCTACCCATTGGTATGGGAAAATAAGGATGCAGAACTTAGATTCACGAAACAGTGCAAGATCAAGCTTTATGTAAGTGTAGAGTATGTTGATGAAGTGGAGGTAGACGTACTACCCTTGGATGTTTGTGGTGTAGTGCTTGGAATCCCCTACATGTATATGAGGGTTGTGATATTCATGAGGAGAGCCAACCAATACCACTTGATCAAAGATAGGAAATCCTTCATCGTCAACGCGCATAAAGGTAAATCGAATATCTCTCTAGTAAGTGCCAACCAAGCGAAAAAGTTGATCAGTTCAAGTAGGAAGTTTGTATTTATTTTTTTATCATAAAATCAACAAGAAGGTGAATCGATAAAAGTGAAGGAATCCCTAGAAAGATGTACCAAAGAGCATAAACATCAATTGGAGATCATTTTGCAGGCATACAAATAAGTGTTCCAAGAGCCTAAGGGGCTACCTCATAAGCTGGAGGTGGAGCACGAGATACAATTATTGTCGGATTCTCCATTGCCGAACATCGGACTATATAGACAGTTTGTCATAGAAGCATATGAAGTGAAGAAACAATTATAGCATTTGTTGGAGCATGGCGTGATATGACCAAGCACCTCACCTTGTGGGTCACCTATAATCATAGTACCCAACAAGGATGGGACTTGGAGGATGTGCATCAACTACAAAGACTTGAACAAGATCACACTCAAGAACTGACACCCTCTTCCCAGGATTGATGATCCGTTGGACCAGTTGCAGCATGCCAAGTACTTAACCAACTCAGATCTCAAATAGGGATACCATCAAGTGCAAGTGAAGGGATAAGACACCTGGAAGACCACCTTCAAGACTAGGAAAGGTCTATATGAATGATTGGTAATGTCGTTTGGCTTATGCAATGTACTAGCTACTTTTATGCATTTAATGAATGATGCATTACCCCCTTTCTTAGATTCATTCGTTATAGTATATTTAGATGATATATTGGTTTATAGTGTTACCTAGGAATAGCACATCTCACATATCAAGTAGGTGTTATAGGCTCTTAAAAAGAACTGGTTCTTGACTAATTTGAAGAAATGTGAGTTCACCCAGCAGTCCTTGGTGTATTTGGGGTATGTGATTGGTGGAGGGGAACTCAAGATCGATCCTGCAAAGATGGATGCCATCAGTAAGTGGCCTACTCCTACAAATTTCATTGAAATTAGGAGCTTTTTGGGGCCACCACAATACCTTCGGAAGTTCATCGCTTCATTTTCCACTGTGGTTGCACCCCTCCATTCTATAAAATCTAGCAACAAGGGATTTCGAAGGGGAAAGAATAAGCATAAAGCCTTTGAAGAACTCAAGCGAAAGATCAGTTAGGCACCGATTCTCACATTACCTAATTTACAGAAGCCTTTCGAGTTGGAGATGGATGCAAGTGGGTATGATGTGGGAGCGGTGTTCATTCAAGGAGGGAGGCCATTATGCTATCATTCTAAAATATTTCATGGGGGAGTTCTAAAATACCCTGCCTACAATAAGGAAATATATGCCCTAGTTCAATTTGTTAAGAAGTGGAAGCAGTATCTGATGGGAAAGGATACCATCATTCACACTAATCACTAGCCAGTACAGTACTTATAGTCATAGAGCAAGCTACAATAGACTAAGCATTATAATTGGATGAGATTCTTACAACAATTCCATCTAATCATCAAATATAAGAAGGGTAGTACCAACAAGATGTCATACATGCCCTTAAGGCCACCTACAACAAATATTACAGCTTTGAGAACTCTTATGCACATGGAACCTTTTACCCATGATGCATACAAGGAGGAGTACACAAAATATGAGGACTTCAAGGAGGTATTTTAGTAGTTGCAAGGCCAATTCCATGTAGAAGAAGGTAACAACAAGGATGACTATAATCTCGAGGATGAGTTACTCTATAGGTTGGACAAACTTTGTGTTCCTAAAGGAGAGAGATCGCAACTTATGAGAAAGGCACACACCTCCAAAGTTGCAGGGAACATTGGTGTAGGGAAGACAGTTGAAAACTTACAAAGGTATGTTTACTGGCCTAGAATGAAAGAAGATGTAGAATTGTTTATTAGAGGATGCATACTTTGTTGTAGAAGCAAACCCAACAATAGGAATCAAGTCCTATAACATCCCTTACTCGTTCCTAGAAGACCATGGGAGAGCATCTACATGGATTTTGTGGGTGGTCTTCCAACCACTAGGAAGGGACGAAAATATTTATTTGTGGTAGGTTGACAAATTCAATAAGATGTGCATTCTTATGCCTTGTAAAAAGACCATCAAAGGACAAAAAGTAGCAAACATGTTCTTTGAACAGGTATGGGTACACTTTGGTATACCAATGAGCATCATCTCAGACAGGGATACCATATTTCTTTAGTACATTTTGAACTACACTTTGGGAAAACATGGACACTAAGTTGAAGAGGTATACAACACTCCATCAACAAACAGATGGGCAGATCGAAGTAGTCAACAGGAATTTGGTGCAACTTTTGAGGGGTTAAAACCATAAGCATCTTAATACTTGGGATGAAAATGTGATCTACGTACAACACTCTTATAATAGAGCGGTCCACACTTCCAATGGGAAGTCCCCTTTTGAAACTTCTTTTGAATACTTTCCATCTTCACCTCTAGATGTTTCTTATGGACAACAAGGGGGATTGAGGGAAGACACCACAAGTGAACCAGTAAGAGCTAAAATTTTCATTGATAAGATTAGGCATCCATTTACAAGTACAGGAGCACTAAAGAAGTCACAGGAAAAGTACAAGGCAATGCATGACCAACACGGGTTTGTGAAAACATTCAAGGTGGGAGACAGAGTATGGTTACACCTAAACAAGGAAAGACTACAGGGTCCTAGTAAGAAGATCAAGGCTTTTAGGTATGGTCCTTTTGAGGTATTGGAGAAGGTGAAAGATAATTCCTACAGACTCAGTCTACCCCCATACATGTGCATTTACTCTGTAGTGCATGTGGAAAATATGAAACTCTATGAACCTTCATTGTTGGATCAAGAATCTGAGTAGGTCTTACCCTCGGTAGAGGACTTAACACCAGAGGATTAGGTAGAGTTAGCAAAAGACACAGTTTTATAGAAGAAGTCCAGAACTACCAAGAGGGAAAATATGAACTCTAACATATGGGGTTGAAAGGACAACTTCTAGGCAAAGATAAATGGTACTCCAAGGAGAAGGTAAAGGAAAAATTTCCTCACCTCATTTAGTTAAATATTTTAGGGACCAAAATCCTCCCAAAATGGGGAAGTGTGATCCAAAATGGATCAATATATAGCTTGTCACCTACTTGGATCTTTTGAGGTCAGAATATTGGGTGAATTGGCTTGTAGATCCCATTTTATGTGTAGGTCTCATTTTGTGATTAGGGGTTTGGAACCTTTCGATGCTTGTTTGAGAGTCTAAATGATGTTTTTGGGTGTCAAAATCCCATCTCTTTTGCCATTCCCCCTCACATGATTCTACGCTTTGATACATTTCCAATGGTCCAAATATTGCCTCAAACGGATTTCGTATGCAAACGTTATGCCTCCCACAAGTTGACCACCATGGTACCTAGTGGATTCCACATCAGCTCTCATTTATCACATGTGGAGCTAGTCACATGTGTACCATCAAGAACATTCTAGAAGGACAAAACCCTAACCCTAATCAATATTTAGGGCATGCAAAAACCCTAAACCTTACCCTAGATGGCTATTAGGCTATGTTAAATACCGGGCCGCTAGAAGAGAAGGTTCCATTATTTTGATGTATTGTATTGTTCAATATTTGAGCAACAACACGGGAGTGGATGTTAGAGCATAACAGAGGAGATATGATATCTTGTAGTAGCCATTATGGACATGGAGTCACAGGTAACTCCATAGAGAGTACCATTTCCTTTATATTTGCAATTTGACATAAAAAGGAAGGCATGATCTTCTTTTGTGGTTGGGTTTTCCCAACGTATATCTTGTGTTATTGTGTGGATTGTGTACTTATTTGCTCTAGTTATTCTTGCTTCAGTTCCAATTATTTGGCATTCAATAAAATTAAGCTAATAAAATAAAAACTAAGTTGTAAGATATGTTGTGACAAACTGTTCCAGTGGAATATCCACGACAGTTTATGGATCATATTGTTATCAGAGCAGTTTTTGTTTTGGGTTTTGTGGGTAATTGCAGGATCCAGTAGTTGACTTCAAACCCTAGCCATAGCAGACGAGTATGTTCAAGGAACGGTGGAAAATTATGAGCAACGATTTTCAACACTCAAAATACAAGTTGTCAATATCTCATGCAAGATGTCAATCGTTATGGCAGCTTTGGAGAGCAAGTTCGAACCTTTCGAGGATTTTTGGAGGATCTAACTTAAATTTTGGATCTAAGGGGAAATGGGAAGATGAAAGTGAGCCAGAAAAGGAGTTGAAAAAAGAGCCCAAGAGAAAGCAGTTGAGTTCCATTATTAATATTCCTTCCCAATCTCTCTTCCGAATGGAAGGAAAAGTTGACATCAAGCTATATCAAGGTGAGATTGATACTCTGAAATCGAATCATTGGTTGCAGCAGTTGGAGATTTATTTCAGCATCTATCAAATAATCAAGGGTCAAAATATCTCATTTGCTTACTGAAGTTAGAGGGCCATGCATTAACCTAGTGGGAAATCCACATGGAAGCACTTAAGATGGAGGGTGATCCACCATTAACTAAGTGGGAGGAATATAAAACCCTCAATGAGTCCCAGTTCTACCTTATCGGATATGTAGAGGACCAGTGGATCCATTTGCATTACTTCAAGCAAAGGCAAGGGCAAAGTGTGCAAGAATACACCACCAAGTACATGAAGATGGATATCATGTTGGGTGTCTCACCCTAGAACCCAGATGTACTCCTCAAGTATATGGGGGGCTCACGTAGTCACATATGGAGGAAGGTGGTGCTCTTCAATCTAAGGTCAATTGATGAATCTTGTGTACAAGCACAATATTTGGAAAGCATAGGCCAGAAGAAAGGATAGCTAAGTGGTTCAAAAAATAAAGAGAGCCAAGATGCTACTGTTAGATTTTGAGGATTAATTCAATATACTCTAGGATCTTTATTGAGAGAATAACATGTACAACATATCAAGTATAACAATAGACAATAGACACACAGAGTTTCACTGGGGAAAACCATAAAGATGAAAAACCCCACAACTTCCTCAAAGATAGAAAGAGCAATGATACAACCCAAGTACAAGAGATAGTCTTCTCCTAGTAGTTGAATCTCCTCCTCCACTAGTGCACCACTTTCCAAGTAATGTAGAAGTGGATAATGAGATGATCAAATAGAGTGCCTCCCGCACTCTATTTATACATGACCTGACCTGCCTAATAACCTAGCAGGGCCGACTTGTCTAAATCAGTCTAATAACCCATGATTATACTAATCAGGGCCAACCCCACACTCGGTGGTCTAATAACCCATCACAGCAAGTTACGACACTTGCGACACTTGTCAATACAAATGAAGACACTTTCGTATAGAGGAATAATACCATCTCTATAGGAGTACAATATACATAGGTGAAATACATTCCAAAGTTACATATACATCAACACTCCCTCTTAACTAGGAAGGTATTTCTCGACACAGATCTGCTAGCACAAGTCTTCTTCTCTGGATCATCGTCATCGTCACTACTGCTGCTATCTCAATCAATCTCCAATCTACTCGTCATAGGAAGTTCTACAGAGCCAGTCCTTTTTCATACTGGATGTAGGCCCACCACCTGCAGGTCTTCATCATCTACAGAGCCAGCCCTTTTTCATGCTGGATGTAGGCCTAGCCTCCATGTAGGTCTTCAACATCTCTGCGAGCAAGCCATCGAGTAGGTACACCTCAGGACTGATTACACTGCCTCTGAAAAACCTGCAAGATCTCCCAGGACTGATTAAACTGCCTCTACAAAACCTACAAGAGCATCTTAGGACTGATCATATGCCTCTGCAAAACCTGTGTACCATACTGTCACATCATTGTCTTTAGATCATCGTCATCGTCCATGGAGCACAACCCAGATGCACACACACAGCACTTACACTCATTGGCATGGAAGGACTTTCCTCTGACCATCCGGGAAAGGCTCACAGCACTTATATCAACGACCATGGGAAGACCAACCTACCACCATGTCGGAATGGCACAGCACTTACATCAACGACCATGGGAGGACCAACCTACCACCATGTCGGAATGGCACAACACTTACATCAATAACCATGGGAGGAGCAACCTACCACCATGTCGGAATGGCACAGCACTTACATCAACGACCATGGGAGGACTAACCTACCACCATGTCGGAATGGCACAACACTTACATCGACGACCATGGGAGGACCAACCTACCACCATGTCGGAATGGCACATCACTTACATCAACAACCATGGGAGGACCAACCTACCGCCATGTCGGAATGGCCCCAGCCCTTACATCTTACCATGGGAGGACTTTCCTACCATCATGTAAGAATGGCCCGTGTGCATCTGTGTCTCCGAACTCATCACTTCCCCTTGGAAGGTATCTCGATCTGAAGTACACCAAGTCTCCCTCTGAAGTATTCAAACTTCACTATGGTCAGCGGCTTGGTCAACACATCAGCTATCTGCTCGTCTGTCGCAACATACAGGAGCTTCACTGCTCCTCTCTGCACCATATCCCTGATATAATGATACTTGATCTCAATGTGCTTCGACTTGTCATGGAACACTGGGTTCTCCGACAACTTCACACAACTATGGTTGTCGCAATATATACAAGTAGCACTCAGCTGGAGATCAAACAAATCAGACAATAGCTTCCTAAGCCATACTGCCTCACAACTAGCCAAACAAGCTATGACATACTCTGCTTCGTCTGTACTCAGTGCCACACAGGACTGCTTCCTGCTAAACCAAGAGATCATACCAAATCCCATACTGAAGCAGCACCCCGAAGTGCTCTTTCGATCAATGGAACTGCCTGCCCAATCCGAATCAACATAACCCTCCTGGTTAAACTTTTGATTCGCCTCATACTTGTGCCCATAGTCAACTGTACCCTTCAGGTACCCTAGAATATGCTTTGCAGCTATCAGGTGAACATGTCTCGGATCTGTCAAGTACTGGCTCAAGGTGTTCACCGCAAAGCAGATATCTGGTCTCGTATTCGTCAGGTACATCAAGGACCCAATCATATGACAATACATCGTAGCATCAACCGGCTCATATGAAGCATCACACAGAAGCTTCAGGTTTGATGCCATAGGTGTGGCCATGGCCTTGCAGTCCATCATCTCGAACCTCTTTAGGATCTCTACTGCATACTTCCCTTGTACAAGGAAGATTCCATCTGCACTCTGCCACACCTCCATACTAAGAAAGTAGTGCATCATACCCAAGTCCTTCATCTCGAACTCGGCAGCAAGCTTCCTCTTCGTGTCGGCAATCATTATATCCTCACCTGTTACAAATAGGTCATCCACATACAATAGTAGTATCACTGGATTGCCTTCCTCAACCTTGTAGTAAAGGTTGGAATCCGCTTTACTCTTGGTAAAGCCCAAAATGGATAGGAAGCCATCTATCCTGCCATACCAGGTCTTGGGTGCCTGTTTCAAACCATACAGGGCTTTCTTCAGTTTGCACACATGTGACTCTTGGTCATGTGCCTTAAACCCGAGTGGCTGCTCCACATACACTTCCTCTTCAACTACACCATTCAAGAAAGCTGTCTTGACATCCATCTGGTGTACCTTCCATTTCATCACTACAGCCAGAGCAAGTACTGATCTGATGGAAGTGTACCTGGCTATAGGTGCAAAATTCTCTTCATATTCAATCCCTCTTTCTAGGAGAAGCCACGAGCTACAAACCTCGCTTTGTATTTCTCCATGCTACCATCTGGAGCATGCTTGATCTTATAGATCCATTTGGAAGTCATAACATACTTCCATTCAGGTCTTGGGACTGCATCCCAAACATCATTCTTCATGATCGACTGGTACTCCTCGATCATGGCATTCTTCCCGAATCCTAGGAACTTCAATGTCTTCAATAGATAACTTTGTTGTTGAACAAATGTTGTAGTCCTTCTTTTGTAGGTGATGGTATACGATCTTTCCTACAAAGCAAGTTAAATTGCATGATTAGAAACATCTCATAGTTTTCAGAACAAATTCTTACACAAATAAATATGTCATACAGTCATGCAATTATTTTAGCCAATACTTTCAATACAACATTTATCCATATGCCATAACTTTCTAGATGCCTGCCAATCTCTACCAGAACATTGTTAAGAGTGTGCGCAACTCCCAACATGTCAGCAAAGAGGTTTCATTCTAGATAAGTAGCAATGGAATGTTGTACAGTGCCATAGGCCACTTACCCATCACATGCATATTAGTAGTATACTGTTCATTAATGCAATTATTCTAATATGCATAATACACACCCTAAGTCTAGGAACATAAGCATATGCATCATTGAACAATATTATTTAAACAAACAAATATAATTCCAATACTTATCTTTGTTTTGTTTGTAGGGTGGACTCCCTCTCAATATTTGCTTCCTTACAGGAACTACTGGAGTGTGCTCCCTCTTGATCTTTGCTTCCTCGATTACCTGTCCTTGAACTTATATCCATCCTTGATCACTTATGCATACTTACTAGTATTATCATTGTGTTATCCTCGAGGTCTCATACATACATTCATTAGTATAATCTCAATACTATCAAAACACAATAATCTTAAACATGTATAGTCATGATCATTTCAAACACATATAATAAACATTAGTATTCAAGGTTTCAGGGAATACTTCTTTTACTCATGCATATTCATATTTGACCATAGAACTCTTCTGGTTAGTCATATCATCAATCAAGGTAAGAGACATAATATGCATAAACCCTAGATTACTCAAACTTGTAACTTCATGAGTAATCATTATCAATCATACAAAAGTATAAGATCATTACATAGGGTAGGATTCTAACTTGATATAGAAAAAAACATACCTGGTCATCATATTTGCTAGTTATGTCTAGCAATGTTTTCTTGTTCTCTTCAATGACCTGCATAACTCATAAGTTAACCATTGTAGAACCAAATTATACATACCTCTATGTGATCCATGACTATGGATGAGTCTTTGTCTTCATGTCATTATGGTCTTGATCTAAGACTTGATTTGTAACTTCATGTTAGTGGATAACATTCTCCTCATACAACACCACAGTGCATTAGTGCAATCATAATACAATCATAAGTGTCATAACCCTAATCAATGAATGTCTTTTATCATGCATTCATACTTTTACTAGGGTGATAAGACAAGTCTAAAATTAGACAAGATTGTTACTAAACTCAATAACATGAAGACAATCATATTATAAACTTAATCATGAACAGATTTCAAAACATACCTGTAAGTCATACTTGTCAGATTGCTTGTAGTAGTTGTTGTTGTTGTTCCTTTTGTTCTTAGGATAATCTGAGGAAAAGTGTCCTCTTCTTGGTATGTACTGTGAGAGCTTGATCTTCATTCCCCATCTTTTCTTCTCGAGCTACAATCTGAGCTTCTTCCTATGAGCATTCTTCCCACAGCTTACTGAAAGAGATAAGTTTCTTCTTAGCACAAATTCCTTGGATGAAGGAATCCCATGACCTAGGAAGACCATTAAGAGTGGTCATTACCACTTCTCCATTCTCTATAACTTCTCCCACGGCTTCAAGTTGTTCTTTTATCTGGGAGACCCTTGAGAAATAAGACTGCATGGTCTCCGCATTCTGGAACTTGATATTCTTCAATTGATTCCTCAAGGTCATCTTCTGATTTATATTCTTCCCTTCAAATAGCTTGGTCAAGGAATCAAACATCTCCTTAGGTGTCTTTAGAGATGACACATGTGGCATGAGATGGTTTTTGATAGAATCAGCAATGATCCTTTTAGCCTTGATTAAGTTCCTCTTGTGTAAGGCCTTAGTCTCTTCTCCCTCTGGGACAGGAACCCCTTCACTTATGTAGGTGTCCAACTCACCCTCTTCTAGAATTAACCCAATCCTATACTTCCATACTCAAAAGTTATCAGCCCCTTCAAGCTTATCCTCAAGCTTGGTGTGGTGAGACATCTTAAAGAGTACTTCAAATGAAATAGAAAATATTTAGGTCTTACCACTTGATTTGCTGAAAACTAGATCTGGTCCTGGATTAGGGTTTGTCAAAGAAACCCTAAAAATTCAAACTTTGAATTTCAAACTTCTGAAAGGATAAAAAGATGCGCATTGATGAGCTGATCATCCTGGTATACTCAAAATTTGAAAACTGCAAAGTTTCACCCTTCGGAAATGTCTTTTAGTCTTCTCGGATTCATTGGGAGGACCCTGAATTAGGGTTTAAGTTTCCCGGAGCTTCACCCAACCAAAAAGTTCGATCCAAAGCTCTAAACTTCGATTTTTCCAAGGAGCTTCCAGTTATGTCCTCAGATTTCAGAAATTCTTATTTTTGTGGAAACCCTAATTTTTAGGGCCAAAAATAAAAGTGCCTAGAATTGAGATCTGATTGGACAGAAAGATTCACCTTGTTGAGGAGAGTCAATCTATCATATTGCTTTTCAAAAATCTGTGGAGAGAAACCCAATAAACAAGAAACCCTAGTTTCCGCAATGGCACAGTGTCTTCTTCTCATGTTAGCTCTGATACCATGTTAGATTTTGAGCATTGATTCAATATACTCTAGGTTCTTTACTGAGAGAATAACATGTACAGCATATCAAGTATAACAATAGACAATAGACACACAGAGTTCACTGGGGACAACCATAAAGGTGAAAAACCCCACAACTTCCTCAGAGATAGAAAGAGCAATGATACAAGCCAAGTACAAGAGATAGTCTTCTCCTAGCAGCTGAACCTCCTCCTCCACTAGTGCACCACTTTTCGATTAGTGTAGAAGTGAATAATGAGATGATCAAATAGAGTGCCTCCTGCACTCTATTTATACATGACCTGACCTGCCTAATAACCTAGCAGGGCCGACTTGTCTAACTCAGTCTAATAACCCATGGTTATACTAATCAGGGCCAACCCCACACTTGGTGGTCTAATAACCCATCACAGCAAGTTACGACACTTGTGACACTTGTCAATACAAATGACGACACTTCCGTATAGAGGATTAATACCAACTCTATAGGAGTACAATATACATAGGTGAAATACATTCCGAAGTTACATATACATCAACAGCTACCAAGGAGGGGAATAAGAAGTGGAAGGGAAAGGAGAAGAAGACTACAACCATGACACATGAGTGCAAGGATACAAAAAACCATTGTAAGCATTGTGATATCAATGGTCACACTAAAGAAAAGTGTTGGAACCCCAAGAACCACAATAATGATGCCAAGAAGAAGAACCTTCTAGCCATGGAGTCAAGCAATGATTTAGAAAGAAGCTTATATGTGGATGAAAAGATTATATGTGCCACAGTCTATAAGGAGGTGAATTTGAGTGGCCTCCACCCTAAGGAAGAGAAAGAGATGAAAAAACTCTTCCACATCAAGACCCAAGTCACGGAGACCAAGATCGATGCTCTATTCAATTCTTGTTCATAGGAAAACCTCAGAGCAGAGGATTTGGTACGTAAGCTTGGATTGGGAGTACATGATCATCCCAGTAAATACCCATTGGGAAGGGTAAATAAGGATGCAAAACTCTGAGTCACGAAACAGTGTAAGATCAAGTTTTCCATAAGTGCAGAGTATGTTGATGAAGTGGAGGTAGACGTAGTACCCTTGGATATCTGTGGTATAGTGTTCGAAATCCCCTACATGTACATGAGGGGTGTGATATTCATGAGGAGGGATAACCAATACCACTTGATAAAGGATGAGAAATCCTTCATCATCAAGGTGCACAAAGGTAAATCGAAGATCTCTCTAGTAAGTTCCAACCAAGTGAAAAAGTTGATTAGTTCAAGTGGGAAGTTTGTATTGCTTTTCTTCATACAAAATAAACAAGAAGGTGAATCAGTAAAAGTGAAGGAATCCCTAGAAAGATGTACCGAAGATAAGAAACATCAATTAGAGAACCTTTTGCATGCATATAGAGAATTGTCCTGGGATCCTAAGGGGATACCTCCTAAGAAGGAGGTGGAGCATGAGATATAATTATTGTCGGATTCTCCATTGCCGAACATCAGACTGTACAAACAGTTTTTCATAGAAGCATATGAAGTGAAGAAGCAATTGCAGCAATTGTTGGAGAAGGGCGTAATCCTACCAAGCACCTCACCTTGTGGGTCACTTATCATCATAGTACCCAAGAAGGACGAGTCTTGGAGGTTGTCCATCGAATACAGAGCCTTGAACAATATTACACTCAAGAATCAATACCCACTTCCTAGGATTGGTGATCTATTGGACCAGTTACAACATGCCAAGTACTTCACCAATTTGAATCTCAAACCAGGATACCACCAGGTGCAAGTGAAGAAACAAGACACCTTAAAGACAACCTTCAAGACTACATAAGGTCTATACAAATGGTTACTAATGGCATTTAGTTTATGCAAAGCTCCATCTACATTTATGTGTTTTATGAATGATGTATTACACCCTTTCTTCGATTCATTTGTTATAGTATATCTAGGTGACATATTGGTTTATACTGCTACCTGGGAAGAGCGCATCTCACATCTCAAGAAGGTATTAAGGCCTTTGAAAAAGCACCAGTTTCTTGCTAATTTAAAGAAATGCAAGTTCGCCCAGCAATCCTTGGAGTATTTGTGGTATGTGAATGGTGGAGGAGAACTCAAGATTGATCATGCAAAGATGGAGGCCATCACTTTTGTTTATGGACAGCAAGGGGGAGTGAGGAAAGACACCATAGGTGAAGCCGTAAGAGTTGAAAATTTCATTCATAAGATTGGGTAGATCCATTTACAAGTACAAGAGGCACTGAAGAAGTCGCAATAAAAGTACAAGGCAAGACATGACCAACTCAGGGTTGAGAAAACATTCCAGGTGGGCGACAGAGTATGGTTACACATGAATAAGA
Organism: Larix kaempferi; assembly: GCA_027924585.1. NCBI lineage: Eukaryota > Viridiplantae > Streptophyta > Pinopsida > Pinales > Pinaceae > Larix > Larix kaempferi. The sequence goes on along the minus strand of BSBM01000341.1, from coordinate 2,580,407 downwards.
AAAGACTACATGGTCGTAGTAAGAAGATCAAGGCTTTGAGGTATGTTCCTTTTAAGGTATAGGAGAAGGTGGGAGATAATGCCTACATGATCGGTCTACCCCTATACATGCACATTTACTCTGTAGTGAATGTGGAAAATATGAAACTCTATGAACCTTCCTTGATGGATCAGGATCCTAAGTAGGTCTTACCTTCTATTGAGGGTATAGCACCAGAGGCTTAGGTAGAGTTAGCAGAAGACACAATTTTGTAGAAGAAGTTCAAAACTATCGAGTGATGAGAGTATGAACTTTGGCAGGTGGGGTTGAAAGGACAACTTCCAAGCAAGGCTAAATGGTACTCCAAGGAGAAGGTAGAGAAAAAAAAATTCTCACCTCGTCTAGTAAAAGGTTTTGGGGACAAAAACCTCCCAAAATGGGGAGGTATGATCTGAAATGGATCAATATATAATTTGTCATATACTTGGAGCTTTTGGGGTTAGAAGATTGGGTGAATTGGATTGTAATGCCCTTTTGATGGTCATGTCTCATTTTTCAAATTTGGGGTTCGGAACCTTCTAAGTCTTGTTTGAGGGTATAAACGATTTTTTTGGTCATAATTTCTTGATATGCCATGCCACGTCATGTGATTCTACGCTCCAAGACCTTTCCAACTATCTAAAAATTGCCTCAAAAGGAGTCCATATGCAAAATTTATGCCTCCCACAGGTTGACCTATCCAGTTGACCACCATGGTGTTGAGTGGATTCCCATCAGCTCTCATTTCTCACACATGTGGATCTAGTCATGGGTGGACCTTCAAAAACATTCTAGAAGGACCAAAACCTTAACCCTAATTTGGATTTGGGGCATGTAGAAACCCTAGACCTAACCCTATATGGTTATCGACTATGTTAAATACTGGGTCGCTAGAAGAGAAGGGGGTTCCATTCTTTTGATGTATTGTATTGTTCCATAGTTGAGAAACAACACGGGAGTGGATGTTAGAGCAGAACAGAGGAGATAAGAGATCCTACAGTATCCATTATGGCAACAAAGTCATTGGTAACTCCATAGGGAGTACCATCTCCTTTGTATTTGCAATTTGACATAGAGAGCAAGGCATATTCCTCATTTGTGGCTGGGTTTTTCCCCATAGTGGGTTTTCTCAGGGCATATCTTGTGTTATTGTGTGTATTATATACTTATTTTCTCTGGTTATTCTTGTTTTAGTTCCAGTTATTTGGAATTCAATAAAAATTAATAAAATAATAACTAAGTTGTAAGATCTATTATAACGAACTGTTCTAGTGGAATATCCAAGGCATTTTACGGATCATATTGGTATCAAAGCATTTTTATTTTGGGTTTTGTGGGTAATCGCAGGATCCTATAGTTGAATTCAAACCCTAGCCATGGCAGACGAGTTTGTTCAAGGAGCAACAGACAATTATTGGATTCTTAATGCTTCACTAGCCTCTAACCTATTCCCCTAATGGATACCATTGTCCCTCGATTTAGTTGCCTTGCACATTCAACCCTAGGTTTTGTTTTCATTATTTCATTATTTACAATTTATGTCATAATCAAGACGTCACCATGCCTTGCCAGTGCATGGTTTTGCAACATAATCAAAATATTGTTAAATGTCATAATGATCATTGGCGGGGCCTTGTCCTTGAGTTCCACGCCATGAACCAATACATAAATACATTTACATCAATTATAATTAATTACAATAATAGAGATTAAAATCGAGGGTATTAAATTCCTCTCCCCATTAAAGCAACACCATCCTCGGTGTTCCCAGTCTTTCTCGACTTCAAAAACTTGCCTTTAATTCTCAGCTGCTTGCAGACCGCAACAGTTCTTTTCTTCATTTTTCAGTTCCCTTAGTTGGGCTTTTCAGGACAGATACATGTCCAGCATATCCTTAAGATGTTTTCAAGGATTTTGTGTGCAACATTACCTATGCTTTCAACAAAGAACACATGAATATTCCAAAACGTAAAGAAACATATTCATATGTGTGATCCATTAAAGTCAAGAGAAGAAGGCATAATAAAAGATAAGTCCTTTTAATGAGTTACTTATCTCCAGGAATACCATCCTTACTCTCTTAAGAGTGTTGTAGCCAATTACTTTTGTAAATTTTGTTGGATGACTATGCTTCATCTTGCTTCCTAGCAACAATTCTTATAACCATCTTTACTCTCAGGGATTTTAACTTGATATACTTAATATCCTGGTTCAACAAGTTACTTTGCACATGACATAATATACATTTCCAGGTGAACAACCTCTAAGGCCTCATAGTCCTATCATTGCATCCATATTTTTTTTGGATTAGTCTTTCATGTGCAATATTGCTAGCATCATAACCACAAATTATAATTAAAAACCCGAATACCTTAGTATTCCTTTTACGACACATCAAGACTTGTTCCTTCAATAAATCTATTTCTCCCTAAGCAAGCATATTCGATTTGATAATATATAATATGCTATTTAATCAAGCCAAATGATGTTCAAACACAAACCTATTGTATGGATGTACTCCTCTGAAGTACTTTTAAAGTGTGCATGTAGGAGCATTCAATTTTTGGGGGAATTTTTGCCACTTAACACGCACATAGCATTCACAATGTACATGTCTCACCCAACACGAGGATGGTACCCTTTATTGGCTATATATCTCTCAGGTGTACCTCCATCCGATGTTATTCAGGGTGTTCACGCATCACCCAACACAAGGACGGTACCCTTCATTGGCCTCTTACAGCCCTTAGGCGTACCTCCTACCAGTGCTATTGAGGGTGTGCATCAAGCTAAGGCACTTCATGTTCCTACCACACATAACACCAAAAAGGTATCCCTTCTCTGCTCAACAATCCCTTAGGTATCACCTTCCTCCAGATGATATTCAGTGTGTGTGGAGAGAAGTCTATCCATGGGTATTACAACCAGGGCTTCCCTTAGGTTTGCTCAGTACAACTTAGCTTACAGGACAATCACACGTCCTCTCATCATGTATCTCTTCATTTCTTCATTCCCTTCCTCTTGGAAGCTTTGTTTCTTACAAAAACTAGGGTATGAGGTTTTCCTCATTGCACTGCAACCAAAGAACCTTGGCCTTCACTACCAGTTCCTTCTACCTGCAACTTCTTAATAGATAGTCAAAACATATTATTAATATGTGTAAATAATTCTTTTCCAGGATAGGCTCACTTACAGTTATTTCCAACTGTCCATTACTTCAAATGCCTTTCATTCATTGGCATTCACATGTATGTCTTGCATAACTGCATCATTAGTTCGTCCATTAAATCATCCACAAACTTTAATTACAATTTTCATTTTTATAATACAGATTTTTCAATCACTGTGCTTTTTACTCATCATGTAAGAAGACATCTTACATGTGCATTTGTGACATAATCGCTCAATATCATCAATATGTGTGTACCAAAAAGCAATTTTAATTTCACATGTCCATGCTTGGACTGTCGTTCATCCTTTGTTTTGCAATTCTACCAAGGGTATAGGTAACTTTATAATATACCTTTCTTGAGAACATCTTTCTCATCTAGACTTGTCTCTAAATACCTTTATCTAGGCATAGTAAACATATAAGTCACAATAGCAATTGTTTATCAATGGTTGATATGTCTTTCCACACATGTCAAAGTATACAATTGTAATATCATAATTTCCAGTCACAACATTTCTTACATATCGTGTAATAAAATATTAGTTTTCATGCATGTGCATTTTCGACAAAACTAGCATTCTTATAATGCAATCAATATATGCGCTACATATTTCAATGAAATTTTAAATTTTACAGGTCCATTCCCTGTCATTCTTTTATGGAAACATATGTCCAATATAGATAGGTCATATACATCACCTTTCTCTAGGCGTGATGTATTTACTGATATTTTAACAATTTAGTTAACACATGATCAAAAGTTTAGTAATAATTTAGTCATCTTTTTCAAAAAACAATTATTGCGTCATTGGCATACCAAATGTTACCTAGTCAGCCGCCTTAGTCCATCCAAGGATTCTTACTATTTTTCTTTGTTAGCTTTATGAGCTAGCAGTCATTGATCTCTCTCTATCCTTGGATGTAAATCCATTTTCCAGTGCTAAACAGAGAGGCAACCATATCAATTACCAATTATCAATTTAAACTTATCATATTTGTGGTCATCAACCCATGAGTTGATCATGAAATATTACACGCAGTTACATGCTCAAGCACACTTAATTGCATTCCATCCTAGCAATCAATCATTATTAACCACATCATTCTTATATCATGAATACATTTATGCATATTTACATGCATTTCTCATTGCATAGAAATTTCATAATCGTATCCATGCTTAATCATGCCAACATGAATGTAAAGAAAACAAATTATATCAAAGGTGTTTCTTTTCCCTATAACTCCTTTAATTAGGTTTTGACTTTTGTCTAAGCCTATTATCATTCACTCCCACAAAACATTAGTGAAGATAACCAAACAAAAATTAAGCACAACCTACAACCATATTTATAAAATTTGTTTGTAAAATGAATCAAGGCAAGGGGGAAGAACTCTCTTGATCATTGCTTCATTAATTACATCTCCTTCAAGCCTATAAGATTAATTTACTTGTGCTTTATCTTAGTATTGGACCATCTAAAGGTCCGGTGTTGTAACCTCACTCTTATACCATTTTGTAACATACACGTTACCCTTGGTGACCATTTGGGGGTATGGGGTAAATTTTTTTCCTTTAAAATCTAATCGAGACAAGAAAACCATTCACGACAATAGACACAACCCAAAAATCCATAATTGTTCAAAGCAATTCACATTTATGCATCTTAAGGCATTAATTTCCCTTTTAAGAGTGTTAATCATTAGAGTATGGTCACCAATCTAATAACATGATCATGCATGAAATTAAAGCCATATAAGAGATGCAATGTAGTTCTCAGCACTTATTTGCATTTGAAGGGTTCACTCTAAAAGCAAGATACCATTTAACAACTTGTAGGTAAAAAACAAGATGTTTAAACTATACTCATAGTCAACCACGCCTCTCTGCATAACAAACATACAAGATAGTTAGTTGATCAATAAACATATAAAAACTATATCAACAACATCAAAGAGTAATTTACAGGTGTGTAATGATATCTACTGTAAGGGTTGTACATCATAACATTCACATGTTGACATATCATCTAAGAGCTTACCATCAACAATAAAATCATGGATGCTACCAAACACACGACTACCATTTCTTCTTCATGAACTTATGAACTTCTAGAGGGTTGAGGAATCACATGAGAGTTTATTTAAATCCAAATATTAATTAACTGCTTTCATGCAGCAAGGATGATGTTCACCATGGTCCTGACCAATTATTCATGGTCACACAATATAGCTATATATTTGCAGCAACATTCAGTTTGTAATTGACGAACATGTTATCAATTGTAAGCATGCACATATGAGGGAAGGCTTAACAAAATAACTCGTGATCCTCCAAGAAGGTTACATCATCTAAAGCAATGAGGCAATATCACAACAGGCCATTAGTATGCAATCATGTAATCATGCATCATCATTACACAAAACAATTGTACTCTTTGTAGTTACTAAACTATAGCAACGACATATTCTCAACAACAATGTCTGCATATGTCTACCAGTAGTTATCTAGACATGAGTGAATGATAATAATCACGTGAATAAAGGACACTTATACATCTCTAATTAATTAACATAATCAAACAACAACAACATAACATATAATGGACACTTATCTTAAATAAGTTATCTTGGTGACTGAATGTGCAAGCACAATGTTTCTCCCAATCATAGGCAATTTGTTTAGCATGTATTATTTCTACCGAGAGGCCACCCCCGAGCTGTGCATCGATTCCACTAGGACGAAGGAATAATATGAATCCCTCACATATATTTCTCATTAAATCTCGGCTCCCAACAACTAATACAATGAGCTTGAATCTTAAACCTTAAAGTTTGTCTCCCAACAACTAATATACAGGACTCGACTCTTCAACATGCAACACATAGAACTCGACTATTACAACTTAGCTCTCAATAAACAAATATAGAATTTGGCTCTCATGATGTAAAACATAGAGCTCGACTATTGCAACTCAACTCTAAACAAATAAATATAGAATTTGGTTCTCGACATGCAAAACATAGGGCTCGATTATTATAACCTAGCTATCCTCGACCAAGATATAAACTTGGTTCTCCACAGGCAAAATATAGAGCTCGACTCTTGAACACTATACAAAGAGCTTTGCATATTTTCAATTAAAAACAATTAAACACAATAGGGAACAATTTAAAATACAAATGGGTCGATCCTCTTGTTTAGAAGTCACCTTTCTTTGCAGAACAAAAAATATATGAATGGGTCGATATAGAGGTCGGCCTTCTTTGCACAACAAACACGATATAAAATGGGTCGATCCTCTTATATAGAGGTCACCCTTATATTTCTATAGCAAAACCATATTAGCATGGGTTAACTCCTCTACAAGGAGGTCGCCCTTTTTGTTTCTGCAGCAACATTATACAAGACGGCCGAGTCTTTATACATAGGTCACCGATCTATTTATTTACAAAACGAATTTAATTGATTGGGTCGACTCTCACAAAGACTGATTACACAGAAAACAAATATAAAATGGGGTTGGCTCTCTACATAGGTCATCCCCCTCCTTCACATCACATAGATTCTATAAGAAATAAAAGCAATGGGGTATTGACTCTCCTCCGGAGAGGTCCTCCCCTTTCTTCTCAACACAGAGATGTAAACTAATACACAATGTACATATGTAAAATAATAATTAAAGTAATGGAGCATCGACCCTCTTCCAGAGAGGATGTCCCCTCTCTTATCGACGCAGAGCTCTCAGGTCTTCCCCCTTTTACAATAAACTGTATATGAACTTGATTGAATGGTTGGAGTCGGTCCTCCTTGTGGAGGTCGATCCTTCCTTTACACAATAAACAAATACACAATATGTAGAGGATGGAGTCGCTCTTCCTTATCAATGTCGCTCCTCCTCTTGCATAGTAACAAATACACAATATTGAAGTTGGTCCTCCTTGTGGAGGTCGCTCCTCTTTTTGCATAGTAATATAGAAGCGATGGAAATGGATGGAGTCAATTCTTCCCTGGGGAGACTGCTCCTCCTTGTATAGAAATATATAAACAACGGAAATTGATTGAGTCAGTTCTCCCACAAGGAGACCGCTCATCCTTCTTGCAAAGAAATATATAAAAAACGAAACAGATGGAACCGATTCTCCCATAGGGAGACTGGTTCTCCTTCTCACATAGAAATATATAAACAATGAAATAGATGGAATCGGTTCTCCTAAAGGGAGACCACTCCTCCTTCTTGCAGAGAAATATATAAACAATGAAAATGGATGGAGTCGGTTCTCCCATAGGGAGACTGCTCCTCCTTCTTACAAAGAAACGAACACAAGCAAAATGGGAGATCTCTCCCCAAGAAGCGACCCTCCTTTTCCAATGCAAACCATATATACAAAGGGGTTCGATTCTTTCACAAGATCGCCCCTCTTTCCTAGAGGACAATAATACAAACATAATAGTGGGGGTCTGCTCTCTCCACAAAGGCTGCTCTTCCTTTCTATTAGCTGAAGCAAAATGCAAAAATGGGAGATTGATATGCAATGGAGCCGACCCACCTTACATGGACTGCTCCTCTTCCCAATAAAATAAACACAGTCCAATGGGAGATCTCTCCCCAAGAAAACCCTAAAACAAGAATGCATGATCCCCCTTTTGCAATTTCAATTGTTTTTTTATATGCAAATATCATGAACTGTTCCTTTAGAAAACCATAAATAAATGCTTATTCCCTAAGAGATGTCCATTGCCTCTCTTTATATATATAAAGAGAGGCAGAATAATAACCCCCCCCCCCCCTCTCTCTCTCTATATATGGCGATTCCATTCTCATGAAATGAAGTTATTATCTTCTTTGTGCTTGAGGCGATTTTTTTTCTAATAAACATATATATGTGTATTAGACATTTTACATTATATGGAATGATCTTTTATTCCAGTATATATATATATATATATATATATATATATATATCACTAATTTCGATTAAATAATAATCTTCCTTGCTCTATAAACCTTAGCAATATTTCTCTATAGCATCATAGTAATACTTTTTCTTTTATTGTTCCACATCTATTAGAATTCAATTATTTTAATACTTCGAATAGGCTCATAATCATAATAATTTTACTAATAGTTGGTTTGCATGCATAAGCGAACAATACTCCATTCGCTTTCTCATGCAAATAACACGTTGTCTCGCAACTCTCAAAGAGTAATATAGAGCTCACGTTCATACTTATTGGATTTAGCTAATAAGTGAGCAATAACAACTCGCTTTCCATTCAACACCCAAAGGCGCCATGATGACACTTGGTCATCATTTATTGGATTCTTAAGGCTTCACTGGCTTCTAACCTCTTCCTCTGGTGGATACGGCTGCCCCTCAATTTAGTTTCCTTGCACATTCAACCCTAGGTTTTGTTTTCATTATTTCGACAATAACAATTTACATCATAATCGAGACATCACCATGCCTTGCCAATGCATAGTTCTGTTGCATAATCAAAATACTGTTGAATGTCACAATGTCCATTAGTGGGGCCTTGGCCTTTACCACTACATAAATACATTTACATCAAATTATAATTAATTACAATGATAGGGATTAAAAGCGAGGGTATTACATTGACCAATGATAAAATCCTGTAATAGGAAAAATGCTTGTTGTTAGATCTCCCCCTACTGCCATAATTGAGTTTGAGATCAAAATATGTCCAGGTGTGAAGCAATTTGATGGGTGCCCCCTCTTTTATTATTCCAAGTGGATATGTTGATTGTAGTTTCCATGTCAATGAGACTCGTCTGCTTAATGGTTTCCCCAAAAGTTATATTCTCAATGTTAAGCCTTCTTTGTCCTCCTTTATTCTTTAGGAGCAAGGTGAACATATTAAAGTCCCCTCTTAGAAGCTAGTGCCTTTCTCCTACTTCTTCCTTTAACCAACATATCAAATTTAGAAATACTTGCTTCAAGTGTGGGGTGTGGTCCATAAACATTGGTGATTGGCCCAAAGACCTTCGTCCCCACAACTTGGAAATAGGCAGATAGGGAAAAGGCAATAGCAAAAAAAAAATGATAGAAGTACCTCATATGTATTCAATATTCAATATTATTGCTATTGAGTGACTTCATCTCCATATTCGCTAGCTATGTCTAAGATAGTGTAGCGGGACATTTAGTTTCTTGCAACATCATGATTGATAGTTTGTCTTGCAGAATATTATTCTTCATAATCTTATTCTTTTGAGGCCCATGTTCCATGAGATCAACTTCATCTGGAAGGGGGAGGAGTGATGGAGAAAATCCCCATAAGTTGTGCATATTGATTAGAGGTGATAAGTTTGACTCCCAGCTCCTCGATTCACTACTTGTTGCTCTTATGCCCTCCCTTTTTGTTCTGTTTGTGCCCTTCAACCATCTCTTTTCCCATTTTGGTTCGTATCCCTAGATACGACGTGGTTCTGGATTTGAGCAGTGCCTCTTTCAGAAGTTCCATCTGCTTGGGTGGAATAGATGGAGGATATTAGTAGTAGCAGGCCTCTTCCAGACTTTGTAGACCCAAATCTCCAAGCTCCATGTCCTCCCCGTACTCATCCATCATTTCCACATCATCTTCAATTATTTGTTCTTGAGAGGATTTGTCCCTTGTTTTGACATCCCTTTTGTCTATTGTTTGCTTGTTTCATTGTGGGGCTTCATGAGTCCCTTTGCTTTGACCCGACTCATCCATAGACAAATCGTTACTATCTTTAGGGATTTGATTTAACACTTCAAAGTTATTGGTAGTTTGAGGTTTTGTCTGTTGTTCTAGATTTTCAAGTCTTTTAGGATGCCTTCTCTTGTTCATTACCTTCTTAAAACCGTCTACATCTTTTTCCTCCTCTGACTTTGTTGTAGCTGTGGGAATATTCGGGGGACAATCTCAAAATATATGTCCGTGTTCAGGGCACCTCCAACATCAAAATGGTATGTGCTCATAGTCTATTGGCTAGATCCACTCATTGTCCTCGTGCATTAAGCTTATGGCCTAGGGTAGCTCTTTTGAGATGTTCATGTACACACATATTCTGGCGTACGAAGTGTAACAACCTGACTTGGTAATTTCAAAGACCTTGACAAAAGAACCTAGGGTATTTCCTATACTCTCCAGTGTCTCTGCCCCCCAAAACTCATGTGGGAGCTAATATAACCAGATCGATACAGGGACATGAGAGAAGTCTTCTTTGTTTGGGTTAAATTTCTCCGCCCAAAACTTGAGATGCAATCCAATAGAGTTAAAAAAATATGGCTCGTTGTCAAAGATCCTTTCTCAATCTTCCAAATTGGTGAAAATGACCATGGAGAACCCTTTTGAGCTGAGCTTGAGGTCATAATGTCCTTTGGGCTTCCACTTGGTGCTGATCCATTAGATCAAAGCCTTCTAATTGAGCTAAATGCCAATAAAATTTCCAATGACAACATGATCTTTCATATACTAAATCTGCTCATTGATCCAGTTTGATGTGATTTGGTAGCTTGGCATCTGCACCAATTTGGGTATGTATTGCCCAGGATTGCACCCTCCAATGAGCCCATAGTTAGTTGTTGATGGAATACCAGATCCCCCTCCTCCTTTTCCATTGTTTCCCTCTCCCATCTTCGAATCCAAGGCTAAGCTGGCGGAGGGGCCACCTGGCGACCTAGATTCATGAATTGTGAGGGAGGGATTCACGATCCCTCTCCCAGAGGTCACCATTGCTGCAAACTTTGCAAGCCTCAACACTTATAATGGATCTCACATAGGTAAGAAAAAACGATGTGAGAAATGAAACCCCAACCAAGAATCACGATCTTCGTCCCAACTATCAAATTCCTTCATTGTGATTTTGATATTGTTTACATATATGTTATCTCACATATTCTATAATTTTAAAAACACTTACATATAAAAGTATTTAAAAGAGATTTATTTAACAAGCCATTTATAAATAAAGAAATTCATAAAAAATTACTTGGTTTTATTCTATTTGAACTTTACACTAGAAAACTATTCATTTGTACATCAAGCACACTTTGCTCTATCTATTTTTTTCATATGTCATTCTCATTACAATGGAGCAATAAAATACACCCTCAAATTTAAACAATCCTTTTTACATTGGTCGCAAATAAAGAATGCCGATAGGTATCACTGTCAAGCTTAGATATACCATCCCCCATCCAATCTTGAGTTGGACAGTAATACCTATCGACGTTCTCCACCTGCTAGTGATGTAGATGTGCTAGTTTACTAGATCATTGAGAACTTAGAATTTAGATTTGATCATTGTCAACTCAAAATGTGGGTTTGATAACATTACATAAATCCTTCTCCAAAATGAAGTTACAGTTATTTGGGGTAGTTGTTCAATCTCTGACCCCTTTTGTTAAACTAGATGACATTTGTGACCACGCATTGCCAATTACTCTTAGAGGAACTCTCTCCCAATGACAATCCAACCAACATCAAAATTATTCGTTGTTGGTGTATCTTGCACCATCGATTGCTTATTTGGTGTATCTTCTCTCTCCCTTTCTCCGAAGGCACTTTCATGCCTATAAATTAACGAGAGGGGATTTGCCTCTTGAGATATAACATTGACCTTGGCATCTCCACTACTCTTAGGCACTAGAACATGTGTAGTCATTGAAGGAATATAATGATTCATAGCGAGTATTAATTGGACTTGCCCAATGGTAATTTATCCGAGTTTTTTAAAGTTGTAAAAACTCTTTTGAGATGCCATGAATCTATGACCATGTGCAAAAAGTCACCTTATTAAATGGTCAAAGTTATGTTTTTTTTCCCCATTATTCCATGAATTTATCCTAATTGTAGTCCAACTAATGTCTAATGTATTATTCCTTTGCATGTCAATCACCATCAATTGCTTTTTTTCATTTATGATACTAAATTTGATCCAATGACTCTGATTCACGTCTCCTATTTCTCACTTAATAGGGACTTCCCTACTTGAGAATCGACCAGAGGGGAGTTGCTCGTAAGATATCACAATCACCTTGACATCTTCACCACTGTTAGACATTGAAATTGATGTAGTTTCCAAAGGAATAGGTTTTGGTTTGTGGGGGAATTCTTAACTTGATCTTTTATTTTTCTTGAAGTAGGTGAAATTCACTGAACCATCATCCCAAGTTGGCTATCTCATTGAAGCTAGTGCAAGGTAGTGAATTATATGGAATCCTCTAGTTTGTAAATTAGAGTTCATATATGTGGAGTAGTCTAATCATTATACGATTTGGACCCTTTTCGGCTATAATCATCAGGATCCATTTATAAAATCTTCAATCTAATTATAATTTTTCATTGTCGAAATTACATTTTAGAATGCATAAATGGATAAGTGCTTTTATATACCCCTATTACACCTTGATTATGCAATCTCCATAACTAATATATGCAATTCCAACAACTCTTTTAAATTTTTTATCACATTTCAACAAAAATAATGATCAAAAGAAAAAGTTTAAACCATAACATATTTAGTCTACTACCATATGTGTTTCTCTCATAAAGGTTGCAACAAAAACCTATGCAAACACCAAAACAATATAAACCTATGGGAAACATCCATGTAAACTTTCACTAGATGAACTCTTCATGCACCCAATAGTCAAAAGCAAAGAAGAAAAAGTTTAAACCATAACATATTTAGTCTACTGCCATATGTGTTCCTCTATAAAGGTTGCAACAAAAACCTCTGCAAACACCAAAACAATATAAACCTATGGGAAACATCCATGTAAACTTTCACTAGATGAACTCTTCATGTACCCAATAGTCAAAAGCAAAGGTAGGTAAATATTTTTTAAAATGTTTCCAAAAGTCCATTTTGCGGACCAGATATAAGTAAGTGAAAGTCTTAACATGGACAATATCTCAGCACCGATGGCACTGTGCACCTTAGCAGCGGGAGTCGTCAACATAAATTTATTTCCTCCCCAGTCGAATGAAGGAGTTGCCAGAGCCGGAGCCAGAGACTCCAGACGTAAGTTCGATTCCTCTAACCCTCGTTTTTTCTCATCAACAAGTTTAAAACGTCCCTCTAAAATCCAACTTCATCCGTCTGTTAATGCTCAAGGTTGCTGTTGGAGATCGAATGGTAGACGCTCTTCTCCCAGGTCTCAACGATTAAGAAGGCCCGAGTTCGAATTTCGCTCCAAAAATGGAAGAGCCCTTGACAAGATTTGTTTGCACAGAGCCCCGCCTTTGGACAGAACAATTATTTGCGATTGTAGCATTCGGGAATTCTGTTGTGGTGACAATAGAGGAAATGGCGGCGGAAACAGTGGAGGAAACGGGGGTGAAAATGGAGACGACAGTGCATTTAATGACATGAATCCTTTTGGGAAGATAGCCATGATATACTGGCAAATTCGTTCGAGAGACAAATTGCCAATAGACAGAGCATTATTTTGTCTGTTAATGGCTGGTTGCCTGTGGCAACGTCAGCTGTTCTCTGCTCTTGCCAAGACTGCCTATAGTAATAACTCTCGAACGGAAGAGAGTCCGATAAATTACTCAGGAAATGGTGAAAGCGAGGTTAAAGAGAGCGCTGAGATGTTTGACGCAGTTTGGGAAGTTAAAGGTGGGCAGTGGAGAAAACTTTTATTGGATCTTGCTAAGGATAAATTTGTTACGGAGGAAGCCGAAGGAAATTCAGGCAAGAAGAGTTCAGAGAACATTTTGTGGGGGTCATTGACGTGGTGCCAGGGCTTTATTCTCCGTCTAATGTTACCAGAGGGATATCCTGCCAGTGTGACTAGTGATTTTTTGGAGTACTCTCTTTGGCGTATGTGCCAGGGTATTGCCAGCCAAATGAATGGTGTGCTTACTACTCAGGTGATTTGATTTTTGATACTCTATTGATTTTTTCCATAACTAATCAATTTTATATGCAAAATATACGTCAGGACGGTTCACGGTTCTACGGTTCTTATTTCCCAAAACTCTCTAGCCGTTCCAACCACTCTTTCAACTTGACATTTGGTCTCCCATTTCCTGTATACACCAACGTAGTCATTTTGTGTCTCGTGGCCCTGATGCAAACAAGGTGGTCCTATCATACTTGAAATCCTGCTTTGTGTATTCCTTGTTTAACCTGCTATGATAATCTTTTAGGCCCAAAGAGCAATGAAATTGTAAACCTTATGGTTGTATCTGTTATAACTGGTGTTCATATTGTGTGGATCAACTTCAGTGATTCCACCATGCTAATCTGATGCACCTGCTATCAAATATCAAAGCTCAAAGTTCTGACACGAAATGAGGCCTAGTTAGTTCCGAATCTCGATTCTCAACCTATCAGAACTGCTCTTGGACTTTCTTTGATTCCTGACTCCAAAGGCAGGAGTGTGTTGAATACTATCTGGTTTTCAATTTTCTTCTACCTAGAACTTTTTGTGGTAATTACTCTTGAGGAGTCCATTGCAACCATATTGATGGTGCCTTCATAGTGTAGCTAAATTGACAATGATAATGATTGTTACCGTCCATTGAGACCAACTTTGGTTTATCGGACTTTGAGAAAAATGGCAAAGAATTAATTGGTTTGCTTGATAATTTTATTTCTATGCTAAAAAATGATTGGAGTGAAGCTTATTTTGAATCTCCATAATTTTGATAAGTTAGTAGGTTAGGAAGGTCCGTATTGTTACAAATATCTTGAAATTGAGATCTAATGTGGGCATATGTAGGACATTCTAAGAGAAAGTGCTTTTCATCCTCCACCTTTAGTATCACAAAGATGAAAATTTCTTTCATCCCATGATGTTTTAGGAATAGTCCAATATGGGGGAGATGTTTTCACATAACGTAACGTAATGTTATGTTAAATTACCAAAAAAAAGGTAATTAAAAAATTCATTCATGTCGACTCATATAATAAAAAAAAAAAAACCAATTGATAAGTAATTAAAAAAAATCCATGTCAGCTCATAAAATAAAATAAAAAGTAAAACCAACATAGGTCCATTTTAAACCTGGATCTACCAAGCATTTGGAGGAATCAAGTTTTTTGAAGTGTAAATTGTTATGGACGTATAGAAAATTTAAGATAAAAAAATTTACACCTTAAGAAATTTGATCCCTCTCGGTGCTTGGTAGATTCGGGTTTAAGAGGATCTAATGTGGGCATATGTAGGACATTTTAAGAGAAAGTGCTTTTTGTTGAATTTTTCTCATATAGCAGTAGACATACAATTTCCAGATCTTGACAATTATTTCCTAATGATTTCAAACATTCATTTCATCCCACAGTTTTCATTTAATAATTGCAAATTGAAAATTTCAACTTAAATCGCAGCGGAAACAAAAGATCATAGAAACACGGCCATGCACAATAGTCACAAGAATTTTTACCTTGGGAAACCCAAACTTGGGAGAAAACCCGACCAACTTTTCTTAGAAGAAATTAGTAAAATTCAAGTACATTACCATTCCTGAAGAGAAACCCTAGCATATAAAGTTCATCCTCTTTTCATGAGAAACCCTAACCACAAGAGAGTGCGACCTTCACAAAGAAACCCTAGATAGGGATAGCGAACCTCTAGAGAAGATACAAACCCCCAAAATTAGCTCCTTGTACCTTTGCTAGGCCTTCCTGACAAGTGCGCCTTAGCTGGAAGAGTTCTTGTGATGTGTTAGCTGAATTCTGAAAATAAAATGTTAGCTGCTTATTTATATACTTCAATTCACCCTGATTTTTCTTATGGGGCCGACTTGTACTTTTGTTTTCCACTTTTCTTTTTATCTTTAGGGCCGACTTGTCCTTTCTTCTTTTTCAATATTTCCTGGGCTTCTTCAGTGCTATTTGGGACTTTTTCAATGGTTGACTTGTCTTCCTGGTTATTTCTTCATTATAGAAAATTTGTCCTTGTTGACGATCATCTCCTCACATGCACATCTATTCATCCATAGAGCTCTAATGTTGATTTGACCAACACTAAGAATTCCCAGACACTTCTTAGAGCCTATGTCAGATTCAACATTAGATTAGACTTGTATATTGCACAAGGGGATGAAATCCCTTATCAAATATACAAGTCAACTCACTCTAATATAGAATAGATCACTCCATCACGGAGCACTCCCTCTGATACAGGGGCATCCAATCCCAAGGGAAACAGTCGGGTGTGACCGACAAGGACGCCCAGAGGATAGTCGACGACCTCTAGGATGAAGGACGATAGTCGATAGAAGGTAGCTGAGTTGTGGGGTTTCCGATCATGGAGGTCGATGGCCGACGCTCAGGAGGAGTGATGCAATGGTCGAAGGTGATATCGACCAGACAAAGAAAGCAGTCGGAAGTTGATAGCGACCGACAGAGACGGTTGGAATACCGAGAAGAATAGTCGACGACCAGACAGTCGACGAGGGTTGGTCGGGATGGAGGCCAGAGAGAGTGACAGCGTGATTCACTTACAGAGGATGGATTCCTTCTGGTTGAAGAGAGGGACAGTTGGTCCAGATGGTCAATGAACCACCAAGAGAAAACTTCGGTCGAATGGCCAAGTTGCGATAGAGCCAAGGCTAGTCGGAGGACTAGGCGAGTCGGTAATGACGTCGACGTAAAGAATGACGACTACCTCTGAGTGGTCGAAGGATGAAGACGACGAAGACCGAAAGGGATCAGAGGGATCGATGGTTGATTCGCTGAGCTGGTTCGATGCAAGAAGAAGGCCAAACAGTTGAAGAGAACCCCGTCAACTAGATGAGGATGACTAGTCGAGGTGCGGAGACTACTTCCGCGAAGGGACAAGTAGCAAAATCGGGAAAGAAGCCATCGAAGATAACCGATGTGTGGAAGGGACGACGACTAGGGAAAAAGCACGGGGAAAACTGATGAGATGGTCGAGAGACCCGCGGTCAGGGTGCGTATGGTCGAAGTGGTCTAGCAGAAAGGAAGCCGACCAGAGGGATTGGTCGACGACCACTGGTGCGAAAGGAGGATTGGTTGTCGAAGCCAAGTAGTCGAGCAGAAGCTGTCGATAGGAGTGGAAGTCGAGAGTCGACATGTCAGAGGTTGGCAGACGACAGGATTGCAGCGGAGGCGTCGAAGGTCGACATGTTGTTGAATCGTGACACCGATGGGTTGCGGCGAAAGCCAAGCATGGAGGAAGGGGCAGACTGGAAAGCCGTAGAAGCGAAGCAAAGCCGACAAGTAAAGTCGAAGGATGACGAAAGGCAGTATGGTCGAGATAAGTCATGAGCTGACTACTGTAGCAGAGTCAGAGAAGTGCAGAAGTCAAGGTGATGTACTTGGTAGCCGTTCGTGGTTGCTAAGGAACTTATGAGTAGTTATGAAGGTGGTTGGGATCATGATAGATGTCGCCACAGGTGGAGGTTGTGCAGCACGGCCAGAGGGCGCTGACAATTGTAGGTCTGTAGGATCAGGGAGGATTTGGCGGACAGAGGAAGAGTGTCTCGGGGAACGGAGTGACCTCGAGAAGAGCAGCAACAGGGTAGAAGAGCTGTGCGTAGGCACAGAGAAAGGGATCCGATCCATTGCTCATCGTTCAGTAGAAAACCAGGAGAGGGAGAAGATTGGACACAGTCGAGAACACACTTAGAGACAGATTTTCATTTATGTATATTGTAATAGGCTAAGGCCGACTAGTTCATTTGCTTTGTATTTCACATTGTAGTTTGATTCAGTTTAATAGAAGCCAACTTCTGGCATTCAGTTCACATCTAGTCTGTGTGAGCATCTCTGTGTTGTTGTGTGTCGCTGTTAAGCAAGAGGGTCCGACCGACCTGACTTGCGTCACCCTCATAGAGTATGCAATGTGATCTCTAGCCTTATTCACTCTTAGCCAAATAACATGACTAATCAAGGCTAAGCACCTCGAGCCTTATTCACTCTTAGTCAAATCATATGACTACGCTAGGGCCATTCTCAAATCACATGGCCATTTCCCTTGGTCAAATCACATGACCAATCTGGGAGAGAATGTTTGCCCGATGCTGCAACCTGGAGAAACTCCAACACTTTTCATCCTCCACCTTTAGTATCACAAAGATGAAATTTTTTTTCATCCCATGTTGTTTTAGGAATAGTCCATTTCTTTGTTTCATTATGGAGCTCATGAGAATTTGTTCTTATTTCATTGTACGACAATCTCTCCTTAAATTTAGATGTTGTAGTAGTTTTAATAGTATCGATATTCTATAGAGTGTGACCTCCTCTATTATGCGATGATTTAGCCAAGACTTAGCATCTTTATGCCAACCCCTTTTGAGCCATGGGTGACTTTGATTGGAGTTTAAAGCAATCTTAGGAAGCTTCTCATCTTACATGTTAGTTGTCATTTGTTTGTACACTAGTTTGCTAGGCATTGCCATACTCTAAATGGGGAAAATACCAACTTCAATGAGGATGATAGGATAGGGTGTATTGCTTTGAATTTTAAGATTATAAATCATAAAACACTTAGGGATTTGCTCGATCTTCCTCCACGATTCATTAGAGAAATGTTGCAACACCAAACTTCACATCCATATAAGATAACAAGAGTGATGAGAGTCTCAAAGAGGAGTTTCTTTTTTCCCACACCTTGAAGTCCATTGATTTATAGTTATTTTCAAGACCAAAATAGGCTTTCGACCCTCCATTATGCCTTTTCTCAATGCTATAGTTTCAGTTGTAGTATTAAGCAATCTATGAGATTACATGATGTAAATAAGAAAAGCAAAGAGATTGAAGCATAAGCAAACAATGGGTAGTATAGGAGGGACAATAGAGTAGGAGAAATATCCAAATCTCTTAATTATATTGTATGTTACCAATTATTCTTGCACTTAAGTTATAAAGTCCTAAAGCAATGTCAGTTTACTGATAACTCAAGAGGGTTATCACTGTCACCTAAATATTCCTCTTCTCTCTCAAGGTGGCTCTCGTCCGGCATGGGGGGGTGTCCATAGGATTAAGATTGCTAAAGTTTATGCAAATAAAGCTCAATGTGATATGAAGAGTTACATCAGCAAAGCAAAAAAATTATTGATTGATCAAGTTTATTTTATGGGTGGTTGGAGGTGTATGACTAGTGCCTATGACTAACTTGGGCCTATGGAGTCAAGAGTGACTAAGAGGGCTGGAAAATAGATGGATATGGGTTGGTAAAGGTGCTGTTATAAACATACAGAATTCACCTATGGCTACTAACTTAATTTCTGGAAATTATAAACTTGTAGGCCCTTGCAAAAGTTCTCTACTCACGAACATGCTAAACACAATTAGGTGTGATCCTACTCCAAGGTTTAATGCATTATGCATCCTTTCATTGAAATACCATTACATAAATGTACCAATCAGAAAAAAATAACAGCAAGAAAAGTAAACAGCTAGTGCCTTGTTTTAGCCTCCTTCAAAAAGAAATTTGTTTTGTTGAAGCCCTAATTGTGCAGAATTTATATGTGATTTCTAGCTTATTGAATCAGCAAAATGGATGGTATGAACAGCCACACATGATCGGCAAACCCTTGAATTTTCATGAGAACAGTAGAACAAGCCAATCACAAGAGTCTTTCTCTAATTCACCAACCCCATCGCAATAGGAGGGGCTTCACTTATATAGAGTTGAAGCACAAACCCTCGTCAAATAGAATAATAATATTAAAGTCTTAGATCTTAGATCTCTCCTAGGAAAACATTAATAACAATAACCTCTAACTACCTCGAAGACAAGTCAAAACCCTCCAGCAATAAAAGAATAAAAATATGGGGACAATGTAGTGGGGATGCCACTTGTCCACTCCACATGCAAAACGCCTCCTTTTGTGCTAGTTTGAATGTAAAACCATCCATGAGGTCATCTTGATCATCGTGCAAGATAACCTTTAAAAATGTGCTGAGATTCTCCATATAGTGGAGTACTCCACAAATTTAAGGAGTCAACTCTCTATAGAGACCAAAATATGCCCAAAATAGTGCTGATTTGTTCGGAAGTTTCCTCCAAGAAGATAACCACATAGTCTAGTTACTCCTCATATTGTATGAGGGTTGCACTTGTGATTTTAATCACAAAGATCAAGCTTGCAGGTTGATTCATTGGATTGATTGGGGTACATTTGAGCTTTGCCCTAGGGCTGCGATCTCTTTTGATGGCTTGGATAATGGTAGCTATTGGATGTGATCTCTCCATGATGTTTCATTATTGATATGCTCTCCTCTTGATGACATTGGCATACTTGGAATTTTTTTGCTTATCATTCATGCAATTATCAAACACTCTGTGCATTCATGGAGTAGGGACCCATCAACTCAGGGTCTTCCTAAGTTTCAAGTGTTAATAGTTCCCCCTTGATGAAGTATTGCTTATGGGATGAAGCGCTCTAGGGGCTAGTGGTGAATTTCACTCATATACCACTTGCCCATGACACATTGATCACCCTTTGATGGAGTGCTTTGCTTGTATGCTTGACTGGATGATATGTGGAGGCTTTCTATTGGAGCACTCTAGCTCATTTAGTCTGATTCACACTTGGGGATGATGTATGGTTGGTTTTCCTCGGAGTTCCCTTCGTTTTAGCACATACTTTGAGGCATACACTCATCTTTTGCTAGGGTGCTCTTGTTTCTTGACATTTGGATAGCATCTTGGCATGGTTGATCATCATTTTTACAAGAGTGCTCTCGTTGATCTTCTTGCTTGGCACACATTTTGATGCATGGTATACTTTATTGCTTGAAGAAGGGGTTGCTCCCTTCCTCATGGAGTTGGTTAATTATTGCAGGGACCTTGCTCTTAGATGTGATGCCACTATCTTGATTGATGGGCTCCTTGTTCTATGGATCTAGTTTTTGCACTTGTATTGATGAGTTGGCGCTTGGATATTGAGCCCTTTGGAGGCGATGTCCTTGCTTGAAGGACTATAATTGGCATGTGGACATCATCTTAAGCCTTTTGGAGGGGTGTCCTAGCTTTGGGAGCAATTATCTTTTGAAAGAGTGCCCAAAATTGTGCCAACTCAAGGCCATTAGAAGCATAGTGGCCATGGGAATTTTGAAAAGTGGTTATAATAGAAAATCAAATAAATGTTGAGAAAGTAGGCAATTTGAAAATTGTCATTTAAAGAGCCGTTTGAAAATTGTCATTTAAAGAGCTGTTTGAAAATTGTCATTTTAAGAGCCGCAATGCATTTTGCCCACACGTGCCACTTGGAAGGTGCGTTTTCACTTTGAGAGTCACACGTCCCTTTTGCAGGCCTATTTCTTGGAGACATCCCACCTTTGGAGCTATTTTATCCATGTTTGATGGGACATTTCCCTTGGAGAAGGCACTTTACATAGCCACCTTATTATTTTATTCATTGTTAACTTCACAACATGAGTTGGTTGTGTACTTGCATTATTTTATTGTATTGCATGGAGGGAAAAGTGGATCTTAACCACTTTATTCTAGTATTGGAGAGTTTGTTGAGTAAATTGTGTATTGAGGAGAAATAATTATTATTTTATTGTAAAAGAAGTTGAGCTAACTCTCTATAGAAAGAATGGCCCGTCCTCATTCATTCTCATGGTGGATTGGGGGAGAAACCCCTTAGAACTCAGTTTATTATCTTTTGGTTTCTCATGGTTGGTTGATCAAAGTGCTCCATTGGATGGTTTTGTGTTGCTCATGTTTCATTGATGGATGGGATCTTCAAATGTTAATGGTCTTGAGAACTAATGGAGTAGGTTCTTTCTCTTTTATGTGGTGATTATCAATTGGAAGATTTAACTTGTGGTATATCTCTCAAATCTTGGTTGTATGCTCCCTTATCCCTTGTATGACACATATCCCTTCAAGATTATTTGAAAATGTCTACACTAGGGTTTTGCTTTTGTTAGATTTTTGAAGTCGTTGAAGGAAATAGAGAGTGACTAGGGTTTGTAACCTTTAGCCCTAACCCTTTCTAATTATTCTTTTAAGCCTCATAAGAGCCTTGGTTGAGCCCATGTTGCCCAGTGGATAAGACACTAGTCTTCGATCCATTCATCCTTATTCCTTAAAACAACTAAAGCATATCGTTTTGTTACAACCATCTCTTCATTTCACCTTGGACTTTATTGCAAGCTCTAATAGTCTAGGGAGGACCCCCCTGAGTTGGAGGAAGGCCAATCTAAAGTGCAGAAGAGGCTTTGGTGTGGTGACATTGGCTTCTCCCTTAGTTTCATCAAAACCATACCTTGAGCTTTAGAACTACCTCTAAGGGTGTGAGTTTGGGTGATAACAGGTCCCTCAAGAAGCTACCCGAGAAATGTGCGCAAGATGGTCCACCAAATAATATAATAAATCTTCATGAATAGGTGGGCCCTTGAGATGAGTGCAAGGAGTAGTCTTGGCCTACTTTGACTTAGTCGTACCATGCAAAATAATCCATGAAAATGATTTTTCCTCGAGATGTGTGCAATAAGGTGGCTATGGGACCACATTGACTAAGCCAAGATAAGATAAGATAATCCATGAAGGTTACACCCTTGAAGAGTATGTAGGAGTAATTATAGCCTCACATCAATAAACGGTATAATAATCCGCAAATAGAGTGTGCCCTAGATAGATGTGCTATGTGGTTACATGATGAATGAATGTGCCAGGATACCAAGTAGTTGAGTGCACCACTTATTGAATGAGTCAGCAACCTTGAGATGTCAAAACAATGCCAAAGATAGCAAAGTTAGTTAGGATGCTTCCCCCAATGTAATAATCAACTCCTCAAATCATGGATCTTGTAAATAAATGTGCAATGGAGGTCCATTTTGGTTGTTATAACAACCTTCAAGGGTAGGGAAACCTCAAAAAATGTGCCAAGGCATAGATCCATGTGTAAAGAATCAACACTCCTCAATACAAGGGCCATAAGTGGGATGACCTAGGAGAATGTGCATCAAGGGGATGTTCTCCTAATAAAATTATCAAAACCATGTGTTGTATGGAGAAATCATGTGCTAAAACCATCAACTAATTTCTAAAACCATGGGCACATAGGTGGAGGCACCTAGTAAAACGTGCAAGGTGGTTATGCCTCAACAAATGCATTTAATCATCTTGAATCAACTATCAAAGATCCCAAGGCAAGTACTCTAGAGTGAAGTGCTCCTCAAGAATAGATCTCAATGATGCAATGCCAAACACACCCTCTAAGGCATGTGTTCTAGGGATATGTGCCCTAGAGAGTGAGGGTATACTTCCTCTAGCAGTTATCAATCAAATGATGAAGCAATGATGCAAAACAATATGTAGTGATTTCATCCATTTCATAACATTTTACCTACCCATTTTTCATTTCGCTAGCCAATTTGTCCATCCCCTTGATTTTCCCCTTTGTGAATGATCTATCATCACTAATAACCTAAGGTCTCATTACTATTCCCATGTATGAATGCCTCAAATAAAGCTAAAAGAGTCTTGTACTCTCACGGATGATGCTGATAAATTAAACGTACGAAGGCGCAAGGATGGATGACCCATACATCACTTCCTTAGGCACACATGTGGAAGAATTATATTAAATCCTAACTCTTGAAAGTTAAGGATAGACCTATCACTTTTATATTGCGATGATGGTTATTTCACAAAGTCCCCTTCTCTTCCTGTTACTCCTCAAACTAGCACCTCTTTGCAAATCAAGGCTATATAGGCCTAGTGCTATGACAGTAAGCTTGAGAGAGAGTTAGACAATGTCAACATAGTCTAACCTCACAACAATTTGGGTAACTCCAAAAACCAGGGGGAAACCCTAATCAATGAAAGACACGTGCAACCACCAACAAACCACAAATACCTTCCATGAAACCTTAATAGCTATGATCAGTGGCAAGGCAATGTCACACTTCCTAAGGAAACCACTCCAAAAAGTTCGCCCTGAAGGATAAGAGGACAATTGAACTAGGGAGAAGTTGTAGGACAAGCCATAAATACCACACACCCTCTAATTCACCAATTACGAGGGTTTCACGTATCCCATTGCACTTCCTTAGAAGAGGATGCCCTCTAGGGTTTGTGGATAAAACCCTAGGGCGAAATTTTAGGATGGACTAGAAATACCACACACCCTCTAATTCACTAATTACGAGGGTTTCACGTATCCCAGTGCTCTTCCTCAGAAGAGGATGCCCTCTAGGGTTTGTGGATAAAACCCTAAGGCAAAATTTTAGGGTGGACCAGAAATACCAAATCACATCTATCTTGGATTTTGAATTTATTTAGATTTTTAGGGTTTTTTCTAGTAGAAAATATTTTTATTATATTTTTTGCATAAAATAAAACAAGTAAAAATTGATAAAATTGATAGATAGGGTATTAGATTCTTGTCTCAAACCCTAGGGCCATTAGAGATTGAGGCTAACATCCCCCTCTTAAGATGGTATTCAATACTTGCAACTAGGGCTAAGATAGCAACCTCAAGGGTTAGGTAGTGAAACCCTAATTAGGGCAAATTGAGAAGTCCAAGGCCCAACAAAACAATGGAGAGCTCCTTGGTAGGAAGGCCTCCTCAAGCAAATTGATAAAATCCTAGCAAACAAACCCTAACTCAGTCCAAAGCACTTCAAGAGCAACGTTAAACTAGGGTTAGGAGATAAACATTAATCAAGAATGAGTAAGATAGTGCGTCTTAGGTCACCTTTGAGCATGAGTTATTACAACTAGTCTAGCATCAACTTAGCATGTGTAAGATCAAACCCTAGAACATCATCAATTCATCCTTCAAGCAAAAACAACATCCAAGAGAGAGGTGTACATAGCTTCAAGTGCTCCAGTATACCAAGAGAAAAAGAAAAGAATACATAATTTGAACCCTTGTCCATGATTTACAAATGAGGTGAGGTTGTCTTATGTATATGAGACAACTCTCAACCTTTTACAAATTTGAGCCTACAAGTTAATGACACATTATAAAATATAAGGTTAGTGCACCTGCAAACTAGGGACTAAACCATACAATGACATAAAATAAGAATAAAAATGTGCAATTAGGCCCCACCAAGTGCAAGGTGAGCCAAAAGGAGGACGTCATGC
Organism: Larix kaempferi; assembly: GCA_027924585.1. Lineage (NCBI taxonomy): Eukaryota > Viridiplantae > Streptophyta > Pinopsida > Pinales > Pinaceae > Larix > Larix kaempferi. The sequence goes on along the minus strand of BSBM01000341.1, from coordinate 2,555,185 downwards.
CCCAACTAACCCCAATAGATGCTTGTACCTCAACGCCCTCCTTTTTAACAATGTAGGCTTCTTCTTTAAGGAATGACGTCATGGGTTTGGAGATCAGGAGGAGGGGTTTTGCATCAAAATAATAGGTCCAAGTGGGAAAAATGAGGTGTCTAATTTGGTATGACAACCCTTACACGCGCAATCACCTCTACAAAGCAAAATATGAGTGTGGCCATGTGTCCCAATGATTTGCCTTAAGGGCCAAAGGGTAGTCAGTAGAGCCACTAGGCCAACACCTCTTTGAGGTGGAAACCAAGGGGACCTGCCATGACCTAATCAGGGGTATTTAGCCCCAAAATCAACACTCTTCACAATATAGCCCCCAAAACTTGACCTTTACAAAAGAAAAAGAAAACCCCCACTCTGGTACATCGGTAAGGGACGCTTCAGACACTCTGAGGCGTAACACTTCCCTAGTACGTACTTCACTTCATGTACCCTCACTTGACTTAGGCAGCTAAGCTATGTGACTTAACGTAGGGGTCTCACATCTAACAAGGACTTTAACAGGGTCACACCAATGCTAGACTGGATGAGTAAAGGTTAAATAAGTCATTGAATTGTGAGAAAGGTATGATTGTAACTTAATTTCATGTATTATTTTCATGTTTGAGAACATTGCCCAAGTTAAATGATGGGTTAATCTTAACCACTAGAGTGATTTATCTTACACATGCTATGACACTTGATATGGTATGTTTGATGATTATTAGGCACTTTCCTATGGAGCACTACACTTGGAGACACTTTCACCTGATGTTTCCTAGCACTTGAGGGAGATGTCCCCCTTCTAGGCTTCTACATGTTGGAGACCCTCATTGTTGGCACGTGGGAGCTTGGAGAGGCTTCTAGAACCTCTTCATCTCACTTGAACCTTGCTACTACACTTTTGGACCGTTGAGATGACTTTTGGATGCTTCTAGAGGGCTGTTAGGGTTGGTTTCATGGAATCGTCCCACAGTTAGAGCTTTAGAATGGATTGTTGGAGCATTTTTAGGAGGGCACTCCAAGGTTTTGACCTTGGGGTGGCCCTTCCTACTACTTGGGACCATTTTTTAGGCTAGTGCTCACCCATTTGAGGAGGACATTGCATTGTTTGGACCACTTGAGGCTTGGTGTCACCTTCTAGAGACTATTTCAACCATGTTGAACAATGTAACTTCGGAATATATTCTTATTGTATTTTTATTGTACTTCCTTCGAGGAATATTCTTATTGTATTTGATCATGTAAAAAGCCTAAAAGAAATCAAGTAAATAGACAAGTCGGCCCAGTGGGTAAACTGTCCCAAACAATGTGCAAAACTGCCCCAGTCAAGTCGGCCCAATTAGGGAAGACAGGTCGGCATAGTTAGGTAAAAAGGTCATGTTATAACTAGTATAAATAAGAGCGGCGCCTAGCTCATTTGGCACATCACTCACTCAAGCTAGTTTGCATTAGTAGAGAGAGAGACAAGTTTGCTTGGGAGAAAGAGTAGCTGCATCGAAGACATCTTATTCTTGGGTTATTGTACGACATTGACAATGTACTTGTTGACGAATCTATACTAAAGAAGTTTTGTTGGGTTTTTCCCATGAGAGGGTTTTCCCAAGATAAATTGTTGTGTACTCTTGTTTATGCTGTGCTTGTCATCTTTCAGTGATCCTATTGCATATGGTTATTGTGATAATATATAAATTGTTTGAAGATCTAACATAACCATCTTTATAGTATTAAAATTCTAACATGGGTTTAGAGCTAGCATGAAAGAAGACTTTGTGCAGCAGAAACTGTCGGAAGTGAAAACTAGGGTTTCTTGTTTCGAAGGGTTTTCACCATAGATTGGCCTAAAAAGGAGGACAAAGCAATTCGCTCTAGGAGGGCACATTTTTCTGTGGAGGAAGATTCTAGATCCAAGAATTTTGAATTTTGTCCTTGTCACTACTGCTCGGGAAAACTAGGGCATCAAATTTTTCATACTTCTGTCCACAGATTTGGTTGAAGGAGGAGTTTGTTCAACTCAGCTTAGGGAGGCACATCTTTCCCTCAACTCAGATTTTGCAAGATTCCAAAGTTAGAAAACTAGGGTTTCTCTGACAAACCCTTGGTCAACTAGGTAGCAAATTTTAGAAGGCATTGAAGCAAGCACTTGGTTGGAGCATCTTGATTGGTAAGTACTATTATCTTTACTTCCATTTGAGGTTCTCATTTTATCAAGATGACAAACAATACCAAGCTTGAGGATAAGCTTGAAGGAGTAGATAACTTCCTAGCGTGGAAGTATAGAGTATTGCTCATTCTAGAAGAGAATGATTTGGACAACTATGTTAAGGAGGAACTTGCGGAGCCAGAGGGAGATGAAGACAAGGCTAAACACAAGAAGAATTTGATCAGGGCCAAAAGGATCATTGCTAACTCCATCAAGGATCACTTGATCCCCCATATTTCATCATTGAAGACTTCCAAGGAGATGTTTGATGCATTGAAGAGACTATATGAAGGAAAGAACATTAATAGGAAGATGACCTTGAGAACTCAACTCAAGGGTGTGAAGATGCAGAACTCAGAAAGCATCCAATCCTATTTCACAAGAGTCTCCCAAATCAAAGAACAATTAGAAGCTATTGGAGAACATGTTGAAGAAGCAGAATTGGTGATGACTACATTGAATGGTCTCCCAAGATCATAGGAATCATTCATTCAAGGAATTTGTTCTAGAAGAAAGCTCACCAAATTCAGTAGGCTATGGGAGAATTGTACTCAAGAGGAAGCCAAAAAAGAGAACATGGGTGAAGAAGATAATCAAGCCTTAGCAGCTCATACAAAGAAGGAAAAGAGCAAGAAAGAAGAACACTCTCACAAGAAGCCTAGAAGATTCCAAAAGAATCATATACCTCATAAGGACTACTCAAACTACAAATGTTACAATTGTGATGAAAAGGGACATCTTGCAAGAGATTGCACCATAAGCAAAGACGATAATAAGAAAGGAAAGAAGAAGAGGTATCATGCTCATGTTGTAGAAGAAGATGAACCAGTGAAGAAGAGAGCAAAGGAAGATTCATCATGTGATGAAGAATATGTCTTGACTTCAACACTCATACGGTAAAACTTTTGATGATACAATAGTAATTGGAGAGCAAGAGGAAGGCTTGTTCAAATTAAAAGACCAACCGAATCAAGCATTGGTTCATGGCACAGATGCTTGCATATAAATATACTACAAGGCTTTATCGATTGTAAATAAAATGGTGACTGATCTACCCAAGCTCTAGACAAAACATGGTGTACGTGAAGAATCCGTTTCCAAGTAAAAGGAGATCTTGAATCCAGTACATGAGTCCAAGGACGAAGACTTCAGAAAGTTCTAGACTAGACAAAGAAGAAGATCAAGGTCTTAAGAGTCAGATGATGGAGCAGAGTACGCTTCCAAAACCTCCAGTAACTTCTGCAAGGAGGCAAAAACCAAGAGGGAGCCTACAAAACACATGAAAGATAAGTATTTACTGTCATTTGAATTCCTGAGTATTTTGAAGGATATTGCTCATAACAGTTACATGTAGATCTGTGATACAATTTTCTTTTATGCACTTATATATGATTAAGATTGACTAGTAGTAGGCTCATGCAGTGCATGTTATGGGTAAGTGGCCTATAGTGCTGCACAACATCCCATGAGCCCTTGTTGGAGCTAGTCTAGGAGGAAACCTCTTTGCTAACATGTTAAGAGCAGTGCTCGCTCTTAATAGTATGTTCTGGTAGAGATGGAAGGCATCTAGATAGTTACTGTGTGTATACCGAATATGAATGAATGTTGTGCTGAAGCATTGGCTAAGATGTATTGGTTACATGATTGTGTACATTATGCATAAGAAGTTGTCATTACATTGAATTGATTGATTAGTATGTAATGTTGCTAATCATACGACTGAATTTGACTTGTAGGAAAGATCATGTGCTATGACCTACACGAGAAGGATGAGAAGACTTGTTTCGAAGAACAAGTGATGACTGATTCAGCAGTGACCTTCAAATAAATTTACAAAATCAAGCATACTACAGAAGTACAAGGCAAGGTTCATGGCTTCTCTCAAAAAGAGGGAGTCGACTATGAGGAGACGTTTGCTCCTGTGGCTAGATACACTTCAATTAGAGCTATACTTGCGATAACTGCAGGGATGAAGTGGAAGGTACACCAAATGGACATGAAGACAACTTTCCTGAATGGTGTAGTAGAAGAAGAAGTGTATGTGGAGCAGCCACTGGGTTTCGAGACACAGGACAGGTAGACACATGTGTGCAAGTTGAAGAAGGCTTTGTATGGATTGAAGCAGGTACCCAGGACGTGGTATGACATGATTGATGGTTTTTTTATGAGCTTGGGTTTTACCAAGAGTAAAGTAGACTCCAACCTTTACTACAAGGTTGAGGATGGGAAACCGGTGATATTGCTACTATATGTAGATGACCTGTTTCTAACAGGAGACGAGAAGCTCATTGCAAAAACTACGAAGAAGCTTGTCGTAGAGTTTGAGATGAAATACGTGGGTATGATGCACTATTTTTTAGGTCTAGAGGTGTGGTAGAGTCCAGATGAGATTTTCCTTTGCCAAGGAAAATATGCTTTGGAGATCTTGAAGAGATTCAGAATGTTGGATTGTAAGACCATGGCCACACTAATGGCATCAAACTTGAAGTTGTTGTGTGATACTTCTTCAGAGACAGTGGATGCCACATTATATAGACATATGATTGGTTCGTTGATGTACTTGACGAACACTAGACTTGATATATTCTTTGTGGTGAACACTTTGATTCGGTACATGGTCGAGCCAAGACGTGTTCACCTGATTGCGGAAAAGCATATGATGAGGTACCTGGAGGGTACACTTGATTATGGACTTAGATATGTGTCAGATCAGAAGATTAGCCTGTGAGGCTATGTTGATTCAGATTGGGCAGGTAGTGTCACAAACATAAAGAGTACTTCAAGATGTTGCTTCAGTTTGGGATCAGGCATGATTTCTTGGTTCAGTAGGAAGTAGACTAGTGTGGCACTCAGTACAGTTGAGGCAGAATATATTGCGGCGTGTTCATCTAGCAGTGAAGCAGTGTGGCTTCTAAAGTTACTTGCAGGATTGTTTGATCTCGAGTTAGAGGCGACTTGTATTTTCTACGACAACCAGAGTTGTGTGAAGTTGTTCGAGAACTCGGTGTTTCATAACAAGTCAAAGCACATCGAGATCATGTACCACTATATCAAGGATATGGCGCAGAAAGGAGCAGTGAGGCTCTAGTATGTGGCGACAAACGAGCAAATAGCTAATGTGTTGACCAAGCCTCCGTCGAGAGTGAAGTTTGAGTACTTCGGGGACAAGCTTAGAGTTGTCTAAATCGATGAGCCTCAAAAGAGGGAGGAATGAGCAACATAACACGTGAGAGATGTAGGTAGTGACGTAATTTGTGTTCCCGGGCGGGTCTCCACTTGAGGTGATGTGGTAGTGGATGGTCACTTCGGTGACGTAATGTGGGCTCTTGGACTACACTCACGAGGATGCAGTAGGTAGTCACATTGGTGATGTAATTGAGTCTCTTGACTGCTGGTGCTATGTTGGGCATACACGACATGTGCGAAGACGTGGGTGGTCACTGGTTGACATAAGTCGTGGTCTTGGGCTGTTCTCCACACGATGTGACGTGATAGCGGGTAGTCACTTCGGTGACGTAATTTGTCCTCCTAAGCTATACTCACGAGGTTCGTGTTGCCGAGATGTGCGAAGATGCAGGTGGTCACTGGGTGACGTAATTCATGGTCCTGGGCTGGTCTCCACATGATGAGATGTGACGTGCTAGCGGGTAGTCACTTTGGTGATGTAATTTGGGCTCCTAGGCTACACTCACGAGATGATTTGGACACGTAGTAAGGTAACGCAGGTGGTTGCTTTGGAAACGTAATGTGTGCTCCTGGGCTGGACCCACTTGATGGCTTGCTTGTACAAAACTTCTAGTGATGTATATATTCGAGAGATGTCAGAAGTCAATGGTAAGAGTACAGAGTTGCATGAGCAATGATGGTGATGATAGCACCAAAAGAACACCTTGTTAAGCGGGAGTGTTGAAGAATGTAACTTCAGAAGATATTCTTATTGTATTTTTATTGTACTTCCTTCGAGGAATATTCATATTGTATTTGATTATGTAAAAAGCCTAAAAGAAATCAAGTAAAATAGACAAGTCAGCGCAATGGGTAAACTACCCCAAACAATGGGCAAAACTGCCCCAGTCAAGTCGGCCCAGTTAGGGAAGACAGGTCGGCCCAGTTAGGTAAAAAGGTCATGTTATAACTAGTATAAATAAGAGTGGTGCCTAGCTCATTTGGCACATCACTCACTCAAGCTAGTTCGCATTAGTAGAGAGAGAAAGACAAGTTTGCTTGGGAGAACGAGTAGCTGCATTGAAGACATCTTATTCTTGGGTTTCTTTGTTCTTGGGTTATTGTACGAGATTGACATTGTACTTGCTGACGAATCTATACTGAAGAAGTTTTGTTGGGCTTTTCCCGTGAGAGGGTTGTTAGCTTTTTAGCTCGGAAGGCACTTCGCATAATTTTGTCTTGTATGCGGAAGTGACCTTGCATTTACATTACCTAGGCACTTGACTTTTTCTAAGTTGTAATAAAGTGAGTTTTATGTAATGTTCCAAGTCCATTATAAAGTGATTTTTTTATAAAGTGACTTTATGAAGTAAAAGTGCACATATTTCATAAAGTGAAAATACTTTATTTAAAAAATTATAAGTGAATTATTTTGGAGGGAATGATTTTCATCCCTTGATCTTGTCAAATCAAGATTAGATCTTGACCGTTGGATTTAGGGATTGGGAAGGTGAAAAGTCACTTTCATGTTATAAGAGCAAGCCTAGGGCAATGTGCAAAGACAGTTTCCAAGAGATTAAGCATTTGGCATTTTTGAGTAGTTTGAGAGTGAGAGCATTTCTCTAGTGGCTCGAATTCCTAGGAGAGGAATTTTTATGGAGGTGGTTCAACTCCCAGGGCAGCTCTGCTGCGAGTTTATTTCTGGCACGTTTTTTGAGAAGGTTGCTGGGCACAGATTTCAAGGGACTGCACACAGTTTGAGAATTTTATTTTTTCTGCACAGTCCGTACGTCCGTACAGTTGTATGGCGGCACAGATTTCGAGGTGCTGTGTGGGACGGATTTCAAGATACTGCTGGGCACAGATTTCGAGGTATTGCTGGGCACAGATTTCGAGGTGCTGTACAGTTATTAAATTCTGCATTAAATGCTGCTGTAACTCAGTTTTTATGCCTGAAAATGCTTAATGAAATTTTCTCTTGGACTGGTTTTCCCCAGGGGGGGGTTTTCCAGGGTCTGTTTTGACCGAATCTCACTGTGCATTACAATTTCAGATTGCTGTTCTATTTGTTTTTCCGCTGCTTAACTATCTCAGCATAAGTGTTTCAGCTTGCTGTTCATTTTTTAAGTGACTGTAAATTTCGTTTAACTTGTGACTATCTAAGTCTGAAATCTGGGTTTTGTTGGGTGGTTCATTGGCTTTCCAAGCCTGATTTTTAACAAGGGTTTTCCCAAGATAAATTGTTGTGTACTCTTGTTTATGCTGTGCTTGTCTATCTTTCAGTGATCCTATTGCATATGGTTATTGTGATAATATATAAATTGTTTGAAGATCTAACATAACCATCTTTATAGTATTAAAATTATAACAAGCCACACATGTGACCATTTGAGGATAGCGCCCTGGCTTTTGGGGTTTGTTTGTTGCATTTGGTTCTGGTTTGGACCATTTCTCATGGAGTGCCCTCGTTTGTTGGGCTTATTTTGTACCATTTCACTCATTTTGACCATGACTAGGTGGTGCGCCCTCTCTCTTTGGGAGTTGGTTGGCATATTTTATTATTTTTGACTCTAATCTTGAGAGTCCCTAGGATAGACCTAGAGTTTCGGTACATGTATTATTATTTTATTGAGAAGGAAGTTAAATCTCCCTCCTAGATAAGAGAGCTCTTCCACATTTGTAATTTGTTGTTGTTGTTGGAGGATAATACTATCACTTTGCATCTTTGGTTCTTTGTTCTCTTGGGATTTCTTCATGTTGAGGTACAACTTGATGGCTAAATATTAAGGTAACTTGTTTATTTTGGCATTGTAAGGTCTATGAATCTAGTCCATGGAAGGGTGATCTTGCTCCATTGGCTTAAGTGTAAGAATTTTCTATGGCGATCTTGCTCCATTGGTTTAAGTGTAAGAATTTTCTATACTTGTGTCATACTTTAGTTTTGTAACTTGGTTGAGTATTTGACATCTTACGAGGGGTACTAATCAAGGTTGCATAGGCTAGGGGTGAGCTAGGTTTCTAAATTGAAGGTGTATGCTAAGGCAACCCTTCCTTGGTGAATTTGCAAGAAGCTCTAATAGTTTCAGTTAGGAATTTGTCATGCTTTCAGGGGTCCTGGCTAAACACATACAAACAAGGCCCAAGGAGGATATTCCCAAGACTCCTTTTTGCCCAAGAGTTTGAAGGCACTAGTCTAAATTTTTTATCTCTTCAACCAAAAATCTAAAAAATAATCTATTTTCCTTTTTGTTTTGTTTTAAGGGTTAAATCACAAAATCTTGTGGTTGAGACTTTTAGGATTTTTCCCTAAATAAGCCTACGTAAATTTCTGGTTTTTATTTTATCTTTATGCTTAAATTTCCAAATTTATTTCTGTTTTACTTCACTGGTTTTTGCAGAAAAAATAGTGATAAAAATAACCCTTGCTATTCAAATTCCATCTTCACATAAGGGTTTCATGCTACAATTAATCACTGAAATATCTGGGTTATAGATCTTGAATTTCTTGCTGATTTTAGTGGTTTAATTTGGTTTAATTTGCATTTTTCATTTCTGAAAATTATTACAGCAAGTATTCTTAATTTTGAAAAGTTTTTAGGGCATTCTAGCATCTCAAAATTTAGATTTTATTACTCTAAAAACTTTGCATTACTTTTTAAGGTTAAAATCCGAGTTTTTATTTAGTTTTCTTGCTCATTTTTACTGCAAAGTCTTTTGAACAACAAACTTAAATTTCTGGAAAATTTCACTTGGTTAATAATCAACTTTCACTTGCTAAACTGCTCTTAACTATTGACTAAAGTGGTTTATTTCAATTTTGGAAATTTTTTGAGTTTACTGCTTCATTGGATATCTTATAACAACAAGATAACTTAAGTGTTTATTTGGTTAATGCTAGTTCATAATCTTACTTTTACATTGACTGAATAACTGCACTTTTGATTCTAGAAAATATCATTTGGTTTAATGGTTAAATGCAAATTGTTCAAACTCATATGTTCATTAGCGAAGTGTTTATTGAATTCTGGAATTTACTTTCTGTGCAACTTTATTTATCATATCCTTTATTTGCACAAGCTCTTGATGTTATTAATATCTCATGGATTATGAATATGAGAGGCAATGCCACATGATTAATTAATTTCAAGTTTTGGCATCTATTTCATAAAGACTTAAACACCACACTTGGAGAAGTGATTTTAGTCACTTCAATAAGTCTAGTTACATTAGTAAGTTTCTGTGATGCCTTGTTTCAAAGGTCCTTTCTCTCAAGCAAGACCTCATTCAAAGCCTTAACTTCAAGATCGTAAGGAACGACATCTAAATAACTTGTCTATTATGTAGTTTTACTTGCGGATGTATTTTATTTATGGCAATGAAACCACTTGTTTAAGTACATTTCATTATGCATCACATATCATAACTAAGTTAATCTCCTTTCCCTTAGCTCTCTCAGATCCTAATCTAATCAACCCTAGGGAAGCCTGCTTGACCTTAGGAGTTGGTCAAAAGAGTGGGGAGTTAGCACTGAGGTGACAGTGGTGCTTCTTTTCGAAGTTGCTCTTGAATCCTTGATAGCACTAATGGATTGGGACTTTTCCACTTACGTGCTAACTCAAGCTATAACACCTTCCATGAATGTGCTAGGGTTAGTTAAGAATGCATTATGCTAATCAAATTACCATGAAGCCACCCAATGCTTTACCAAACACCACACGTGCAAGATGCAAGCCTCTAAGATGTAAGATGATGATGCCAACAAAAGATGATAATCCATGAATCGGATGCACCCAAAACCTCAAAAATATGACTCCTAAGCCACCATCCTCCAAAGGCAACCTACTTCAACCTGGGACAATCCTCGTGCTACGTGAGGGTAATAATGTGCATACACTATGCAAGGAAAGCAAGTAAGCATGTGAAAACTGAAGCTAAGAAAGCAATTGTGACTCCCTTAGACTTGCACAATACATGTGATAAGGTGCACTAGTGGTGTGTAGGGGTGAATGATTTGTCGATTCACTTATTGCCATGTGTGTCTGCTTGTTTCAGACTAGGATGGCAATCAACTAGCTAATCTTAGGAACCTTGTAGTGGAGCAAACTCTGCAAACTAAGGCCAAGGCACAAAGTTCTCTTTATGTGACGATGGGCTATAAAAAAGACAATTAATAGAAATGGAGCCCAATGTGTTTATTATCCATTATATATCAACAATAAACACAACAATCACATCATTAACATAGAGATACATTAGGAAGTGGAGAAAAACCTCAAGGGGAATAAAAACTACTGAATATTATTAATAATAGATGTTATAACAAAAGTTAGGTGTTACAAAGTTGACATGCCCAACTAGGGCACTACATAGATGAACTACAGTTGAACCTTCAAGCTTTTTGAGAACTAACATTTTCAGTGAACAAAACTAGTGAGGAACAATACAATTGTGTCATACCTAAGTGTTGGCTAACTAGAGCAGCTTGCTAAACTAAGTCGAATGGGAGAACCAATTCAAATTCGAAAGAATATCACCTTGTAGTTCTAATCATCCTTAAATGTGGAACCTCAACAACAAACAATTATGGTGGTTCTATTGCCTGTAACGATTGATTGGGTTGTGTCGTCTTCCCATGTGGCTATCATCGATATGCATGGTTGGGCTCAACGTCGGTTGGATGAATGTCTTCGACATTGGTGAGTGTTAAGGCAATGACATTGAAGGAAACTTGTATCAAGACTCAACATGATTGCCATCAACAAGACTTTGCTTTGTCGACAGGTCTTCTGTTGATGTGATCATTGTCAACAATCCATCGACGACGAGCTTGCTGTCGACCTTCCTTTGTTAGGGCTTCTTTTGTCGACCATTCTCCACTGGTATGTCCTATGGCAACCTTCATCTCATTAGTCTTCCTTTGGCCTTGCTTGATCCAGATAGGACCAATTCTTCCACCTTGGAGCTTAGCCATATTCCCAAGGTTTGTTCAACAATATTTGTTAATGGATCATACCTCCCCTTTGGGAGGAGGATGGTCCCTATCAAATTGAATATTTGTAATTTGGGAAACAATTGTTGCAGTTGTGTACTAGGGTAACTCGGGCCTTTTTTCCAATTTGTACAATTTTGATAACCTTGTTGATTCCTTCAAAGCTTGCTGTCCAGAAGTTGATTTGCATCTAACATTGCCTGCTAGTCTAGAATCAACTCATCCATGGTAGGGATAATCGACAATGTTCCTTCATCGTCTTCCAATATCTACAATTCAAGCAGCACCAACAAATCAACATTCACCACTAACTAAATACCCATGTAAGGTGAAAAATCAAGTCAGATTGCTTTGCTATTCACTTGCTCCAAAATCGTAAAGGGTTCATGTTTGAAGGGCTCGAGCTTCTAATTCCCCCCCTTGAATTGCTTTGGAAAGTGTAGCCATACCAAAATCATTGACTTCAAATGCATGATCTTGCCAATGACAACATGTCTGGCTCTGTCTCTCATCTGAGACTTCCTGAAAGCCTTTTGTCCTTGTTCTTGAATCCTTCTAATGCCATCGACAAACCATATGGCCTTGGCTTGGTTATCTTGCTCATGTCTGCTTCCTGTTCCAATGATTGGATAAATCAAATCAAAAGGATTTTGTGACATAATTCCAAGTCAAACCTCACAAAGTTAAAGGCTTGTTGATCCATGATCGCCTTATTATATGCATTCTAAATACATGGGAGACTTTCATCCCACGTTTCTGGATGCTTGTGGTTGTACAAACGAAGTGTTAGTACCAATACGCAATTAACCCCTTCAATTGGTCCCTATGTCTACAGATGAAATGTAGTTCTCTTCAACTTGGTGTCCATCAAACTCGACAATGTGGTCCAAAAGTAGTTGAGAAACCTATTGCCCTTGTCAACAAAATAGATGTAGACAACCTGATATGCACCCACATGAGTAAAGAATAGATTTGCTACATCTTTCCCTATTAATATATTATCAATGTTCTAGAAGGAATAAAGGTGACCATCCCCCTGAATCTTTCGAAAATTACAACAATGTACTTTTAATGTTGACTTGTCTAAGGATGTCCTCCAACAAAAATTCATTGAGATACTCTCCTAAGGTCTGGAGGAAACTGGAAGTAGAGTGTACAGTCCCAATTTAATGTTTTCAAGCTTAGAGATGGTACACAATGCACATCCCTCACAAACTTCTTGACATCCACTTGCATATGCGGCTGATAAAAATATTACTGTAAATTATTCAAGGTCTTATGCATGCCAAATGCTCTGCAACCCCCTGGAACTGTGTGCTTCATGAACAATAGCTGTTCCGCCTTTGGAATGCAGATCTATTCTTTGTGGTAAAGTATACCACCTTCTACATGGAACCCTTGTTAACAGCATGGCATCTCATTGCATCAACACTCCCTTCTGCTTCCATAAGTGGAAGTATACCACCTTCCACATGGAACCCTTGCTCACAGCATGACACCTCATTTGCATCAATGCTCCCTTCTGCTCCCTTCTGCTCCCATAAGTGGACAACTTAAGGATCAACAACATATGCATCAATGAAATCTTGAGTTTCAACTGTGTCACACGACATCAACAATGATAGTGACACCATTGGCGGTGTCACATAAAATCTGCAATTTTGTTTTGGGCATCTTTCTTGTACAGGATAACCAACTGCAGTGTATTGGTGTCCAGAACATACTTCTTTCTACATTATGCATTTCTTGGAGACATCTGGGCATATTGTCTTGTGATAAAGCTCTCTTGTTGTACTTTTTCTCTTGTAAGTTTATGCTTTTGTTTCTTTTCTCCTATTGCAGTTTATTAGCTTCCAGAACATACGTCTTTCTACATTATGCTTTAACTTTGTTCTCAGCTTTGAATCGAAAGCTTTATGTAGGGTTCTTGGCTTCCATGGTTCAAAACTCATGTTGATACCAAATTGATATGTCTAGTATTGAATATTGAAGCTGACACCAAATGAGGCTTGGTTAGTTTTATCTCCCAACCCTTCAAAACTGTTCTTGGACTTTGTCAATGCTTAACACCTAACTCAGAAGTGTGCCGAATACTATTCGGCTTTTGACCTTGTTCTTCCTTGAATTTATTATGGTGGTCACTCTTTGAATCCTCCACTGATTCCAGTGCAGATTTGTATCTCATTTGAATTCTTTTTCAGCCTCAATTGCTTTTTAAATTTTCCAAATGAATTAGTCCCAATCAGATTGAGTACAAGGCAACAATTGCATTGAATTGGTCAGTCCATGAATGGAAATTTGTCTCATTCAACATAGAGTTTCATTTATGAAATGCAAACTGTACATCAAAATACAATTGACTTAAGATTCTTGCAACAATTGCAAATTATAGAATATTATTCATCAGATTCACAAGCTTGTTGGAATTACACATCAAGTACAGGGTCTGAATTGCAATTTTCAAGATCCTCCTGTCTAGACTTATAGCTCAGACTGCTAGCTCCATGTCTAAACTGGAAATTCTGAAATATGCTGCTGGGAGCAGAGAGCGGGGAGCTGGAGCAGAGTGAAAAACGAAATTTTCAAAAGCTCCCGTTTTGGGAGTGTTTTTTATGTAGTTTATATTTTAATATATTTTGATGGATTTATATCTAAAAAACATGTAGGATGTTGAATTGGTTATAGAAAACATGGATTGAACCATATAGCATCAATCATCTAGTAGTTATAACTTATAACATTGTCATCAAATGATCAACCATAACAGCTTTTATAGGAGATTGGCAAAGAAGGGAGGTAGCATAACATTGTCATCAAATGATCAACCTAGTATAGGAGCTTTTAGTATAGGAAAGGTAGAAAGCGCCTTGAGAGTGCGCTCCCAAAACTGGGAGTGTTTTAGGAGCAAGCTCCCGAAGGGAGCGAGCTTCCGGAGCGGGAGCAGAGATTCCGAATCTCACTCGAGTGTTATGTAGTTATCACAAGTTATGGAAGTGTTCATTATGAGCACAATGCCTTTCTAAGTTTATACTTTTTGTACTTGTACATTAAACCTGTGTACAACAACTTTGGTCTTTTCTTGAAAAAATGGTTCCTCTATTGAAGTCTTTTTTTATCACAAGTGTTTGCGTACAGTTTCTTCAACAAATTTGGCTCACACCGTGGACTCAATCTCAAGTACAAGGATGCGATGCAATGCCTTGACTCAGTTTAGTGTTGCTGCATTCATTCGTTGGTTTGGATGCTTCTAACTCTGGGCAAAGTTGCAAACTGAATCTACATCTGGTTACTCTGGATTCTGGATTATGCAAGGCTGCAGGCAAATTGGATCTCTACTCTGCAGTCCTGCACTTTCTTCACTGAATTCAACCAAACCACTTTCGAAACTGTCGAAGAAAGCTTTTTGATAAGTCCTTTCTTCCTTTACCCTTCGTGTCTATATGCTGATTTTGCAATAACTGATCACTTATAAGTTATTGGACAGAGCACCTGGCAATCATTTTCTGCATTTTCTACTTCTTTGTTGGCCACTTTCTTCACGTATTTGACTTATCCTTCAACTTTAATTCAACTCAGATTTAGACTGTCTTTTTGACTTCAGAATTTAATGACTTGAGTCAAGGATCCTTGTAGCCAAATACAAAGCTCTCATGTTTGACTTGTCTCTGGTCCATTACAAAGCCCCCATTGTTGAGTTGAATCTGACTTTTGTTGCCTTTAGTTCCTCTGAATACTGGTCAGTTTGATCGAATCCTCTAGGATACAGATCAACTTCAAAGTTTAAAAAAATGATTTTATCCATCATAAAGGGTGTAAGAGATATGCTGGGATATACAAAGGTTCTTCAACTTCTGACATGAAAAAACATTTCACTTCATAATTGGCTGGTTGTGAAATATGAGCAAAGGGCAGTCAAAGAAATAAGTGTTGCATGATAGCAAAAACCAGTTGGGATCTATGAAATATATGGTGAATACATCAGATGACCAGATTCTCTGAAGACTGAAATTTACCAGCAGAACTCCTACATTGGATTTTAGTAATTTACTATTATTTCTGTCAGAAATGGTACAAAAGAACCAGAGTAACCATAATTATGCTTGATTGGACACACTTTGCATTATTCAGTTTTGTTGCAATTATAATCCTAGAAAATGATTCCTACAAGATTGAATTTTCTGATAGAATAATGTTGTAACTGTTCCATAGCAAAAATCCTATATCTATCAGCTCATGTGTTTTAACATCTGAGAGGTGAACCATTGGCAGGTAACATAATTTCATTGACCCTTTGATTTAGTAAGTGTTGTTGCCTAGATCTGCACGTGAACATGAGAAAAATCTCAACTCACTGAGAGTGGCCTTAGGGGCAAGTCGACGAGCTGGGTGCCACTGTCACCACAATACTCAACTCCTTTTGCTTAGGCAAACTCCTAAACAAACGCCAAGGAAGGATGGTCGCCTTGGAAAAGGTGACTTAGGAGTTAATAAATTACATTAGGAAAACAATCTAACAATATAACTAAGTAGTTCAAAGCTTTAGCATGAATGAAATAGAGACCAGTGCTTTACCATTGGGCAAAAAAGGATACAGTTATAGAACATGAAGTACTTGCAATCTATGCTAATAGATTACTTAATCAACAAGAAAAAGAGAAATGTTATCTAATTACTACAATGTGGAAGTGAGGTAAATTGTGAAATTGACTTGCTTGCTGATTATTAAGGGGAGAGGGGAGTTCCGATATACTCAAGGTACGTGGAAACAAGTCCGGATATCAAGTGTGGTGCCACACGAGAAGGGGACTAGATTGGAGTCGCGGGGTATGTCCAACAGACACCAATTGAGAGTGTAGTTTGATGGGTTCCCATGGTCACTACCTAGTAGAATCCCTCCATTGTAAAATTTGCCCACAAGTGACAAATCTATGGATGTTTATAGACGCCAGAATACGCCTTTAGGGAGGGTTGATTTTGAGTTTAATTAATGTGGAATTAATTAGAATGTTTTTAGGATTGATTATTAGATGGAATTAATTGAATAATTTACAACATGCATGAGTGATTGAACATGAAATATTAGCATGCATCAAAGTTATTTTCCAACTAAAATTAAAATGTGATCTAATTACTACTTAAAGGCTTAAATCAAAACTATGCTAAGGAAGAGAAAAGCAAAAAATGAAAAGCACACACGAAAATGACATGGAGTGGGGGGAAGGGGGGATGTGAGGGATGATGGCTTAGGCCACTACTCTCTTGCACTTACAACTGTCCCAAAGGAACTGTTATTACACAACTTGTAGTTGTCCCTAAAGGTATCCCATTCGAGATGGTAGAGGAGATGGACAACTAAAGAGGTGACCCAAGAGATGCCACGGTTCCCAATGCAAGCTGGGAGTCACGATAACCGAGGCACTCTTCACTTTAGATCAAGACAAGTCAAGACCAAGGGGGAGACCCTAGCCAATCAATGAAGATCGACTAACCCAAAAGGTTGCTAGGGAAATGTGTAAAAGATGAGTTACAGAAACCAATGAGTTTGATTAGATTAAGTGGACCCAAGAGTTAAGTATGGTTGAAGAGGCTTAAAGGAGTGACTAATGCTTCAACCAATGAATGAGTGAGGCCACCTAATGGATAGAGCTAGTACCATGAAAATACACAAGTGGGGCCCACTTCCTTGAAATATGGAAATGGTCCAAATGGGACCCACAAGGTGAAGTTAGGGGTGATATGGCACTAAGGGGTGTTTGATGATGTGGATCTATGGATCCAAGGTGGATTAAGCAATACCCACATATGGGATCTAGCAAATGACACTAATCCCAAGGAGTGCGAATTGACCAAGGGAGACTAGTGCCTTTAGATGAAGGGGCAAATGGAGTCCAAATGATGCCAAAATGTAGATCGGGGTAGTCAAGGCAATTATCAAAGTGGGTTTTAAGTGGCATGCCCCAATGTGAGCTAGATCTCCATAGATCTAAGATTGAAAATGCATCACCCAATGACCCAAGTGGGGCCAGTGTTATTGGAACTGGATCGGAACCGGAAAAACCGGCTGGTCCGACCGGTTTACAGAGGTAACCGATCCGGTCAGGGACCAAAACCGGTTGAACCGGATTTTTGTCTGAACCGGCCGGAATCGGCTGGAATTGGTCAAAACAGGCCGAACTGGCCGGAACCGGCCAGTCCGTACAGTGCCATACGACTGCGGACAGTGGAACCACGAAATTGATTTTTTTTTTTTTTAAAACACAAAAAAAGTTTTCTATGCTTTTATGATCAGTTTATTGTTATTCATTAGTACTATGGTTGCCATTTCGAGCCTCTTTGTTGATGTACTTTGGTTCAGAACCTCAGAGATGTATTGCACTAGGTGTTGTTTTGGTTATTTGCACCCATACTTGCTATATATATGAGAAACTTTGCATATTTGTGTACTAATGGTTTGGATTCATATGTATGCACATGAATATATATGTTTTTTTACAAAATATGAATATTTTATGTATTTTTTAATCGATTGGTTTTTTTCCCTGTTTTTTTCCGGTTCCAGTCTGGTTCACATTTTGGGCTTTGTCGGTTCGATGACCGGTCCGGTTCCAATAACATTGAGTGGGGCACAACCCTCAAAATGAGGAATGGCGCCCACAAGGCAAAAATCAAAGAGGTGAAGCACTAGGGGTAGGTTATCAAAGTAGACAAGTGCAAATCAAGTGGGATTTCACCTACCCAAGTCTTGGAACTAGCCCCCCTCAAGGAGTGTGACTTCCCTCAAGGAGGCTAATATGCCTTGAAAAATGTGTCAAATGGAGGCCAATCCACACCAAACTATAGATCCGTACTGCCGTGGATGCTATAGAGGTGGGTTTTCAATATTTTTCCCAAAGCCAAGCTAGATTCAAGTAGATCTAGAAAAAATGAAAAATAAGGGTTTTGATTTTAATAGAGTTTTTGACCAATAGGATGGAGAACAAGCGAAATAGATACGTACCTTGTAGATCTTACCTCATAAGCTTGCGGCCTCTTAGCATATGGATGATTCTTGTCCTAGTTACAATTCCAAGCTCGATCCAAGTGTCTTCAATCCAAAACGTCCAAGCCCTAGGAGGAGAGATGTCTCATGAAAACCTGTAAATCAAACTACATCAAGTTAGATTTGATCCACAAATCCATAAGATCTAAGCATGTCATATCAAAGAAGCAATCAATGGACAAAGCACAATTGAAAAACTCCCTCAAGATGAAAACGTCTTGCCCATGGGGGATGTGAGCAACCCCTACAATCTTCCCATCAAGCAAATCGTGGCTAGCTTCAAGCAATTCGGCCTCCCTCTCTTGATGTCGATTTCACCTGAAAAGCAAACAATGTCTAGAAGCAAGAGATGCAAGAACATATACAAGAGGGTCCACCATATCCGGACAGTGCATAATCTGATGATCTGGAAATAAAAAAAACTGCTGAAGTGCATCAACCATCATCTGAGTCATATGTCCATCATATGGAGTCATCAATAAGAGTATGTGGGATCATCAATCATCATCCATAAGCATATATGGCCCACTTCATCACAGATCCCAAGAATGACCATGGTCAAACTATGTTTGACCAGGTCAAAATATAACCAAGGACAAGATTATGACAAAGACTAAGACATGTTCCTTTACATCATAAAGTATAAACAACATTAAGTGGCATTTATCATGTTTATATATTTCATTGTTATTTGTATTTACTTGCACAAATAGCTTAAATGACAGACTCACCCATTGGACATGGCCTAACTGCTAGCTAAGGATGATGGCTAAGAACAAAGCTAGGCAAAGGGGGTGACTTGACCAAACTCAACCAAAAGATACTTTGGACGGGGAGAGGGGAAGCTACACTCTGTGCCGGACAAACAACAAGGGGAAGGGCTGTGCCTTACAAATGGATAAGTTGTTTAGAGAGTGTTTATTCAACTTATGCAGCATGTCTACACCAAGCTGATCCAGGTTCATTAGGATCATTCATTTCATTTCATGGCCTTTTTGGCCTACATAACCCTTCGGATTTCAGATGTGCTAAGAAACACAACTAGTTGCAGCTTGCATCTAGGGCATGTTTATACATATACAAGGTCAACAATAATAGATATAACTTTGAGTAACATTTGCTTTTTGGACCTTTTCTATACTCTTCAAGGAGTATTTTAGCATTTCATTGCTCTTGCCAAGGGTGTTTCTTTACTCACGTGTGTTGAGAAACACATTCTAGAGTTTGCAGTTTCCATGGTATTTATAAAGAATTCCAACACGAGTAGTACATGAGCTTTTAGTTTTAGCCAACAACATCTCAAGTGACTAGGGGGACTTCTGCCAGTGCCAAACATCGAGACAACCGACCAGAATGATTTAGGCTTACAATCCAACTTACCGAAGGCAAGTTTTGTCACCAACTTAGAGCCGAGACACTAAACAAACATGGATGCGATCCAACACAGAGGTAGTAATAGGGAAGTCCTCAGTATCAAAAGGTCAAGAAAGGTAAGTCAAAGGTGAAATCCAAATCGAGAAGGTCATGGATGGATGGAGTCAAATGAATGTGGTGCCTAAGCTAGCAGACAAGAATGCCAAGGAAGACCATATCTATGCTCATAGGAGGGTAATAAAACCAGTGAATTCTGCCAGAAAACCTAAATGTGCAAGTAATAGGTCCATTTTATAATTTATAACGTCATCTGGATAGTTCATTTCAGTTCAAATAGTTTTGCCACATTATGAATCATATACCAAGTTAAAGCTATGAAAATGACTAAAACAACAAGATAATAATCCAAAGTCAATAATGAGAAATCCATAGGTCACATCACATCATAATAATCATTTGAAATCATCTGAAACATTGCTGCAATATAGTCACTGGGCACTGAACTGAAACTGTATGGAACAAAGGGTCACATCGGTCATCAAATCTAAGCTCCCAAGGCTCAGCCTTGGCACAAGGTCTAACAAAAAATCTGATACGATATACTGCTCTGATCCATGAGTGATCACAAATAACAAGCTCATCATAGCCAATCTCTGAAAAATCCAAGCTCTAAAAAGTGCAGATCTCTGCTAAGCAAGAATAGTAGCCCAGCTACTATGGTGTGATAACAGGAACATTAGAAGATCTCGATGATCCTTTAAAAATTAGGTTACAATTAGTAGAAAGAAATTATCAAGATGATCACCAAAAGGGTGCCGGATGAGCCTTCGGTTCTCCAGAAATTGGCCAGCGCTGTTAAAAACCTGCAAAAAAGAAAGTTAGGACAGCGAACAAATCACTTATGCAAGACTGCCACATAGTCCTTCAATGAGGTTTCTTGTCTTGCCCTTAAAAAACTAGCCACTGAAACCAATCATTAAGGAGGTTAATTGCTAATGAAATGAAAGATGCAAATGGAATTTACAAGCTGTTTGGATAGTGGACAATGAGCTATATTACTCAAATATTTCAAATGAATCACTGTTTAACTTGATTGAAATACTAGTGCTAAGTGTTAGTAATATATCTTGTTAATATGCACCTAAAAACTGATATTTTAATGGATCTACTTGAAAAGAATATGACCTTTAATGGATAGATTAGATCTAAATAATGTAACCAATTGAGATTTAATTTTAGAGAAGGTTCAAATGGTGAGAGATTGGAATTCCTTCAGGTTGGCAATGGAGATCCAAGATAGTATGCTGAGGGACAAGTCCGTTGAAGGCACCCAGCATGAGGGGCTTGCGCTAGGAAGACTTGCAAATTAGTTTACATACAAAAAAGAAGAGAAACACTTCCTCCTGATTGTTTTCGGGTGTAGCCTATAAAAGAGGGTTAGAACATATACCTATGCAATTGTAAGAATATGTAGATCTAAGTCCTCTCAAGCAATCAACAACAAGCTTCAAGTAAAAAACTATTTGAATGAAACTTGTCCTACTGGGTGACAACACCCCTTCAAAGGCCTAAGGAAGCAATCAAAGCATGTATATAAACTGAAACAGCTACCTCACGTATAAAAATAGAACGAAACATGCACCACACCTCTTTGACCTCCAAAGTCTCTTTATTTTTATTCCAAAATCAGAAATGTACAAGGCTTAAGCACAAAACTCCAACAAGAACCAACCACAATGAGAGAGGGGGAGCCTTCTCTTAAATAGGAAAACTTGATATTGGGACCTTCTCCATGCATGGAAGGAGAAGGAGCCACATGTAATGCCCTAACCCTAACCTTAAGCATGAGAGGGTGCTGCATGTAAGCTAAAACCCTAACCCTAAGCATGATATAAACTGAAACAGTTACCTCACTGTTACCGGGCAAACTAGCAAGACTAGTGCCCAGTAATCAAATTATAAGAAATGTGACCCAATGTCACCTCGATCACAGTTCTAACTTCTTCGGAGAGTCGTAACCTCCTAGGGGAAGGACCCTGAATTGACCTGCAAGGCACTAATGCAACAAAGGACTATGTTCTCTATGCAAATGTTAGTTTAGACCAATGCCTTATGGAGTTAGGTGAACAAGACAAATCAAGAAATCTCATTCAACAAGCAAAGTGATATTATTAACCTTTGATGTGACAACTAGTGTTTAAACATCTTATTTAACGTCATTCAGGTCAATAATATAAGTGTTGACAAGGTAACAATAAATGGCCTAAAAGGTTAGTACAATTAAAAGTAGCAATGCCTATTCCTTTCAATGACCAATATGCATTCGTGCTTAAAGAACAAATTATCCTTGAACTGAAAATATCAAGCGTCCATATCAATCCATTAATACATAAGAGATAGATCACTTGCCAATATTTATGTAAACATGCGTTATTAACAAAAGTGAACAATTCCCATACCCAAGCAACTCTAAGGCAATGAAAAGGTCTTTTTACATCACACTAGTTTGTAAATGCTGTATGTAAATATCAATAGAATGTAGCAACATGACCATCCAACTCTTACATCATTCACCAGTTATCCTTTAATGTTTATCCTCTTAAAAATATTAAGACCACTTCAGAAAATCGAACACCCCCAGTACAATCAGAAAATCTTAATTCACTGTATGCTTTTCAGACTTACTTGGCAGCAGTAAAAGTTTACAGCAGTATCAATCAATGCTAGGAAACTTGCCTATAATGAGAACATCCAACATTACCCTACCCAAGATAGACATTAACCTTAGATCATCCAGTAAGAGTACAATGGAAGTAAGTATGTGATCAAGCGCTTAATGGTAAAAGAGAACTGTTGTGAACAAAAGCAGATTTAGTATGACAGTCCTCAAAAACGGTTGCAAAGCATAATCAATTACTAACTTGTGTGTGGTCTTTGCATGTAGGTAAAAGGTCAGGAAATAAGAAGTCTGAAAATGGAGAGTCTGCTGCCCTAACAGATTGTACTGCAGCAGAAAAAGGGTACACAGTAAGGGGACTACAGCCACCAGGGAGTCTTGGAGGATGAAGGACCGATTCCTCTTGGACTGGACCAAGGCCTAGGAGAGGCCTTATGAAGTAGGCCGAACCCTCTTGGAGCAAGGCTGAGCCTTGTTATGAGCTGGCCGAGGTTAGGTAGAAGGGGATGGCATGAAAGAAGAGAAGGTAGAGGAAGAGGAGGGTGGAGCGAAGGCTGGAAAGGGAGGAGCGAAGGGGTGAGGAGATGGAGAGAAGGGAGGTGAGGAGATAAAAAGGGATGGGAAGGAGGGCCGCTAGGGTAGAAAGGTTTCTGCAGTTAGGTTACAAAACACAGAATTTAGGGCTCTTTTAGGGTTTTAAAATTTAATGTTATGTAAAATTAACCTAAAATACAAAGAATAAAAAGAATTAAAACTAAGATAATATATACAAAGTACAAAAATCAGAATGTTAGGATTAAAGAGATCAACCTAGGGTTTTTAGAAACTCTACCCTAACCCTAGGGCATCAAGGAGGATGGCCCTCCTCTTGAGATGGCACTTGCCAAGTTTAGCAAACCAAGGTATTCTTCAACAACTACAAAATTTGGTTGAAGAAGCCTTAGTTAAGACAAACCTTGGAGACCTAAAACTCAAGCTTTACAATGCTATGGTAACTAAAGGCTAAAAATGACTTAGCTAGGACAAAATGCAACGTTAATGGCTACCATTCAACTTTAGACAAGCACACATCCAACATTTAACAAAGAAATATCAAGAGAAGAAACTTAGATACCTCCTTGTGCATGTGTTAATCAAACAACTCCTAGCATCACCTTAGTAAAGAGCAAGAGCAAAGATACTTCAAAGATTTGTCCCCAAACTAGCAAGTACATCCATTCTCAAGAGGTGTGCATCACTCCATGAGCCCAAGTAGGGTAAAAATCAGAAATAAAAGTTTTATCCCATAAGTTGTGTTAAAATGAAGTGAGGAGAAGTGTATTTATACTTTTCTCGCACTCACTTTACAAAAATAAAAAAAATATCTAGGCCGATATGCCTTTTAAAATGTCAATTTGAAATTATAAATGTCAACTTAAAATTAAAACAATAATAATATAAAATAATCAAATCTGTGGGTAATTTGTGACATTTTCCCCATAATTTATCCACACATGACTAAAATGGCTAAAAATGAACATATCGGTCCGTTTTGAAGGCCAGACCGCGGAAGGGGGGGTTGTCATGCCCCATCTAACCCCAATAGTAGTGAAAATCCCTCAACGCTCCCCCCTAATCAAGTACTGCAGCCTGGTCTAGAGGATGACATCATCATCAAGAGGAGCCCAAGGAGAGAGGGCGCTGGTGAGCCAGGAGGGTGTGGGAGGTGACCTAGAGGAGAGACATGTGCCTCAGTACTGAAAAATCTGTCACCGAAATGATAAATCAAGGTCGGGGTCATGTGACCTAGTGATCCATCCCTGGAAGCCCTAAACACCAACCTTAGGGCTTCAGGCCCTTTCATGAGGCAATCAGCAATGCCACTAAGCCATAGTACTTCCAAAGTAGAAACCAGAGGGTCTGGTCATAACCCCTACTCATAAAAAGCTAGCTAAACACCCCTCCTGGTCAGAAAAATGACCTCCTCTCCCTGGGGGACCTCTGCAGGTGCGCTGGTACTGGTACCACGTAACACCTCACATATAAAAATAGAACAAAACTTGCACCACACCTCTTTGACCTCCAAAGTCTCTTTATTTTTATTCCAAAATCACAAATGTACAAGGCTTAAGCACAAAACTCCAACAAGAACCAACCACAATGAGAGAGGGGGAGCCTTCTCTTAAATAGGAAAACTTGATATTGGGACCTTCTCCATGCATGGAAAGAGAAGGAGCCACATGTAATGCTCAAACCCTAACCCTAAGCATGAGAGGGTGCCACATGTAAGCAAAAAACCTAACCCTAAGCATGAGAAGACGCCACATGAGAGATCAAACCGCCACATGAGAGATCAAACCCTAACTATGCAAGAGAAGGCACCATACTTCATGCAAACTGAGTTAACTGGAGAGGAGGAGTGCCACCTTTCATGCAGACTGAGTTAACTGAAGAGCAGGGGCGCAACCTTTGGGGGGAGATCCCAATATTGAACTAGGAGCATGCAAACACATGCATGAGTGAGGAGTGCCACCTTTCTCCCTTGGATGAGGGAGAACACCTGCATGGACCCTTGTTGAGGGGGGAGGTGCTTAGAATATTCCTTTTTCAATTTTTTACCCCCTTAACACCTTTTTCCATAGTTTCTCATCATTTTTCTCCTCCAAGGGACCTAATAGGTCATGCATGGTGCTAGGACCATGATGATTTGACTAATTTTGACATCGGACTCTAAGGACTTAGACACCAACCTAAGGCACCTATGTTATAACACACTTTGGCTTTGGAGGTATGAGTGAAAAAACCATGCTGAACTCTGATCACTAGGATCTAAGTTCAAATAGGTAAAAAAACACTCCAAATGGGCCATAACATGAGTGACTCACTCAGGCTAGCCCTTTTACACATGTAATGGATGTCAAAATTTTACAAGCAACCTTTCTTTGACTGTGGCAAAGGAGGTGCAAAGGACATGTAACTGGGCAGAAGACTGTCCGATGTGCATGAGGGACTGGAAGGTCCCTGGATTGATGGAGTCTTCTGTCTAGTGAACACCCTGTGTAGACTGGGTGGTAATATTGAGTTTTTGTAAATTACTTTTTTGTGCAAGTGAAGAGTCTCAACTTGCCTTTGCTCTTTTATGGGCTCTCATTACGTTTTGTTGCACAAAGTAAATTCCATTCAAAGAACTATTGGGAGTGCCCCGAATTTAAAACATTTTTCGTTGAAAACACCAGTTTGGAATCTACTAAATAGAAATGTGGTACTGAATTCACTATCAGGAATGCTACGAGAATCTGAATGGGTAGAATTAAGTTGCTGAAAAGGGCCTGTTACGTAGTCCCAGTACCAATGCACCTTCAGACGTGCCCCCAAGGAGAGAGTGTCATTTTTTTTTGACCAGGAGGGGTGTTATGAGTTATCCAGTTTTTTTGAGTGGGGGTCATGGCTAGACCCTTTGGTCCTTCTCCTGGGAGTACTATGGCTTAGTGGCATTGCTGACTGCCTCATTAAAGGGCTTGAAGCCCTAAGGTTGGTGTCTGGGGCTCCTAAGGGCAGGTCATTGTGTCACATGACCCCTCACCTGTTTCATCACTTTGGCGACTTTTTTTCAGCACTGAGGGTTTGGTCTCTCTTCGAGGTCACCACAGATACCCTCCTGGTTCCTCTGCATCACAACGCCCTCTCTCCTTGGGCTTCTTGTCATGATGACATCATCCTTTGTACCGGGCCACATTGCTTGATATGGGGGGCGGGGGCGTTGAGGGATTTTCACTACTGTTGGGGTTAGATGGGGCATGACGTCCCCCCCCTGCCTACTCCAACCTTCAATTTGGATTTTGCTCATTTTCAGTCATTTTAGTCACTTTTGGGTAAACTCTGGGGAAAATGCCCCAAGTTACCCACATATTTGATTAGTTTATATTATTTTATGTTATAATTTTAAGTTGACATGTTTTAATTTTAAATTGACATTTTAAAGCATGTAGGCTTGGTTATTTTGTAAAAAGTGAGTATGACATCATATAAATACAATCTCCTTACTTCATTTTTACAACACAAACTTATGGGATAAAATTCATTATGCTACTCTTTTACCCTAGAAGGGCCTTACGAAGTGATGCGCACCTCTTGGAGGGATGATTTTTCTTGCTCTTGGATGAAGTTGGATGCTTTCTTGTTTTGCTAATGCTTTGTGGATGCTATAATAGTTGGAATAACTCATGCTCAAATAAGTCTTCTACGTTTTTTAAGTCTTGCTTGGTGAAAGGTAGGTATTTTTGCTTCTTGAATGAATGAATGGTAGCCCTAGGGTTGCATTCTTTTTTGATAGGGCCTTTATCTACTTTCCTATCCCCTAAGCATAGTAGAAACGCTCTCAAGAGGAGGTTTTTACAAAGTTTTGCCTTGGAGCTCCAACTTTGCCCTAGTTCAAGTTCTTGGAACGAACCCTAGAGGTTGTTCCAGGAAGCTCTAACCTAGTAGCAAGGAGAATTACCTCGAAGAGGAAAGCTGGTCACTTTCCTCTAAGGCTAGGATTTGGGGTAACATCCATTAAAACCCTAAGTTATCAACTTTAACTAAATTTCACTTGCATTTTCATCTGTAAATTTGCATTTTCATGAGAGAATTAAGTCTGCAATTTTATGACAAGAACCCTAAAAATAAAAATATTTATTTTTTTTTCAATTTTTGGCCTCCCTAAAATTTCGGCCCTCCCTCCTACAAATTCGGCCTACCATCTTAAGCCCTAAAAACCCTAGGGCGAAATTTTAGGAAGCCCAAAAAATATAATTTAAAAAAAAAGATCCTACAACTTAATTTCTACCCTAAAATCAGACCTAGGGTTTCTCCCTAAACCCTAGCTACCTCTCTTCTTCCTCGCTGCTTTACTTTCTTCCTCTCTTCAGCTTCGCTGCCTCCTTTTTCCTTCTCTTTCCCTCTCTCTTCTCTCCCTTTCCTCTCCTTCCTTCTTCCTCTTCCATCCTTCTCCCACCCTGTTTTCCTTATCTTCTTCTCCTCTCTTTTCCTCTTATCTTTCTCCTCCTTTAGTCCCTCATTCTTGTACCATTCACGACCTGCTAAAAAGAGACCTTCGGCCAGCCCTAAAACATACCTTGATCTCCCCTCCTTGAGGCTCGATCTCCCTCTTTTTGGTCCATCAAACCCTCGCTGTTGCATTGGGAAAGTTTGGGTCCTGTTTTGGGCCTCTCCAAAGGATTTAACAGCCTGCAATTTCACCCCTTTCTGTTGTATGCCAGTCTGTTAGGGCAGCAGACTGCCTTCCTTAAACAGTCCCCTTTCTTTGACCTTTTACCTACACAAGCAAAAGCAAACAAGGTTAATTCAAATGTATATGTGAGTACATGTTACAGGTGCTGTCATACTGTATAAAAAAGATCTAAATTTGCATCCTAACGAGGTCTGAAAATTACTTTAAGGACTGAGTTTTTACTGTTGAAATTGCATGGTTAGTATTTGAATAAAATGGTGGCAATTGGCAACTTGAGTGTAAATTAGTCTTTTTCGATCACCTAACAGCTGCTGCGTTTTTACTTCTGAAAGTTGACTGTCATAATACTGTTAGTATCTATATACAATCATACATACACTGATTTGATTGATAAAATATAAGTGGTTGTGCTATTTAGAACACAATGATTATGTATTTTGGTACTTAGACTCACTACTGTCACTGACATCATTGGTAATTTTGGCTTAATTGTACATTTTTGCATTTATCACTGGTCCATACTTGATGATCTATGTTATGTGGTGCATTGTTAAACATTGATGCATGACCTTACTTATGTACTAAATTGCTATTGGCTACTACTACATTGACTTGATTAGGCATCTACAAATTATATGATTAAATGGTATGTCTTCTTCATTCGCGTAAACATATTGACTAAGGCACTGGTCATTAACTTGGATATCCTAGTAGGCATAGTCTTCTTGTCATAAGTGTCTTTAACTGGGATATCCTAGTAGGCATAGTCTTCTTGTCATTAGTGTCTTACAGGTCATTGAAGGGCTCTCCCCTTGGGGGTTCCGACTCTCCAAAGCAGTTTGGAGAAGTCACTAAGGTGACAGTGGTCACTCTCTCCTACATTTGTGTATAAGACACTAGTCCTGCTAGCTAAGTCACCCGATTCGGCGATTTTTCGCCTTGAAATTCGAAATTTGTCATTTTTCTGTGACCGACGATCTGGATCGTTGAAAATCGGCGATTTTAATGGCGTTTTAGTGGCCTGCGGGTAAACCTTACCAAAACTACGTCTGTCGTGGAGGTTGCCGTGAAACTGAAGCTGCCGCGGTGGAGGTCGAGTGAAACTAGAGGTCCCCGTGACGTGTGGAGGCAGCCGTCGGTGGTCGTGAAGATGGGCCCATGTTACAGTGAAGAGCCCGCCCGTGTTGCAGTGAAGAGCCCGCCAATGCCCAGTCAGTTGTGGGCATGTCGTTGCCTCGTGGCTCTCTTGTAGACTGTAATGACGAGTCTTCAAGGTTTGAAACCAGCTCACGCGACCTGTTCGCCCTCGCCCTCTAGTCAACTGTCACTCCGAACGTTTTAAAATATATCTTTAAATTTAATATGTTTAAAACTTTAATGCGTTAAAAAATATATATTGAATTCTATTAAAAAAATTCATATATATATTTTTTTATTTTCAAATTTTGTTTAAATATATGTTTAAAATTTCATATATGGATAATGGTATACTGTTTTTTAAATATATGTTTAAAGTGTTTAATGATTAAAATTGGTATAACATATGAATTTTATTAAAAATTTCATATATTTTTTTATTTTTAAATTTTATAAGCTCTCGAATTTAATGCCGATTTTTATCACCAAAATTTTCAATGCCAAATTTTTGACGAATTTCAAGGTCGTTGAATTCGAACACGAATTCGAACCAGGTGACTTAGCCTGCTAGTTCATCTGGTAACAGGGCCAAAGGAATAGAACTTGCTTATCAGCGTTTTATGGTCCCATTTTGAGATTTCTAGCAAAAAATGGATTGCATTATATCAATAGCTACTGCTGGAATCAAACATGACGATTTATGAATGGATTCTTCATTTGAGCTTGGGTAACTAACTAAGCTTTGATATTTGGTGAGGGTTTGTTATTTGCCTTATTGAAATGTTTTTGACAAAAATCTGACTATTTTCATAAGGAGCATGGTTCAGCTAGTTATAAGTAGCATTCCATATATTTGTTGTAATATTAGTTATGGTTCATCATCTGTGTGCTTTTCTTAATTTTGGATCTCATTACAGGATCACACTAATGAATTGCATACCAGTTAAAATAATCAATATAATACGAAAGGAGGGATCCTTATGTTAATTGCACTTTGAAAAGGAATAATTATTACATTCTATGCAAATCATGGAAGGCATACTCTTAAATCAGAACAGTGAGTAATAGGATTGTCATGACTCTCAACTAAAATATGTTTACTATTTGAAATTGATAATGGTTTTTGTATGCATGTTTCCCCTTTTGTTGTCAAGGATATTTCTGTTTTATATAACTTCTATCGTCATATTTTGAAGGGATGCCGTGTTTTCTTTTTTGTTGCTAAAGCTTGCTTCCCTCTCTTGTGAGAAATCATATAGTTAACTTTCAGCAATTATGGAAATGCCATTGAATGGATAGAAAACTTTCACTAATGAAATTTTGCTTATAATATTGGTTGGCTTGCAGGCATTACTTTATGCTGTAGGGTTGGGGAAAGGTGCCATTCCAACAGCTGCAGCAGTGAATTGGGTGCTCAAGGATGGTATTGGCTACCTCAGCAAAATTTTGCTATCCAAGTATGGGCGTCATTTTGATGTTCATCCAAAGGGATGGAGACTTTTTGCAGATGTTTTAGAAAACACAGCCTGTGGTATGGAGCTCCTAACCCCTGCATTTCCTCACCTTTTTGTCTATCTTGGTGCAGTTGCGGGAGCTGGACGATCAGCAGCAGGTTTGATTCAGGTATTTTCCTCTTTTTTCCCTTTGCAACATGAGGTACTATTGGAATATGCAACAAGTTAGCAAATTTATTTCAATTACAGGAAGCAGAAAATCCTCACAATTTCTGTAAGATTTGTTATAGGTTGATGCTTCTGAATTTCATTGATCTTTTTGTAAGATTAAGAATTCAGTACTTTTATCATATTCATCATCTCTCGTTGTTGCTATTGTAATAGAAATCACTCCCCATGCATGTTGATCACTTTACCTTATTTGGTATTCTCAGCTCTTATTTTCATCCTTAACAGACAATAAAGTAGTTGTGACGTGACTGTAATATTATATTTTATTTTGCCAAGATACTTTGAGTGGATACTTTTTGTGTCTGAAAACACTCAGGTGATTATAGTCTTGTTAAGGGTTGTTATATGTCAACCTATAAACGATGTCACTCAAGCCAAAAATAGCTCAAAATCCCTCTACATGTGATATATAGCCCTTTCTCATATGACTTGAACACTAACAACATCGATGTATATAGTTAATAGTTGCCAACTGTAAAGTATGTGTTGGATGATATTATAACAATAGTAAGTGGGGTTAGGTTACAATAACTTTGAAAGATGGGAGGAGAAAGTTTGGGCAACCCCGTTTACTTTAATGCCTTGGAATAAAGATTAATATGTATAATGTTTGGGGCTTGCGTATATGGAGGATCTAGTGTAACAAAAGAATGTGCACATGGCATGCTTTATCCAAATGTTGACAAAACAAAAGTATGTTATTTCGATTTGTGTATGTAATTGCATGGGTACGATTTCAGTAAGTTCCCCAGATTATAGAAGTATTGCCATAATGCACAAGAGATTGATATGCCAAGAAGCAACACAATTGGTCTTAATGAATAGATAGTAGTTGAACATCCTTGGAAAATTGATTTTGGTTCAATGGGACATATTTATTCTAGAATGAGGCATTTCGTTATTACCCTATATATGTGTGAATGCTATCAACATATTTCTTAATAATATAATGGGCTCCAAGTTCAAAGAAGGTAATATTTATGGAATGTTGTCAACTATGTCACGATACATTTGTGATTGGTGGCCTCAGGGTTTTTGTTGTTTGCCATTTTTGAAGAAATGGAATTTGAGGAACTAGGCTATTGATTTCTTGGATGTGTCACTCATTGAAATTGGAGGTGCTATCATTGATATTCGCATAGAATTGTGAAAGATAGATAGGATTTAAGGATAGGTTTAATAAATCTACCAAGCGCTTTTTATGCTAACCTCTGTTTATGTGGTGATTCCAAGGTAAAGTGCTTGAAGGAAAAATGGTTATTTTGATTATTGATTGCTAATTTCTAAAGCTCAAAATTAAAAGTGCTTTGAAAGAGCCAAAAAGAAAGGCAACAATTTGATCTCGCTTGCAAAAGGCTCCTAATTTTTTCATATTGAAAGCCTTCAATAAATCTCTTTCAAGTTCTGCAATCAGGGCTTAACTACTTGTCATAATCAGGTGACATGTCATCAACATACGGAGTCACAATTAAAATTTCTTTTGAACTTGCAACTTTCACATATTGATATTGATTTGAATACAATGGTCTTATGTTGCACCCACTGCCTTTGAAGTATGCATCTATCCATGATTACCATTCTCTTGGTGCTTGCTTCAAACCTTATAATGCCTTTTTCAAATGACGAGCCAAAAAAGTTTTGTTCCATGCTCAATAAAATCTTTGCTTGGTACATGCATGCCTCTTTTTCCAATGATCCATTTAAGAATGCACTCTTCACATCCATTTGATTTACAATCTAGTTGTACCGAGCTACCAATGGCAATGCGATTATGATTGTATCTATCTTTGCTACTGGTGTGAATGTCTGTTCACTGTCCACACCTTCTTTCTAAGCAAAACCTTTTGCAACTAGTCTTGCTTTATGCTTATCCACAGTTCTGTTAGACTTATACTTATCCCTAATAATCCACTTGCACTTGATTGCTTCCTTGGGTAGCTTCATCAGTTCCCATGTTTGATTCTTTTTGATGGATTGCATTTACATTTCCATGGATTTTTGCCATTCCTGACTTGCTTCTTCAAATGCTTGTGGCTTATCCACAATTTCTACAATTGTCAGTGACCCAGTAATGCAAAATTCACGCGCATTAAATTTCTTTGTGTATTTCTTCCACTTTTTTGCTATGGGTGCTTCCTTTGATTGTCTTTCAGTCTTCAATCCATTCTCACGCTCCAAATATGCTATCTTGGAATCTTCCAATGTCTTCACGTATCATTCAGTTGCTTTTTGCTTGTGTTGCTTGTACTTTCTTCTCTGCTTTGAATTCTAGGAAGCATTACTTGTTCTTCATCAGAATCACAGCCTCCTACTTTTCATTATTCTTCCATGTCTTTCAAGATCTTCTTGTATCTATAGCTTGAAGCCGTGATATCCATGTTCTTTGATTTCCCCATGAACCCTTATGTAGGGGCTGGGCTGGTAATTAAGGATTAACTGTTAAATTTTGGGTTAGGTGGGTTTGATACAGAAAATTAAAATTTCATATACTTAATGCAAAAAGTAAATGTAACAAACTAGTACTGAAGCAGAATGATACAGCTGTAACTAAGCAAGATAAATTTAAAACATAATTTTCATCTCTTTCAACTTTAACACTCCCAAAGAGGTCCCTGTGTTAAAGTTGAAATCTTCAGTAACATGTAATCAGCAGCAGTAGTAAACTGACAGGAGCATATCTAAATCATAATAAAAAGGAACAAGTTAGAATACTTACCTGGAGTGTTGGACTCTTCCTTTTATACTCAGAAAAATAACTTTCAGAACAGACTGTGCCTCTCAGACGCAGTCACGCAAGTCAATCAAGGGGAACAATCTGACCCTTACCTGAGGGTTAGTACAAACCCGAGAGAGAGAGATGATAGGCTGTAGTATTGTCAACTAGGTAAGGACAAAGAGACAGCAGTGGAGGTCATTAACAGTCAAATCACAGTGACAGCCAAAAGCAAGGCTCAGCACAAGTGGTCTGATCCAAAAACAAATCTCAGCACATAGATCTAATCCAAGCAATATCTCAGCATAATATATCAGACTTTAACAAGTTCTCAGACCAATAGATCAGACCACAATAAAGTCTTAGTACATAGATCAGATCCCACACAATAGGTTAGAGTCTTAACTCAATAGATCAACCCACAAATGGTCCACAGAGGATAGTGGCCTCCACACACATCAGTAAACAACCCTAGATCTGACACAGGAGGCCACGGCCTTCAGTAACATGGCAGAGGCAGCCCACAGACAGCCTTTAGAGGCTGCGATCTGCTCTCAGGAAGTCTTGGCAGGCTCAACAAGGGCAACAAAGGTTCACGGCTTCCATAGGCGAACTCACAGCAGGCAGTTCAAACTTTAAACCCCAACAGGCTCACGGTTACCTCAAAAAGGCTTACGGTATGCTAAACCAGACTAGCTAAGCTCACGGCAGGCACAAAATAGTCTCACAGATCAGATCTGGGTTCAACAAGCTCATGGGTAGCAGATCTGGGCTCAATAAGCTCACGGCAAAGGCAGATCAGTGCTCCAAGGTTCACGGCTAGGTCACAAAAATGGCAGCAGCTGTCACGGGTGGATAGATCAGACTTCCACAGGGTCACGACCTTCCTCAAAATGCTCACAGGTCAGCAAAAAATAATCCTCAAAGGATCACGGCTCAATCACAGATGACAGCAACAAGCTTTTGATCAAACCCTAGAAACATAAAACCCTTGACGTCAACCTACACACTCCCATTAGATCAGATCTGAAAAAATGTGATAATGATAGTCTCCAGCAGGTGGGTGGCCTAGACAAGCAGCAGTAACTATCCTTAAACCCTTGATGTCAAGTAGTACAAAAGCAGAGCTGAGATGTGTTGATAAGATGATCTCAACATGAGAAATTAGACTTCCTTATATAGGATCTTAATGACTTCTAGAAAAGTTATAAATTAATTCTTTAATAACTTAGGATTCCATTAATTAAGGAGGGTGTTGTCCACCGAGATGCACACCAGCAGCAGAAATCTTTCGAAAGCTGTCTCTTCACTACAAGTGAGAGAAGTGTGGCCTTGGGTGTAAGCAATGAGCTAGGTACTGTCACCTAAATCTCAGCTCCTCCGTTTAAGCTAACTCCTAACGAAGCCAAGGGGGGTAGTCCCTACAAAGAGTTAACTATGGCTCAATGTTTTAAGTGTTTTAATTGTGTGGTGATGCGGATGGGTGTTGTTTAGGAGTTTTTTGATGAATGAAAGGTCCTCAACTTTATAATAAACACAAGATAAAATGCAATCCACGTTGCAAACAAGATGTAAGCTCGACAGTATAAAAAGACTTGTAAAATGAAAGCATCCACAGATATATAACTTCCAATGAACAAATGGTTCAATTTAAATTTAAAGCATATGAATATAAAAGACTAGTGCCTTATCCATTGGGTGAAGGAGTCAAAGATGATTGAATGTAGTGCTGGGGGATGCTGAATATATAGGCTTAGTAACTGTTTGTGAGAACTTTGTGCAAATTATCTTGGTAAATTAAAAAGTTTTAGTGGTCTTGATTATTAGGCTAAGAACAAAGAGATAAGCAAAAGTTCGGAAAGTGATACTTTCAGTGGCATCCACTCTGATGATAGGTCGGAACCATCCAGATTGCAAAAGGTAAGTGTCCGATGACTTAACCATCCCGAACTTGACAACGACACTTCCGGCACCACCAGGTTTAGGAATCTTTGCCTCCCACTTAAAAGTATTTCTCGAAAAGATCAATGCCGGCACGTTGGTTGGGGTAATGTTTTATTAGATTTTCACTTATGAGATTAACAAAATCCAACACCTTTCTGAGTACTAGCCCAACCCTTTTAGGTTGGCAGAGCATACAGGTGTCAGACAATAACCAAGATAAATTAATTAATGGGGTGTGAGTTGGAATATTTTAAAAGTTGTTTAAGCACACAGTTCAACTCTCTGATAGAGAGCGCTCTTGACTTAGTCTTAAGACCAAAGTTCAAGAGACTTTAATTAATCTGAATGTCTAATGCAAGGGAAATGCAACAACTACTATGCTCTCCGATAGAGAGTGCTCTTGACTTGAGTTATTTCAAGTTCAAGAGGCTTTGTTCATTGTTAAAATAGAAGCAAATTGTAAGCATGAACGCATGTGATAACTCAATAAGATGGGAAAATAAAAGACAAAGATATCACTTGCAGAGATGAACAACTAACATTCTACAATAAAATGAAATCAAACTATTCGGCCAAGATTTAAACTAATCTAAGAAAAATAAATAGGTGGGATCAAGCTCCGAACAAGGTGACCACTAGAACCACCAGTCCTTGAGAAATTCCAGCTAGCTGAGTTTCGACAAGGAGTCTAATGGGGAAAGAGAAGTAACCACAAAACTATGTGGCCCTGCCCAAGGATACTATCTTAAGTCAAGACTTGGAAGAGGACTAATCTAAGCACAAAAAATGAAAATTAATCTAAGTACTGAAAGTAAATCTACTCTAAGAAAACAAGGACACTCTTCCCCAAATGGGGAAGAAAAACCAAAGTGTGGGAAGCCTTATCCCACTTTTGCCTTTTATTATTAAAGTGATACAATATTTTGGATTTTCAACCTTTAGAAGAGATAATAGAAATGGAGATGAACTTTGAAACTCTTAAGAGTTTTACAATAAAAAAGGAGAGTATTGAATTTATTGGTTTGAGGCTTGGTTCCAAGCTTCCTTTTGTCTTCTTGTAATGATTTTCTCCTTCCACTCCAAGTTTTCTTTTTGATTTAGCTTTGTCTCACACCTACACACAACAAAGATCTCAAACTACAAGCACCCTTTAGCATTAGTCCAAATCAAAAGAAAACTAGTAATTGGAACTATTTGAACTTAGGCTTGAAATATGAAGTCTAAGATGCTAAATAGCATGAGATTCAACTTTAATTTATTTAAAAGGTAAAACGGACCAGCAAGCAAACAAAGCCTAAAATGCTAGAAAAGAGATCTAATCTATGGCAAAAATGGAAATATTTTTGTAGGGAGTTTTAATCTTTTGAATGAGAACTACTATATGAATAAAAAATTAACAAAATAACTGTAAGCTAACACCTAAAAATGAACTAGATCTAACAATGCAACTTATGTAGTGTAAAGATGCCTAACCACTAACTTTAAACAAAAAGAAACAACTAACCTATACTAAAACTTAACAATACTTTAAAGCTAGAAGCTAATGCAAAAGTTTAATGATTTTTTAATGTTTTTGTGATGTGCTTTTTAGGGCTCCTGGAAGATGGACGAGAGGAGACCTAAGCGATAAGCAAGGAGGGAGACGAGAGCAAAGAGGGGAAGAAAACGAAGGGAGGAGAAGAAAAACGAAAGGGAAGAAGGAGGGGAGACTAGGGTGAAAAACGAGAGCTAAAGAAGGCTTTTATAGGGCAAAAAAGAAGAAAGGCAAATGGATGTAGGAGACCTAGGGCTACTAGGACGAAACTAGGAGAAGAAGAGACGAATCTAGGCCCAAAACACAAGAGCAAGAGAGAGGCAAAACGAATAGATGAGGATAGGGCCAAAGCAAATCAAGAAAACCAATCAAATACAAGGTGGGATCTACCTCCGAAACAAGGTGATCACTAGAAAACTAGCCCAAGAAAACCTTCTAGCTAGCTAGATGTCCACAGGGTGCTAGTGAGGATAGAGAAGCAACCACAAAACAATGTGGCCCTTGGGATGAAATCCCAAGGTGCTATCTCAAGTCAAAACTTTTGGTATAGAAATGCAGAAAGAAGATTTAAAAGTGTCTTGTAACCAAAGAATGTAGTGACTTTTGTTGATGGATGAAGAGGCGAGTCTCTTCTTTATGTTTCTTCTCTTGAGATGAGAAGAACTTTGAAAACCTGCAAAAGAATTTGATTAGGTGCTAATAGCCATTGATGAGCAAAGAGCTTGATCTCCAAGCCATTCTCCACCTGGTGTGAATCCTGCAAAACCCACACCAATTAAACAAGTCAAACCGAACAATATATTTCTAAGAATGTAGAACATATACTGAATAATGTAATGCTTGAAATAAAGATAAGGTGAGAAAGATATCACCAAACAATGTGAAAGACAACCCCAAAAGACTCTTGCATGGACCTCCAAAGTCACTTCTTTATTCAAAAATCAAACAGATATTACAATGATATTTGGGCAGAGTGTTCATGCTCAAAAAATCCATGAGAGAATGGCCAAAATGGCTTCTCTTTATAGCAAAAACTAGCTACCTAACACCTAATTCGAATTGGCAATCTAGGAGAGCCAATGGCGCTTGACACTAGTTCGAATTCCAATCTAGATCTCAATCAACCCCATGGTCAAGCAAAGCTTGGAGTTAACTGACCAAACAAATCGAATCTCATTAATGAGATGAGGAGGTGGCCTCCACCTTGGCAAGGCGCCCCTCATCTCCATCTTGGAAGTATCACCCAACAAATAACCACTTGCCACATGGAAAACTCGAGCTCCAAAGGAAGATTGACGTGAAGGAGGAGAGAACACGTGATGATTTGGTAGTTGGCTTGGAGTTAATTCGATTTGCACTTGAGATCTTGGTAGTTGAGAGTGGGAGGTGGCCTCCACCTAGGCAAGGCGCCCCCACTCCCATTCAATGCAACTCAAAATCGAATCAATCCTCATTTAATAACATGCCACATAACCAAATCGAGTTCTGCATGCAGGTGGGCGAATTCTCCTGGAGTTAAACTCATCCGGTGACTGGATAGTTGACTGGAGCTGATTGGAGATGACTGGAATCCTCATTAATGCCCAGTGCCATGTCAATTAGCCTTTTATTTTAATCCATTTGGATTATTTTGGAGAGATTTGGATTATCTCCAAATAATCAATTTTCTATATTTTAATTAACAATTTCTCTGTGAATGGCATTTTTGAGAAATTATTAATTATGAGGTTGAATTGACATCCGAAACTTAGGATAAACTGGTCTGGGGATCATGAATGATTTTTGGCTTAAGGTTGGAGCCTTCAATCACTGAATTCGGATCCCAGATGACTGACATATTACAAATTGAGATTTCTCTATTTAAACTATAGAGAAATTTATTTAAAATTTAAAAAAATAATTAAAAACCCAAAACCGGAGGACTTAGGACATGACCAAAACCTATTCTAATAGTGTCTAGTAGGCTTATATACATTAGTTGGACTCTAATAACCCCCCATGGCTCAGATTTTCAAAATCGGGCATTCTAGCTTTGGAGGAAGCGGGAGAAAACCTCATCGATTATAGCTCAGCTATAGGCAAAGTATAATTGACAAGGGAAAAAACTCCCTGGAATACCTTAGTTGCTTAATCAAGTCATGGGGAACCGAGACACTCAGAATCTTACTAGTACACTTTATTACAAACCCCATGGGGCCATGGTCATGTTGACTGAAAAACAAAACTGACTAGCCAAAATTGGCTAGGCACAAATGCTGGATCATCTGATACATTGGAGTACAAACATTCATCATGTTTGTCAAATGGCGGCTCTTCAGATAATCCAACTATGGTACAAATAAGTTGGTAACAGAGGGTACCAACAATTTGAATTAAGACACCAAACAAAAATAGGGGTCACAACTTATGAGAATAAAAATATAATTAAGGTGTCTTTAAGTGGTGGGTACTAGGGTCATAACAAGGGGTCTTAGGTACCACAATAAATGAGGGTATTAACACAGGGACCAATAAGACCACATCAACATAAGCCATAAAATAAGTAAAGGTACATGACCCACAACCCATAGGACCAAGGACATCAAAGTGTTCAAAGTCAAGACAACTCAAGGTGAGTAGATAACCCTTCTAACCATAAGTCAGGGTGGTAAACAAAACAAGGTGCTAAACCTTTTAATCACAAGACCAAGAACAGCAAGGTGGGAAGACCAAGGGTGAACAACCAAGGTGGGGTTACAACCATTCATCCCTCTCTCAAATGTACAAGTGTTCCATACACTAACTAAAAGTTCATCATCACTGTATAAGGAAGGTCCACATTGGATGATGTGATCCCGTGGTCCTCCTGACTGCTCCTAAGGTCAAGCGCCAGTGACTCCATCAAGGGGTGGCTAGTCCCTTGAGAAGACCATCTAGCTCAACCATCTAGTTAATTGACCAAGATCCACCTGGTTAACTGACCAGGTATGTACTTGCAGGAACCACTTGGTCCTTGTCACCAAGAATCCGCCTGGTCCCAAACCAGGAAGTCTCTGTCTCAACCTGCAGGATCTGCTTGGTCCTCGTCACCAAGAAACTGTTTGGTCCTAGACCAGAATACCCTAGAGACAAATAGGGTCCCTAGCCACATGCTAGGGACTTTGCCATGGCATCAACTTGCTTGGTCCCCGACCAAGAACCCCAAGAGACTGCTGGGGGCCCTAGGGTACCTTCTAGGGACTTACTCTGCCTGGTTAACTAACCAGGAACCCTAGTTAACTGACTAGGGTACCATCCTCCTTGAGAATGGTCTTGCAGCTGCACTAACTTTAACATTAACGAGTTTATTATGGATGCCTAATTAGGGATTAAGTAACTAATTATTCAAATAAACCATATCTTTACATAATGATTAATATAACTCATAACTGTGTTTACAGATTTAATTCTGGAAAGTAAAAGAAATAAATTATTTATTAATGCAAATCTTTTCTAAATTATGCACAAATTGCTGAAGGTTTAGGAATTAACAACTCAGGTAAGAGTTGCAGTCAATTAACTCACTTGCAACAGCAATTAAAACAATTTTATTTAACTAGCAGCCATGGAAAGAAAATTGCAATTAACATTTTAACAGAATAGAGTTGATTTGAACCCAACCAGACAATATAATGAACAGTAATATACATTAACTAACCAATTTGAGATTACTTTACCTTGACTATACAATTTACTAACCAATTTAAACTGAAATAAGAAGGGAGAACTGTTACTCACCTGGTTGAGGGAGCAGGCTGAATTCCCAGTTGTAGAAGCCTCCTTGCCCTTCAGCTGCCAGCACCTTCCTCTTCCACAGCAACAGAGTTGGGGGGACAACTCTCCACCCAACCAACCCTCAGCAAAAGCTGAGGCCCCCGAGCCCCCAGCAGATAATCCATTATGCCAGTCTTAAGCAACCACAAACCTCACTGCCCTCAATTCTCCTCTCCAACAGCTCATCAGACCAAAAACTCAACAGGATAAACGAGAAAACAGTCAACAACCTAGGTGAAAACCACCCACAACAACAACAATTAACCTAGCAAACCAGCTCTCCTCCTGCCATACCAGACCCCCTAAGCAAATGGATGACCCCCCATTCTTCCCTCCATTCCCTCTTTTATGCATGTAAAGTAATTATTTATTAATTTTAAATTTATTTTGCATGGGTGCCAAATGGCCCCCATGCACTTAATCCTCCTAATCTCACTTAATTAGTTTAACTAAACTTTATTAATAATGCAGTTGTTTTAGCTTTTCCATTGTTTTCTCTATTTATTAATTTTGTTGTGCTTATTTAACTAATTACTCCTACCTATGCCTATTTAACTATTTAACTAATCTATGCTTATACTACCTATGCTTATTTAATTAATTATTCCTAAT
This sequence comes from Larix kaempferi, assembly GCA_027924585.1. Lineage (NCBI taxonomy): Eukaryota > Viridiplantae > Streptophyta > Pinopsida > Pinales > Pinaceae > Larix > Larix kaempferi. The sequence goes on along the minus strand of BSBM01000341.1, from coordinate 2,514,085 downwards.
TAATCTTTGGAGTGTTACACCTTAATTAAACTTCACATTATGGCTTAGTGATCTCTCACTTCTCCAATTCAAATAATTTATATGTCTTTGACCTCCCATCATACTTGAGAAAGATGCATTTTTGGGATTTGTCATCCAGCTTATGCCTCTTGTTGTTTGACACATAAGCATATGTCATGTTCCCAACTATTCGTAAATGCTTTATTGTTGTCTTGATTCTGCCCCATGATTCTTCTAATGTGGTGTTCCTCACTACCCTTGTAAGACTTGTTTATGTGATAAAGTTATAAGCCACACAATATATTGCTTTTGCGGAGAATTTTATTTCCCGGATCCTTTTGTTTCATCATGCTACGGGCTATAGCCATAATTGTTGGATTTGTCCGTTTTGCTACACCCTTTTGCTAGGGTGTATAAGTAATTGGTAACTGCTCTCAAATTTCTGTATATTTACAATAGTTATGGAATGCTAAGAAGTTCTATGTTCCTCTGTCAAATCCTACACTTAAATTCTCCGATCACTCTCTCTCTCAACTTCCGCTTGAAACTTCACAAATCTTGGAAATGCTTGAGACTTTGCTTCCAGGAAGTATGCACATCATCTGATTGCAGTGATCTACAAAGGTCATGGAGTACTTTTTTTTGCCCATAGATTGTGTTCTCAGCGGGCCAATCAAGTCTGTGTGCTCAAGTTCAAGTGGAGCCTTAGCGTGCCATGCATTTCCTTTTGGCAATAATTCCCGTGACTGCTTTCTCGTAATATAGGCTTCACATACTAAGAGAACTATGGAGGTTGTTGAGATCAAACTAAGAGAGCTGTTTTATGAATGGTTAAGACAAATGGAGCTGCTATACATGCCACAATCAGCCTTAACTTGCTGTTAAATAAGGCAGAAATATTCTTGGAGGGCCCAAAAGGTGCCACCCTTAGACCATGCTATGAGGGTGTGTTCTACAATAAAGTATTAATCCAGCAACAACTCTTTGATAGATGCAAGTTAATACATTCAGAAATAAAACAACAAAGAGAATAAGAGGGGGAAATCCTCACATTAAATGCTTCCAATGTGGTAAATAATAAAATATACCCCTCCCTCCTGGCCTCCCAAGCATGTTCTTTACAAGTAATTTCTAGCATCACCAACAACAATTAGAAATGAAAAAAAATTAGCTTCACATTAATAAGAGATAACCCTTGCACTTCTTATTATGTCTTCAAAAAGATGTACAACAAATGTAATATCCCTAACTATGCTAGGCTTAGGATATTGGTTTCTGGTTGTGTGTTTTCCTCAAACAGTTTGCATGACAAGTGTTTATGACTTTCTACAAACAGTTTGCATACATTCTGATGAAGATATTTCGTCAAACACATTGCAAGTATTCCAAATACACATGAAATAGGAGAGACAACATGAGCATTTTTATTATGAATAGAAACTCATATCACAACAACACAATTCTCTAATGGCTGCTAATAGCCATGGCAGCTACAAAACATCAATGAAACACATAAAATGCAAACCAAAAACTGAGAATAATGCCACAGCTGATGCATCACCTCCAAAGTCTCTCCTAGCCCCCAAAACCCTGCCACAAATGATGTTGTCCAACCCCAAAGGCAATCTGCCCTCCAACAACAAGAAGTGGCCTTGCGGCCCTATCTCCTATGCCCCAACTATTGCCAAAATCCTCATGTCTCACTAGAGTCTCCATGGCTCAACAAAATGGGTGAGTCCACCCCCTAAGGAGCCTCCACGACCCTCCTGTTCTCATGAACCGACAAATATTATAGGGTCGAGCCCTCTAGGAAACCCCACGAGGTCTCCCAAGTGCCAATAAACCCCCAAGAAGGCTGCTGCGGCCTCCTCACACCCTTACGGCCTGCACAAGAGATGAATCGGCCCTCAAGGAGCCACACGAATCCCTGCCAATCCCTCCTAGTGCAACGAACCTGCAATTAGATGAGATTGCCCTCCCCAAAAGAGCTCCACGAACCTCCTAAGCTGATCGATACTCCTGTTAAATTTTGGTTAGGTTTAGGGTTTGATGCAGAAAAATCAAATCTTATATACTTTAATGCAAAAATTCAATATAACAAATTTATACTAGAGCAGAATAGTACAGCAGTAACTTAAACAAGATAGTTCAAAACATAATTTTCATCTCTCAACTTTTCACCTTTAACACTACCAATGGGTTCTTGTGTTAAAGTAATCTTCAGTAACATGTAACCAGCAGTATAAGATTAATAATAAGTAGTCTAATCAATAAGAAGAGCAAGTTAGGGTACTTACTTGGAGTGTGGAACCCTTCCTGTTTTATACTCAGAAAATTTTACTTTCAGAAAAGGACTGTGCCTCTCAGAGGCCAGTCAATCACTAGGAACCGGTTGACCCTGCTAGAGGGTTAGTACAAACCAGAGAGAGAGATGACTGGGCTGAGGTATAAACAAATAGTCAATGACAGTCAGAAACACAGTGACAGTCTAAATCAAAGCTCAGTCTAATAGATCAGATCCCAAAAAGTGTCAGCACATAAGTTTAACCACTAGCAAGTTCTTAACACAGAATATAGACCACAAATAAGTCTCAGTGTATAGATCTTGTCAAAAGGAGGGCTCAACATACATACAACAGACCCAAATAAAATCTCAATAAATAGATCTGACTCACAGAGGTCACGGCCTTATCAAATATGTACTCAGCAGCTAGATCAGACCCACACAAGGTCACGGTCTTCACATAATAGACAATATCAGACCCACACGTGAGAGCACATAGTAGTCAGATTAGACTCGAGCAAACCACAAACAAGTGGATCATGCGAAGGAGGGTTTACGACCTCCACCAATGGACTCTCAGCAGGCATACACAAGGCAGATCAGATCCCTTAAAGCTCAGTTTGGACTTCAAACAAGACTCAAACAGTAGATCAGATCTCAAGTAAACCACAGAGCAGCAGGACGGGTCTCAATCAAACCACAGGAGAGCAGATCAGACTCAACCCAAAACCCTAGCAGGCAGACCGAATCTCTAGATAAGCAGATTGGATTCTTCTAGCAGCAGATCGGACCTCATACAAGTAGATCGGGTCTCAGACTAACAACAAGGAGCAGATCTGGGCTATGCGAATTTGAACTGGGTTCAACAGAGTTTGCAATTAGCAGAATTGAGCTCATGGCCCTCCTCTAACAGGTCACGGCTAGGACACCAGCAGCACAATAAAGACTTCAAGTTAACCTCTGAACAATTAATAATATCAGATCTGGAACTGTAGTAATCTATAGCAGGTGGGCGGCCTCAACAAGTGAACAAGCAATCAACATGTAACCAAGACGTCAAGCAGAGCTCAATCCAATCTGAGATGTAATGTTTTTTTTAACATGACAAATGAGGAGGAAAGACTTCATTATATAGAACATTAAAGACTTCTAGAAGAATCATAAAATAATTCTTTACACAAGTTAGGGTTCCATTAAATTAGGGTAGTACCAATAAGTTCAAAACAATAAAATATAAAATATAAATAAAGTGACTTGGGTGGGTACCAACATTTTAGGGTCAAAACAATAAAGTCACTTATAAACAACATAAGAAATAAATAGGTGACTTTAGGTGGGTACTAGGGTCATATAATTAAATAGGTGAGGGTACAAGGACCAACACATGGTACAACATAAAATAAGTGTGGGTAGATGACCCATAACGCCCAGGACCAAGGGTATACCACAAAGTGGACAAACAACCATAGTACCCATAGGATCAAAAACATCAAGGTGGTACAAATCAAAACAATTCAAGGTGGGTAGATGACCCCACTAACCACAAGTCAAAGACAAGGTACTACAAGACCAATAATCAACAAGGTGTAAAGACCAAGGATGAGCAACCCAGGTGGGATACAACCAATCATCTCTCTCTCAAATGTACAAGTGTTCCATACACAACCTGAAAGTTCATCATCATTGTATAAGGAAGGGTCCACACGGGATGATGTGATCATGTGGTCCTCTAGACAACTCCTTAGGTCAAATGCTAGTGGCTCCATCAAGGGGTGGCTAGTCCCTTGAGAAGACCATCTAGCTCCACCATCTCGAAGACCTAGGAGAAGAAGACATCACACATCATCATCTTCGTCCATTGACCAAGATCCACCTAGTTAATTGACCAAGTATGTCACTGCAGGAACTACTTGGTCCTCGTCCCCAAGAATTTGCCTAGTCTCACACCAGAAGGTCTTTGTCTCAACTTGCAGGACCTGCTTTGTCCATGTGACCAAGAAACTATTTGGTCCTTGACCAGAATACCCTAGAGACAAATAGGGGCCCTAGCTACATGCTAGGGACTTTTGCCATGGTATCAACCTTCTTGGTCCCCGACCAAGAACACCAGGAGACAGTTGGGGGCCCGAGGGTACCTTCTAGGGTCTTACTCTTTACTCTGCCTGGTTAACTTGACCAGGAACCCTAGTTAACTGATTAGGGTACCATCCTCTCTGAGAATGGGTCTCACAGTTGCACTAACTTTAACACCTCCAAACTAAAGACAACAAGAAGATGAAGCTCCAATGGAAATTTTGGACGGATTCCTCTCTTTGTCTAGCTAGGGTGGATTTTACACCATCGAAACCAAACTCAAGTGGAAGGGTTTTGTCAAAACCCCAATGAAAACCTTGGCTCCAAGAGCACTTCTCACAAGAGATAATCAAATTGTAATCAGGAAAGTGATGCGCTACCCTTCCTTTATACTTCTTCAAGCCCCTTCTAGATCTTTCCTCTTTGACTTAATTCATATGACCCTTATTCCCCTTATACTTTTTAACTTAAAGATTAAAGTCACTTTATAACCCTTTTTAACCCCTTTCTAATGCTGGAAGATGACCAATTGGCTTTTAGGACATTCTCGGACACCGAAAGCCGCTTTCTCCTAATCCCAACCTTTAGATCTTTTTGTCCTGGTTCAAACAAGCTATTACACTAAGGTATTCACTTAGATAATGTGATCCCAATAACACCATTAGTGCATTTAATTAAATTAAGCTCAATAATAACCCCAAATTATGGGAATCGTCGAAATGACACGGAACCAAGAGCAAACTATGTGGAAGTGATCTCGATGATGAAAAATGGTAAATAGACTAGGTTGGGCCTCATATTACTCTTCCAAATCCTTCGAGCTCATCGATAACATAACCTCACCCTTTTGTCTAGGCTGACATAAGCCTTAGAAGTTATCCCTAACTGCGGAATAGGGGAACCCAAAAATGGGAACTGGAAATGATACCAGGGTCCCAAACCAACTGGGAAGAGGTGAAGCGTCCTTCACTCAATACACAGTTCGACAATGTACTGACATAAGAACTCTCTTGAATACTGTCGATAAGTAGAGCAACTCAATACTTGAACAAATTGATCAACCCCCCAAAGAAATTCTCTATTAGGGAACCAATCTCATGAAAGCAGAAATTGGCTCTCGCCTCTGTGTCAGCTGCTAAACTATCTAATACTGAAATTCCGGGGTCCCAAGCTAATCTCAGAAAGGGACCACCATGCTGACGTCGTGCCACTTTGATCATAACAATGTTGCACGACTCAGACTCGACAAATACTCGGCTAGCATATGACTCGTAGACTCGAGAAAAACTCGGGAAAGACTCGGGACCAGTGTAGTTTCACTCGGCCAAGACTCGCGAGTCTCGCCGAGTCTGGCCGAGTCAACTGCCAGCCGCTTAATCGCGACAGACTCGTAGCCCTAACTCGGCACTCGCGGGTTTAGGGCAAACTTGTGGAAACTCGGCAAACTCGTGAACACTCGGCGTCACTCGTGGATACTCGTCGTTCGGTTTGGCGTACATCGTGGCAGTTAATGGGCCCTATTTTACCACCGCGGGGTTTCATATTGGCGCCAAAAGAATGGCGCGAAAGTTTGGCGTCGGTTTTGAGCCTTTAAGAAGGCGTTCGGGGTCCTCCTCCATTCATAGCAAGCTGCGAAGTGACTGAGAGTGAGCCGCGAAGTGACTGAGAGCGAGTGAGTTCCGAGTTGAGGGTTCATTTCCGAGTCGAGCCGCGAAGTGTTTTTCAAGTTGATTTCCCAGTCGAGGGTTCGAGTTGCTAGTATCTATAGTTTGCAGAGGCCAAGACAGAGCTGGGTGCTGGGTGCTGGGTTCCGGAGTTTGGTCGCCTGCTACCGTTGCTCCCGCTTGCTCGACATCAGACATCGGCTGCCAGCTACAGGTTGGTCGATATTTAGTATTTATTTATTTATTTTAATGCTGTTTAAAATGTATATTTTATATATGTTTCAAATCTAAATTTTATAAATGTTTTAAATTTTATAAATGTTATTAATAATATATTTTTTTATTATGTTTTATATTATGTTATTTTAATGTTTATAAATGTTATTAAATTTTAATTTTATATATGTTTTAAATTATGTTTTAAATTTTAATTTTATGCTTTATATATTATGTTTTAAATTTTAATTTTATATATGTTTTTTTAAAGTTTTAATTTTTATTTTTAAATTACAATGTAATATATGTAATCATATATTACATTGTAATTTAAAAATAAAAATAAAAACTTAAAAAAAACATATATAAAATTAAAATTTAAAACATAATAAATTAATAACATATAACTTTCTATATTAAAAAGCATATACCTTGCTTCAGTTTTATATTTTTTTCAATGGACATATAACTAATATTCTTTCCGTATGTTCCTATTTGTATGTCATTCAATTTTTATGACAACGAATTCATGGAGATATATGTTGAAAACTTGAAACATTCCAAATGGACACCTTGTTTTCTTTTATTGTTCTTATGACGCCTGAATTTGCTGTTTTGTTTGAGGCAAGCTGGCCCTTAAAAGATTATAGTGGAATTAAGGTTTTAGCTTCAGTTTGGTCATTGGTTAAAAATGAACGTAACTGTTTGGAGTCCATCACAGGGGTCTGTTGTTTATTGACGAGTGAACCGTTTTTGTTTTTTGTTTTTGTTTTTATCAATGTTGGACGATTTTTTATGATCATCAATGTTGGAGATGGGAAGCCTTATAATTGGTTAAATGTCTTCATAATAATATATAAGTTTAAGTTTTTGTAAATAATGTTAAGAAATTTTTTATTTTATCAAATTTCTATTTTTTTCTAGAAGGTGGCAATGTCATATATATTTGAAATTTGAATTTTTTATGTTAATTTATGTTTTTGAGATTTTTTTTAAATTTCATTTTCAATTTTCTATTTGAGTTTTTTGAATTTGTTAAGTTTATTTTTTTATTTTAAGTTTTTAATGGTTTTTTTGGGCTGCTGCCATGACTGCCATGACTGCCTGTAGGCAGTCATGGCATGAGCATGTTGATGCCATGAGCATGTTGATGCCATGACTGCCTACAGTGGCAGCCTACATGCCTGTAGGCAGTCATGGCAGCAGCCCAAAAAAACCATTAAAAACTTAAAATAAAATAATAATAAATTTAACAAATTCAAAATTGAAAATGAAATTTAAAACAAATCACAAAAACATAAGAAAATTATAAATTTATTTGAATTTTGTTTTTTAATTTTTTAAATTTGTTAAGTTGTTTTTTTTTTATTTTAAGTTTTATTTTCATTTTTAAATTGTTTGGCTTTGGCATGCTGATGCCATGACTGCCCAGTGGCAGCCTACATGCCTTGTAGGCAGTCATGGCCGCAGCATGCCAAGGCCAAACCATTAAAAAATGAAAATAAAACTTGAAATAAAAAAAGAACTTAACAAATTTAATTTAATTTAACAAATTACATTTAATTTTAATTCATAAATAAAATTTAATTTTAATTGTTTTTAACTTTTTCCTCTCAGATCGTCATCCATGGCACCTAAGGGGAAATCTGGAAGGGCTCTTGATAAAGCATGGGAACATTGTGTCCGGGTGGTCCCAGGGCAAGACAATCAAGTCAAGTGCAAGTACTGTCCAACGATTATGTATGGGGGCATAAACAGGTTAAAACACCACTTAGCTCGAGTTGTGTGCAAAGATGTCATAGTTTGTGATGGCTGCCCTGAAGAAGTCACAGCGGAAATGAACGCTGCTTTGGAAAGCATCAAAGACCAAAATGCCAAAAGATCTAGGCTGAGGTTTGAAACTGCAGGGATGGGCAGATCTCCAATGGGACCCCCAGGTAGTTGTTCATCAAGTTTTGCACCAGGTGCTACAGCAAGTCCATCTATCACCTCTCATTTCATCCTTCCTCGTACGACCCCGGGATCTCAACCAACCTTGGACAGCTTTAATGAAAGGAAAAGGAAGGAGGCAGATATGGCAGTGAGGAGGTTTTGGTACCATGACAGCCTATCCTTCAACATTGCAAGGTCTCCATTTTATCAGCCCATGGTAGATGCTATTGCAAGCGCTGGCCCTGGATACAAAGCCCCCTCATACAGTGCACTTAGGGGGAAAGATCTAGATGAGGAGTTGCAGTGTGTCAAGGAACAGTTGGAGAGCATTAAAAGCTCATGGGAGTTTACCGGTTGCACAATCTTGTCAGATGGGTGGACAGATCAGAGGAATAGAACGATCATAAATTTTCTTGTGGCTTGCCCTAAAGGAACCATGTTCCTGAAATCTGTTGATGCATCCTCACATGTGAAAGATGCAAATCTAATATTTTCATTGTTAGCAGAGGTTGTTGAAGAAGTGGGGGCCAAAAATGTTGTCCAAGTAATCACCGACAACGCAGCAAATTATGTGGCAGCCGGTAAATTGCTTTGTGCAAAATACCCTTCTCTTTTTTGGACCCCTTGTGCTACCCATTGTATAGATTTGATTTTGGAGGACATTGGGAAGTTGGAGTGGGTGCAAGATGTGGTTCATGAGTGCAAACAAATCACCAAGTACATTTATAACCATGCTTGGGTGCTGAGTCTTATGAGAGAGCACACAGAAGGTGAGCTCAGTCGCCCTGCTGTCACACGGTTTGCAACCAACTTTCTCTCCCTCCAAAGCCTTCTTAATGAGTACCAAGCATTGAGACGGATGGTTAGTAGTAGGGAATGGATACATTATAAGGACAGCACAAAACCAGATGCAATGGCTATGAGCTTGTCTGTTCGTAGAGATAGTTTATGGGAGGAAGTCACTGAGATTGTCAGCATGACAGAACCACTTGTGAGAGTGTTGAGGATCATGGATGGTGACAAACCACCAATGGGGTATGTTTATGAGGGGATGGACAGGGCCAAAGAGGCCATCAAGGTCTTCTATAAGGGGGATGAATCAAAATATCGTCCTATATGGGATATTATTGATTCCAGGTGGGACAGGAAACTACATTCACCATTACATGCAGCAGGGGCATATCTCAATCCGAGCATATTCTATAATGCAGGGTCTAAAATTCAAAAGGATCCTGAGGTGATGAGAGGTATGATGATATGCATTGAGAGGATGCACCCCAATCAAGAAACTCAAGACTTGATCAATATGCAGCGAGATATGTACAAGGACTCATATGGCATGTTTGGATTTAGCTCAACACGTCGTCTCAGGGAGAAGAAAATGCCATGTAAGATTCAATTTGTAATTCGTTAAAATTTATTTTGCTAGTTTTATTTTTAAAGTTTGACATTGCAAAACTTGTAATCTTTGTTTATTTATTTTTATAACAGCCCAATGGTGGGTAGATTGTGGCACTGAGACACCACAACTACAGGAATTCGCCATCAGAATATTGAGTTAGCCTTGCAGCGCTTCAGGTTGTGAGCGCAATTGGTCAGTATTCGAGCACATCCACACCAAAAAGCGCAACAGGTTGGAGCATGAGAGGTTGGAGAAGTTGGTCTACATATATTACAACCTTCGGATGCTCACAAAACAGCTGCGGAGAAAGGATTTGGATCCAATTTTATTGGATCAAATTGATCTAGTCTCTGATTGGGTAGTGGAGGATGAAGCTCCTCCTGATTTGGCTTGGCTTGATGAAGAGACCGAGGGTCCCTCTGGTGTACCATTTTCTGAAATGGAAACGCCAAACACACCTTCATCACAGTTGATTTTTCCATCTAGTGATGTTGTCACTAGCTCTACTAGGGCCTATACTAGGCGTTCCACTGCTCATAGTCATGCATGACAATCGAGTTTGGACTTGGAGACACTATCTTTTTTGATTTTCTAGTTATGTTTACCTATGTATTTGAACTTGGTACTATGTATTTGAACTTGGTACAATTTTGGAATGTGTTCAAGGAATAATCTTTCAATTCACTATTTTGCATACAAATATGGAGTGTCAAATGTTGTATTATTAATTTTTATGAGATGATCTAATGAATTTCTGCATAGAATTGTTTTTATAACTTATATGGATTAGAAATGTCATTATCTATGTTTTTTGTGCTTAAAAGTTACCACATTTTTAATTTTTTTCATATTTTTCATATTTGCCGAGTCTTTGCCGAGTCTTATCCGAGTCTGCCGAGTCGGCTGAGTCCCAAGCCAGCCGAGTATTTGCCGAGTCCGAGTCTGACTACATTGCTCGGGACAGACTCGGCAAGGCTTGGCAAATAGGAAAAAAATTTAAAATATTGTACATTCTAGGCAAAAAAAAAAGAGGTTAAAAGCATTTCCAATCCATATAAGCTATAAAACAAAATATAACAAAATAAAAAATAAAAACTATATAACAAAAATAAAATAAATATAAAATAAATATAGCATAAATAAAAATTTAAAATTAAAAATTAAAAAATATATATATAATATATAACAGAAATTAAATAAAATCAAAACATATAACATAAATAAAATAAAAACAATATATATAGTTATACTATACTATACTATATAGTATATAGTTAAACTTTGTAACATAAATAAAAATATATATATAATTTATATTTTATAACATACAAACATAAATAAATAAAAACGCCGCTATTTTAGTTGGTTTGCTCGTAATTAGTTCCCGTCATTCGCCGATGGTAAAGATTAATTAGTTTATAGCATGCATGGTTAATTTATGAGCTATGCCCGGTTATATGCCCATCGTAGTGTAACCCGCTCAACAACCTTGTTCCTAGTAATTCAGGTGAGAGTTGAGCCTTTAGGCGGAGAAGCAGAGATGGTCTGAAACTTCATCACTGAAGGGGGTGGGGAACGGGATTGGGCTTTTGGCCGTGCTGCTTTTGTTTCGACCCGCTATACGATTTGTTGGCTTTGCTGCTCTCCACACACATACGAGGCCATTGGTTGTGCTGATGTCAACACGACGCGATGGGTTTAGTTGTTCGTCTCACCCTTCCACATAAAAAAAAATGAAGAACAGTCGACTTACCTGGAACAGGAAGAACGAACTGCACCTTCACGAATAGGAAGTAACAACATGAATCACGAACAGGAAGTGGGCGTATGCAGGCTTTTCCCTCCATTTTTTATCAAGCAAACCATAATTGCGTTGGCGTCCGCGGGCTTTCCCTTGCCGAGTTTCTGGACGAGTCCGCACGATTGTTGATCGATTTTGCGAGTTCCAGACAAGTGGACGAGTCTGGTCGAGTCTGCGAGTAGGTGGACGAGTGTTGGGCGATTACCCGGGACAGAGACCCACTCGTGGAGACTCGCGAGTTCCTCCCAAGTGGTGCTTCATTGGATCATAACCGTCCCACTGCCATGCCCAATCTGGATCCTGCTCTCTTGGAACTCCAAGCTGAAATACTTGTAAGGGTTGAACCTACCACCATGAATAGTGGCTTGCATAGGCATCCAGGTGAAGTCATAGCTTGCAAATCCACTGCCATACTCGATTTTGAATATTGGAAAAGGAAGTTTGTCCCGATCATTGGGAATCATTTCGAGCTACTCATGGACTCTAAACATTTCTCCACTGGATAACTCTGTCACCTGTGCTGCCCCATACTCCGAATAAATCACTTGGAAGTGCGTGAACTGGTCAATCACTGCATACAAACTATTTTCCCATTGCACCCTTGGTGAACCTGTGATGCATTTCGCCAACATACTCTCCAACTCTCGCCCAAAAATGGTCAAAGACTACATCAATCTTATGGGATGAGTGTGCTCCGACTTGCTCTACTGCCAAGTTGTACACTCTCCTATATCTCGCTCTACATTGTCCGCGAAGACCCTCCATGCCAACCTCTCTAGGGCAGGCCAAGATAATGTTTAACACTCTCTGCTCCTAGCACTGATCTGCAAGGTGCTAACCCAAGAATCCCCCTGATTGCCTTTGATAAGCCAGGCAATCATAAGCTACACAAACTTGGTCAACTCCTTGGAAGACCACTCCTCCACGCATCCAATCCTAAGCATCTCAAGAGTAAACTCCAGAAATAAAAAAATGGCCATCTCGTCTGTATCGGCTGCTGCGTTGTCAAACATTGTTGTTCTCTAGTCCCAAACTAATCTTTGAGGGAAGCACCATGCTGACTTTGCACTTCTTTGATCATGAACGTTTGGTCACCATACTCAGAGTGTGCTCTACTCTCCTGGACCCCTAAGCTGAACTCTCTATCCTGGATCATGTCTCGCCAAAGCATCTCATTGAAGTCAAAGTCTGCCAACCCATGGATAGACTCGATCCTGTGTATCGTGAGGAAAAGTCTACCTTACCATATAGAACAAAGCTCAACAAATCCTCTCACAGCATCCCCACAATGATGCAGCCCAATCACTAACACGACTCTATTGATCATCTTCATTATCTAAAGTAGTCTATCACTCCAATGAATGCCAGGATCCCATCCCCAAATCAAAAGTCCATAATTCCCAATGCCTGTTGAAATCTCTGTGGACCACTCCAACATAGTCTGCATCTCCTATCGTGCACTCTGTGGACCGATCACATCGTCCAAATGAAAGACCTCTGTCATGGCCATAATGCCACTTGCCTCATCCAACTGACTCAGGTGAACCTCCCATGTCTTGCTGTATATAATGAGGGTATCGAATAACAACAATAGATGCCTCTACCATTACCTGCAAGACTGGAAAGTGACTAGTGCGTTGGTCAACCCCAAGGGCATGACCACGAAATCATAATGAAGTCTGGAGGCAGAACTGTGAGTATCCTGATCTCTATTCCTCCTCTATTGATATCTCAGGTGAAGGTTGATCATCGAGGGATATGATGCTCCTTGAGGATTACCCATTCACTCACCGATCTTGGGTAACCTCAACTCAATGGTATGCTTGAGGATACTGTCAGGATGTCTCCCTGGAAGAAACGCTCCAAAACTCCGCTGTACACTACTGTGTGCCAATGAATATCCCTGCATACTACTGCCTATCATTGAATCATGCTGTACCATTTTGTATCTTGTATGTGCTATTGTATCCATCCCTCTACTGATGTTGCCTGAACCTGTATCTTAGAGCATGCCTACGTTTGTCATATACTCGTCCACCCAATCCATGGATGCATACATTTCCTTGTGTCCTATTCAACAAGGAATGTGCTTAACTATCTCCTCTGTAGCCAAGCCTTGAGCTTTTAGTGGCCTCTCCAACAGAGGCAGCTCATGATCCCCACATTGCAAAACATGCGCATGGTCAAAACCCTCTGTGTCAAACCTCTCCTCAAGCACTTGCAACTCTGAATGCTCCTCGTGTGGGATAATCACAAGAGGCTCCTCCCTCAAACCATGAGTGCCTCTCACGCCCTCATGTGTCATGGCTGCAAAAGATGATGGAGTCTCTGTTGCTATCAATGAAGAAGAGCGTGCCGAACTCAGCTGGTAACAAAGCTCCTCAACCTCCCTTTCCTTGTCTTCAATGAACTTAAGAGCAAGGTCCCTATCCATGAACAATTGCAAGTAATTGAATTTCATCTGCTCTAGTGCTTCTACGATGATGTGCAATTGGGTACTAGTGACTCCTTTTACAACTCCCTTTTGTCTCTCCTCCAATTGGGTTTTCCACATAAGATCTTCGATAAACTTATGAGCACCATCTGCCCTAGTCAACACTTGCACAATTTGCTCCTTTGTGACCAATAGTCGGTTCTCCAAATCATGCAATGTTATTTCATCAACATGGTGTAGGTTGTCACACAAGGGACCAACTGACTCACTACCTGATATTGTGTAGTGATGGGACTCATGTGGACTATCATCTTCATGCAAGTTCTCATCCCCCAATTTAGCCCCTTCATTTCCTTCCTCCACGCATAGCTCCCAACCTTTGTCATATTCTGATACAATCATGCCTACATCATCATACATGTCATAAATAGGATGAGGCGCTGAATCCACGATTCAGATCTAGTTCAATTGTCTTGAATAACCTACGACAATTATTAATTGAAACACACTGAATCTTAACAAACTCATGCAACAGAAAATAACTTAGGAAATCATCACACCATTTGACAAGGATTCACTCAAGCTAACGTTTGTCATATTGTTGAGGGTTTGGGCATAGATTTCAATGGGAGTGAGTCAGTAAGGTCTTTGGAGCTCTATAAACTATAAGTGTTGTTTAACAAATCTGCAACAAAAGACAAATCGATTGCTGGTTTTCCCTAGGGATTGGGGTTTCCATGGTAAATCAATGTGTCAAATTCTGTGATGATTTCCTGAGTTATTTTCTGTTGTGTGAGTTTTTTAAGATTTATTTTGTTTTAGTTAATATTTGCCGTAAGTTATTCGAGACTGTTTAACTAGATCTGAATCCTAAAAATTAACATGGCATTGGCTTTGATACCATGTTAACTTTTTGTTATCAAATCTGATCTTCGACCTCAATAATTTGCTGATTAAATTATTAACTGAAACACACTAAATCTTAACAAACTCACACAGTGGAAAATAACTCAGTAAATCATCACACCATTTGACACATTGATTTACCCTGGAAACTCCAATCCCTAGGGAAAACCAACAATCGGTTTGTCTTTTATTGCAGATTTGTTAAACAAAACTTATAGTTTACAAAGTCCAGAGACCTTATTGACTCACTCGCATTGAAATTTGTGCCCAAACCCTCAACATTATGACGAACCCTGGCTTGAGTGAATCCCTCACTTCTAAGCCTTTGAGAGACTCCCTCTCTTAGATCTGATCACTCACTGATCCTTGACCAACACAAGAGATATGACTCACTCTTCCAATTGTGGTTCCTATACAACTTTCCATAGACTCTTTTATAACATTCACTTTATGCAAATACCATGGGCTCAATACCATGGGCCCTCCAATACCATTGACCATAAAGTATTACTAAAGACACTTTTACAAGGTTGTCTAGAGAGTTACTTTTCTGGACGAATTCTACATGCTAGACACCCCATGTAGAAGTACCTGTCCAAGCTACAAAATCTAACACTCCCTCTTAGCGAGGAAGGTACTTTTGGAGAAGCATCCACTTGGATCCATCAAATCATCTGTTGCTACAGCTGCTCCCTCTGAACTAGAAGTCTTCCTGGTTGCATCTACTGCACTCTGACATTGATCCAAGCTCTAGGCTCCCTCTGAAACCAACTACAGGTTGTCCCAACAACCTGTACATCTTACCCCATAGCATTCTGCTGCTGCCTGGGGATTCCTGGGCACTGCCTGGACCCTTTTCTGGGTAGCCCGAGCCTCCTGCTCGTTGCTCGATTACTTATTGGGCTTGCCCAAAACTTCTTTAGTCTGCCCGACTGCTTTTCTGAGCTGCTGCCCAGTCACCTACTAGGCTTCCCGAACCCTTTATGGGTGTTGCTTGGGGCTTCTTTGCTTACTGCCTTGATTATTCTGGGAAGATCTGGGCTGATTGTGTGCCTGCTCGAGGTTGTTTTAGAACTTCCCTGAGCTGCCCGCAGCCTTTTCTGGGCACTTTTTCCCCCTTCCTGGTTGCCTCTGTAGCTGCCCAGAACTTTACTATCCCTGCTCGGGGTATGCTTGGTTGCTCAGAATGTCTTGGGCTTGCTGCCTGTTGTGTAGGGATTGATTTGCTTTGATATGGCAGCTGTAGCTTTTTGTTGGCTGGCAGTTACAGCTCCCACGCATAGTCGTCAACTCCCGTCGGTCTAGATACTTCCCGCGGGCTCAACTCTCAATTAGGTGGTTGATCCGTTGGCTAGTAGTCCACGCCACTTGTAGTCCTGCTCCACGTTCCAGCGTCACAAGCTTGTTATGCACACTTGCTGCTGTTGCTGCAGTCTTGGTCGTCAGTTGCTATCACTACAACTTGGACTCACGACCAACTCTAGCTTCACGCCTCCGATTGCCTACCTCCCACTGGAGACACTGTTCTGCAACCATACCTTAACCCATATCCTGCTTCCACGAGCCTGCGGCTTCTCCCATGCTGTCAACTTCTGTGGCGACGTTTCTTACTCGACGACTCTCCCTGCGTGCGCCCACGACCATGAGCTCTCTTGACGGCTACAACAGATTCACCTCCCATAACTCGAACTCTGCTGCGACCTAACCTGTAGCTCTTGCACGTGCTCACATTGCGTGCTACTGCTCCACGATCACAGTTGTCCTTCTCCAACGACCTTTCCTCACATGCGAGCGACTAACGACAAGTCTCGTCACACTAGCCTGATCCGCTGATGACTGCAGCAGACGTATGCTTCTGTACGTTGTCCATATAGCCCATACATGGCCGTATGGTAACTTTTTTTCTTCTCGGAAATCTTGATCATCAAATCCTTCAAATGACAAAATCCTGCTCCGACCTCAAACATACTCTGATACCATGTTAACGTTTCGTTACCAGATATGATTTTCGACCTCAATAATTTATTGATTAAATTATAATCGAAAATACACTGAAAACTCAACTAATAACACAACGAAAAAATAAACAGGAAATCATCACACCATTTGACACATTGATTTACCCTGGAAACCCAATCCTGGGGGAAAACCAACAACCAATTTGTCTTTTATTGCAGATTTGTTAAACAACACTTACAGTTTACAGAGCTCCAGAGACCTTATTGACTCACTCCCACTGATATCTGTGCCCAAACCCTCAACAATATGCAAAACTTGGCATGAGTGGAGCCCTCACTCCCAAGCCTCTGAGAGACTCCCTCTCTCAGATGTGATCACTCATTGATCCCTGATCAACACAGGAGATATGCCTCACTCTTGCAACTGTGGTACCTATACAACTCTCCATAGATTCTTTTATAACATTCACTTTATGCAAATATCATGGGCTCAATATCATGGGACACCCAATACCATGGGCCCTCCAATACCATTTACCATAAAGTATTACAAAAGACACTGGCGGCCAGAACCTCCTCACGAGCGCCTGTGAACTCAACTGCTAGTTGTTACTCTGTTGCCACTGCGTCCTCCACTTCTCCTGCCTTCCATAGCCCGTATGTCCCAACTCTCTGCCCAATCTGTGTGCTTGTCCTCCCGCAGTTGCTTGCTACAGCCTCGACTCACGGTCTCTTCCACGACACAACCTAGTTACCATCCATGTTGTCGCATCCACGACTCCTCCGCTGTAACTCTCGCCCAAACTCGCGTCCAGGTCACAGGCCCGCTGCAGCACGTCCCTAGCGCCCGCGACCTTGCCCACAGTCTGCTTGCCGCTGTGCATTGCTTCACGATTACGCATCTTGACACCTTGTGGCCCTGCGCAGTCACTTGCTGCTCACTTGGTCTACGCCTGTGCAGTAGTCAGCGTCACCCCAGCGGCCTGTTGGTCTCCACCGGCGGCTGCTTCTTTGCAGCTTCTCCAACGGTTGCTTTGTCCGTCCTTCACACGAACTCCACGTCTAGCTGCAATCTAATCCGCCACGACCCATGGATTACCTGAGTGCCCCGATGTGCATTCTTGCAACTATGCGGAATTGTACGGTCTGCAATTGATCTCCTGCTCAGAGCGAAACCGAGCTTTGATACCATGTTAGTTTTACTTGAGATCCCATATCTGATTTATAGTCACTAATAATTTACTGCAATTATTAACTGAAAATACATTGAGATCCTAACTAATTACGCATAGAGAAAAAACAGGAAATCACACACATTTTATACTTAGATTTTACCCTGGAAAATACCGACTGGGGAAAAACCAGCAAACAATGATTTTTATTACCTATAAAAATCCTAGGTTCCCATCCTTGGATAATGGCCCATTGAGGAATAATACAATGACAGAATGGTAGCCTTCACACCTCAAGATTAGTCCTTTGATCTTGCTGGGTGCTAACCCTCAGCTGCCCCTTGCTCCTTTTCCTTTGATAATACAATGACAAAATGCTAGCCTTCACACCTCAAGATTAGTCCTTAGATCTTGCTGGTTGCTAAACCTCGGCTGCCCCTTGCTCCTTTTCCTCTGACTCTGCCCCTGCACTTGCACCCTTGGCTGAAAGTTCGTCTCCAACCAATCAATGAGATCCTACTCACTCTGTGTGACTGTTGTGTCACCTCCTCTCACCTAGGCTGCCTTTAGAACACTACAATATGCAAATACCTTGGGCCAATACCATGGGCCCTCTAGATCACTTTACATAAAGTAATTACAAAAGTACATTCACTTTAATAGTTCACTTTACTAAAGTGAATCTCCTAAGTTTGAGAGTCAATAATGATGTCTTCCACCTGTTAGACATTGTCCACGTGGAAGTACCTATTTGATGGTACAAAGTTCAACAGTATCCACGGATCATGACTCTTCTCCTCTTGCTAGGTCGCTTGTTGATGATTCCTAACTAGTTGTAGTGGACTTTCCACATCTCCCTCTAAATGTTAGTCCACTTGTATGTACTCCTCCAAGTACTTCATCTATAGTTATGAGACATTTAGTCGGGACCCCTTCATCTGACCCCTCCTCTCTCCCCAATGTATCTTCAAGTCTTCCGTCTTTAGATGAGGCTATGGACACCCCATATGTACAACCTATTGATGCTTCTCCATTTGGTGATATTCAGATCAGTGATGACTCTTTCCATTGTGATCAGCAACTGTTGGATCATGATGATGATGATGATCCTACCCATTTGATGTTTGTGTCTCTTCCTTAGTGGGATGTTGCGACTCTCACTGATGCTGCTAATTTACTTGTAGGTCCTTCTACATAGCGGTTAGAGTAGCCCCGCATCTTTGGCCCTTGCTAGTTTGCTTTGCTGAAAACTTTGTTAAGCACGATCAATCCCAAGGTGGATTGTGAAGGTTTTCTTCGCAAGCAATATGGATTTTGATGATCCCCAGGTCAACATTGAGGGGTTTTGTGATGATCTATTGTGAAGATTTATGGATTAGCCTTCATTGTGGCTCTTTGTTCAACTTAAGAGGGGTGTTGAGATTATGGCTAATCTTCACTAAAGACAATGTGCTGATGACCCTCTATTTGAGGTGTTGGTGGCTTATTGAGCCTACATATGGGTAATTAACCCATCTTATTGTATTTATCTATGTTTGAGTAGGTTGGCCTAGTCACCTTCTCGTGGTTAGTGCCCTAAACCCTAATGGAGGCTTATGTCATAAATACACCATCCTCCTCATTTACACTCAAGTTGTAATTTGATGAAAAGCCTAAAGGAAATTTTACTGACAGTGCTCCTCGCTTGTGTATTTGTGTTTGGACAAATGATCTTTCTTTCGTGTTGGATATCTCTTTCAAACACATCATATGGGTTCAGCTCTATTGTGATCATTATTGTAGTGCTGTTATATTTTTCTGTTGTATTGGATTAGAGTTTATTGAAAACTTCACTGTAGATCCACATATTATGATCTCAACATGGAAGCACCTTCTAACTAGTCATAATCTCTGAGACTGAGACTGAGACTGGTCATTTCTGCAATTTATGCAAAATACCTTAAATAAACAGATCAGCCAGACAAGTCAGACCGGCGACCTATAATAGATGCAAATTGCTTCTCTCAGGCATAAACAACACTCCAATCACTGGAGACTCGTAGACCTTCTGCCCACAAATCCCTCACATGCCTGGGCGCCTATCTCAAGCACAGATCAACTTTAACCATTGAAGCTAAGGCATCACATCCTCTGAAATCCTTCAACAGCCCCCTCTCACAGGCAACGACCCTCTCCATACACAGATCCTAGAAGATTTCAGATAATGTGCTCTGATATCCTGTTAAATTTTGAAGACATGGTAAGCAAACCTGCACTACTAAATAAAAAACCATTATAACCTGATTAACCTATCAAAGCAGTTGATGAATGAATGTTAGACTACAAACACATCACTTTGAAAATTATGACAGCAAGTACTAAATTCTGCATCACTCAATCACACATCTTCTATTAAATAAAGGAAGAAATTACAATGCAACAGCTCAAAACTAAAATTGTCTCACTCTTGGTGGAATACCCCTGCCTTTCTTTTATAGACTAAGAAGAGTCTAGGGTTACAATAATAGACTATCCCTGTGCTGTGCCTAGGTTAGGAGAGGAAACCCTAACCCCGATTTTGCCTAGAATAATGCACCCAAATTGCATGCAGAAGTTACCTAGGATAGAGCACCTCTTTTTTCAAACCTGTGCCCTATCCCAAATCTGGAAACTCTCTCTGCTATGCACCTTTTCTAACTTTAGAACAACAGTTAATCAAATATAGAATAACATCTAAGTAAATAACTAAAAAGCAATTTATAAATAAAAGGAAAAGGCAGCGCCTTCCTAAACTGCAAAACTACTCTAAATAAAGCATGCTAAAGATTGTGCATGTATGCTTGTAGCATGCATGTTCCTCAATCATAGTGTGCATAACTGCTGTTCCTACCACACTAATGCACCTCATCCAGCAACTGCGTCACTGTTGCTGCAGAGGAACCGAGGCAAGGCTGAATTGGGTCTGCTGTGTATGCTGCACTGAAGGAAAACAGTGACTGAGCAACAGGTAAGAACTAACATGTTGATAAGTTTGATTAATTGATTTGTAACTTTCTGAATTGATTGGGCTCAGCTATGTCCCCTGCCCAGTTAGTTTTCTCTTTTGTTTTACTCCGTATGCATTGGATTTAGGAAATTGGTCAAAAACACTTTAAGAAAGAAGTTTTCTTGCTGATTTTTGAGTTTTACACTTGCAAATCTGCAACATATTCGTGCATATCTGAAGTAAGTTAGTGTAGAGTTACACTAGATTGGAGCCGATTTGACATTTCTGTGTAGATCTGATTTGCACTTGCTGTCCTAAAGTATTTAGTTGCAGAAATCTGAACTGTTTTAAAAGATTAGAGCAAGCATAATATACGGATTTGAAGTATTTGCCAGGGTACAATTGACTATTTCTTGCTTCAGATGGATAGGGATTCCCCCTTGAGGCTAGAAAGCACTGGCTCAAAGTGAGAGGGATTGTGTAGGTGACATTGGCACGTTCCCTAAGTGTTCTTTCAGTCCATTCCAGTTTGAGTGATAACATGGCCCCACATACCCGTGTCCACACATGCTGAAAACTTGGTGTAACATAGGATAACTATACAAATATCCAATTTAAGTAGGATAAAATAGAGAAATACATAACAATAAAATATAATTGAGAATAATGAATCTGATGGTTGATACAACTATTTTCGACATTATAAATATTAAATACCATTGAATGGTCATGAGTATGAAAACACATGAATGTTGGGAACTTAGATTATTTATTATTATTGTTATTTATTTATTATTTTTTTCCAAGAAAAATCTCATGGGATCTCCTCCTCTTGGAATATCTAGATGGATAGCAGCTCAACTGCCAGCCACAATAGTGGCTGGTAACCCCGAGGGACTCGACCAGATTTGAACCTGTGACCTAAAGCCTCCTCAGCAACAACCTGCCTTTGGCTGATGGTTCAACCAATTTATCTAACCCTTGGAGCTATTATCTATTTACTATCTATTTCTATATGTATTATTTATATCAGTTATGTTCATTACATATTGATGTTGTGTGTGTGATCAAAAAATATATTTTTTCTCCATTTGGAGGATAGATTTACATTATATGATTATTATGCTGAGCTATTTTACCAAACAGTACTAGGTTCCTTTTGGCCCAACCTCGGGTATATACTCATCAATCTCATACAGAAACCTGGAACCTAAATCTGAGGAACAGTTCATCCAACGATTTGCTCTAATATCTACAATATGATATTTGAGGCTGGTTTCATTACTTGCTTAGACTACCATGTTTGCTGAAGACTTTTGTGCAGTGTGAATTACAGAGATGCCTTACCTTCTTCATACATGAAGCTGTGCATGACATAAACGTTCAACAGCAAAGAGTGTGAAGATACCAACCACCTGGAGATGTAACTCATCACCACCTTCTCAGTTTCTTGTCAACCTTGATTATTAGGAGTACATTATTTAGGATCTAGAGGAGCTTTGACTGCTCTGATTACTTTCTGGGCTTCAACCATGTCATTTCCTTTTGTGATGAGGAATTTAGCTTTGGTTATTATTGCTTTCTTGTCCTCAACTGCTCTTCGACTGCCTTTCCTTTCCTTTCCTTCTTTTCTTAAAATTATTTTTTATCTTGGAGATGCATTAGGAATTCCCTTTGATTTAATTTGTACCTAGACCTTTCTATAGTTCCATGACTACTTTTGATCACTCAACAGTAACAGTAATTTAATTTCACTCAGTCTGAACCACAAAATTTCCATGTTGAGAAAAAATGTGTATATTTTATCTCTTACATAATGTTATAATTGTTTAATGGTCTAAAGGTTAAAAATACAATGTTTTTCTGGTATACTATACCCATGAGGCAGGCCAAGAGATATCTAATAGTTTGCTGGATGCATACTTATTTATTTAAAAGAATATATTGATGGCTGAGTATTGTGATAGAAGTTCAAGGTCCATTTTTTTTGAATTATTCTAATTTCTTCTATAGTTGAAGAGATTGGCTGTATTCCATAGATCATGGTTTTATGAGGGGAGGAGTTTATTGGATAGACACTTTTATGTATTTTTTTTCACCAGTAAATTAAAAGGAATGTAATTGATAACTGTCAGATCATGTGAAAGTAATATGATATTCATATTATGAAGGATGAGATCGAAGGGTAGTGGAGTGGTAGTATTCAGGGAAGTGCAGAGGCAAGCAGAAATGTGTTGCAAGTGCTTGGGTTTTTAACAATGACTGCCATTTCAGTTTTTGTTTGTCTTTATCATTTCAATTTGTTTAGAAACTTGCCCTGGTTATTCCAATTTTATCATATTGATGTTTTCATTGATAGATATTGCTTTCTTTCCAATTGGACAGGCTGCCACAAGAAGCTGCTTTTATGCTGGATTTGCTGCTCAACGTAACTTTGCTGAGGTGAATTTTCTTGTAGTTTTACAATGTACATTTGTTAATTTTGGATGGCTGTTTTCTTAAAACCAGTGAAACGGTGTATTGGTTCTCTATATAGAATCGCTTACAACTTCCTGTTAAGCAAAGAGAGTGGTTTATATTTTTGTAATGGTATTTTCTAAATAATGGCTAACTGAGTGTGATGTATCTTGCATCTTGATCATCTGAACCAATTGTAAGTTTTGTAAAGTATATGTTCTATTTGTTTAGATTTCATATAATGATGTGGTGTATTTTTTTTAGTGCAGTTAAAGGTTTTTGTCTTCTGCAATTAATACTTTTTCAAAATTTACTTTTCTGTTTGCAGGTAATAGCCAAGGGTGAAGCTCAAGGAATGGTGAGCAAATCTCTTGGCATTATTTTTGGTATTGGTTTGTCAAACTATGCTGGCTCATCAGGACCTTTATTGGTGGCCTCTTTTGCCATAGTGACTAGCATCCACATGTTCTGCAACTTTAAATCATACCAAGCTGTTCAACTACGAACCTTGAATCCATATCGTGCAGGTAACTTTATAGAAAACCCTATATTTATTATTTACTCTCTTTTACCAGAAAATAATTGAGGCAGAATATTTAAAGCCACTGTAAACTAGTAAACACCATTAATCAGGTTTTTATCAGATAATATAATTGATCATGCATATCCTTAATGGACAGTATATTTTTTTCTTCCATGGGATATTGTGTCTATTCTATGCAGCTGAAATAAGCAATGTTTCTTTTACTGACAAATATCCAACATAAGAAGGACAATAAACAGAACTCCATATATAGGGCAAGTAAATAATAAATGAATGAATAGATATATGATAGAGGTCATTTACAATGACCATTGTGACGGCATATATACACATTGAATGGTCACATGGTTGAATAGACATGCCCCTTAGTTAGGACATGTGTCTCTTCATTAATTATTATTATTATTATTATTTAGTATATATTAATGTTCACTACATTGCCTCCCCTTTAGAAATGCTTTGTCCTCAAAGCATATTTATGGAAAAGACTTATCTTTGGTTCTAGCCCATAAAGCCTTCTCATGATCCTTTGTACTTCTTGTTATAATAGTTGACGATACAAGATGATGTGATCTTCTAAGCGCTGAGCAGAATTGTTGAGTTGTGAAAGGGTCTGCCCACTCTAATCTGATGTCCTGTGGAACTGAGCATTTATAGGGTTCTTGGAAGAAACTTGAAGTATTGTGATTCCCACAATGACTTCCACTTTCAGACCAAACTATACGAGTATTAATATTTTTCGGAATATAGTTCAAATTCTTTTGTTGATGTTGATATATTGATTGGTTAAGGTATTGATTCTTGTAATTAGGATGTCAATAAGGTGTCATTGTAACATGACTTTTCCTTATCATACGTATAGTGTCTTTTTGATGCACTGTAGGTAGTATGCCTTCTTTGCACACTTGTGTTGCTTTTGATCATTAAATGTTTGTTGGTAGAGGTAATTGGATTTTCCATCACTTGTACTTCTATATCTGGAGATACTCTTTCAACTGGATTTGTTTTTTTAGGATTTGTGATGTCTGTATTGGTTCCTTTCTCCATGGTTTGGATTTTTAAATGTAATGAGTCAATGACTTTCCCGATTCAGTTGTATTGGTCATTACTTCTTTATCAATTGCTTGTTCCTTATTGGTAAAGTTTAAACTACTTTGGTTTTTCCTGTAGCGTCTTCTTCTCATTCTTCAGCTTCTTGATTAGGGTTAGTAAGCTTTGATTATGGTTTATAGGTGAGAAAGTTATTCATCTTTATCAACGGAAACCTTTTCAAATTCCTTTTGCACCTTTCACATTGATTTCAGATTATCCTGAGAGATCACCTTTGAGATATCTTTGAAGTCTTCGGCTGACGGAGCTTCTAAATCTGACTTCATTGTAACGTCCTGACATGTTCTCTTCTTCTTTTTGTAGGAGAATGACAAAAACTTCTTCATGTTTAAGATGAAGGTACCTAGTGTTTCCAACAAGGTTGAACCAAGAATTATGTCAACCTCTTCTTTATACATAGTTGTAACATTGAATTCGGATACGAATTTATAATGAGCAATGTTTAGTTGTAAGTCCTTAACTTCATATTCATCTCTACAAGTTCTTTTCTTTTCGATTATACTTGGCTCTGGAATTGATAATTGATCTGCCAAGTCGATGTTAATGTAATTTCCCTTTTTGTGTGGAGAAAGATGGGGATGTTAATCTGTTTTCCCTAAGTAACCCCTTTAAATTTTATTATTGTAAAAGACAAGGTTGAAAGATGTTTATAAAAAACCTTTTTTCCTTTATTTTATAAAGATCCATTAAAAAAACCATATATATATATATATTTGAATTTTGACTTAGACTATCCTTCCCTTTAACTTAGCTAAGGGCACTAAGGGTTTAGTGTTATAACCCTTTTTCTTTTTTTCCTTTTTAAACAGATTTGAACTTCACTTAGCAAAGGGCACCTATGATTTATTGTTATAACCTTTTTTTTCCTTTTAAAACACTTTTGAACTTCACTTTAAAGTGCCTATGTACCCTTACGAATTTCGTTTATTCTTAGTGAATCCTTTATTAGAAAACCAATAATCAGTTTTACTTAATATGGATTAGGCTATTATTATATTATTGAGCGTGTATATTATCCCTTTTGGGATGACCTTTTTTTCACAAGAACGAGTATTTATATTACTATAAAAGGGGGGAGATGCGTTGCAGCTAGGTTGGGCAGCCTTCCTGAACAAAGATTACAAAATTGATACAAATAGATTTTAAAAACTCTTGTAGTCTTTTGCTTCTTACTGTATCACTACCTAAATCATATTTTCCTAAATCTTCCCTACTGCTTTCATACACAAGGCTGGTATACAACTACCAGAAAACTCCCAAAATTAACATTGCTGACTTGGCTTTGTGGCATAGCTGACTGCCCCTTCGGTGTGTGGATGTCTCCACCATGCAAGGCTTTAAGTTCATGGGTTGTTCAGGGCTTCTAAGGGTGACCCACTAGGGCACATGACCACCTTGGTTTTTGTTATGCAGAGGTGCTTGCGTCTTGTAAAGGGCTGTTATCCCCTATTTAACGCACCTCCTTCACCCACTTGGACCTCATTCCAGCACAAAGAAACCCCTCCTCTAGCTCGTTGGCCTATGACGTCATCCTTCCACAGTTGATACTACAAGCTTGGAAAGGGGGGTGTTGAGGGATAATCAACATTTTGGGGTTAGTTGGGGCATGACGTCGCCCTTTGGCTCACTATTTCATCAAGTGAAACCCTTATTTTAGTTTTATTTGCTATTTTATGTCTATTTTAGGGCTTATTCTGTAACTTGTGGGGAATTTACCCTAAAAATATTATAATTTAATGTCAACTTGCAGGCTCAAAAAATTAAAAAGGTTGAGGATGAAATTATATAAATAGATCACCTCACCTCATTGTAAAATCATAAGACAAGGGTTCAAATATGTTTTTTTACTCTCTTTCTCCTACTCTATGAGTCATTAATGTGATGCACATTTCTCTTGGGATGAATTCTTTGGCTTGAAGGTGGATAAATGATGTTTTATGGCTTCTTTTTACACATGCAAATGGTTGATGCTAGACTAGTTGGAAGAACTCATGCACAAGTGTGACCTAAGGTCTTTTTCCTTGCTCATTCTTGATAAATGTTGGTAAGTTATGCTCCTAGCTTAGTTAAATGGTGTTGTTATGGTGCATTTTGCTGATTTGTTAGGGCTTTTTGTCAACATTTTGTCAACTTTTGTTTGAAGGGAACGTCTTCCATAGGAGTTCTCTATTGCTATTTGGGGCCTTAGACTTCTTCATTTGCCCTAGTTAGGCTCTCCTACCGAACCCTAGAGGTTGCTAGGTGATGCCCTAACCTGCAAATGTTAAAGGACATTTCAAGAGAGGGACGTTGACCATTGATCTCTCAATGCCCCAAGGATTGAAACAAAAATCATATCCCCTTTTCTTGTCATTAAATTACTCTTTTTTATTGGTTTAGTTGTGTTTTATTTTGTTGCAATTTTATGGTAAGAAAGCCCTAAAAATCAATATTGTAAAAAACCCTAAAAATTCATATAAATTCAAAAACCTAAAAATATTTGGAATTTGATAATTTTGGTCAACCCATCAAATTCTCCCTAATGGATTTATCCACAGATATCTATGGGCATCTTCATTGGATATTGAAAAAACCCTAAAAATCTAAGTAAATTCATAACTCCAAAAATAGCCATGAGTTCGTAATTCTGGTCCACTTACCAAATTTCCCCCAGTGGATTTATCCACAGATTTCTTAGTGCGTCCCCATTTGCATTGGTGCAATGGGAAACGTTAATTTTCTTGAATTAAGGTTTATGCAGGGTTTCCGGCAATTCTAACGGGATCATCAAGTGCACCCTAGTTCACTTGATCTTCTTCCCTTCAGAGCGCACTTTTTTGAGGTACTGCCTTGGGAAGTGTGAAATCCTACATTGGTATATGTGAGGTTGCATTGGAATCTGTGAAATGTTTTAATTTGGAAAAGTGATTGATGACATTGGTTAATAACTATTGAATTAACTCCTCGATTAAATCCAATTGTCTTCGTCATACATTGTTTGACTCCATATATGGAACTGATCTAGTTATAAGGTTGTAGGAAGGTATTTGCATGTTTTGGTGTTTGTAGGTATCTTTAAGGGCTCTCCCCTGGGTTTAGGACTTACCCAAAGAAGTTGAGAGGCTAGGGTGTGGTGACATTTGGGCCTAGATTTCTCCTACATGCTTACCACTCACTAGCATTTAGTCTACAATGGCACTGCTGATTTAAGAATGCTAGTTTGAATGATAACATTTTTTGGCGTCGTTGCCGGGGACACTTCATGACACTTGAGGTGGTTGGCTCAGGTCATATTTTTCATATCCTTGGTGTTACCGGGCAAATTAGCAGGGCTAATTCCCGGTAAGCAAAAATAAGAACAGTGACCCAATGTCACCTCGGTCACAGTTCTAACCTCTTTGGAAGCAGAATAACCTCCAAGGAGAAGTATCCTTTGTAGACCCTGTAGAACACTGATACATCCAAAAGACTATGTTCTATATGCATTCAACAGTTAGACCAGTTCCTAAATGGAGTCAATTAATCACCGAAGATCACTCAACGTTAGTAGATGCAAGCTAAGGCAAAGATATGATCAACAATTATCAACATTAACCAAGGTTGTTCAACGAAAGTCTATAAGAAAGACTAATTATTCATAACAATAGTTAACTAATGACAATATAACCATCATCAATGTAATGCAAGAATTGTTTATCATTGCAAAAACGTATTAGTAACGTAGCGTTCAAATATCATTCACCATAGCTAGAGGGTATTTATTGACGAAGTAGGAACGTGTACACTTGTAATATAATAATCAATGCCGGATCAAAAGACTGTATTGTGAACAACCATCAGGACCAAAAATGTACCAAAATGTAGTTTCCAAAGTCATTCAATAAGTTCGAATATCACTGGATAAGGTCAAAGCATTTGAGTGAAAGCCATATGCATCATTTAGCATTCAATAGATAACATGCAAGTTTGCAACCTAGTGTAATTTCCAGACAGGTATGTTGCCTTCGGTGCACATGTGTTAAGCCTTGACAGTATGTGTACATCAAAGGATTAAAGTAGCAATCAATCTTTGTTACATTACCATTTCGGATATTTTAATATCAACATTAAACCATTCAACCATACGACTTAGTATCGATTTAATTCACCCAGTAATCAGTTTTTTAACCATTAGAAGCCAATTGTAATTCAAACCAAAAATAAAACTCAGATTTGTACAATGAGGTGATGCAACATAGATGTATCTTTATGATGTATGAAACTGACAAAACTCAAAAAATGACTAACCAAAAGGGACCAAATTCTGAGCTAACTTGGCAAATTAACTTCTCACTTTCTGTTTACTGTGTACTAGGGCAGGGAGGAGATACACAGGGTCTGCAATTTCGAATTGCAGACCTGTGTACACATGGAATGAGGGCTCGAATGGGGTTTAAAGGACGAAGTGGAGGGTAGCGAGGAGAGGGGAGAAAGGAGAGGGAAATGGGAAGAAGGATGGGGGTGATGGCAAGTGCTTGAAGGAAAAGGATAGGGGATGGAAAGAAAGGGGATGCGGACTGACAAGGGAGGAGGCCAAGTTGTAGGAAGAGGGCATCTAAGGGAATAAAGGAGGACCAAAGGTATGAAATGGGAGAAGGGGGAAGGCCGAGTGGATGAGGGAGTAGGGCGAAGGTAAGGAGTAGTTTCGGGTAGGGTAACAGATTGCAGCAGGAGCAGAAGGTGCAGCAGGTCCCTCAGAAGGTAGGCCGAGCAGATGAAAGAGGCTTCTGAAGGTGGATAAAAGGCGAAGAGGGAAGGGCGAGGTAGATAGAGAGGAGGGCGAAGGTAAATGGGGGAGGAGGAAGGAAAACGCAGGTGCTGGAAGGTTCTACAGCAGGGTAAAACACAAAAAATAAGATTTAGGTTTTAACATTGAAATCTAGGGTTTAAAATTAGGTTTTTACCACTATAATTTAGGTTTTTTAATATTAAAATTAACAACTAAATCATAAAATGAAGAAATTAACCTATTCTAACATAATATATACAAATGCAAAACTCAGAAATTTAGGGTTGGATGAATAAATGAGCAACTTAGGGTTTTATCAATGACAATCACCTAACCCTAGAGCATCAAAGAGGATGGCCCTCCTCCTGGGATGGTGCTTGCCAAGTTTGGAAAGCTAGGGCTTCTTCAACAACTTCAAGAGTTGGTTGAGGATGCCCTAACTAAGACAAACTTTGGAGACATAAAACTCAAGTTGTCAATGCTAGGGTGACTAAAGGCTAGAAAATAACTTATGCTAGGGCCAAATGCAACAACAATGGCTACCATTTAACCTTAGACAAGCTTACATCTAACGTTTAACAAAAAGACATCAAGAGAAAGATTTAGATACCTTTTTGTGCATGTGTCAAGCAAACAACTCTTAGCATCACCTTAGCAAAGAAACAAGAGCAAAGACTTCAAAGATTTGTCCCCAAACTAGCAAGCATGATCATTCTCAAGAGGTGCACATCACTCAAAGAGCCCTAGTGAGGGAAAAAATTAGAAATAAAAGTGTAATCCCATAAGTTGATGTGTAAAAATGAAGTGAGGAAAAGTTATTTATAGTTTTCACACTCACTTTTACAAAAATAATTAAAATTCAGGCTGACATGCCTTTTTAAAATGTCAATTTGAAATTAGAAATGTGAACTTAAAATTAAAACAAAAATCATATAAAATAATCAAAGTAGTGGGTAAATTGGGGTGTTTTCCCAAAATTTGACCCCTACTCGAGCAAAATGACTAAAAATGAGCACATCGGATTGAACTGAAGGCCAGACTGCGTAGAGGGGGTTGTCATGCCCCAACTAACCCCAATAGTGATGAAAATCCCTCAACGCACCCCCCTTTATCAAGCAAACAGTTTGCCAAGAAGGATGATGTCATCCTCTACAGAGGGGCCCAGAGAAAGGGCGCTAGTGAGTTGGAGGGCCAAGAGGGTGTTGGAGGTGCTTTGAAGGATAAACATGCGCCTCAGTGCTGAAGAATCTGTCACTGGAGTGATAGAACAAGGTCGGGGTCATGTGACCCAGTACCCTTGTAAGCCCCGGACACCAACCTCAGGGTTTCAAACCCTTTCATGAGGTAGTCAGCGATGCCATTAAGCCATAGTACTTCCATAGGAGAAACCAGAGAGTTTGGCCATAACCCCTACCTCAAAATAGGCTAGCTAAACACCCCTCCTGGTTAGAAAAAAGACACCCTCTCCCTGGGGTACCTCTATAGGTGCGCTGGTGCTAGTACCATCGTAACACTTGGCAAGAACGACATTCGGTAAGAATTTGAGGTAAGTCCTTTCTTGGTATATTAAGACATTGTTATTAAGGACTAACCTTGCAGGTCTTATCTGGCGACTCCAATTGAATAAGGATCCTCTAGCTGAGTCCATTATACTTTCAGATACATCCAACATCTTTCTTGTGGCTCAAGTACGTTCTTATTTAGTACTTTGGTGAGATTTGTTGGATCTAACATGACAGGTCTCTCTTAGCGACTCCCACTAAAGAAAAAAAGTTAAAGAAGTGCAATTCAAAGCAACCAATAAGAAGATGATATGGCTTCCATTGATTAAATATGGATGCATAATCCATATGCCCCATTGGATTTCTCAAATATTCCGGGATATCCAAATTTGTCCATCGCAATATTCCATCGATATGAAGATACAACTCCAAAGCATATTGTGAAGTTCAGAGAATATCTTTTAACATGGGATATGCTGGATGAGTGTCTCAAAATGAAGGGGTTTGTAATTTGTCTTGACTTGCAAAATAACAAGGATATGGGTGATTGGTATCATGGGCTTCCTCCTCAGGGGATCTCTTCACTCTTGTAATTAGTCAAAGCATTTGGGAAAGAGTGGGATCCTAACCTTGATGAAGAAACTATTGAGGCCATGATTTCTCTTCCCACAAAGGAGCCTATCGGAATAACCCCCAAAGAAGGTTTCGCTCCTCTTGTCTTATTGAATGGTTTAAATGAGTTACCATAAGGGTCCGAGGTGAAATTCTTTGATGAAAATGATGATCCCTTATACTTTGTCAAAGCTTTTATGTAGTGTTCCATATTCTATTGTTCAAAAAGATGAGGACGCCTACATGAAGGCATTTGTGTGGCATCTAGATGAAGAGGCCCTTGATTGGTTTAAAGACCTAGGAAAAGGTACAATATCCTCTTTTGTAGAACTGATAGAGGTATTTTGTTGTTGTTGGTGCCCAAGAAAACACAAGAAATGGATTCCCTATGTTGAAGAGGCAAAGAGCTTATTCAAGAAAGAAAACATTGAAAAAGAATATAGCAAAGATGATCAGATCGTCCCGATCCTTGAAGGGTGTGAAGCAAACCTTGTCAAAGAAATCGATAATGAAGATCTAGTCTCAGAAAGCTTGCTAGAAGAAGCCATCAATCAAGATCTTGCTAATAACATTCTAAGTCCCATGTCTGAAGAAGAAGGTACTCCTACAGCAAAGGATGATGAGGTTCAGAAAAAATGAAGACCCAGAAGCCTTGGTTGAAGAAATTGAAGAATACAAGGAAATGGAGTTCTCCTTACCCTCATATCACGGTCTCCTATGATATCTTAGGCCTCTGGGAGGAAAATAACAAGATCCTGGAAGATGATGATTATGGAAGTTCATGGGTCCACCGATATATACTCTTCAAGACCCAACAATATAGTTTCCAAGCCCTTTCGTTGCACATTATTTGAAGAACAAATTTATGAGCCTTTCTTGCAATTCATAGAAGAAAAGGAAGTTAGTATGGATCAATCCGAGCCAGATTCTTGTATAGATTTAAAGCAATATGAAGAAGTCTTAATCACCTCGAGGAAGGATATTGAATACATGATCAATGAAAGCTCGGTTAACGAAGATATGATTGTTTCTTCTCCTCATTGCATCAATAATGAAGATTGGATCAACCCTTTTGCGATTACAGTTGATGATGAAGCACCTCAGGATGTGGATCCTATTGCTATTACAGACAATCACCATATGTAGTTGTTCCATTATGATAAAGGATTTGAAGATTTTAGAAGCCATAGCTCCGATGAGTTTTCTTTGTGCTCACTTCAGTCGTGCCTACCTAGCATCGAGGACAGTGTAGGGTGTCATACAAAGAGTTCCTTTACAGGTATTGAGCTAATGGGTTTACCCTCTGCTAGTGTGGGCCATGATTATCTTTCCCAGCAATGTCTCTCAAGCATTACAAAAGTTGAGCAGCCCTTTTTATCCGGTATTGGTAAGTTTTCAATGATGCATTTCAACAAAACTAAGACAGGTATGTGGGCAGGTGCAGTATTTACTTCTCCTTACCATGATATTTGTTATTTATCTTTTCACGTAAAATTTGAAGGTATGAATTTTGTGGCTGAGAATTTCAAATTCTTAAAGATTATTGGTGATTCTGACATGATTATTAGCAATTTCAACAAAGTGTTTGCATGTCCAAAATAATGCTTGAGTTGAATATTTTGATGCATATCACATCCATTTGGAGCAGCATTATAGGACATGGGATCCTCACCTATGTCATTGGAGCAGATTTGATGGGTCACTTAAAGATTGTATGCACTTGGAAAATGGTGGTCTACATGCTTGGAGGTATAAGCACTTTCATGACTGTTTGATGAAGCATCTCCTTGATGTACATTTTCATTATGTTGTTATGTACTTTGATGATATATCTTTTGTATTCATGATGTTTGGAAGAATGCATACAAGAAAATGGGATCCAGGAATCCTCTTATCTGATGGTATGGGTTGGAGAGCACTCTTAATTGTTGGGGTGCAATACAAGCAATGGGACCCTGGGATCATTTTTGTCTCATTGGTTTCAATTTTTTTGGGAAACAAGCAGTATGGGAGATGGATTCCCCACTTAATAAAGTGATTTCTATCAGAGTAGTGCAGCAACAAGCATGGTGGTTCCTCTCTAAAATCTTCATGGAAACTCAAAGACTCAAGGTTGGGCAATTCAATGGCAACTTCAAATAATTATACAGAAAGTAGGTTCTTCAACACCCATGTTTGAAATTGCTTGAGGACAAGCAATATTGGGAAGGAGGATTTGTCTTGTCCCAAATTTGGCATTGGGTCACAATGGCCTAAGCAAATTGGCCCTATTCATTAGAGTTTGTCAAATTGATGCTAAAGGTCAAATAATTGCCAAGGAGGAAAATTACTAGTCTCCTATGTTTGGGGTGGAAGCTTTGGGATTTGGAATAATGGGGATAATAAATGATATTGGAACATTAGAATGGCATAAATATTTAATAAAGGAGATAAATAAATATATACAAGTGAAAATCAAAGTGGCATTTGATCATGAAGACACATGGAGGAAGTGGGACCCACACAAGCTAGAATTTATGTGCCACATGGCAACCTCTTCTTGCAATTTCGAATCTATGGGAAGCCTAATGTTCTTGGGATGAGTTATAAGGTCAATAATACTTGGCATGAGTCAATGAGGTCGAAATATAGAGGAAGAGTAACTCCCATGGAAGAGGAAGAGGCAATTCGGAGATAGTGAGACACTTGGGCTAGATTCCCTAGCTCTATGACAACAATGATGAAGATGCTATGACACCTATGACACAAATCAGACTTGAAGGCTGACATATGACATATATGACATGTCAAGGCTAAAAATAGACTCCAAGAGGGCGCTCAAGGGTGTTAGGGCAGCTAAGATGCTTCCACATGTGATTTGGTGGAAGTGGGAGACTATGAATTGTTGTACAAGTGGCGTTCTTTGGAATCTCTTCCCAACTTGAGTTGGCATGAGTCTCTTGGAAGGAATTCGACCCATGGAGGACATTAGAACTTTATAAATGTCAATAACAAAGAATGAAACCAGCTTTTGATCATTTGTAGAATTTGCAATTGCATTTGTGAAGAGGGAGAGCTAGTGGATGACTAGTTTCTTGCCTTAGCCAATTTCGAAGGCGAAAGATTCCCATCCAAGTTGGTAATTGGAAAGGCCATTCAAACCTTTCATTTGGAGCTTTAATGGAGTCTTTATTTGCAAGTGTAAGCTACAGGGCAGCTCATGGTTTCTTCTATTGCAGCTCACTCCTTCAACCATTTCCAGTTTTGATGGCATATTCTTGATCTTTGAGGGAGGGTGTTTTTGGTGAGCTATTGTACTCTTTGGGGGAGCTTCTAATGCCCCATTTCTTTTGTAATATGAAGTAAATACTCTGTTCGTCATCTCCAAAAAGTTTCAGGTCGAAATTCCAAGTAGAAATGTGTAAATCTCATTTTTAATGAAAGAACAGTGCCATTTCCCCACTACCTTGTTGTGAACCAATGTACTGCTGATGATTTCGAATGAATGGATGATTCTATGATACATTTGTGATTAATATACTACCATTGTGATTAATATACTGCCATGGATGTATTTTACAAGTTTCATGTACTGTACTTGAGCATTTGAAGTATTTTTACTCAGTTTAATTGCATCGGGAGAAGAAATAGTGTCATTTCCCCAAGGGTCGAATGGGTGATTTTTGCAGCTAAATGGGAGAGGGTTGGAACAGATATAATAATCAATTAATGGTGCACATGAGACCTTAATAACATCCTTAATACATTCCCTACCTCTGTTCATAAATTTGAGTGGGTTTGGAGGCATTTGGGAAGCCATTTTCAGTACTTATCCCAGGGGGATTTGAACCCCAAATTACTAGTAAAATTGCATACTTGGTCTAGAATCTTAAGAGTGTTTGTAGAGGTCTTTTGGTGGCCATATATCATCCCTGAACATCATATTCAAGTCCTAATATCATTCATACATCTTCCTTGAATATTTGAAGGCATTTGGAGTCAATTTGAGACCTAGAGACCAATACTAGTCAAAGGGAATTACTAGTCAAATTCCCTACATTGGCCAGAATTGAAAGAGGATTTGCAGAAGTATTTTAAAGGTCCAAAAGCATCCCTGAAACACATATTTATGTTCTAACATCATCCATATACCTTCTCAGAAGATTTGGGAGCAATTGGAGCAATTTGGGGACCTAGTGCTCAAAACTAGTCAAAGGTCTAACTAGGGAAAAAGTGAAAAATTGCCATTTTAATAAAATTCCTAAGGGATATTACAAAGATACTGGTATGTACACAGCTTATCATTGATGTGATCTTGCCTAGGATCATCTCCAAAGACAAAGGAAGAAAAATTGGCATGAGTCATATCCTCAGGTGGCTACATTGGTGGTATGATTTCACTTTATCCGTCTTTGTTATCATAATAGCGTGGATAAGTATAGTTTCATTTGAGTTCAACATTTACTGTTACCCATGCATTGCATTTGTGGTCATTTCATTTTGAGTTATTTGCATTTCATTTTGGACAAGGCAGGACGGAAGTGTCTGCCTCTGATGCATTTGATGTCTTTGTTATTAGATGTGTGTGCAGGTCTACAGGTACCCAGAAGATCCTAGGGGTTCTCATACACTCCCAGGAAGAGCGCATGTCCCGCAATTGGAGCCAGTTGTTATGCCTTAGAGTTACTACAGTGTTCTACCAGGGCCAAACCTAGAGCGGGGGGTCTAAAATATTTATTGTAAAGACCAAAGTGGGATATATTGTATGGATATTTAGATTAGGGGATTTTGTTCACCTGGATTGGTCATGGCAGTAGTACTTGGTGATATTAATGGTAATGTCATGGCAGTAGTACTTGGTGATAAGTAAAAGTGACATTCCCCATATCTTTTATTATCCATCATTTTACTTAAATTTTTAACATTACCATTAATTGTTTCAGGATGTTTGAGAGTGGTTCCAACCTCATCGGACTTCATATGCAAAAAGTAGAATTTTAGATCCCATTCAAAATTCAGCAAACTTAATAGTTTTCAGGATTTTAGGATTGCAAGGTTTCCACTAGATTCTATCAGGTACGAGGGTATGGAATTGACGTTTAATCAAGCACATCAACCCCCTATATGTACCTTGATGTTGGGTGGGGGTTGATTGTTGAATTCCTCTGCCATGACCTTAATAAAAAATGTACTCTTCACTCATGAAAAATCACTTACTAAGCATGGGAAGCTTTTTCTACGTTATTTTAGCGATTGGATTAGGAAGTTTCATCAAAATTGTAGCGTGTTGTGATGAATATGGTTGTCTATGGTTGTCATTGATGACAAACATTAATGACAAAGGCATAATGAAGGTTGATGATATGGACAAAAGAAGGTTGATGACATGGCAAAAAAAAGTTACAAATAAATGATGACATGGCATGAAGAACCCTTGGATGTGGGCATTGGAGCCCATTGGAACACCTAATGGGGCCAAATGACCCGTTCTGTGGTCATTTGTGTCTTAATGGGGTCATGGAGCCCTTGGAGGTGGTCATGATGATCCTCTTGCTTGAAAAGGCTTGGGACTCACACACATAATGATGATGATGCCCTCACTTGCATGTGTGGTTGAAATGATGATAACCCTGTTGAAGAAGTCTCGTTTGACTTAATGAAGCCCTTGAAGTCCATGGTGGTGTTAACATGGCAACAAGCACACAAAATTTGCATTGTGGTATGATGACACATTAGGTTGCTTATGTTGATGATGGACTTGAAGTTCATGGAACCCTTGCATGAGGATGCCCTTGATAAAGTCTATTTTAGCTCATGCTCATGGTAGATGGTTCAAAAAGCCCACACAAATAATGAAGGAGGCCCTTGATGTGTTGAAAGTGAAGCCATCACCCTTCATTGCCCATAGGGCCCCTTGTTATTGACGTGGATGGGCACAAATCTCTTCTTGAACTAATGATGACATGGCAACATTTACTATGAGAAAATCAAGCAAAAAAAGGGTATATAAAATTATATATATATATATATATATATTTGAAGACCTTCTATCCCATTGGCAAAGTCGGCCTTATTAAGAAAATAAACAAAAAAGGGGATATATGTACATCCAACAAGTCGGCTCAGTAAAGATTAAAAAAAATATTAAAAACAAAAATAAAATTATATGTGCATATATACAAGTCGGCTCAACATATTTTTTTTGAAGAAAAACCTATATAAATACACCTTTAAAACCTTCATTCTTGTGGAGAAAAATTTGGACTGTCCAAGAGAAATTTCGGACTGTTCACTGGTGAGAATTTCCGGGTACTGTAGCAGCTACAGTAGACAGGAAA
Source organism: Larix kaempferi (assembly GCA_027924585.1). NCBI lineage: Eukaryota > Viridiplantae > Streptophyta > Pinopsida > Pinales > Pinaceae > Larix > Larix kaempferi. The sequence goes on along the minus strand of BSBM01000341.1, from coordinate 2,475,989 downwards.
ATATTTTTTAAGGTTTCTTTTTAGCTCTATTTTTTTTGGGGAATTTGTGGTGAATTCAGATAGTGGAGTAAGCTCTAAGTTAGGAGGTGTGAACAGGAGCAACATGAGGACAGTGTGATGACAACAGCAGTAGCAGGCATGATGATCTTTTATTTTATGACCGATTCATTACCAATTCCGATTCCGATTCCGAGTTGACCCTTGACCGAGTCCGAGTCCGATTTTGATTTTTCAAACATTGGTGTGAACTCCTAGTCCTTTGTGGACGGACGATCTTGTGTAGATCGAGATGAGTTCTATGTGAACTCCTAGTCCCTGTGTGGACAGACGGTCCTGTATAGACCAAGATGACTTCTGTGTGGACAAACGGTTCTATGTAAACCGAGATGAGTTATATGTGAACTTCTGTTACCTGTGTGGAGTATGGATGTATCCCTGTGTGGGATGTTGTCCTGTTTGGACTATATTGACCTTTCTTATGATGATGAGATGTACGAGAAAAGCCGTGACGATCAGATAATGCTCATATGTGTTCCAACGTAATGATACCTCCCCAGCTAAGAGGGAGTGTTGTTGTAGCTACATGAGGTATCCTCACTAGGTAAGGCCGACCTACAAAAGAAATAAAACAAATTGTAATTTTATTTATTATAAAAGAGAAGTCGGCCCAATGAAATAGACAAGTAGGCCGCAGTAGAAAAGTCACTTCAAAATTATGTATAAATAGGAGGGATGCCTCCTCATTTGGACACATCTCGAGCAAGTTCTCTCAAGCAAGGATAAGTTCAATTTCTAGTTGTAGAAGACAATTTTCTAGGGATTCTTCTTTGGCATCTCTTCTCTCTGTGATCTTCATTATTCAAGATCACTCTTATCTTTGATCTACTTGTATTATGTACTGAATCTCTGAATAAGAAAGGTTTGTTGGGTTTTTCCTGAGTTTGGGTTTCCCTGGGTAAACTATTGTGTCTCTATTTTGTTTCTGTGCATAGTTATTCTTTCAGTGATCCTATATTTGTTTCTAAGTTGAAAGAGATGAAAATTATATTGCTATCATTGAAATGTCACTTCATACATTTGTTTTCTAACTTGTTTGTTGTTCTGATTGCAGGGTTTGGAACTTCAAGATTGATTTCCAATATCTAATATTGGTCCGGTGTGCAGGTTGGAAGGCATTGGCATCCAAAGGGGGTGCCTCAAGGAGTTCAAAGTTGTTGATTGCTTAAGGGCATCTCCAACCTCAAATCTCATCTTGACTTCAGGGTACTAGGAGGGGTGAATTGACTCTACTGCCAAACATCAAGGCACCGATCAAGATCTCTTGTACCTCTTCTTTCTCCACCTCTTCAAAGATTTTTTTAGCTCATTTAGCACCAGAGAAAAATCAACATTTCATTAGGCTAGATCATATTTGTATCCTAGGCATTAAATCTAAAGGGGTATTTGCATGCAAGTCTGAAGTAATCTATCTTAGAACCCTAGGACTAAGACACTGGAAAATCATTATTGCATAGCATATAGTTGATGAATGCTTTTTTTTTTCTTTAGTGTAGTTTGTTTGCTTCTTGTTTTGCACTTTTAAATCGGACATTATTAATAAACCAACAAGTTGTTATAAGTATTGAGCTACATTTTAAACTCATACTAGCAACCGTTGTTGCACCTAAACCTTTAGATCTAAGTGAAAAACTTACCAATAATTGAAATCTGAACTTAAATTTTTGTTGGTAACCTTTCACACTCAACACCTAAGACATTTAGTGACATACATTCTTAAAAGCCTAGGCACATTTAACGCAGTTGGTCCTCAGACCTTTGTTTCTCACCATTTAAACCCCTGAGACAGCCATTCAACCCTCCGGCCTAGTGGTTTCTATGTCATTATCTTTTTGGAGATTAGCTTGCGTTTTATTTCTAGACATTGCTTAGTTACTCTGTTTTCTAACATTTCGCTTAGGGGTTATTTCACTCCTTTAACCTTGGACCCCTTGGTATTCCTGCAGTGTGCCACATTTGAAACCCTTTGTTAATTCCTTAAGGCATATTGCTTCCTAAAATCGGTTGAGTTAGTATTGTGGGAAAGTTGGTCCTTACTGGCAAGTACCCAAGAAAGCTCAACTAGGGCCACCTTCTGTGGTTAGTCCAGGTCTACTTCGGTGGACTTAGGAAACCTAAAGAGAGAGGGACTTTACCTGTGTGACACTTAGGGGTATTGTTCTGAGGTTTTGCCGGTTTAGTAGCCAATTCCTCCTTGCAATCTCAAGGCTGCTAGGTTGTGCAACAACAATTACTAATACTATGCCAACATGATTTGGCCCACATGATTTTCTCCAAAAGTATCAGTTTGAAAACTTGCAAATTTCAACTTCGTTCTTGTTGGATATTATGTTTACACTGCCATTTAAAATTGCATTTGCCAGTCACAATGGTAATCAAATTGTGTAAGTAGTATTGAGATATTGGTAGCTAAGGACAATTCCTCTTACTCTTTTAGTGAAAGATTTATCTTGATGAGTTTGTAACATATTTTGTACATGTTCATAATTTTCTTGAGGCTATAACAATCTTCAATGTAATCTTTGTGTGCAGACATTTGCTGGCAATTTTATCAATGTTTAAATTTAATGTTTTGTCAAAAAAAAATTATAGGCCTTGTTATTGAAGGTGCTTAATTGCAGGTTTGGTATTCAGCGAGTATATTTTGTAGTGGTTGCATTCCATGTGTGAAGGAGGTCAATGATGAGGAGCCAATATTTCCTGGAGTTCCCTTCCTCAATGCCCAATTTAAGTCACACACAGTGAGTCTCTTTTCATTTTGGTCTTTTGTTATTTCAAATTATTTTGGATTAGTAGAAAAAATGAGGTACGTGAAATGATGAAAAGGGCCATTAACACTACTGTAATGATGGTCATAAAAAAATTCATAACTACTAGCTTTACTATAATTGGCTTTTAAATATCGAAATGTATATGGGCAAAGTTTTTCCTTGTTTGAAATATGGCCATTAAGTTGCTACGCAATCAGATAAAAGGTAGGATGATCAGCAATCAAAAGTTTCTAGATCTTTCTAAATTTGGTGTTGCACTTGGACCTGAATCCTCATCTGTAGCCACACCTGTTCCTAGGATCCTCAAGATCTTCTTGGATCATTTTCCTGTATGGACCCTATGGGGGAGTACATTTGAGATGAATCCCAGGATAGGTTGGATCACCTGTGTATGATCTATGATGGATCTTACTCTAAGAATTCAATGAAATAGAAAATTTTAACTAGCAATGAAAAATAAAAACATTTAAAATTAGTTATAAACTGCAAAATGACGATATTGATGAATCTAGAATTCTATTATAGTAATCAATTGAACTCTGTTTGTTATTCTTAATCTTGTAATTTTTACATAGATTACATGATTTATTTATATTTTTTACATTTATAAGATTTTGAAACCCTAAATTATTGAATCTTTGAGCCTATAATTTGAAAATTTGCTGCACTCATGCTGACACTTGTTCTACAACTATACTTTAGTCAATCACAATAATCAAATATGGGACCAAGGAAAAGTGGTAATCGACTATAGAACTAAATGTGGTAATGATTGCATCCAAGACAGATGTGTGAAGCACCAAGTAGAAAATATGAAAAAATTAAGCTTCACAGTTCTCTTATAAGGTAGGCATGCATCTAAAGCCAGAATTATTTATTACTAACTTCATCACCATCTTTAGTTGCTTGTAAGAGCTAATGTACAGCAGCAATGGTAAGGTTAATGAATTCAATGTTTCCATGTGGGCAGTTTGAACTTTGTACATAGAAGCTTGGATAAATCTATTTGTGCACACCTATTGGTTTAATAATAAATATTCTATTCAGAAGTCTGCTACAGCACATAATAGGTTCAATCCACATTGAGATGCTTCACGAAGTTGAAGCTTTGATCCTTTCGTAATCAATTGAAAGATATCGGCATTATCTCTAACCTTCTCAAAATTCAAACATACTTATAGTTTGTGTTGACTTCTGGATTAATCTGTGTTAGAGTTTAACTGTCCCGGCGTTTCCAGTGGTTTCATTGGGCTCTTAACAAACCCCCGATGATGGTTGGTTGGAGTGTCCACTCGAAACATCGGGACAGTTAATAACACAGATCAATCCAGAAGTCAACACAATATGTACAACTGTAGAAATCTGCACTCTAAAATGCTTATATTTTTCTTGCATATTGAACTTTCCTGGAAACTGTTCTTTCTTTGATTAGCATCCTTATACTCTCACTTTTTTAACATTTTATAATATCTCATTCCTAGGTATCGAATAAAGCACTCACTCCAGAAACGAAGGAGGCAGCACAACAAATCGATGCCAGGTTGCAGTTAGGGTCAAAATTTAACAATGTCATTTCTAGTCAGGGGGAAGCAGATGCTCTTTATGATCTGTACCAAACTGAACAATATCTTTTGGCTGAAAAAGAGGGTAAATTTCTTGTAAGTTGCCAAGATCCTAACCTGTTATATGCTTCTTTCAAACTTGTCCATAGGAGGTTGACGGTAACAATTGGATAAATTTTTATTTGTGATTAGGTTATTCTCAAGAGTGGAGCTTCTCCTCAAGATATGCTGAGAGCAATGTTCCAAGTCTGTCACTTGTACTGGCTAGAAAGGCATTTGGGTGTAGAATCCAGAAAAATCATTAATGATTGTATGGCAGGGGGGAAATTAGCAGTGTCTCATGATTTCGTGGTGAGAGAATTTGACAACATACAAAAAAAAGCAGCAACAGTAGGTTGGTATCCTGAAGGGCTAGTTGCAAGGCCATTACCATTTAGGGTGCATTTAAATTATATTACTTCTTGATCATGAGGTCAGTCTTGGCTACTAAAAGTCCAAATTCCATCATAAAACCTTCAATGGCTGCTTTCTTGCCTTGATTGGGTGGTAGTGGTTCATTTTGATGTCATTTAGGAGTTATGGTATTTGCAACTACAGTTCCTTTGCAGTTGGACACACTTCAAGCTGCTGAATCCAAAAGTAAGAAACAACACAGAATACAGTGATGTTGAGTGACAGAATACAGTGATGTTGTCACTCAAAAACTCGACAGGACATGATTTGTTGTTATACTTAACTGGTATGCATTGCCATTTCCAATGAACTCACTGTCTTGGTCATAGCAAAGCATGCAGTTCAATCTGTAGAACATATTAAGAGAATGAAAAGAGTATGGAAAGCTCTTATGAGATGATACTTCAACAGGAATTGGCTCTATACTCATGCAGCTAGGTTTATATAATGATTAATCAATTGCAACAGTCTGTATATCAAGGCAATAGGATCCCTTTGTTGCCAGGCTCATCCAAAAATAACCTTCACTCATGTTCACATGAGTTTGTCCGACTGTAATTTTAAATCCAAGCAATGTCGGCACATAATATTTTTGCTTGGGCTTTCTAGTTCGTTATCCCATACAATGATGGTACTTCTCTCACTTCTCCCCTGTTCCAAAGTATCATTATAAATCCTTAAGAGAAATTTGGTTTCTTTGCTGTTAGTAAATGTAATTTTTTCTCATCCATCTATTATTCAAGCTTTTGAAGATTTGGAGTTGGTAAAGAAATGTTTCTTTCTATTTTATTCCTTAAATGCTTCTTTTCAGTTTGCTTCTTATTTGTACCTCATCGTCATCTATACTCATTCAGTAAACCACAGCTGCAGGTGTAATCATGCTTCCTTTTAGTGTATTCTTTGATTTGCTTGAAGCTACATGAATGTTAAGAGTATTCTGTATTGCACTCTAGAGAGGATCAATCTAGAAGACTTCTCAGCTTACCATACAAGAAATTTGGAACAAAACTATGCTTTGAGGAATTTTATACGAATCTTATCTGGGATTTAAAGGTAGAGCCTGTAAGATTGTAAAAGTTTGTATCCTTTTTAAGCATGTTTACACAAAATTGTGAACTAGTGGATTCCAAAGCATGTTTGGTGCACACATGCACAAGAAAAAAATGAACAATGTTATATATATATATATATATATATATATATATATATCTCTGTATATTGTGTGTATCTCTGTAAAATAATACTATAGAAGATGAGATTGAGCAATCAAAGGACTATAGACCTCTCAGTGATATTGTCTGTCAAAAACTCAACAAACACAATTTTTTATACTTGACTAATAACTGCTGCGTCTTGCCATTTTAATGAATGTCATAGCAAAGCATGCAGTTCAAACTGTGAATCAAATTTATGAGCATGAAACATGGAAAGCTCTTATGAGAGGATACTTCGACATGAATTGATTCTATATTCATTCAGCTAGGCATATATAATTATTTGTGATAATCTGTATGTCAAGGGAATGGGGTCCTTTTATTGCTAGGTTCTTCTAAAAAATAACTTTAACACGTGTTGACATGAGTTTGTCCAACGGAAATTTTTAAAGCCAAGCAAAGTCAGTATGTAATTTTTGCTCGGGCTTTCTAGTTGGTTATCCCATCTAATAATGGTTCTACTTACCCTTCTCCCCTCACCCAAGGTATCATTATCAATCCTTCAGAAAAATGCAGTTTCTTTGCTGTTAGTAAATGTATTTTTTTCTCATACATCTGTTATTCTCAAACATTTTGAAAATTTGAAGTCGGTAATGACATGCATCTTTTCAGTTGACTCCTTATTGGTACCTCTGTTATTTATACTCATTCAGAAACCACAGCTGCAGGTGAAATCATGCTTTTTAGTTTATTCTTAGATTTGTTTAAAACTATACATGAATGTTAAAAGTATTGCACATTAGAGAACTATACTTGGAGGAATTTGATATGAATCTTATTTGTGATTTGAAGGCCTACCCTGTAAGATCTTAGAAGTTTGTATCCTTTCTGAGCTTCTTTACATGAAATTGTGAACTGGTGAAATCCCATGCATGATTCGTGCATGCATCCACAAGAAGAAATGCGTAGGCAAAAGGACTGCAAAATGGCAACAGGTCCTTGGTTGGTAAAGCAGGAGTGTTGCTATTGCTCGGTGATATGTCATTCAGAAACTTGAGAGGACATGATTGTTCATGCTTAACTGGTATGTCTTGCCATCTCTAATGAATTCCATCATAGCAAAGTGTACAGTTCAAACTGTGGATCAATTTTAAGAGCATGAAGCAAAGCATGGAAAGCTCTTATGAAATGATACTTCAACATGAATTGACTCATTAAGCTAGTATATATAATCAGTTGCGATAGTCTCTATATCAAGGGAATAGGGTCCTTTTGTTGCCAGGTTCATCTAAAAATAACTTTAACTGATGTTCACATGAATTTGCCCAACCAGAATTTTCAAAGCCAAGCAAAGGCAGCACATAATATTTTTGCATGGGCTTTCTAGTTGGTTATCCGTCTAATTGTACTACTCTCACTTCTCCCCTAACCCGAAGCATTATTATCCTTCAAAGAAATTGGGTTTGTTTGCTGTTAGTAAAGTAATTTTTTTCTCATACATCTGTTATTCAAAGATCTTGAAGATATTGAAGTTGGTAATGAACTTCTATACTCCTTCAATGCTTTTGTTTGGGTTACTCCTGTTGAGTTAACAACACCCCACCTTTTTTTTTCTAAATGTTTTTGTATAGTGAGGTTCTATAATTTTGATTGGAAAAGGGGCCCCTACTTTATTTTTGAACCGAGGTATTCTGAGTCTATCAAATGAATCATGCCTCACAAGACATAGCCTCGAGACTTCTGAGTGCCCTAAAAGATGGTAAATTTTCCTAATTTCCAAGCTTTGATGGATTGAATTAGAATACCGTGTTTTCCCTGCTTGATGTTCACGTTTAGTCTATCTTATTGATCTTTGAGTTCTTTTTTACTCTCAGATATAATTTGCAACTTTGAAATGATCTTAGAAGACTTGGATTTTTTTTGGTTTTGGCTCATTAAAATATTTTATGTGCGATATGAGATGAACAAAGTTCGTTCACACATAAATTATCCAAAATATCTGGAATATAAAGTAATCCATTTAAAATATAATATATTGAGTAAAATGTATAAGAATGAATGAGATGATAGATTACAACCGAGGGTCCATTATATATCTACACAGAGTACCATTTCATTAATAGTCATGTCTTTTTGATAAGGTGCATCTTTTCATTGTCTCTTCATTAATTATTATTATTGTTTATTATTGATTTTAGTTTGATGGCAGAATTAAATATTGGAACTTTCCAAGTCTTTGGAGACTCTCAAATTGTTATTCATAAGATGCAAAACATCTACTCTGGCAAAGGGGTAGAGGTTGGGAGAGTCCAAAAGATAATCTTGGCTTTTATTTCTGATATCTCTAAGGTCCAATTTGTTCATGTTAAACGCCAGAATAACAAGGATGCTGACAAACTAGCCAACATAGGGTCGAAGTTAGAGCAAGGTGAAATAAGGGTGAATAACTCTACCCCCATCATTAAGCGGATTCCATGTTTTCATTGCTAAGAAGTTGGGCCTTTCTCCCATGCATTGGGAAACCTAGGCCTCGAAATTTTGTTGGGAGGGTCCAGGACAATATGGCCTTCCATTTAAGAAGACATGACAGCATCGACTACCAAGGCAGAGGCATGATGTTATGGAGGGAAGGTGGTTCACGGATTGGGAGGGTAATTATGAGCCTTTATTGTTCTTGTTGGGTCTTATTTCTATCCACCACCCCTGTTTTAATAAATTGCTACATTTCCCACGTGAAAATCTAGCACCTGGATATGGGTAACCCCCTGCGTGCTCTCAAGCCTGTCATTCTTGGAAGAGATGTGAAGCTTTTAAGCAACATGCATTTGGTCGGGAGGAGAATTAATGTTATTGTTTTCAAAGAGAAAGAAGAATGCGAGTCTGCGGTTCGTAGCCGTTATTTGTTCTCTTCTATGGAGGTAGGCAGAATGGACAGGGTGCTGAGAGAGATAATGTCGTCGAAAAATACAATGGTCGATTACAAGATGTTAAGATGTGTCTTTAATAATTCCACAGTGTTTTTGGAGGAGAATAGGAGAATGTCCGTTGATATCACTTGTATTGACTCCCGCATTGATGATATAGAGGGTAGCTCTCGTGTTCAGATTGGAGAGGTCGAGGACATTAGGCGTAGGCTGTCAGAAATGGAAAGGAACCAAGCTGGCAGGCATGAAGAGATTCAGATTGCTATGGTTGATATGCAAAGCAGATTTCAGGAGCAGTGCATGAATGGCAATGAAAGAAATGAGACTCGCTTCGTTCAGTTGAAGGAAATTCTCGATGAGGTGCAGGCTAACTTGGATGGGTTTTGCAAATCTATCAACGGTCCTTTGCGCGAGCATGAGGCAGTCTCTCCGATGGAGGAAGCCTCCACTATGCAGCTGGATGCAGCGGAAAACCAGTTCCAAGAATGAAGTTTTTTAGCCCCTCCCTAAATATTTTGTAATGTTTTTTGCCTTTACTTATGTAGTCAGTTTGTTAGAATCTATAGTGTTAGAGGAAGTAATATAGGATGTGGAAAGCATTGTAATTTTGTATATCTAAAAGAGCATACAGTAGCAAAAAAATTGTTGGACATACCCTGCCCAACTATGATTATGGACTCTCCTATAATGCCCTAAAGGCGTTTTTTACTTTATGTTTATATATATAAATACAATTTCACGTTTATGTCAAATATATATACATACAATTTCATGTTTATGTTAAATATATATACATAAACATGAAATTGTATTTATATATATATACATAAATACAATTTTATGTATATTTATGTTATTTATGTTCATAACATAGGCCACCCCTTTAAAGATGCTTTGTCCTCAAAGCATAATTCGTTGGGAGTCTTATCCCTTGTTCTTGCTCGTAATGCCTTCTCTTTATCTTTTATGCTGGTGGTTGACGCTTGATGAAACGAGACGATATGTTCTTCTAAACATCGAGTAAAAATGTTGCATCATTTGTGAAGTCGTCCATCCCAAGTTAACCTCCATTGGGACTTTCTGTTGAATGACTATTTGGATGGAACTTTTGGCTTTTGGCTCCCACATAAGTTGTTGATTTTGTCTCTTTTCTTTTTCACATTTGTAATTCATTTGTTTGAAAGAAAAATATTGTTTATGTTTCTTTTGATCTTGTTGTCTATATCGATTCTTGTGATTTGGATGACGATAAGGAATCCTAATCTTTTGTGATTGTTCTTTGGAACCGTCTTCTCTTGATGTTTGTAGTGATTTGTCAATATAGGCATTCCTTTGAATTTGAGTGCCAACTAACTCTGTATTGGTTATCTTTTATGATGTTTGAATTTAAGCGTCATATAACTTTTCTATTGGGTTTGTCATCATTTCTTTGTCAGCTAATGATCCCTTGTGATCTAACTCTTCCTATAAAGATTTCTTATCATGCTTTAACTTTCTAATTTGTGTACGTCTTAATTATGTCTCCTTAAGCGTAAGAGTTTTTCGTATAATCTGACATGTCAACTTCATTTCGAGTATATTGATTCTCTTGCTCTCCTTTTAACTTTCTTATTTGTTCTATCAATTTATGATTAACATTCTTTAAGGAAGAATTTTCTTCATCTTTTCTTGATAATGTTTTTTGAAGATCTTGATTCTCTTCTTCTAACTTTTGATTGCATTGCGTTTTATCTTTTGTCTTCTTGATTTGAACAAGTAATTTTTTATTATGATATCTTAGACAAGAGATCTTTTCTTCTTTATCCACGACGACTTTGTCGAATTATTTCTGCAACCTCTGTAATGACTTTTGATTTTTCTGCGAAATCACCTTTGAGATACCATTGAAGTCTTCAGATTATGTGATTTCTTAATGTTCCTTCATTTTAACGTCCTGCAATGTGATTTTCTTCTTCTTATAAGAAAATGTCAAAAACTTATTTTTGACGTTTAAGATGAAAGTCCCCAATGTTTCTATCCAAGGTAATCCCAAAATTAGGTCATCGCCATCGATCTACAAGGATCTAATAACAAATTGTGATATGAAGTTATAGTCTTCAATATTTAGTGATAAATTGCTTATTTCATATTGTTTCTTATCCCAAAAGTCTAGCTTTTCACCTATATTTGACTCGAGAATCACTAACTTGTTAGCGAATTATTCGCTAATATAATTGTTGTATTCAACGGGAGCACTGGAAATAGTAATATCTTTCCCTCCAATTGTCCTGTTAATTTTAAGTAGCACCTTTACATTTTTTTTTTAAGTTTCCGGAAATCTTCATTTTTTCGTTAATAAACTCCATTTTATTTATATCAAAAATTTCGTCAAAAACAACAGATTATGAAACTTATATCTTCTTTTTTTAAGATATCCTAGACATGCCTTCCCGTCACTTTGTATACCTTTTGTATTGATTAATAATATATAAAAAAAATCTCATTTGATAATATAATAAACCAACTATATATAATTTGAATTTTAACCTTTAATTTCACTTGTTAATAATCGTTTAAAAAATATATATATATTCACCACACACACACATATTCTTAATGAGGTGTAATTATATCAAATCTTCTTGCCTATTTGACTTTGTTGATCAAAGGTTTCTCAACGATATTTTTTTTAATGGCCTCCTTATGGTTGCAACTTATAATTGCACCTCCAAAGCCACAACTTTATTCATCAAATAATAACAACAATACATCACAAGAGCAGAGGTTCCTAGCTTCCACCGTAGAGAAGAGAAATGGCTCGCTTTTATAGAAAAATTGGGCTCCAAACCCTTGGAGGGCGAATTCCCAATGGAGGAGGTGGATTGGGGGTTCTAGAGAGTGTGGCAAGTGTCTTTCATGTGAAAAATGGGGCTGCCACCTTTCATGAGGTGTCCCAAACACTCATGGGAGGCCGCCATATGTCAAATCAAGCTCCAACAACTCACCCTCGTGGGGAATTTCGCCCTCTCTTGGAGAGATTCTCTCCTCAAACTTAGAAACCATTGAAATCCACATTATGAGTTCGGAAAGATGCTCCAACAATTCATTTATTGACCCAGATAAGATGCCAACCAACCTGGACACCTCAAAGACAAGCTCCATTTGATTTAGGAATTGGATTTTCTCCATATTTCCCAATTATTCGACCCAAAATGTCATTTTCAAGAGAAAATCAAAATTAGTAATTGAAAATCACCAATTAGACTCTCAAAAGTGGGTTTAGGGGTTAAGTGGGGGCTTTGGGTCCTATTATCACATTTATGATAGCTGGGGCTACCATATATTTATTCTAGATTCTAGTATATTTTTCAACCAGTCCTTTACATTGAGATGCTTGAGATGAGCATCTATTTTGGATCACTCTTATGATGATGAGCAACAGTATATTCCTTTGCCATGACTGAGTCTCGGGAAACTCAGATTTGATGACGGATGTAGCCATTTTGCCATTACATAGCAGTATGTAGTGCCCAGAGTTGCAGCAGCAGGTTCTCAATGGACAGATGATGATTCAAATGTTTTACACAGGTATATGATCCAGCTGGTATTATCTTGTGTTCTTGGTTATATTGCTTTTATAGTCATTCTAGTGGCATGTGCTAGCATTTAGTGCCATGATCTGGTGATCATATATATATATAGTATTGGACTTGGTTATTGTATATCTATCTATTGTCATGCTCAAATTTTAGAAGTTCTTGTTTATACTCACTCATTTTACCCTCCTTAGGCGTATGGAGGTGATCATTCCCACCATTATATGGCTTGCTAGTTTTGGCATCATTTTCACTACCTCCATCCATCTATTAACTTCCAATTATTGTCTTTACCTTGACTTACTACTTAGCTTGTGATATGGAGGACTTTCCCCCACTCTAGCCTCTTTGTCAGATGAGTTTCCTTGTTTACTTTGTGTCTCGGTTTTGAGTTGCCTAAGTTGTGTTGGCTAGACCTGAAACAGATAGTGCTGCCATCATTACATTGTATCTGGAAACTTTATTGTATATCTTAAATGAAAGCCCATTCTAGAATGTTTTTTTCAACACACGTGAATGAAATGCATGTAAAATGTAAATCCAAGAATGTGTTTTTCAACATAGACGGATCAAAAATCCTAATGAAATGAAATCCAAGAATGTGTTTTTCAACACACACAGACAAAGGCTATGGAAATCAAAAGGTCTAATTAAAGCAATGGTTTAACAAATGTTATATCTAATGATTGCTGACCTTAATTACATGTAATGATCTATTCCTCATTAGCCTGCGGGTTGTGATATGAGATGGAGCAAGGGACAACTTATTCTAAATGTCCCCTAGAGTCTTGAGTTACAATTTGTCAGACACCTAGCCATGGCGGCTCTAGAAAAGATCCTCACGGAGCTGTATCAGCTTGGATGTGAGTTGTAGGCATCTGTCAAGGTTGAATAAGCACTTCCCAAACAACTTACCCATTTGTGAGACACTGCCATCCCCTGTGTTATTGCTTGTCCAACATATGCTTTAGTGTGTATCCCCTTTCCCACTTCCAAAGTATCACAGTGTTGAGTCAGTACAGTCATCCCTTAGCCTAGCCTTGCATTTATCCATCTTCACCCATCACTAGCAAATTGATCACAACCATGAAGTGAGTATAGCCTTGAGGTTCTAGTCTGAGCTATTATTATTATTGGGAAATCTTGAATATCTTGTTTTAGCTCGCCAATGAAATGATTACTTTATGTTTATATTGCTATTGGAATGATTTATGAAGCATGCCTTAACCAATTACACTTGCAGCACTTAGATGTTTTTGCTTGGATCATATTATAGTCAGTTTGACCAAAGTCAACCACAGGACATGAGATGAGTACTCTGGATGATGGTTATTGATGATATGTGATCTATTATTGATCACCAGATGGTTCCATGCAATGTTTACAAGCTCAGATAATGATCTGTGGTATTTTAATGATTTTGATCATTTGCAGATTATTATTTTTTTTATTATGTCCGGGCATGGTGTTGATATTATATGATTATGCAGTCATCCATATGGTGTATGAGTATGCATCTCTAGTGCATTTGGGTTCTCTGAGTCCATTGGGACAATCAATTTTCAGTTCCGAGCAGTTTCAGTTGGGATTTGTCTCAGTTTATCACTTCAGTGCAGATTTGCCATTAAAAATGGCCTATCAGAGCAGTTTCATGGTTTGATTGGTTCACCTAGGGCGCTACAGAGGGCGTGTGGGGTCCAAGAACTTGTTTTTACTACATTACCATTCTCCCAGACATGTTGGTGCAATCAGATTTGGTCCCGGGTGACCAGGAAGAGAGTTACAGGCATTTTTATCTTTTACAGGTGATTTACAAAGGCATAAAAATGGTAAAATTGGTTACAGAGGAACTCGATTTGGGCTACTGAGGCAAGGAAATGGCATAGGAATGGTTTTGATGATGTGTATGATCCTCCGTAGTGTCTCCGACACATTTTGTGGTTTCATGGTGCCTTTGGAGGCTCACGACTTTCCCTATTGGGCATGATTTTACACTTTGATGATATATTTGATAGTTATTGTGCCATGGGGACACACTAGGGAGGATATATGTTACCCCCTAGACCCACCATGAGCGTTATGTTATGTTCTCGTAGTCAATTGGAGTGGGATGTCCCCCTAGGGCGATTTTGTCCTTGTCATTGTTATATTTTTTAGTTGATCCATGTACTTTATGTTGAGCTCATCTCAACTGTAGATTATCACTATTGTATCTTTTAATCTTAGCCACTCATTAAAAAGGTGGTTAGGGTTTACGTCTCTCTCATAGCTATATATATGAGAGAGCCTCTCATTGTAAAGGGACCTTTTGGCTCTTGGAATTTGAATAATAGAAGATTTATTTGCAGACACATCCGGATCTTTCTTTGTTGTGATATCCTTAGATGTCGATTGGAAAGTCTATTGTCACCTTGCATATGAGATTTTGTGGAGGATCCATACATTTTTTGGAAACCGTGTTTTGTCTACAGGAGGGCGACTTCACTTGGGCGTTTTTGCTGGGCATCCTCAACTCGCTTCACTTGCATTCGCTTATACTAGGGGGTTTTCAATAGCTTCATTGTGATCTTTGATTTCATCTTGGTATGTCTGTTGTTGCATTAGTCATTTCTTTTTTATGCTTCGAATCTAACTTAGGTAGTTCATTATGCAGGAAGGGAGGGCGCATTGGCTTCCTTGGGCAAATCGATTCTCATTGGACACTCGCTCAAAACACCTCAAATTGATCGGCAAGGCATAGATCATCATCATCAAGGTATCCGCAAGATTATCCGGGTAAGATCTACTTGTATTTCAGTTATTTTTGGGTTCCAATCCATTGGCCATCTTCATTTAATTTCAAAACCCTCATTTAAATTAATCGAAAAATTCTCTGGCTCAAACGACTTGGTTTACTGGCAAACCATTTATGGGTATTCTTTCTTTGGCCAAACCCTAGGTGGGTTCTCCTAGACGTCATGGTTGGAGGACTCCATTGGGCCCAATTCCCAAGGCACTGATCTCCTAACCCTCACACATTCTCTGAGTAGCTAGTTTTTCTGTCGTTTGTTCCCAGTTTGCAAACTTGTCTGTTTCAACACTGTCATATCCTTCTGTCAAGCCGTGCTAGAAATCCCTAACTCTCAGATTCACTCTTTGGGACACTTTCCCTGGTTTAGGGGTCACATTTCCCAAGGCAGCTGAATTTGATCATTTGTACTAGAACTTAAATCCTGGAATCATACCTAACTATCGAGTCACTGTGTGTAACCAACCTTTGTCAAGTCTTATTCTTCCTAAGCCTCCACAGTGACCCTAATTCCTTAATTCTAGGGTTCCATACCTGTCACCTTACGTACCCTATTGCTATAGCTTGATCTGGTGATCTAGTTAGATCTCTCATGTCGGGAGTAGATTAGGGTCTCCCCCTTTGTTATCTTGGCTTTGATAGCATAAAGCGAGGGGTGCCTTGATTGGCGTGACAACCAATCCTTTTGGGAATCGAGGCTCTCGTGGTTTACCTCTTTGGTTGCTTATCCCCTCTACCATCCTTTTGGATCCATCTTTAGGGGCAACTACAAGTTTGATAATAACAGGTCCAAAAACGAGCATTCCCATGACAGATTTGGCCCCCCATACCCACTTTTATGACCTTCTGAAACTTTACAATTAAAATACACCTTATCGATGATTTTATTAAAAAAACTAGAAAATTAAAAAATCCTAGGGGGGGCTTGGTGCATGCTCACAAGACTTTGGGATTATGACTAGCATGGTATTATACATAGACTCTAGGATTTAATAATCCTTTCAAGGCCTATTCATCACTTTCACCACCCCGACTTTGGAGGATTTTGAGTTAAAAACATGGAAATTACGTGTTGCTAAAAAGCATCGCATAATTAACAAGGGAAAAAACACTTAAGGGTGATTAGTTTGATGACTAAGTCCCAACAAGGCCAAGCCCTTTTACAAAAGACCACCATGCTACATCATTTATTACAATTCCCCCAAGGGGGTGTGAACATGCGAAAAAGAAAAAGGAACCACAGCTAGTCTTGATGAAACCATGGAACCTCTGAGCATTGAGTGGGAACAATTGACCTGTTCTGATTCTTGGTGGCTCACTGGAAATCCCCTAAGTGCAACTTAGTGGATAACAACCCTCTTCACCTTAACTCCAAAATTTACATTTCGAAATGGTTAATTCTCAAATTTCACCTCAGTTCATTTTTAAAGATTTACTATGATTTTTCACCATTGCATATCGGTGTTTTTTTTTTCATGAAAAGTTTGAGGTTACCCTGGTTTAGAATGGAGGGTTTATGTTTACAATTCGTACTGTAGAATATAACCATAGTTAAAATGATAAGATATAGATTGTTATCCTAACCATAGCCCCAAGGTTGTAAAAAGAATAAATTTATCATGGATTGAACTCGCAGTTTAAAACATCTACACTCACGTTGGTGATGCATATTCACACTAGGTCTCGTCTTTTGAACTTGGTCCCCTGGAAAGCTATCCCTGAAAGCTATTACTAGTTACAATTTTACTAAGAGCTCCACAAATGTCCTTGGATTTCCTAAGGAGATTTTTCATTCTAGATGGAAAAGTAACATTCTATTGAAGTCTTGATAGATATTGAGTGAAAGACTTGAAGTTTTATCATCCTATAGTAGGAAAATTATTATGTTTTGTTTTCTAACAACGCTAATGAGTTATGATGATGATAACATTGAGCTACATGATGATGAGATGGCTTACAGGTGAACCGGGCATAAAGGTAAAATAGTACAAGTATCATCATCCAAGGAAGAGAAAAAAATGTCAATACACATTATGTAGACATTGATAGCAATACTAAAGCCACGCCTACATATAAGTGGGGTGAAGTTTATTGAATTTTCAAGAATCAAAACTATCCTAGCATTTCTCGTGAAGATAAAAATAAAAGTCTAAGCTCCATAGAGTAGCAACAATACTTGTTATTTTTTCATGTGAAAAAGTGATCTCTTGGTTGATTCCAAAAGTCAACGTCAATGACAGGTTGATCATGAACACAGATGAATCTAAGGTGATAGCTTCCTTTCAACCTTCTAATCTTGATGCTTATTACAAGTTTCCAATCCCAAAGGTATATTTGACATAAGAATGTGTTGTGCAAGTACAACTGTAATATCCCCTCAAAGGAAAGTCATTGGATTCACCTTGTTTTGACTCTAGGGTTTTGTTTACAACTGGTTCCCAACACCTCCAAATGATTTCAAATTTGGGGAGGAAGGTCTTAATGGGGCATAGGACATATTAACACACCTATCAAACATCCAAATAACTGATATACTCATAAGCGGTTTCAAAAAAAATAAGCGGTTTAAAAAAAACGGCACTGCAATCAGTTTCCGGATGAGAAAGTTATGCCCCTTTGAAAACAAATTGAAAGAGCAACCAAAGAACCACGTGGTGTGTGGAGGTAAGTGCACGGCAATAAAAAATCCCCTTTAGTCCTAACTTAACTCCTAAGCTCACTTTTACAAAAAAAAAAATGTGTGTCTTACTTCTATAAATAAGTGAAGGTCACTTTTACATAAAGTTGCTTAAAAAAAACAACTTAAAAATAAAAGGAAACTTTTGTTTTTGTTTATTTTATAAAGTTGCTTTAGAAAAGAAAAAAGAAAAAAGAACAACTTAAAAGGAAAGAAAGTAACTTATGTGAGCTTTTAAGTAACTTCCTTTTTTTTTTAATATATGAAATCAATGCAACAAATAGTAACAGGATTTGAAATTAAGACCTCTTTAATAAGTAACTTTAAACCAAATGAGCTATAGTAAAAATATAGAAAATATTGTAAAGGAGGAAGGGTTTTTTTTCCTTTTTTTTAACTCTTTTTGCCTTGTAGTGCGTGCTTACCTCGCAGACCCATGTTTCAGCCTACAAAACAACTTTACACACCAAAAACAGAAAAACAAGACAAAAAAACTCAAGGGCTTCCTACTCTTTGTTAGTTTTCTGTTAGTCCTTCCTGATAAGCGGCATGCCTTTCCTGTTGTTTGTGGTCGACCGAAACCGCCAGCATGTGCAGAGAGGAGGCTATCACTTCCAGAGGAAGGAAGGGAAAAAAAAAAAAAAAAAAAAAAACAGAGACAAATAAATAAAAATACGGAAAACAAAACAATATACCTTAGATCTGTGAAAAAACGCCACAGTTAGGGCAAACGGAAGCCTTTTCGTACAAAACGAAGGGCAATCCTTAATGGAACCAACGCTCTGGACACAATGGAGCACTAAGCCA
Organism: Larix kaempferi; assembly: GCA_027924585.1. Lineage (NCBI taxonomy): Eukaryota > Viridiplantae > Streptophyta > Pinopsida > Pinales > Pinaceae > Larix > Larix kaempferi. Next base: position 2,457,221 of record BSBM01000341.1, on the reverse strand, counting down.
ATCCAAAAACAGCCAGAAATAGCAGATCCCACATGCAGCCGCACCGACCTCAGATCTAGATCGTAATAAAACGGAGACGACCCTCAACAACACTCTGATACCATGTTTGAATAACAGGTACATACACAGAGACCGAACACCAAGGACACCGCTCACACACAAAGATCATAGATCAGTACACCAGTGTTTTGACGTGGTTAAAACCCCTTAGAGGGAAACAGTCCACAACCCCAGCCAAATAGCTTCTACGGAGCAATTTATTATGCAGAAGGAAAAATATTACATGAGCTTCTCTCAATAATGGATCATTCGGCAAGTGACCCTCCATGCTCTTTAAATATAGATCATGGACCAATCGAGTGTTAAGCCACGGATCAAGTGTCGTTAAGATCGAGAGAAGTTGAACCATCGGATCACTTTATATCGTGACCGTTGGATTACATATATACAAATACATACCTAACGGATATATTAGACCAAGTTGAACTTAACTAACTCCTAAGTGTCAAAAATATCCTAACAGAACAAGCTATGTCTGTTGAGTATGATTTTCTTATGAAGAACAAGACTTGGTCTCTTGTTCCTCTTCCTTCAAGAAAGAATTTAGTTGGTTGTAAATAGGTTTATAAAACTAAAATTACTGCAGAAGGACAGATTGAAAAGTATAAAGCTAGATTAGTTGCAAAAGGTTTTAATCAACTTGAAAGTATAGATTATAATGAAACTTTTGCTCCTGTTGCTAAAATGAATACAATAAGAACCATTTTATCTATTATTGCATCTTATAAATGGGAAATACACCAAATGGGTGTTCAAAGTGCTTTTTTAAATGGTGATCTTAATAAAGACATTTATATGCAACAGCGTCTTGGTTTTATTAATGCTGAATGATCAAGTTTAGTATGTAAACTTCACAAGTCCTTATATGGTCTTAAACAAGCACCTAGGGCTTGGTATGATAAAATTGATGCATATTTCTTGAATAATGGTTTTAAGCGTTGCGTATCTGATCATAACCTGTATGTTAAGCATGTTGATGATAATATCATTGTTATTGTTTTATATGTGGATGATTTTATTATCACTGGCAGCCAACTTGTTCTCATTCAAAGTATGAAAAGTGACCTTCAAAAGCAATTTGAAATGACTGATCTCGGTATATTGCACTATTTCTTGGATCTTCAAATTTGGCATCTAGCAGATGGTATTTTTTCTCTCTCAACCAGAGTATGCTACAAATTTATTGGCTCGTTTCCACATTAGTGATTGTAAACCTGCTCCTACGCCTTTTCAGCAGGGATGATTTTAGGGGCGAAATTTAGCCCAATGGCGAATTTAGAAGGTTTCCAATTTTTTTTAGGGCGAATTTTTATGTAAAAGAGGTTTTTGAGAATTAATTTTAATAGCCCACTATTTATTGTTTTGTAAATATTCAAAAACTATATAGCCAAAATCGTATTTAGCAGGAATTTATAGGATAAACCAGTCACCCGCGATTTTTGTGGAAGAAATAAGGGAAAATTGATTTTCGCCAGTTTATTTTCATTGATTTTTCCTTGGATGCACCAGTCGCCCCCGATTTTTAGGGATGTTGTTTCCTGTAAATTCATTCGCCGTGATTTTTGGCATGGCGGTTTTTGGAGCTATTGTTCGCCCTCAATTTATAGCATGGGTTTTTTCGGAGCTATGGTTCGCCCTCAATTTCTGGCATGGGTTTTTTTTTGAGCTATGGTTCGCCCGCAATTTGAGGAAATAGCTATTTTGGAGTCCAATTCGCCCGCGATTTGGCTGCTAGAGTGCCAATAAAACCCCTCGAATCGCCCATGGCTCATTTTGACTGTTTGTTTCAAAGAATCGAAGAATCGTGTTACCAGTTTGTAGCGTCACGCGTGTATCTGGAGGTTTGGCTGTACATTTCAGAGAATCAGAAGGGTTTCGAGAATTCAAAGGTATGTGCTTTTATCCTCAGTCTACCTTTCCCGTAGCACCCTTGGATGTGTCCCTTCATGGCTTCTTGTTGTTTGGGCAATTATCTTTCCGATATATTGGAATTTTTTAGCTAGTTTATGTGTTTAAGTTCCCAAGTATTCTTTCTTCTCTTAAAATCTCTTTGCTTATTTGGTTGGTATCCTTATCAAGCACATAGACACCAGTGTAAATCAGAGCCTCCTATTGAGACAGTAGAAGCCCCCATTGGGATGGCTAATTTATTCTCAACAAGTAACCCATCCATACTTCGTCGAACTCAGTGTCTTGGCAAATTTGTGAATTTTACCAGATTTGACAACGTTTGGCCCAATTGAAAAGACTCGAATTGTTTCAGAGCTGGGCCAAGTAGACTCCCCGAGTCTACCGAATCTTGTTTCACTGGTGTGTTCATTGGCATATCTTCTTGTAATCAACACTTTGACTAAAACAACTAATATGTAGCAATTTATAGCAGGGGAAGAAAATATGGATAATTTCAAAATTCCAAAAGCATTTTATAGCTACGGCCCCTATCCTTAACAGCTTCTACCACCAAAAATATATACACTATGAATTATGCAAGCATTGAACTTTCTAAGTCATAATCTCCATCTTGAGAACATAAGTAACACTAATAAAAAATAAACTTTTGTATCAGACATTCTGATCCATCCTGTAGACTTTCCCTAATCTGACCATCATGACTCCTATTTACTTGAGAAGCTCTAAAATCATAATGAGCTATGATTGGAAAGAACATTGTAGCATGATGTCTCTTATATAGCCAAAAATAACTATAAAATAGTATGTTCTGCAACATCTACTGTTTTGGCATAAGTGAGTAGCTGGAGTATACCTGGAGGGACGTATCCAACTGAGCCAGCAATTGCAGAAATACTCGCTGTGCCCTTGGAAGGATCCATAATCTTGCAAAGCTCAATATCACCTATTTGTGGCTCTCTTAAAGACTTTAGAAGAATGTTTTTGGTAGTGAGATCAAGATGGATGATTGGCTGTTGACAGCCATGTAGAAAAGCCAAACCTTGAGCTACACCTATAGCAATGTTGCAACGTGATGCCCAATCCAATATACAAACATTACTGGTGTGAAGAAAGTCTGAGAGGCTGCCTTTATGAACATATTCGTAGAAAAGGAAAACACCATCTGTGTCTAGAACATGTGCCAAGGGTGTCAGGATGTTGGGATGCCTTAGCCTCCCCTGCTTCTCCAGCTCTGCACAAAATTTTCGGTAGTTTCCTGATTTGAAACTTTTGTCGGTCCAGTTGAGCTTTTTGCTGTTTGCACCCTCTCATATTTTTCCCAGGAACTGGGAGACTGGCTCCACTCTGGTACACAATTTGGGTGTTTTTGTTAAAATAAATCTTAGTAGAATTATTGCAACTTGTCCAAAGAGGTTGGTCATTGCAAATGGTCTGCTTGTGCAAACAGAATGGCTCTCAAGGGGCAAACCATTAACACAAGCACTTCCATTTGGCTATAAGGTGCTGTGACATTGGGGCACTATTCCGTGAAAGTCACCTAGGACATGCACCACCTGCTCCCATCTTCTTACTCTTATTTTGGAGGGGCATTAAACTTTGGTCGGTGGCCTGACATGCCACCATCTTGACTGCTGAACCATGACCTTATTGAACTCGTTTGTATTTTAGTATTGATTTGAAGAAAATACTATGCAATTAACCGGTAGAAGCATTGTTGAGAATTTTACAAGATTCATAATAAATGTAGAACAATACTGTGATCCTCAAACTTGTTCCAAGATTTTACTTAATTCTGTGATAAAGTCTTAACTGCACATTAAAAACTATTTCTTTTTCATTTTGGATGTTGCTTCAAGAAACATGTCCCGAAGGCAGGGGATTCACTGCATGACATGGACTTCTTTTGGCTTAGCTGCCTGGTCAGAGGGGTATCTATTCTCGCAAAGTCTCTTGGGACTGGCATCCAGTCTCATCCTCTTCTGAGACTTTCCATTTGGGTGGGATAGTAGACCACAGGTAGAATGGAAGCTGGTGTGTCATGGAAGAAATGTCTCAATGATCTAATGTAAAGTGATTATTTGCTTAAACTTCACTAGCTATTAGATATTTACTACGTGTGCAAGTTGGATTTTGAGGCACATCTGCCAAAGACCAATTTGTAGCTGAAGATATATGATCCAAGCCAGAGAAACCATCAATGCAGCACATATGGTTGCCAAAGGTCTGACCAGAGGCATTGCAACACTTACTGGGAAATTGAAACAAAATTTTATTGTATAGGAAGGTGCCCATGCAGTCACAAATAAACTCATGCCTATGCTAATAATGGGAAACTGGTGGGACGAGAGATACCTTTGATTGTTTGGGGGTGTTTGACAAGCATTCTTGGAGAATACCTTTTGAATATATGAATGTAAATCAGGAGTTGATATCTGGATTCTGAAGTAAATGAATGATTCATGAAAGAGTCATGACTGATCACTGGAACATCTAGGATAAACTACCTCTCCTTCTAACAAATACTTGTTGTAGTGATACATGAATTTTAAAATTCAATCTGACATCTGTTTTACATGGATTGAATGTTCACATAGCTGTGGGAAATCTGACCTGAGGACAAGGCATAGGGTATTATGCTCCTCTGATCTGACCTGACCTGAAGTCTCTATGATGCATAAATGAATCTGATCTATGCTCCTGTCTCTGTCTCATATGAATGCATCTCTATGAATCTCATCTGACCTGAAGTCTCTATGCTGCATAAATGAATCTGATCTATGCTCCTGTATGTCTCATATGAATGCATCTCTATGAATCTCATCTGACCTGAAGTCTCTATGCTGCCATAAATGAATCTGATCTATGCTTCTGTCTCTGTCTTATACGAAGTGCATAAACCTCTCTGAATCTGATCTATGCTCCAGTTTCTGTCTCATATGAATCCGATCTATGCTCCTGTCTCTGTCTCTATGCATAAACCTCTGACGCTTACCTCTTGCATTTGGCTATTGCTTGTACCCAGCCTTTTAGTGTTCGTTCAACCCCTCTGCCCTAGTCTCCTTGCAACCAGATGAAAAAATACATGACCCAAAATGTAAACCCACAACCACAGTATCGTATCTTTCATTGTCATATAATGTATGTTTACACCATATTGTGCATGCTTGATACTCAAAACCTGTGCATGCATTTGTTTTCAGAAGCATCTAGTTCCTTCAAGTCATACAATAAGTCCTCTTAGTGTCAAGAAATTTGCATTCACCTAGAAAAGATGCTCAGTAAACATCCTGCACACGGCTAACCTTATTCAAAATATATATGTCCTTATCAACCCATATATATATGTAGAATTGATTGCAAATTACGTTGTTTCTATGAAGCTACACTGTAGAATATAGATCAGTAGTAGCATGTCTCATTAATTTCCATTATAGAATAAGAATAGGCCACTAATATTCAAGTTTCAGGAATAACGTTCACTAATGCAATGTTGAGGCAAATTCTTATCATTGGGAGGCTAAACAAGTTGCAGTCAATGAACATTTTTTTATGATTCATCCCTTGATAACATCAGGCTTTTTGTAACCCTTGAAATCATTTGAAGCCTATAGACATTTATATACTGATGTTCAAAATTGAGTACATTGGTTAACCAACCAGTTAACTATCGAGTTATATGGTGACATCTTCATGTTTTTAACCATTCACTATCCAATAATATACATGTACTATCTACAACTATATCATAAACAAAGCTATCAAGGATATTTACTAACTTTTGGAGATTTAAGTGTTCCTAGTTGTATTTGAAAAGATGGTGTCCATTTTTTCTAGGGTATTATTATTTTTTCCCTTTTTTTTTGAATTTCTTAGTGGACATGTTTTTGAGCTCTATATATACCGGATGTGGATCTCTATGGATCCAAATCGGTGGAGGGATGGTTGCTGTAACATAGGTGACCAATTTGTTCTAGTAGTACCCTGTAGAAATCGTCTGAGTAACCCCCTTTGTTGTGATCTAGACTACAATTCCTAATGCTACAGTGTAATTTATCATCCATAGGGATGAGTGTACTCTATCATAAGATTAACCTTTTGAGAGTGTAAAAGTGCCAGAAATGACCACTAAAACCGTCATCTACTATAATAATTGTAAACCAAGCATTCACATAGAAAGTTGAATCTCCCTAGAATTAGATTGCACCAACAAAATCCTAGAGGAACCATCTAGTAGGCAATATATGAGAGAGAACATGCAATGATAGAATTGAATGTTAAAGACAATGCATCATCCCTTTGGATAAAAACATATTCCTTCTGGAAGGTGATTGTTTGAAATCAAGTTGAGCCAACCATGTCTACTTAAAAATTAATCCTACCCCGATGTTGACCTCCTCTAACTTGCTATGTGTCATAAATATAGGGGTAGCAATGCTTTCTTGGTTGATGCCATCTACTTTTTGAGACAATCTCCGTGTCATTTATGAACAAAATATTCAAGGAACCTCCAGAAATGGAAATTGTTGCATTTTCCATATTATCCACTGTTCCATTGTATCTTCAATAATTCCAACATGGGTTTACCTTCCTGAGTTGAGAAGATCCTCCTCCAATTCCAAAATTGTAAGCTCAGGGGACAAACAAGGATTATAAATAATTCAAGGGTTATGAATGGTGTGAATTATTTAATTTTATGTAAATGTAACTCAATTGTTAAGCATGATGGTATATCCCTATGGAATATTGGATAAATTGAGTTAATAAGATCAGATTCTAGAACAAAACAGAATAAATTGCAGAAATAAGAACTACATAAATGCCAATAAATCTTATCTTATCATACAATTTTTTAATAAAATGTGTATACAAAAGAATTGAAATGGATTCTTCAACTATAATACCAGATATGTTGTTTGCCAAACTATGAAAGGTGAAGTCCCATATGCAACAGATGTTCTGGAACATTGAAAATGCATCTTCATGGAATTATTATATTGCTTATCTCAATTGTAATTTTCCCTAATTTCAGTTCATTTGGCTCTATAATACTCCAAACCATGAAGTTGATGTTCAATAATTCCAGTGTCCTACTGCAATTGGGGGTTTCTTTTAAGCCATCCCACCAAAGAATTCCACAAAGACTCCCCTCTATCACAGAATCCATGAATTCTGGGCACCTGCTGTAGCAGCAGGCATGGGAAAGACAAATAACCAGCCATTGGACTGCCTTCCTCTCCAATCAGTCTCCTCCTTAATTCTAGGGAGATCTAAAGTTTTGGATGAATTCCCAGGGGTCGCCCTATAAGACTAAACGGCTTAGGAGACTGATTGGACTGCCTTCTTCTCCAATCAGTCTCCTCCTTAATTCTAAGGAGATCTAAAGTCTTGGATGAATTCCCAGGGGTCGCCCAATAAGACTAAACGGCTTAGCAGCCCAGTGAATAACATGATTCAGACTCTAGAGAGATAAGATCAGGGGTCACCCAATAAGACTAAACGGCTTAGCAGCCCAGTGAATAACATGATTCAGACTCCAGAGAGATAAGATCTTTCACCTGGAGTAGTAGATTCGATTGTTTGCAGTGGAATAGATTCAACCCCTGCTTACTGTGTTATTACAAAGATATATGCCCAGGTTGCTTACTGCTACTGTTTATGACTTAAGGCCAGAACTGAGAAAGTAATGGATGGTGGTTCTATTTTTAGAAGTGTCTATTTTTTAAGCATGCTATATAGTAAGTGTTGCCACAGGTGTTATTTTGGAGAATAGTATTTAGACTTGAAAGTTGCATCCCCTTAAAATTCATTCTTGCCTGTCCTCCTGGGTCTGTTCCATCGCCTTCCCATTAAAGTCACGGAACAGCTCTATTTGATATATGACTTAAGGCCAGAACTGAGAAAGTAATGGATGGTGGTTCTATTTTTAGAAGTGTCTATTTTTAGAAGTGTCTATTTTTTAAGCATGCTATATAGTAAGTGTTGCCAGAGGTGTTATTTTGGAGAATAGTATTTAAACTTGAAAGTTGCATCCCCTTAAAATTCATTCCTGCATGTCCTCCTGCGTCTGTTCCATCGCCTTCCCCTTAAAGTCAGGGAACAACTCTATTTGATATAAACTTATGCATATAAACTAAACCAGATGGGTTTATGAGTTAAGGATCTCTAGCACCTATATAGTTTGGGAGTGTTCTTATAATCCCATTGCCTAAAAAAATGATCCTATTGTTCCTTACACTTGCCTGAAAAGATGATCCTCTTGTGTGCCAAAGTATGTTGCAGGGCTACCAGAACTGCGAGGCATCCATAGAGTAGTCCAATATATAAAGTGTCTACCAATATTGTTCTCACCAAAGATGAAATCGTTTCCAACCAACCAAGTTCTATCCATTAAATCAAAAGCTATGTTGAATGTGGTACAAGGTTGAGATTATATTCTGCAATAATAGGCTTTGAATCTCAAACTTCAATTCTCCTATTGCTATACTCTTTCAACTTCTTAGCCCCAGAATTCTTAGAGCATGCCCAGATTTAGGGGAAATATGGGTTATTTGCTAGTTTAAAGGGCCCAGAATTGCTTCCCTTGTCCAAATTCATGCCCATAATTTTTTTAAGTCTCTTTACCACTGATATGATTGTCCAGAACACACAAAAAATCACTTATTAATGTTGGTTTAAGGTCCAAAAAAGACCCAGAATTGATGGCAAGGCTTCAGTTGCAATCTGCTTCCAATCTCTACTTAGAATTTCATGAACATATTAGAACTATAGCCTCAATAAGACCCAAGTGAACACTTGCAGGGCACATGAGAATGTGAAGTTAAAACATTCTTGAACATATCATATTAAAAAGAATGGAAATTATTGACAGAAATGGCATTTAAATAGAAAAATATTGAAAGTGGATCATTGAAGGTTAACCCCTATTTGTTTTAGATCATTGTTCACCCTCAAGAAAACATCTTCACTATTCAAAATGTAAAGGGTGTGTATCCTATGCATATAAAACATGAGCACGAAAATATTCTTCAATTGTTATGGGTGAGACCCAAACACAACTTACATATTGGCTTGCAGGACTATGTGGTTTAAAAAGATCATACATTTGAGCATGATAGTCTCAACTCTCTCATCATGAGATTCTGAGAAAATTCTGCTAATGTCAGACTCAAGCAAGTATTGATTGAACTGCGAGGAGTTTGCTTAATGTCAGATAAAATCTCCCAGTCATCAGAAAATACAGAGAATGATCCAAACAAAAAGGCATTCTCAAGGGAATAATTTTGAACCAAAATGAGGGCCATATGGTTAAGGGACATTTTGGCACAACTAAGTCCAAAGGCTATGAAGAAAGAAGCAATATTTTATGACCTAGTATTGGGTTAAATTATTAGTCCCATTAAGTATAACTATAGACCATATAGACATCAAGCATGCCTTATACCTCAACATATAATGTTAGAATATAATTTATTACATTTTAGCAGAAATGACACCACTTGAAATCCAATAAGGGTATGTACTTGGGAGTCAAGGACACCATATAAACACATGGAATGACACTTAGGAGTCAAAGACACCATAGAGAGGACATGTTTCATGATTGGGGCTCGACTCACAATGTGTAAGTCCTAGAAGGTTAATCTTCCCGTGAAGGACCTTTTTTTCCTTTTCAACCATGGTCTATGCCCCTGGACCCATCACGGGTCCCCAAAATGAATTAATCATAGCCATATCCCAATTAGAGGCCAAATATTCCATAGAAAGGTCTTATGTGGTGTTGCAATGCATATTTCACCACACTTTAGCCAAAGAATATTTGTTAAATGACCAAGGATCTTTTTATACTGTCCTAACCATTATCAAGATGCATACACCCATCATTGTTACTAAAAACATTATAATGTCCTTTGGTAAACTATTCATAGTTGAAATATGGCCATGAGATGCAATGCTTTATGGATTTTAGATGTTTTTAATGGAAAATGAGTCTAAGAAGGATTATTTTGGGAATAACCTCATTATTTTGGGAATATGGCCAGACACTTCAATATTTTCCAGCACTTTGTTTAGTGATTGATTCTTGTATTTAAACATTGTTTGTGGTCAGTTTATTGAATCATAATTTAGTTGATTGTTCTTTTATTCTTTCCAGTAAATGAAAAAATGAAAAAGAGCTTTGTTGTAGAAAGTTTTGATTTTATGGCACTTTTGTTTCCTTGTTGCAACCACGCCACACAAAAGCACTACCCTTTTTGAGTAATAACAGCCCTAAAAACTTTTTAATAAAATGAAATAGAAACATTTTTCTTTTTTAGGGTACACTACACCAATTAGTTTTGGTTAGGATCTTGAGTTTAAATCACCTTAAACCACTCAAGATCACACATTACGCAAAAATCGTAGTGAGACTATCACAGGTAAACCCATTTCACTCAAAACTTGCCTGGGATCTATGCAGTAGGTCATTGCGAGATCAGATTGTTGGGAATACTCCTCCTACTTTCTGTTCGAGCATACGCCAGGATTGGATTGCGTATTGGGGACTCTTTCGAGTTTCGGGCTTAGCTACCCTGCCCACGCTTTCTGATTCGACCGGTGACTGTTCCCCCAGGAGTTTTCGGTGTTGTGGTAGCCTTAGTATCTGACTCTAGGTTCATACACAGGTGACAGCAGAGGGTATATCTGTTGTACCTAAGACAGACGTGGGAGGAAATCCCTTGCAGGTCTTTGGGAGGGCGGTTGGGTGATTCCAGCGCTTGCACCCTTAGTCATTGTATTGTGGACCCCGGGTAACTGTCTTTCTTCCTTCGTTGATCTGTTCTGGGCCCTCATCATCCCAGACTCTTCTCCGGAAGGCATCTTTGTTTGCCTGGTTTGTATACTTAGGACTTTTTAGTTGGCGTGCTGTTTGCCCCCTAGTTGTAGTGGCCACCAGGTTCTAGTCTGTTATTTTATATTTATAATCACGGAGAATATCACTCAGTCTGGGATTTCACCCAGTTTCATGGGCATGAATATCTAGTTGAGGGGTTCAAGTGCATTTAGATCATATGCTAGAGTCCATATCATGGCATTGGATACCTCCTAGTTGGGATGATTACTGCTATATTCCAACTATGTTTATAGACTAGAATTGAATCACATACCTAATACTAACATAATAATATATGCTAGTTATATACTATAATACTTGTAGAGAGCCTTACAGATGTTACTTGTGAGTATGAGAATTGGGCACCCTTGAGATGGATAAGCAAATCATTAATGTGAGAAAATGGGTACAATTTTTTATAGTCACTTCATTGAGATCATGATAATAAGTAACAAGATGCCATGCACCAGATTCCTTTACAGAAATGAAGAAAGTAGAGGAACCATAAGGAGAGGAGTTAGGTTCTATATGTCTAGAGTTTAAGACATATTGAAGATGTCACTTAATATCAAGAAATTCGTGAGGGGCTAAATGGTATATTGGAGCAATTGGAAGAGAAGATGCTGAGACAAGATCAATAGTGTGCTAGATGAAATGAATGGGGGGAAGGCCAACAGGAGGTGTAAATACATACACAAAATCATCTAACAAGGGATTCATATAGGGTGTGGAAGGATGGGAGTCATTATCAATCTTAACCCATTTAACCACACATAGTGACATGAATTTGTGAAGATTGACATGGAACACATCAACATTGTTGGACAACAAGGAAGGTGAATGGGTTATAGAAGATGTGAGATCACAAGCCTTTCCATCTTTAAAAAATTTATAAGTGTTGTGGTGAGCATCATATAGGGAATGACGAATAATTTGGTAAGGGAACCCAGTAGTAAATATACACAATTGAGAGGAGACACATCACATTCCAAAGTATATTGAAATGCCCCAATGGAAATGGTGATAACATAATGCTCAGTGACATTTAGATGAGGAGCATATTTTGTAACCAAACCTGATATGGAGTTTGATGGTCTGTAGTGGGGAGTTGCAGATAGGAGACTAAATATCATGGGAAAATATATTTATTTGGCTACCATTATCCATAATTAGGGTGGTGATTTACTCGGGAATCTGTAAAGCATAACCATTAATATATCCTATATCAATGATCATCTCATTCAAATAGGAAAAAAAAAGTAGATGAATATAGAAGGAAAACATAATCTGAACGTTGCATTCACTGGAATCTTCTATCATGAAAATACAGACATAAAAAGCAGAGTTTAAGAACAGAGTTTAAAAGTATGTCTCTGAAACTTAGAACTCAGCCCTCTCAGTCTCTCCCACTCAAAACCTCGGTTACATTCAATGATAAAATATATAAATGTTGAATAAGCAAACTCCTGCAAGTTTCGAGTAATAAATCCTAAATCTTTGATTTGCTGCCAAGAATCTGGAAATGATCACTCTTCTGTCTTGAATGTTCAAATGCCACTTGAAGATGCGCATCGAGCTCCTGGATATTTGGGATGCAAATTTGATCCTTTGACTGTTAATTTCACCCTTGAATTTGGATAATTTAATCTTTGTCCTGGAAATATGGAAACAATTGAACTTTAAAAGCCATCAAATCTAGAAATAATCCTCTGTCTTTAGGTTCTCTGCCAGCTGTATATTAAGTGCTTAAATGTTGCTCGAAGATATTGACCAAATCCTTAATTGTCTCGAGATGATGAGATCGAATTGCTGACTCAAAATTTAAAGATAATTAGTAGGGATTTTTTATAGAGTGCCCAGAATGGTTCTAAGAAATTTAAGGCTTATTCTAATCCTCAAAATATAGGATTAGCTGGAACTGCTTCTTCAAATGTGGATCGATCTTCTGCCTTTTGATCTTGTGCCTAAGAATCTGGAAATAATATCTGTCTGCTGAATCTCTGCCTCCAATGAATCCTTTGACTGCCAGTTGTTCTCCATTATTATTCTGTGATCACTGAATTAATAAAAGACATGAAGATATGTATCCTTGTAACCAACAAGCACTCGAACGATTACATCACTGGGACAGACCATTGGAGCACTTATTCCACCTCAGAATGTATCAGCACTACTAAATGATCTTGGATATGTTTCTGATGTTCTTTCATATCTGCATACAAAATTATCTCCTTTTTCCTAGGCAGGGACTCTTCAACCTTTTCCTTCAGCCTTCTGAGAAGAAATGGTCTAAGAATCAAATTAAGCTTTGAAATTACCTAGAAAAGTACTTCTTATCAATTTAAACAAGGGAATTTCTTTATCAGACCATCACATAACTGCTATCTACAGCCAGCATATATCCATACAACTAAACAAAAACTGTTACAGAAATTAAAATAGGCGTCCATCCCTGGTCATCAAAATCTGAGCTATTGCTCAATTCCGTGCCTTTATAGCTTCATGAAATGGTCTGTGGTAATAACTGTAGGTGCCCCCAATAGAGTGAATAGTAATCCTCCAAGTGCCAAGTTCCCAGGATTGGATGAAGGCTACCATAAAATGAGAACATTGTTATCTTTCTGTTTAAATGAAAACTTTCATGAGTATGGCTTAACTCTACACAAATAGTTGTTGTGACCTAATAGTTGCTGTGACCTTTTTTTCCTTGGAAAAAGTCGTAATTTTATTTCAAAAAGATGAACAAAATTACATTCTGCACATGTATTAGGATCACTGTGATCCCTACATTAACACATATTTACTGTCCCATATTAATATCAAGTCCAAAGTTCCATACTACTTCAAAACAATGAGTCCAGCTGTTCATACAGCCCGCATTTATCCGATTACAGATAGACTACTGTATCAGACCATCACATAACTGCTATCTACAGCCGGCATATATCCATACAACTAAACAAAAACTGTTACAGAAATTAAAATAGGCGTCCATCCCTGGTCATCAAAATCTGAGCTATTGCTCAATTCCGTGCCTCTATAGCTTCATGAAATGGTCTGTGGTAATAACTGTAGGTGCCCCCAATAGAGTGAATAGTAATCCTCCAAGTTCCAAGTGCTAAATGTTGCTGCGTCGCTTCTTTGGAAAGCTGATCGGCCATCCCATTCCTCTCCCTGTAGACAAGTGTAAATGTAATATGATTAAATGACTGTTTTAACCGTATTACCTCCTCCAGTATGGGTATGAGTACCATCACATGACAATGAGTAATCTCCTTTGCCCAGTCAATAACTATCCTGGAGTCGCCAAATATCTGAAGAGATAAGACATCCTTGTTCAAGTGCAAATAACAGCAGCAGCCTAAGAGACATAAGTTCAGCATAGTTGTTAGATCCCCTCCCCAAACCAGCCACGATATGAAAGAAATGAGACTCGGTTTTGAAAAGGACTCCACCCCCACCACACTCCGATTGATGGTCAAGAGAAGCACCATCAAAATATGCCCACGGCATGGTTTTATCGATCATTTCCTCACTCACAGGTCGAGTTCTAATCTCTTTGACAGGTGTCTTGTAGTGTTGGATAACAGCCACAGCTTGTGCCACTACAGTCTCCTTCAGAATCCTGCAATCTTGAAATATGATCGTATTTCTGGTAATCCATATGCCCCATGTGAAAATACAAGGGGAAGCCCGGATGGGAGAGGATTTTTGTAAAGTCCACCACAATTGGAATGCTTCATGGACACTCGCTCCCCACCATCTCACATTTAAATCCAGATATTTGCATATATCAGCCCAAACTGCCTGAGTAAACCGACAATAAACAAATAGATGATTAATGGTCTCTTCCACATCTTTACAAAGTGGACAGAACCCCGGTCCCTGGAGGAAGCGTTTTTGCATAATGTCCCAGGTTGGAGCCTTATTTTCCAGAATAGCCCAGAAGAGTAATTTTGCTTTACTCAGACACTTTAACTTCCACGGATATTTCCACCACCACACCAATTCCCTGTTATGTGCTTCCACATTCAGCTGGATATATCCATTCCTTGGGGTGTAAATTCTAGAGGGATGGTGATCCCAGATAAGTTCATCATTCCTATTGGTCAGTCGTATATACGAAAGTCTTAGGATCCGGAGAAAATCCTCCCAAACTCCTTGCATATCTTCAGGAATCTCAAGACGCTGTGCAGAGATCCACCCCTGATGCCAAAGAGTAGATGATCCCGGATCCTCTACATCATCCAGAAAATGGCAACCTCTAGCTGCCAAGAATTTCCTCAAGTCCACAGGCATGACATGACCTCCCCTACAGCCAACCCAAGGGTCCAGTCCAATACGAGTGAGTCGCCCATTTCCTATCCTCCACACTAATCCAGAGCCGACCAAAGGAAAATGCTGCACCACCGCTTTCCAGACCACAGAGCAATTTGCTTAACTCTACACAAATAAAATCTATTGCTTAAATGCTACAGTACCGTGCTTGGAGATGTGAATCAAATTGCAAGTTAAGTGAAAGTCACCATTTTCTCCTTTATTTTGCAAATAAACCTCAAGTGTTTTATTGACTAAATGATCTTGGATATGTTTCTGATGTTCTTTCATATCTGCATACAAAATTATCTCCTTTTTCCTAGGCAGGGACTCTTCAACCTTTTCCTTCAGCCTTCTGAGAAGAAATGGTCTAAGAATCAAATTAAGCAGTTGTACTAATTTTATATCATTTTTCTCATGCAGGCCTCCTTCTGGTTTCTATATTGATTTGGAATATCAATTGTGGAACATTAAGTAAGAAACAAGATGTCAAACATGGATCATGGAGAGAAAAATAAAACATTAAGACAAAAGGATGTAATGTCATATTTTCAAAAACATCAATCCAATCATCCACATCATATTCATGGTTCAAGCTCTCTTGAGCAAGGTATCGGTGAGAGAGATGTCAACACTTTGGAGGATGCCTCTGCAAAACATACAATGGATGGTAGAATACATTCCTCTAGTGATCAAAGTGAGGCAAATGCATTTTCATCAGAAATTGGTAGCTCAAATGTTGAAGATTTTTCCTTGCAAGGTGACATAGACCATTCACTGAAGAGGAAAAAAGGCCGATGGGACTTCGGGAGACAATTCCAATCTGATTGGGTATCAAGATTCCCATTTATTGAACCGATACCTCCAACAAATAAGAATGAGACCTCACGAGAAGTTAAATGCATTTCATGTAGTTGGAAACAGGGCAAGCTAGTGAAATTGCAAATGAAGCTGGACACAATAGAGAAGCATGTTGGGAAGGTGTATGATAACAAAACTGGAAATGATGAGAAGAAATCTACTGTTAGATGGAAATCTGATAGCCGACATCTCCAATGTGAAGAGGAATACAATAAATACTTAATAAATAAGAGAAAACTAGATGAAAGTGGAGGAACCATCACTTCTCAATTCGGAAAGATGATGGAAAAAAATTTGTTATCGAAGTCGATACAATTAAGCACTGTATTTCACATCCTATCCAATGGTCGTCCTATGACAGATTATCCAAAAATGATGAAATATCTATCTTTTATTCAAGTGCCAAATTTTCCATCTTCTCATTGGTCTTTAACGAGTGGTTGGGAATGGGGAAAATATCTAGCTCAAGTAGAAAAGGATGATATGAAAGAGAAGATTGCGAATGCAACATTTTTGTCACTGTCCTTGGATGAAGTTACAGCTGTTGATAATACTGCATGGATTTGCATGAGCATTTATACGGTCAATTACCATATCAGGAATTCCTATCTACTTGGAATTCATAAAATGAGCAAAAGTTCTACAGCAGAAAACATTTATGAACTTGTTATTAATACTTTGAAAGAAACTGGTGGTATGGATCATTCAATGATCGCAAAAAAGTTGGTATGCGTTGGAGCAGATGGGGCATCAGTAATGCAGGGACAAAGGAACGGCCTTTGTGCTAGACTACAACTCTCAGCTTCACCGTATATGATTGGTATTCATTGTATGGCTCATAGAATGAATCTTGCATTTAAAATAGTGAGCAACTTTCCATTGGTTTCAAAAGTTGAATATCTTGTACGTGAGGTTCATGCATACTTTTGTCGGAGTCCCAAACGGTTTTCAGAGTTTAAAAAATTTGCTGACGGTGTTACAAATGGAAACAAACTATTAAAAGATGTTGATACAAGATGGATCTCACTGAAGGGACCAGCTCAAAGACTATTCGATGAATATGCATCCTTGGTAGGGGTGATGTATGAACATCGCCTAAGTGTAGAAAAAGCTCAAACTCTTCTCTTTCTATTAACTGATATAGAGACATATTTAACATTGGCTGGAGTTCTTCCTCTGCTTCATGAAATGAATAGCCTCGTGAAGATGTCTCAGAGTCGCACGATGTATATTGCTGAATACACAAATGCTAGAAAACTAGCATGCCTTGCATTAGATAATTTGTATATGAAGGCAGATTCTTTTACAGGTCTAGCATTTACAAATTGGGCTAAGATAATCAATATTGAAAATGATGAAAATTTATTGAAGTTTGATGAAAAAGGGTTTCTATGTATGGCAGTGCGTGGGTATATGGTTCCTTTTTATTATAATGACAAAATAGGAAGAACCACCAAAGAGTGCCCTGTGTCAAGAGAACAATTTGACAATGTTGTGATTTCAGTGAGGCGCAGCTTGATAGAAATTGCAAAATCACTATCATCAGAGATAAGAGAACGATTTCCTCGAGTTGAATTGTTGGAGGCCATGTCTGTGGTATACCCTCAATATTGGAACGATCGTCAATGTTCAAAAACTATAAAGGTTGACTTTATAGCTAAAATCAAGATTTTGCAAAGCCATTTTTTTCGAGAGACCGAGATACAAGGAGAACATATTCAAGGTATTTTAGATGGACAAAAATTGAAAGATCAAGCCCGATGCTTTGCTGATACAATGTGGGAGCAATTTTCTAAGTTGGATAATGCTCTAGAATATGGTGCAATTACAAAATTGTGGACTACACTCAGTGGTAGTGAATATCTACTGCAACATATGTCAGGGTATTTCAAATTAGTAGATTTATGTCAAACCATGATTTTGGGATCAGTGGAGGATGAGAGAATGTTTAGTGCATTAACATTTTTGAAGTCAAAGTTGAGGAATAAGCTTGATAAAAATGTGGATACATGCTTAAGATTATATGTAACAAAGTATGAGGTTGACAATTTTCCATATGAAAGAGCAGTAGCTCTCTGGCGATCAAATTGTGAAAGAAGGGGAGAAAACAATATGGCAAATTTATCTAATGAATTTGATATGGAACATAATGTTGTTGAGGATCATAATGACGGCTCATTCGAAGAAGGTCATGTTCAGAGTGCCGAAAATGAGGACCAGTCCCAGAATGTGAATTGGGAAATAGATTTCACCTAATATTGTATATGATCCAATACACATGAGAGACTCTTGAGTCTTATTTTGGTATAGGTGTTCCATGGACCCTTGCGGGTGATCATTATATGTAAATTTGAGCTAGCATTTTAATTAAAAATAGATTCTACATTGTACTTTTTTGTTATAACATTGATGATATGACATACATTTCCTTGATGCAGTTTATTTTAAGATTGATGTTTTTATATTTATCTTTTACATTGTCTCTTTTTTTATGTGATAGGAAATGACACTGGAATTTGACAAAGCTAGGCCTAGGAGCTATCTCTTCACATAGATAGTGTCCTGACATTGAAGGATAAATAACTAATTTGACTACACTTTCGCTAAGCAAGAATGAGCTCATTCAAGTACATGAAACCATGTTGGTGTTTATCTCAAATATTTTGTGCAAATTTTTATGGTTTGTTTATTGCTTTTATTTGAAACATTTTGTCGATTTGTGGAGTTTGCATGTATTTTGGTTAATTATTGTGTTAGACCCTTGAATGCTTCTAGTTCTCATTTGATGCTTGATTTAACCCTTTGTTGTAGCTTGAATCAATATTAGATTTAGTTGATTTCCATTGATTTAGGGTTCGAGAAAATAAGTTTTTATTACCTTTTATTTGCATGAATTAATTGTCTTCACTTTTTCGATTTGTTTATGCTCATTGTATATTTTCTTTGTAAATACTTATCGTTATTCAGAAAAATAAATGAGCTCTACATAGCTAAGCGAAGAGAAAAATGGTCTATGCACTAGGTTCCTATGTATTGATCATAGGAGACCTATTGGCACGAGACCAACATTCCTCTAGTCCAATTGGCTCAAAATTTTCCTAGCCTCCATGGGCATAATTGGCTAGTGAAGGCCAAAATGATGCATAATGTATGATTCTATTAGTTTATCGGTTTGTCAAGGTCCAAGTCCCCACATGTCATGAAAACTCTAATCAATAGAAAAAAACAATTTGTAATAAAAGCTCTAACATGGGTTATAATAACATCTACACACCAATATCAACAAAAAATACAACATCTACAATCAAAATCAACTACTAGACACATTTAGATATGGTATCAACAAATGGTATAACATTTAGATATGGTACTAGTGTTGAGGAATTTAGATGGAAAAAAGTTACATTGTCCAAAAGTATGACACAACAATAAGATAGCCCCCAATAGTCGACACTATAGGATGCCAACAAAATCACTATAATGTTATTCAAAGTATGTGCCAAGAAAAATACTTAAGGAACATGCCTAGCTTAAAACCTATGTACAAACTTGCCTTGAAGTATCAAAAACAGTCTAGGGTAGCCACACAATCTATTGAAGGATAGTCTGTGGGTGCAATTCCTTTGTTGATTTAAGCAATTCAAAAAAGTCATCTCCCAAGACTATTAAAGAAGAAAAAGAAGAAATCTATAATAATTGCAGGGAGGACTACAAATAGATTCTAGAAACTCAAGTAGTAGAGGAAAAAATTGTAAGTAAGAAGAAGATGCAATGCTAACGTCATCAGAGCTATGAATGACAATCTCCACCCGAAGAACCCCTCTGATAATGTTCCTCCCTGCCATGTCCATGTTGAGCACATCTTGAAAGCATTGCATTCAATGAGGCTGTATTTCGCTTTGGCACTTGGCCAAACACTTTATGTGCATCCTCCAAACACCCACATTTAGAATACATGTCTCCAAGATCTACTCGGCTTTGCTTGGATATCAAGGCTTCATTAAGACCACCACCATTTGGTATTGAGACCAAAACTTGAAATAGAGCAATTGAACTCAACATTTGAAGAAGCCTTGAACTCATAATTAACAAGCAGACTGTCATTCAATGTGTTTTATAGATCAATGAAAGATTCGCCAAATTTTTACAATATTTTATAATTCAGTGAAATATTCGCCAAATTTTTACAATATTTTATAATTTAGTGAAATATTCGTCAACTTTTTACAATATTTTATAATTCAGTAAAATATTCGCAAAGATTTTACAATATCTTATAATTTAGTGAAAGATTCGCCAAGATTTTACAATATCATATAATAAAATGAAAGATTCGCCAAAAAATTATATATACATATTATATTATTGATAAAATCGCTTTCAAATTTTCCTATATATCGGGGAGATTCGCCAATTTTTTTACCATATAAATTTGGGGGGAGTTCTTAAAATCATCCCTGCTTTTCAGTCCGGTGTAAAGTAAATTGTTGAGTGTACTACTCCTCTTGCTGATGCTACTCTTTATCGTCAGCTAGTCGACAGTTTGATATATTTAACTCACAACATACCAGATCTCTCTTTCGCTGTCAATATGGTTTCACGGTTCATGCAGCAACCTCATGAAAGTCATTGGCAGGCAGCCAAGAGAATTCTGAGATATTTACAGGGGGCATTGTACTATGGTGTTTTTTATTCAAGCAGTGCTACAGTTTCACTTTATGGTTATACAGATTCTGACTGGGCAGGTGACAGTTCTGATCGACGGTCAACTGCTGGTTATATATTTCAACTTGGTTCAGGTCTGATTTCTTTGTCCAACAAAAAGGTGAAGACTCTTTCTTTATCTTCGTATGAAGTAGAGTATAGAGCATCCAAAGAAGCAGCAAAAGAAGCAGTTTGGTTACGGCATGTTCTCACTAAGCTTGGTCTAGTGCCGAAATCGTCCACTCTATTGAAGTGTGACAATCAGGGTGCAATTCAACTTGCTTATAATCCGGTATATCACTCCAAGACAAAGCATCCCGATCTTGATGTTCATTACATTCGAGGTCTCGTTCCAGATGGTGTTCTTTCTCTTGAGTATTGTCCTACAGAGCAGCAGGCAACCGATATCTTCACCAAATCCTTAACAGCAACAAAGTATGTGCATCTTCGTTCCTTACTTGGGATGAGGGAAGTTGTTATCAAGGGGGAGCAGTAATGACTCCTTCCTTTGTTAGTGGGTTTTTCTCCCAGCCATTATTAAGGGGGAGTGTTGGAATATTTTATAATTCTTGGAAGATAATAATGTCTTTGTATTATGCCAGAAGATATCCACAATCTTATGTAAAAGAGTCATACATTATATCCCATATTCATTATGGTAAAGTATACTCTTGATATTCATTATTATATAAATAAATGTTATTATAGAGAATTATATTATCCAACATTTAATATGCTAGAGTAATTCATCTTCATCTCTTAGTATATAATAGAGTCAAGGGAGTCACATCACTAATCATGACCTTGACTTATTCACACAAGTATTGCTATATTGTATTGGGTTATTGGCATTGCTCTCTTGTAAGCTTGAGGGAGATATTCTGGAGATAATAGAACACTACCTTCCCGTGGACGTAGCCCAATTGGGTGAACCACGTATATCTGGTGTACCATTTTCTCTTGTTCTCTTTTTGTACTTATTGTTGATATATTATTGTTTTGCATCGATAGGTAAGTTAATTTAACTAGATCCATATCTCTGACAGTGTTGAGTCATTGACTAAAGTTCTTAGAGGATCAACTTTGATATATATCCCCATTTCCAAAATTGTGGGGGGTCATGTTTCAAGCGTGTCCCTGTTTCAGAAACTCGTCCTTGTTTCCCCGTTTCGTGCAACTTAGAATCTAACCCTAAAGCTATAAGATGAACCCTAACCTCGTGCTTCTAGGCATTTATCTAATTCTATTACTACTGCAATTGTAGATGACCTTGAGGAGTTCGAGCTTGAGCCAGATGATGATACTATTGCCTATGCCATTGCTAGTCCTGATTTTAGTTCTACTTCTAGTTCTAGTAGTGATGATGAGTTTGATGATTGATCGTGTTGATCAATAACATGTATGATGTAGTGGTATCATAGTATGTTGTTTTTTGGACTCTATAGGCCATTTAGGCCTCATTGATTATGTATTTTATTCCATGGAATCCATATTGATTCCATAGTACACTTCGTGAAATTTTGATAAATTCACCCTTATATGGTATATACATGAGCAGACTTTGGATATTTGTCTCTAATGCTTTGGAATCATGGATTATAATCTTTAAAATATTCTTTTTCTTTAATATTTAAATATTTTATGTATTTTTGAGTAAACCGAGTCATTAAATTCAAATCGGCCGAGCCATTGCCAATTCATTACCGATTATGAGTCTGAGTCCGAGTTGACCCTTGACCAATTCCGAGTCCGAGTCCGAGTTTTAAAATATTGCAGAGAACTCAACTCTCGAGCTGATTCTCTCTCTAAAGAAGGTCCACAGTTAGACGCTGGAATTTGGACATGCTGAAATCAAAGGAAGGTCAAGTTCATGAATACATCCAATCAGTTTTTTTATCAAGAAACAGCACACTGTTCAAATTTGCATGATGATCTTATCAAACTGTTCAGTCTAAAGATGTGATAGCAGACTTTATAAGGGCCTTGGCTCATTTCAAGACAGTTCAGTTTATTGTTTCTATGGGTACTTTTCCAAAGGGACTGTTGATCCTACCTTTTTGTAATATTTTTCATACCATATCAGACATGGCTTGAACGTTTTGGGATATGTATATGTAATGAACTTAAATACCAGGTCTGAAATCAGTTTAGAGATAATTTTATCATTTATGTCTTATTTTGAGATATCAGGTGAGAGAACCAATCCATTGGATGGTCTCAAAATGCAAGATACATATGCAGATTATAAACTTCTTTTCATCTCAAATGGAATTTACAATTTCTTTTCCAACAAAAAAATTACATCCAATTTCATCACATACAAAATGGACCACCGTGGTCCATTTCATTCACAAAATGTATTACAGTTGAATAAGCAAGTTTTCCAGAACCTTGCTTCTGGAGGATCTTTACGCTTATCCTCTATGATAAAATATATCCCACTCAAGAGCCTGAGGTTCAATTAGAAGTTTTAAATCATAGAATTTGCCACCTTTACATATGTTTAGGTACATCTCCCTGATTGCCTCTGCACAAAAAATTACTTTGTGCAGAAAATAGCTGATGAATCTTTCTTTATCAGCTTAAAGACTGCAAAAAATTGAAGTAGGCGTATTTCATATCAAACTGCATATCATACCCTGCCAGACAACAATTTTTTTTAAATATTTGAGCTTTCATGGTGCTGGCAACAATATTAACAAGAAGAAAACAAACACTGAATTCTATGCAGCATGCAGACGCAAAATAATACTCACAGTAGTTTATTGCAATTGTGCGTCCTTCATTGTCAGGACTCTGCCTAACATGATGAAACCACAAGCTTGGCCTGGATTGGTGGTCAATAATTTTATACAATGAGCTACAATTTCAAAATATAAATGAAAATGTTTCTTAAAATGTTTATAACCAGGCTTGCTTGATATGCACATAAGAAAGAAGTCTGAACATATAAGGCCAACTAATACAAATTCTAGATCTCTCTTGGTGATGATTCTTGTAGCCTACATGTTTCAAGATTAGAATCATGTTTCACCCACTGAAACGCAGGCTTAACGTTTCAAGATAGCCTCTCAATTCAGAAAGTGTATTCTTCACCTAAGATGAAAAGTGTTGCTAATAGCAACTGATGGGCAATGGGGTCCATGGATCAGGTCATAAAACTTGAAACCCTTTATAAGGGAATTTCATTGAGAAATGAAAGCTCATGCTTTTTTGGCATTTGCTAATTTAAGGAGAAAAAGAATGTGTGCATATTGGTACTCTACTAGCTGCTAGCAATTAAAATTGTAATGAATCGCATGGCCAAAATTGTTTCTGAATTTCAAGTTACGCTCGAAAACTGCTACTTCTCAGAATCAAAACCTTGCTGGTTCCTTCTCACAGTTATGATAATAAAAATAATCTGCATCTGCTCCAAGACATGTCTAGACTACACCAGCAAACCTGTCTTGGGGAATCTTGACATCACTACTAATTTGCTCTAGATTGACTTTTAAAATCTCAACTCATTTCACTTTTTCAGAAAAAGTCAGAGAGGCACAGAAATCAGTGAAGGGCTGAGCAGACTTACAGGTAAAGCATCTCGCCTGCTCGGACTGTACATTCAAATGGATTTGGGCCATTAAAATATCTGGGGAACAACATTCTTTCTTGTTCAGCTTGTGAAAATAGTGGGTAAGGATCAACACTTGACCATGGAACATATCGCAATGGTGTATCTAACTCTATTTTGAACTCTCCGGTTTCCTGTGATGAATTTCCAAACAACAGAAAAATAAGCTTAGAGGCATATCCAGCGGCCTGCTATGCTAAACAACATTAAAGAGATTGCATCATTTGTTCCAAAAGCAAAATCCAGTGACTGTATCACGCGAATTGCAGGGCATACTTGAACACAATCAAAGATTAGAACCTTATCCAACATACCAAGCCAGAAGAAAAGAACAGACATTGAAATAGTAATAATAAAAATCCGCATAACCTAAGAAATCAAAGATGGATAACTCTGCTATCTGATGATAGAATATGCCAAGCTCTACTTTTGGAAATGGAGGATAATTTATTCTCCACTGCTGGAGGAGATAGTGCAAGGGAAGAGGAGAAACAACTGCTTCCTTCTCTTTGACATAGCTCCTGCCTCAACCCCCAAGGGGGCTTGACCACCATGTAGGATTTGGCATGTTGGTGACAAGGAAGAACGAGGCAACTGTGGCATGACTAATAGATGAACCCAGCACCTCTGGTGAACAGCCTGGAAACTTTTTTGCTATCCTAAGGGGTTTGCTGTTATATGGCAGCTAGTTGCAGGCATAGGTGTGTTGATGGACCTGTGTACAGGCATTCAATAGCAACTGAGATAAGATAACTTTATTAATGTCCAACAAATGACCAAAAGGTAGATTAATGGGACTAGGAAATGCATTCAGTGATACCAATCTGTAGGAGTACCCCTAGACTACCCTAAAAGCATCCAAGCAAGGTAAAACAAGAAAGAACATGAAAAATATGAATTAAATATTACAAAAGAGAAAGAAGAAAAAGAACCAGAGATCAACCAGATCATAAGACAGGATGACAAGGTAGACGTTGAGAAGGAAGAAGTATCTATTGTGGAATCTGTTACGCTGTACCAGTACCAGCTCACTTTCAGATATATGCCCAGGGAGGGGTCGTTTTTTTTCTTCGGGACAGGATGGGGGTGATATCTGGACCTTTTGAGGGATGGTTATGTCTGGACCCCTTGATTCTTCCTTTAGGAGTACTATGGCTTAGTGGCATTGCCGACTGCCTAATTTTAGGGCTTGTAGCCCTGAGGTTGGTGTCCGGGGCTCCTAGGGGCAGGTCACTGAGTCACCTGACCCCCCATTCTTGATCTCCACACAGGTGACAATGTTCTACCCAGAGGCACTTGCCTCCTCTTCCAATCACCCAAGGCACCCCTCCTGGCCTCCTTTCAGCACAATGCCCTCTCTCCTTGGTGCCAAAGCAATGATGACATCATCCTTGATGCCTAGGCCTGCAAGCATGATTGAGGGGGGACGTTGAGGGTTTTTCAGCGTATTTAGGGTTAGATGGGACATGACGTTCCCCTCTGCTCACTCCATCCTCAGAGTGGAGTCATTTGTTCAGTTTTAGCTATTTTCATCAATTTTGGTAACTATGGGGAAAATACTCCAAGTTACCCATGTATTAGAATATTTTAATATTACTTTTGTTTTAATTTCAAATTGACATGTAGGCTTGGATAAATTAAAAGTCTTGTGATAAGATGGGTATAAATAGACCATCTTAATTCATTTGTAAATCACGAGACGACTTCTTTTTCTCTTGTTATATGGGTTTATGATGTGATGCACACCTCTTGGAGAGTCTCTTCTTTGGCTTGTGAAGTGAAATGTGGATGAATGCTAGGGTTTTCTTTTACACATACATGTTGATGCTAGAATGGTTGGATGGAACTCATGCACAAAGGTGATCTATGGTCTTTCTTTCTTCATCTTTGTTGAATCTTGGTAAGAATATCTCTATCTCTGTTGAATGGTGCTATGCTAGTGCATTCTATTTGTTGATTAGGACTTAATTATCAAGATTTTGTCAATTTTGTATGGTTAGAAGACGTTCTCTTGAAAAAGTCTTCTTTGTAAAGGGCCTTGGATCTCTACTTTGTTATTTGTTAGGCTCTTCCAACAAACCCTAGGGATTGTTGGTGGATGCCCTAATTTTGCAAGCCTAGAGGAACCCTAATTTTGTAGGGATCGATCCCTTATGCCCTGGGATTGAGACAAGAATCATATCCCTTCTCTTGTCACCTTTTTGTTCAAAATTTCATGCATTTTCATGTGTAAATAGTGCATTTTCATAGTAGGATTAGGTTAAATTTTAAGGTCTGCAATTTTATATCAAAAAGTCATAAAAGTATAACAAAATCAGAGAAATCAAAAATAAATTTTTTGAATTTCTGGGCCTCCCTAAAATCTCGGCCCTAAAATTTCGGCCATAAAATCTTGCTCCTAAAATTTCGGCCCAAAAATATCGGCCCTAAAATTTTGAATCTCGGCCCTAAATTCTCGCATCCCTAAATTTTGCCCCTAAATTCTCACATCCCTAAAATTTCGGCCCTAAATTCTTGCAGCCCCAAAATTTAGGCCCTAAATTCTCGTGGCCCTAAAATTTCAAGCCCAAAATCTTCGACATGTCTTTTCAACCCTAAACAAACCTACAAAACTATCAAAACTACTATACAAGCACCATCCTAACTCTCTCTATTATTTTGTGTTTGACTCCATTAGAGGCACCAATCTATGCTTTAAGGTGTTTGGAAGGAATTAGACATCTACTTGACAGGTACATTAAAGGGCTCTCCCCTTGGGACAACACTGGATCCCGAAGAAGTTGAGAGATTGGACAAAGGTGACAGTAGTCCAAGTCTCTTGTGTGATTGCCATTCACTAGCAAGCCTAGCCTGCTAGTTTGAACGGTAACAGAATCAATCACCGAGAAGGATCTAATGATGTCCTCTGGATAGTGTCCAACACTAAGAGGACCTAGCTAGATGATCCAAGTAGGCATATGGGAGTTGTTGTCCCATGAGATATTCCCTCGAAGAGAGATTGATGCCAAGATATCCACTAGAGGTGAAAACCTCACCACTTTAGGCCCTAATATGGCTCTTGGACCAACAGGGGCAACCCTCGATTTGTTCAGAATGCACTGCCACTGTCACCTCAACAGTGCCCTGCCCTCTGTTAACACCGCACTTGTTTATGCAAATTCGAGTGTTAAGTTCTAACATATGTTCATGAGTACACTTGGGATCAGTTTGGACTTCTCCAAAGTCATCTTGATCAATTCAACATCGACGGTTCGTGAGTACCTTGGCCATATTGGTACATTGTTGCAGATCCTCATTCCAACCAGAATTTATTCCTTTTTTGGAGATCATCCAGAGATCAGTGTTCCAGTGGGGACAACATGTGCTATTTTAACAGGTTCTCCCACGCATTGAATTGACATTCAGGTTTTGGAGGATGCATGGGAGGTTGAGGATAGTCAAATGGGCACTTTCAAGATCTTGATTTAGCTATTTTTAGAAACTCGATATTTTTCAGTAGCGAATTGTATTATACCCAGAATCTGAGTCTAGAAATTAATGCAAACGTAGAAATGCATCATTTATGTTTTGTTGTCGGAGGCTTCCACAGTGTGTCATATCTAAAAGAAGTATGTTTAATAGACCATAGCATTCTTATGACCTGTTACCATTAAAGTGTTTTCCTCATATTTATTGGGCTAGGAACGGAAGCTACGGTGCACACTCCTGTTGGTGATTTTTAAAACAATGACCTTTTGCATCTAGATGTACTGTCTTAGTTTGGTTGTGTATATTTCCAACATCTACAATTATATGATCATAATGATGTTGGTAGATGTTCTTTCATTAAAGGAATAATATTCTCTTGTTAATAAAATAATCTCTTGTTAGTATTTCAGGAATAATCAGATTATACATAGCATTCTAACTTGATTTTGAAATTATCTATATATTTTTAAGGAATAATATTGTCTCTTGTTAATAAAATAATCTCTTGTTATTATTTCAGGAATAATCAGATTATACATAGCATTCTAACTTTATTTTGAAATTATCTATATATTTTTAAAAACCTAATACCTATTCACTAAACTAAACCAAAACATAAACTACTTTAAATGGTAGTGAAAGTCCTAAACTACTAGGCTATTCAACCCAGTCGTAAACACATACATCACACATAACTCAGAATTGACAGGTATTTCAATGCTTAGTTTTTGTTTTGTAATTTGATTTCCATGTTATACGAACTTCTGGAATTTTCAAGAGTTATATATGGGTAAACGTAGTATGGACAGGTGCGTCAATAGTACCTATCCTTTTGAAGATGAGGAAGCCTGTGTTTTTGGTGTCATCAATCTCGATGCACGTTTCGGACTCTGTAGCTGAGTCCATCTTCAGGAGAAAGGATATCTCGACCTTTCCTGTCAGACCTTGAAAATTGATCCATTCTCAGGTATGGAAATCCACCCATGGTTTTGGATTCCGTCAGAATACTACGTTATGCTTCATCTAGGTGTTGTGAATTTTCATTGTGTGGTTTTGCGGAATTTGTTGGTTTGCGTTCAGCCCTGGTTTGCATGAAGAGACGAAGTATATAAACAGTGACATGCTCAGATATGGACCTGCATATGGATCTTGTTTGCCTGTCTGCTCGTAAAATGGGGTGAGTTTTATCTTACTCTCCATTACAGAGTTCTAGCTCTTTATGTTACTGGTTCATTTTTAAATGGAGAAGATTATCAGGTCTGGCAATAGATCAGAGTTTTTAAATTCAGAACTCTTTGCTTTCCTTGGATTTATGCTTAAATTTACTTATATAAAGTATGCAAGCTGAGTATTGGTCGCAGCTAGAATCTAACTGCAAATCTGAGTGGAAAGAAACCAATTTGGAGAGGAATTACCTTATAGGGTTACATAGTTTTTGGTCAATATATATATATTTTGTATTTGAAAGAAAGAACGAGTATTTCATGTTTTAGTTTGAGGCCATGTTTGTATCCAGGTCGAAACAGTAGTTCCGTGGATGAGTTCGCAAGGATTTAGGGTTAAATTTGTTAATGGAGAAACACAAGTTTGGTTTTAACCCTAGGCAGTGGTCTTTCTTTGGAGATTGACTGAGCCCTAGCTCGTTACAGGGCCTTTGAGTTCCTCCATAGCCAAGGTATAAAAAAATCTGGATTAAATTCTTTGTTTTCGTTGTATCTCTTTATTATTTCTGGCATCGAAGTTAATCTAACTCTCTCTTTGCTTTCCACACAGGTTTGTGTATGGTCGACTGTCATTTCCCTTTTGCCAAGTAACTACCTGCGGGTCATTTTAATTTCGTTTATGCGTTTACAAATTGAGGTGATAGTAATTAGGGTTTTTCCTAGTATACAGGGTCTTTCCCTGACTTGGATGAGAGAAGGTTTCTGGGAGATGTCTTCTCAGCGTTCCTCGCTACTCAATCTTCAATATCCAAAACCAGGTTGACCTCACAACCTTGGCTCAGATGGGGCACAGAGTAAGTTATCCAAAGTTGATTGACCTAGGTCTAGATTTGAGAGTTCTCCCAATGACCACTTTCAAATTTTTAAGATCCACAATCTTAATAAATTTATAATTTTATATTTTTAAATTTTTATCTTTCTCGAAAGCTTTGAAAGTAGATTTGGATAACCTTTTGAGAGATGAGCATGCATGCGGTTTTGTTTTTGTGAAATTCCAGGATGCTTTAGGTCTTGGTCAAAGTTGATCAAACCAACGTCTAAAAATATATTTTTTGTGTTTTCAAAGATAATAACATTTTTGGTTACCCAGTATTGAGAACATGTGGGTCAAGTTCGGTAGAAATCTAACACTGCCAATTTTGGGGTCAAGGTTAGGATTTGGTTATTTCTATATTTTACCATATTTTTAGATACACATTATGATGGGCAACTTTGGTGTCATATCTTAAGACATTCAAAAAACATTGGTTTTTAGGTCAAAATTAAGATTTTTGTCACTTCTAGAAGCCATAAATACCCTAGTGTGCCACATGTCAAATTTCCATGTGTTACTTTTTGACCCTGCTCCTTGTACTTTATTGATTTTCAGTTCTCAGTTCTCTTGACCAATTGAGTAGTTTACCCCAGTTTCGCAATTGTCATTCCTTGCAGAGAGATTTGCCACATGTCACTTTATGAGCTCATCAGGAGGTGTGCCTTACTTGAGGAGGATTTGGGTTGAATTGATTGGAGTTAAGTGCAGTCATCTTCATTCAATTGAATTCTCTTAAGTTTACTTCATGCACGTGTTATTTTTACTTTGAAGGGGTGTGCACTAGTTTTAGAAGCCTGACTCGGGCATGCAATGGAGAAGTGCACCATAGTGGATCTCATCCTTACCTTGATTTGGGAGAAACTTGCACATCAAGCAAGTTCCATTTTTTAGCAATTACTTAGGATGAGAGCACATGTCTTGAGGAGATCTCACGCTTTTTATTTTCAAACATTCAGAGCTTCAGATTAGTGCACCTTGGCTAGGATTTCTAAAGGAAACAATATACTTGGAGACTTCTATAGTGTTTGAACCTAATCCAGTTACTCATTCACAAATCTATTTTAAGTAGGAGGGCACTCCACTTTGAGGTTATTTTGAGCAGGTTTCACACTTATTAAGTTATTTTTGGCAAAGGGAGGCACCGACCCTGGTGTTCTATTCATGACACTTGCTTGCTTGTTTTTGGCATCCATCCACTCTCATTGGTGTGTTCAATTGCTTGAATTTTCTAAGTTGATTGACCTCAAGAATCACCTGCTCAATCAATTTTTAACTATATCAACTCCATAACCCACAGAATTCAACGCACTATGGTCGTAAATAAGCTTTCAGAGTTCTACTTCGTTGTTTTTAAGGTTCTTTACACACATCTACAATTTTCTAGCACAGATTTGAGGTATTTTCTCAGAGATTTGCATGGAAATTGAGGTTATTTATATACAAATGTACATCTGCATATTACTCGCTCTGGAACAGTGTTCCATGGGGACACGTCCCCCAAGGTCGGGAGAGCACTCCCCTCGTTTCCCATGCCCCAGAAGCTTGGGGACCCCTTAGGAAACGTTTCTCTGCCCCCCCTTTTTCTGAGAAACGTGGAGAAACACACTAGGAGGAGTTTCCTAGAGAGGGGGGCTTGTAGACGCCCCCTCTCAAAAATGGGGGACACCCAGATTGCCCCCTGAATTTTTAAATTTCTTTAATGAAAAAACACAAAGAAAAACCTAAAAAAAAATGGAGGCTGAGACCTAAGCCACGAAAAACCTCAAGGAAAACATCAAATTTGTTGGGATTCAGGTTGAAATTCGGTTATGAAATACACAGGTTTTAACTGTACACTATGGTTTTGAAAGGGAAAGCTTTTTTTAATCATATTTTTCTCGGCTATTGAAAAATGAAGAGAAAGAGTTACCCTGGTTTCATCGACCTGCGATCTAGGTCCAATACTGCAAGTAGACTGTGATCGAAGTTCGTTTGAGTATGGCTTTTTCTGCGGGCAAAATTCCAGGTTCATTCTCTATGAAAGAAGTAAGGATCAATATTGAAAAAGTCGTCATCAGCAAAAAAACGGCAAGGGTCCCGAATACAACTTCTCAACAACATCAGCGAAAAAACAGGAAAAATCGGCAAACCGCGGCAAACATTAAAAAATACAAAATATATTCATTTTTTTCAAAATTTTAAACATATAAAGCAACAATAACATCAAATAAACACATTGAAACATAAATATGGAGAAAGCAATGATATATATCATCATCATGTAGTCATGCCAAATATAAAATAATAGATCAAAGTCGATACTAAATCCTGAAACATCATAGTTGTCCAATCAAGGACTCAAAAGTGGATAACCAATACAAAATGACATCAAATATATAAATGTATCTGAGGAAAACTAGCAGCTAGCTATCTAATATCAATGCCCTCTTCCCTTTTTACAGGAAAAGGTCATGGGTTGTTTGTCAAGCCTGCCCCTAGCACATTGGACGATGAGTGATGGATGGAGGACTAGCCGTATCAATCGGTGTAGAAGGCGGTGGCGATGCTAGCACATCACCCTCCATGGTGTCTCCGACCTCCCCCTCCTCCTCCTCCTCCTCTGGATCTAGCCATGTAGGTGACTCCTCCATGATAGGAGTCTCAATCTCCATCATCCACTTAGACAATATATCAATATTGTCTAAGGAGATGGCATCCGCATCTGGTTCTTTCTCTATCTGTCTCATCCATAAGCGGAGATTGTAATGGACGTAGACCAAAAGTCATTGAGACATGTGAACTCCAACCTATAAGAGGGTAATAAAAACTTTTATGAGTCTAGGCTCTAGAGGTTCAAAAATTAATAAATTATAATATGTTAGAGCCTAGAGTATCATCGATTCATAAATTACATTAAATGCAATTGATTTGTTGAAATTCTAACCTTCTACGTCTCTTTGGGTGTATTTTTTCAAACACACTCCAATTCCGCTCGCATCCTGAAGCGGTACATGTTTGGCTAAGAATCTTGATGGCAAATTTCCATAAATTTGGTGTCCTTACACCATAGGTTCACCGCCAAGTAGCTACAACAAATAAGAAAGAAAGAGAACTAAATTACATTTCATTGCATTGGAAAACTGAAATAGGAAATAAATAAATCATAATTCAACTTTCAAATAAAAGTTATACACTTTAATAACTTACCTGGCATGAAATTGGTCATGTCAAGAATAGCATCACCAAAACTAAATACTCCAGTACCATCCCGATACACCTCTATCTCGCGATTGATTGCAATGCAAATCTCATAATCAGGTACCATCCTCTGAATACAAGTGAGGAGCCCCACCAACACCTCGCCATCAAAATCAAAATTGCATTTGTAGGAAAATGCAGGGTTGAGGAAGAGTCCTGCTACATGAATGGGTCGATGAGGCATCCCGGTCCATCGACTATCAATCAACTCCCATAACAGCATGTGCTTGTTGTGCCCCGAGGTACCCTTGCTCGCATAATAATTCTAGATGGCCTCTTTGGCTCTATCCATGGCCTCATACAAATAGCCCATTGCGGGCTTATCACCATCAACAAGTCTCAGAACCCTCACCAAAGGTTCACTCACCGAGCACACTTCCTCCACTCCTTACCAGAAGGAGTCAGTGTACACCAACTTGGCAATGGTTCTCCCATCCTCTCTCTTGTTGTACGCACAATCACGCCACTCATCACAAACAAACATTTGCTTCAACTCAAACTGACATTGAAGCAAAGACTGAAGACTAATGAAGGTGGTGGCAAAACAAGTGATTGCAAGACGCTTCAACTCCCTATTTTTGGTGTGCCTCCTCATGAGGCTAAGAACAAAAGTATGGTTGTAAATGAACTTGGGGATGCTCTTAGCTTGATCAATCACCACCTTGATGAAGGGAATTTTCCCCATGTCCTCCAGCATCAAATCAGTACAATGAGCAGCGCATGGAGTCCAAAACAAAGTGGGGTGCCTCTCCATAAGCATCCTGCCAGCAACCACATAATTAGTTGCATTATCTGTAATAACTTGCACAACATTGTGCACCCCAATATCCTAGAGGAACCCATCTATCAACTTGCATAAGAGTGTGCATCTTTTACATATGTTGATGCATCGACTGATTTCATAAACATGGTACCTCTAGGACAATGTACCAAGAAGTAGATAAGGGATCTACCCTTACCATCTGACCAACCATCTAACATGACTGTGCATCCAGTGCTCTCCCATGACTGCCTGAACTCCCCCAACCTAGCACTGATGTCCTTTTCTACATGAAGGATTGGGCCCCACAACTCCTCGAAGGTGGCACTTTTATACCCTGGGCCAACTACTGCAATGGCATCACATATCGGCTGCCAAAATGGATTGTTTTTTACAATGCTGAGAGGTATGTGACTCCAGTAAAGACACCTCCCCATTACCCTATCCGCTTCTACCTTCTCCGTTTTCTTTACCATTGACCTAAAAGAAGGTTGTGCACCAACTCCTGATCATGGAACAAAAAAGTATGAGGCACCTACCCTCTCGTTAGGTGAATCTGTGGAGCCCCTCACACTACCCTCACCGATAGTGGTAGATAGTGATACCCCTGCACTTCTTGCTAGGCCAAAAGCTACAAGCTTAGCTTTGTTTGCGGCAACCTCATCCTTCTTTCTATTTTTTTCATGGATAGAGTCATGGGCAGATCTCATGATCTCTGGGGTCACTGCAGTACAAAGGCCAACATCATACCTAGGGAGTTTAGCTAGATGGTATTTCAACCTGCTAACCCCTCCCATCATGCGATGCCCACACAATTTGCATTTCATATTCTGCCTGTTTGTCCCATCCTCGAGCTCACCATACTGCCAAAATGGGTCCAAAGGCTTTGGCATTTTTGCAAAGGGAATGACAACCTCAAAATGCAAGCCTACGACACAAAAAATACATTAAACCCTTGAGAGAAAAAATAGCAGCAGTTTGGTTTAAAAAATCAGACCTCTTAATTTAGATTTTAAGCCATGAAAAATGAGAACAAGAGGGTGGCTAAACATCTAAAAAAACAAGCCTGCTGTTCTATTGATTTTTCCCCTTACATTGTTACCATTTTTCATATTTATGGGCATCAAAATCATTGGCAAAATGGCAAAAAATATAGCAAAAGCTAGGCAAAGAAATATGCAAGAAAAAATGGAACCAAACATGCAAACAATCTATGGAAAAGATAAAGAAAAAATGGGATACAATGTATGTGGAACATTTAAAAAACCCACTATGTCATTCTAGACTTAGGATAAATTAATTAATCATTTATGATTAATTTCCTGAGTTTTGACTAGGTAAAATAGGCCAGTTTTGTCTTTTAGTGGACCACATGCCATCCTAACTCACCAAAACGAATTTGGATGGATTCTCGACAAGATTTCCTTGGATTCTGTCTGATTTTATTCTATTCCTGAATTAGAAAGACACTTTCTTGATTTAGACAGCTTTATCTTGTTTTTAATACTTTCTAGTGGAAAAGGAAAGCTAGTTGATTTGGAAACTCTTGCCACTTGACCAATTCGACCTCCACATCATATCTACTCTCCTAAAGCCATCAATACATTCTATTTACCTCACTCATGAGTTGCCATACCATACTTATTAAATTCGTGAGCCTCTAGGACAGTTTTGGAAACTGCTTTTGCCACCTAGGGGGTTTTTTGTCTTTTCTAAGCCTTTTCTTTTTGCTCTTTCCAAATTGCCTCAAAGCAATTCGATTTTCTCCATGGAGGATGTATTATATATTGTTATCATATCAATGAATAAGATACAGAGTGATTTCCACAATTTATTCTCTCTATTCTTCTTCTCTCATTGTCTGAAATATTCCATGTGAAATTGTCTTATGAATCTAGTTCCTAACAATTTAAAATCTCACAATATACATACCTGAGAGAGGAAGATTGAGTTGGTTGGTTTGAATCTTGAACCCTTGCTCCTCAAAAATCCTTGATGGTGATGGAAAATGGTGTAAGAATGCTTCCACAATGGTTGATGGCCTCCTCCTAGCCTTCTCCCTCCTTCAACAATGAAATGAAAGAAAAATGAAAAAAAAAAACTTATCCTTTTTATGCCACGACCCCCCAGACTCAGTGATTTTTTTTATTGTGACGGAAGAAATCGGGAGAAGTCGTGATTTGAAAAAATCATGCCATATTCAAATTTAAAAAAATCGCGATTTTTCCTCACCGAAAAATCAGCTGAGAAAAAAATTGCGATTTTGCCGATTTTTTCAACACTGGTAAGGATGCCGCAACCCCAAATTTAAACTCGTATATAGTGTGTGGTATGCACTGTGCAAAACACTCGGTCTCAATGCTGGGAATACTTATCTGCAAATTGGAATACTCAGCAGTAGCGGCGGGAATACTCTGCAGTGTGCAGAACACTCGGCAGTAGCGGCGGGCATACTCAGCGGCAAATTGGAATTGAATACTTTTGACAGTGTTTTAGTTATTAAAATGTTATCTATGTTTTAGTTATTAAATCGTGATTGTATGGATAGGCAGTTTATATTTTTTAAGTTATATATATTAAATACATTTTTTATAAGTTTTAGGTAGTTTATAAGTTATATATACTAAATACTTTCATTATTAAATGTTTTTTATATATTATATATTAAATATATTTTCTATATGTTAAATGTTATAAAGTATTATATATAAATATATTAATGTTATTTATTACAAAAAATATTTGTGTTATGTTAATATATTATAAAATATTTATATTTTTTAAAATATGTATATAGACGAATCTAATGGAAAACTTCATTTTGAACATCATCATAAAATTTGAACTCGAATCGAATTTAATGACTCTCGAACCCGAACCGTGTGACATAGGCTGAGGCTGAGTGACTCTCACTTAGATGGTGACACTCCCATGGATGGTGATTTCATGCAGCAGATGCATCGGGAGGACCAGTCCATGGAACTATATCCTTGATGCTCTTTTGTTTATTTTTGCTACTTTTAGTTTTATTTACTGTCATTGGTGAACTCAGACTGAGTCTTTGACTTATCACTCTTTATTTGTAGGTTGTTATGTGACATGTCTATGATTCAAATTTATCATTTATCATTTTAAATTTATCTACTGTTTATGTCTATGATTCAAATTTCAAAGTTATCATGGACGTGCATGTATTAAAAATTTAAAATAGGCATTATGAATTGAATATCATGTTTACATTGCACACTAATAAATTTCAATTTAGTATGTAAATGATGATGGGATGGGGAATTGATATGTTAATATGTTGGGATTCATATTTTTTAGTTTTTTAATAATTTTAGAGACAGGACCTCCCTATGTTAGGGACCCCGATGCCTCGACGCCGGGGGTGTCTCTACATGTCCCCAATGTGCATTTCCCCGCTCCCACGTCCTGGACATTGGTGGAACACTGCTCTGGAATTGATTTAATGCAGATTCCAGGTCTGATATTTAATTTACAGCAAGCTGTTCCACAGATCTGAAGTGGTTTTTGGCAGATAAAGTTTGATTTTTATCTTCAGATTGCATGGACGTGACAATGTACCTTCCCTGGTTAACTTTAAAACTCTTCCAATTTCAAGTGTCAACACTTTCCATATTTGAATGCGATCTGCACTGAATCTCTTGTACTCCGAGGCTAGCAGTGGGGCTCAAAAGGAGGGAAATTGATACCAAGTCAGATTACAACTGGTGTGAAACATTCAGTTATGGAGTCTAATTGTCACCAACTTTAGAAACATAAGTGTTGAAATAAAGAGCAGATGCAAAACCGATCTAGAACAAAATTACATAGAGCCTTATCCATTGGGCACCTTTCTCCCAAATTATAAGACACATAAATCATCAGTGGAAGATGCAGAGAAGTTGACAAGGAACAAATATCTTTAAAGCATATGAGAAGGTGGCAGTCCCATAAAATAAAATATATAATAAAAGAAAGTGCAATGGGACCTTTAAAGATCAATCCAGTAGACTAAAACATATCCCAGAAAATACAATAAACATGAATGAAGCTTAATATAGCATAATAACTCCATTTTACTAGCAATCAGGGCAGTAGACCAGATCCCTGAGAATTACAAACAGTGAGACTCCACAATATATCTCTAAGACACAAAGATAAACAGACAAGGGGGCATAGCCACAAAATGTCTTCAATATAATGTATCAAATGACTGAGGGATACATCAACAAGAGGCAGAGCTGCAAAAATTGGTTTTAGTGAACCTGAGACA
Source organism: Larix kaempferi (assembly GCA_027924585.1). Taxonomy (NCBI): domain Eukaryota; kingdom Viridiplantae; phylum Streptophyta; class Pinopsida; order Pinales; family Pinaceae; genus Larix; species Larix kaempferi. The sequence continues at coordinate 2,419,102 of BSBM01000341.1, read as the reverse complement.
TGGTTACAATCCCGGACTCGAGAAGAGAAATATGTAGAACAGGTGGTTTGACAGAACTAGGAAACATACTCATAGCCTATGTGGCGATCCTCTATTACAACCTTGTGGATGAATGATCTAAGCTCATTGAGGTCTCTGTTCTCCCAGATCTGTGGAAGCCAAGTAGCTCTGCAAAACTCTCGATGCCTTGTTAACTTCTTCCCCCTTTTCGTAGTCCTCTGGATGTTGTTGTAGTGGCCCAGTAAATGCAAATCATGTTCTATTAGGCATCGATCTTTTTACTTCACTGTCATAATAACACCAACCCAATAACACTCCTCAGTTTGAAAGTGAAGAGTTGATCTAACCAAAAATGTTGGCAAATGCTGGAAAACAATTGGATTGACTTATAGTGGGGAATCAATGTATCACTTCTAACTGATAGATTATTGAACTTGACTTTATTTCTTCCATGTTGATGCAGAAGAACCATTAATAGTGCCCTGTTTTCATCCGCCTGATCATAGGTCCCAAAAAAATCTTGAAGAATCATTCATGAACCCTAGGTCGACAATCTGAGATGATCCAAACCAATTTTAGGAGAGCTGTAGACTTTCATATGAACAGTACCCCAATACCCCCAAAATGCTTGACAGTGGTCAAAGTGTTTTAATCCTATGCATTTTGGAGCTCAAGTGAAAACTTCAGCTGAAAAGGCTTTGGAGCCCCTAAATCAAAAGAGCCTACCCAGTATCCCTCTTCCATGTATTAGCATGATGTACATAAACATTTTTGGAGCATGGAAGGCATTTTATGATAAAAAGTTGAAAGAGCCCCAAAATGAATAATAGTCATCGACATGTTTTAATCTGCACCACTCTTAAGAAAGGTTGGGACTCCTCACGAAAGCCAAGATATTAGGACTTGAGACTTTTAACAAGATAATAAACCCTTGTATCACAAAAAATGCGACGACTCTTTTGAATGATATTTTTAAGAAAGTATAGGCCATTCTTCTGAAACATGGCTTCTTTCAAAAGGAGTGTTGTTCCGAACAACAATTGGAGCCACAAGCAAATTTTCTCCTAGCACTTGAGGCTGAAAAAAAAATTCTTTTGATATGGCTTGGGGTTAAATTGGGTTGTCGATCTGATCCATGTGGAGAATGAGTACCCCCAGCCCCTGTGGGAAAGACTTGACTAGACCTGAGGTGAGATGGTGTACATGGTCTCACTAGTTCGGTGCCTGCTGTGCCACTCACCAGAAGATCTGCCTGATGCTTAGCACCACTAAGTGCTTAAGTTGGCTGAAAAAAAGGAGTTGATCAATCTAATAGGAGGGGTCCAGAAGAAACCTGCAGGGTCTGCCATTTGACAGTCACCACCTCGTGTGTAACGTACCCTCGTTACCCATACACACAATTTACAAAGAAGAAAACTATAAAAATAAAAAAATTCTTCATTACGTCTTATATCAGCTTCATAAGACTTGTTTACCTTGAAATAGGCACATCCACATTACACATATACATATCTACAAGGTAAACCCATGCAATTAAAACAATTTTCTTTACGCATTGCCCATAAACATAATTCAAAACACAGGCAGTCCGCACCCAAAAACATATCAGAGTTTAATTCTATCTTTCCTAATTCTCGGTGAAGACTAACAATCCCATAGCAGGGTGAAGGATAATTTATAAGCAAACATTGGAAAGAAACAAAGCTAAATAGACCATTATTTCAACAAAGAAATACCATTCCAGGCATTCAACACGAAATACAATTCTAATGCAAATAATATATCAAATTGAATTTCTTCAGGAATACAATTCCAGGCATTCCACAGGTAAATACGATTTCAGTTATCCAACAGGAAATATGGTTCCATTGCAAATAGCATAACAAACGGCAACATCTTCAGGGAAACAACGTAAAACGACCTTCTAACAGGCTTAACATAGCAATTCATGGCTCACATTTAATTATACATTCATTCCACAAATTGAACATATTAAGCATAATTAAACACATGAATATTAGAATTCATACACATATACTTATCTGAAATACACGTGAATGTGGCGACTAGCTGCATGTGAGCCACGCTCCACCCAACCTTAGAACTTGTCCAACCTGTACTATTTCAGCTCCCAAGTTCAACCCCGAGCCGAGATCCTGACATTAACCAGAGGTATCTCACCAATTTTCCCCCAACTCACTCTCAGAGTCTCAGGTGGAAATAACATAGGTAGAGATATATACAGGGTTCAGCAAACAGCAATTGGGTAACCAATTCCTTGTCAATTCTGCAATTGACCCACCCGAGTTCCTTCCCGAAACGTACAGCGACACATTTCACTGCAAACGTTGGGAATCCCTCTGGGTCTCATGCTTCATTGCCAATTTACTGGTTAATTCGACCAAGGAACTCATAGTCAATTCGGGTTATTACAGTATAACAATGTTCAGGTTCTCTCTCTGCATTTCGGTTTGGGTTCCTCACAGGAAATCTCTTGTTGTTTTTCTTTACTCAGCAGACACTTCTCTTGCACTCAGCAGACACCTCCCCGTGCTCTCCATGCATTCTGCATCTGTGTTCTGCGTGTATTCTCCAGACTCATCGCACAGGCTCTCTCCGTCCATTTTCCTCTATCCTTCTCCTAGTCTGACCACCCCCCGCGGCCTTCTACGTGCATTCTGCTTGTGCTCTGGACTGGCGTCCCCCCACCTAGGCCATGGGTAGCATCAACATGCCCCACGTCCGCCTGGATCACCGAGGCAACCTCATTTCCCCTCTGGGTTCCCACGTGGCTCTCCCAAAGGAACACAGCCTCCATGCATAATTACGATTAGCCTCCTAATCTTCATCATTGAATAATTATTAATAATTAACATCAAAAATAATCCCCCATTAAGAGTATGGTTAGGAATATGGGCTGTGGGTTTAACATAAGGTTTTAGAACAAAGGTTTAGGGAACAAGGTACCTAAGTCACCTTACCCCCTCACAACCCTTGGTTAATATCTGGATCCCCTCTTCAGCGTATCGCTCCTCATGCAGCCAGCTGGTATTTATATTAAATTATTATCATGCTATGTACATACTCATAGCCACAATGTTCAAATTACATTAACAGCTCTAACCTGGGCCATTATTATCGTGCATGTAAAGAGCTAGACACCTCTGGTCGGGATATTGGATGAAGGTGATCTCACTGAATTACAGAAAAGGCAGTGGTCTCTTACCCTGATCTCAGAGTAGATGGGGCATCTGAAAATGAAATCAGGGCCATTAGGCATCAAAGCCATAAAATGCTGTTTAATCCAGCCTGTTGGGCTCTAATAAAACTCGTCATGGAGGAAATCTGTTAAATGGTGGTGGTAGGCTGGAGTGGACCACCAAGGATTCAAGATTTCAGGCAGTTCATAGATGGCGGAGTGTGTCTCGAGTTGAGCAGCATCTAGGACAAAGCAACCCCATCTCCCTACCTGCAGCAAATGTTTGGATAGCACATGTTATAGTTTATAAGGGCTTGAGCTACATGGCCCTGTATCCCTACACTCAATTCAGATGGACCCCAGGATGCATTCTGAAACTCTTATGCAGCAATGCCCTGTTAGTTTGTAGTTGATGCAGTTGTTTGAGTCCATGGATGCATGTTCTCCCGAGCTCACTTTGAAGATAGCCTATTTGAATTTGGGATTTTCTGAAACTCTTATGCAGCAATGCCCTGTTAGTTTGTAGTTGATGCAGTTGTTTGAGTCCATGGATGCATGTTCTCCCGAGCTCACTTTGAAGATAGCCTATTTGAATTTGGGATTTTCTAGTGTTTACAGGTTGGGTGTTGGCAGCTGCAGCCACATGTTTAATAGTGTATGTTCTATGTGTGGATGATGTTGTTCCCTTGCATGATAGCCTCAGTTCTGTTAAGGGAAGAAGAGTATATTTTACATGACAGACTGAGTTCTGTCAAGGGAAGAATATTATATTGCCTACCAAGGCCATGCTGCCCACTTTCATGATTGTCTTTCTTTTGTAAGGGGGTGTAGCATGCTTGAAATTTGTTAGTTTCAGATTCTGTTTCAGAAGGGCACGTTGTGCAGTAACACAAATTTCCTCTTATCGCACCACATATGGGCCGTGTGATGTATGACTAATAGAAGTGTATTCAAATAATATATATGCATTGCACAGATCCTGGAGAAATTCAAAATCATTGCAAATTAAAAAGCACTAGAACCCTCCTAGAAAAGGAAAACCCTTAAAGAGTGAAAGAGCTTGAAAACCTTAAGACTAAACTTCTAGACTGCTGAAATTCAATTTGAATTACATGGACAATTGACTTCTTGGGTCGAAATGCCAAACTGGCTTACTCAAAACAAATTACTGGAATTCACTTAGACATAACAAATTCCACAAAAGTTCACCCATCAATTGTAACGGAATTTTTATCATCCATAGCTGAAAAATTCGTCCAAGTACTCCTGAGTCAAGCTCTGCTCAGCCTTGATGCCGAGCCAAGTTAACTCGATCCTGAGTCTGACTGTCTACCAGCACGTCAAGCTCGCCAACAGAAAGTCAGACCCGCGAGTTATACATGGGCCATGTTCTGCCCGACGAGTCCAACTCACAGGTGGATGAAAAAACTTGCCAGTGTCATATATAAATGCCAAGAAGAAAAGGAAAACTGACTTCCGCGGCCCAGTTTATGCCAAATTTTCGCCGGGTTTATGGTTTAAAGGTTATAGTTTTAACTTTAAGCGTTTAAGGTTTAAAGGTTTGGGGTTTAGATTTTTGTCTTCAGTGTTCGGGATTTAGGATCGAACTCTTACCCTCCAACCTTGCCGAGTCGTTTTCCAAAGCCAATTTTTTCAACATACTTTCATCTTAAGTGGACTGATTACAAATTCAATTTTCAAATCCATGCCAAAAGGTCAAGAGGGTACCTCTGATCTCACATAATGCGCAGCTGGGTATTCCTTTATATACATTCTGTGTACATCAGTTGGAGGCAAGAGAAGAAAATGCTTTTCTCCGGACACAACCGCATACAAATTCTCATAGTGATCTTTATGAAACGAGGTGGTTGCTCTCTCGTTCCCTATCCAAATATTAACGGCTTCGGGTTTTGAACCCATCGCCTCGGTGGCCCAGGGAATATCCGTCTCGACATCCTCTGCTAACAAGGAGTATTCCGACATGAAACAGTCGTTCTGCTCCTGCGCATAGGCCACGGCGCCTCTCTCCTGGCGTTTCGAACCCACGATGTACTGCAGAGCAGCGGGGAATGGCATGCGTTGGACGTGGGCGGAAACGAAGCAGGAATCGCTATGAAGGGTGGATTTTGCTAGGGAATCCGCTCGGCCATTTGGGGTGAAGTGGAGGCTCACGATCTGGTTTTGTAGTAGGGAGGTAAGATAGGCATTGGTCCATCTGGTGAGAGCGGGCCAGTGCTGGAGCCCGGCGGTGATGATGCAGGGCTTGTTGGGCATCACGAAATCCCTGAGAAATTGGAGAGGGGAGGGTGGAAGGTGAAGGCGTTCCACATCGGGGCCTGCTCCCAGGGAGAGCTCTCGAACCTCTTTCCATAGCCTTGTGAGGCCTTCTTCTTCTTCTTCTGTGTTTGTGATCTCAACATCATTTGCGGAACTACCCATGTCGTCTTATTTTCTTGACAGTGTACACCATTTTAATAACTCGTCGCAATTGCATTCGATGATGCAGAGGTGGGTTGTGTTTTAACTTGTTCCGACAAATTCTATATGCGTACACGATCGTTTTGGAAATAGTTTGGAAATATAAAAAAAATTAGGGAGAATTTCTTCCACTCAATATTAAGCTCAGGTAGATCGTTCCTCCTCTCAATATTAAGGTCAACATTAAGGTCAGGTTTGGTATAGCGGGTTCTCCTCTCTTTGTGGTTGGGGCAGCTTTGTTTTTGTGGGGTTTTGTGTTTTTGCTTATGGGTTTAGGTGTAATCTTCTGTCCTATAGGCAGCTTTGTTTTTGTGGGGTTTTGTGTCTTTGCTTACGGGTTTAGGCGTAATCTCTAGTCTAGTAGAACGGGTTCATGTTGTTCTTCTTCTTGCGAAGGGTTGTTTATAAGAGATATCTTTCTTATACTTGTCAATAAAGTATAGCTATTTTTCTGATTGAAAAAAGGTTGGGTTTGGAACAGCATTCCAAGGGTGTTGGCTTAAGAATTCCAAAAGTTAAATAAAAAACATAAATTTGATTAAAAAATGGAAGAAAAAAATATATATAACTAAGGTTTTACTATGATTCAAAGTATGTACATGGTTGAATACTACTATTAAAAGCTTTGTTCAATTTTAAATCAATATTGATTATCAAAAAAATTATTAGAGGTTCAAAATAATGGGAAATCTATTTTTTATTCTTTTTAGATTTTAAAAGTTGGAAGAAAGCTTGTTACAAGATTAGATGTTTCCACAAAATTATCGAACCTTAGATCTTAATCACAACTTTGAAGTGACAAGTTGGAATCATGTAATTTACATGGTTCCAACTTGCCCAACCTAGCAAGTTGGTTTTGAAGTGATAGGTTGGGCAAGGTTTCACTTCAAGGTCAACCTATGTAAATTAGTTCCACCTAACATGTCACTTTATAGCCGACCTACCCAAATCATGAGTTCCAACTTATACGACCTATCACTTCAAGTTTAACATGCTAGGTTTACATGGTTCCAACCAGCGTAACCTTGAAGTGATTGATAGGTTGGGCAAGTTGGAACCATGTAGACCTCACAAGTCGACCTTGAAGTGACAAGCTAGGCAAGATGGAACCATGTAAACCTCGTAAGTCGACCTTGAAGTGACAGGTTGGACAGCTTAGAACCATGCGATTTGGGAGGGTAAAATCATGTAAACTACATGGTTCTAACTTTCCAACCTATCTCTCCAAGGTCAACTTGCCAAACATACCCTCTCACTTCAAGGTTTTTACATGCCTCCAACTTGCCCAAACTATCAATTCAAGGTTTCAGACATAATTAAATAATTTATTGGAAGATGTTGCTCAATGATTATCTTGTTGTGAGCATGGTCAATGGTTAAATTGGCACTCAACATGACTTTCCAAGCAAATTTGAGCCTTATGTCCATCTACGATGAAGTAAAGATATAGGGTTTGATTAGTGCCTAGAATTCAAAATCCTAACAAATCTAAGTGTTTATGGTTGCAAGCCATGGCAATTATCAATGTGTGTATAATAAAAAAAGCAACTTTTATTAGTTTGATGGATTGATTGATGTACTTGCACCAATTTAAGTGTTTATGGTTGCAGATCATCACAATTGTCGATGTAGAAGGTTCACAATAAGAAATGCCCTATACTATAAAATGAGCATGAAGGGTGATTCATGAATACAACAAACTTGAAACCTCTGACAAGCCTACACCAACAGAAGTAGTGGCATTCCTAGTAATATAATGGTTCATTAGTCACAGGTTGATTACACTTGCTTATTTGACTTTCTAGACACTCTTGTGTGTATCATGTTTGCATGTGTGACTAATAACAATCGAATACAATTATTTGGTAGTATCTCATAATAACTTTTACCGCTATAAAATATCCTCTCTTTTTTCCTTATAAATTTTAATTTTATTTATTTAGCATAGGCAAGAAAAACAAAAAAATCCATTTAAAAAAAATTCAATATCTCTTATTTACACATAGGACAGCTAAGACATCTTCCAATTTGTATCCCATATTTAGGTGCGGAATGCCATACGAACAAAACATCTCCACATCCTAGAAACCGAAAGCATGATAAGACCTTTCTCTTATAAGAAATTATAGCTTCTATGTCCCTAGATGAGAAAGAAGTCATTTTTAAGGAGGGTTGCGGTTTTTCAATGGCACGCGCTTGTATATGAAACTCTAGGAAACTAGATTCAACCCAAGGGTTAAGATCTCATTAAACATTCCAATTTTAGTAAGATTGTCTATTCTCCCATTGGGATTTTGAAATGAGTAGGATCTTAAGACTATTGGAAATAAGATGGTTATTGGAAATGAGATGGGATCTAATGTTAGCATGGCTACATAACAAAAGAGAAAAAGTTGTCAACCCATGTTAGAATCTACATTAATTGTGATATGAAAACCCTATTTTGGATAAGAGAATGATCAAGTGTGGAACTAAAGCAGTGAAACAAAACATAAATTAGGAAATATACCTTTTGAGTGTAGATTTTGCCACAAATATGGCATACAAACAAGGAGCTATAAACTAATTTAGGGAAGCAACCAAAGTGTAGGGGAGATCCCAACCCCTAAAAAAAACATCAATTCAAAAAATCCAGACTCTCATTCAAGATTTGAATTCCTATGTCACGAGGATCCAAAGGAAGAGGAGGATTTAAAGGATACGATAGAACATCTACCTCCTGCAAAGGATTTGAATGAAAAAAAAGCACGTCCAACCCTAAGCTTGTATTTATAAATTCACTATTTGAAAGTTGTTGCCTCAAAATGTAACATAGGGTCCAACAAAGGACTTGTAATTGGAAATGGCATATCAATCCTTTGTGATATAGAAGGCCTAACCTGAGGTGCATTGCTATGAATATGTGAGATTTCTTATAGAAGGAGAACACAATTCTATCTAGTCTACTAACAATCATATTCACCATTTAATTGCATATTATATGTTATAGGAGTGCATTTCATCACGATAAATCAAAGGCATTATGAGTCATATCAAAAGACTGAATTGACAAAAAGTAAACATCCTTGCCATAAAGCATAACCATGAAAATAAATTTAAAGGGGGCAATGATTCCATTAACTTTAATCTAGACCATGTACATGCTTACAACAACCAACAACCCAATGGGTTCTTGGCTCAACAACCTAATCATCAAGGTACAACATACATCTCACAATCTAATAGACTCAATCACCAACATATGTAAAAATCTAAGAATCAACCGTTTTCCAAGCTACAACCTTTGCATTTATATAGTGCCCCTTTAAGTGGAAAGATGGACTCAAAACCCTAAACTATTAATTGTACAAGTAGTGGCATTAATGTCCACTACAACTTCATCCATTGCTTTGTTGTGCCAGTTGGATCGATGTGGAGCATAAATGGTGATTAAATTTAGGGGAAAACATTTCTTCCATTTATGGATGGGGTGTGGAGATGGAACTAACACAAGAGCAGAGCTTGCGGTATTATGGGGTTTACTTCATTTTGGTTTTTCTAAAGGTATGATGGCTTTACAGGTTGCAGGTGATTCCATAGTACTTATTGATTGGGCTTCGAAGAAAGCAAATTTACAGGTATTTCATCTTGTTCATTGGATGTCAAGAATATGCAAGCTAAAAGGAAAGTTTCAAACTATCTGTTTTAGACATATTTATTGACAATTCAATTCCAAAGCTGATAGCTTATCCAAAAAAGCTATAGGTCAATTGAAGGGGTATTTGCACTTTGAAGAATTTCAGGAGCAAAGTCTAATTTTTGAAGATTGTTATCAGGTTTATTAGTCAAATTTAAGGGCATTGTGTGGATTTTGTTATATAATGTCTAAGCTTTGATAATAAAAAATGAGGAAGGTTGTAATTACAAGTTTTAGTATTTGAAGTCATCTTAGTAGTCATCCTATGTAATGTGTATTCTCTTTAGGAGGGGGATAGGTTGGATGAGTATGTCCAGTATTCTTCATATATGATTACAGGTTGATGATTAGTTTTTTATTATATGATGGGTAGTTGTAATGGTCTATTTGTCTCTATGAAGCTCAGAGCCATGTATGGACAGCTTATGTTTTATTTGATTCAATCCTTTTGAATAATAAGAAACACTCATTTTTTCCTTGTGAAAAGGAAGTCTTTCATCGCTTTGCTTACCCAGAACTTGGGATTGCATCCGCTAGAATTCACTACCTGCCTCCTCAATCACTTTTCTATTTGATTATGTCTTTGGGTTGCGTTGGTGTCTCCAAAATAGGTGGTGTAACTTGTTATCGTTATTGTTGACCCAATGCCACCACATTTTCAATCAAAATGAAGGGGCCAACAATCCTTTACCACAATTGTGCCTCGTCCTCAAGTCAACTATGACTCGCCACTTCCTTTTGTTCCCCCTGATTGCTACTCAAAACACGATATACTATAAAACGAGAACCCACACGAGTTCTCCTTTTTTGGAGGTCACATTTAGTAGTTGTTTTTACCTCCATTTTGAAAAGTGGTGATACCGGTATCACCCATTTTTTTTTTTTTGGGGGGGGGGGTAAAATTACAACTTTATAGTAACCATCGATGGTGTCATTGCAATCAAAACCCTAAATCGACCCTCGGATTGAAAAGTGGACCTCCTAGAATCACCCTCGTATTTATTCGAGGTAAAATTTAAAAAACAAGAACTTAAAAAAATAAAATTCAAAAACACAAAATTTATAAAAAAATAAAAAATTATAAAAAATATTTACAATATTATAAAAAAAATTATAAACAAAATTATTAAAAAAGTTCAAAATGAAACAAAAAAACACACACAAAATTTAAAATATATATGACTACGGATAAAGACAAATTTGAACAAAAAATTATATGAACAAAACAGAATATCACACTATACAATTAAAGATTGGAATGTATGACTACATAATTTAAAATATTGGTGCATACACTCGAAGGTAGAATTTTTGAGTTTCTAATACCAAATTCAACGCAATGAACAAAATTGAGAATGCATTAGCTGACACCAAATAACAATCTGAACTAAATCTAAATCGAATTGAAATGAAATCAAACCAAATGAAAAGATCGGGATGTTACTTGGATCAAGGTGCCCTTCTCGATCTGGAAAACGTGCCTGGAAGCTAATTCAAAGCAGGAAGACACTCAAGATCCAACAATGATCAACTTTTCATATACTAAAGATTCAAAACTTTAGTTACAGAATGATGCTCACCTTTCTTCAATACAACAACAAACTTATGATATCCTTCCTAGCACAGTTTGACATGGGAGTTCTGCATATATTTATACAAAATAAGTTTCTAAAAATAACAAGGTAGCATTTAAAAACTCATGTCAGTTGTTACCAGCTCATCCCTAAGACTGAAAATGTTCATAATTTTCATTAAAGTATGTAGAGGCATTCATTAGAAACGTTGGTGTTGAATAATTGGTCGCAAATCCCAATATTTTACAAATTTTCAAAAACCGTCCCCATGATTGAAGTAAAGGAACATATTTTGGAAGTGGGTTTTCGACGGATTTGGAAGATTTTGCACCAATTTGTTGGAAATCAAGCCCGAATTTAGCCTCCCATGAACTGACGGGAATTTGTACCATCCATTAAGCTTATTTGTGATGACCTGAGAATGATAAAGGCTGAAACAAATTGGGAGTTGGTGGCCCACCTTGATGAGTTCGTTATACAACATTGAAGCCTTCTTCAACAAACATGAGTTAAACATATCAACCTTGAACTTCACCTGATGCCGAAAGTTCCATATGAGTGAGAATGTTATATAAATGAATTTAATATACTAAAATCATAAGAAGTAATAAAAATGAACAGTAAATCTCCTTATATGCTCGAGTATGGAGTTTTAGACTTGATAGGATGAATATATAAGACAAAAGTTAGGTAGTAAAGGGGTATTGGGTATATACAAGGTAACAAAAAGAAAACAACATTGGAGGCCATCACATACTCGATCAAATCATTGTCGACTAAGTATCGACTGAAGTCTGTAAGAAATCGATCTCATCAACTAGAAATTAACTTACATTACAATGGAAGAGGGGATCGCATGCCTTCAAGACTCGTGTTTATCTCCCTTTGTTCTTTAAACATAGACTCAACATTTGTGACTCAATCAAATCATGTTTGTTTTTTTCTTTATACTCGACTATATTGACTTGATGAACATGGACTCAATCGACTCAACTAAAAATTAAGCTAATTTAAACTAAGGATTGACTTACTCTTTCTATATCCTTCATGTAATGACTCCTTTTACAATAATTATGTTGAGAGCATATAAAAAATTAATGACTTGTTATTTTGAAGTGACCTATTGACATGAATTACAATTAAAGAAAACCCTTACAATAATACAAGTATCAATCGATTGCATGGATGTCAACTATGGCTCTGGGTAAAGCAGTCGGTTCTTCAATCTTCCAGTCGATTAATTCAATAATTATCACTTTCATCTATGAAAATACTCATTGATTTCTTCGATTAAGATGAATTCATTCAATTAGTTCCTTTGACCAATTCCATCAATGAGTCATCGGCTCTTATCGCAACATTTCTTTGTGGCGTGGGATAAGGGGCACTCAAATTGCCTCGCTTTTTCGGCCATTTGTTCCCTAGATCCGGTTATAAAAACTGGTGGAAGCATAGTTCCACCAATTTACTGTGGAACTATGCCCCCAGGGGTTTTGGGCCATTTTAAGACGACCCAGATCGTCGAAATTCCAAAAAAATGATCAGAAGGGAGTGGAACTGTGCCTCGCCAGAAAACCACTCACCGGAATACCGGGGCGATTTGAGTGCCCCTTATCCCACGCCTTTCTTTGTCAATCTCACGTAGTCGATTTCCTTTGCAATGGAACATATTTCACAAGCCATATTATATATTTTATTCAACCACATGTGTGAGATCATCGTTCAACTATAATTTGACCAAACCTTGGCATTTAGGTAGTTACATGTGCCACATCTGGTCGATTTCTTTTATCTGCATCCACAAGTCATGTTCACTAGTGTGTCTCCACTTTAGTTGTTGCTTGAGGATCTCTGAGCGATCATCTTAACATTGGAATGGCGATTTATGTCCTCATTGTCTTCAGAAATGTTAGTCGAGTGCATTTTCCAGTTAGAGGCACATATATGATCGAGGCAATAAATTAGAATATTGGTTGGATATCATGGTCGGTCGATGGGTTTGTGCTAAGCAATTTGCATCAATCTTCTTCTATGATTTCCAAGCAATTAACTACACAAACTGAAACTCAAAAAATAACGATATCTTATATTTCTTCTCACAAGGTGTTTCTTTATCCACTCATGGGCATGATGAGCATCTCCAATATTTATCTTTTGGGTTTCCTTTTATCTCACGATCTATTTTTTTTGTTCAATCCATCCCCATCTGTTGTTCTTGTTATCACCTTGACTAGATGGAGGAGGCAATGGCACCAATATGTTGAAAGGCTAAGTTTCACCACAACATTCAAGCAAAGGTACTACATCATTAACATGCATAACTAGAAACTATCAAGACAAATAGGAGGGGAGGGCATCCAACCGCCTTAGTATTCATCTTGGATAGGTATTTATATAATGATAGGGGTGGTTGGAGCGGTTGCACCCTCTCCAACTAATCACCCATTTAAGGTGCATTTAAGTATTACACATATATTTATCCACTTTATGTTAGGATATTCCTATACTCCACCCTAGTCCTACCAGCATTTTCATTATTTGCATTTTCAGTCTTGCATTCATTTCTGCATGCATGCATGTAATTGCATGCATCCCAGTCATCAATCCCAGCACCTAGCCTCAGTTAGCCAGCCCCCGGGATCTTCTCTAATATCAGTTTTAGCCCTCCTAGAGCTTAGTGCGCCCTTCCTCCTTGATTTTAGGAAGCCACTCATCCTCTCTCACCTACCACTCAGTTGCACTTCAATTATCTTTAGTTCTTTCCTTGATTTAAGAAAAGACTGACTCTCAACTGACTGTATCACTCCGATGGACCTCCACTGAGACTGGACTACCCATTCTGACTCTAGTTAGCTCCTCATACGCCCTTCACTAAGCCTCCTTCATTCAGTTAGTTCCAGTTACACTCAGTTATACTCAATTTGACTGATGGTTGACAGTTACTTGAGCATTGATGACTCCACTGATGATGATGAAGACTTCTAGTTGTGCTCCGATGACACTCCAGTGATCTTTTGATCACTCCATGAAGGCTAATTCGAATTGCCACCTTGGCATTCGAATCCTCATGCATTGTACTACTTATTTGTCCATATTGTGATTAATGAATTAATGTGTGTGAAGTTATTTTGCTTCTATCCAAGTTCTACTATATTATTATTCTGTTGCTCATTTTACTGCATTGACCACTCTTAATCTTATTCCTAAATTATTTCATTGTGAGGTATACATCAACTCTTAGATCTGCTGTGAGGATTTTCACACTTTAATGTCATAATGTGATGACGTCTACGGGTCCCAAGGGGTCCACTCAACATGCACCAATATATATATATATATATATATGTTTGATATGTTAAAAATGCAATATTAACAATTAATAAACATATTTAGACCAACAACTGCTTAAAAATTCAAGAAAAAATAATACTATCACATCTAATAGATGTAAAAAACCCCAAAATGCGGGTAATGATCACATGTTTATCTTTTGCACCATTTGCTAAATCAATTTCCCTTTGTGTAAGGTTGATATCTCAAGAATGATGAGATCCTCTAATCAACTCCACCAACCCATCTCATGATAATTTACCATAAACTTGTACACATCATTCTATCCATGCCTTCATCTAGTCAAGATTATTCGCAATGTATAAATGTAGTGCAAACCACTCTCGAGTAGTTGTATGAAAAAAAAACAATACAATAACTTGGTACGCATTAAATGATGGATGAATAACATTAAAGAAGTACGAAATTGGAAAAATATACTACACTATTATATAAGTTGGTCTCTATTGTTTGGTTACCTTTGACTTTCCTCAATCTACCATTCCCCAACAAACACTTCCCTTCATATTTTTCTTGGAATCAACATCCCAAATGTGAGGCAGATTAATATGTGGCAATGCTACTCCAGGAAACTCACTAATATACACCATGGATTGATATACCATATATCCCTCAACCATAGATCCCTAGGGATGTGATCTCTGTTTCACAAAAGCTTTCAATGTCTTCAAGTGCCTCTCCACCATCCACATTGACCTTGTGTGTACAAGTCCACATATTTCAATCTCCTCATCTTGGTGTATGAGGTAGTATTCTTAAGCATTGAAAAAGGATAGAGGAAGATACTTTTTCAATTCACACATTGGCCAAAGAATTTATCTTTTCCAATACCTTATATCTCATTTGTGGATTTATTTAGATGACAACCACCTAAACATGTCGATGCAACTTAATTATATTGCATGAATATTCAAAACAATAATAAATATATGTACATGTACAATGCAAGTAAATCAAATATATGCCGATGGTGTACTAGTTAAACTTCCTATTATAAATTGTGACACCTTACCTCATGTACTTGTCAAGATCATATATATCTTGTTTTATGTTTTTATCGAAGTTGTATGGGAGAGATAAAGGTAGAACAAAATGAAACATAGAATCATGAAACGTACTCATTATTTTATTCAAAAATTAAAAGAAACAACCAACTTCTTAAAAAAAGGAAGATTAATTTACCAAATTACCTTAGTAAAGGTATGCCAATCATGAGTTTTTTCCCCACCAAATTCTCATTTCTTCATTAAGATATTCTCTATGTTTGAAGAAAAACCATTGGGAAATTTAATTTTCTGAATAACATATTTTACAACATTGCTTTCATGCTCTGTAAATAACAATGGAATATTATCCATCACTGGAATAATAAGTCAAGGTTCCCATTACATGATTGGATTCTTGAATGATGCTACAAACTTTGTTTTTTTAAATCTTTAATACTCCTTCCATCTAAGATTCTCCATAATGTTTCTTTAACATTCTTCCCGATGTGCATTATATCAAAAAAATGAACAACTTGCAGGTGCTCATAGTAGGGCAACTTATTGAATTGGATGGAGTATCTTTTCATTCCTCGTGTAGGAAGGTCATTAATGCATTGATGACCTTTACAAAACATAAATGAACATAATTATTAAATATTAAATAAATAGAAATTAACAATTGAATATAAATATTTGAAGTTTTATAACATTGTTAGACATGATATGGAATCCAATTGCTTACCTCGATGACAATTTCTAGTGTGCTCCAATTTCCATAGTTGAGGTGTCATTCTTCGAGAGTTTTTTCTAGTCTTTTCCTTCCCATTAAAAAGATATTTCTCGGTAGTTCGATACCTATGGTTCTTAGGGAGGAAGTACCTATACTCATCAAACACTTCCTTTCCTAAACTTCTGGAGCATCGAGATATCACTTTGGGACCACATATCGGACATGCAAATATTTTATCCTTTGTCTAATACATGCAAGATGTGGAATTATGTTAATGCTAGAATTATACAAAGCAATTATTCAAAAAATTCACGAATCATTGATAAAATTAAATATTGTTAGAGTGCAATATTTTAATACTAATTACCACAAAATTGTGTTAGGCTCGGGGAATCATATTGTCCATGTAAGTATTCAATGGAATTGAAATTGTCTTTGTCACCCTATTGGTTTGGAGATGCAACACATAGGGATGCCAACCTATAACTTTAGAAGTTCATAAATAAGAGGATCAATAAATGCATCCATATCTTTAACCTGGCATTTCCCTAATTATTTGAAAATACAGACTTTTATTATATTGAACATATAATAAATTAATATATGTAACAAACAACTAGAGTACAATTGACATGATAGGTATACTTGAAACTTATTTTGAACAATACTTGGAACAATCATTGCCAACATTGTGTGCTCCCTCTTTATTGACATTCAAGGAGGAAGGTTATTGTTTATAACAAAAAATAGGCCACACTAAGTAAACGGACCTCATATCTCCAAATGGATTGACACCATCAACTACCAATGAAAGCCTTGCATTACGAGGTTCTTCTTCAAAAACTTACCGTCTTTCTTCGATGTCCCTAAATGTGGTACCATATGCATACATTCACATAACAACATCTTCACTCCTTTTTCATGCATGGTAATCCATAAAGTGTGCCATGTTTTTGCACCTGAACAATCATTGGAAACGTGGAATTATGTGAATATACCGAAGAACCTTGCGAGGCACCTTATTTTTTACTTGATCAATACGATATCTACTAATTCCACATTGTGGGCATTTCGACTTTGTTGCATGATGTCCATAATATATAACATGGTCGTTAGGGCATGCATCAATGGCTACATACTCCATTCTTGGTATGTGCGAGGTAAATTATTTGGTGATCCGGTAGGAGAATATCACCTAACATCCTATGGCAGACAAACAAAATTTAAAAGTGATGAATATTATTCATCAATATTGCATCAACCTTTATACAATATAATTAACACTAAAAGCAAAAGAAAAAATGGCATTCATGTATAAAGAATTATATTACATACCTCTTTATCTACGTGAAGTAGGTTTTTGACAACACTTTTAAGTTCACCAACAATAAAATCGCAAAGATAAGATTTGTCCTTGAGCCTTGATATAATATTTTGTGTGCCTTATCAATCAAAGTTGCATCATGAACATGTTCATCAAAGTTATAATCCATCGACGAATCATGAAAGGTGTCATTGATCAATCTATTTATCCCATCATTTTGAATTACATCAGTATCATCCTTTTCCTCGGCCATAGGATTAACTTCATGATCTCCAATATTATTTGCTCCATGATGATATCCATCAACTTGTTCCCCAATATTATTTGTACTACAGTTTTTCTCATCGACATGCTTGTCTTTCGATCTAGGATGCTTTGTCTTTGTAATTACAAACAATCAAATTTATGTAGTATTAAATTAAATGATAAACCAATAAATTAAAACTTATAGATAAATGAGAATACAAATTAAATGTGCAACGAAGAAAGACATCTAGTATGTATTAGTATTAAATGAAATTCACGCCTCCCTTCGAAGTGCCCATATTCCCAACAATGTTTTTTAGTTGTAGACATAATATTTTTCTATCCATTCCCTTGCACATTTTGCAAGGGCACCAACATTTACCATCACCAAGTTGTTCACTTAACCTAGCAACAATCCTAGAACTTTCCTCTTTGTTGACATTGTTATTAACTATACAATTCAAATGAAACTAGGTAGAAAAATGTTGTAACTTTGCTAACAATTGTTGAAACTATGAAGTATAAATCTATTATAGACATCGAGAACATCACATAATTTTTTCCTTAATATTGTCTACACACACACACACTTTAACGATGTCGAAATTTCGATCATAGTTGACCATGCCCACTTTGGCACCATTAGGTCAAGATAGATGTTATTGACCATTTCAACGGATGAGGGAGCGGGATCTCTTCATGTCATAATTCCGAAGTAATGGTGTAAGAAGTCCGACATATGGGTATCATCGTCAAAATAGTGACATTCATCATGGCCAAATGAAATAATTCGAGAATATTGCGATGACACCTATGATTTGTTGCCATAATTGTCGAACAAAAACATAGGAATTCACCTTGCCTGTCTATTCCTAATATGAATCGAGGAAAGTTGGTCCCACTTATTTATTTTTCACATGAACCTATGGGGTAGAGCTTGTTAGAGCTCAAAGGAATTCATGGGGCACTTAATAGGAGCACGCAAGGAAGATTCGTGGAATATCACTATATCTTTTGGATTTCAATGTAATTTTTTTCTCATTTACCTCCTATTTAAAAATGCAAATTAAAGCCAATATTGGAACGAAAATTGGGTTTTATTTAGGAGGGATGGGAATTGAGTTTTATTAATTAAAAAATAAAATACAAGGTAGGGTTCCTCCTCGTGAGACGAGAGCTCAAAACAATAAAGGCCTTTAAGACTTTGAAGATGAATATGTAAAATCTATTGAAACTCCTATAATAACTACAAAAAAGTTTGACAAACTAGGGGACAAAATTATCATGCAATATTAGTTAATCACTAGCATTAATCCAATGCTAGCTAGGTTATTACTACCTCTATTACTACCTCTCTCATATACAATACCAACTACCATTGAGATTCTTACGCTTCCGTGTATACTTTTAATTAATTATGTAGGCAAGTTATTAATGGGATTTTTGTGTCTACAAAATTGCTAACTTCGGCCGATCTCCCAAATTTCTTTGTGGATTCTTTTCATTCCATCCAACCCTAACCCTGAATGGCCAAGGAGTCGAAAAAAGGCTCAATGTCATAAACCGATCTTTGGAGTGATGAGTGCATAAATTAATGATGAGAAGACAAAATATTAAGCTATTATGAAAGTCGAACATTAATGATGAGAAGACAAAATATTAAGCTATTATGAAAGTCGAACATTAATGATGAGAAGACAAAATATTAAGCTATTATGAAAGTCGAACATTAGGTCAATGTCAAGGGGTAAGCCCTAAATAGACTTACTTTTATGTAACTTTTAGTAATTATCATGTAATATAGGTGCTTTTTTGGGGCTAGATCAATTTATCTGATAGTACATAGCCACGTTGATGGTAGAAGGCATATGATAAGGGTCAAAACATATCAATTTTTAATTAAGAACACATTTTAAGGTTTTGGTTTATCTTGAACTACAGGTGGTGACCAAGTTTTTATGTTCGGTAAACTTTTAGTTATACAGCTAGGACAAGGCTCTTGATTTTAATATAAAGCTTACAAGTTATTGTTAAATAATAATAATAATAATAGTTATGGGTAGTAATTAAAAAAATATTAATAATTAATTTTAATAAAAATAAATAAAATATTGATAATAACCACATCACTATTTTGACAGTAAGATGACACATTTTTTTTTTCTTCTATGAAATATATATCTTGGGGAAACCATCGAGTAATTTTCCTCATTTTGAGGATGGTACTCAAGGTAAACTAGATTTTGTAGAAGCTCGGGGCTTTATCAACATAGGGAGTAAATCCATTGCAACAACATACTCATTTAGAGCTCAACATGTTACTTGTGGGAATTGAACTTGGGTAGGAATATTAACAACCATTCCTCCCAACCACCCGGGCTAGACCCAACTGACTAAGATGACACAACTTTAATGCTAACATGATGCAATTTGAGTCAAAGTGATGTACGTTTGACACAACACAACACACTTTTTGACACAAATATGACTTTACTACATCACAAAATTGATGTAATGCGATGCAAATATGACATCCATAAGACACAAAAGTCCCATATTTCAATGGGACTATGATGTAATACAACTCTAAGGTAGAGACAATCTCCACACACAATATAAACCCAAAATGACACCAAGACAATGCAAACAATGCATGGTCAATGTAATGGCAATGCATAAGCGATGCCAAACGTGATTTTTTTAGCATTTGAGACACACCGATGACACTATATGCATTTCAATGGCGCACAATTTATCGCTCTAACAATACTAGCAAGGGCACATGTCAAAAGTTATGGTGTTGGAAACACTTGGCGTGATGCAATTGTGACACAAAACATGATTCCCTTGAATGCATTATGTCTAGCATCATCCAGACTTAATTTTTTCTCCAAAAATATGCACTACGTAGTGATGCTAAAGATGACGGAAAAGTAATGTATTTTAGTAGTATCTTATGATCATGGATCATGAATTCTCATACCAATGTACCCACTACATGCTCAATGAAATGATGTCCTTGGTCATTTGTAAGGCTCCATAGATATCCAAATCTCGTGACAATATTCTTAGAGTTTAAACCTTCTCAATCTTTATGTAGTGTAGTCCCCTGTTGGTGCCACCTCTACCGACCCAGTGAAGTAGTCTATCACATTAATTATATATCAAGCCTCGAATACAATGCAAGAGTATTGATCAACATGCTAAAGTTAACAACCCAATAATTAAATGACTCCATGACCACAATAGGTTGCAATGGAATCTCATCATAGAAAGAATGTTGATCAATTTATTGAGATAGACCATAGTTATTTGTAAATTTTGTAGCATCAACCAACAAAATCGGGTGTAGAGTACCCTCCTGGTAGTTGCCTCTCCACCACAATAACCTCTACCATATCCATCTTGTGCCTCTCATGTGATGACTTGTCTTTAGTGATCCATAGCACATTGGCACAAAATACTATATGTAACAAGATTACAAAGGGTGTCATGCGATTAGCTAGTAGTTCATGAATCCGATGTTCTTTTGGTCATACAAATTTGGCACATATCTTGAGTTAAGAAACTCAACAATCTTTACAAAATTATCAAGAACTACTTTCATTGGGGAAATCTCTAAACCTAGTAAGTTGTCTAATCTACCTACACCTTCCGCGAGCCTGACTATGGACAAGTGATTTTGTCTCATGTTTTGCATCCTAGTTTACATTTTCTTCTACATTTAATGTTATGGTTCTCTAGAAGCAAGCACTGAAACATGTAACCCTTTCTTGCAATTTTTAAACATTTTTACTTAAGTTTCTTTTCTTTATTTATTTGTTTTTTATTTTTTCCTAGAGCATGCATAGTACTTAGGGGTTTCTCATTGGCATGACGCACTCTAGCGCATGCTTATTTTGCTTAGTGAATTGGTCCTCCAATGTGACCATAAATAATTGGCACACTGTCATAGTGTTCCATTTGTATTTAAATGCATTCTATTAGTATTGGACAACCATGGTGAGAAGTGCTAAGAAGGATTATACCATCTTCAATAACATTTTCAAACTACTTCTCTATCTTTCCACTATCATTGCCAGTGGAGTGATATATAGAAACACAAGGGAGTGGAGAATATAGAAGTAGATCAATAATAGCTTGAAATACCCAAAGGAGGGAACTTCCCTATGTTATCATGTCTTACTTGTTTAACAACACATAATGGTAAGTACTTTTGTTTTCCTTAAAAAAAAAAAAAATTATGTTCATACTAGAAATACAAATAAAAATAAAACACATATCAGATATATCACCCATTTTCAAACTACTTCTCTATCTTTCCACTATCATTGCCAGTGGAGTGATATATAGAAACACAAGGGAGTGGAGAATATAGAAGTAGATCAATAATAGCTTGAAATACCCAAAGGAGGGAACTTCCCTATGTTATCATGTCTTACTTGTTGAACAACACATAATGGTAAGTACTTTTGTTTTCCTAAAAAAAAATAAAAAAAATAATGTTCATACTAGAAATACAAATAAAAATAAAACACATATCAGATATATCACCCACAAACAAAGGCAAAATAACACATGTGACCTCAAGAAGATCCAAACCCATTGTTCTTGAGAGATAAATTATAGTTCCAATATTGATCACAAAGATCATACAAAATCACAAAAAATACAAATACTTAATTGTCTTAGAAGGATTATAAATTATAGATCAGCATAAATAGTACAAGTCATATATCTATCTTGTGGGGAGTATCTACTTTGTTCCTTCTTTCCATCTGGTCACCAACAAAGAACCAACTTGTCTATGACAAGCTTTCTTGGAAAATAAATCTACTTCTTAATTATGTTCTCTTGTAGCATGTTGAAATGTAAAGAATGGGAAGGCATATTTTAGTTCTTGAGATTTTTGCACCTCACCATAAGAACAAGTTCCTTAACTTCATGGATCCATGAAACCATGATATAACCAGAATTGAGTTTGCATACACCTATAACTCCCTCAATCCATATTCCAAATCCACAGTCATCAATATGGATACTACCTAAAAGTATGCTTCATTGTCTGTTCCTCTCCCCAAACCACATAGGTTGCTTGGTGAAAGTTAGAGAAGTGTAGTACCCCCTCTACCCCGTTATCTCTTGGTTTTCCTTCAGAGGCCCCACCAAAGAACCCATAGTGTTTAGACTTATCTATCTCCAAATATGTGACATATCTCTATGTTTTCCTTTTATCCACCTGTCTAAAGGCTTTTGTATGTTGCATGTAGCTTGTAATAGACCATCATGGGGATGAATATCTTGTCTTGGAAGATACTAGAGCTCCTTACCAACAAGATTTCCCAAAATAAATAAAATGGAAAAGAATGATGTGCATTTATGACCTCCTAGTTTTCAAAGGATTACTCAAAGGATACCCCTTTCCATTTGCCTTTTATGTTAGTAGTTCTCCTTAATGCATGTTATAGCTATATCTGGTCACCCTTGACCATTAAATAGAACTAGGCAGAAAATAAAGTGGTTGATGCACTCGACAGAAAAATGCATGTGGAAACCATGTTAGCATTTGCCAATCAGATTTGAGGCAGTAGATTGTTGACTCTCTTGCTGGAGATGAATAGTATGTGCAAATAAAAGATAAATTACAACATCAAAATTTGGAAAAAAGGTGCCACAATGTTATCATTTGGAGGATGATGGACTTCTTGCCTATAGAAACAAATTGTATATTGTTAATGTTGGGAATTTGAGGAAGATTTTTATGGATGAGATTCATGCAATGCCATATTTTGGTCACCCGGTATACTAGAAAACAATTGCTACAACCAGGAAGCAATATTTTTGGTCGAGAATGGAGAAAGATATTGTTGAGTACATTTCAAAATGTATGAAATGTCAGCAAGTGAAGGTTGAGTATCACCACCCAACAAGTTTATTGCAACCTTTTCCAATTGTGGAATGGAAATGGGAAGTAGTAACTATGGATTTTATTACCGCATTGCTAATTGCTTCAAGAAAACATGATTCCATCAAGGTTGTGGTGGATAAATTGTTTAAGACAACACATTTTGTTCATGTTAAATCTACTTACAAAGCTGATGAGATAGATAGAATATTCATGGGAGAAATATTCAAATTGCAAGGCTTACCCAGAGCAATTGTATCCGACCGTGATACAAAATTTACTTATAGTTTCTTGAAAATTCTATTTGCATATTTGGGCACGGAACTGAACTTTAGCACTTCATACCATCCACAAATAGATTGGAAAATAGAAAGAGTAAATCAAGTGCCTGAAAGCGTGCTTCGCATGCATGTGATGGACAAACCATCAAAGTGGGAAGATTATCTACACTTGGTAGAGTTTGCATATAACAATGGGAAACGAGCATCATTGGAAATGAGTTCATTTGAAGCTTTGTATGGAAGGAGGTGTAGGACACCAGTGACTTGGGATAATATAGTGAACAATATTGTTCTTTGGCTATAATTACTTAAGGAAATGGAACAAGAGGTTGCAAACATTAGGCAAAATTTAAAGGCAACCCAAGATAGACATACAATCTATGTAGATAAGGATACACTGCATAGGGAATTAATGTTGGGGATCATATTTACATCAGAGTGAGGCCAAGGAAAAGTTGCTTGAAGCTTGGAAGTTGTGCTAAGCTATCACCAAGATATTGTGGACCATTTGAAGTGCTTGAGAGGATAGGGCCAATTCCATATAAACTTGCATTGCCTACTAACACTAGAGCTCATAATGTTTTTTCATGTTTCTTTGCTTAAGAAATATGTACATGATCCTAACCATGTGATTGATTGGGATGTGATTTAGGTGGAACCCAAGGGAGAGTTCCAAATAGAGATATGCATCCTTGACAAGAAGGTAACATTGCTTTGGAACCGAGCCATCAAACAAGTAAAGTGCAATGGAAGCACTTTGGTCCCGATGAGGCTACATAGGAGTTGGAGGATGCCATGAGAGGGGAATATCCATTTTTGTTTTGATTTTGAGCAAGCATCAAGGACGGTGTTATTCCAATGGGGAGGGGATTGTAATACCCCTGTTTTTTATTTGGAATATATAAAACCAAACCATGTAAACGATGTAAATATACTAGTATGGATTCCTAGTGCAAAGCTCAAGGCCAAGACTCGACTAGTGAACGTGCAACAAATATAAATAAAAGACCAATATTAAATAATGATAATGATCATAATAAATAAGGTTTATAGAGTTATAAGTTTATAAAAAAATATTTTTACAAAAGTCCCTTTTTAATTATTTTATTAATTTTTTTATTTCCAAGTCAAAATTATAAGGAAAGAATAAAAAAAGTGGGGTCCATAAAGAAGACTAACTTCAAAATGGTCAACAACGACAATTTACGTGCCGATATAGATTGTTATAGGGACGAAGTTGATAGTGTGAGGCATCGTCTTGAGGCTGTTGAGAAGAGTCAAAGGGAGTTGTGGGATGAACAAAGAGAGTTTGCAGAAAGAATAAATAGAACACTAGAAGATATGTTGAAAACATTTAGCGACAATCTTAATCGGGTAACAAAGAATCTTAATAGATAATAGAGACATTTACAGAATGTCTTAACAAAATAATAAAAGAGTCTGATACTCGATGGAAAACCCTACTAAGAGTAAGGAATGATGATAATGAGGAAACATCAAAGGTACTCAATGATCATAATGCAAGGATTGAGTAGTTAACAAAACGAGTAGTTGCATTATTTGCACAACCCTTAGTCCGCTGAAAGACACTGCCAAGCCCATAATTGCAAAACATAAGTTATCAAATATGCCCAGATAACACAAATTATTTAAATAGGATAAAATTTGAGATCCCAAAATACGACGGTTTGGAAAATACAAAAGTTATCACGTGGATTAACAAAATCGAAGGAATTTTTGCTATGAACCCACCTACGAATTAATTACAGAAGATAATGATGGCATCTATATATTTAGAAGGCAATGCTTACAATTGGTTCCGTTGGTGGTAAAAAAAAATAATGGCCTATCCATTAACTAGAAAATGTTCACCAACGATTTTCTTAAGATATTTTATGATGATGAAAAAGACGACACCTTTACTAGATTTACTCATCTAAAACAAATATGAACAATAAATGACTATACACATGAATGGGAAGTCTTGGCTGCCAAATTTATGGATATTACAGATGATCAGTTATTAAAATTGTGTGTTTCAGGATTAAAAGCCATCATCCGTAGTGAGCTAAGATTATCAAAACATAAGAATTTGGTGGAGCCAAAAGCTTAGCAAAGATGATTGAAAGAAAGATTAATACTTAATATGAGATGGCCCCTGAAACCCATAAAAAGACCATTGGTTAAAGCACATCAAGAGATTACAACAAATATTCTCGTTCAGAAAAGGACAAAAAGAAGGAAAACCCCTATCATAAATGTGGGAAACACTAGACTAGAGGGCATTGATGTGAAGATGCATCATTACGTTACTATCGAAGAATGGATGGGAAACAAGTAGAAGTCTCAAATCCAAAAAATGAAATCACAGTAGCATACAATTTAGTCAGACAATGACGAATCACTGTGAAAAGTATCAATATCGTCAATTGTTGAATTTTATACCTAGGAAGTGTTCCCCTAGCGACTTTGTGCCTAAGTGAATAAAAGGGGACAAGTGACATGACCCTTGCATTAATTGCTCGAGATGAGCATTTAGTTCACTTTAGAGTCATACAAGTAACTTTTCAATAAATTTAAGTGGGAGTTGAAAGGACATTATCTAATGGAGAGAAATGTGATTTTTCTCATCCATTGATGTGAAACCACTGGATTCAATGTGGGCCCTTGATCTAGTGACTATTCAACTACGCTAGGAGAGAAAATGAAAAGTCAAGGCAACCGAGAAGCATTATATTCACTCTTTCCATGAGTTTTGGAGAGCAGGGAGACCAAGTTGAGTTCATGAGAAGTGAAGTCGAGTTTGAGAGAGATAGCAACAGCTAGGGCACGATTCCTAAGTCAGTTCCATATAGTAGCAAAGGCACATTTTCCTAAGTATGACTGGCACAAAATTCGAGGAGAAGTGCAGTTGAGTTTTTCTTCTTGTTGCCAGCAAAAAAATTGAGGAGTGAACAATGGCTCGAATTTTGAGGAGAACAATACAACATTTAATGTTGGTCGTACTGCATTTATTGCAATAGTTCTATACAGGTGATTTATGTAGCTGAGAGGGCATGGATTTTGAGGAAGATTAGTGCACAAATTTGAGGAAATTCTGCTATAGTAGTGGCACGCTAATTGAGGTGAAGACTATAGTGTGCATAAATTTCGATGAGGAGGTTTGGCACTGTTTTCATGTTTGAAAATTGTCTTCAAGGGTTGAGCTAAGTAGCTATTTTATTGATGTTGATACTGTTGTACCTTTAATTGAAGAAATAATGAGGTTAAGATTCCACAAAAAGAGGCACAACAAACACCAAATTCATCTATAGTTGAAACCAAAAACTCACATTCTAAGACATTGAACTCATGGGAAGTGTAAACAATATGGAACTAACAATCCCTATAGATTCGGGTAGTACTCATAATTGCATAGACATCAATGTTGTTAAGGAATTAAATATTGGTGTATACCCTTCAAAGGAATTCACTATTAAGGTCGCTAATGGACATCATATCAACAACAAAGGAAGATGTCATAAAAACTCAATTCAAAAACAAGGGATGGAACTACAATCGGGATTTTATGTGCTACCACTTGATGGGATGGAGGGTGCTAGGTGTAGAGTGGTTAATGCATTTGGGCACTTATACCACCAACCTTAAAGAACAATTTATGGATTTTTTGTGGCAAGGCCAACATTATAAACTATATGGTATTAAAGGGTCTTCTCTAAAGAGGGATGAATTACCATAAATGACAAAAGTGCAAAAAGACCATATGAACACACAATAACGTAAGCAAGGCAAGTGTGTACTTAAGAGTCCTAAAGGTTTTACGTTAAACAACCAAGTCAAACAACTTCAAGGTGTGATACATATATTATAAAGGAGCCTCGCCAAAATGAAGCAAGGACAAGTATGAATATGCCATGGGAGCATGTTGAGCTAGAGAAAACCCAATTTATTATGCTTTGAGGACAAATAAAGGGCGACAATGTAAAAAATACAAACAAAAGAGTAATATTAAATAATAATCAAATAATATAAATAATATAAGTAAATAAAAATTAATAAATATACCCCGAATGCGGTTGAGGATCGGAGGAGAGATGAGTTGGTGGACGAGACACGCGGTACTCTTGAGCCGCCACATGCAAGAAGCATGTATTAATGTTTGCATGTGGCAAGGTAGGCAGATGCGAGTGAGAGAGTAAAGGGAGGGCCCCCTCCCGGGGCTTGTATACAGGGAAGAGGCATAATTTAATGGAGAATAAGAGGGGAAGTACGATTAACAGATGGGAGTTGGTAGTGTGCAGGATAGATCACTTGATGGAAAACCAGTGGGGGTGTTAGATCAATCATTATGGGAGTTGTTGTTCGAGATGATTTCTTGTATCCACGGGCCTCCTCTGCATGGCTTTTAACCGACGTGAGGCGTCGAGAGTGGTTACTGTGAATGGTGGTGAAGTTGTCTAGTTTAATTCCCTTAGGTGGTGGATTGTGCTATGTGTGCTTAAGAGTGGAGTTATGGATCAAACCAGGGTGTCAGGGGGTCTGGATGCACATGGAAAAAGAAAGGCCAACCGTGAGAAGATGAGGGCTACCCAAGCTGCATGGAGGTACAAAATTTCCATTCCTCCTTCTATTCGGGCGGGACTTGGAGATGCTCGAGTAGGGAATCTAGACGGAAGTGCTAGCAAATTCGTCGTCAGTGGAGTCAACTCACAGTCAACTACGGTCGAACAGTGGATTCAGGACCTTGTTTCGTCACTGGATCGACAGGGGCTTTACGAGAACACAATGACATTATACTAGGTGATTAAGGGGCTCTTAGGCAGCGTGCTGCTTGAGAAGGAGGAGAAACAATGGGCCAATGATATTCATGTGGCATTTTGGAAAGAATTGTACCAAGACACCATGGTTCTGCATATGAATATTGATGCTCTTAGGAAGGAGCTTGGAATTGCCTTCCTCCCGCAGATGGGGGTGTATGCTTCGGTGAATGTTGATGTTCACACTGGTTTCCGCAACATAGTCGAGGACAATGGCTAGGAGGGGACGACTCAATCCTTTGCTAATTCCTGGGTGTCTTAGCTGTTTAGAATTGGTTCTCTATTTTGTTGTTTTAGTTTTGTCTTTTCTATGTGTCCAAAGGTTGGTCAATGCATTATAGTTTGTTTTCGAGTGGGTAGTCAACCTCATGCAGCTTTAACCAGTTGCGTGGGATACTATCTATTGGCAATAGTCTAGAATGTAAGCCTTGTTTTCTCCTTTGGGGGAGGGGTATAGGGGTCAATTTTGTTAAGTTTCGGAGTGGTTTTATGATGGATGAGACAACCCTGAAGAAATTCAGGCTGATGGATGTTGCAATTTTGTACAAGTGTTAATATAATATGCTTGACTTATTTACAAAAAAATAAAATTAATAAATATAATTAGTAATCAAGGAAAGGTCAAGAGACATACCTATTCGCATTCGTGACCAATCATTGCCTATATAGGTAAACCATCATGAAGGTATTGTATCGTCATTCATTCATTCAATAAATATTTTATACAATTTAACTCAATTTGCAGAATATTTTTGTTATTACGACTTTCGTTGCTACAGAATGCCTAGGCATGTATAATGTAAATATTTCTTTATGGACCGTATGGTTGGCTTATCATGCCAATTCGAATGGTATGTAAATATTATGTTGCAAAACAACAAAATGGTCCAAGATGATTGTGTAAAGAGAACTATAGGGGCTACGATTCCATTAGAGAGGAAGAGGAAAGGGGGGGCCATGGGAGATTAAATTCTCTATTGTCAAGTGTCAACCTTAGAACTCACTCAATTGTTGTCATTTCTCCAACATTATAAATTATATGGTATTGAAGGGTCTACTTTAAAAAGGGACGAATTACCATTAATAACAAAAGTGCAAAAATCCCATACAAACACACAACAACATAAGCAAAGCAAGTGTGTACCTAAGAGTCCTCAAGGTTTTACGTTAAATAACCAAGTCAAACAACTTGAAGGTATGATATATATATTACAAAGGAGCCTCACAAACACTCAGACAAAGGAGCAAGTCGAACTCCCAAAACCAAGCAAGGATGTGTATGAAGATGCAATGGGAGCATGCTCAGCTAGAGAAAACCCAATTTATTATGCTTTGAGGACAAAGCATTCCTTAAGAGGATGGCAATGTAACAAATATAAATAAAATACCAATATTAAATAATAATTAATAAATATAATTAGTAATTAATGAAAGGTCAAGAGACATACCTATTCACCTTCATGGCCAGTCAATACCTATATAGGTAAATTGTCATGAAGGCATTACATCATCATTCGTTCATTCAATAAATATTTTATACAATTCAATTCTATTTGCATAATATTTATGTTATTATAGCTTCCGCTGCTACAAAATAGCTAGGCATGTATAATGTAAATATTTCTTTATGGACTGTGTGGTTGGCTTATCATGTAAATACGAATGGTATGTAAATATTACGTTGCAAAATAATAAAATGGTCCAAGATAGTCGTGTAAAGAGCACTAGAGGGGATATGATTCCACTAGAGGGGAAGAGGTAAGGAGGGGCTATGAGAGATTAAATCCTCTATGTCACGTCCCTCGTCCATCAAACCGACCAACATCGGGGACATGAACTATTTAGGGGTTCTAAATTTCGCACTTTGTCACGTCCCACGCATATCAAACTGACCAACACCGGGGAAATTAACTATTTAGGGGGTTCTAAATTTTGCCCCCGTGGCCATATTGTGAAATTCATGAACCATAAAAATGCATGGCATGTATATAATTGAAAATGCACAACGGAAATAAATTCTATTCACACACACAACATGCATATTCATAAACAATAGTAAACACTTATCTTTTCAATGAATTTGTCCAGGCAATTGGCTATGGAAGAGCAACATTCCACCCAACTATAGGCACTCTATCCAACACTTTATCTATTTGCTGAGAGGCCACCCTTGAGTTGGGCTATGTATCCACTGAGGAACTACACATGTTCACTCACAGCCACACACAGTCAATTCTTAGGCTAAGCCAGCATATCAACTGGGTTTATCAAGCATGCAGAAAGACGAAGAAGGAGAATGTTAAGCCAATGAGCTCAACCACAGCGCTACATGCATCTCAATTGGATTTAGCTAGCCTTAGCACCCACATTACCTACCACACCCAAAACAAGGAAGGTCCCTTTCCCTACCACACAGTCCATTAGGACCCCCTTCCCTTTAGTGTTATTCACGGTGGGCATAGAAATGTCCAAGCTGCTAAACCTTCAGAGATGTCTTACCTTCACTAGGTTTATCAAGCAATTCAATCTTCTGGTCTCTCTCTCTGCCTCAATTTTCTCTTGAATTCTTTGATTTCTAGCCACACTAGCCACGAAATTCAATTTCCAAGTTCCCAATATGGGTTTTCCCATGGATTTTTGGGATTTTGGCACTTTCAAATTCGCCCCAGGGTTGATATCTATGGATTCCCCACTAGATCTCACTAGCCACGTGAATATCTGGGCATTATTGACACTCTACAAAATGGCTATTTCACTGGTTATGATTTTTGTTCTTTTTGTTTGCTTGTTGGGAATTCATGGCAGCTAAAAATTGGAGTTTAATTGCCCCCCCAATTGAATGGGAATGAAGGGAAACAAATTCCCATGAAATACATTTACTTATGGGTAGCAAAAATTGAGCCCATACTCAACCATACTAATTTCTTAGTTCAACCCATGCTCCATTAAATTCTTAAGTTGATTTTTCAACAGTCTTCTTACAACAGAATTAAAGATCAACAAGGAAGTCCATTTGGGTAGTTGCTTACCATTTATGGCACACGGATTCTCAAAACGTCACTTGGAAACAAAGGATTAAATTCCCCACACCCCTCTGCTCCCCCTAGTGCATAAACAGAGGCCCTCATTTTAGTTGCTTCCATATCCAACTCTTAGACTCTTATATTTGCATTATAAATATTTACATTGTTTTTACATTTTCCATGGTTGACTAGCACATGTCCACAAAATATAAAATACTTTCCTTTATAAGCCGAGCATTCACTAGCGAGGCCTTGTCCTTGATCCAGGAGGATCTTCTCGACCGATCAAAATCAAAGTCTTCAAATGCTGAACAAAAGCACGTCGTTGCGAAGAGCTCGCTAATAAATTTATGGCGATGCTCGTTTCATCCAAAATGGACTCCGAACGTGAAAGATATCGCGTTTGGAAATTTTGTGGAAGCATGTAAAATGGAAAAAAGGGGGGTGCCATATGGCTCGTACGGACAGGGTTGTACGTCGATGTGGTAGCACCTTGAGGTGCCACATGGCAAGTCGCAGGTTGAGTTGGCAGTTACGTGGACTTATCACATTATGACACATGTCAGGTTCATTGTACAAGTGGTAGCCCAAGTGGACCAATAAGAAGTTACCACATGGCAGTTCGATTGGACACCCTATAGTATTGTTCACCAAAAATACATGGCGGGCAGAGTGGATCAAACCCCTGACCTTCCGCATAGCTCCAACATTCTACCAATACACGCCCTACCAACACGCCACACATATTATTTAATATGTATAGTGGCAAATATTATATTGATCTTTGAATTGTTGTAAGTTTCCAAAAAGGGGCAAGTTGAGGGCTAAGCCCTTGGCCCCGTGATATGGCCATCAACCAACGACGAGGGCATATATATGGTTTGGTGTGTGAACCATAATCTACGTGTATGTGTTATAATAATAATAGAAAAATAACTATAACATGGATCCTATGGGGTTTGACCCCGAGACTCTTGGTGTATGATCCACGCCCTTTTCCATTATGCCAATGCCTTCAGGCTTGGATTTGATTCAGAATCAATATTTTTAAGTTGGTTTCAGGATTTGGAACCCCAAAAAGGGTGTGTTCCACGCGTGCCAAAAACAACCCTGTTATACTATTTAACTCATGGTTTGGGACCTGCAACATGACAGTTGGATGTGACAGCGGCATGGATTCCAATGTAGGCATAGAGCCCGAAGTGGGTATAGTGATCGTATAGGGCAGGAGTTAGTATTCTCGATTTGCATGCCAGGGGAGGTCTGTGGCAAAGCATAGAGTGTTTATACTCAAATTTCTCGATTTTTCAAGACCGACGCATTGGTGTAGTTTGTTTTTGCAGCTAAGGGACATAATTCAAAATTGCCTTTAGAATTGTTGTATTTGCAACATTTGAAGAATTAATAAAATCAGTCTCACTGGAGGTGGACCCGGAGACATAGTCCACCAGGGATGAAATCCATTGACAAGCTATTGTCTTCATATTGTAGTTTACATATTTGTTATTTGAATTTTATTTATTTATGCTCTCTTAAAGTTTGCAATTAAAAGCCATTTAAAAAAGTTAACAGTTGAACAATTTGCACAAACAATTCATAGTTGAAAATTAGATCTGTCATTTTTAGATCATGTTTGGTATCAGAGCAGGATTAACCGTAGAATTGTGAGTGTGTGAATGTTAACAAGGCTCGAGCTAAAGAGAGGCGAAGGAGTATTGGAAAAATTCAATCCAGAGATTGGATCCAGGCGTGCAAACCCAATGAAGAAAATGGCTTCACCAAAAGGAGCAGAAAGCGATCCTCCATCAACTCATGAATAATTTCTTAAAGATTTTATGGCTATGAAATCTATGGTGGAAGAACTTTATAAAGAATGTAATGAACATGGAGAAGGTGGGGCATCAGTTAAGGTTTAAAAAGGTAAAGGAGAAGGAGGTGGTAGTGAACCTCCTAAAACTCCACTAAAGGAGAAGGAGGTGGTAGTGAACCTCCTAAAACTCCATCTTCTTCCTCGTCTAGTTCCAGTTCCTCTTCTAAAGCAGAGAAAAAGCATTATGAGAAATCTGAACCTAATATATCATTGTTAAATCTTGATGTACAATTTGATTTACACATGTTTAACGGAGAAATAAACGCTAAAAAATTGGATAACTGGATTAGACAAATCGAAGTATATTGCAGGATCTAGAATATTACAGGTGTAAACAGGACCACGAACTTATTTTCAGGAACGAACCTTATTTCATGGGCCCTCAAGGACTCTACATGAACAAGTGGAACCCGAGCTTCGATCCATCCCACGATATCTTCTCTATCGTCCCTGTTTGGGTGAGACTCCCTCACTTACCCCTTCATTGTTGGAATAACGAGTCTTTAGAATCCATTGGGAACGCATTGGGAAAATACATTGACAAAGCCGATCGGAAAGACCAATACTCCTGCGCGAGAATCTGTGTAGAAGTAGATTTGGAACATGGACTCCCGGAAGCCATAAATCTAACTATAGTTGATTGGACACACATACAAGAGCTCAACTACGAACAGATCCCATTCAAATGCAAGTTCTGCCACGAATATGGCCATTTCGCGCTATCATGCAAAAAGAAGCCAACGAATTCGGAATCAGACGAGAAAAAAGAACAATGGACGTCCATTCAAAAAAATGGCAAATCAGGTACGAAACCCTCCTCAAAAAGCTCGAATATACATAAAACTGATCAGCAACATCAAGAACCGATGGCTACGAACAACAACAACAGATTCAAAGCCCTAGAAGCAATTGAAATCCATGAAATCCCTGAGATTGAAGAAGAAGGAGAATTACAAGAAGAACAAAACTCTCAAGCAATTCCCCCCGCCCAGGAAACTCCGAAGATCCCCTTGCCCCTGAACTCCCCTAGTCCTTCCAGATCTGTCATGATCAAAGATGCACCATCTTATGTTGAGATCACTCAAACAAGAACCCTTATTTCTCCCTCCTCCTCAGAAGAACCCATTGATAAATCATTCAAAAAACTAGGTCGGAAATCCACCAAAGAATTGCGGGAAGAAGAATCCGAGCAAGAGAAAGTCCAAGGATCGCAAGCCACAATAGATGTGGTCTTCAGCAAAAATACCAGGGCCAGAGGTGCAAGAAAGAAATACGGAGATCTAGCAGGAGGAACCCCCTCCTCCATCAATAATTCAAAATGATGAAAATGGTCTCTTGGAATTGCAGAGGTTTAGGCAACCCATGCAAAATCGAAGCAGTAAAAGATCTGCAGAAAATTGATATGCCTGATCTTCTTTTACTCCAAGAGACCAAACTTGACGATAGCACTGTCTTAGCAATTAGCAATGATAAATGGAAAAAAAAACACAGGGTACGCAGTCAGTGTTAGAGGAGCCTCTGGAGGATTTGCAACCATGTGGACAGGGAATAAATTTCATCTCCACAGCTCCTTTGCCACGCAGCATTGGATTTACATCGATCTCACCCACATTCAGAGCAACAAGCACATTTCTCTCTCCAATATGTACGTACCCAATCTCTATTCTGAAAAGAAAGACTGCTGGAATTTACTAGATGATTTCTTGGAAGTTTACAATCCCCAGGACATCATTCTAGCTAGTGACCTGAATCTCACTCTCACTAATTCAGAAAAAAAAGGCGGTATAGTTGGAAAATATTTCTTCAAAATTCAGGTTGAAAATCTCATTCAAGTAAGAGATCTAATCGACATCAAGCCCAGAAAAGGGAAATTCACCTGGTCAAACAAGCGAATTGGCAAGGGGAATATAATGGCTAGGTTGGACAGGTTTCTCGTCCAAAGCAGCCTTCTGTCCAATACCCATATCATCTCTTCCAGCATTCTAGCTAATCTCGCTTCTGACCATAAGCCAATTCAGCTTCTTTTCCAAAATTCAGAAAACCTTGGTCCTATGCCATTCAAGTTTAGCCCACAATGGCTCAACCATGCTAACTTTTGGAGCATTCTCAAAAAAGACTGGAGCATCCCTATCTCCAGTTCCCCCTGCTACATCTAGAAGCAGAAACTTAAAAACACCAAGTATGCACTAAAAAAATGGGTCAAATCCAATTGCCCTACGCCCACCAATCCTCGAAATTCAGCTGTAAACACACTCGAAGGCATCCAATTTGACATGGAAAATCGCCCTGTTGAAGCCTCAACACTCCAGGATGAAATCACACAGCAAACGAAGGTGTATCGGGATTTTCGAGCTGAAGAGGAGTATTAGAGATTGAAGTCATGCAACATCTGGCTTAAAAGTGGTGATAAAAACACCAACTACTTCCACAAGCAGTTTTTGGTAAGACAATCAATTAATCATATCGCAGAGATTAAAGATGAGAACGACTCAATGGTAACCGACAATACAAATATTAAAAACGCAGCATTCATCCATTTTTTGAATCTTTACACAGATGAAGGTAACGCTGGAAGAAATGATGAGACAATTCTTTTGGAGCACATCCCAAAGAGAATTACCAAGGAAGAGAATCTCAACATTAATAAACCATTCACAGAGCAGAAGGTCCTCAACGCAATCCATTCTTTCGAACCTAACAAGGCACCGGGTCCCGACGGGTTTTCAATGCATTTCTATAAAGCCTGTTGGACATACATCAAAAAATATTTCATGAGAATGCTTAGAAATTTCTACTCTAAGGAAAAAATCAGTGGTTGTACAGACACCACGTTTCTATCCCTGATCCCAAAAGATACGAATCCCAGCTCCTTCAACAGGTTTAGACCTATTTCTCTTTGCAATTCCTCCTACAAAATTATCGCCAAGATGCTTGCTACCAAATTGAAGCCTTTACTCAACAAAATCATCTCTGAAAATCAGGGTGGCTTCTTGGAAGGGAGGCAAATTCTCGACAACGTCATACTTGTACAAGAAGCAATCCAATCCAGCAGAACTCGAAAGGAAAAAGGTATGATTATCAAACTTGACATGGCCAATGCATTTTATCGTGTCAAGCACTCCTTCCTCTACAAAATTTTGAATCGCTTTGGATTCAATGAAACCTTCATTAGCTGGATATCAGCCTATATAAGCAAACCATGGATTGCTCCCTTAATAAATGGTCGTCCCACTGATTTCTTCCAAGCATCCCATGGAATCAGGCAAGGCTACCCTCTCTCCTCTTTTATGTATATTATCATTGATGATTCCCTCAGCCGCAAACTGATTCATGAAATCACCACCGGCTCCCTCCCTGTCCTTTGCCTTACTTTTGATTCTCATCCCCTCAACCACACCCTTTTCACTGATGACTCCCTTTTCTTGGGTGGAGCCTCCTCCATCATAGCTCGAAAATTCAAGCACAATCTAAATCTGTATTGCAATGCCTCCGGTGGTAAAATAAACTTGCACAAAAGTGCAATTTACAGTTGGAATTTAACCAACAACGTGGCAGCCATAATCAACATAATTCTCAACATCAAAGTTTACAATCAATGGGACAAATTTAATTACTTAGGCCTTCCAATCACTTTCGAAAATTCAAACAGTGGAAATTGGGAGGATACAATCAACAAAATAAAGAATAGAATCAGAAGATGGGGAGGGCAATGGCTCAGTAAAGATGGGAAATTAATTCTAGTAAATTTCGTGCTCTCTGCGCTACCTATTTATCAATCCTCCATACTCCTTGTCCCAAAAGGAGTTTCTAATCAGATCAACAAATTGTTGAGACATTTTCTTTGGTCCGACGGAAAAAACAACGGAAGCAAAATACACCTTGTGAATTGGGAGACCATCAAGTAGTCTAAATCCTCGGGAGGACTGCAAATCCGCGATCCTTACTATGCCAACTTAGCTTTGGGCGATAAACTTCTATGGAAAATCCTACATAACAAACATCATCTTGTAATTCAAGTTCTCAGGAAGAAATACTTATACGGATCTAATCTCAGATGTCTCGATCAAAAGCCAACTACCAAAGGATCCAGCATTTGGAATTTATGCAAAGCCACTTGGGATTTCTTTTCAAAAGGTCTCTATTGGGTACCCGGCAACGGTAGGAAAATTGACATGTTTATAGATAAGATCATGGACAGTGAGGCACTCCAAAACAATC
Organism: Larix kaempferi; assembly: GCA_027924585.1. Lineage (NCBI taxonomy): Eukaryota > Viridiplantae > Streptophyta > Pinopsida > Pinales > Pinaceae > Larix > Larix kaempferi. Next base: position 2,381,424 of record BSBM01000341.1, on the reverse strand, counting down.
AAGAACTACAATACATTGCAGCTTGGCTTAGGCAACTTGGAATCAACACCCTAAAAGAATTCAGCTCTTAGGATTTCCATGGCAATTGGAAAAGTTGGAAAACCATAGCCATCCCTCCCCATCTTGATTCAACCCATAACATACTCACTGGCAATCTGAGAAGATGTGCCCCCCTAAATCTCATGGCCAAAGACGAACATGGATGGGCCCCACAGGTGCATACACCTCAATCCTCGGTTACAAAGCACTCCATTCTCATGATGATGCAAGAAAGGACGTTTGGAAAATAGCCTGGAATCCATTTGGCTTACCCAAAATCAACTTTTTCACATGGACCTTAATACACTCCAAAATACTTACTGGGGACAATCTCAGTAAGAGAGGATTTCACGGGCCCTTTTGGTGCCCTCTTTGTCACAGTAATCTTGAGACACTCAATCACCTCTTTCTGGATTGTCACTTCACTAAAATTGTTTGGAAGCTTATTCTCCTCGACCTTGTCGACACTCAGCCATCCTTCACTTCTGTCCTCCAGCTTTTCCAAGACTGGAACTCCATCTATCCTACTCTGATATCCAACAAGAACCTCTGGCATCAAATCTGAATATCCATCCCAAAATTTATATGCTGGAAAATCTGGATCACCAGAAACTATGCCATCTTCAATGATAAGTATTACACTCCCTTGCAAACTGTTGGTCAAGCAAAATTTTTATTAATTGACTATCTAAAAAACTCCATTCACAAAGATGATACAACCCTCAACACAAAAGAAAAGAATTGGATTGGTGGCAGTATTCCTAATTCAAGTAAAAATTCCCGACCCCACTACCAGCCAGCATGGTATATTAGACTTACCATCCTCGACTTTCAGGACTGGAGAACTAATCAAGCTACAGATAGGTTGCATTTTGACGGTGCTTCAAAGAACAATCCAGGCAAAGCTGGTGCAGGTGGAGTTCTGTGGACTAGTGATGGAATCATCAAAGTGAAGTATAGTTGGGGTTTGGGCATCTGCTCAAACAACATAGCCAAAGCTTTAGCCCTGTTGAAAGGATTCCAAATTGCCAAAGAACACAGGATCAACAAGTTACATGTATACGGAGATTCAATGATCATAATCGGAGCCCTAAATGCACAAACTAATCTCAACAATCTAGCCCTCAATTGAATAATGTAGCGTATAAGGCAAATTTCAAGTACTTTCACCCAGTTCAAAGCATTTCACATCTTAAGAAATCTAAATGAGGAAGCTAATATTGAAGCAAATCTTGGCGCCAGTCTCAATTGTGGAATTCTGAATAGCAACAACAATAGTGAACTGCATCAAATCCCTTAAACAAGGCCATCGGTTTTATCACTCAAAGCTTCTCTTATTCCAGAATTGGGCTGAATGGTAATTTCAACTCCAGCAAATGATATCTCAGTACTGTTGAACGCTAATGATCATTAGTCGATTCATAGATTAATCCTCACACCGACTTCAATGGTTTTTAACATCACAAATCATTAAATGTGGGCAAGGATGACTGGACAACTCTCAGGTTTGCATTGGAATGAATGACTGAACCTTCACAGGGCGAATGATCTGATTCAAGCAGGCCGATTACATTGTCAGATAGATGTCAATCATTCTCATTCTGACATTCTGAAATTCTCAATGACATTAGAACATTACTCATTGATTAAGGCTCATCGGTTTTCTTTTTTTCTCAAAAGTCTCTGCACATTGGGTTCTTTCTCTGCTTTGATAAAAAGACAACCTGTTCATATTGACGAAGCAGTGATTTGGGATAGATCGACTTCCTCATTGATCTCAAATATGTGATGCCATCTCCCACTGCCAGATCTTTAACTTTTGGTGATGTCGCCTTCATCAAGTCTTCATGCCAAAATTTCTAGTTTGTTCTTTGACTTGGAAGCTGGAAAAAAAAAAAAAGAGATCCAATTCTACTCATTTTAGTACTTTATTCTTTTTCTGTTCTGAACGATAGACATGCAATTCAAATAGATTTATTGGATTTTTTAGCTGCCTCATATAATTGGCTTCTCCAATTTCAAGACCATTTTATATTCTTTTTGAAAAATGCTGATTTCGGATCAACTCTTTGTAACCTGTTGATTTGGTTTACATACCACGGTTATATTTTTGTTTTAATATTCAATATTTGTTTTGGTTAAAAAAAAGAAAAGAATATTACAGGTGTTGAAACAAAGATCCAATTGGACACCGTCCGTCTTGGTGGCACTGCTCTCGTATTGTGGGAGAGCAAAAGTTAAGAGGATCTTATTACTAAAGGTAAAATTATTTCCTCTTGGTATGAATTTACTACAGTGTTAAAAAACAATTCTATTTGTTGGGTTATATGCAGTAGGATATGATGGACTGGTAGAATTTCAGACAAGGTAAAGGTCAGAGTGTGCAAGAGTACACACAGAAGTTTAGAAAGAGGTCCTTAGTGTTGGATATACCTCTTTATACTCAAGAAACGCTTCTTAAATTCAGAGGAGGATTGCATAGTTACTTAAGACATACAATTCTTATGTTCAATCTTATTAACCTGGATGGATGAAGTGTGTGTTCAATCCACCCATATCGAATCTAAGGGAAGAGTACTTTTGATGACTTTTCCAATAAGCCTTTCAAACCAGGTGGAAACAAGTTCAAAGGTAAAGGGAAAGGCAAGCAGACAACTACCGTGAAGAAAGGAGGTGAAAATCCTACATGCTCGCATTGTAAGAAAAAGGGTCGTGATGCCTCCAAATATTGGAAGCTCCATCCATAAATCAAGCCATAGAAGTTTTGGAACAAAATGGAAGACAAAAAGACTACCACCATTATCCAACATGACGGGATCAGACTCTAGAGATGAGATAAAAATTGTAGCCATGGTTTTACAAGGTAAATCTCCTTCTGATTATGTTTCGAAAGTTGAATTTGTTCATGATGAGAAGAAAAGGAGTGAGTTATTTCACATCAGGGTAATTTCTAAACATACCAAAATAGATACTTTATTTGATAGTGGATCACAAGCTAACCTTATTTCAAAAGAGATAGTTAAAAATTTGGGTTTGGAAACTAATTCACACCCCAAACCATATCCACTTGGATGGGTTTGTGAAAATGCACAACTACAAGTTACTAAGCAGTGTAGACTTAGGTTTTCTATAACTTTTGGATTTATAGATGAAGTTGATTTGGATGTGGTTCCACAAGATATCTGTGGTATTGCATTAAGTATCCCTTATCTCTATGACAATAAATAAATCTTTTATAGGGAAGAGAACAAGTACCAACTTACCAAGGATGGTGTTCAATACATTGTTCTATCTCACCATATGAAAACTAATCTATCTTTGGTTTCTGCAAGTCAAGTGAAGAGATTAGTAAATGTTAGTAAAAGATTTGTTCTCATGATTGTTAAAGCTAAAGATGTTGATAAGATTGATGCTTTTAAAGGTTGTAATCCTAAACTTAAATATGAATTGGTTAAGGTTGTTGGTAAGTATGATGTAGTATTCCATGAACCTAAAGGATTACCTCCTAAAAGGGAAATCCAACATGAGATACATTTGCAGCAAGATGCTCCTCTTCCGAATATTGCTATGCATCGATCTTCAGTGATAGAAACTGCAGAGATCAAGAAGCAAGTTCAAGAGTTGCTTGAGAAAGGGGACATTCGACCAAGTTCCTCTCCATGCAGTTCACCAATTGTTTTGGTGCCAAAGAAATATGGTACATGGTGGATGTGCGTGGACTTCATAGCTTTAAACAAAATCACGGTAAAGGATCGATATCCTCTTCCCAGTATTGATGATCTTTTGGATTAGTTAAAGAATGCAATTTATTTCACTAAGTTAGACTTAAGAAGCGGTTATCATCATATCAAAATCCATGAAAATGATATTTGGAAAATTGTTTTCAAAACTAAACAGGGTTTGTATGAATGGATGGTTATGTCTTTTGGGCTTTGTAATGCTCCCGCTACTTTCATGCGTGTAATACCCCCATTTTGACCCTTAGAATTATTGACTTATATGTAAATATTGTAAATATGCGATATATGATTCCCCGCTAGTGAATGCTCGGCTTATGAAGGCAAGTATTTTACACATTGTGGGCATGTGCCAATCGACCATGGAAAAGTGTAACAACATGTAAATATTTATAATATAAATAAAAAGTCTAAGAACTGGCTATGGAAGCAACTAAAAAGAGGGGGTTGTGTTTATCCACTAGGGAGAGGTGAGGGGTGTGGTATCCAATCCTTTGTTTCCAAGCATCATCTTGAGAACCCCTTGTGCCATAAATGGTAAGCAACTACCTAAGTGGAGTTCCATGTTGATATTTATTTCTATTGTAAGAAGGTAGCTGAGAAATCAACTCATGAATTTAATGGAGCATGGGCACAACCCAAAAAATCGTATGGGCTCAGTTATTGGTACCCATAAGTCAATCCTCCACATGGGAATTTGTTTCCTTCCATTCCCATTCCATTTTAAGGCAACCGCAGACCAATTCTTAGCAAGCTAGGCATTCCCAACAAGCAAAAATTGCAGAAATCGCAACTTGAGACGAAGCCATGTTTTAAAGAGTAAAAAATACCTAGAAACTCGTGTTAGTCATGAAATCGAGTGGCAGACCCATAGAACCAACCCCTGGGGCAAATTTGAGAGTGTCAAAAGCCTGAAAATCCATTGGAGAACCCAGATTTGGAAGCTCGAAAGTTGAATTTCGTGGCCGCAAATTAACATTGCCAGAAATTAGAAAATCCAAGAGACTGTTGAAGTCTGAGAGGGATGAGAGGTTGGAATGGCTTGATAACACTGGAGGGAACTAGTGCCTGAGGGACTGTGTAGCAGAGAAGGGGACCTTTTTGTGTTGGGTGTGGTAGGTATTGTGGGTTCCAAGGTTGGATGAGACCAATTGAGATGCATGCAGCTATGTGGGTAAGCTCATTGGCTTAGCATTGACCTTCATTTCCTCTTTGTATGCTCGATAAAAACAATTGTGCATGGCGTAGCATGATAATGTGTTCCTATGGTTGTGAGTGAGCCTGTATAGTTCCTCCTTAGTGGATACATAGCCCAGCTCGGGGGTAGCCTCTCAGCAGAAAGATAAAGTGTTGGACAGAGTGCCTATGGTTGGGTGGAACGTTTCTCTTCCATAGCTAGTTGCTCGGACGACTTCAGTTAAAAGATAAGTCTATAATTGTTAATTTACTATTTTGTTGAATGTGCATTAATTATTGATATTATTATTCATGTGATAAATATGTTGGTATATGCATGATGTGCGTGTGGGTGTTAGATGATTTATTTCCGATGTTTATTTTTGTTATGCATCTGCACGCGCAGTTAAAATGTTCATGAATTTCGTAATATGACCATGGGGGCGAAATTTAGAACCCCCATACATTCGTTCATGTCCCCATCGTTGATCGGTTTAATGGGTGGGGACGTGACAATGTAGGTTATTGTAATGTCCCTTGTTAGGAATTTTATTAAAATTGCAATTTTCCACTTTTTTCCTTGGTTCGACCTTTGACTAGTTTCGATCTCTAAGTCCCAAATTTGCCCCAAATGATCCCAAATCTTCTGAGAAGGTATATGAATGATATTAGAACATAAATATGTGTTTCAGGGATGCCTTTGTACCTTTAAAACACTTTTGCAAATACTCTTTCAATTCTGGTCAATGTAGATAACTTTACTAGTGATTTCCCTTTGATTAGTATTGGTCTCTAGGTCTCAAATTGACTCCAAATGCCTTCAAATATTCAAGGAAGGTGTATGAATGATATTAGGGATTGAATATGATGTTCAGGGATAACATATGGCCACCAAAATACCTCTTCAAACTCTCTTAAGATTCTGTACCAAGTATGCAATTTTACTAGTAATTTGGGGTTCAAATCCCCCTAAGGTAAGTACTGAAAATGGCTTCCCAAATGCCTCCAAACCCACTCAAATTTATGAACAGAGGTATGTAATGTGTTAATTATGTTATTAAGGTCTCATATGCACCATTAATGGTTTATTAGAACTGTTCTCACCCTCTCCCATTCAACTGCAAAAATCACCAATTCGACCCTTGGGGAAATGGCACTATTTCTTCTCCCAATGCAATTAAACTGAGTAAAAATACTTCAAATGCTCAGGTACAGTACATGAAACTTGTAAAATACATCCATGGCAGTACATTAATCACAAATTCATCATAGAATCATCCATTCATTCTAAATCATCATCAATACATTGGTTCACAACAAGGTAGTGGGGAAATGGCATTGTTCTTCCATTAAAAATGAGATTTATACATTTCTACTTGGAATTTCGACCTGAAACTTTCTGGAGATGAAGAACAGAGTATTTACTTCATATTACAAAATAAATGGGGCATTATAAGCTCCCCCAAAGAGTACAATAGCTCACCAAAAACGCCCTCCCTCAAGGATCAAGAATATGCCATCAAAACTGAAAATGGTTGAAGGAGAGAACTGCAATAGAAGAAACCATGAGCTGCCCTGTAGCTTACACCTGCAAATAAAGACTCCATTAAAGCTCCAAATGAAAGGTCTGAATGGCCTTTCCAATTGCCAACTTGGATGGGAATCTTTCACCCTCAAAATTGGCTAAGGCAAGAAACTAGTCATCCACTAGCTCTCCCTCTTCACAAATGCAATTGCAAATTCTACAAATGATCAAAAGCCATTCTCATACTTCATTTCTACATTTTATAACCAACATTAGCCTTCTAATGGTCGAAATCCTCTCAATAGATTCAATAGATTTTCATTTAGGAAATATTCCACATTTGCCACTTGTCTCCTAGTTCCAACCTTCCATCTTCTCCCAAATTCGATTTTGAGTCTCTTTGGCTTCTCCAACTCCCAAATTCGCCTTCTTTGAGCCTATTTTTGGGGCTGACATGTCATAGTGGTCAGATGTCAGAGGTCAGGTCTGCAATTTGTCATAGTTGTCATAGATGCTCCATCATTGGTGTCATAGGGGCTAGGGAATCTAGCCGAAGTGTCCACAAACTTCCACTTTGACTCTTTATCTTCCATGGAGGTTACTAATCCTTCCAAATTCGACCTAAGATGATCAATGACATGTGTTATGACTTACCAACTCACCCAAGAGTGTTCACATTCCCATTAATTCGAATTTGCAAAAGAGAGATACCATGTATTATGAAAAATCAAGCTAGTGTGGGTCCCACATCCTCCATATGTCTCCAAAACCATTTGTCACTTAGGATTTCTCTTGAATTTCTTTATTCACTCTATTTATTAAATACTTGAACCCTTCTAATGTCTAAACATCATTTATTATCCCCCTTATTCCAAATCCCAAAGCTTCCACCCCAAACCTAGGAAACTAGTAATTTTCCTCCTTGGCAATTATTTGACCCTTAACATCAATTTTACAAACTCTAATGAATATGGCTAATGTGATTAGGCCATTGTGACCCAATTCCAAATTTGGGACATGACAAATCCTCCCTTCCCAATATTGCTTGTCCTCAAGCAATTTCAAACATGGGTGTTGAAGAACCTGCTTTCTGTATGTATCTTTGAAGTTGCCATTGAATTGCCAAACCTTGAGTCTTTGAGTTTCCATGAATATTTTAGAGAGGAACCACCATGCTTGCTGCTGCACTACTCTTATTAAAATCACTTTATTAAGTGGGGAATCCATCTCCCATGTTGCTTGCTTCCCCCAAAAAAATGAAACCAATGAGACAAAAATTATTCCAGGGTCCCATTGCTTGTATTGCACCCCAACAATTAAGAGTGCTCTCCAACCTACACCATTAGATAAGAGGATTCCTGGATCCCATTTTCTTGTATGCATTCTTCCAAACATCATGAGTACCAAATATATATCATCAAAGTACATACCAACATAATGAAAATGTACATCAAGGATATGCTTCATCAAAGAGTCATGAAAGTGCTTATACCTCCAAGCAAGTAGACCACCATTTTCCAAGTGCATACAAGCTTCAAGTGACCAATCAAATATGCTCCAATGACATAGGTGGGATCCCATGTCCTATAATGCTGCTCCAAAAGGATGTGATATGCATCAAAATATTCAGCCATGTATTCTTTCATCCAAGAAGTGAATGAAGAATCTCCACTAGAATCTGAACCAAATAATGAGCAGAAAAAACAAGGAGACTTCAAATGACTCAAAGAAGTCTCACCCATACATCCATGAATGTGAGAATCATAAAGATGTAACAAAGTATGTGGCTGCCAACAAAAATGTTCTCTCATCATAAATCTATTCATCCAAGTGTTGGATGAAGTTCCTCTAACATCAAATGAACCCAGTGTTGAGCAAGAAAAACCATGAGTATTCAAGTGACTCAAATCCATATCATAGGTGCATCCATGTAGATGTGAATCATCATAAAGTGACAAATTATGCTGCTGCAAATGTGAATAAGAATGTGCTCCAACCATGTCATCATAAAAGTTAAATCTAGGAGTTCCATACTCCTCATGTGGCACCATCAAAAAGAACCCTTTCACCCATACTTCATTGAGACTAATACTGCAAAACATGGAATTGTAGGATGTAGGAGAATGTACTAACTCACCCAAATGATCAAAAAGTTCAGGAGTTTCATCATGGGAAGGATCCATGTGGGTAGTATCATGCAACTCCTTCAAAAGTGTGAACTCTTTGTCATAGTTTGGTTCCAATGTAGAGGAATCATGCTCTTCTTTAAAAATTGCATAACCTTCATCAAGAGGCAATTCAAATTCCTCTTCCACCACATCAAGTGTTGGATCTCTTCAAGTTCATCTTCAAACACATCAAGAACATTCAAATTTTCACATTTCTCACGATCCACCATGTCATGAGAATCCTCCAAACAATCTACCATTTGACAATCTGAAACATAGGAGGAAAAACAAGTATCTTGCAACTTTTCAAGAAGTTGCTCATTTTGAATTGTGAGCTTATGAATATCCTCATTATTCTTCAAGTATGCATCATGTAACAATTCATTAAGCTCAAACAAATTGTTTCTATCAAAAAGCAAAGACATGAAATTACCTTTGATGTGGCACATTGCTCTTTGAATCTTCTCCATGTCTTCAAGGAAGGATGTTTCCTCCAATGAAGTAGCTCTCCAACAAGAATTTGACACCAATGCTTGAGTGTCATGGAGAATGCTGAGGGACTCTTGGATCTTATTTTCATTCATCTTTAAGGACCCTTCAAGAAAATGAGGCTCTTGCAAATGAACTTCCTCATCTTCTTCAATTTTTCTTGGACCAACTTCATGAAGCTCAAGTGGTGATGGGGAAGTTGATCTTGGTTCTTCTTCAACTGCTACAAGGTATTCATTATCATGCTTAATGAAACTTTAACTTGTAGAAACACTTTCAAAAGTGATCTCTATGTCACCAACATAGAGGTGTGAGCACCCATCAGTAGGTACTCCTTCATAGTTTAAGCATCCATCAGTAGATGCTCTTTGGTTCATGTCTAAGCTAAAAGGTGTCTCGAAATGATCTTCCATATTTTCAATAGAATCTTCTTCATGCTCTTGTGATGTCTCTTCCTTTTGCTCCTTCAAACAAGCTGATGCATTTTGCCCCTTGTTTTCCTTAGGATCAATATATTTGGAATCTCTTCTTGAATAAATCTCAAAAGCTCTCAAGGAGGACATCATTTCATGCACACATATATGATACTCGCTCCAAGGGTTTTTACAAGAAGGGCATAAACCTTTCTTCACTAACTCCACATCTTCATTTTTGGGCCTATTTTCAAAAACATGTTCAGCATAGTACTCAAAAGACATGGTAATTTGTGTATTTTTGCTAAAAGCAAGATATTCTTGATATTGTTGGGGCAAGGTTTTATATTTTGCTCTCCATCTTTGGAACTTACTCATAGAATTATCCTTGGTTGGTGTGACACACTCATATTCATCAGATTTAAAGTCATAAGAATAATCTTCATTTCTCTTGAAATTGTAAGAAGTGTTGCATGATGGCACCTCTTCCTCATACCATTCACATTCTGCTTCATATTGCTCATAAGCATCTGCATATTCCTCATAAGAATTGTACTCATAGGATTCATCATAATAGTAAGACATGGCTGCCAATTATTCTTGAATGTATGTACCTAATACACAGGTGCAAGGACCATGCTCTGATACCACTGTAATGTCCCTTGTTAGGAATTTTATTAAAATTGCAATTTTCCACTTTTTTCCTTGGTTCGACCTTTGACTAGTTTCGATCTCTAGGTCCCAAATTTGCCCCAAATGATCGCAAATCTTCTGAGAAGGTAAATGAATGATATTAGAACATAAATATGTGTTTCAGGGATGCCTTTGTACCTTTAAAACACTTCTGCAAATACTCTTTCAATTCTGGTCAATGTAGGTAACTTTACTAGTGATTTCCCTTTGACTAGTATTGGTCTCTAGGTCTCAAATTGACTCCAAATGCCTTCAAATCTTCAAGGAAGGTGTATGAATGATATTAGGGATTGAATATGATTTTCAGGGATAACATATGGCCACCAAAAGACCTCTGCAAACTCTCTTAAGATTCTGGACCAAGAATGCAATTTTACTAGTAATTTGGGGTTCAAATCCCCCTAAGGTAAGTACTGAAAATGGCTTCCCAAATGCCTCCAAACCCACTCAAATTTATGAACAGAGGTATGTAATGTGTTAATTATGTTATTAAGGTCTCATATGCACCATTAATGGTTTATTACAATTGTTCTCACCCTCTCCCATTCAACTGCAAAAATCACCAATTCGACCCTTGGGGAAATGGCACTATTTCTTCTCCCAATGCAATTAAACTGAGTAAAAATACTTCAAATGCTCAAGTACAGTACATGAAACTTTTAAAATACATCCATGGCAGTCCATTAATCACAAATGCATCATAGAATCATCCATTCATTCAAAATCATCATCAATACATTGGTTCACAACAAGGTAGTGGAGAAATGGCATTGTTCTTCCATTAAAAATGAGATTTATACATTTCTACTTGGAATTTCGACCTGAAACTTTCTGAAGATGAAGAACAGAGTATTTACTTCATATTACAAAAGAAATGGGGCATTAGAAGCTCCCCCAAAGAGTACAATATCTCACCAAAAACGCCCTCCCTCAAGGATCAAGAATATGCCATCAAAACTGGAAATGGTTGAAGGAGAGAGTTGCAATAGAAGAAACCATGAGCTGCCCTGTAGCTTACACCTGCAAATAAAGACTCCATTAAAGCTCCAAATGAAAGGTCTGAATGGCCTTTCCAATTGCCAACTTGGATGGGAATCTTTCACCCTCGAAATTGGCTAAGGCAAGAAACTAGTCATCCACTAGCTCTCCCTCTTCACAAATGCAATTGCAAATTCTACAAATGATCAAAAGCCATTCTCATACTTCATTTCTACTTTTTATAACCAACATTAGCCTTCTAAGGGTCGAAATCCTCTCAATAGATTCAATAGATTTTCATTTAGGAAATATTCCACATTTGCCACTTGTCTCCTAGTTCCAACCTTCCATCTTCTCCCAAATTCGATTTTGAGTCTCTTTGGCTTCTCCAACTCCCAAATTCGCCTTCTTTGAGCCTATTTTTGGGGCTGACATGTCATAGTGGTCAGATGTCAGAGGTAAGGTCTGCAATTTGTCATAGTTGTCATAGATGCTCCATCATTGGTGTCATAGGGGCTAGGGAATCTAGCCGAAGTGTCCACAAACTTCCACTTTGACTCTTTATCTTCCATGGAGGTTACTAATCCTTCCAAATTCGACCTAAGATGATCAATGACATGTGTTATGACTTACCAACTCACCCAAGAGTGTTCACATTCCCATTAATTCGAATTTGCAAAAGAGAGATACCATGTATTATGAAAAATCAAGCTAGTGTGGGTCCCACATCCTCCATATGTCTCCAAAACCATTTGTCACTTAGGATTTCTCTTGAATTTCTTTATTCACTCTATTTATTAAATACTTGAACCCTTCTAATGTCTAAACATCATTTATTATCCCCCTTATTCCAAATCCCAAAGCTTCCACCCCAAACCTAGGAAACTAGTAATTTTCCTCCTTGGCAATTATTTGACCCTTAACATCAATTTTACAAACTCTAATGAATATGGCTAATGTGATTAGGCCATTGTGACCCAATTCCAAATTTGGGACATGACAGTTATGAATGATGTATTTAAGCCATTCATTGATTACTTTGTAATAGTCTACTTAGATGACATTCTTATATTCAGTTGAACTTGGGAAGAACATGTCAAGCAGGTCCTAGATGTCTTAACAAGGGAGAAATTTTGTCTGAAGATGTCCAAATGTGAGTTTGGAAATATATATTTGGTTTATTTAGGCTACATCGTAGGGGGCGGTGAATTTAGGATTGATCCCTCTAAATTTGAGGTCATTCAGAATTGGCCCAAGCATAATAATGTAACATAAGTTAGAAGCTTCTTGGGAGCAACCCAATACTGGCGGAAGTTTATTGCTAACTTCTCATTTATTGCTTCTCCTTTGCATGCTTTGACAATTGTGAAACGAGTCTTTCAGTGGGGAGGTAAAGAGCGGAAAACCTTCGATGTTTTGAAAGAGAAGATCAATACAACCCTAGCACTTGAATTTCCATATCTACAACAACCATTCGAGATTGAAACTGATGCTAGTGGTTATGCCATGGGGGTAGTCTTAATGCAAAATAAGAAACCAATTTGCTATCATTATGAAATATTCTCTAAAGCAATAACTAACTATCCCACATATGATAAGGAGTTGTATGCATTAGTACAAAGTGTGAAGAAGTGGAAACATTATTTAATGGGTAAAGAAACAATCATACATACTAGTAATCAACCATTACAATATCTTCAATCACAAACTAAGCTACAACAATCAAGGCACTTCAGATGGATGGGATTTTTACAACAATTTCACGTAGTTATCACATATAACCAAGGAATTCAGAATAAAGTCGTAGACATGTTATGAATACCTTCAATAAATTCATCTATTATCTTGCAAAATAGTCCCTTGGCTCATGAAAGTTACATTGAACAATATGCTATGGATGAAGACTACAAAGATGTGTATGAATCTTTAATGAGTGGCACACAAACTGAATAATTGGACTATCATGTTCATGATAAGTTATTGTATCATCTTGGCAAAGTTTGAATTCCACAGAGTGAAAGAGTTCATGTAATTAGAGAAGCTCATACTTCTCTTATATATGGTCACTTTGGCATAGGAAAGATAGTAGATCATCGTTAGAGGTATTGTTATTGGCCTAGGATGAATGAAACTATATCCAAATATGTAAAGGGATGTGTTATGTGTGCTACCAATAAGCCAAGTAACAAAAAATTGGGCTTGTACACTCCACTCCCTGTACCTTTTCGTCCATGGGAAAGTGTGCCTATGGATTTTGTGGGAGGGTTTCCTATGTCTAGGAAAGGTCGTGATTACTTATTTGTGGTTGTGGATACATTCAGTAAAATGTGCATCTTAATTCCTTGTAAAAAGCAAGTGATAGCATAGTTGATTGCTCATTTTTTCTTCTAGAATGTTTGGGTTCATTTTGGGTTACCCACATATATTGTATCTTATTGGGATTCCTGCTTTCTTGGGAATTTTTTGGTCAACTTTATGGGAAATTATGGGCACAAGTTGAATAAGAGCATTACTTTTCATCCACAAACCGACGGACAGAATGAAGTAATCAACCGCGCAATGGTACATCTACTCCGAGGATATTGTGCTAAGCATCCTAATCTTTGGGATGAATAGTTGCACTATGTATAGCATGCCTACAACCGTGCCATACACTCTTCTACACAAAGGTCTCCATTTTATACATGTTTTGGTTACTTGCCAAAGTCTCCTTTAGACTTTGTTTATGGGAAAGATTATGTGGAAGATGGACAAGTTGATGTGGACAAGGCCTCAAAGTTCATCCAACATATCTAATTGGTACACCATGCAGTACAAGAACAATTGGAAAAGAGCCAAGGCAAGTACAAGACAAGGTATTACAAGCATCGAGTGGATCATCATTTCCAAGTTGGTAATCAAGTTTGGCTTCATATCAGTAAAGACCGACTTAAAGGTGAAGGTAAAAATCTTAAACCACTCAGGTATGGACCCATCACAATTTTGGACAAAGTTGGTAACGATGCTTTCCGGTTAGAATTGCCTCCATATATGCAGATGTATTCCATTGGGAATGTGGAGAACTTGAAATTGCATGAGCCTCCAATGCTTAAGGATAAAGAGGAGAATATTTATGTCCCTTTTGTTAATGACTTTTCTCTTGAGTATCTTGATGAGTTGCAGGAAGATACCATTCTTGACAGAAGAGTAAGGACTTCACAAAGAGGAGATGTGGAATATATAAGTGTGGGTCTTAAAGGAATGCATCCAAACAAGGCATAATGGATACAGACCAGAAAGGTGAGGGAGTTGTACCCTCACCTGTTTGCTGAATAATTCCAAGATTTTGGTGGTCCAAAAGCTTCCAACGGGGAGGTTTGATCCAAGAGGATATTCCAAACTGATCAAAATCAAAGTATTCAAATGTTTAACATAAGCATGTCGTTGTGAAGAGCTCGTCAAGAGATTTCCGGCGATGCTTGTTTCGTCCAAAACGGAATCTGGACGTGAAAGATCTTGCGTTCTAAAATTTTGTGGAAACATGCAAAATGGAAAAAGGGGGTGCCACGTGGCACATACACAGGGTGTCATGTGGCATGTATGAACATGGACATATATTGACGTGGAAACACCCTAAGGTGCCATATGGAAAGTTGCAGGTTTAGTTGGAAGTTACGTGGACTTATCGCATTATGACACATGGCAGGTTCATTGTACAAGTGGTAGCCCAAGTGGAGCAATTGAAATTTGTCACGTGGTAGTCCGATTGGCCACCCTACAATATTGTTCACCAAAAAAATATGGTAGACAGGGAAAATCGAACCCCTAACCTTCTGCATATCTCCAACGTTCTACGGATACGCGCCCTACCAACATGCCACACATATTATTTAATATGTATAGTGGAAACTATTATATTTATCTTTGAATTGTTGTAAGTTTCCAAAAAGAGGCGGGCCGAGGGATTAGCCCTCAACCTTGTGATACTGCAACACAACCAACGGAAAGGGCATATATATGGTTTGTTGTGTGAACCATAGCCTATGGGCTATGCGTTACAATAATAACAAAACAACAAATATAACATGGATCCCATGGGGTTTGACCCAAGATTCCTGGTGTGATCTGCTCCCTTTTCCACTATGCCAATGCCTTTAGGCTTGGCTTTGATTTGGAATTAATATTTTTAAGTTGGTTTCGGGATTTGGAACCCCAAAAAGGGCGCACTCCACACGCGCCAAAAACAACCCTGTTATATTATTCAACCTATGGTTTGGGACCTACGATGGGACAGTTCGATGCGATAGCGACATGAATTCTAATGCAGGCACAGATCCCGAGGTGGGTACAATGATCGTACAACATAGGAGTCAATATTCTCGATCTATGTTCCAGGGGAGGTCTCTGGCAAAGTATAGAGTGTTTATACTCAAATTTCTTGATTTTTTTAGACGATCGCATTGGTGTAGTCTGTTTTGTAGCTGACAGAAAGAATTCAAAAGTGTCTTCAAAATTGATGTATTTGTAGCATTTGAAGAATTAATCAAATCGATCTCACTAGAGGTGAACCCGGAGACATAGTCCATCAGGGACAGACTCTGTTAACAAGCTGTTATCTTCAAATTTTGCTTTCCATCTTTGTTATTTGCATTCTTTTTATTTATGCTCTCTTAAATTTTGCAATTAAAATCCATTTAAAGAAGTTAACAATTGAAGAATTTGCACATGCAATTCATGGTTAAAAATCAGATTCATCATTTTCAGATCAGGCCTTGAGCTCCACACTAGGAATCATAGATTGCATATTTACATATCAATCCAATATGTTCCAAGGGTCAAAATGGGGGTGTTACATTCCTTAGAACAATACCGTCCTCGATGTTCTCAAAACTGAACAAAAATGGGTATGCCTCTCTCATGGCATCCTCTAACTCCCATGTAGCCTTATTTATATACTCTCTCTCACACACACACATTATGTGCTTCGTTGCCCCAGATATCAGTGCTAGCTACATCCACGAAATATCCCCCCTGAGAGGAAGCCACTACTCTACGGTGTTAACCACTGGCTCTAATTACGAAGTCTAACCTGGTGGGGACATCAAGTGAGGTCCCCCTAATAATCGGAACACAACCACTTAAGGATTTGACCCCGAGACCTCCTTCTTGCAAGAACAACTCTCAACCACTTGAGCTAACCCACCGAGCTATATTATATATTATATTTATTTATATGATAATATTTGTCTATATACTATATATATAACTAATATAAATATTATATCCATTGGATATGTGTATGTGTGTAATTCTTGCACACACACACACACACACACATATATTAATATACCATATGATATATATTAATATTACCTATAAATATTTACTAAATATTCCAAATTGTGCAGATTTGAAGAAGGTGGTAATGGATGAAATTCATCAAATGCCATACTCTGGACGTCTAGGATATCAAAAGACAATAATAGCATCAAGGAAAAATACTTTAAGCTCGTGTGATATGTTATAAGCTCAAATATTCTTCCTAGCAAATAATGCCTCCACATCTCGAGGGAGTGTACTATGGCTGCTAGCTCTAAAATGTGAGTAGTATAATTATTTTCATGCTCTTTTAATTTTCTGGACTCATAGCAAATCATTAAGCCTTCTTTCATAAGTACCCCACCCAGTCCTTCAATGCAAGCATCCGTACATACTACAAAATCCTTCCTTTGATCTACAATCTTCAAAACAAGGGCACTAGTAAGTAACTTATTTAATCGCTGAAAGCTTTCTTCACATTTTTTAGACCATATAAAGTTTACATTCTTTTGTGTTTTCAACGAGTATTTAGATAAGTTCGTGTTAGTGTTCTTGGATGACATGCTTATTTACTCGAAGAGTGAAGAAGAGCATGAGGAACACTTAAAAATGGTATTGCAAGTTCTTAGAGAGCACAAATTGTATCCAAAGCTAAGCAAGTGTGACTTCTATCAAAGAAGGGTAAATATTTGGTTCATGTTATTTTAGAAGAAGGAATTGCAATGGATCCAAAAAAAATTGAAGCCATATTGGATTGGTCTACTCCAAAGAATGTCATAGATGTTATATCTTTTATGGGTCTTGTAGACACTATAGAAGGTTCATTGAGGGATTCTCCAAGATCGCTCATCTAATTACATCGCTACAAAGAAAGAATGTAAAGTTTATATGGTCTAAAAAATGTGAAGAAAGCTTTCAACGATTGAAGAAGTTACTTACTAGTGGCCTTGTTTTGAAGATTGCATATCCAAATAATGATTTTGTATATGTATAGATGCCTGCATTGAAGGATTAGGTGGAGTACTTATGCAAGAAGGATTCATGATTTTCTATGAGTCCATAAAATTAAAAGAGCACGAATCCAAGGCTAGATAAAGTCAATCAAGATGCTTGTAACTTTGTGGTTGAGCTCACCAGTTTAGCATTCTCCTTCTTCATCTCTCTGCATGCTTGATAAACCCAGCTGCTATGTTGGATTAGCCTAAGAATTGACTGTGTATGGCTATGAGTGAACCTGTGTAGTTCCTCCATAGTAGATACAAAGCCCGGCGCAGGGGTGGCCTCTCAACAAAGAGATAAAGTGACGGACATAGTGCCTACAGATGGGTGGAACATTGCTCTTCCATAGCTAGTTGCTTTGACAACTTCATTGAAAATATAAGTGTTTACTGTTATTTCTGAATATACATGTAGTATGCATGGATATAATTTATTTCCGCCGCGTATTTTTTAATCATGTATATGCCATGCATTTTTATGGTTCATGAATTTCACAATTGAAATTTAGAACCCCCTAAATAGTTCATGGCCCTGATGTTGGTTGGTTTGATGGGAGGGGGGTGTGACACTCTATTGTCAAGTGTCAACCTTAGAACTCACCCAACTATTGTCATTCCCCTTAAATGAGGCAATTACTTCCTTTTGACTGTTAAATCCAACCATTGAATGCATATGTGAGGTTGGTGAGGAAAGTATTTTCATGTAGTTATGGAAGCATGAGATGAATATACTTCTATGGTTGTTGTAAGAGTCCTCTCTTCTATGTTAAAAATCAGACTCTTACCGCACACACTGATAAGCACTGTAAGGGTTGGATTTCCTGAGGGAACTGTGGACCAATGAAGGGAAATGCCTTCCTTGTGTTGTATGGGGAAGTTGGAAGGAGTGTCGTGGTTGTGATGCCCGAGTGAGATTCATGTAGAGCTATGGGTGAACATTTGGCCAAGAATTGAGAACATAATGGGTTGTGGGTTGAGAGGGAGAATCCTGTAGGTGTTCCCTTCGCAATGGTGGCATCATAGCCCAGCTTGGGGGTGGCCTCTTAGTATAATGAGTATATGTTGGAAAAAATGCATACGGTTGGGTGGAAAATTGCTCTCACACAGCCAATTGCTTGGATATTCTTTGTTTAAAGACAAGTATTCTCTTTGTATATGAATGTTCAATGATTTTATTTTATACTTGTGATGAATGTGCTTGTATATGCATGATGTGTGTGTGTGTGAATATAAATTATTTATGTTGTGTTTTGTATTTATACATTTGCACACACATTTTATTGTTTATGAATTCACAATATGGCCATGGGGTGAAATTTAGAAGCCTTGAATTCATAAATCTTCCCCTCCGTCGGTCGGAATGATGGATGGGGACGTGACAATGAGGCAAGGGACACCTACCACGCATGATTTTCTTGCTTTAGTTTATGGAGGTGTACATTCACTCTCCCTATGGATTTGAACATATAGCCTTCAAGGAGGAAACACATGTTCTTAATAGTTAGGTCCGCTCAATTAAACACATAAATTGAAAAGATGCGCAATAAAGATTTTAAAAAAACCAAAAAATAGTTTATGGAGCCCCCTATGGATTTGAGCCTATAACATTCAAGGATGAAACACATGTTCTTAATAGTTAGACCTGCTCAAATAAACACATAAATTGGAAAGATACACAATAAAAATTTTAAAAATCCAAACAATAACAAAAATAAAATCATAATAAAATCATATGTCCCATTCCTAATTCCTTAAAAACACTAAATTGAATACCTCAAACTTACATTACATTGTTGATAATCTCAAAATAACATAAAATTGGCTATCAAATCCATAAAGTATCCAATGCAATTTTAAGTAAAATAGAAAGAAAAGAAAAAAGTCAAGAAAGAGGATATGAAGTTAAAAATGTATTTTTAGAAATATCAAAACACTACAGAGTATCTCAAACAACACTGAAACTAAGTTAAAAAGTGGATAACTTAATTTTTTTTTAATTCCTTAAAAACACTAATTTGAATACCTCAAACTTACATTACATTGGTGATAATCTCAAAATAACATAAAATTGGCTATCAAATCCATAAATTATCCAATGCCAATTTTAAGTAAAATAAAATTAACCAAAAAAAAAGTCAACAAAGATGATATCAAGTTAAAAATGTCTTTTTAGAAATATCAAAACACTATACTGAAACTAAATTAAAAAAGGGATAACTTAATTTTTTTTTTTAATTTGGTAGGAATGTTTTTTAAAGTCATTGTTCCATCATGTTGATGAGAATTTTGACCAATTTTAGCACATTTTAAATAAACCTAAATAATTAAAATTTAAAAAAAAATAAACTATATTAAAACTAAAACTAAACGTAAATCAATTTAATATTTTTTTAATTTGGTAGAAGTTTGAAAATCATAATTTCCCCTTATTGATAAAACTTCTACTATATAATTTTGTTTTTATGAATTTTACTCATTTTAAATAATTTTTTATCATTAAAATTTCTAAAAATAAAGTGATCTAGATCATTAAAATTTACAAAAGTAAACCAATCAAAACAAAACTTTACTGAACTTAAAAAAAAATCATCCACTTTTTAATTCTCTATATTAAAATATATTAAAATTTAGACATGGCCACGAAGAAAGATGGTCTCCACTTAAACCTACTCTCTTGCCATATTCTCACCTACCCCTACCCTATTAATGGAATGGCACCACACTGAAGTTGGCGAGTGATATAAATAAGATAGGGAAGTAGATTTAGTAGTTAGCCATTAATATAGTAATAAATAAAAAATTGAAAAATTATCTTTCTAAAAATTAGAAAAATTGTCACCTCATAAATGCTAGGGCCACTTCAATTGAATGTTGGTCGTCAACCATAAATAAACTTGAAAATAACACTAAACAACATTAATAAAAAAATAAAACACTTCAAAGGGAACATTTAACAACTTGAAGTAGATGTTGGTTGTTGATTATTAATTATAAAATAAAAACTTGAAAATGGGCATAAATAGCTTGACCTAACCATTGTGTAGTTGATGGAAAAATGGTGTTTCCTTTGCTTTGGAAATGTACATGTAAAGTTTTGGTGTTTTTTTTAATTAGTTGAAGTTTTTGGAAATGCACATGTAAAGGTTTGGTGTTTTTTATTTAATTAGTTGAAGGTGTTTCATTTTTATTTATAAAATTTTAAGTAAAATTTTGTTTGATATAAGGGATTTGTAATTAGTTAAGATTATTTGGGTGAGACATAAGTTTAAATTTGATTAGCTACCACTATAAACTTTAGGCTAGTGTTAACAACATGCAAGCTAGTGTTTGGCACGAAACTTATGACTTGGCAATGATCAAGACATTCAAAGTCACACCTAAGATGGGGTCCCACTCAAGGGAGGTACCTATCCTTATGGCCTTTATCACAATGGGTCAATGTCTCATTAGGGATTTGAACATGAGTAGGAAGAGTGTGAAACTTGCCTCCTCACCATTCAAGCTATTACCTCTTGACAATTCTCTTAGACTAAAATCGAGAAACACTTTATAGGCAAATGATAGGTTGAAGCATTCTTGAAATACCCTTTTAGAGATTAGGATTATTGACCCTACAATGCCACCTTTGTTCATATGTTTTTTTTGACAGAAACGGTTAAGATTTATATTAAAGGTCTGTGGCAAAGCCACCCAATGTTTTACAAGCCAAAATTGTAGCAGTTCTATCAGTCACGCTACCCTTAATTACATATGCCTGTATCTGATCAGGACTTTTTAGTGAAAGCTGAAAACAGTAAATTGATAACAGACAAAAAACCAGAAAGACAAAGAGAACCTAGCTAGGAGTTAACGGTGACGGGCCCCAGCAGACAGGCTTGCCTTTGACGGGTTCTTGCTCGAGCTTGGATTTCCGGTTCCGCGGAGGTTCTCCATAGCAAGCTCCAGATTCTGCAGCCTTTGGTCCAGATTCTCTATGGCGGCCATGATTTTTATCTCCAAGGTTTCCAGAGCTACCTCAAACTCTTCACGATTGCTTCCGACTTCTTCATCCAGCCTATCCAGTCGTCTTCCTCCTTGCGCGTCCATACGGTTCATAAATTCTCCCTGCCTTCTGACCCGGCGACGGAGCACCCGAATTTCTGCCTCCAATTCCAGCAATGGGTCGGGGGAAGAAGCCGCCGAGCCTTCTGTATCGGCCATGATAAGCTGGAACCAGAAGCCAACCGGATAACATAGTTTACTGACGAGAAGAGTAGGCTTCCTCCTTCCTGTAGAATCCTCTTTTAAAGCCAGGGTGGTAAATCTAATAGAGCCGGAGCAGGGGAAGTTGCCGTTCTTGATGCTGATGTCCACTTCATAACATGAATTCGGCATCATTGCCCTTAACTCTTCGCATGTCGCCGTATCCTTCAGCCTGTTCCGGATGGCTCCTTTACCCAAATTCGTACCATTTCTTAAATAACGACTCGTACTGCTTAGATCAGTTAACTTCGGAGGATCCTGCACCCGCGTGATATCATAATTGAAGCTGGCATTGAAATCCCCTGTGGCAGTGGCGAGCGGTCTGAGCTGGACTGAGGAAAGCAAATTCCCTCGTATGGAGACGACCGGGAGATAGACATGATGTGAGCAGATCTTTCTCCATTGAATACCATGATCCCTGGTACGTCGCCTAGTACGAACCATCATCGGTCTAGTCGAAGAATCCATCACCCATGCTGAGGAGGAGCTAGCGGAGGTGAGTGGAAGATAAAGGGAGCTGGGGGGGAGGAAGATGTCCTCACGTGAGGACACATCGCACTCCCAAATGAAGTCCATCCAGCTACGGAGACGCCAGGTGCCATATGTCCGCAGCATGCGTCCCACACGTCCTTTAATTATCCCATGCCAAATGCCCATAGTATGCTTGTTCGAGGACGAGCTCAGGGAGTTACGGGATAGGAACCTTCTTAATTTTTCCATTAACTTTGAGAAATCCTTTCCGTAAGTTAGTTGCTTCATTAGCTGCTTTGTCAGCCTATTCATTATTTTTCCGCAGGACGTGGAAAAATTCGATGTCCTGGAAAAGGGGAATAAGCAGAGCAATTCTTTGGAGAACCTGTCGAAGTCGCATGGATGCAGGTAAATTCCTAGTGTTTATGCATTGGATAATCATCCGGGAGTCCCCTACAACAGTTGCTTGCTGTGCGCCATGGAGAAGAGCTTGGTTTAGGCCTTGCCAAAGGGCCAAGGCTTCCGCCAAGTTGTTGGATTCCACTCCTAAATTCCAGGAATAAGAGAATATCAATTGTTCATCGGGGCTAATGAAAACCCCTCCCCCTCCTGCCTCCCCTACCTTTGTTCATATGTTAAGGAACATAAAATTGTTTTTAAGGTGTATTGTTGGCCTTTTACCTATAAACTTTGCATTTTCCATGTATATGGATAAGATAAATAAATAAAATAGAGTAAATATTAATGTTGATCAAAATTTTAGTATACAACTACCATATTGTGATAAATGCTTAAAAGTATGGATATAACATAAATACATAACATGCATTAAAAAAACTTAAAAAACATGCATTTGAACATTAAGGTGATGTTAATGGATAAGATAAATAAATAAAATAGAGTAAATATTAATGTGGATCAAAATTTTACTATACAGCTACGATATTGTGATAAATGCTTAAAAGTATGGATATAGCATAAATACATAACAATTAAACATTAAAAAAGCTTAAAAAATGTGCATTTGAAATCTAAGGTGATGTTAGTGAATCTTATCCATAAAAATAATAAAAAATCTTAAGAGAGATTATAAATGTAAGGACCCGTCATAAGTACTTAAGTACAAAAGTTAAATTAAACAATTTATCAAATTTTCTTTCAGGGATGTCTGCTAAATTATTTCTATGTACACGCATATATATAAAATAAATAACAATAGATATGACATGATATATAGCATAAATGAACATATGATTCACATAAATTGATTTTTTCATAGGTGCATAACTAATGCGACTTTTAAACAAATAGAATTTCTTACATCCATTTATAACAATTAAAAGATTAAAATTTTGAAAACATCAAAGGAAAATACCTGTTGAAAGGTAGGATTCGTCTCTGGAAAGCTCCCTGGAACTCTGCAATTGCCCAACTGATTTTGCCTCCTAACCATATAGGAACAACCTCACCGGCTCCCTAGCTCCAAGAAACCATGTTTCTTGGCCCTCCATGCCAAACCCGAAGAACAAGATACCAACAATATTTTTCCCAAGTTCTCCAAAAAAATCCAATTATGTTCCTCCTGCCTTCTCCTCCCCGAAAAAATGTATATCTATCCCTTCTATCTTAATTCATGTCTACCTATGTACCTCCTTCCACCACCTTATCTCCTTGTTAATGTGCACTCATTCTGAACTACCCCATCCAACATCTCTTAAATTCATTTAATTCAAAACTAGAGTAGATAGATCACAATTATTTGACTAATTAATAATAATAAAATATCACTTCCACTTCTTTCCATTTAATTAGATAAATACAATTTTAACACAATTAATTTACCAATTATGAACTCTCCTTTACTTTTATCAATTAATCAATGATTATTATTTAAAACTCACTTTAACTTTTATCGATCAACTCGATAATAATAAATTTGAAGTTAAATTGTCAAGGATACGATGGTCTGTTGGTGGGGATAGATGGATTTCATTCCATCCACCCTGGTTCAATTCCATTGAGACATCTTCTGGCTTGGATGACTGGCTGATGGTTTGCTAGACCTACCATCCACGATATGTGGGGAAGTTTGTTTGAAAAAATAAAATAAAATTTGAAGTTAAATAAAATTCAAACCACTTATATTTAAATAATTTCAATCAAATCTCGTATGCCATTTACTTAATCATTCATTAAATAAATATAACTAGATACTTGGATAATTATAAAGTAATTATTGACAATCACAATGCATCATTTACTAATTAAAATAGTTGAATAGTTCTTTTCTAACTAGTTATAAAGTAATTATTCATAATAACAATGCATCAATTTCTACTTAAATTAGTTTAATTGATAATTCATGATTTAGAATTGAAGAAATAATAAAATTGATGTTAGACTTATCTCAGGAGAATGGTCCTTTCGCATACTTCAATGGCGCAGCTGCTAATGGTTCATGTGTTGCGGGTGTTATCCTAAAAATAAATTATGGACACTACTTCAATCTCTTGATCAATGTTGGAGCAAGTACTAACACAAAAGGTGAGATGCTTGCTCTTTGGGTTCTTTTGAGATTTATAAGACTTTTGGGTATTGACACTTTAAAAGCTTTTGGAGACTCTCAAGTCATTGTAAATTGGGCAAAGCATAATTACAACCTATAATCGCTGGATCTTACACAATGGGGCATAAGGACTAGAAAGCTTCTAGATTCTTTCGATGTATCGAAAATTACACGTATTTACAGAGAACGAAACAACTGTGCATATCACCTCTCGAAGGAGGCTTTGAAGCTCTATGTTGGAGAACTTTTATGGGAAGAATACATTCATGACTGTTTGTAAATGAAGGGATCTATCCCCTTCTTTCTCTGATCTATGTTTTTCTTGCTCAATCCTTCGTTGGTTTTTGGTTATACATTTTGTTTAGCTTGTATGGATCTTTTTTTGAGGACTTTTCTTGGTAGGCTTGATATCCTCAGTTGTTTTTTTTTGGACATATATTCACAGACTCCATATGAGTACTGTATGAACTTGGAGATGTACTCTTTTGATTCCTATGGAATAACAAAGGTACGACTTTTTCTGCTTTAAAAAAAGTATACATACACAAGTTATGTAAGTGTAGCTAGTGCTTACATAGCTTGTGTAGGTACTAATAGTGGTAAATCTCACATAAATGCATAATTTACACAAGTTGTTATATGGTGAAGTAGATTTAAACCAAAAATTGTAATGTCCAACAATTTACTATTAGATCATAATGATACAATCTAACAACACAATGCACTTAGTTATCATACTAAAGTAAAGCAAGGGTTTTAACACACACATAGTTAATTCAGTTTCTCTCCATAACTTCAATGAAATTCTTATCTACTTGTTTCATTCTACCTAATTCACAACGTCCTTCCTCATCCTATCCTTCCTTCGCTGGAATATTCTAGAGAGTCAACTATATTGACCTAGCTCTATATAGAACCTGTAAGCGGAAGTGTCAACTACATCGACCAAGCTTCCTCGACATGCAACCAGTAGTCATCATCACACACCTTGGGAGCGTGTCGTAACACAACCCTCCCGTGACTCCAGGTTTTAGAGGATAAACTATGGGTAATGCCTCCAACCTTCCTAATGGTACGAGGGTCAATGCTTAGATCGACATAGTAACTGTGTTGCTACTATTGTTCTTGAATGTTGTCATCGAATAACCAATTTGGGCAGTTATGTTTCCTGAAACCCCACAACTATCCATGCATCATAGTAATGAACCAATAATCATTAAAAAACAATAATGTTTCACTTGCATATCATTTCTCTTTCAAAATCCAGGTCACCGATGCACTTTTTCATTGTAGCATCCATCTATCACTTAGCTTATTTAAACATGCAAGTTAGTCTCCCAACACAAGATCGTTCAATCATTGACAACTACATACTTCATTACTAATCAACAATAATGTGACAATATTTTATATGCACCATGCATTTGGTATTGCTCTCATTTATTCAACATATAACTTAAATCGACATCCATGTGCCCAATATCTCGTTTAAATTTACATGCTAGAGATAAAATCAATGAACAATCATCATTAACAATATTAACATAAATACACACACATATATATAACTTCCGCAAACTAGTAGGTCCATAAGTCCATGAGGTGCAATGTCATCACATTGAATGAGTACCATAGATAATAAGCAAAATACAAATAGTTAATGGGTAGTTCAAATGGTAAAGTCAAAATGGGGCATTACAATAAAGTTATATTAAAACTTTATGTGTTTAAGAAAAAGTTCTCTACTTAAGAAAAACTTATACTATGATTCTTATGTCAACGGGGTGTTCACAAATGTAATGGACCCCTTATTGGCATAATGGTTGATTGGTTGTAGGGTGATTATCCTGACCTTTCCCTGATTCCTCTATGTAGCATATGTGTGTGCATGCGAATAATAAATAATAATGACATAAATATTAACACTTTAATACATGTAACTTTTGGATCGCAAGACTTTTTTTAGGTATATTGTTCATTTTTTGTTCGTGAACATTGCATTTTTTATGTATATGGATAAGATAAATAAGTTGAGTAGAGTAAATATTAACGTGGAACAAAATTTACGATACAACTATGACATTACGATAATCGCTTAAAAATTATGGATATCATGTAAATATATACCAATTGTACATTAAAAAAACCGATAAGGCATGTGTCTGAAATCTAAGTTGATGTCAATGCTCATACCCATAACAATAAGAAAATTTCTTAACTAAGTATGCAAAGTAAGATTAAAACTTTATTTGTTTAAGAAAAAGTTCTCTACTCGAGAGAAACCTATAATATGACCCTTACGCCAACGAGGTGTCCACATATGTAATGGACCCCTCATTGACACAATGCTTGATTAATTGTATGTGATTGTCCTATTGTCTTGTGGGCATATTGGTATAGCTTGTACAATTATAAAGCTCCCCTGCCCTCCCCCCCTCCTCCTATACCAAATTGGTCACATATAGTCCCCAATATACCATGATCCTTGTGCCAATGGGGCCATCCACTAAGGTGATTCCCCCCTACTATACAATTGTTAATTGGTTGTAGAATGATCATGCTTGCTTGTTCTACCTTTCCCTTCCTCCTTTGTGTCCATTTGATCATTTGTCTATGTCAACATATAAACCTCAATATATTGTGATCTCATGGCAACGAGAGCATCTAGATTGTAGTGCCCCCCAAGTGGCATAATGGTTGATTGCTCGAGAGGTGGTTATGCTTGCTTACTTAGCCTTCTCTCTATGTGGATTATATGTGAACAATAATAGGAATATCAACAATGAAAAATAATTTATTTTATGGTTATTGAAATAACTTATATGACTACAAAACCTCCTTCCTTCTCCTCCTTGTCTAAACAAAGTTGAAAAGGAGAATGACATGGCACTATAGTAATAATATAACACATTAATATCACAAATATAACAATTACAAACTAAAGATGGTCCATAAGGCAAGACACGAAAACCATCAACAATGTTTTTACTGGAGCAATGAAGGATGTTATCAAATTAACTTGGGGACTTACATCCCATTGACATCCAAATTAGCAAAGCTTTTTAATGTGGATAATACCTTATAAAAGATCTCCATCTTAAAAACTCATATTTATATATGACGAAATGTAATGCAGTTACAACATTACATAACTACTAAATAGATAGATAGATAGATAGACATATAGACATAGATATATAGATATGCCACCATCAAAATCTAAGGCGATGTTAGTGGATCTCACTTAAAAAAATAAGATTTTTTTCTAAGTGAGTCCATAGATAATATTGAGACTTTATTTGCTTAAGAAAAAATTATATACTCAAGAAAAACCTTATACCATGATCCTTATGCCGATGAGGTGTCCACATATGTAATGGATATTTTACTAACATGATGGTTAAAAATGGTTTTAGGATGAATGTACTTGTTTGCTCGACCTTTCCCTCCATCCTCTACTTGCCATGTGTGTGTGCATGCAACTAATGCAAAAAAATAACACGAATAGTAACAATTGAATACATTTAACTCATGGTGTCTTGGAATAACTTGTTTAAATATAAAGCTCTCTCACACCCCCCACAATCCCGCATCGGTTGCGAGGATTGATCAACAACAACATATATCCCCAAATATACCATGGTCCTTTGTGCTAATGGGGGCATCCACACAGGTGGTGCCCCCTATCGACATAATGGTTGATGGGTTGCAAAGCGATTATGCTCACTTGCTCAACCTTTCCCTCCCTCCACTATGCGCCTTGTGTGTGTTTGTATGCGTGAATAATAACAACAACACATGCCTACCTTGTAGCATCTTAGAACATCTCTTATGACAATATAATTTCCTTCCTATCCTACATTTATCACAAATGTTTGTCTATAACAACGCATAATCCTCAAAATACCATGATCCTTATGCCAAAAAGAGCATCTTGAATGTATCGCTAGCCCACTGACATAATGGTTGATTGCTTGGAAGGTGGTTATTCTTGCTTGCTTTACCTTCCCTCCCTCTTATACGTGGTTTGTGTGTGAATAATAATAGGGACATTAACAATAAAAAATGCTTATTTGATGGCATATTAGAACTATAAGATCTCTTTCCCTTCCCTCCTTGTGTAAACGAAGTTGGAAAGGAAGAATAAAAGAAGAAGAAGGTGATTATTAACATGAAGAAAAAATCCAAGCATAGGGATACAATAATATAATAATACAACATGTATTAATGTCACTGAGATAATAATTACAAGCCAAAGATGGCCCAAATGACATGACATGAAAACCATCAGCAATGTTAGTATTGGAGCGACGAAGGATGTTATCATATCAACTTGAGATTTACATCCCAACAACATCTAAATTATCAAAGCTTTTAGTGCAGGTAACACCTTATAAACCATCTTTGTCTAAAAAAATTGATAGAAAAATATATTTGTAATAGATGAAATTTAATATCATTACGACATACACACATACATAAAGATAGAGATATATCTTTTGTTAAGTTGTCCATGGACCCAAATCATGGACTTTTCCACTCAAATGAGTTGAATGCCCTTCACTCTCAACTCTCCAATTTTTGGCCACGCCATTTTCTTAGGCAATCTCATTGTATGTCTCATTAGATCCTTTTGAAAAGCTAATTCATAGTATTCGATCTCTCCTTGATTTGCGAGTACATTGCACAACGTAGGAGGATGTGTTGACATCTCCCTGTTTCACATCTCAACTCATGTGAGTTGGTTCTTAGTTGTGCTAATAGTTATTTTTTATGCCACAAGATGTTGAGCTTCTAGTGATTTTGCATTTTGATACGATCATGTCCGTTAAAGTTGTTTATATAGTTTTAATATTTTCTTTTGGAGTATTTTCTCCCTTTTCCCCTTCAACATTCTAGTACATCACTTTTCAACATCTTTGTATATGTTGGGCACCTTTCTTCTTCTATATCCCACTCTTAAAACCATTTTATGCATTGTTGGCTCCATGTTTTTGCCTCTTTTTTAGGCCACCTTGGTTGGAATTGTACCATGATCTAAAACTATTATATTACATCTACAAATAAATGGGTTTTCTCAATACCTTCAATTCTATTGAGTTTAATCGTGTTTCGATTGATAATATTTTTTTGTAAGTTACATGTATCTATACTAATTTATGCAAAATATATTGAGGATGACAATTCAGATCTGCCCCACAAGAGATTGAACCAAGTATAGAATAATAAACTATCACTTAAAGTCCAAGATGTCTTACTAATCTTGAGAGAGCAACAAAAAGGAACCACTATAGCCTTAACATAAATGTGATAACTAGTAATCACAAAGAAATTTTGAAAAAAGAGCTACATTATTTTGTTGTATCATCATTTGAAATAGGAATCAAAGACACCCCTTGCCCAGGTGACGGTGATGAGTTGAAGCTGCAAAATCTAAGCCCATAGCTGCCTTGATAAGAATATTGAGCTTTGCATCCAATTTTCTATTATGCTCTTGAATATCATCCATTTGCAAGAGGAGTTCATTTCTCTCTTCCTTGTTGTATATAAGAACTTTTCCTAGAAGAGACTTAACTTGCCAGTATAAGGCAACGATCTTGTAGTATTTAGTTTCATAAGTGCAAGTAATCCCAACATCCTTAACTCACGGTTCCATTTCCCCCACAATTTCCCCTACTTTGATGAAGTCTTGCACTATCTTTACCCATGTTTATGCTTTGGAGATTTGGGTGTGAATGGAGGTTGGGATCTGCTTGAAGTAGGTCGCTTTGGTTTCACCAACCTCCATTTGGACCTTCGATTAAGAGTTGTTGCTATTGCCTCTTTGTACATGCTTCCCATGACCCTTGCCAACCATTGTAAGTGTAACCTAAGACAAGCCAACAATGAAGTTGCGGGCTTTGAGATTCATTCTCTGATTGTAGGTCATGAGAAGAGGGAATGCACTCAACGAGGTTGAAAAAGGAAGGGGAGCACAAATATCCCTAGTCTAGAAGGGATTGCTGATAGGAAATGTTGAAGAAGGAGGAGACCAAAGTAGGAAACACACAAGAAAGATCACCCCGAGTAGAAGGATATGCGAATAACCATCTGAAAAATCCACCATCAAAACAAGAAGGAGCCTCTCAGGCTGAGGAAACATGTGTATGGTGTTGTCCTTGGCATACCAATTCATCATACCTTGTTGAGCATTTGAATACCCATGATCCAGATGGTCACCATTTGTCTACGCATAAATGTAGACATTGTCCTGGAGGAGTCCTACAGAAGGAGAATCAAAGCGAACAAGCCTATCATACTCATGATACTTTAGCGAGGTGGGAGGCCCTTACATGCTGTGCTATCACCCCCTGTTCCCACATCATTCCTCACTGATGACATGTGGAGGATGCACTATTGCATATTGAGCGTACTCAAAACAACTTGCACCATCATTTCTAGTCCCTATCACCCTATACAAGAAAATTAATAATAAAAAATATTATTTTTAATATTAAATAATTTTTTCTTATATATTTTTATAATTTTTCAATTTAATTTCATATATTTCCCAAATATACTCTTATTGACAACAATCGTCTATTTCAAGAATATTCCACATCTCAAGATTTAAAAGAGAAAATACAACATTTATCAATTCCAACCTAAAAAAATCAAATGTCAAACTTGTATGTAGTCTTTCCGTTTTTTCTCAAAATTATGTTTAATTGCTCCACCAACTCCCAACTAGATTTAGTGAATCCGAATGCTAATAAATACATGAAGCAGTCCAGTAAAAGTGAACTGGCACTGGTTGGATTCTCGGCAGATGCCGAACGGACACCTCCTCGACCTTGCACAAATCAAGCTTCGTAAGCTCCGTCAAATATCGATACACGCCAAATGCTCTTAACGAATTTCACGCCTCACCCTCGCTTCTTCCCATTTCCAGATCAGTATAAAACCAAAACATCATAGAATAGAATATATATAGTTTTCATCGTTTTCGGCCACATTTTAGATCTCGATGGAAGCCATGGCCGCTGCAACGATGGCCACTCTAAATGTAAAGCAAACCCCTTTTTCTTCTCTTTCTTCTTCAGCAATTCGTCAGCACAGTGGAATTGCCGTACCATACTCTGGAATTCGCGGCTCTCCTTTCTCCATTTCGAGGCCAATTTCAATAAAAAGCCCCAAAAATTCTTCCAATGTTTTGAAGCCGAAGATCGTTCGATCCGTAGAGGGCGATGGTGCTGCTACAGCCCCAGCAATTGACGAAGCGATTCCTATTGAAAAGAGTGCGGATCTTAGACTCATTTTATTCTTAATTTTTGTCCAGATTTTGATGTCTTTAAAGATATGATTTCATACGTTATCTGTTTTGAGCATTTGGTGTTATTTAAAGACTATTTAACGGGTTAACTATTTTGAGCTTAAATTCACAATATTAAGGTCATTTTACGGAAAGATAAATGTAATGTTAGGGTTTCACACAGACTGTTATGAGGATTTCGCACAAGCTGTCATGTTAACGAAAACTAGAAGGCTTTAGTGCCATTTCAGTTTTAAGTGCTAATTTATGGTATAAATAGTTTACTGGATTTTTAATGCTTAATACAGAGTTTTGGGCTACTTGGCTTTTGTAACTTTCAGGGCATTTGAGTTTATGAATGATGCCAGTGTGCTTGGTTTTTTTTGTGGTTTATGGCAGGATATCCTGCATTTCCAGCTATCCTTGATATCAACCAAATTCGAAATATTTTACCCCATAGGTAAATTGCTAACTTTTAATCTTTTCTGGGTAGATTTCGTATTTTTGCCATGCAAAAGAACTTATGTTTAATTCACAAAATTGAATAGGTTTGAACTCTTTATTCCACATTAGTATGACTATTTCCTTGTGTTAAAAACATTGTTCTTATTCATATATCTGCACATGACAAACTAAATCCTTAGGTAGAGTTCGTACTTTTGTCACGCAGAAAGTCTTGGGTTTAATTCACAAAATTGAATGCGCTGAACTCTCTATTCCACATTAATATGAATATCTATTTGTCTTAAAAACATTAAGACGGAAAGATAAAAAGAGTGCCAGTGTGAGTTCAATTATCCTACATTGACAATATTTCAAGGCAAGTGTGGTTTTTGAAGTACTACATGCAAGCAAAAGCTTTGCTAATCTGGAAGTTGGCTCCAGGGTGTAAGTCCCTGCTTTGGTTGCTGTGATGGCATTTCTCACATTCTGGCATTAACATTTTGTTTCTCGCTAATAAGACTATCAATCTCTGTAAAATCCATTATTCTATTCTCTTGAATGCCTGATTAAATGGTTCATTTAGTCAAATACTCATAAAACGTAACCTCCCGTGATAATTCACCTTTCATGTGAGCAATTTGTATTTGTTAAGTTTGGAATAGTGTACCAGCTAATCCAGTGCTTTCTTGTTGCCTATAGTTTTCTCTTTGCCCGTGGATTGAATGGGGGAGCACATTTTTGGTGTTTGTCTATTTGCTTGGGCTTGGAATGGTATACAAGCTAATCTAACTTATCCATCTTGACTGTAGATTTCCATTTCTGCTTGTTGATCGAGTGGTGGAGTACAACCCTGGTGTGTCAGTTGTTGCCATCAAGAATGTGACGATAAACGATAATTTTTTCCCTGGCCACTTCCCTGAGAGACCAATTATGCCGGGAGTTCTTATGGTCGAGGTAATTCTTGTCTAGTTGTTTTAATTCTTTTCATGAATGATAAAATCTTTTACATCCTGCTTTATAACTCTTAAATATAGCAACTATGTTAGTTGGGTTAGTAGGGAAGAACATGATTTCAACCTAGTTTTACTGAAATAATATGTTCCCCAAAATCTCCAAAATCAGAGTAGTTATTTGTATCTTTATAATTATGTATGGTCTATTTCCCTCCCCCTAATATTCCTTTCAATGTTCTGTCTATCTAGATGATCATCTGTCAGTAGTTAGCACATATCTCAAGCATCATTCTCATTCGTTCATTGCATCTCAAGCATAGTCACATGAAATATTTTTTGCAGGCGATGGCACAGGTCGGAGGTCTTTTGATGTTGCAACCTGAAGTGGGTGGTTCCCGTGAGAACTTTTTTTTCGCAGGAGTTGACAAGGTGAGGTTTAGAAAACCTGTTATAGCAGGAGACACGTTGGTTATGCGCATGAATCTGGTGAAGTTACAAAAACGTTTTGGCATTGCAAGGATGGAAGGGAAGGCTTATGTTGGCGGAGAAGTTGTTTGTGAGGGTGAATTTATGATGGCCATTGGTAGTAGTGAATAATGTATTTTCTCTCTAGAAAAAACAGTTCCATCCAATTTTTTAGGATGATGCAAATTTTTATTTATGCAATATGGAGTTCTAAGATTATCCTTCATTTTTTCCATTCTCTTTTCTCAAAGATGGGTGAATTTGTCATATGTAGTGTTACCCAAGCAAACCTTTGGTATATCAATGATATTGTTTCTGGGAGAACTATAATGCACTATTCTTATCCACAAATTAGGGGCCTCTATAGGTCAGAGGGAGAAGTGAGCATGCTTGGTGTGAGTGCGAGATTAATTGGATCTGTATTGAGGTTTCTGAAACTATGGGATTTATGTGATTTTCATTATGTTCTATTAAATTGGTGATATTACTATAAGTGAGGATGCCCTTTGAATGTTGATTATTTTTAGCCTTGATCCTGTTGCTTTTGTTATTTGTACGAGATATGTGGACATGTTGTAGATCAGGATTCAGGGGAAATCAGTTGACATGGAGCTTCTAGTGAAGAGCAGTCTATGCAAGGTGTGAACTTAAGTAGGTCTATTTTCAGTTATTGGAGACTCAGACAGCACATGATTTAAATATTCTGTTGGAAAATAAGAACAGTAGGGACTCCAGATTTGCACTTCAATTGGATATATGCGTGTATAGTATCTACCATTTTTAATGACATAAATTATATTTCTTGAATCCTCATCAAATAAACAAGAATATATGTATGGCCAAGAA
Source organism: Larix kaempferi (assembly GCA_027924585.1). NCBI lineage: Eukaryota > Viridiplantae > Streptophyta > Pinopsida > Pinales > Pinaceae > Larix > Larix kaempferi. The sequence goes on along the minus strand of BSBM01000341.1, from coordinate 2,346,632 downwards.
GGCAAACGTAGTTATACTGTGGATCCATCATCACCTTAACTCGTACATATTTGCTGTGGTCTCTTGTTCAGCATAGCGCACACTGTCACTGATTTGGTGTCTGCATGTTTGAGTTGTAACTAAAAGGGTTGTTTGACTCAAAGTGTTCTGGGAATTGTTGAGTTGACGATTAATAGTTTAGTTGCAAATTGTTATGCTTTTTTCATTCTTTTATTTTGACAGAACTGCGTTCAATTGAAAAATGAGCAAATCTTCTAAGAAGTCTCCTTTTTTTTCATGGAAGAAGACATTACAGTCTGCATATACCTTTCGGCATGCAAGAAGATAGTCAACATTGAGGAATCATTAAGAAATTCCCATCAAGTAGCTGTCCAACAAAGACCCCTACTAGTCTATAATCCAGTTCAGTAGTGTTTCCAAAAATATTCCTAACTGTCCCCCAGAATTCTGGATCAGTATATCAAAATCTTATGCAGTCTTCCAAAATTTAACCTCAGATGCCTGCCATAAATCCCTGTAAAAGTCCTCATAAAAGAGTTCAGAAATAGTATAAAAAAACAAAGAAAAGTGTAATGACACACCCCAGAGCATATGGCAGTTGATTAAAAAAAGGACCTGGGTCCTATTCAGATAAAACATATTTTCTTGTTGTGCGCAACCAAGCCTTCTTTAGAGAATGAATCTGCCAGCATATTTCTTTCTCTATAAACATGACAGAAAGAGATCAGCAAAGCTGTTCCTTAGTTTAATAATTTCCTCGTAGATAGCTTGCAATAGGAAATAAAACTGTTCCTTAATTTAATACTTTCCTCATAGATAGTTTGCAATAGGAAATTTTCCATAGAACAAAGTCCTCTCAACCAATTTATCATCACATAGAATCACTCATTACTTGTAATTTCTGCACACCTTTTTGAAAAGCCAGCATAGGGACAATTTATCACCACACAGATTCACCCATTGCTTGTAATTTCTACACACCTTTTTGAATAGCCAGCATAAAGACAAGTTGGAGTGCCAACAACTCATCCCTGTTGTTTGTGCTTCCATTTAATCCAGCCTTAAATTAAAAAAAATGAGAATTTGATAAATATAAAAGCCCCTAGGCTCCACCTATTGGAGGGCTCCCTGAGAAGCCCCATGAAAATATGATCACCGTCCAAATTTATCTATGCTTTTAGGAATCACCACTCTTTGAGATTTCCTATCCTTTTCCTGATTGAAACTCTTTAGAATTGATAGACTTTTGTGAGGCACATATATTTGCCTCTGTTACAAATATCGGCGATATATCGCGATGTTTGGGCGATTTTTTGTGGCGAAAAAATCGCGATATTTTCGCGATGTCAAGGAAAAATCGGCAAAATATTGGCAAAAATCAGGAAATATCAGCTAAGTAAAAAAAATATTTTTGTATTACTATTTTTTAATTTTGCCGATATATTGCCGATGTTTGCCGACATTTTCCCCGATAAATCCGATATTTTCTTTTTGGACCCTTGGCGATATATTTGTCGACATGATATTTGTAACACTGATATTTGTAGGGCAAAATTTATCCTCCAAAAGGACATTGTTCCTAGCTAGCCATATCCCCCAAGCAATAATGATGGGAAGGGCTTTAAAGTTTTTAATAGACTATCCACCCCACACATTTAGGAGATAAGTGAATATTTCAACATCCTTCCACACCGACACAGCTAAAGAACAATAAAAAAGGATGAGAAAGAGTGATTCATCACTGACCTTTCCTAGACAACTTCTGCCCGAACCTTGTCGGCTCCTTCTTTGCATAAAGTCCCAAGTAGGCACTTTAGTCATGAGAACCAGCCACATGAAAACTCTAGATTTTAATGGGCATTTGAACTTCCACACATCCTTGAACCACGACACCAAATCTTAGAACACCTTCCTCCATGAGGAATTCCATTAGGAGTTTATACCCCAACTTTGGCAAGTACAACCCTTTATTAGGATTCCTAGACTAGACCAACTTATCCTCCATGTCCTTAATTATGACATGATTTACCTACAGAGCACCGATATATTCATCCCAAACCGAGTTGTCTTTCTCTAAGAGGCCTATTCTTGCTTCTGGCATCCTTTATTGTCTCCAAATCAAAGTGCTTTCTAGTATTCTACATTAGCTACATTTTATAAATAGAAAAGTCCCCTCTCCCTTGGGATACTCTCCCTTGGGATATCAATGACAATTATATTTCTAGGTAGACAATTTTTCTCCACACCCAACTGAAGTGTCCACGTCCTTCTTGAATCAGCCTTCCAAACCAACCATTTCTCTTCCAATGGAAATGTTTGCATCACATTACTGAAGCATTGTGAAAGGATTATGTGGCATTGCATCATTGAAGCACTGTAAAAGGATTTTGTGGGGGATCTCATCCAATCTTCCACACTCAAGGGTTCAACTTATTCCACAATCCATTCCCATCAATTATTCTTCAAACACATTTTGCGGCAAGGGATTTTGCAAAAGCATGAATATTTGTGGTACCCCAGCCCCCAAATTCTTTTGGGACAACTATCTTTTTCCAAGATACCCGAGGAAAAGCTTTCTTTTCATTACCCCTTGCCTAGAGTTTTCTAATCTTCTCCAATACCCCTTTCTGTATAATGGTCAAAGATACCCAATACATTGGAATGGCTTCAAGCACATATTTGATCAAAACAAGTCTCCCCCCTTGGATAACTATCTATTACACCAAATAAATAACCTCCTTTCAACTTTAGATATCATCCAATCCTAGTCTTGCTTGTTACAATCATTTGGCTTGAGGAAAAAGCCTAGATACAGGATCCACATCATTATTAGGAAACATATTTTAAAAGGGTTTTGTCCTCATGATTTTATCCCCATGAAAGAGACAGTGGATTTACCAACATTGATCATCATTCTAGTTGCCAAAGAATAGAGATATAAAACCTCTTTGAGCTTTATAGCATCCCCGCTCGAACCATCACAAAACAAAAGAATATTAGCATCAACAAATAATAAGTGAGACATAAAAAGTGGTCCCCATCCTTATTCCTTTAAAGGCTGCCACACTTTTTGCATGCGAAATAGCTCTATCAATGCCTTCAACTACCAACAGAAAGAGGAAAGGGTATAATGGAGACCCTTGCCTCAGCCCACGACCAGGCCTAAAAACTCAGTAGTAGCCTAAAAAACTCAGTAGAACTATTAATCAATACAACAAAGGAAACCGATGACACACGATTCATGACACAATTGACAAATTGTAAATTGAAACCTAGATGTATAATCACTAGGCAAAGATAGAGCCAACTGACCTTGTCATATCCTTTGCTTAAATCAACCTTGATCACCATGGTTTGCAACTTTTTTACTTTGATAGAGTGAAAAACTTCTTGAGCCACACTCACTACTTCAAGAATTTGTCTTCCAACTAGAAACCCAAATTACTCTTGTGAAATGGATTTTGAAAGTAAATTTTTGACTCTCATGGGAATACCTTTTGAGATGCAATTGCACAAAGAAATTGGTCTGAACTCCTCAAAAGATGTAGGATTGTCAAATTTTGGAATGAGTGCTATGAATGTGGCGTTGAAGGTTGCCAACACTCTACCAGAAATCCTTGACTCATCAATCACTTTCAAGAGATCGCCCTTGAAAAACTCATAAAAACCTAAGAAGAAATCTATTGTCCAATCATCTAGCTTAGGATTCTTATCCTTTTTGATTGTATCCAGAACCACTCGAAGTTCCTCATTTGTCACCTCTTCCATCAAGGATTTCATTGTTTGCTTCGTCAACAAAGCTAGGAAAAAGAGTTTCCATCCTAACAATTTCAACAATGGAAACTTTGTTGTCTGCCTTGAAGCAGTATCACCATCTCGAGTTTGAATTTTCCAGATAGTATTTATATTTAAAGAGTTTCCATCTTAACCATTTCAGCAATGGAAACTTTGCTTTCTGCCTTGAACAAGTATCACCATCTCGAGTTTGAATTTTTAAGATAGTATTTATATTTTTCGCATGGTTGGCAAGTTGGTGAAAAAATTTAGTGTTTTCATCACCAATATTTTGAACCATAGAGCTCTTCTCTTGAGTTTTGAGGCAACCTTTTTTTAATCTAGTATAGATCTTTTTTTCCTCTCAAGTTCGATCCCAACCTGCCAATTCTGGAAAATATAATTCTTCCAACTTATGTTCCACATCCTTCAGGACTCTATCATCCCTTTGCTTTTCTTTCATTGGCCCAATGTACCACAATGATCTTAACCTTTTTAAAATTATATTAGAATTAGATTGTTGTAGATTCTCATAGGTTGCTATCACAAGGTACCAATTGACTCTTAACCACCTAGGAGATACTCTCATCTATAACCAATGAGAGTTAAATTTGAATGCAATGGGTGGCTTCCTTCCCATAGCTGCCAATTCCAAAAAAATGGGAAGTGGTATGGATAACCTCCAAAACCCACCCAATTTCACTCAACATATTTTCAAATAGCAAGAATATATCCAACATTAGATTGGCTTTTTAAAATTATATTAGAATTAGATTGTTGTAGATTCTCATAGGTTGCTATCATAGGGTACCAATTGACTCTTAACCACCTAGGAGATACTCTCATCTATAACCAATGAGAGTTAAATTTGAATGCCATGGGTGGCTTCCTTCCCATAGCTGCCAATTCCAAAAATGGGAAGTGGTATGAATAACCTCCAAAACCCACCCAATTTCACTTAACATATTTTCAAATTGCAAGCATCTACCCAACATCTTGGAAATATTGTCTGCACCAACCCTTTTATTCCTTGATATGGGCCTTATCTTAACATGAACTACATTAACTAGCCCACACTCATTTAATCTAGATACATAATAATTTGATAGAGGATCAACAATAGCAGCCTCACCCCATCTCTCAGCATTGTCAACGACGAAATTTAAGTCTCCACTAATAATAGTATGATCATGACCAATAAAACTCATTTTGAAAAATCTATCCCAAAGGGAGACTTTGTCGGGGTATGGACCATATATGTTTATGATCGATGACTCCTTCCCCAGCCCTTGGGAGAAAAGTATCAATCCCAAGCTCGAATGAAATGACCAAGAATTAGTGCAAGATAAAACCTTAGGGTTCCATCCAGAAGTTAAGCTCCCTAACCTACCCTTGGATTTAGAACTGATGAACTCCCCCCTAGCAAATACTCAGCTAACTCATCACATTACTTACTGTTAAATTAATATAACTTCAAAGAATATTCTACTTATATTTTATTGTAACTCCGTCGGGGATGTTTTACCTCCGTTCGGGGATGTCATTATCATATTTGGTCAAGAGGTAAAGCCTCCATTGTAAGTCGGGTTGTTAGTACCCTAAAGAATGTAATATAATAATATTTGAGTCTTTCTAGGAGAGGTCAACCCAATCAGTTAAGTGAGGCTGACCTAGTTGGGTTAAAAGTCAAGTGAAAAGTAAAGTATAAATAGAGAGTGAGTTCCTCTCATTTGTACCATCACTCACTTGTGCAATTCGCATTAGAGGAGAGAGAGAGATATCTGCGAAGGAGGAGGAGGATTGGCTTGGGTCTAGAGTTTGGGTTTGTCTCTCTTATTTGTGAGACCTATTTTGGGCATTGTACTTTGATCATCTATATTGAGGAAGTTCTTGTTGGGTTTTCTTCCCCTTGAGGGTTTCCCAGGGTATATTGTTTTGTGTTGTGATTGTGTATCTTTCAGAGATCCTTATTATGCTGCTATTGTGAATAATGTATTGAATGCTAATGAAATTGGAATCTAGTCTATAGTAGCATATAATCTTAACATGGTATCAGAGCTAGCCTGAAAAGAGCAATCTTACTGTTAAATTAATATAACTTCAAAGAATATTCTACTTATATGTTATTGTAACTCCGTCGGGGATGTTTTACCTCCGTTCGGGGATGTCATTATCATATTTGGTCAAGAGGTAAAGCCTCCATTGTAAGTCGGGTCGTTAGTACCCTAAAGAATGTAATATAATATTATTTGAGTCTTTCTAGGAGAGGTCAGCCCAATCAGTTAAGTGAGGCTGACCTAGTTGGGTTAGAAGTCAAGTGAAAAGTAAAGTATAAATAGAGAGTGAGTTCCTCTCATTTGTACCATCACTCACTTGTGCAATTCGCATTAGAGGAGAGAGAGAGATATCTGCGAAGGAGGAGGAGGATTGGCTTGGGTCTAGAGTTTGGGTTTGTCTCTCTTATTTGTGAGACCTATCTTGGGCATTGTACTTTGATCATCTATATTGAGGAAGTTCTTGTTGGGTTTTCTTCCCCTTGAGGGTTTCCCAGGGTATATTGTTTTGTGTTGTGATTGTGTATCTTTCAGAGATCCTTATTATGTTGCTATTGTGAATAATGTATTGAATGCTAATGAAATTGGAATCTAGTCTATAGTAGCATATAATCTTAACATGGTATCAGAGCTAGCCTGAAAAGAGCAACTTTCACAAGGTAAATCTCTATCTCTCTCTCTGAGCATAAAAATTAGGGTTTCTCACAGAAGTGGAATTTTTGAGTGCAATTGGCATAGGGAAGTGCGCCTCTCCAAGATCGAAATTTTGGCACCAAGATCGAAGTTTTTCAGTGGGTGAATCTTCCAGAAAGTCAAACCCGAGTTTGAATCTCCACCAGAAAAACCAGAAAACCAAAGAAAGCCAGAAACTGCAGAGTAGAATTTCGCAAGTCAATTTTCAAGGGTGAAATTTTGGAATTTTCAGAAACCAAGTGTACCAACATACTTGCCTCAGTCAAGCGCATCTTTTGGTGAGTTCAATTTTTACTTTTGAGAAATTTTAATTTTTGGTTATTCTCTGCTCTCCGGGATAAGATGGCCCCAAGCACTAAGCTTGATGACAATTTGGAAGGCATTGAGAACTTCCGTGCTTGGAAGTATAGGATTTGACTCATTCTAGAAGAGAATGATCTTTCAAAGTTTGTTAAAGAAGTTGTACCAGAACCCGAAGAAGCTGAAGCTAAGGAAAAGCATAAGAAGGACATGATTAGAGCTAAGAGGATCATATCAGACTCCATCAAGGATCACTTGATTCCTCAAGTGTCCTCCAAGAAAACCCCAAAGGAGATGTTTGATGCCATATCAAGAATGTATGAGGGAAGAAACATAAATCGAAAGATGAATTTGAGAACCCAACTCAAAAGCACGGAGATGAATCCATGTGAATCTATCCAAGATTACTTTACTAGGGTTTCTCAATTCAAAGAACAACTAGAAGCAATTGGAGACAAGCTTGACGAAGATGAATTAGTGATGACTGCTCTCAATGGTCTTACTAGACCTTGGGACTCTTTTATCCGGACAATGTGTGCAAGAAAGGAAAGTCTACTATTTGAAGTTGTATGGGAAGAATGTATCCAAGAGGAGGCTAGAGTGGCAAATCAAGAAGCATTACTCAGAGATGATGATCAAGCTCTAGCTACCCATACTAAAAGAGGAAAGGGAAAAACCTCATTTCAAGGAGTTTCATCCTCCTAAGAAGTTTCAAAAGTATAAGAAGGGAAACTACAAGCGAAGAGACTTCTCTTCTTATCAATGTTTCCTTTGTGATAAGATGGTACACATTGCCAAAGATTGTCCAGAAAGAAAAGAAGAACACAAGAAGAAGAGAAACAAAAGACATCATGCTCACCTAGAAGAAGAAGAAGAAGAAGAAGAAGAAGCTCCCAGGAAGCAAGCAAAGGAAGAAGTAGAAGAATATGTTTTATTCTCCGCTATCTCTGGGTCCGTGACACTTGGGAATGACACATGGCTAATTGATAGCGGTGCTTCAAAGCACATGACAGGTCAGAAGAAGACTCTCTCCAGTTTACAAGAAAAGAACTCCCATCAGAAGGTATCATTAGGAGATGATTATCAATACCCTATTAAGGGAATAGGAGAAGCTACCTACAAACTTGATTCAGGAACCCTGATGAAGATGAAGGATGTACTATATGTACCAGGCCTAAAAAAAAGAACCTACTTTCTATCGTAGCCTTAGATAAGAAAGGGTTTAGAGTTGCCTTTATAGATGGAGAAGTTCTCATGTGGCCCAAGGGAAAATCTATAGAAGATGCAGTTGTTATTGGAATAGAAGGAGGTCTACATAAACTAAAAGGACATTCAGAAGCAACCTTGATTCATGATACTACAAGTCCATGTGAACTATGGCACAGAAGGCTTGCTCACATAAGCTACAAAGCCTTACCACATGTAAGCAAGGTAGTAGCAGGATTACCCGATCCAAAGATTGATCATGAAGGATTATGCAAAGGATGTGCAAAGGGAAAGAACATAAAGAATCCATTTCCGAAGCACCAAGACGAAAGGAATATTGGAACTTATTCATTCAGATGTATGTGGACCAATGCCTTCAACATCATTAAGTGGGTATGTATATTATGTCACATTCATTGATGGTTATTCTAGAAAGACTTGGGTTTACCTGTTGAAGACAAAAGATGAGGTATTCAGAAAGTTCAAGGAATTCAAAGCCTTGATAGAGAATCTTTCAGAAAGAAAGATCAAGACACTCAGGTCAGATAATGGAGGAGAATATACCTCTAAAGATTTTGAAGCTTTTTGCAAGGATACTGGGATTAAGAGGGAGCTTACCACTCCCTATAATCCTCAACAAAATGGTGTTTCTGAAAGAAAGAATCAAACTATTATGGAAGCAGTGGAGACGATGATCCATGACTAAGATCTTCCTATGCATCTATGGGCTGAAGCAACAAGGACAACAGTATATGTCCAAAATAGAATATCTCATAGTGCACTTGGGATCAAAACCCCCGAAGAGATGTTCACAGGAAAGAAACCAGAGGTAAGTCATCTCAAGATATTTGGTTGTCCAGTTTTTGTTCATATTCCAAAAGAGAAAAGAACCAAGTTGGATCCTTCCGGAAAGAAAGGAATCTTTGTTGGATACTGTGAGGTCTCTAAGGCCTTCAGGATCTATATACTAGGCTATCATCACATGGAGATTAGTAGGGATGTAACATTTGATGAAGATGCAGCTCTCAAGAAATCTAGAAAATGCCAGCATGAAGAAGTATATGAAGAAGATGAGGCTCCTAGAGTTGCAAAGGTTGCACCCTCTCCCGATAATGAGACTTCGGAAAATCATGATATGTTCGAGGCCCAAGAATCTCCACCCATGACTATCTCTCACAAGAGAAAGCCAACTTGGGCTCGTGAGATTATTCAAGATGTAGAAAAGTATGGAGCTCTAGAAGGCTCCTCAAGAGAAAGCAAGAGGCCAAAGCCATTTTCCAGTTATGTGGCTTTGATGTGTGATCTTGTAGACAAAGAACCTACTTGTTTTGAAGAAGCCATTCAAAAGAAAGAATGGGTAGAAGCTATGACGGAAGAATACCAATCTATAATGGAGAATGATGTGTGGGACATAGTTCCCAAACCAGAAGGTAAAAGTGTGGTATCTTCCAAATGGATATACAAGATAAAACATGCAGCGGATGGAAGTATTGAAAAATACAAAGCTAGATTTGTGGCTCGTGGATTCTCCCAAAAGGAAGGAATCGACTATGAAGAAACATTTGCACCAGTAGCAAGGTACACTTCAATTAGAACCATCATGGCGCTTGCAGCCACGATGAAGTGGAAGTTACACTAGATGGATGTAAAGACGGCTTTCGTGAATGGTGTCATTAAAGAAGAAGTGTACATAGAACAACCACAAGGGTTTTGTTACCAACTAAGTTGTACTTAGTTGGATTATGAAGTGAGCGAGCAAAGTTGAACATGTTACATGTTCATTTTCGATGATTTGATGTCCATTAGGCCTTTATAAGGGCCCCTTTTTAAAATTTTTTCTTCACATGTCCATGCCCTGCGGGGTTTGTAATAAAATGTTCTAGCATGGTATTTTTGTAAAGGACTTGGCTCCCTAGGACTTGTCGACCAAGTCAGTTATTCCAAGGAGTTTTTTCACTTATTAATTATGTCTTGCATTTTTGCATAACATAAATTTTGAGTTTTTCTCTTGCTCCTCCAAAGCTGGAATGCTTGGTGAGGTTTACGGGCCTTAGGTGGTTATTAAAGTCCATGGGTCAATGCATATGAACATGCTAGACATTATTTTTGAGTCGTATGGACATGTGCTAGGTCTCCCTAGTTTTTTTTTTAATTCCGGCGAAAAAAGTTTTTTTTTTTTTTGTCCGGAAAATTAAGCCATTTTTTATTGGTTTAATTAAAAAAATTGTAATTGGTGTAAAAGTGTGGTCGATGGGTCTTTTTTGCCATGGGGGTGCTCGTTTTCTAACTCAGAGCACCTACCATGCCCCAAAACCCACTTTCCATAGTTGTTTAGTCATTTATTTTTCACTTATGCCTAGAAAACAAAAACAAAAGTGAAAAATTGGTGAAAAAATGCAAAAAAGTAAAAAATGGGGAAAAATTAAATTCCAATTTTTAAGGGAGTTGTGGTCAGTTTTGCATTAGCTATATAAGAGGAAGTGTAAGAGCCGATTTGGAAAGAGTTATGGGCAGCTATAATGGTGGGAATTATTCCCCACTTCAGGGGGGCACATTTCCCCATGAGGGGGGCGCACTTCCTAAGGGAGAAAGCCCACATGTTAAGGAGATTGCAGCTATATTTATGGGCTGTCACATGGCTTATTTCTAGCTGATTTGCAGCTGCATTTTGGCAGCCCAATAGGTGGGAGGCAGCCCCATTTTAGCCCCCACTCACTCCACCACTCTCTCCCTCACTAGTGCGCCCTCCCTCTCATCTTTTTCTATATAAACAAGGCTGCCCACTCCCATTTTCTCTAGTTGGAGTTGGAGTAGACCTATTGTTGTACTTGTTTTTATCTTTCAATTTGAATAAAGAAGACTTTGGAGGTCAACTTGTGGTGTACTTTTGATGAGTGGATGAACCATCTTGTGCTTATGGAGGTATTCTGTGCATAAGCTTTGTTTTTCATAGGTGTTAGTTGTACTCATTGGAAAGATTGGTAACAATTTATGAGATAGGTTAATACAATTTGTTTATTGTCTTAGTTTATTGATGTATGTTTATTAAGAGATCATGTTTGTATGCTTCATTTGTTTATGAGTATGCAACACTGATTTCCTCTAAGTATATGTGTACACTTGATCCTTATTTGCAAACTCTGTGATGTGCAGGTCATCTTAGTTGGAAACGGGTGGATCTTGTTTGCTTCTTCCCACTTCTAACATTTGTTTTGCAGATGCAATCCCTTGGTACCCCACAAAGTCAAGCTCCAAAGCTTCTGGTTTCATACCGAGTTTTCTCCATCTCTATCTCTCTCTATACTTTCACTTTCTCTGGTTACTGGTTACAAGTAAAAGAGTAATAGAGATTTATATTTTGAAGTTTATACTCTTAAGTAGGTCTGAAAATTACTTTTAGAAGTCTGATCTGGTTTATTTACAGGAGTTTTATCATACCTAGATTAGATCTCTTTTGTTGATTAAGCATTTCATTTTTTCAAGTTGTCAAAAAATTGTCAAATTTTAAAGCTTGAATATAATGCTTAGATTTGATTTAAAAAGTTTATTTGGCTGATATAAGAGCTTAGAATTTGCAACTCTTTGCAAAGATCCTAAGGAGACTAGCCTTACAGCTTGTCTCGCTTAGTTCATTTTTTGCATTTTTACTTAGTTTTTTGCCTTAGAATTTTTTGTGTTTTTTTTAGGTAACCCAAACACACTCTTAAAGTGTTTTTGGGCATCTTTTACTAACATCTGCTTGCTGGTTTGCAGCAATTCATGAACAAATAGGAGGAGATGCTGGCCAAATTTTGGTAGATCGGACCATCCGGATCACCCAAAACTATATTTTCTCAAACCGGAAGCTTTTCTCCTTCTAAATTTGTAAGCCTTTGAGTCATTTTTTGCATGATTGGGGCACTTCTCTGCATTGTAAAAGAATATTAAACAAGAGCAAGTGGGCTAACCAGCGTCCACACCCCATCGCCCCAGGGGGGAACTGTGTCGACTCATTTTCATGGCGTGCATTTTTTAGCTTAGATTTGCTTTCCAGTACTTTAATAAAATTAACTAGGGCTAAAATTAACCTCGTTGGTCCGTTCCATTGGCGGGCCACGAGTTCACTCAGGACCTAGTTTTCTCACTTTTTAAACAATTTTCTCTTTTTTTTACTACAATCAAAACACCCCCTTGCTTTCCTGAAGTAATGTTTCAGGATAAGGGCTTGCCTGAGTACTGGCCCGAAAAGACTCTTGGGGCATAAAAAAGTAAAATTTGTGTTCAAAAACTTTTAAAATAAACAAGGATTTGTCCCCGTATGCTCTGGATCATTGCAGCCTCGTCTGAACATGCTGATCAACCAGAAAGGGACTGGGACTTAGTGACTAGTAATAGGTCTAACACATCCCAATAAACCACCTTTTTACGAAAATTTGGTGTAAACGCTTATTTGATTGTGGTGGGCAAATTTCTCAAAGGACGCGGGAACCACTGGGTAGTGACCTCGGGATACCGTTAGACTATACCCTCGTTTGGTATAGTGTTGAACACCTCCCAGAGATTCCGATCCAGCCCACATGTCTGAAGGAGAAGCCACCTGGTTAAATTCTGTACATATTCCCTGTACCTTGCGGTATATTGGGAGTCCCCCATCCTTAATAAAAAGACTCATTACCACAATAATAATAAAATATACCAAGAGCAATTGCACAACATTGTTATTTTTCAAGCACTTTATTTCTGACTCCATTTATCAGCACTGGTCTTATTATTTACATTTTATGATGATGGATGTTATATTTTAAATGACAATGATGATATGGAACAATGAAGGATATTATCTTTATGTTGCATTGCTCTTGTGATAAAAAAATTCTAACTCCTAGATTAGTTGTTTTATTTTTCATAGATTAAACACTTTAGTTTTATTTTTACTTTTTAGGGTCCACCCCACTTGGCTTCGCTAGGAGTAAGCCTAGATGGAGGAGTCGAGTTTCAGGTGACAACACTTGACTCTGGCTTGCTCCCAAGGCCACACCAACGACTCGAAGATTTTTGCCGCGTTTTTCCAGGTGTGATTCCAGGCGGCAACAGGTTTGAGGTTGAAAACAAAGAGACGCATGTCTCCAAACTGAAGAAGGCTCTGTATGGGTTGAAGCAAGCTCCAAGAGCTTGGTATGGAAGAATTGATAGCTTTCTGACGAGCTTGGGCTTTACCAAGAGTAAAGCTGATCCCAACCTTTACTTCAAGGTTATGGATGATGAACCTGTCATATTATTACTATATGTGGATGACTTATTCCTGACAGGAAATGAGAAGCAAATTTCAGAGTGCAGGAAGAAGCTCGTTGCAGAATTCGAGATGAAAGACCTTGGCTTGATGCATTATTTTCTAGGTCTCGAAGTATGGTAGAGGCCAGAGGGAATCTTCCTTAACCAAGGGAAGTATGCAGTAGAAATCTTGAAAAGATTTGATATTTTGGAGTGTAAAGCCATGGATACAAATTTGAAGTTACTATCTGATGATTCGTCAGAATTGGTGGATATGACTCTATACAGGCAAATTATTGGGTCATTGATGTATTTGACGAATACCAGGCCAAATATATGCTTTGCTGTGAACACCTTGAGTCAGTATCTAGTTGAGCCCAGACGTGTTCACCTTGTAGCTGCAAAGCATGTGATGAGGTACTTAAAAGGTACAATAGACTATGGTCTTAGTAGTACTAGAGATCATGACTTCAGATTGTTTGGTTATACAGATTCAAATTGGGCAGGAAGTGTCTCAGATAGGAAGAGCACTTCAGGCAGATGTTACAGTCTAGGGTCAACCATGATCTCATGGATAAGTAGGAAGCAATCCAGTGTTGCTCTCAGCACTGCAGAAGCATAATATATTGCAGCCTATTCTGCCAGTTGTGAAGCCATATGGCTTCGGAAATTGTTATCGGGTCTATTTGATCTGGAGTTGGATACCACAATGATTCTATGTGATAACTAGAGTTATATAAAGATGACAGAGAACCCTGTGTTCCATGATAAGTCGAAGCACATAGAAATACGGTATTTCTACATTCGTGATATGGTGCAGAAGGGAGCTATAAAGCTTCAATATGTGAGCACGGATGAGTTGGTTGCAGATGTGTTGACTAAGCCTCTGTCTTGTGTGAAGTTTGAGCACTTCTGTGACAAGCTTGGTGTAGTCCGTAAGGACCTCCCTCAAAAGGGGGATTAGTGCTGATGATATTGTGGTGCAGTGTGATTGATCATCCCTAGATAGTGATCCTGTAATTCCGAAAGGAAGGATAGTCTTAAATGTTGATCCTGAGTTGTGGTGGGATTGATCATGCCTAGACAGTGATCTTGTAATTCCGAAAGGAAGGATCACCAGAGTTGTTGGATTGAATCCTGAGTTCCGAAAGGAAGGATTGTCCATGATCCCTAGTTCCGAAAGGAAGGATCACCAGAGTTGTTGGACTGAATCCCGAGTTCCGAAAGGAAGGATTGGCCATGATCCCTAGTTCCGAAAGGAAGGATCACTAGAGCTGTTGGACTGAATCCCGAGTTCCAAAAGGAAGGAATGTCCATGATCCTTAGTTCCGAAAGGAAGGATCACCAGAGTTGTTGGACTGAATCCCGAGTTCCGAAGGGAAGGATTGCCAGAGTTGTTGGACTGAATCCTGAGTTCCGAAAGGAAGGATTGTCCATGATCCCTAGTTCCGAAAGGAAGGATCACCAGAGTTGTTCGATTGAATCCTGAGTTCCGAAAGCAAGGATTGTTCAAGATCCCTAGTTCTGAAAGGAAGGATCATGTGTGCTGTAGGTGATGATATTCTAGTGTTGCAGATGATGATGTTCCAGTATTGTAGATGAGGATGCTCCAGTGCTGCAGATGTTCCAGTGCTAAAGATGAGGATGCTCCAGTATTGAAGATGAGGATGCTCCAGCCTCGTGCTGCAGATGATGATACTTCAGCTCTATACTGAAGATGATGATGCTAATGAAGAACTTCCAATGATTTATAGATGTATCAACCAATGTTCCAGATGATGTTGTTGATGATGCCCCTCCTCCCTTCAATGATGTTGTGTAGAGTTACACATGTTGTTGTCAGTAGAATACCCTTCTTGTTAAGGGGGAGTGTTAAATTAATATAACTTCAAAGAATATTCTACTTATATTTTATTGTAACTCCGTCGGGGATGTTTTACCTCCGTTCTGTAGTGTTCCTTTTAGGAAAATTGCACAAACTAGGAAAAATTGCAATTTTTAACCAATTCGACCCTTAGACTAGTATTGACACTATTGCTTCCAAATGACTCCAAATGCTTCCAAATTGGTTCTGAAAGTATTTGAAAGGTATTAAGACATATAACTGAGGCTGATGGATGCTTAACAACCCTTAAAACATTTCTGCAACATTCATTTACAATCTGGACAAAGTAGGGAAAGTTACTAGCAATTTCGAGCTTCAAAACCCCCAAAGGTAGTGGACAAAGATGAATTTCCAAATGCTGTTAAACCCTTCCAAATTTTTGAACAGAGGTATGGTACTGATAAGTGGCTTTAATGAGCTCCCCAAGGTATCCTTAATTAGTTCTTATGGCCTTTTGAAACTCAATTAAATCATATGTTTATATGCAAGATTTCACATAGGGGGAAAAGCTAGTAATTTTCACAATGTGTTGTGAAATTCAAATTTTAGATGCCAAGGACTTGTGCACTGATAATGAAACTTCTTCAGAACTTTAATAACACTCCATACCTCAACAAAATCACAGAGAATAACTGATACAACTCGAAATAATGTCTCTTCAAACTCCAATAACAAGATCTAGGGGAAATGGCATCATTTATGCATTGTTTGGTATTTTTACATAACTTCACTTGGTATTTCGACCTGAGAGTCTTATGAGCAGTAAATACAGAGTATATATATCAGAATACAAAGAAATGGAGATTCTTGGACTCTCACAAAGTGATCAGCATCTCACCAAGGGCGCAATTCCTCCAGGAGCCCAAATATGCAATAAAATGTGAAAGAGATGCAAGAATGAGTTGTAGCTGAATGAACCACGAGCTCTCCTGTAGCTTCAACCTGTAACTAAAGACTCCATTGCTGCTCCAAATGAAAGGTTTGAGTGGCCTCTCCAATTGCCAATTAGGATGGGAATCTTTCACCCTCGAAATTGGTGCTAAGGCAAGTAGACTAGCTCTCTACTAGCTCTTCTCTCCAAATGCAAAATGTAAAAGGATCAAAAGCCACCATCCTTCTTTGTTATTGTCTTTTATAAACTTCTAAGGTCCTCCATGGGTCGAATTCCTTCCAAGAGCTTCATGCCAACTCAAGTTGGGAAGAGATTCCAATGTGTGCCACTTGTCCTCCAATTCTAGCCTCCTCCTCCCACCAAATTCGAATAGGTGTCTCTTTGGCTTCCCTAACTCCCTTGAGCGCCCTCTTGGAGGCTATTTTTAGCCCTGACATGTCATATATGTCAGATGTCAGCCATCAGGTCTGATTTTGTCATAAGTGTCATAGGCATCATCATCATTGGTGTCATAGAAGCTAGGGAATCTAGCCCAAGTGTCCCACTAGCTCGAAAATGGCTCTTCCTCTCCCATGGGAGTTACTCTTCCTCCACAATTCGACCTCATTGAGTCATGCCAAGTAATATGACCTTCCAACTACCCCAATAATAGTGGACTCCACCTTGGATTTGAATGGGTGAGAGCGGAATGCCATGTGGTATGGAGAATCTAGCTTTTTGAGGGTCCCACACCACCAGTGTGTCTCCATGATCAAGTGCCATCTTATTTTCTCATCATAAATATTTATTTATCCCCACATAAATATATTTATGTCAATGCTAAAGTCCATTTGGGTTTATTAGTCTCCTTATTCCAAATTTAATGTCTCCACCCAACCTAGGAAATTGGTAGATTGGTGGAATCTTCTCCTTTTGGAATTTATTTGAGTGGGGACATTACAATCCTTCCCACCCAAGATTGCTTGCCCTCAAGCAATTCTAAATTAGGAAGCTGCAAAATTTTTTCTTCCTCCCATGTGGCATCCTCACTTGGCAAATCTTTCCATTGCACCAAGTAATCCCTTATGGGTCTGCTTCTCAATTTTCTTTCTCTTGTCTTCAAATTTTTATTTATTTATTTATTTATTTTTTTTGTTCTGGAATAAGTGTAAGTTGTCCTTCATCATCCAATGGAGGGAGGGTTTATGAAACAGAGATTTGCTGACCAATGGCCTTCTTAAGGCATGAAACATGGAATACATTGTGAAATTTGCTCCCTTCCGGAAGCTCCAACTCATAAGCAACCTCCCCAACTTTTTGAACTATCTTGTAAGGACCATAGTATCTTGGTTTGAGCTTTTTTGACCCTTTCATCTTCAAGGATGTTTGTTTATATGGCTGTAGCCTCAAATAGACCAAATCATTTACTTGAAAAGTTCTTTCCACTCTATGTTGATCTACATACTGTTTCTTTCAGCGCTTTCCAAAAGAATCTTTCCCTTAGTTGCCTATATGTTTTGAAAAAACCAGGGTGGCCTGCTAAGGGAGAGTCATGGGCTTCCTTCAAAATACCGTACTTGAGATTTGAACCATGAATCAAATATATTCTATCCTTGTAGTAGATGATACCATCACAAACTTTGTGCCTATCATCACCTTTGACCCCATCTAACACACCACAAGCAAAACTATCTTTGGCATATTCAACTATTAGCATATTTTTCTAATCTTTTGAAATTTTCATAAGAGAAAATGATGGCCTTCTAGATAATGCACTTGCTACAACATTATTCTTTCCCTTAACATATTCAATGTCAAAATCAAAAGCTTGGACTTTGCTTACCCACTTTTGTTGCCTTTCATTGAGGTCCTTTTGTGTGAGAAAATGCTTCAAACTATTATGGTCAGTTTTTACCACAAACTTTCTTCCCACCAAGTATTGTCTAAACTTAGCCAAGGCATGCATGATGGCTAACATTTCTTTGTCATAAATGGAATATAGCTTCTCATGTGGCTGCAACTTTCTGCTTTCAAATGCTATAGGGTGTTGATTTTGTTTTAGGACAACCCCTATCCCTTCTCCTGATGCATCACATTCCAAGACAAATGGTTTAGTAAAATCAGGTAATGCAAGTATTGGAGAACTACTCATTACCTCTTTTATTTTTTGAAAAGCCTTTTCAGCCTCTTCATCCCACTTGAATGCATCCTTCTTTGTCAAATCAGTGAGTGGAGCAGTCAATTTAGAGAACCCTTTCACAAATTTTCTGTAGTAAGTGCATATTCCAATGAAACCTCTCAAAGCTGTGATGTTTTTGGGTGTTGGCCATTCAAGAATAGCTCTGATTTTTTCGAAGTGTACCTTCACTCCATCTTGCCCAATGATGTGTCCAAGATATAAAACTTCTTTCAGCCCAAATTCACACTTAAACAACTTGGCAAACAAAGATTGATCATGCAAAATTTTCAAGACAACTTCTAGATGATGCAAGTGTTCCTCCCATGTTTTGCTATAAATAAGAATGTCATCAAAGAAAACCAACACAAACTTACGAAGCTGTTTGTTGAATATTTGATTCATGCATGATTGAAATGTGGCTGGAGCATCGGTCAATCCAAAAGGCATGACAAGAAACTCAAAGTGGCCATAGTGACATCGAAAAACTGTTTTTGGTACATCCTCCTCCTTCATTCGAATTTGGTGGTAACCAGATCTAAGATCACTTTTTGAGAAGAATTTTGTTCCATGTAGCTCATCTATTCTTGGGATGGGGTATCTATTTTTGATTGTCTTCTTGTTGAGGGCTCTAAAATCAATGCACATTCTCAAGGTCCCATCTTTCTTCTTCACCAAAACAACTGAAGAAGCATAGGGGCTAGAGCTTGGTCCAATGAGTCCCAACTCCAAGAGCTCTTGGATATCCTTTTCAATCTCCTCTCTAAACTTTTTAGGATGCTGGTGGAATTTGTATAGGAGAGGTGCCCTCCAAAACAATGTTGTGCTCAACCCCTCTATCTAGTGGCCTTCCAGGGGGAAGGTCTCCAAAAACCTTTGCATATTTGTGTAGGAGCTGCTTTATCTCCTTTGGATGTTCTGGAATCTTTATTTTTGGTTTGGGTGAAGTAATGCAACATTCAACAACCCATTCAATATCTCCATGCCTCAATATAGACCTCATACTGTGGGAAGTCACTACTTGATTTAGATAGGTGTACTGCCCTCTCACAACCCTTTGTTTTCCTTCTGAAACTTTGAATTTCATTTTAGGAATTTGATAGTTCACTGTATGCTCCCCTAGAAAGTACAACCATTGCACTCCCAAGAGCACATTAGTATCAGCAACATCATCCACATAAAAATTATCAAAAAGGTGTAATTACCTATGGTGATTTCTAGCTTTGGAATCCATGTTTTGCACTCCATAGTGTGGTGACCTGGAATGACGACTGTGAAGCCATCAAATGGTTCAGTAGGTAGCTTCCTCCTCTCCACCATGTCTGCATCAATGAAGTTATGTGTGGCTCCTCGATCTACCAAAATTGAAACCCTTTGTCCTTGTAACACTCCTTTGCATTGAATAGTGTGGTAACGAGGTACTGCTGAAAGTATTGCCAACCTTCCTTTGTCAGGTGAAGGATGATTTTCTTCTTGTTTCCCTTCTTCTGTTGTATCATATCCCTCATATTGGTTTGATATATGTCCTTCCTCCATACCCCCTTCATACTCATCATTATCAGAAACATTTCAATGTATTGTGCTTTCCCCTTAGCACATTTGTGCCCTGGTACCCATGGTTGGAAGCATGTGTAACGCAATTTTTTTCTTCTGAGTTCTTCCCTATTTGGTCCCTCTTTCTTATCCTTTTCAAATGCATCTCTTTGCCAAGGCTTCTTTTCAAATTTGAATTTGGAAGGGAAGTTAGGCTTGGGAGGAAACCTTGTCCTAGGTAGCACATTTTGTAGATCTCTTGTCAAGTTCATGGCATCCTTCAATGAATTAGGTTTGTGGGCCTTAACTAAACCTTTTAAGGGTTCAACCAATCATTCAGTAAAGAGCAACACTAATCTTACCATAGATATATCAGCCACCTTAACTGATAATTTTTGGAATTCCATCATATACTCAACAGGGGTCCCAACTTGCTTCAATTGTGCTAGTTCTTTGAAAGGCAATTCTGGGTCCTTTTGTTCAAATCTCTCTAATACCCTGTCAACAAATTCTCCATATGTTGTAACCTGATCATGTCCCAAGGTTATTCAGACCATGGAACCACCAATCATTGGCTTCTCCTTCAAGATGCAAAATAACCATTTTTAAAGCATCCTCTTCCACCATTGGATTCGGCTGAAAATATACATCTAATTTTTGTACCCAAGTGCTTGCAGAACATTGAGAGGAGCCATCAAAAGTGGGAAGGGGCATTTTTCCAACGACATAATTCAATTCTTTGTTCTGATATGGAGGCCTATTACCATCTCTCATTTTGATTTTGCTTGCAACATTAAAGTATTGCTCAAAGGGTAGAGTCCTACAATCTTCACTCAATTTTTCCCATTCTTTTACAACTTCCTGCATATCAAATTGGAGGTTAGGTTCTTCTTTGGCTTTAAGAAATTTAGGTGTAGTAGGCCTTAATGAACTCTGTGGCTAGGGTTTTACCCCTAGCTTGTGCAAATGAGCACCTACTAAGGAGAATGGACTCCTTAGTAGCAGTTCAGTAAATGTAAATAATTAAGCTACAACAGAAATATAAACTAATTTAAAACACATGCATGAAAAATAAACAACAAATTTAAATAATGGTTTTGTATTGATATTACCTTCAATGTGAAGGTTGATGAAGCTCCTTGCAATGTCCAAGAGGGTTGCTCCAAGCTCCAATGTGCTCCTTCTCTTTCTCCAATGGTGGAAATGGGCCAAAGGTGGCTCTCAAGGTGAAAGTAGTTCAATGGTGAACTAGGGTTTCGAGAGAGATTTTGGCAGAGTAAGGGTGCTAGTGATTGTGGATATGGAATAAGGGATCTCCATCACCTATTTATAGTTTTTTGGTGGTGGAGTGCTGACCCATGGTTTTGGGAAACACATGGTTTTGGGAAGCTGTATAGGGTTTTTTTCCTCCTTTTCCTCATTATTTTATATTTTTTATTCCCTTTTTAGGGGATTTTTGCTATTTTTGGAGGAAAAGGGGTTTTTTTAGCCTTTTTTAGGCTATTTTGATGGTTTTGTGGCCTTTTGGAGGCATTTAAGGCCTTTTTGGAGGCTTTTTAATGGGATTTTTTGAGATTTTAAGGGAAATATGGTAGGAAAATGGACAAATGAGCCATATAATGTGGTAGATGAGGTAGTGAACACTTTTTGGGTGTTAACAAACTCTGAAATTCATTAGGTCTATTATGAGGTCCTGTCCTTGAGAAAATGTTTTCACCCATTGCCTTCTTTTCCTCGAAAGGAGAACTACTGCTGCCTCCTATTACTCCTTTGCTTCCAAACTGACTAGCCAACAATTCGATCCCTTTCATGATCTGTTTTGTCATGTCATCAAAGAATGGTTTTATGAATTTAGTAAATTCCTCTTTATCCTCTGAGGTTCCCTTCTCATCCTTGGCCATAGTTTCAATAGAATACACCTCTTCTCCTTCTTCTTCCTCTTCAACAAAAACACTTTCAGTTTCAGATTGTAAGGGTGGGAGCCGATTTCTTTGGCTTCTTTTCTTCATAAATGGTCTTCCATATCAGGTGCAAGGACCATGCTTTGATACCACTTGTAGTGTCCCTTTTAGGAAAATTGCACAAACTAGTAAAAATTGCAATTTTTAACCAATTCGACCCTTAGACTAGTATTGACACTACTGCTTCCAAATGACTCCAAATGCTTCCAAATTGGTTCTGAAAGTATTTGAAAGGTATTAAGACATATAACTCAGGTTGATGGATGCTTAACAACCCTTAAAACACTTCTGCAACATTCATTTACAATCTGGACAAAGTAGGGAAAGTTACTAGCAATTTCGAGCTTCAAAACCCCCAAAGGTAGTGGACAAAGATGAATTCCCAAATGCTGTTAAACCCTTCCAAATTTCTGAACATAGGTATGGTACCGAAAAGTGGCTTTAATGAGCTCCCCAAGGTATCCTTAATTAGTTCTTATGGCCTTCTGAAACTCAATTAAATTATATGTTTATATGCAAGATTTCACATAGGGGGAAAAGCTAGTAATTTTCACCATGTGTTGTGAAATTCGAATTTTAGGTGCCAAGGACTTGTGCACTGATAATGAAACTTCTTCAGAACTTTAATAACACTCCATACCTCAACAAAATCATAGAGAATAACTGATACAACTCGAAATAATGTCTCTTCAAACTCCAATAACAAGATCTAGGGGAAATGGCATCATTTATGCATTGTTTGGTATTTTGACATAACTTCACTTGGTATTTCGACCTGAGAGTCTTATGAGCAGTAAATACAGAGTATATATATCAATACGGAGTATATTTATCAGAATACAAAGAAATGGAGATTCTTGGACTCTCACAAAGTGATCAACATCTCACCAAGGGCGCAATTCCTCCAGGAGCCCAAATATGCAATAAAATGTGAAAGATATGCAAGAATGAGTTGTAGCTGAATGAACCACGAGCTCTCCTGTAGCTTCAACCTGTAACTAAAGACTCCATTGCAGCTCCAAATGAAAGGTTTGAGTGGTCTCTCCAATTGCCAATTAAGATGGAAATCTTACACCCTCGAAATTGGTGCTAAGGCAAATAGACTAGCTCTCTACTAGCTCTTCTCTCCAAATGCAAAATGTAAAAGGATCAAAAACCACCATCCTTCTTTGTTATTGTCTTTTATAAACTTCTAAGGTCCTCCATGGGTCAGATTCCTTCCAAGAGCTTCATGCCAACTCAAGTTGGGAAGAGATTCCAATGTGTGCCACTTGTCCCTCCAATTCTAGTCTCCTCCTCCACCAAATTCGAATAGGTGTCTCTTTGGCTTCCCTAACTCCCTTGAGCGCCCTCTTGGAGGCTATTTTTAGCCTTGACATGTCATATATGTCAGATGTCAGCCATCAGGTCTGATTTTGTCATAAGTGTCATAGGCATCTTCATCATGGGTGTCATAGAAGCTAGGGAATCTAGCCCAAGTGTCCCACTAGCTCGAAAATGGCTCTTCCTCTCCCATGGGAGTTACTCTTCCTCGACAATTCGACCTCATTGAGTCATGCCAAGTAATATGACCTTCCAACCACCCCAATAATAGTGGACTCCACCTGTCGGTAGTACGACTGCCGTTCCACCAAAACCCGCAGGTGATTGGTAAACTCACCACCGCCAGATTTCAAGGATCCACGAGCGGCGATTAGTCCCTTGTCACGATACACCGGGGAGCTCTGACTACTTGCAATTTCGTGCAACAATCTCCCCCTCAACGCGAGCCGAGTGTGTATCGAACTCGTGACCTCTTGCTCTGATACCAATTGTTGGTAGTACGGCTGCCGTTCCACCAAAACCCGCAGGTGATTGGTAAACTCACCACCGCCAGATTTCAAGGATCCACGAGCGGCGATTAGTCCCTTGTCACGATCAATGTTATCAGAACCGGACCGGTCATCGAACCGGCGAAGCCCAAAATGTGAACCGGACCGGAAACCGGACCGGAACCGGGAAAAAAACCGGGAAAAAAAACCGGTCGACTAAAAAATACATAAAATATTCATATTTTGTAAAAAACATATATATTCATGTGCATACATATGAATCCAAACCATTAATACACAAATATGCAAAGTTTCTCATATATATATAGCAAGTATGGGTGCAAATAACCAAAACAGCACCCAGTGCAATACATCTCTGAGGTTCTAAACCAAAGTACATCAACAAAGAGGCTCGAAATGGAAACCATAGTACTAATGAATAACAATAAACTAATCATAGAAGCATAGAAAACTTTTTTTTGTGTTTAAAAAAAATAAAAATCAGTTTCATGGGTTCACTATACGGACCGGTCGGTTCAGGCCGGTTTTGACCGGTTCCGGCCGGTTCGGCCGGTTTTGACCGGTTCCGGCCGGTTCAATACCCGGTTCAGACAAAATTCCGGTTCAACCGGTTTTTGTCCCTGACCGGACCGGTTACCTCTGTAAACCGGTCAGACCGGCCGGTTTTTCCGGTTCCGGTCCGGTTCCGATAACACTGGTCACGATACACCGGGGAGCACTGACTACTTGCAATTTCGTGCAACACCACCTTGGATTCGAATGGGTGAGAGTGGAATGCCATGTGGCATGGGGAATCTAGCTTTTTGGGGGTCCCACACCACCAATGTGTCTCCATGACCGAGTTCCATTTTATTTTCTCATCATAAATATTTATTTATCCCCACATAAATATATTTATGTCAATGCTAAAGTCCATTTGGGTTTATTAGTCTCCTTATTCCAAATTTAATGTCTCCACCCAACCTAGGAAACTAGTAGATTGGTGGAATTTTCTCCTTTTGAAATTTATTTGAGTGGAGACATTACACGTTCGGGGATGCCATTATTATATTTGGTCAAGGGGTAAAGCCTCCATTGTAAGTCGGGTCGTTAGTACCCTAAAGAATGTAATATAATATTATTTGAGTCTTACTAGAAGAGGTTGGCCCAGTCAGTTAAGTGACGCCGACCTAGCTGGGTTAAAACTCAAGTGAAAAGTAAAGTATAAATAGAGAGTGAGTTCCTCTCATTTGTACCATCACTCACTTGTGCAATTCGCATTAGAGGAGAGAGAGAGATATCTGCGAAGGAGGAGGAGGATTGGCTTGGGTCTAGAGTTTGGGTTTGTCTCTCTTATTTGTGAGACCTATTTCGGGCATTGTACTTTGATCATCTATATTGAGGAAGTTCTTGCTAGGTTTTCTTTCCCTTGAGGGTTTCCCAGGGTATAATGTTTTGTGCTTTGTGATTGTGTATCTTTCAGAGATCCTTATTATGTTGCTATTGTGAAAAATGTATTGAATGCTAATGAAATTGGAATCTAGTCTATAGTAGCATATAAGTTTTACATATCGTCGATATATCGGATTTATTGGCAATATTTTCAAGGCCCCGATATATCGGATTGAATATATCGCGATAAATCCGATATATTCAATGTATCGCGATATATTCAAAATATCGCGAGTCGAAGGAAAGTGTCAGCCTGCTGACCAAAAAAACATTTTTTTTGCCAATCCGTCGTTTTAAGTCCGCGGGTTGAGATTTTTTGACTCAGTTTGTGTTTGGTAAATTGTGGGAGAGCAAGAGAGGAGTGTGAAAATGTTTTGCATCCATCCAAGAAGGAGAAAGCCAAGGATTTTGCGGCCATTAGCGGAGAGATTGTGGTGGAGTGGGGATTCAAACTTCAAACCATCAAGATTTCCAGGTATGTATAAAACGTTTTGGCTTCCTCCAATTAATTTTTTAGACTTAGGCTAGGGTTTGCATTTGCAATGTGCCTCTTCTACTTGCTTTTGAATGGAAGATTCAACCATTCCATTCGACATTCATCTAACCCTCATTAGTTAAATTTTAAGCATATTATCATGTGTTTATTTATGTTTTTTTTGTGCCATAGGGTTAAGATTTTCTCCTCAACAAAATGCCAAAGGCATTGGATCCATTGTGGGTGTATGGTGAACCAGTAGAGCTTCCCAACAGACAAATATTGACATGCAATCTTTGTGGCAAAAACATTTATGCAGGACTTAACCGCTTGAAATACCACCTTGCCAAACTCACCGGATTTGATGTGGATGTTTGTGAAAAAACTACCCCGGAAATTATGTACATTGCAAACCAATCCATCCTTGATATTGCCAACAAGAGGGATGTGAAGGAGGCTCGCAAAAATGAACTTATAAGTGCTACCGTTGGAACAAGTGCCTCAATGGGAGGAGTAGGAGTAGGACTGGGACAACAATCCCACTCCTCATCCACACGGCCCACAACTTCTCGAATGCCCTCATCAACCTTAGGTAACTTTGTGCCGAGGGCAACACCGGGGGGGCAACCTTCTATTTGGGCAATGGTTAAAACAAGGGAGAAAGAGGAGGCTGACAAGGTTGTGACAAAATGTTTTCTTTGGAGTGATATACCATTTAACATTGCCAAGAACCCCTTCTACCATGCCATGTTTGAAGCTGTTGCTATTGTTGCCCCAGGGTATAGGGGCCCTTCCTATAATGATTTGAGAGGGCATCTTCTTCAAGGGGAAAAGGCAGATTGCACGCAAAGATTGGCTAGGCTTAGGGAATCATGGGAGACCACCGGATGCACTGTGATGTCGGATGGGTGGACTGATACAAAGGTCAGGTCAATTCTAAATTTCTTGGCTAGTTGTCCCAAGGGGACAATGTTTATCAAAAGTGTTGATGCAAGTGCATATACAAAAGATGCACAATTATTATGTGAGTTGTTGGATGGCTTTATCCGAGAGATAGGCCCGTAGTATGTTGTCCAAGTCGTCACGGACAATGCTGCTGGGAGGTTGCTCATGGAGAGGTATCCAACCTTGTACTGGAGTCCTTGTGCATCCCATTGCATTGATTTGATGCTAGAGGACATGGGCAAAATTCCTTGGATCAAGGCAACCATTGATTCAGCTCGAAGTGTGACCAAATACATATATAATCACACATATGTTCTTTCACTCATGAGACAGTTCACGGGGAACAGAGAGTTGATTCGTCCCGCGATCACATGTTTCGCCACCAACTTCATTTCACTTCAGTCGCTCCTCAAGAGCATGTTGGATTTACAGAGGATGTTTCTTTCTGATGAGTGGGTTGCTTGTGTCTATAGCACCAAACAAGATGGGCAAGCCATAGCCCAACTTGTGCGACATGACCAGAGATTCTGGAGTGCAGTAGGTGAGGTATGTACCGTTAGTGAACCTTTGGTAAAGGTTCTTCAATTGGTTGATGGTGACAAGCCCACAATGGGCTACTTGTATGAGGCCATGGATAGGGCCAAGGAAGCTATCTATCGGTACTATGATGACAAGGGTGAGGAAGGACTCACCAAGAGAGCTCAGATTTGGGGTGTGATTGATGAACGATGGAATAACACTCTCCATTGTCCCATTCATGCAGCAGGGCTCTCCCTCAACTTTGCTTTCGCTTATGCTTGTGGATTTAATTTTGATGGTGAGGTCATGGATGGTGTTTTCCAGTGTGTTCAGAGGATGGTGCACACTCTAGTTGAACGCTAAGAGATTTCTAGACAAATAGAGATGTATAGGATGGCAGCGGGGGTTTTGGGTTATGAGGTGGCTATCTTAGATAGGACTGCAAAGATGCCAGGTAAGCTTCAATTTCAAATTTTGTTTTTTCTTTATATATATTTGACATTTATTACTTGATAGAAATATATTTTGTTGTCTTCCATTGAATGCTTTCATTTTATTCATTGTAGATGTATGGTGGAAACACTATGGTGGAAAGCTCCTTGAGTTGCAGAAACTTGCCGTTCGGGTGCTTAGCCAAATTTGCAGTTCATCAGGGTGTGAGCGCAATTGGAGTGTCTTTGAAAAGATACACTCCAAGAAGCGCAACAGGTTAGAAATGTTAAAAAATGCAACAATGAAAATTTAAATTGCTTATATTTTTTAATATGTAATTTTCATTTACTACAATTTACCATTGGTCCATTACTAACTATGGCCCTCAATGTTCATACAGGTTAGGTACCCAACGCCTTAATGACATGGTTTATGTCTACTACAATCTAAGGCTATGGGTGAAGCAACTTGAAAAAGAACCTGACATAGAGGCCATAAATTTGGATGCCATTAACACCACTACTCAGTGGAGAGTGGAGTTAGAGGAGTCTGAGATGGAGGAGGCACCCGAGTGGTTGGAGTTGGAGGAGGGGGAGGATCATGCAGATGATTTGGGGGATGAGACCACAATGGAGGGGGAGGGTTGGGAGCAACAGGAAGATGATCCAGTGTCTACAAATGTTCAGGAGGAGATTGATCTTCTGGTGCAGCCAATGCCACCACCACCAGCACCACAGAGACTTGTAGTTGGGATTGGGGTTGGGAGGAGACAACCCACTTTATCTTCTGCCCCAGTTGGAGTAGTTGGAGGCGTTGGATCTTCCACTTCATCCTCATCCCGAGCACCTCCACGACCACCTACTGCTTCCAGAGGACGAGTGGTGCCCTTTGCCCGTAAAAGGGGTAGAGGGAATCGATGATTGGGATTCCTATAATCTATCATTTTGATTTTATTATGTACTATTTAGTATCTAGATGCCTCATGATGATTCATCTCATGAGATACATTTATTTTGAGCTTTTGATGTGATTTTGTATCATCCTATCAGGAACATGTTTCAGAATTTTCAGTTTAGTGAAGATATGTGACCACTTGACATCTTATGCATCTTATTTATTGCTTGTATCATCATATTTATGTAACAACGTGTCTATTTGATGTTGTTGTTGCTTTATATGTTTTAAAAATTGAAAAAAAATGAGTATTTTTGTATTTTTTGTGGCCTGCCGACATTTTCCGATATTTGCTGATATATTCCGCCTATACCGCCGAGAAGTTATATTCCAGACCCTCGCTGATACTTTCCCCGAGACGATATATGCAACATTGATTCTTAACACTTACTCCCTTCACCCAAAGACTCTTGCAACAGAAGAATACCTGGCTTTTGAGACTCCACCAATTGTTTCGAGGCAAGTTTTTTGGCTGGTCTTCCCAACCCACTACAATTAAAAGACAAACAAATCATTAAGATAGAAGCCTTGGGGTTTGAATTGCTCTAGGCACCCCTACAAGAGACAATTGCTTGCTGGATTGAACCTCTAAATGAGTCTGTTCACAAGCTTGAGCAATATACAATTTTCTACCCGTTAGATTCCCCTTTTGGCCCTTTTACCTCGACAGAAGACAAACCACTAACTACCCCACCCTCAACATCCATTGAGCCACCATTCCAAGACCTTAAGAAATACCATTGTTGTCCTTCATACATAGATCCCACCCCAACTATAGATAGAGTCATAATGTTCATTGATAACACCCATAATCAAAGAGGAACCCTCCAAACGATCCCTTCCCTTGATTGATCCCAAGCTGCCTTCATTACACTTTGAAGAATTGGCATCACATCTCTTAAAGAAACACAAAGACTCCCCTTCCAAGACAATACCTCATACAAGTCCTCTCTATGTCAAGACACTACACATAACTCATTAAAACAAGAGAGGTATTATGTATAGGGACATCATCCACATAGTTCATACCTTTAATTAAGTTGCATATAAACTGTAGGCATTGTAGCAGATGATGGTAAATTCAATAATGTTGTACCTACTGTTACCGCTCAAACTAGCAGTTCTTTCAAAGTAGACTAAGTATGCCATGTGCCAGTGATGGTAAGCATATGAGAGGGGTTAGGCCCAATGTCACCTAGACCTAACTCCTCAACTTCTTCAGGTAACTCCTAAACCTAGGGGAGAGTTCCTAATGGAGGAAGAACACTTGCAGACATCAACACACCTGCAAATACCCTTCTACAAGCCTTATGGCTTAAGATCGGTGCCTTATCTGGAGTCAACAATGAATAATAAAGACAGATTAGTCACATGAAAGGAGTTAGTTCAATCTACCAATCGATGTCAATGAATACCACTACTTCAATATACTTCACAATTCCTAATGTAGGGTCACACTTCCCAAGGCACTACCTCAAAAAAGTGCGCTATGAAGGGGAGATGATCAAGTGGCTTAGGGCGCACTTGATGACCCAGTCAAAACTGCAAAAACCTTGCAGAAACCCTAATTTGGGCAATTTCATGTTTCCCAATGCACTAGGTCAAAGTGGGATGCCCTAAGAGATCTATGGACAAATCCACTATGGTGAATTTGATGGGTGGACCAGAATTATCAAATTGCAAATATTTTTGGTTTTCTGAATTATTTTGATTTTTAGGGTTTTTCCAACATTTTTTTTTTTTGGGTTTTCAATATATAAAGATGCATGTGAATTGATAAAAGAGAGATAGATTTGTTGAAAAGATAGGGCATATGATTCTTGTCTCAATCCCTAGGGCATTGAGAGATCGATACCAAAGTCCCTCTCTTAGAATGGCTTTCAATACTTGCAATTAGGGCATCAACTAGCAACCACTAGGGTTAGGTAGAAGAGCCTAATTAGGGCAAGAGAAGAAGTCCAAGCCCCAGTAACAATGGAGAGCTCATGAAAGGTAGGTCTCCTCATGGAAGATTAACAAAATACTAGCAAGAAACCCTAATGATTTAGAATACTGCACCATAAAAGCACCATTAGACTATGTTGGAAGTATAACTTACCGACGTTTAACAAAGACGAGAAAGATAGCGCCTTAGGTCACCTTTGTGCTTGAGTTATTACAACCATTCATTAGCATCAACCAATAGCATGTTCAAAAGAAACCTTAGAACTTCACCAACTCAACCTTCAAGAGATAAAGATCAACCCAAAAGAGGTGTGCATAGCATCAAGAGCTCCAATAAAACAAGAGAAATAGAAAAGATCTGATAGTGAATCCATATCTTGTTGTGTTTTTACAATGAGAGGGAGACGCTATTTATATAAGACTAGCCCAACCTAATTTTAAGTTATTAGTCCACAAGATAATGTGAAAAATATAACATTGGGCTTGCTCACCCACAACTTTGGGGGCTAAACCACTCATAATAACAATAAAATATCTCTAAATGACATAAAAGTTGTAAATAAAGTGCAATTAGGTTACACCAAGTGCTAGGTGTGCCAAAAGGAGGACGTCATGCCCCAACTAACCCCAACATATGTGTGCCCTCAACGTCCTCCTTCATTATCCTTGTAGGCTTCTTCAATAAGGAAGTACAATTTGTGAATGTG
Organism: Larix kaempferi; assembly: GCA_027924585.1. Lineage (NCBI taxonomy): Eukaryota > Viridiplantae > Streptophyta > Pinopsida > Pinales > Pinaceae > Larix > Larix kaempferi. Next base: position 2,315,690 of record BSBM01000341.1, on the reverse strand, counting down.
AATGGATCGCAACTTTCGAAAAAGTTTTCGCTCCAAGAAACAAGAAACAAATTTCGCTCCAAGAACTGCTTCTGAACCATGGTAGCGTTGTGGATCTGAGCAGGCTTTACCAGAGCTCGTGGAGAGCTTTCCCCATGGAGTCTTCTCCTTGGATCGGTCTCAGAGGGCATTGAGCGCGAGGGTATATGTGTGGGGGTCTTCTTTGCATTGTAGAGCGGTTCTTGGCATTGGAGGTAGCACCTATATTGGCAGAGCTCTGCTTGATTTACCAACAATCTGATTGATAATATCCTGAAATAGAATTGGAAACTGAAGGAGAGGCATGCGCAGGCATTATTTTCTTGCATTATTGAAAACCCATAATCCATCTGAAGGATTCGGTTTATGTTTTGACATTACTGCTAGGGCCTTGAAGCTATTATCCTTTGGTAATAGATACAGGAACCATTAAACCTTGTTGATATTGACATGAAAGTGCAACCATGCTGTGAACAAGGGCATATGATGCTGCGAGATTTGGTCCAGCAGCGTTTTGGATTTTGGTGCCGTGAGGAGTTATTGATGGGGCTTACTGGTGGTCGGTCTTGAACCATTGCCGTGGTGGTGTGACAGGCCTCTTAGGGAGGCGTGGGGATCTTGGAGGATTTCGTGGTGATGACCGCTAATTGCGTGCTTTATGGCTTGGGGGCCGGTCCCTAGCTGCTTTTGGGTTTTTATACTGGGATTACTATTCAGTCTGGGAAGTTCTTGATTGTTTGGTGCCAGGGATTGGTGATCTGGCTGATTTTGGTGCCTGGGATAGGTGATTTGGCCGATTTGCAGGACCGTCTGGGGTGGCATGGAGGAGGATGTGGCTTACACCACAGATGGGGTACATGATCGAGGGGATTTAGCTGCTGGAGTTGACTATGCGGTGGTGGATGGGTCTGGGGCCTTGTCTGGACACTTCTTGAAAGGTGGGGGGCCTGTGGTCTTCTCTGGGCACGTGGAAGCGCAGGACAGGGATGGGCATCATTTTGAATTACCTACCTTTGCCAGGATGCCTATTCCTCGAACAGGGGATGCTGCGAATGCTGACTCACATAAATATTCTGCGAAGAGGGTCAAAGAACGGAAGAGAAGGGATAAGTTAGTGCTGGGGGTGGATGTTACGATGGAAGAGGCGGAGGATTTTACTAACACAGCTGTGGTTGGCCATGTTTGGGGCAAAAGACTTGGTCGCGGTTTCCTTCAGCGTTGGGCGGCTGAGCAGTGGAAGGATTTAGTATCTTCAGCCCCTGAAATCCGGGTGTTGATGAAGGGATGGTTTTCTTTCATTCTACTGAACAAAGGGGAGGTTGATGCAGTCTTAAGTTGACATTGGTCGATGTTGGGCGTCCCTATCATTCTGAAAAGCTGGACCCCCCTTTTTCGACTCAAAGACGGAGAAAATTGATGCAGAACCGCTGTGGGTGAAGCTCCCTGGGTTCCCCATGCATCTGTGGAATGAAACTCGTTTTGTAGAGATTGGGAATTTTCTAGGTGAATATGTGTGTTCTGATCACTCCCATATTGTGAATGGCATTTACACGGTGGTAAAGATTATGTTAAAAATCGATCTTCGGTTGGGGCTCTCTGCTGAGATTAATGTACAATCCAAGGATGGGGACTTCGTTCAACTTCTGGATTATGTGGGTGTGCCGTTTAGGTGCCATCGCTGCCACGCTCATGGACATATGGTAGCCAGCTGCCCATTACCGTTTCGGGCGAGTAAGCCATTGGTCGATGAAGGAGGTGAAGAATGCGCTGATACTAAGTTGCCGGTGAATCCTCAGGCGGTGGTGGATGATGGTAGTGGGCCAGCTTTTGAAAGTGGGGTGGGCTATGAATCTGTGGTATCTTCCGACAATCGCGGGATACATGGAGCAGAGGAAATTTTGCCTCCTCTGGTGAACGAAGGAATGGAGACTTTGGGGTGTGCGGACTCAGTTGATGTGGGGGCCTCATTTACCGCGACTCCATTGACTAGGACCACCTCCAGCGTGCTAAGGGAGATGTCCATTAAACGACGGGGTTCTTCTGCAAATTCCCAGGGTATGTCTCATTTCATTCCACCTGCTGATTCCTTATTTGCTGTCTCTGATGATTTGGGGGGGGATAGTCAGGGGCCTCCTCCTCTAGACTGTACCGATTTACAATGTCCTGTAGATCCTTGTCGGTTGTCTGATGCGGATTGTGTATACACGCCATCCATTGTAGCCACCAAACTCTCCATCAGTTCTGAGGGTCGAAGTATCCGATATGCTCTTAGAAATAGGGAGATTGCTGTTGACGGATCAGGGGGGAAGGGACTTCCTGAATTAGCTTATAGTGCTGGGGGAAAGAGTCGGGGACGAAAATCCCATTTGTCAAAAGCTCAAGATCGGGTTAAGGTAGATTTAGTGATGGGCACACAAACTTCAATTGAGTGGGCACTTAGAGCAGCGAAAGCTCTGGATGGGGGTTTCTTATGAAAATAATGTCCTTCAACTGTCGTGGGTTGGCGAGTCCCATTAAAAAATCGTCCTTTAGGAGGTTGGTGGACTTAAATCAACCGGATGTTTTACTGTTGCAAGAAACTTTGGGTGGCAGTGAGGATGTTGTTCGGACTTTAGAGTCTTTGCTTCCAGGATGGAAGTTTGTAGGAGTGGATGCACGGGGGCGCTCTGGAGGGCTGGCCTCGGGGTGGAAGGTGAAGAGTTGCAGATATGATAGTTCATGGGGTATCTATTCTGGTATCGGTTTGGATGTTTGGGATGCTGAGATTGGCAGGTTGATCACGGTTCTCAATATCTACGGGCCCTATTCAAACAGGGTTGGATTCTGGGACTCCTTGTTAAGTATGAATCTTTTTGATGGCAGGGATGTGATTTTGGGAGGGGACTTAAATCTTTCTCTGGGGCCTTCTAAAGTGTGGGGGCCTTGGGCTGCCCTGGATTCATTGGCAAATTTTTTCATTCAAGCCTTCGCCAGGAAGGATCTACTTGACATTCTACCAACCAAGTTATCTCCAACTTGGAGGAATAAGAGAGCTGGGGACCAAAGGGTGGCTAAAAGACTGGATAGGTTTCTGGTGGCCGATGTGTTGGCACTGGGGGTTGATGTTGTCAGGCAGTGGGTAGGGTCGGGTGGGGTATCCGACCACTGCCCAATTTTCCTGGAGTTTAGAGGCAGAAGTAAAAAACCCCCAAGTCCTTTCAAATTCAATCCTTGCTGGCTGAAGGAGGAGGATTATCTTAAACTGGTTCAGGATCTGTGGGTTCATCGACCTCTAGATTCACAGGAGCATGCGGGTGCACACTTTCAACACAATCTTAAGCGAATTAAAGAGGCCACTATCCTATGGGCTCATGAAAAAAGGGTGAAAGATGAACAGAACCTGCGGGCTGCTGAGTTGAATATTGATAAACTTCTAAACTGTCAGGGATTGGGCTACATGGATGATCAGCAGAAAGGTGAGTTGATGGAATGGGAACGTCGCAGGAATGTGATTCTGGGTGAGAGAGAAGAGATGTGGAGATTGAAAAGTAGGGCGATATGGCTGCAGTGCGGTGATGAGAACACAAAATTTTTCCAAGCATATGCAAAAGGGAGAAAATCCACAAACTCTATTTGGGAACTATCTTCTGCTGATGGGGAAATGGTCACCAGTTTTGATGGTTTGGCAGAGTTGGGTGTTAGACACTTCGGAGATTTATTCACTGCACAACCGGGGGCCTCTATTGCTGAAGTTATACGTGTGACTCAGCTTTTCCCTCGTTTTGTGGGGGAGGAAGAAAATAGACTGTTGATGGAGGAAGTGTTGCCGAATGAGCTCTCGCTGGTAATGCATTCCTTTCAGAAAGATAAAAGCCCTGGGCCAGATGGCTGGCCTATAGAATTCTTCTTGGGATTCTATGACTTCTTCGGAGAGGAATTACTGAATGTGGTGGAAGAATCTCGAAAGGCTGGGTTTGTACATGGCCCTTTTAACTCTACCTTTATTGCTCTTATTCCAAAGGCGGACAAGCCTGACAGCTTTGATGAATTCAGACCTATCTCTCTTTGCAATTGTATCTATAAGATCATCTCTAAGGTTATGGCAAGGAGACTCAAGAATATTTTGTCTCAGCATATCTCTTGTGAGCAATTTGGTTTCTTGGAGGATCGACAAATTCATGAGGCCATCGGTGTTGCACAGGAAGGATTACACACTCTGAAAGTGCAGAAACAGAAGGGGGCTGTGATTAAGATTGATCTCTCGAAAGCATTTGATAGGGTTAGTTGGCTCTATATCCGGATGCTTCTAACTCACCTGGGTTTCTGCTACGAATTTATCAGATGGATTATGGCCTGTATCACTACGGTCAGCTTTGCTGTACTGATCAATGGTTCTGCTAGTCCATTCTTCCAAGCAGGACGGGGCCTACGACAGGGATGCCCACTCTCTCCGCTGCTGTTTCTCCTTGTTGCTGAAGGCCTTAGTTGTTTTATACTGAAAGCAAAAGCTGATGGTTCCTTCCGAGGCATATCCATTTCATAGGTATTGTATATTACACATCTCCTTTTTGTTGATGACATTCTGATATTTTGTGATGGCACAAGACAGGATATTGATAAGGTGGTTGAAGGTCTCAATTTAGTGCAAGTAGCAGCGGGTATGTTAGTGAATATTGACAAGTCTTCAATCACATGTTCCCATTTAACCGAGCAGGAGATTCTTAGTATGGCACTCAGACTACCTTACAGGACATTGGATATTGATGATGGATTAAAGTACCTGGGCTTTCACTTGAAACCAAATGCATTTCTGAAGGCAGATTGGTACTGGTTATTAGCTAAATTAGAACAGCGCCTACATGGATGGAGTCATAAATGGCTCTCTTGGGCTGGGAGGCTGGTTCTGATTAAATCAGTTTTGGAAGCTATTCCGGTGTATTGGCTGTCTCTTGCTTGGATACCCAAAGGTGTATTGGAGCAGATCCGTCGGCTGTGTTTTACTTTTCTTTGGAAGGGTAAGTGTGACAAACGAGCGTTGGTGTGGGTCAGATGGGAAAAAATTGCGGTCCCAAAGGCACTGGGAGGATGGGGGTTAAAGAATATTTTTCTGTTTGCAAAAGCCTTGGGGGCCAAGGTGTCGTGGCGACTTATTCATACTCAGAGTCTCTGGACTAGAGTGGTATATCATAAATATATTGCACCTCTCACTCTACTCGATTGGATCAGGCTGGGAAATAAGACGAGGGCAAATTGCTCTGTGGTTTGGAAAGCGGTGGTGCAGCATTTCCATTTGGTAGGATCTGGATTAGTGTGGCGGATTGGAAATGGGCGCCCTATTCGTATAGAACTGGACCCTTGGGTTGGCTGTAGGGGAGGACATGTCCTTCATATGGAATTGAGGAATTTTTTGGCAGCTAGAGGTTGTCATTTCCTGGCTGATATAGGGGATCCGGGATCATCTACTCTCTGGCATCAGGGGTGGATATCTGCACAGCGACTTGAGATCCCTGGGGAAATGCATGGGGCGTGGGAGGATTTTCTTCGGATATTAAGACAATCGAATATACGACTGACAAATAGGATTGATGAACTTATCTGGGATCATCATCCCACAGGAATATACTCCCCAAAGAATGGATATATACTGCTGAATGTGGATGTACATAACAGGGGATTGGTGTGGTGGTGGAAATATCTGTGGAAGTTAAAGTGTCCAGGTAAAGCAAAAATACTCTTCTGGGCTATTCTGGAAAATAAGGCTCCAACCTGGGACATTCTGCAAAAACGTTTCATCCTGGGTCCGGGGATCTGTCCACTTTGTAGGGATGCGGAAGAGACTATTTCTCATCTTTTTGTAAACTGTCGGTATTCTCAGGCGGTTTGGGCTGATGTTTGCAATTTTCTGGATCTCAATGTGCGGTGGCAGGGCGAGAGTGTTCATGAAGCGTTCCAATTGTGGTGGGCATTTCATAAGAACACATCCATCCGGGCTTTCCCTTGTATTTTCGCCTGGGGCATCTGGATTACCAGAAATAAGATCATCTTTCAAGATTGCAGGGTTCCGATGGAGATAGTAGTGGCACAAGTTGTGGCAGTTATTCAACACTTCAAGGCACCTGTCCAAGTGATTAAAACTCGACCCGTGTGTGTGGAATTTATTGATAAATCCATGCCGTGGGCTTATTTTGATGGAGCTTCAATAGACCATCAAACGACGTGTGGAGGGGGGGGAGTCCTTTTCAAATCCAAGACCCATTACTTTCATCTTGTGGCTGGTTTGGGGAGGGGCACAAATAACTATGCTGAACTTATGTCTCTTAGGCTGCTGATGTTATTTGCACTTGAACAAGGTTGTCTATCTCTACAGATTTTTGGCGACTCCATGTTAGTTATCGAATGGGCAAAGGAAATCACACACTGTTATGTGATGGTTCTCTTACCTATCCTGGAGGAGGTGATCCGGTTAAAGCAGTCATTTAATCAAATTACTTTTACACATGTCTACAGGGAGAGGAATGGGATGGCTGATCTGCTTTCCAAAGAAGCGACGCAGCAGCAATTAGCATTAGGCACTTGGAGGATTACTATACACTCACCAGAGGGCACTTACAGTTTTTATCACAGACCTTTTCATGAAGATATGGAGGCCCAGAATTGAGCAATAGTACTGCTTCTGTTGACCAGCGTTGGACACTCTCTCACATCTCTGGTACAGTATATTGTTTATATATAATTGGATAAGCGGGCTGTATGGACAGCCGAAACCATTGTATTGTTTTATGACGAACAGCGATGGACACTTTCGCAAATTTCTGTGACAGCATTTGTTTATATGTATTGGATATATGCAGATTATGGACAGCCGTATCCTTTGTTTTGGTTTCTGTTTGGGACATCATATATGATGTTAATATCGGACAGTAAATATGTGATAATGTAGGGATCTCAGTGATTCTCTTACATGTGCAGAATGTAATTTTGTTCATTTTTGAAATAAAATTACGATTTTTTTCAAGGAAAAAAAAGGAAGTACAATTTGCGGGCAACACAGCCTAGAGGAGGGGTAAAATATGTCCAAGTGAGCAAATAAGGTGTGCTAGATAGGGTACAAAGCCCTTTACAAAGTGCTATCACCTTTTACATGGCAAATAAATGAGTGTGGTCATGCGTCCAAGTGATTAGCCCCCCAAGGGCACCAACCCCTATAGGGCGAGCACCTCCTGGAGGTGGAAATCAATCGGACCATCCATGACATGATTAGGGGTATTTAGCCCCAAATCAATGCTCTACATGTCCACTTGGCCTTTACATCAAAATTTCTAACACCTCGCTCTGGTAGACATGACTTGGAACGCTGCAGATACTCTGAGGTGTAACATCTATGATCTCCACAGGATGAGAAAAACCCTTCTTATGATCTGACCTTTCAACCGTGATCCTCACCACCTTGTATAAAATTGCTCGATCAAAGATAATTTCAGAACCTAGACCCAGAGATTTTGGAGCTCTAAGAATTCCTTCCCTAGCTGTTGAAACCTGCTTGTAACTGACTGCACCCTATTTATCCTTTTCCTTCACCCATTTCTTCTTATCTAGAGGAAGATCACAGTCTTGAACCAAATGCCTTGCACTGAAGACATCGCACATATTTGAATGGCACACGTTAGAAATTCAATTCTTTATGGAGAAACTTCCTTTCTGTGAAGTCATGTCTGAAGCCAAACTTTCCTTCAAGTCAATGCCCACTATAACCCTAGCAATAGTCAGATTACCTGATGGGCCAAAGAATTACAACAATATTGTTGAACTCCTAAACCTTACATTAATTTATCAATCCAAGAATGTGCTATCTTTATGAGGTACTGTGCACTATGTATGCAACTACAGGAGTATAATCTGAATTACGAGTTGATGAAATGAAATGGATGCAATCTAATGTTTTACTTGAACAATCTGTTAACTTCTTGTCTTAAAGCAATTTGTTCATAACTTTCAACCCTATTCCATGAGAGGAAACAAGAGATTTATAGGGTTACTGGTTGCTGCTATAGGGCTGAATCAACAAAGGAAGTTTTATGGTCAAAGAGATGATGTGTTCCGTGTTCAACCTCTTACATCATCATATATCATAGGTTGACTATGAATTTATGCTTGAAGTAAAGGATTTAATAAAGCTGCTAAATCAATGATGAAATGTACAAAATTTGAATTAAAAGAAATGCCCAACCTTGAGTTCTCAACCTAACTAGCCACCCACAGGGTGGTGATCTTACCTCCAAATCCCAAGTCAAGAAATAAGGGATACAGAAGGTGGTTGTTACTTTTCTTATAGACAAACATCTAGCATGATAAGTTCATTCTATCAATGGTATATAGTTTAATAATGATTATATTCAACCCATAGGATGTAAACCAGCGTACTGGACACTATAATTGTAAAGGTTGCAAGTTCTAGTTGAAATGGTTAAAGAAAGAAATGCAAGGATTTATAAGACTGCTGAATTATTATCATAAAACCTAAGCTGCACAAAATGTGGAAACGTGACCCCACCAAAATGGGTACGTCAGGGGAAAATCGATATATAAAAAATACAATATATATATATATATATATATATATAACACAATATCTTGCGAGAAAATGAGAATGATACACATAAATAACATTTTAAAAGGAAACCCATGTCTATATTAATTGTCATAGATGATTACATGATACAAAATCCTATAGCTTGGTGATCTAAACTAATGCCAATCCTGTACCCTCATACATGATAGAATCCAGTGGAAATGCTACAATCCTACCAACCCTGAAATCCTGAAAACTGTAAGTCTGTTGAATTCTGAATGGGATATGAAATTCTACTTTTTCCATATGAAGTTCGATGAGGTTAGAACTTAGAACCACTCTCAAACATCCTGAAACCCCTGAAACAATTAATGGTAATGTTAAGAATTTAAGTAAAAGTGACATTCTCCTCTATCTTACCTTTCTATCCTTGACATTCTCCTTTATCTTACCTTTCCATCCTTTTACTTTAAGAATTTAACATGACCATTAATTTCCTTTATCTTACCTTTCCATCCTTTCACTTTAAGAATTTAACATGACCATTAATTACAAGGTGCATAGCCCCTGCATTAGCATCCATGGTTCCACATCTCAGCTAAAACTTGTTAGAAACTTTGCAAAATTTGGCTGTAACGGTATGGAAACGCCGTCGGCTGTACTGTACGGCGTTTCCAAATCGTGAAATGTCGTACGGTACAGCAGGCAGCATTTCCATGCATTTCTGGTACTAGTATGACCCTTTGGGTGGCGTTTCCTGCAACAGAGCATAAAACAGAACACTACAGGAAACTGAAACCACAGTAATAAAGAGTGCAGCAAACGGAACACTACAGCTATAAGGGTTCCTTGCTTTGCCTTGAGTAGGGTCCTTATTCAAGGTAATCACAGAAACCTTAAGTCAATCAACAAATACTCAGATCTTGCAAAACGAGTGCTTTTTATTCAAAAACTCAAAACATAACAGCAATATTGTCTCTATTAAAATTTGAATGGACTTGTGAAATTTGTTTCACAACAATCAGAATGAGGGATTAATCCTTCTCTTCATTATATTCTTATTTATAATGAAAAACTCTAACTAGATCTTCAATATATCTTTGATTGAAGAATATTGTCTCTTTGATTCCTATAATCATGCAACTTGGTTTCAAGGAACTTGTTTTATTCCTCCTACAATTTGAATGCCTCAATCGGCTAATCGAATGAGGATCATGATTGTTTGGTTGCCTTAAGTGCTTAACATCCTCTAAGATTTGAAAGGGAACAGGCTATTCATGTTTTCCTCATGTGGAATAGGCTATTCATTTTTTGAGATTAGTCCACTAAGGTGCCAAAGATTCGACCTGTTCACATTCATCATTAGTCCTGTTATCACCAATCTTGTAGTTGCCCCTACAGATGGATCCAAGGTGGATGGTAGAGGGGACAAGCAACTAAAGTGGTGAACCAAGAGAGCCCTAGTTCCCAAATGAATGGTTGTCACGCCAACCAAGGCACTCTTCGCTTCTGCTACCAAAGCCAAGGTAGCAAGGGGGAGACCCAGATCTACTCCCGACAGGAGAGATCAACCCAATCACCAGATCAAATCAACCAAATGAAGTATGTAAGGTGATAGGTATGGAACCCTAGAATTGAGGAATTAGGACCACTGTGGAGGCTTAGGAAAGATGTGAAATGATAGGGATGGATAACACACAGTGATTCTATGATTAAGTATGTATCCAGGATTTAAGTGCTAGTTTGAAATGATCAAATTCAGCTGCCTTGGGAAACGTGACCCTTAAAACATGGAAAGTGACCCAGAGAGAGAATTTGAGGTTAGGGCTTTCTAGCACAGCTTGTGAGATGCATACGACAGTGTTAAAACCAACAAGCTCGGGAAAATGACCCAACAGACAGGTAAACCAAACAGTCCAGGAAAGTCGTGAGGGCTTGAGGAGATAAGTGCCTTGGGGTTTGGGCCTATGGAGTCATCCAGGTAAGACGTTTTTTGAGAACCCACTTTGCAATTTGCCCGATCTACAATACCCAGAAATGGTTTGCCAGTAAACCAAGTCTATTGACCCAGGGAATTTTCAGAAGATTTTGACTTAGGGTTTTAAAATAAAATGACGGATGGATAAACTAATGGAATGAGAAACTTACCTTGAGATCATACCTGAGTGATGGAAGTGCTTGCCATGTTGTTGAGGAATGCTCCCGCAGAGATCAAATGAGAAATCTTTGATTTTTCTTGCCACAATGAGATGCCCTAGCTCCACACGTGCGCCCTCCTTTTCCTGTCAAACCAAGGAAATCGATTCAATTAGAATGATCAAGAATGGAGGAAATACAAGCAAATAGCAATGATAACATGAAGTAGAAGGTACTAAGACAGTAATACTCCCTGTTACCGACGAAGAAACCCAAAGAAGAGGCAGGGAGAGTCTTCCCCTACCAATGCGTCCTCCTTGAACCAATTCGGCCTCTACCTGTAGATGAGAAAAACGTGGAACAAAATGATAGCAAGATAATCTCCAATAACCCAGTGCAAAGGAAGAACAAACAGTTGAACTCCAAAAGCATTCACCACCACAAGACAAGTAGATGCAATAATAATTTTCTATTCCAATAATCCAGAGCCAAAAGTCCCTTTACAATGAGAAGCCCTCTCCTTTAAATAGGATGGAGAGATACCAAAACCCTAACCACCTTTTGAATGGATGGCTAAGATTAAAAGATCAAAGTGATCTAATCAATGGTTGAGATGAGCTCAACATAAAGTACATGGATCAACAATAAAATATAATACATCAATGGACCAAATCGCCCTAGGAGAGGGGGTCCCATCAAATGTGAATGATAAAACATAACAACTAGCTCATGGTGGGTCTAGGGGGTCATGACTTGCCTCCCTAGTGTGTCCCCATGGCACAATATCAATAAATAACTATCACAAGCACCAAATCGTGCCTCTCTGGGAAAGTCGTGAGCCTTAGGAGGCTCAAGAAAACCATAAAAAGTGCCGCAGAGATGGATGTGGGCCCCACTGACAGCTGAAACTGCTGGAGAAGGGCTGGAAGACATCACCCTCATCATCAAACATCATCCCATGCCATTTCCTTGCCTCAGTAACTCAAATCGAATTCCTCTGTAGCCATTTTTACCATTTTTAATCTGCATCGGGAAATGTGAACATGCCAAAACTGCCTCCTGGAGTGCCTGCGCTGTCAAGGTGAGCCCGCCAGGCTCTCTAGGAAGGGGGTAATATGGTAATAACAAGTGGTTGGACCACCCCCTCCAGATACAGCGCCCTAGGTGAACTGATCAAATCCTATCTCTGCTCTGACAGGCCATCTGATATGGCAAAACTGCACCCAGATGGCAAATTGAGGCCAAAAATCACTGTAACTGCCCGAAACTGAAAACAGACTGTCTCATTGGACTCAAAGAGCCCAAAACCATCTAATGTGTATACTCATACACCATATGGATCTCTGCATGATCCAATAAAATATCCAATATGCCAGACAGATAAATAATAATAATCTATAAAAGTGTTGAAAAACACAAATCATCATCATAAACCTGTAACCATTGCATAGAACCATTTGGTGACCTGTAATAGACCATTTAACATGTATCTGCATCATCCGAGGTCTATCCACCTCATGTCCTGTGGTTGACTTTGGTCAAACTAGGTTTGACCAAGTCAACATGACCAATAATATAACCCAAGCTGTCATCAAACTGCTGCAAGTGTCAAAGGTTAAAGCATGCTCTACAACTCATTCAAGTAACAATTATAAAAAGAAGTAATAATTTCTCTGGCGATCTAATAACCAATTAATACGAGTTTTAAATATTATTTATGACTCAGACAAGACTTTCAAGACCATACTCACTTCCTAGTTGTGATCATTTTGCTAGTGAAGGGTGAAGGTTAAAATTGAATAGGCTAGGCCAAGGGATGACTACTAACTTGTCATTGTGACACTTCGGAAATGGAAAGGGAATACACACTCTAGCATATGCTGGATGAACAATAACACGGGGGATGGCAGTGTCTCACAAATGGGTAAGTTGTTTCAGAGGTGCTTATTCACCTTAGCAGATGCTCATAATCCATGTCAATACAAATGAGGCCAGCAATTGTTTAGATATAGAGTTTAAGAACCATTGCTTTTTGGGCCTTTGAGTTTCCATAACCTTTGATCTATGTGTGTTTAGAAACACATTGCATAGATTTACATTTATTTAAGGCTTTCATTTCACATTTCATATTTATAGCCAATTTCATTAGGCTTGCCTTGCATTCTCGTGTGTTCAGAAACACTTGTTACATGAATGAGCTTATTTCACAAGATATACATTTGATTTCCAAAGCCAGTTTCATTTGGCTTGCCTTTCGTTCACGAGTGTTGAAAAACACTTTCAAGAACGGGCTTTCACATAAGATATACATTTCATTTCCATATATTATATTGATGGTGGTACTATCTGTTTCACGTTTAGCCAACACAACCTAGGCAACTCAGAGTCGAGACACAATAAACAAGGGGAGGCTCATCCAACAAAGAGGCTAAAGTGGGGGAAGGTCCTCCATGCCACTAGTCAAGTAGCAAGTCAGGGTAATAATGGAAGGTAATGGATGGGTGGAGACAATGAATAGTGATACCAACACTAGCAAGCTAAAAGATGGTGAGAATGATCACCTTTATTCTCCCCAAGGAGGGTAAAAACCGATGAGTATAAATCAATAACTTCTAAGTTTGAGTAGGGACAATATACATAATATAAAGATACAACCAGGTCCACATATCTATATGATGATCACGAGATCATGACACTAAATGCTAAGACATGTCACAAGAATGAGTATAAGAGCAATATAACCAAAACACAAGAATATACCTGCTGAGTCATATACCTGAATGCACACAATTTGAACCATCATCTGTCCACTGAAACTCTGTTGCTGCATCTCTGGGCAATACTGACTGCTCTGTAAATGGCTAAATGGCTACATTAGTCCTCTCTCTGAGTGTCCTGAAACTCAGTCATGGCATGGGGAATAAAATTGCTGTCCATGATATAATAATGATCCATAATAGATGCTCATCTCGGCATCTCAATGCAAGGGAACTGGCTGAAAAGTGTACTGGAGTCTGAAAAATAGTGTATGGTCGCTCGGCTACTATATATGTGATAACAAGTCCATAGCTTCAAAAAATGAATAAGTCATTCAAAAAACCATGTTTAAGCCAAAGAATATCACATTAACTTTGAAAACTCAAGCAATGTTAAAAGTAAGAAATGCATAACCCAAATATCTCATATTTATCATAATCTTAAGAGTTTCATGAGAGCTTTAGTCTTTTAGGGCATAAAATATATCACATAAGTTTAATTATGGCCCTTTAAATCATACAATCTAATGGCCCATCATTACCGGTTTTCACAAAGTTTGTATCCACGTCAATGAAGGATTCCAATGCATTTTTTATATCCTTAAACATCTCAATGGACTAGAAATTGGTAGGGAAACCCAAGAACTTTATCCGCACTGGCATAATGTTCATTTTTTCTGTATGCGGATCAAAAAATGGTGTCTAGGGCTTGAGAAAAAGCATAGAAATCCCCCATTTGCAGCATGATTCCAGGACCTTCCTCACATTTTCTTCAAACTTGAAGGTGAACCCCATCCATCCATGGACCAGAACATAAAATTTCAGCAAGTAACCCAGGATCAATTCCCAGAATTCTTTCAACCATAGTCTCAAGTTAACTTCACCCATGTGCCAACCCTAGAAGCGACCAACCAAAGTGTTTGAACCTTGAAGCTAAGGTAAATACCTCATTCATCTTTATGTCGTCACCTAATATTAGCTTCATCCGAGGTGCTTTTTGCTTGATGCACACTTTTTTCTAGTTTTCCCTTTTCTGATGCACCACCCGAACTTGGCTCCAATATTATTGAATTGGGCAAACACTGAACATGCACAGTACCGGTTACCTTCACCTTCTGGAAAACACTCTTTGAAAGGATACTCTTACCATCACAAGCAACCTCTTGCAAACATTGACTAGAATCTTGAGACAGTCGAGGTACCCTCTCGACAGAACTATCAGCATGCAAAGACTTGGGATTACAAGCAAGATTTTGAGTAGCTTTTGAAAGTTTCTCTATAACCCGACCTACACCACATCCCAAATCCAGAAAAACCTTTGAAGCCCAAAAGCCTATAACAGACGATGGCACCCTTTTGCTTGATAGACCCAAGATTCAAATGCATTGGAAACCTAGAAATGAGCTGAGAAACTTCCAGACAAGATCGATTAGAGGGAATGCAGAGAGATTGGAATGCGAGAGTTCCGATGTTTAGTACCAAAAGTGGAGTGATGCTTTTACTCTTGACTGCAATCGCACATGCTTTGCCAATACATTGCCCAGTGAGACTGATGCCAAATTATCTGTCCCAAGACAAGCTCCATTGCCCTTAAAGTCAGATATGTCAGCAGCCAATACAACCACTTGATCCACTTCACCTCATTTTCCAAAGTCACCAATGGTCCTGATAATAACCCCAAAGAGCTAGAAGTATATGAATGTAGGCAAAAACCATGCGAGGTCCCATAAGAGACTGGTGAAGATAAAATATGATGGCCTTCATAGGGGTCTAGAGTATAGTTGACTAGATGCAGTGTTAAATTAATGTAACTTCAAAGAATATTCTACTTGTACTTTATTACTGTAACTCCGTCGGGGATGTTTTACCTCCGTTCGGAGATGTCATTATTATATTTGGTCATGTAAAAGTCATGAGGTAAAGCCTCCATTGTAATTCGGGTCGTTAGTACCCTAAAGAGTGTAATATAATATTATTTGAGTCTTTCTAGGAGAGGTCGGCCCAGTCAGTTAAAGTGAGGCCGACCTAGCTGGGATAAAAGTCAAATAAAAGGTAAAGTATAAATAGAGAGTGAGTTCCTCTCATTTGTACCATTCATTCACTTGTGCATTGCGCATTAGAGGAGAGAGAGATATCTGCGAAGGAGGAGGAGGATTGGCTTGGGTCTAGAGTTTGGGTTTGTCTCTCTTATTTGTGAGACCTATTTTGGGCATTGTACTTTGATCATCTATATTGAGTAAGTTCTTGCTGGGTTTTCTTCCCCTTGAGGGTTTCCCAGGGTATATTGTTTTGTGCTTTGTGATTGTGTATCTTTCAGAGATCCTTATTATGCTGCTATTGAGAATAATGTATTGAATGCTAATGCAATTGGAATCTAGTCTATAGTAGCATATAATCTTAACATGGTATCAGAGCTAGCCTGAAAAGAGCAACTTTCACAAGGTAAGACTCTCTCTCTCTCCGAAGTGAAAAATTAGGGCTTCTCACAGAAGTGAAATTTTTGAGTGCAATTGGCATAGGGAAGTGCGCCTCTCCAAGATCGAAATTTTGGTACCAAGATCGAAGTTTTTCAGTGGGTGAAACTCCCGGAAAGTCAAACCCTAGTTTGACTCTGGACCAGAAAAACTAGAAAACCAGAAAACCAGAGAAAGCCAGAAACTGCAGATTAGAATTTCGCAAGTCAATTTTCAAGGGTGAAATTTTGGAATCTTCAGAAACCAAGTGTACCAGCATACTCGCCTCAATCAAGCGCATCTTTTGGTGAGTTCAGTTTTTGATTTTGAGAAACTTTAATTTTTGGTTATTCTTTGCTCTTCGGGATAAGATGGCCCCAAGCACTAAGCTTGATGACAAGTTGGAAGGCATAGAGAACTTCCGTGCTTGGAAGTATAGGATTGGACTCATTCTAGAAGAGAATGATCTTTCAAATTTTGTTAAAGAAGATGTACTAGAACCCGCAGAAGCTGAAGCCAAAGAAAGAAAAGAAGAATGCAAGAAGAAGAGCAATAAAAGACATCATGCTCAAGAAGAAGAAGAAGAACCTCCCAGGAAGCAAGCAAAGGAAGAAGTAGAAGAATATGTTTTATTCTTTGCTCTCTCTAGGTCCGTGACACCTGGAAATGACACATGGTTAATTGATAGTGGTGCTCTCTCCAGTTTAGAAGAAAAGAACTCCCCTCAGAAGGTATCATTAGGAGATGATTACCAATACTCTATTGAGGGAATAGGAGAAGCCACCTACAAGGTTGATTCAGGAACCCCGATGAAGATGAAGGATGTGTTATATGTACCAGGCCTAAAGAAGAACCTGCTTTCTATCTCAGCTTTAGATAAGAAAGGGTTTAGGGTTGCCTTATAGATGGAGAAGTTCTCATGTGGCCCAAAGGAAAATCTATAGAAGATGCGGTTGTTATTTGGAATAGAAGAAGGAGGTCTATATAAACTAAGAGGTCACTTAGAAGCACCTTAATTCATGATACTACAAATGTATGTGATCTATGATCAACATTATAGATCATAAGCAAAAAAGACACAGGACCTCAGAATCAGATGATGGAGTAGAGCTCACCATCAGACATTCCAGTAATCCCTGTAAGGAGACTAGGATCAAAAGAGATCCTACCAAACAAACAAAGATAAGTATTTGAATTGTCATTTTATCAATTTGTTTAAATGATATTGTTCAGTTGTATACATGTTTATATTCCCAGAAGTATAGTATGCATGATAGAACATTTGCATTAATATGTGATGGGTAAGTAGCCTATGGTTCTATACAACATTCCATTGCTACTTATCTAGTGTGAAACCTCTTTGCTGACATATTGGGAGTAGTGCATGCTCTTAATAATGTTCTGGTAGAGATGGAAGGCATCTAGAAAGTTACCATATGAATGTGGGATATGGATGAATGTTGTGCTATTGGCTAAAGATAGCATTATGACATGTGACCTATGTTTTTATGCATATGTTTTGGAAACTTCGAAATGTTTCTAACCATGCTACTAAATTTGACTTGTAGGAAGTATCGTACACGATCACCTACAAATGAAGAATGATGAGACTTGTTCCATAGAACAAGTGACGATGGTTCAACTATAAACAAGACTAATGAAATCAAGTAGAGGAAGTTGACTATGACAAGATGTTGCTCCAGTAGCCAGACTCATGGTGTAATCAAACTAGAAGAAGATATCGAGCAACCTCCAGGACTCAGAGAACCACATGTATGCAGATTGAAGAAGACTTTGTACGGGCTTAGAAGTCACCCATGGATAGAATGATGAGATCAAGGATCACCTAGAGTGATGAGACATCAACCTTTCCAACAAGGTTGAAGATAAGAAGCTCATAGATGGGTGCAAGAGAGAACTTGCAACAGAGTTCAAGATCTTGATATCCAGTGACTTAGAAAGATGAAATAAATGGATATACAAGATGGAAGTATTGTGGCTCGTGGATTCTCTCAAAAGGAAGGAATCGATTATGAAGAGACATTTGCTCCCGTAGTAAGGTACACTTCCATTAGAACCATCATGGCATTTGCAGCCACAATGAAGTGGAGAAGTTACTCCAGATGGATGTGAAAACAACTTTCCTGAATGGTGTCATTGAAGAAGTGGTGTCATTGAAGAAGAAGTGTACATAGAACAACCACAAGGTTTTGAGGTTGAAAACAAAGAGACGCATGTCTGTAAATTGAAGAAGGCTCTGTATGGGTTGAAGCAAGCTCCAAGAGCTTGGTATGGAAGAATTGATGGTTTTCTTCTTTGCCAGTGAGTCTGTCTATCTGTTGTATTCCCGATGTGTGTGTTGAAAGGTGCATTTCCTGATGAGGAGAGTGTGCTGAAGAATCCCGGTGATCAAATGTTGTAGCCTGCTATTTTTGCAATGTATTGTTTTGGTAATCTAGTCTATGGCCATTTGTGAGACAGATAAGATATGAAGACTATTAAAATTCCTCTCCAATGCTCTATGGATTGCAGTCTCTATGCCTAACAGGACAACATAATTGTTTGTGTTGTGCCCAAATCCTCTCTGAAAAGTGATAGTTTGATCCATATGTTTAAAAATCCCACCAGTGTAGCTTTGTCCATGATTGCCTTGTGAGGCCCAATCGCAGAAAACATGAGTGGAAGATCGATAAAAAGTCGAAGGCTGCCTAGCTTTGGAGTCTTTTTTCTTTAGCTGTAAACTGTTTCCAAGAGCGTATTTGAATATGTAGAATGCTGTTGTAGGGGATTCCATGGTGTTGTTGAAGATTCTATCGTTGTGAGTGATCCATATACTCCAACTTCAAACTAGCCAATTCCCAAAACTCAAAAAGAGGTAAGGAGTTTTCTTGGCCTTGTTGGTCACTATAGGATATTTATCGAGAATTTTACAAAATTTGTTGCACCTTTATTTGAATTATTGTCAAAATAGTTTTTTTGGGATGACTATTGTTAATGTGCTTTTGAATATCTTAGAGAAAATATTTCTGCTACGCCTATATTAAGGGGGCCTAAATGGTCTCTTCCATTCCACATCTCCACGAATGTCTCAAACACCGCTCTTGGGGTTGTCCTTTGGCAGAAAGAGAACCATATTTATTATGCCATTTACTATATTAGCAAAAATATTACCCTTGTTGAGTTGAATTATACCGTAACAGAAAAATAATTCTTGGAAGTTATACACTCTATCATAACAAGTTTATGAATTATATCATCGGTTATGAGGTCTTCATCCAGACCGACCATTCTACCATAAGAAATTTAATGAATAAATGAGTCACTAATGGTAGGATTACGAGATGGTTTTTGTTGCTGCAGGAATTCAATGTCACCAATGTGAATTGTCCTAGTAAGGAAAACTTAGTTGCATATTTCCTTTGTAGAATACAAAATGGAGGGTATATTGTTCCTGTAAATGATGTTTTTCTAGATGAGCATTTATTTGCAATATCTATTTAATCACCTTGGTTTGTAGATATTGCCAATTAATTGGCTACGGGAAAACTGCCTCAACAATTGTCATCCCGGGAGAAACAAAGGATGATCAAAACAAGAGCTACTTATTCATGGATCAATGGTGATCGTTTCCGCATAGGAGAAGATATCATCATTTGAAGGTGCATTAGAGAAGACGAAATGTTTGACATATTAGAGGCATGCCACGATGAACCATGCGGTGGACACTTTGCGGACAAGAGAACAACTTACAAGGTACTGCATTTAGGTTACTGTTGGCCCAACCTTTTTAAGGATGCCAACAAGTACGTGAAGAACTATGACAATTTCCAAAGAATGGGATGATCGGCGCAATCCAATGAAATGCCATTACATCCTCAAGTATTGATCGAACCATTTGAAAAATGGGCCTTGGATTTTGTTGGGTCCATCTCCCCAATGTCGAAGACGAAAAGGTATATTCTTTTATGTATTGATTACGTTACGAAATGGGTAGAGGCTAAGGCCTTATTTATGTTAGATTATGGTAACTTCGGGATGTCCTCCATGACTCAGATGTCTTGCATGGAGGTACATCAGTATCATAGGCATCAGGATGGGGTAGAGAGTGAGATGCACTCTACTCAGTGGCATGAGCCCAGTGGGGGCTGCATGCAGAGCTTCAGGGGAGATTGACCTATGCATGCATGAGTGTTGCATGACCTGCCAACATTCAGTGACTGCATGCAAAAGTGACCTTTTGCATGCATGCATGCAAAAGTGACTTTTTGCATGCACCGGGAATTAGGGTTTTGGCAAACCTAATACATTGGTGAGATTATTTATAGAGGTAGGGGGTCCCCAGATGGGGTTACTCAGTTTTATCATCAGAGAGAGATACTACCAGAGTGAGGGGGATGAATCTGTCCATGTGGGGCGACTTTCTGAGATAGAGAGGAGTTGTTGCAGGAGCTAGGAAGGTCAGATCTGAGCTAGATCAGTGACCTTCAGTTCCAGAGAGGCTAGATACCTGTTCCAGTGAGTTGAGAGAGCTCAACAATGAGATTACTGTGGAGATTGGAGGAGGCCGAGTTCTCTTGGAGGAGGACGTTTTTCCTGAGGGCAAAGGAGCTCATTGTGAGATGGATTGACCGATTAGGAGTCTATGACTTCGAGGATAGCCTTGCCTCGAGATTTGAGGAAGGTTAGGGACGATTGGAGCTCAGATCTGTTGAGATCCGGAGCAGTATGAGCATTTGACACCCAGAGGGGAGGGTGCACTTGTGCATGCAGAGAGGGTCGATTTCATTAGTGGGCAGTCTTCAGAGTGAGCAGATCAGAGCAGAGAGATCTAGAGAGGGAAGATCTATCAGAGGCACCGTCAGAGCACTCAGATCTAGATTGGTAGTTAGGGCATACTTCGTCATTGCATGCATCAGCTGGATGCATGCAAATTAGAGTTTGTCCTGGTCAGAGGGATTGAGTTACCGGCTGAGGTAATTCTGTATTGTACTGTCTTTTATACTTCTATATGCTCTGGGCTCGAGAGAGAAAATAGCCCCATAGTTAGCTGGTTTCTCTCGAAAGGGTTCCAGGGTACATCTGTTGTTTATGTATGATTGCATGTATATTGTTCAGTTGGTAAATGCAGATCTAGTTGTTTGAGTTCATATTAATGTTGTATTGATATCGAGACTCATACCGCTTGAGATCTCTAGGTGATCCAGAGGGAGTAGTGATCTTTGGATCTAATATATTTACAATTTATAGCTAATGAAAAATCAATGACATATTTTCTTTATGAAGATATTTTCACTTGCTTTGGTGTGCCTAGAGAGATTGTCACAGATCAAGGGACGAAATTTACCTCAAAGCTGATTAAGTCCATTAGTGAGCAGTACAAGATCAAGCATAGGAATTCTTCCCTGTACCATCCATAGGCCTGTTGGTTTTGGAGCCTGATTATATACTTGATTCAGAGATCTTGTTGTTTAGTCGTTCTTGTACCCCAGTTTTATATGTGAAGCCCCCGAAAGAATTTTTTTTGGGTTGTTTCTTGGTCTGTGGTTTTTTGGCCAAAGGTTTACGAGCCCGTGGTATTGGGTAGCATGTGGAATTTTCCCATGGTAATCCCTCTTTAAAAGGAAGGCATTGTATTGCGGTTGTGTAGTATTGTGAAAAAGATCTTTGCGATTGTGTGAGAGAGATTGCGAGGAAGTGAAGAGGAAGTTACAACGGATGTGTTGCGGATTGTATCCCTTCATTTGCTAGATAGATTAATAAAAGGGCTGGCAATTTCTCCGTGGACGTAGCCCATATTGGGTGAACCACGGATATTGGTGTCTCTCTTGTGTTTTGATCTTATATGTTTTATTTATGCATTCTATTTATTTTATTGCTCCGGGATCTTGTTTTTCTAACAAGGACAATGGACATGGAGAATCTACCAACAAGGTACTAGAAGCTATTTTGACGAAGACAGTGCAAATCCACCATAAAGATTGGGCTAATGGGATTACAGAACCACTTGGCGAAACACTGTTGGGTTCACCCCATATGAGGTGGTTTACGACAAACAAGTCCTTCTCCCCATAGAATTCTAGATCAAAACTTTCAAAACTACAGTCCAGCCAGGAATGGATTTGACAGATGCAAAACAACAAAGGATATTGCAGCTGAACGAGTTAGATGAGATTAGACAAGATGCTATCCAACAGAATATTTTGGTTCAACATCAAAGGATGAAATGGCACGATAAATTTATCAAGAAGAAGCAATTCCATCCAGGAGATTGAGCTCTCCTCTTTGATTTAAAGTTCAAAAATTTCAAAGAGAAGCTGACTACTCGTTGATTGGGGCATTATGAGGTAGACACTGTCTTTGAGAATGTATTAGTTATAATTAAATCTATCGATGAAGAACATGTCTCTTTTCTTGTGAATGGGCATAGGTTGAGGTTGTACCATAAAACAATGTCCAAGGTAGAATTTGTTGCAGCCATGGTTCAGAAAGAAGAGATGGAAGTGGTAAGAGAGGGAGGTTATCTTCCTACCCTTACTCCTCCTTGAATTCTTCCTCTTGCACTTCAATAAAACATAAAAAAAAGGTGAAAAAAAGTTAAAAGAAAAAAACATAATAAAAAGTAAAGATAAAAATAATCCCAACTATGAAAGCCACTTTTGTGGTGTAGCTAGGCATGGATTCTGCTTGAAAACCAGGTGACTGGCAGGCAAAATTTGACACTTTGCAGCAAGTTTTCATTTCTTTTGAAATCATGACTCCAAATCTTTGTTTTGTCTCATGTTAGATGATGGGGGATTCCTTAAGGTCCTCCTTCTAACGACCTTTTCCCATCGATTTCAACATATCATCTAGGACTAAAGGTTAGGGACTTTTGAAGTACCTTGAGGCTTGCATACATTAATGGCAGTTTCTCTCACCAGTAAACAATGGCAATACATTAATTTCCCCTGGTCACCGGATCTTGCAGGTGACTCAACTCCATCCCATCCATTCGTACCTTGCAGGATGTAGTTGGGTACCTTGATCCTCATTGACATCAAAGGTGTGGTCTTGCATTGGTTAACGACTTGCATTAGTGATCGGTAATCCAATGATTTCTCCTCATGCTCGACTTCAACACATTTATTCACATGTTGTAGAATTGCACGATCGAGTGGAACATGTGAAGACTTATGATCTTAGTTTAGATGCACAACAACTGTATTTTTCAGTTTGATTTAAGTTCTGAGTTAATGCATCAGATGTTCTTTTCAGCCTTTTCATTTCAATAAAAAGATCAGCAATATCTAACAGAATGCAGAGCATATCCTGATCCAGCACTGAATTTGAACAAATAACAACCTTGAATCAATAGATCAGCCAAAGGACAAACTTGGATATTCAACATATCAGATGGTACCCCGAGGTAATTTCACCTACATAGCAACTTCAGGGATGTAACCAGTTTCCCACAGGAATTACCTCATTCTGGACACTCAACGTAGCACTCAACAAAATAGTTAAACTAACAGAACACTTCATTCCGGTAACTTGATGCAGCACTTAGAAGAACAATTGTACTACTAGAACACTTCATATGCAATGAATAGCTTCACAACTTAGTCAACTTTTCTCATGTAGATGAACCAACATAGCAGACTATATCATCACTTTTCAGACCTCTGTTTAGACCAATTTTCAGACCTTTCTTGTATGGCTAATTTGCTTTCAACAGAATCTATGTTGATGATCAACCTTGTTTTTGTTTGTGTAGCTGTTAGACAAAAGGAGATGAATGTTGAAGGTCTGGAAATTAATGCAGCAGTGTTGCAGCAGCAGATTAGCAATGGTTTAGGGCTGGTTTAGGGCTTGTTAAGGTTCTAAATAGGGGACCGAGGACAGCTGTTCGAAGGTAAGGCAGAGGACAACCAAAGGAGGGAGGGCCAAGGTCATAAAAGAGGAAGGACGCTAGGGCACACAAATTATGCAGCTAGGGTTTTAGGGTAGGATTTAGGTTTTTTATTTTATGAAAATTTATGTACAAAACAGAAAATAAAATCCTAATTACAAAATAAACAAGCAAAATTAGCCTAAAATTAATATTTAATTAGGGTTTTTATGAATTTTTGATATTTTTAAATTTTTAGGGATTCCTACAATTTTGCCCTAGGGTTTCTAGGGACCAGAAAGGCAGGTCGAATTTATAGGAGGGAGGTCCAAAATTTTAGGGAGACCAAAAATTGATTTTTTAAAAGTTTTTTTAGGGTTTTTTTAAGGAATTTTTGATTTTTTAAAATATTTTAGGGCTTCCTAAAATTTCGCCCTAGGGTTTTATAGGGTTAAAAGGGCAGGCCGAATTTGTAGGAGAGAGGGCCGAATTTTAGGAAGGCCAAAAATTTGAAAAAAATAAATTTTTGATTTTCTAGGATTTTAGTCATAAAATTGCAGATCTAATTCTAACCCTAATTCTACCATGAAAATGCAAGTGAAATTTAATAAAAGTTGATAACTTAGGGTTTTAATGGATGTTACCTCAAACCCTAGCGTTAGAGGAAGGTGATAAGCCTTCCTCTTGGAGGTAATTCTCCTTGCTACTAGGGTAGGGCTTCTTGAAACAACCTCTAGGGTTGGTTTCAAGAGCCTAAACTAGGGCAATGTTGGAGATCCAAGGCCAAACTTTGTAAAAACCTCCTTTTGGGAGCGTTTTTATTATGCAATGAGGATATAATAGTAGACAAAAGCCCTATTCAAAGAGAATGTAGCCGTAGGGCTACCATTCAATCATTTAAGATGCAAAATTTACCTACCATTCATCAAGCAAACCTTAAAAATGTAAAAGACTTACTTGAGCATGAGTTATTCCAACCATTCTAGCATCCACAAAGCATTAGCAATACAAAGAAAGCATCGAACTTCATCCAAGAGCAAGAAGAATCATCCTTTCAAGATGTGCACATCACTTCATAAGGCCCTTCTAGGGTAAAAGAGTAGCATAATGAATTTTATCCCATAAGTTGTTATCTAAAAATGAAGTGAGAGTTTATTTATAGTCTCTCACACTCACTTTTACAAAATAACCAGATTGACATGCCTTTTAAAATGTCAATTTGAAATTATAAAATGTTTAACTTAAAATTATAACAAAAATAATATAAAATAATCAAATCTGTGGGTAACTTGGGGCATTTTCCCCAGAGTTTACCAAAAAATGACTAAAATAGCTAAAAATGAGCAAAACACTCCGAACTGAAGGCTGGAGTGGTGAGGGGGGGGTCATCATGCCCCATCTAACCGCAACAATAGTTAAAATCCCTCAACGCCCCCCCTAATCAAGCAATACGGCCTGGCATGGAGGATGGCGTTATCATCAAGAACAAGCCAAGGAGAGAGGGCGCTGCTAAGCTGGAGGATCAGGAGGGTGTGGATGGTGGCTTGGAGGAGAGACATGAGCCTCAGTGCTGAAAGAAAGTGCCACCAGTGTGATAAAGCAAGGTGGGGGTCATGTGACCCAGTGACCCACCCCTGGGAGCCCCGGACACCAACCTCAGGGCTTCAAGCCCTTCCATGAGGCAGTCAACAATGCCACTAAGCCATAGTACTCCCAGGAGCAGAATCAAAAGGGCTCGGCCATAACCTCTACTCAAAAAAGGCTGGAAGACACCCCTCCTAGTTGAAAAATGACCCTCTCCCCTCGGGGCACATCTGAAGGTGCGTTGGTACTGGTGCCACGTAACACACCCTAACCCCTTATTCTATTCTTGGCATGTATGGTGTTGGTTTATGTGCATCCAACCACCTTGGGCACACATATTGAGGTCATTCCACTCCCTTATGATGGATATAACAACTGTATGGACATTGGG
Organism: Larix kaempferi; assembly: GCA_027924585.1. Classification (NCBI taxonomy): domain Eukaryota; kingdom Viridiplantae; phylum Streptophyta; class Pinopsida; order Pinales; family Pinaceae; genus Larix; species Larix kaempferi. The sequence continues at coordinate 2,289,937 of BSBM01000341.1, read as the reverse complement.
CACTTGTTCGTAGGCCTTTTTCTTGTGGAGCAAGCCATCTATTCCTTGGAGAGAGAGCGCTTGGATTCATTCAGATTGTCTTGGGGCATTTGTGGATATATTTAGGTTTGACCCCTCATTCTAGTCAAGCACTCCCATTACTTTATGGTTATTGCATATGTTTTGAAACCATTAATGGAGCGCTCCTCCTTAAGGAGTGATGTGGCACATTTTTGGAGGCTCCTTGGGGGGTGCACCTTTGGAGGACAATATTTTATCATTTGATGGAGGCTTTTACATGGTCAAATCCCCAAGTTCAAGGAGGATGTTTTCTATAAGAGAAGTGGCACCCCCACTATCTAGTCCATTTGACTTTGTTATTCTATTGTTAAGGTTTTTGACTTGTCAATTGTTAGATGGAGGATATTGTTTGTTTCCTCCTCACTCGGAGAGATCTAGGGCCTAACGTTGGATGTTAATATTTTATTGGAGGAGGTCTTGATCTCTACAACTATATAAGATGAGCTCCTACTATTGTAATGGTTGTTGATGGTTTGACGGGACATTCAAATATTTTGGCTTGGTTTTTATTGAAGATCTTTTTGGAGCTATGTATTTGTAGAGTTTCTCATGTTTGGCCATCCATCCTTTCATTACTTGCTGATTTATATTGCTGGAATACTAATCTAATTCTGCGGCAATAAGGGTTTTGAGCACACTGCAGTCATGTCCCTCGAATACGAGTTTTGGATGAGGTGATGCTTTTATGTTATTGCCATTTCAGTGAAAGGTTGCATGTTGAATTTCAGCTAGTAGTAAGATCACATCTTATTGATTTGCATGTGCATACAAGGTCACCTTTGGAAGGGGCCTTTCATCTAATTTTCAGCCATATAAATCTGCCACCACTAGTGATTTTCTGCATGTTTGTGACATCAGTAATCACCCTCACTTACCACCCACTTGCAGCCTACTTTGTTTCTATATTACTCAATATGACCTTTTGGACTTTTGGTACTAAATTTGCCCCATCAACCACCTTTAAAATCGTTCTTATAAACCTAAAATATTCTGTTTTACTAAGACTACTCTTCACATCACCTTGAGTAATCCTATTCTAGGGACCCCCTCTTGTACTAGAGGAGAGCTGGTCTAAAGTGAGAAGAGAGGGTTGTGTGGTGACATTGGCATCCATTTTGAGTTACCCATTGGTCTGTACCCATCTTGTATGTTGGATCTCAAGTGCTAGTTTGATTGGTAATACATATTCTGTTGATGCTTCAAGCTAACGTAGTGGCTTCCTCTCATATTGCAAATCAACAGTGAGATTTCCCTTGGGCCACAACCTTGCATCCGACCATGTTAGATACTGCAACTTATCCTTGTGGCCTTTGCCATCGCTGCAATCTATTCTTGTGGTCTTCAGTGTTCACTTTACCCCACTTCAGGAAGGAAAAAAGAGGAAATCCTTGAGAAGCACTGTATTATTTTATGAGTATGGTAGGCGCTTACATTTCCTTTTCTGCCATCAGATTTGAATGTCCTGCCAGTGATCTTTTTGCAGTTCTGATTATTGATAAGCATACAGCTAGAAGGTTTGCATTAATAAAACTCACCTGGGACAGTTTCTCTGGAAATAACGAACAACAGTGTTTTTGTTGATAACCAACTTGTAGAGTGATGATTGCTTTAGTGCTTTTCAATCTATCTTTTCTGGAGGGCTTACAAGGATACCATCCAAACCAATTAAACTATTATCCAACTTCCTAATGTTCTTATGTACCAGTGTTAACTCTAGGCACATCTTGAAAAGAAGTGCGGCATCTTCTATTTTTATTTTCGAAAAGTGCATGAAGTCTCTGGGGATTACCAAAAAACTGATACACTATAGTAGAAGACTGTACAGGACCTGGCATGATTGCACAGTACACTGTTCTTGATTTACATTGGCATCATTATATAACTGATGTCTTTTGAAGGCAAAGTTCAAACTAGATATACTATTGCAGTGCATACTCAAAGAGTCAAAAGTATATCATAACCAGGTCTCATACAAAATCTGGCCAAATGCTGAGCCACAGTAGAACTTATCTTCATGAATTGACATCATTATAGCATTGCCTGAATCTGGTCTCAGGGGCACCTCTGACCAAGTCTGCTCTTATACATTTATTCCATGAACTTGAGATGAAAATCTATAACCTACATCCACATCTATCTATATTTGGTTTGTTTTTAGGCCAAGGGTTTTTTTGCGCCCTCAGGGATCCAGAGAGTATCTCTTTGACTTCAAATGTGGATTATGTAGCCAGGATATCTGTTCTGGTGGCTTCCAGATCAGTCTTCAGGTTCACAAACTCATGTGAATCTTCGTTCATCATCTCAGAGCTGTGTTATATATTTCTCCTCAATTTACATTGCAACATTATGTATCAGCAACTTTGGGGTTAACCGTTAGAGAATATCAGGCATCTTGTCAAAAGTGACTTTGACACACATGTCCATATAAAATACAGAGTTTCTTATGACAACCCATATAGGAATCAAATATAGGGGCCAGTAAGACCTAATTTTTATCATAGCATTTTTTCATTCAACAGGTTTGACTAGGGAAAAGCTGAAGGTTCTTTCAATAATGCCTTCACATGTTGACATAGGCAAAACAACAGACTAGTTGTGCAGATACATGTTGACAACAGGCAAAACAACAGATACTGCCAATGCTTAACCTGCCTTTTGCTTGTTTGCCATTAACTACCAGACCTTGATGGAGGATGAACCATCTAAATACAATAAAACCTGGAAATTACCCTGCAGTCTGAAACGACTTGAATTTATTCTCCCATCTGAATACAACAATGAAATCTCACGCTGGTGGCTGAAGAGACTTGTGCAATTCAAGTACTTAAATTTGGGCTTGGTGGGTTTGGGGTCAATCCAGGACATGTTGCAGGGACTTCTTGGGTTGGGAAGTAGGTTAGATTATGCATCCATTATGGGCTATAACTTGTTTCTTCTGTTTGCACAACTTGCAAAAATCTAGGAGTGAGATCGTGCTTCTTGGCCACTTGTCCAGTCTCTCCCCAATTGTCTCACTCGTATGGATGGTTGGAGTACAAATGTATCTTATTGACTTATTTTCCCAATAGATGGATATTTTTTCTAGATGCTTATCACTGGAAAAAAAAACTCCTTCCTAAGTTGCCTGAGTGGTTAACACTGCTTCACCTATTGCTCAAGGATGGAGGCTTGAAGAAATATGTTTAAACTTGAAGTTCATCTTGCAAAGGCATGCCCTATACATCCCCATTGCTGGAACTTATTAGCTATAGCATTGCTGATAGAAAAATGTAATGAGGTGTAGTTCTTAGTGGGAGGGTTACAGTGTTTTCTCTAGTAGTGTTAACGTCCTTGTCCCGTCTGCCACTATTGGTCTCTACGTTGTTACTTGCAGACAAATTTTTTCAAAACCATCTTCTGCTATGACTTCTATGGCTGATTGTTGCTTTGGGTGGCACAAAAGGGAGAAGCATCTTTTGCCATTCGCTTAATTGGATCACTGTTTTATCTTTGGATAAATAGGTGGCTGTTGTACTTGTAGTCTGCTGGGATCTTTTGGGTTATTCTTCGAGCATGGCAGCCTGTCATAAAATGTTCATCTTCCCTACATGCAAAGCATGCACTGGGATTGTTTAAGAAGTGTACTTATTACATCTTCTCAAATCCAGTTTTTACTTGTTGGATTTCATTGGGTAGTTTATTGAACCCTAGGATAGACTAAAGCTTCATCATATTTTCTGAGCAGGAACATAGAACTCTGCCATGCAAATTCTGAAAACTTATGGTTAAAGGTTTTGCAGGCTAGATGTAAGAATTTGAAAATGCATCCACAGACTAATTCAAAAGATTGACTCCTGTGTCAAAAGATTTGCTCCATGCCTAGAGATCCACCATCTGGTGACATTATTTGTGTGATGTACTAGAAAACAACTTTAGCTGCATTATCTGAGTGAAATGTATCTGACCATTTCTTTTTCTCAAGCTTTTGACTATTTATAACCTTCCCCCACAAATATTCCCTATCCTATTGATCCAGGTAATTGCCTCATTCTCCACTAGGACTGCTTGTGGACAAAATGGAACGGTCTAGAGTCTCCCCATCAAGCCTTGAATCTCATCGACAAAATGATCCTCTGTTTTGTGCTCTCGGTTGCGTATCTGCCAAGGGTAGCCGTACTTGTCTCTGAATTGGCCCACGTCTGTCATTCTCCTATCATGGTCTACATGACTCTTCCCTGTGTCATTATGTCTTAGAATCAGAATGGCTTGCTAGTACTGAAGTGTTTGTTGGTTCATTGGGGTGCCAGGTAAATTCTCTACTATGTTGGAAGCATTTCTGCAAGTAATCATGTTTTTGTGCTAACCTCCTTCTTCTTCTAATCATATAACACATTGCATACTTTATAGTGAGCAATGATTTATTCTGGCAGGACTTGTAAGTCATAAATTCTATTCTCTGTTTTTTCTTGAGCATCCACAAGCTGTTTCCAAGATTTTAACAGTGAATGTAAATTATTTACCAACATATTTAAAGACCATTAAAATGTTGAAGATAGATAGACGAGGTCCACAGCTTGTCTCCCTTGTAAGGACTTTGGCATTTATTGCAAATAACATAGAATTCACATAGCAAAGATGAAACGTTATTTGTTTGGGACTGTGGAACATGTTGTACCATACAAAGAAGCATGGGAATTACATTGAGAGTAAATGACAATACCAACTGATTTCTACCGTGCCTTCCTATTTATTACTATTCTTTGAATGAAATAAAATAAACTCAATGATAGGACAATGTTTAACTAATATAATACAATATTGCTAGAGAACCTTGGATCTAAAGATTCTATGGGTACCCGTTGAGTTTTGTTTGGTACCTACTAGTGCACAATCCCATGAATAGTGCTTAACTAGAATTTATAACATTGGAGCGATCACAATATGCATGTCTAAATATGATGCAAGAAGTTTAATGGCATATTTGAAAATGTTGAACATTGTTTTGTGAAAGTATTTTGAGCTTGAATAGAACCATGGTAGGTTAATGTTGAGTTTGCTAAGACAATAAATTAGACTCTAGAGTGTGGAGATGGAGGTTGTATAAAAAATTCTAGACTATTATGAAAATCCCTATGAGGGCCAACATATCTTTGCTTTCTTAGGTCAAGGGGTATAGTTTTTGTCAAAAGGGGCAAGGATTTGAGTTCCATGGGGCGGGGCGGTTGGGGCGATAAACACTTTTATCATGTGAAACCGTTTGAATACTTTGCAGAAGTGTGTGGGCAGGGCCCTTGTTAGTTCTTGTAGGCCCTATCATAGATCCTAAAAGCATTTGTCCTTGGTACAATCCACCTGGAGAGATATTGAATGGTGCGATTGTTTATAAGGAAGGCCATGATGAATAAATTAATGAGCTTCAAGATACATGCCAAATCTCACATGGTAATGATTTTGAGAAAGATAGTAAAGGTAGAGTTGGTGCTAAGATTTTGTTTCATTCCTCAATCAATTTGAGGTCCGTACCATTTGCAAATGAGAACTTGTGGGATTAAGGATTCATCGACAAAGGTTTGGTTATGAAAGCGCTCAATGGCGAAAAGAGGATTGTTAGGGCTAATCATGACAAACTAGAGATTCCAAAAGGCAAAAAGGCCTAGAAAGGTAGTGAAGAAAAGAGGGTCAAGGGTTAGAATGGTGTTAGGAGAGGATTTGAAGTTGGAACAACCACTAGAGTATTTAGAGAAAGTCCCCATTGACAAATTTCATGGTCATCAAATCTTAGAGCATACCTTAAACAATTGGATTTATAAGGTGTGAACCTCAATCTTAGGGTTGGGCCTACTTTCCATCTCTTAACTATATGTTGGATTTGGTTATTGTTATGTTATGAGGAGACTCAAAGAATCTTAGTGGGTTGACGATATTGGGGGACAACCTTTCCGTCTTTGGAAGCCTGGATTGCTTGTTCCAATATCTAGACAAAGGTTTCTAAGAGAATTCCGATTTGGGTCATGGTGCTCGGCTTGCCTATTGAGCCGTGGTTTGAAAAAATCCTAAATGAGATGGGATACCAATTGGGCAAAGCATTAGAGATAGACATCTCCTTCAGATCCTGAGTTTATTGGATGGTGTCTCGACTTTTGGCTGAGGTAGATATAAGTGAAGACCTTCCAAATGATATGGAAATATTGGCAGGGGATGTAGTTGATGATCAAATTTTGGATTGCATCAGAATCCCATTTAGGTGTGCATACTACCATGCTTATGGCCATATAATGAAGGATTGCACACATTCTTTTTCAAGAAAAAGTTTGGAGGAGAAAATTCGATGTGAAGGGGGTTGGAGAGGAAGGTCATAAGAGCAAAGAGGAACTTGAGGGGATCCTTGCATTGAATGTTGATTTGATTCCTAATCCAATAGAAGAAATGGAAAATAGATCCAACTCATCAAAGAAGAGCCCCACACTGAGGTAGATATAAGTGAAGACCTTCCAAATGATATGGAAATATTGGTAGGGGATGTAGTTGATGATCAAATTTTGGATTGCATCAGAATCCCATTTAGGTGTGCATACTACCATGCTTATGGCCATATAATGAAGGATTGCACACATTCTTTTTCAAGAAAAAGTTTGGAGGAGAAAATTCGATGTGAAGGGGGTTGGAGAGGAAGGTCATAAGAGCAAAGAGGAACTTGAGGGGATCCTTGCATTGAATGTTGATTTGATTCCTAATCCAATAGAAGAAATGGAAAATAGATCCAACTCATCAAAGAAGAGCCCCACACTGAACAAAATGAAGTGGAGCAGGCTAAAGCTATAAGTTTTAATGATAATTCTCAACGATTTTCTAGAGGGGCTCAAGCCATCAAGGACTTTAATTAGGGTTTAGATGATTTGGTATTTCAAACGTTTGGTAAGTCACTAGAGCATAACTTTGAAATTAATTCTACTTTAGAAAAAAATTACTTTGGGATATAGGCAATAAAGAAGTTTGGCTTACCTTGTTAGAAATAACAAAAATCCCCAAGAGGGGTTCTTTGGTTATTGGCAAGTTGAAGGATTCCAACTTGGGGTAGGGTAGCCTCCTCCTTGTGCATGTAAAAGAAAACGTAAACCCTACCTCACAACAAGATAACTCCTTGAGCTATTATTGTCAAGATGGAGAATCTATCTTTGGGGAGTTTGGCTCATGGGTTGGGTTGGAAGCTAGAAGCATTTGTAGATATCATTTGAGATCTAGGAGGGGAAAAATGTGTTTGGAGGAAATGGCCTAGAAGGGGGGCTAGGTCTAGACCTTGTTAGAGATCCTAACATGCCCTCAGTTGGAAGAAAATCTAATTTACACCATGCTCAAGAGAAAGCATTGAAAGGGATTTAACAAGGTAAAAATAAATCCATCAAAGGGGTCCCTAAAGCATGACAAAACCCCTCTAGGGTTCACAAATTATAATTTTATCTTTTAATATGAGAGGTTTTGGCAGTCCCTCTAAAAGACTTCCTCCGACTCTTTTGGTGGTCTTACCCCCTCTTATTGTTTGAGATTACACTTGTGATTTTAATCACAAAGATTGAGATTGCGTGATGATTCATTTGATGGATTGGGGTATAAGTGAGCTTTGGCCTCGGGTTCTTTCTCCGATTTGATTGATTGGATGTTGGATTGCTGGTAGTAGCTATAGGATGTGATCTATCCATAATGTTCTGATATTGATATGCTTTCTTGGTGATATTGGCATGCATGGAGTATTTTTGCTTAGCATTGATGCAATTATCTAACACTTGTGCATTCATGGAGTGGGAGCCCATCATTGATGCAATTATCTAACACTTGTGCATTCATGGAATGGGAACCCATCGTTGATGCAATTATCTAACACTTGTGCATTCATGGAGTGGGAACCCATCAACTGAGGGCCTTCCTAAGTTTTAAGTGTTAATAATTGCCCCTAGATGGAACTTGGTAGCATTTCTGGGCTAATTTGGCATCTTGATGACATGGACTATCACTTTTGATGGAGCTCTAGGCTTGTGTGCATATCTTGATGATATTTGGAGGCTTTCTATTGGAGCGCCCTATCTCATTTGATGTGGTCCACTCTCAGGGATGGTTTTTTTTGTTGGTTTTCCTTGGAATGCCCTTTTCTAACACACATCTTTTCTTGGACACCCTTGCTTCTTGACACTTATATGGCATCTTGGCATGGTTGGTTATCATTGCTAGTGGAACGCTCCCTTGATCTTCTCTCTTAGCACGCATATGGAGACATGTTCATACACTTTATGGCTTAGTAGGTGAGGTCGTCCCCTTCCTCATGGAGGTAGTTGACTATTGTGGGCACCTTGCACTTGATTTGATGCCATATCTTGATTGGTGGACTCCTTATTCCATGGATCTACCTCTTACAAATGTTTTGATGAGTTAGGAATTGGATATTGAGCCATTTGGAGGGGCATCCTAACTTTGGGAGCAATTATCTTTTGATAAAGTGCCCAACATTTTCCATCTCAATGCCATTAGATGTAGAGTGGCTGAGGGATTTTCAAGTTATAGAAGAAAATGCGATAACATGTGCCACTTGGAAAGTGCGTTTTCACTTGGTAAGCCACACATCCTTTTGGGAAGCATATTTCTTGGAGACCTCCCACCTTTGGAGCTATTTTACATGTTTGATATGACATTTCCTTTGGAGAAGACACTTTGCATAACCACCTCATTTTGTTACTCATTGTTGATTTCACAACTTGAGTTGGTTATGTACTAGCATTATTTTATTGTGTTGATTGGAGAGAAAAGTGGATCTTACCCACATTATTCTATTGTTGGAGATTTTGTTGAGTAAATTGTGGATCTAGGAGAGAAAATTACTATTTTATTACAAAGGAAGTTGAGCTCACTTTCTATATAAAGAGTAGCCCTTCCTCATTTATTTTCATGGTTGGATTTTTATAGTTTTCTCTCTTGGGAGTTTAATGAATATATCTTTCTTGGTGCATATGTGAAGTGTAAGGGTCCTCTCCTATCAATGAGTGGCTTATTGTTTTAGTGCATTTTATTGTTGCATATGAATGTAGAGTTGCTAGTACTTGCTATTGATTGGCCATTGGTAAAGTATACATCTATCCTGTTGGAAGTGTTTGTGTTAGAGGTTTATCCCTACCTAGCCCTTTGTGGTATGGATTATCCTCTTACATCTTACATCTACTTGAGTGGTGGTTAGACTAATAATACTCCATGGTAAGGCACACCTTCATTAGTAAAGTTTTGAGGTGGCACTTTTAAAAGGCCCTTCTAGTATTGTTTACTTTCATTTTCAACCATGTTTAGTTCTTCTTGTGGCATGCAAATTTTGGCCCTTGTAGTCTTAACCTATTCACAAACTTGCCCTTTTGGATTGACCTCTTGAATCCATTTTCCCTTGTTTGGATTGCCACTAGTATCTTGTTCTTCCCATCACTTTCTTATACTACAAAATACAAAAAACGTTTTGCTAAAGCTACTATCTCGTAGCACCTTGTGCCTCATTGTCTAGCTTTAGAGGTCCTATTTTCTAAGGATACCTTGTGCCTCATTGTCTAGCTTTAGAGGTCCTATTTTCTAAGGATACTCCCCTTGAGTTGGAGGAGAGCCAACCTAAACTATAGAGGATAGGTTGCTTAGATGATAGTGGTAAGTTTTATAGTAGTTCCCTTTCGGGTTGCACCTTGTGGTTTAGGGATTTTATCATTCATTGCAGGTTGGGGAGGTAACATGTGGAATTGCACAAGCTTGATGTTATTTTGGTCCAAGAAACTATGGGGGAGGGACAAAAGATTATTGGGAGCTTGGTAAAACTTATGAGAGGTTGGGGCTTTCTGGCTTTAGATGCTATAGGAAATTTTGGGGGAGTTCTTACTCGATGGAGGAAATCAATTTCCTAATTGAGTTGTTCTGTTATTGAATTAGGTCTATGTATAGAGTTTTTGTTCAATGACTTGGGTCCAAATATCTCAACAATTAATGGTTATGGTTCTTATGATGATGTACAAGTTGTTTTTCTCAAAGGTGTATTAAGAAAGAAAGTGTCATGATAGGTGTATTTAAATTTTGCTTTGAGTAGAGCAAAGGTTCGAGGGCGCCAACTTGGTTGGATAGACTGGTAGAATTTCTTAGACTCAAGATAGAGGAGGCTAGCTTAATAGATGTTGAGCCCATAACTTATTCCAATTTGGAGGAATGACACAGTTTGGTAAAAGATGGGGTCTCTAAGAGATAAGATAGATTTATGATATTTGAGACTCTTTTAGATGAAACACAAATGACTAGATCTTGGTTGGAGACATAGGGAGGGTCAGAGCACCTACTATTCCTATCTAGATGGAGAAGTAGGATTGCAAGCCATTGAGTCTTTTCTAGTCAAATCCTATTTGGATGGAGGAGGACTCCAAGAGTTGGTTACAAAAGAATGGGTGAGTTATGATGTTCACTCTATGGAAACAACTAGCTTTAATTATGCAACTGAAATAAAGAAAGGTTAAAGACATTGTGGTATCTTGGTCTTCAAATTAAAAAAGATCATGGATACGGATCTCAAATTAGACAAGAAGGAAATCTATGAGATGTATGAGAGGAATGAGGAAGGGATATTTAGGGAGAAGGAGAATTGAAGTTCAAGGAGTTGGAAATGAAAAAGGGAAGGATGCTGGAATGGAAAGAAGCAAAATAGAGGATGAAAAGTAGGGCTATATAGTTGGATAAGGGAGATGGAACCACAAAATTCTCCCATAGTTTTGCTAATCAGAGGAAGAGGATTGACACAATATGGGAAATGCAAAATGATTAAGGGAATTTAGTTAGAAATTTCTTCGAGATAATATATGTAGGGGTCACAAAGAGCTAGATAGGGCACACATAACTGAAATTTTGAAGTTAACTTCTTCCTTCCTTCTTCCCAAGTTTTGTAACAAAATAAGCTATCCAAATGAGGAGGGAAGAAATTTCCAAGGAGGATTTGAAATGAATGTCAACATATGTCAAGAAGGATAAAAGCCCAAGGTCAAATTGTTGGTCTGTGGAGTTTTATTATATAGTGGAAGAGGACCTTCTTAGAGCTATTGAAGAAGTTAGGAGTTATGGAAAGATACTAGGAACTTTCAATTCCATGTTCTTAGCTTTGATTCCAAAAAAGGATAAACCTAAATCAATTGGTGAATTTAGGTATATATCCTTGTGTTACCGTGTTTACAAAGCTATAGCTAAGATTTTGGTAGTAATAGTTAAGAAAATATTTTTAGAGCTTATCTCAAAAGAGCAGTTTGTTTTTTCAATGGAACACATGTTTTTGAAGCCATTGGGGCAACTCAAAATGGTTTCGAGAAAAAAAAAAAAACAAAAAAACAAAAAAACAAAAATTGTTTGCTATGGTTATGAAATTGAACTTTTCTAAAGCATATGGCCAAACCCATTTGCTTCATCTTAGATTTATGCTTCTTCATGTTAGTTTCAATCTTGTAGTGGTTAAATGTATAATGGGGTGCATTGCCTTTCTCTCTTTTGTTGTGCTTATTAGTCAAGAACATGATGTCCATTATCCGTTTTACTCTTTATTCTATTTGCCAAAGGTTTTAGTATGGCTATTATGGAGGCAAATAGATCAGGGATAATTTCAAGAGTCAAAATAGGTAGGGAATTATCATTAATTCCTTTGTTATTTGATGTCTTCTTGTTGTCAAATGATAATATAAGGGAAGCTACAAAGTTGTAGGAAATGATGGGCACTTATGCACTGTTACAAGTATGGAACTAAATATGTAGAAATATTAAATCTATTTCAATGGTATGGAGCATGGCATTGAACAAAAGACATTTTCCTTTTAAGCGTCTAAATTTTAAAGAAGGTTTTCAATACTTGGGCTTTTTGTTAAAGCCAAATGGATATTGGAAGAGAGATAGGGGATGGTTGCTAGAAAAAAATGAAGCAGGATTTAGCAATCAGTGTAATAGATTTCTATTTAAAGGGTGGAGATTGACCTAATTAGTAAAGTCTTTGTTGAAGACCATTCTTGTGTTTTAACACTCATCGTCCTATATTCCTAAAGGAGTCTTGAAAGACTCTCTTAAAATTCTTTTGGTTGGTGGGTATAATAAAATGAGGGAATTTCATTTGCAAATCTCAAATTAAAGCAAAAGCCAAAGGAGGAAGGTGGATGGGGTTTGAAGAACATCCACCTTTTTGGTAGTTCTTTGGCAACAAAAACGCGAGTGCTTACAAAACAAGGATTGTCGAGGAAAATTATAGAATAGAAATATACAAGGCTAATGACTTCCATTTGATTGGATTAGAAGTTAGAGGAAAAGTATAAACAATGTCTCGATACAACATAAGGCTCTAGTTTAGGCCTTTCTAGTGTTTGGGAATCATTTGGCTTGGAAAGTAGGAAATGACAAGCATGTTTGAATTGGTGTTGATTCCATTCTAGGCTATGGTGAAAGGATAAGATTGCCATAAGAAATGATTGGATTTCTACAAGATATAGGTATTTATATCCTCAATCAGGTGGAGAATCCATCATCCACAAATATCTAGAAACAAGGGTGGAATAATGCTCAATGAATGAGTTTTGAAGGAGAGCAGGTTGTTCTATGGAATGCTTATACAAATAGTCTTAGAAAATGACATATTAGGTTGAGAGATGAAGAGGACCTTCCTGCTTGTGCATATAACAAGAGTAGGGGAGAATATACAACACTCCTTGGACACAAAGCTATGTTTGTCATTGATGTTCAAGAGCCAATTTGGTGGTGGAGGCGGATTTGGAAGCTAAAAGCTCCCAAAAATACTATAACCTTTTTATGGATAGCATTTGAGAATAAGATATTGGCATGGGAAGACATGAAAAGGAGGAATATATAGGGTCTACAAATATGTATATTGTGAACAAGGGATGATGAAAATGCATCACTCGTTAATAAAATGTCCTTATGATCAACAAGTTTGGAAAGAAGCATGACAAATTAAGTGTATTTTCAATGTGTGGAATGACGATATAGTGGATGAATGTTTGAAGCAATGGCCCTAACAAACAAAATTTGAAAGAATTTAGAGCTTTGCCATGCCTAATCATTTGGGGAATTTGGCTATCTAGGAACCCTCAAATATTTGAAGACAAACACAATCCCTCATTTCAATTACTCTCACAAGTCAAATTGGGAGAGTTGATAGTTTGACATAGTTTAGCAATGTTGGAGATATGTTTTTATCTAATTTTCATTATGTAAAATTTAGAGCAAGGTTTGGGGTAGGGTCCAATAACTATGTAGAGCTTATGGCACTAAGATTATTTACTTAAGTGTGCAGTAGAAAGGGGTGTCAAACATTTTCAAAGTTTTGGATACTCTCTTGTCATTAATCGATGAAGGGAAATGCTCAATTACATGATATTTTGCTTAGACCTTTTAGAGATTATTTACATGAGATAATGGCCTCCTTTGAAATAATTTCCTTTTTCTCTCATATATTCAGGGAATCGAATGAGGAAACAAACACTATTAAAAGAAGGACAACATCTAGTAGAGCGTTCCATGGTTGTGGAGGAAATAGGAAATGGAGTCTATGTTTTTGCCTTGATTAGTGTTGAACTATCTATCATGCATATGTCTCCTTATCTATCTTTGAAGATGAAGGTTTTTTATTTTGAGTTTTGCATTAGGATTTTACATGGCAACAATCTCTAAAGACATTGATGGGATAGGAATATATTTTTGTTATTTTGTGGTTTTTAAATCATGTTCAAGCTTGAAACTGTAAAAGGATTGTTTAACATACTTGTTTTTGATGGTACATAACAATTTTTATGTTGGAGATATTTTTTGGTTTGAAGGGATCTAGCTTTATTAGACCTAGATATTGGTTACAAAGTAACGTAGCACCTAAGAAATGTAAATTCCATTCTCTATTTGAATTTATATTGTGATTTTTTTCTTGGAAAATATAAATTCGACTATAGGAGGATAATATGCATACACTTAGTAATCATTGAAGAGAAACAACTATAAATGCAACTAAACTAAAAGAACCAAACATCATGTCTTGCATGGTATAGAGCTTGTGCTTAAGCAACTGTCTTTAATGTCTCCGTAGTTTATTACAAAGGGCTTATAAGTTTATGTAAACAATTACAAGTTTGGCCAAAGGCATTGTTTGAGGTATAACAAAAATATGATCTTAATTTGTAAGTATATCTAGGAGTAGGCATAGTATAACAAAAGTGTGAAGTTAACATTGTGACCATGTTAGTTTCACTTGCCTTTTTGATGTTCAAGACACACAAGAAGTCTTCTGCATGTATTGTTGTGAGCGTGTTAGTTTCATTTGCCTTTCGATGATGAACACATTGAGACAAGTCTCAAGGAGAAATCTTACATGAAATGTTGTGATTATGTTACTTAAAGCTTTGAAACACTACAAGATTTCAATTGCATAGTTTCTTTTGATATGGGATGTACCCAAGAAATCCACGAGCAATTGCGAGTTTCGATGAAAGGAAAATGGAAAGTTTAAAAGGCCTTCGAAGGTTTGACTTGATTGGAAAATGAATTCGTTGTATTGTGGTAGAAGTTAATAGATTTTAGTGGAAGCATGATACTTTCAAGATTGTCATGTAAGATGTAGATCAATAGGTCCCAATGATTTCTTTGTAAAAGAGTTTTCCCTCATGTTGTAATGCAATAGGTTTACAACATTCTCACGAAGTTCATGAATATGTAATCAAAGGAGGCATATTGAGTTTATTCATAATATTTTGTGTTATGATATGTGCACAAGGTTATTGCATCATAAAAACTAGGCCCTAGTTATTACAATTCTGAATAAGAGGATTGCTATCATGACAAAATTAGTTGTGCACATCTTTTATAATGCAAACATTAGTTTAAATTCATTGAAAGGAAGAAATTTGATAATTGCATAACTTCAATACATGTATTGTAACCACTAAAATGAAGATAAAACTACATTGAATTACAAGAGGAAAGATGAAATACATTGCTTATGTTGAGATCAAATATGCAATACTCCACAGTGCTAGATCTTCCTACAAAATAACTTGGAAATTAGCTCCTTAATCAAAGCAATATATGCATAACTAGACTAACCATATAAGTAACTAAACATGATGTTTCCATGTATGAAAATCAAGTGTGCCCAAAATTATGAGGTGGTCTACGTGTAATACCCCCAATTTTGACTTGGAATGTATTTAAACAAAATTATGTGAATGATGTAAATATGCTAGTATGGATTTCTAGTGTGTAGCTCAAGGCCAAGGCCCAACTAGTGAATGACTAGGCATAAATGATGTATATATTTTTATTTGGACCATATGATTGGCGTATCATGCAAATTTGAAATGTATTTAAATATTATGTTGAAAATTATTAAAATGGTCCAAGATGGCTGTGAAAAGAGCACTATAGGGGCTATGATTTGATTCCACCAGAGGGGAAGAGGAGAGGGGGCCTCTGGAGAAACCAAATCCTATGTTGCCAAGTGTCAACTTTATAACTCATCCAAATTCTGCCATGTGCCTTAAATGAGCCAATTATCTTCTTTTGACTATTAAACCATATCATTGAATGCATGTGTGAGGTTGGCGGGGAAAGTCACTTCATGTAGTTATTGAAGCATGGGGGTTGTAACAGTTATGTTAGCTGTCAGTAGTCCTATTTTTTCCATGGTCACAAGCTATGTCAACTGTCTTTTCACCCTTACCTCATATCCTTGGAGCAAACACTCTTTTGATCATTCTCTCATGCACGTTCCTACACTACATAGAGTTTCCATTGTTGTTCATGTCCATTACTAGACCGTGTTTAACCCAGAAATTCAAAATTGGAGACATAGTTGCATTTTTGGAAAGGAAAATATATAGATGTAGGTGAGCATGGAGATTGGGCAAGCTAGTAACCTTTACCCATTGAGCTCTGCTACTTTTGGATGCTTGAGAATCCATGGATTAATGTTGCAGGAGGTTCTCCAATAACTTACAGTAGGTTGGACTCTTACTGCACACACTGGCAAGCATTGTAATGGTTGGATTTCCTGAGGGAACTGTGGATTAGTGAAGGGAAATTCCTTCCTCATGTTGTGTGGGGAAGTTGGGAGGAGGCCATAGCTGTGAAGACTTAGTGAGACCCCTGTAGAGCTCTGTTGGAGCTTTGGTAAGCATAGAGAGTAGAATGGGTTGTGGGATGAGAGAGAAAAGCCTGTAGGTATTTCCTTCGCCCTGGTGGCCTTTCAACAGAAAGAGTATATGCTGGACATAGTGCCTATGGTTGGGTGGAAAATCGCTCTTACACAACCAATTGCTTGGATATTCTTTGTTTAAAGATAAGTATTCTTACGTGTATATGATGTGCAATGATTTTTATTTGTATTCAATTGATAACTATGCCTGTAAACTGCATGTTATGTGGGTGTGGATCAATTTTATTTCCATGTATGCACATGCATTCTAGCTGCATAAATTCGCAATTTTGGTTATGGGGCGAAATTTTGAGTCCCCGGTTTAGTTAATGTCCCCTCCTGCTGGTCAGATTGAGGGATGGGGATGTTACACTACAGTTAATGTGTTGGTATCCCCTTGAGGTGTGGTTGAAAACTATCCAAAGAATCATCTGGGATAGAGCAAAAGAACTTTGGATCTAAAGCCATTGTTTCAACAAGAATTAAAAATCAAACCAACAGAGAGAGTATTGATATGAGAGAGCCTCTCATTGGTAGAGGGTTGGAGGACATGGTTCAAACAACCGAAGACATTGAAAAAGAGATTAGATGGTTTGAGACACAAATGAGGTGCTTGAGAGAGTAAGAGGAGGTCCACAATAAAGTGAAATGAAGGTTACTTAAAGAAAAGTGAACGATACCACGCTGTCAAGTAAATGAAAAACTAACCGTTGGGAAAAATCCTCGTATTATGGTATTAATTTATAGGTTTGACCATATAAATGTTGGTTTAACATGAAAACCATGGGCATTCGCCAATGTTGGAGGTTTTGTTTCATCGATTACTCTAATATGCATGAGACAATGGCGACTTGGGAAAAACAACCCACATATTAGAGCTAATGGATCAATGAAGGATTTTGTGTGCACCCTCAAATGCATTTGAAAAAATTGGGGGCTTCCTAAAACCATTTCTAACTAATCAATGGATCAAATCTAAGTGCACATTATGAGGTTGATCCAACTAACAAGATAATGTGTAGAGTATGGGCCCAAAAAAGGCCTAACATGTTCACATTTTTATCTAAAAGAAGGCACTAAGAACATCATCTAAAACTAAACATTAGAAAGGGGAATCTAGACTCACACATCCAGACCCAAGGAAGGAGCTACTAAATGAATGTTAACCAAACAAATAAATCGTCGCCAAAAGTGGGAGGCATCTTGTCGTCCATGGACGTTGAATGTATGGAAGTGCTTTACAAACATCACACATATTAATACATAATAAAAGATGGATGTCTAAATGAAAACCAAATGCTAAATCCATACACAACCATGCTTATACATTGAGTAAACCCATCTAAAAAATGGGGATTTCCATTTTTGTTAATTGTCATCACAGTTTAAAGATCAATTTCACATTTGTTTGAATATTGAACCTTAAATAGTGACTATGTCTATTAAAGAAATGTAATTGCGGAAGATATTCTAAATGTATTTGTCTATTATATTATTGTTATTCCTCCTTCGGGAGATGTCATTGATGTAATTGATAATGTAAGAGTCATTTAAAGAGTCAATGTAAACCCTAGGACTTGTGTCGGCCTAGAAGAATCCAAAAAAAGATATTTTATCATGTACTTGACAAGTCAACCCAGTCAGTTAGGTCAATTCGGCCCTGTTGGGGAAAAGTCACCCCAACTGAACAATATAAATAGGAGGGTCGAGTTGTTCATTTGTATCACTCATTCACTCACTCAAGCTCGCATAGGAGAGAGAGAGAAGTTCACTGGTGAAGGAGAAGGAGCTGTTTTGTCTTGGGGTTTTATCTTGTACTTGGTGAATTCTATATTGAGGAAGTTTTGCCGGGGTTTTCTCCCTTGTGGTTTCTTCGAGAGAAATCTTGTGTTCTTTGTGATTGTTGTGCTTGTATTTCTTTCAGTGATTATATTGTTTAATGTTATTATACTAAACAAGTAAAAACTTAACATGGTATCATAGCAGGCCTGAAAGAGAACATTGTGCAGTTGCTGCTTAGGGTTTATGTTTCCGGAAACTAGTCATCTTGGAATTTTTGCTATAAATCACTTTTGGCGAAGGTTTAGGACCTGAAACTCGAACAGGCCAAAGATGAAATGTTCATGTACCTTTTGTGCATGTTTTATCCTCATTTGTTGTACTTTAGGAGATATGATCCATGCAAATCAGGGTTCCAGCCTCCAAAATTCAGTTTTAAACAAGTGACCTGGGGAGAAATGCTATATCTCAGGCTAGGAAGATCCAAATCGAATTTAGTAAGATGTTACAGAAATTGCATGGATTTTAGTTTCGTTGGTGCGAGTTTCAAAACCTAAAGATGAAACAGTGACACGTGGAAGTCTGTACAAGTTCGCTATACTGAAACAATACATAAAAAAGTCATCTTGAGAAACTTAGCATAAGTTCCACTTGGAGAATCCAATCCTACTCTAACTTATGGGGTTGGATAGAGGATCGCTCATAATGTCACAAAATGAAGTTTCAGACCTTGAGGAGCAGAAATTTATGAGATACATTAGAATTAAGACCGGACAAATCTGCAGTAGAAATTGAAGAAACTAGGGCATCAAATATTTTGCAGTCCTGTCCACAGATTTGGGAAAAAGGAGTACTTTTCCCAACTCGCCTTGGAGAGGTGCATCTTTTGCTCCAATTAGTTTCTCAAGCTCAAATTGAAAAAAAATAGGGTTTCTCTGTCAAACCCTAGGTCTCTGTTTGTAATACCCCATTTTGACCCTTAGGATATATTAGCTTTTAATGTAAATATTGTATGCATGTGATGTATGTTTTCCTAGCGTGGAGCTCAAGGCCAAGGCCCCGCTAGTGGATGCTCAGATTTTTAGTTAAAAATGAAAGTATTAGATATTATGTTACCCATGTGCTATTAAGCCATGAAACATTCTAAAATGATGTAAATAAACATCATGCAATAAAATACCAAAACTGGCTATGGAAGCAACTAATGAGAAGGTGCCATGTGTATCCATTAGGGAGTGGTGAGGGGGATTGTGGGGTCGAACCATATGCTTCCAAATGTCATCTTGTGAACCCATTTGACTTTCCTTGCTGACATTTAATTCTGTTGTAAGGAAGTAGTTGAATAATCAGTCCATGGCTTCAATGGAGCATGGGCAACCCAAAAATTCGTATGACAGAGTATGGGCTTTGTTTCCTTGACCCACAAGTCACTCTACCTCATGGGAATTCGTTCTTCCTCATTCCCATTCCATTGTTGAACATCCCAGCATCGGTTTTCATCCATTATGAATGAGCAACAGTGAGAAAAACCAGAAATCACAAATCTGTATTAACCCACGTTTTGAAGTGACATAAACGCCCAGAAACTTGTGTGGACAGTGAAATCCAATGGGGGATCCATAGACCTGACCCTTGGGGCGAATTTGAGAGTGTGAGATGCCCATAAATCCCTAGGAAAACCCTGATTTTATAGCCCGGAAATCCAATTACGGGACAGAGTTATTTGGGGATAGAATTGAGAGAATCCAAGCGTGAATGATAGAGAAGAAGAAAGAATAGAGGTTGGAAAGGCTTGATAAACCCAACTGTGAGTTGGATTAGCATGACTCTATTGGTGTGAAACCATGGTTGTGAGTGAGCCTGCCGAGTTCCTCCTTAGTGGATACACATCCCAGCTCGGGGGTGGTCTCTCAGCTGAAAGAATATAAGCTGGACAGAGACCTATGGTTGGGTGGAACATTGCTCCCACATAGCCAGTTGTTTGGACAACTTCATTATAAAGATAAGTGTTTTATGTGGTTAAAGTATGATCATTCTGTGTTCTATTCTGAATGTTTAATTATCCATGTTACTTGAATGAAATGATTATCTCTAGTTAGTTGGCATGAAGCCTGTGCATAGCATGAGAATGTGATTGATTATTGTATAATTGTTTCATCATTTTGCTTGGAAGAAATAGGCTGATGCATTCCCTTTTGCATGTGTGTTATTATGTTTATTTCCGATGTGTTTATATTGAGTATGAATCTGCACACATACTTTTTTGTCACTATGAATCTGCACGCATATTTATTATGAATTTTGTTACTAATGAACGGGGCTGAGTTCTTTACAAACAAGCCCTGGAATATTAGTCATGTTTCCTCCCTTGCATCGGATCGACGGGAGGGGACGTGACACTGTCAAAACCTAGGTCAAGCCAAACGCAGTTCTTGGAGAAGTAGTTTCACAAGTAAGTACTATCTCCATTCTATTTCCATTTGAGGTTCTCATATTATCAAAATGACAAACAATGCCAAGCTTGATGAGAAGATCGAGGGAGATGAGAACTTCAGGGCATGGAAATATAGGGTCATGTTCATTCTTGAAGAAGATGACCTAGAAGGCTTCATAAAAGAAGAAGTTAAAGAACCGGATGGAGATGAGGCCAAAGCAAAGTACAAGAAGGATATGATCAAGGCCAAGATGATCATTGCTGACTCTATCAAAGTTCACTTGATTCCTCAAGTGTATTCAAAGAATACCCCAAAGGAAATGTTTGATGCATTGTCTAATCTATTTGAAGGAAAGAACATCAATATAAAGATGACCTTGAGAAATCAACTCAAGGGTGTGAAGATTCAAAAGTAGAGACCATGAAGTCATACTTCACTAGAGTATCTCAGATCAAAGAACAATTAGAAGCCATTAGAGACATTATAGAAGAAGCATAGGTTGTGATGACCACCTTGAATGGTCTCCCAAGGGATTGGGAACCTTTCATTCATGGCATATGCTCTAGGAAGATATTGATCAAGTTCAAACAACTATGGGAAGAATGTGTGCAAGAAGAAGAAAGGATAGCAGTAAGAGAAGAGAAGCTAAATGATAATGAAGATCTAGATTTGGCAGCCCATGCCAAAGGAAGAAACAAAAGGAAGAATAATGTACGTTCTCATGACCACACTCCTAGAATATCTCAAAGATTTCAAAGGAACAAAAGGGTCAAGAAGGACTTCTCCTCATTTGAATGTTTTACTTTTCACAAGGTGGGACACATTGCAAGAAATTGTCCTCTCAGAGCTGAACAATTCAAGAAGCAGAATAGAATATTTCATGCCCATGCAGCTGAAGAAGATGAACATGATGATGAAAGGAAGGCCAAAGAATATTCCTCCAATGATGAGGAATATGTACTTTAATCCAAACCAAGAAGATAGAAGAACCTCTTATTTATCTTAGCATTGGATAAGAAGGGATGCAGTTGTGATTGGAATTGAAGAAGGAGGACTCCACAAATTTAAGGGACATGCAGACTTAGCCCTAATAGCTAGGACCATGAGTCCTTGTGAGTTGTGGTATAGAAGACTTGTTTAGAATTGTTGATCATAAGCAAGAAAGGAATAGGTCCTCAGAATCAAATGATGAAGCAGAGCACACTGTCGGAGACTCCAGTAATTCCTGTAAGGAGACAAGGATCAAGAGAGATCCTACCAAACAAAGAAAGATAAGTATTTGAATTGTCATTTCCTGTATATCCAATTACTTAAATGATATTGTTCAGTTGTGTACATACTTATGTTCCTAGATTTAGGATGTCTATTATGCATGTTAGAGAGTTTGCATTAATGAACATAATACTACTAATATGCATGTGATGGGTACATGGCCTATGGTGCTATACAACATTCCATTGCTACTTATCTAGAATGAAACCTCTTTGCTGACATGTTGGGAGTAGTGCACGCTCTTAATAATGCTTTGGTAGAGATGGAAGGCATCTAGAAAGTTACTGTATGAATGCGGGAAATGGATGAATGTCGTGTTGAAGCATTGGATAAGATAGTTGCATGACTATATGACCTATGTCTTTATGCATAAAAATTTGTTTTGAAGATTATGAAATGTTTCTAATCATGCAACTAAATTTGACTTGTAGGAAAGATCGTGTACCATCACCTATAAGAGAATAATGATGATACTTGTTCCTTAAAACAAGTGACGATGGTTCAGCTATGAAATTCAAGAAGATTTATGAAATCACGCATACTACATAAGTACAAAGCGAGGGTTCTCTCAGAAAGAGGGAGTCGACTATGACGAGATGTTGCTCCAATAGCCAAGCACACTTCCTAAGTGGTGGATATTACACTAGATAGATGGTGTAATCGAAGTAGAAGAAGATATCGAGCAACCTCTAGGACTCAGGACTCTCTACAGAGAACTACATGTGTGAAGATTGAAGAAGACTTTGTCCGGGCTTAGAAGTCACCCATGGGATAGGATGATCACCTAGAGTGATGAGATATCAACCTTTGCTACAAGTTTGAAGATGAGGAGCTCATGGATGGGTGCAAGAGAGAACTTGCAACAAAGTTCGAGATCTAGGTATCTAGTGATCTAGAGAGATGACATAGATGGATACCCAAAATATTAACAGAAGAGAAGGCTACCAGTCACTCCAATGCAGAATGTCCCGATGCAGAGAGCAAAGATGCAAAGGGAGGATAGTGCTTAGTTAGAGAGGGAGCAGGGAAGCTCCGCATAAGAAAGAGTGACTACAACATAGATGGAGAAGGTTGTCTGCCTCAGTATCTCAGGAATATGCTCAGAGTGATACCAGATGTCTCCCCTCACGAAGAATAAGCTTGCTGCATAATTTAAGATGAAAGACCTTGGAATGATGCATTACTTTCTAGGTCTTGAGGTGTGGCGGTTCCCATATGAGATTTTCCTAAATCAAGGAAAATATGCTGTTGAGATCCTAAAAGGATTTGGGATGTTGGACTATAAGGCCATGCCTACTCCGATGGTGACAAACTTGAAGCTCTTGAATGATGCTTCATCAGAAATAATATATGTTACATTGTACAGACAAGTTATTGGCTCATTGATGCATTTGATCAATACTAGACCAGCTATATGTTTTGTTGTGAACACCTTGAGCTAGTATATGGTGGAGCCTAGACATGTTCACCTGGTTGCAACAAAACATGTGATGAGGTACCTAAAGGGTACATTGGATTATGGACTCAGATATGTATCAGACAATGATTTCAGATTGCACGGTTATACAAACTCAGATTGGGCGGGAAGTGCTGAAGACAGAAAGAGCACTTCAAGATGTTGTTTGGGATCAAGTATGATCTCATGGCTCAGCAGAAAGTAGAGCAATATTTCTCTCAGTACGACGGAAGCTGAATACATGTTCAAGTTATAGTGAATAAGTTTGGCTTCGCAAGATGTTGGCAAGATTGTTTGATGTAGAGATAGATGTGACTGATATTCTTTGCAATAATTAGAGTTGTATCAAGATGTCAGAAAACCCGGTGTTCCATGATAGATCGAAGCATATCGAAATTAAGTATCACTACATCCGGGATATGGTGTAGAGGGGAGCTGTAAAGCTCAAGTATGTTCCTATAGAGGAACAAGTTGTTGATGTATTGACTAAGCCTCTGTCTTGCATAAATTTTGAATACTTTTGAGACAAGCTTGGTGTGGTCCGAAAGGACCTCCCTCGAAAGAAGGAGTGATGATGATGAGTCCGAAAGGACCTCCTTTGAAAGGAGTGATGATGATGAGTCCGAAAGGACCTCCTTTGAAAGAAGGAGTGATGACGATGAGTCTGAAAGGATCTCCTTCAAAAGAAGGAGTGATGATGATGATGGGTTTGAAAGGATCACCATCAAAAGAGGGAGTAGTTTCCTGGAGCCTTTGTATGGCAGCTCAGTCTAGGATTGGTACATCATCCTGACAAGGCCTGGTTGATCCGAAAGGATTGGTATGTCCGCTTGGCTAGATCCTAGGGGGATTGGTATGTCTGGCTAGGCTTGTTTAGTTCGAAAGGATTAGTAAGCCATACAAGGCTTGTTTGATCCTTGGGTAGATTGGTATGTCTGACTAGGCTTGTTTGGTTCGAAAGTTAGCATCATCTAACGGAGTGCCCACCACAGTGCATATTCCAGATGATGATGATGTTCCAGTATTTATATACTGATTGTTCCAGCATTCACATGCTGATGATGATGTTGATCCAATATTTATATACTGATGATACCAGCATTCACATGCTGATGATGTTGTTCCAGTATTTATATACTGATGGTACCAACATTCACATGCTGATGATGATGTTCTAGAATTTATATACTGATGGTTCCAAATTCACATGCTGCTGATGATGTTGTTCCAGTATCTATATACTGATGGTTGATGATGTTCCAACATTTACATGCTAATGATGTTGTTCCAGTATTTACTTACTGATGATTGATGTTGTTGTTCCAGTATTTACTTACTAATGATTAATGTTGTAGTTCCAGTATTTACTTACTGATGGTTGATGTTGTTATTGATTTCAGTATTCATGTACTGATGATTGGTGATGTTGATGTTCCAACAGTTCCTTTCTGATGATGATAATGTTGATGTTCCAGCAGTTCCTTGCTGGTGATGATGACGATGATGTTCCAACAAATGATGTTGATGATTCCCTAGAGATATGATGATGTTCCAAAAACTTCCTATGACATACAAAGTTTCACCAGTTAGTTGTACAACTGTTGATGATGATGTCTGTAGAATACCTTCCTAGCTAAGAGGGAGTGTTAAAGAAATGTAACTATAGAAGATATTCTAAATGTATTTGTCTATTATATTAATGTTATTCCTCTTTCGGGAGATGTCATTGATGTAATTGATAATGTAAGAGTCATTGAAAGAGTCAATGTAAACCCTAGGACTTGTGTCTGCCTAGAAGAATCTAGAAAAAGATATTTTATCACGTATTTGACAAGTTGGCCCAGTCAATTAGGTCAAGTCAACCCTGTTGGGGAAAAGTCACCCCAACTGAACAATATAAATAGGAGGGTCGAGTTTCTCATTCGTATCACTCATTCACTCACTCAAGCTCGCATAGGAGAGAGAGAGAAGTTCACTGGTGAACGAGAAGTAGCTGTTTTGTCTTGGGTTTTTATCTTGTACTTGGTGAATTCTATATTGAGGAAGTTTTGCCGGGGTTTTCTCCCTTGTGGTTTCCCCTAGAGAAATCTTGTGTTCTTTGTGATTGCTATGCTTGTCTTTCTTTCAGTGATTATATTGTTTAATGTTATTATGCTAAACGAGTAAAAACTTAACAATGACTTACAACATTATAAGAATTATCCAAAAGCTACCTAAAGATGCTCCTTGTTGGAATCCGACAAGATTGAAAATTTGAAATGTTCCAATGCACTTGATGTTTTTATGAGAATCTAGGAGGATTCAAAGACTCTTTGAACTTGTGAAGGCTCTCCAAAACTATGACCTTAAAATTTGATTAGGTGAAACCATGATAATGAAAAAGATTTATGTCTTAATTATGTGAGAGTTACTTGTAAGGAAAGGCGTGGTTTTGAATAATTTTTACCATATGCTTCAACAACTATAGTGTATTATGATTTACACTCTACATTGTCACCGGATCTACTCTTAGTTACGTGGCCCTCAATTTGGTAGTTGTGCAATAGTTGCATGGCCTAAAGTAATATTGCAGTGCATTTTAATATAAAATGTTTACATAAAAACGAATTATGATGCCTCCACATGAATAGGGTTTTAGTTAGTGGCATTACTTTAATGCATCTACATGCTAGTAATTGAAATCTTACATAATCATATTGGTGTAATGGTGCACATGTGATAATTATATTATCACTTCATGGTTTTGCGACCCATTATTTTGTAGAGTGGTTTTTCATTTTCACTCCTTTAGTAGTTCCCTTCAAACATCCAAACAACTAGAGGATGATCACTATAGGGGGCAGACACTCTAGGCAAAGCAAGGCTATTAACGTCCTTAAACTTGAATTCGTAATGCTATGAACTTGTCTGTGTGGGTAACATATGCATTGTATGCCCCATGCACTATTTTGGCTTGTGATGTTATAGTGCATCATATGCATATCTTCAAGCTAATTGATGGAACATTGCCATGTGCTTTATTGTAATGATAAAAAATTTGCACCATCATTGAGAAATTTAGAGAAAATAGAATGTTATTTTCTTATTTCTTATTTGCATGGAAACAATTCTTTTCCTTGCTTGTTTCTTTTCTTAAGTTAATGGTAACATATGTCTATGATTTTTAAAGATTTTTTTGGTCTCTTATGACATGGGCCATGACCTAAGTAGGCTTCTACACTTCTTCAATTTTTGCCTTGCAACTACACAAACTAGGGTTTACCCTAGAAAACTCTTAGAAGTGTTGCCACTGTTATCTCAACAACTTCTCTTCACTTCAGTGCATATGACATGGAACTAACACTAAGGGGGATTCCATAAACACAACTAAGTTTTAAGGATGATTCTTGGAAATGCATGTTATTTTGAAACTAAGTTGGAATGCTTTCAAATTTGGATTATAGTTTAGGCCATGTTGATTTAGGGTTTTACGTCTTATCTTTGAAATGTCAATTGCTACCCTAAATTTCCAAATTTATGATGAGATTAACTTCTTGTTATATATAGTAGATTTGGATTAGCAACATATATATTATAACAATAACATATTCCAGCCTTTGAATGTGATTAAAAGTGAGTGCAATCTAAGCTAGAATAGGACAAGCAACTAGGGTTTATATCTGATGATTCAAAGGCCAACTAGTTACTTGCATGCACCATAAACTTAAATGTATTTTGTGATATTAATTGGTTTACAATGACAATAGATTGCAGATCTCTTATTGATAGTTAAATGCAAGAGACAAATTTGAAATTTTAATGCTTCTAAGAGATTGCAACTAAACCATAAATTATACTAGATCTGAATCTTCTTAAACAATTGTTGAAAAGTGCCTTTAAAATGCTAATTAAACCAACAAAACACTCATAAAAAATTCATAAATATAACCCAACAAAAGATAGATGAAAGAAGCACAAGTAGGGCAAAAATCTCAAGTTAATCTAGAATTAAATTCACCTTTAACTTTTTGTTATAAACCAACAAGCAAAACAAACCTTAGGTTGTGCTAAAAAAACAGATTTGGAGGTGCAGGGTACAACCCTAATGGCATGGACTAAAAAGGGGATTAAATGTAGCCTTGAAAAGGGTTCCTAATGGTACATTTTTTATGGTTTTGTAGGAATACTTTGTGCATAAGATGAATTAAATTCCAGATTGCAAACAAAAAAGAAAAGGAGGTTTAATTTTAATTGTGTGGCTAAAAACATGGAACTAGTGTCAGGGTTAAGTTGGGAAAATGGGGTCAATAATGATAGTAATGGAGAGCCTACTAGCATTTAAGGATAGCTATGGTTTGAGACTCAATCTCTACCAAATCCAAGGAAGGATATATCTATCCATGGATCCACAAGGGAATAACCTAAGTGGTATCTTCACACTAATTTGGGCATAATATTCATTAAGCATGGAATCCTAGGGCATATAATCAAAAGCTGAAAATATACCACCTGTTCAACCATAAGCCAAACAAATTTAACCTTACAAAGTAAATGTCAAGTCCCCTCCCGTTGACCCAAAGTAAATTAACACCAATAGGGGGTTCATGGGATACTTGTGTAACACTATAGCATTACTATTCCAACCACATTATGGCCTTAACCATGACTATCTCATATGGCATGCACTACCACAACATGACCATAAGTCCTCCCTTGCTTTGGTTGTTAAACTGACAACCAACATACACAAATGGCATGATATAATTTCATATGAATGAATTGAGGTTTCTAAGCAACTATAGGGTGTAAGTTTCCTTGCCTTCAATTAACCACACCTCACCATATTCAGTAGGATGACATTCCCATTCAGGCACTCAGTACCACATGCAAAACAAATCAACATAGTTTAAACATAGTTGAAGGGATCTTACCAAATTCTCTTTCAACATTCATGCAATTAAGCACAAATAACCATTACCTACATGACTGTCATTAACATCGCTTGATGTTACCTAATCAGTTGTCCTCTTACCAAGGCTACACAGTCATTTTTCCAACCTTTTGATCATGAATCATTACTCCAACTTTCCCTCTCAAAGTTTGTTGGTCACATGCTGTGACCTCTCTGCATTTTCAGTCATGTGTCTATGGTCTGATTCCTACAACCATTATCAACAACATTAATTGTCATCAACCATAGGCAATACCATTAATGGGATACTGCATGTGTAACTTCACTACCTTTACCCATATGCAACATCATGCTCATGCATAAGCAATTTACATGCACTATGCAATGACCCTTTAATCATGCCCACTAATTCATATGCATTTAATCTACTACTCTCTTGCATTTACGACATTCCTATGCCATAGTTTTATGTATATAAAACTTGTAAAATATAAATACGATAGCAAGAGACGAGTTAAGGAATTCTCCCTTCCCAATCCCTCATCCTAGCATGAAATTTCCTCTTCCACATCATAATTGATTCGAATTTCATGACCTCTCTAGCAAGCACACAAGGAATCATTAGTTATGATTTTCTCACCAAGCAACAATTCAATGCATATACTCATGTCTAACATTCCTACTTGCTATTTTCCAAGCATACAATTGTTATGCTATAAACATGAATAGTTTAAGGTGAGAAATTTCCCTCTATGCAATTCCTACTTCACATTCCAAGCATAGAGAATGCATTTCGTACATTCAATGACTGTCTCCAGGGGACAACGGGGTCAAGGGGGATTGCCCCCTTGGCACCTGAAATTCACCCTGGAAAACTGCTCAAATTTCTTGTTTCGGGGGACTTATCGTTTTTCCTCCGACTTGTTTTGGAGTAACTCGCAATTTTACTCCGATCGACGCACTCACCCTTTTCCTCCGATCATTTCGGCGTGTTTTCCATTTCTTGCCGATCGATGGACTCACCCTTTTCCGCCGACCGTTTCAACGCAACTGGCAATTTGTCGCTGATCGACGGACTCATCTTTTTTCGCCGACCGTTTCGGCGCGACTCACGATTTGCCTCCGATCGACGCAAATCGCCATCTTTCACTGACCGTTTCGGCGCAACTCGCGATTTGTCGTCGAAACGCGTCGTTGCAACTTAGCGAAAATCGCTGAAATGCATCACCGCAAACTCAACAAAACTCGCCGATATGCGTCGCCTCAAACTCAACAAAACTCGTCGAAATGCGTCGCCACAAACTCAGCGAAACTCGCCGAAACGCATCGCCGCAAACTCAGTGAAACTCGCTGAAACACCCTTTTTCGTCCATTTTTTGATGTCACGCCGAAACGTATCGACAACTCTTCCGGTTTCTTCCCGACAGTTTCGGCGCTCTTGCTGATTTTGCGCCGACACAGAATTATCATAAAACTCATAAAACACTTAGAAAAATTTTCAAATTTGGAAATTTTCCTTAATGATTAGTGTTGAGCAGGAAGAATACTTACCTCTGCAAGTTGTTCAAGTTGGCCCATGTAGGCCCAATGTTGTAACCTACGCTCTGATACTAATCTTTCAAGTCCCCTCCTGTTGACCCAATGAAAGGAAGGGAACATGACTACAATTCTGGGGCTTTTACATAAAATCAGCCCATTTCATTAGATTCATACGAATAAAACAAATGTGTGCAGATGTGAATCAACATAACATGCACAGCGGAATTAAACTGTCCACACACAATCCTCATGCATACATTCAGCAAAATCAGAACAACCAATACATTGCATAATTGAATACACAGACATATAATACTTATCTTGATGGTAAAGTTGTCCCAATCAACTAGCTATGTCGCTGCAACGTTCCACCCAACCATAGGTCTTTGCCCAGCCTATATTCTTTCAGCACCCAGAGACCACCCCCAAGCTAAGCATGATTCCTACAAGGAAAGGGGGACTCTCAAGCTCAGCACAACCCAATCAAACATCACATCTAAGCCAAGCCAATCCACAACTGGGTTTATCAGGCTAAATCTGAACTCTCTTCATTTCTGGATGCTTGCACTCAAGCTCAAGCCAAAACAATGGATACCCATAACCCCTACCCCAACATACTCTATCTACACATAGCAAAAACAATCATTGGGCATGGATACACATTTTAACAATGGGATTTACAAACAAGATGTCTATGGGTTTTCCCCAAATCGTGGGCACACCGAAAACGAATTGTGGAGAGGGAACTCATCCACAGGGAAAAAAACACGATTTTCCATGGGTATTTTGGGCATCTAAATGGCCAAAACGGCCTCAATGAAACCCCAAATCAGGCTCCCTTCCTCCCAACAGCTCTGTAACACCAAAAACGCCCTCTTCCCAGCTAGAAAACAAGGACACACAGGAAAATGTGGAGGGGAAAATTCCCAGGTAGCTCCAAAAACGTGAGACAGGCAAAACTGGTTAATGGATAATGGCATGGGGAGCAATTCCGTGGCTCATTTCTTGCCCAATAATCCAAACACGAATTTCCATGAAGGGTGGATTGCCCATACTCGAATTTGGACAACCATACCTCCCCATTCCCAGGCATTAACTACCTCAACCAACTTTTGGAAGAAATGAATGATTGGGCACAAAATTCAACATGGGTAGTTGAGGGTTTATGGGTTCTCTCATTGAAACTTGGCTTGACTTGATTGGCTCCAAGGGTTTGGATATTTCCCTCCCAATTTCTTGTAAAAGTCATGCCCCCATCTCTTGTTGCATTGCATATCTAGTTGTGGGTATTTCATTAGAATGCATATTTACATGATATTTGCAATTCCATTGTGCCCGGCTAGCACGTAAACCATATGCATCACTAAATCGATGGTGGGGCCTTGGCCTTGAGCTACTCACCACGATTTTATAACAATATTACATCATTTACATTTTAATTCAATGGGGTCAAAATCAGGATATTACAATCCCCTCCCCCTTGGAATAACACTGTCCTCGGTGTTCCAACACTTAGGAATACATACCCTCTTTACACATGTCCAAAATTCACAAAATGTGGCAGGTCTATCCTGCGTTTCATCTTTTTACTTTGAACTTTTAGGACCAAGTCCTTTGGCTTCCACAAGTTGCTCCTGCTGGCTTTGATATTCCAGCTATGTAGGTGGGCATTGCCCCACAACAATCCCTTCCTTTTATTTATCTTCCAGCTGATCTACAAGTCTGGAATTTCATGGATGCCATCTTTCTTGCTATCCTGGCAACTATTTGAGGAAGATTTTCATCCAAACCCCATAGCCTTTGGACTACTACCATGGCCAATGTGCACAACTGGTTCTCACTTTTCCCACTAGCAACACTTGGCTGGTAACAACTGCAATCAATGGCTTTCAATTTCTCACCTGTGAGATTCATCATGGCAATTCCTGTTAGGCCAAGCATAACACAATTAAAGTCAGTCAATTATTTTTCTAATTGACATGGAAAGTCCATGCTTTACTCATGAGACTTCCACACTTTTCGTGCTTTCCCAACATACACATGAACTCATTCATGTTCATCCTTTCACAGGAAATTTACTATTTCAACATTCGCAATTCATTTCAAACAATTAAACACAATCTATTTTCAGTCATGACATGCACTCAACAATCCTTTGTTTCTGAAATACATCAATAAAAAAGGAAAGAGAAGAGTAAGAGTTTCCCCCTCTTAGTCTTGTTCCAATCCGGAGCTACACCACCATTGTTGTTTCATGCTCCTTAGCCTCTTTCACTTCAATGTGAATGCTTGACTTGCCCTTTCTTGGCTACGACACTTAGTGTCTAAGGTCTTTCTAAGGCTTTTCAACTAGGGAACCCTTCCCCATTGTTGCCTACAAAACCTTTGGCTGCTAGGACCCACACAAGTCCACTAGCACCATCTTTCATTACTACTCATACTGAGCTCTTTAGGACAGTCACATGTCCACATGCATCCTTAGGATGCCTTCATAGTCCTTGCTCCCAACAATACCTACACTCAAACATTGAATCAATTCACATGTTTAGTTTATTTTCATAGGGTTTATCTCTAAACAAGAGTTTAAGAAATCATAACCAAATCATGTACACACTTATATTCATATTAAATAAGCAAGAAGCTGCAAGATAACTAAATACTTATATGTATTAGATGTCTTCACTTTATTCCACAGGCTCCTTCTTTGCCTTACAAGCCTTGGATTTTCCATGGATACAATAACGAATGTTGGGCCAACACGTAGGCTACTCCACAATCATTTGAATAGGCAATGCCAAGCCATCACCCCGACTGGGTTTATTAGACATCCCATTTAGCAATATGCTAAGCCAGTACTCCGACTGGGTTTATCAAGTATTCAAGGAATGTTTGGCCAGCACGTCGGCTTCTCCACAACATTTAATGCCAACCAATGCACTGATGGATTTACGAAGCATTTATGGTTCCTTCAGGGTCCTTGCTTCCTGCAATGACCAAGGTTTCCAACAAAGAAACAACAACGTATCAACTTGGTTGTCATAAAATTTTCATTATCTGAAATAAAAAAAGAAAGAAAATTAAGTACTCATCTGTATTGGGAAGTTCCTCGCTACTCCACAGGTCCCTTCTCTGCTTTACAAGCCTTGGATCACCTGTGGGGTGGATGTTTGGCCAGCACACATGCTGCTCCACAACATCAAGTAGTTAATGCTCAACCAGTTTACTCTCTAGATTTACCAAGCATTGGTGCCAAACCAGTCCCATACCTGTTTTCCCTCTCCATTTCCAAGCCAGGACATTCATCTGGGTCATCAGCCAATGGAAGGAAACTGCACCATGACCATTTCTAGGTCAAGGCTCTACTACGGAGCCATAGGAATCTCAGGGTTTCTGGTCAGTCTCGGCACCCCACCTTACTTCCGACCCAATAGATATTTTATTCCTTCATCAAAATCACCACACCTTCACACACCACACACACACATAAACTCTTCATCCACACAAGGATGGCACTCCTTCTCTTATGAAAACCAGTGGTTCCCTCTACGAACTTTATAGGTGACTTTCTTGATTGCAGGCTAGTATGGCCCCACAACACCTACTCACACTACACAAGGATGATACCCCTTTTCTACCACACAGGTCCTTGGGCCTATCCATCCCTTCTAGTGTTCTTTAATGTGATTGTAGAAAGGTTACCAATGCCTGTACAGTCCTCCCGAGTACCCTTTCTTCACTTTTCCCCTTAACGTGCAACACCAAATTGCATCTGTGCAAGCTGATAGCACAAGAAGGATAAGAAAGCTCATCAGTATTGCTGCTCTAAAATTGTAACCAATTTCATAACATTCACTATCAAGTATTGAAACACCAGGAATGCGTCCATTCCCTTAGGGTGTAGTCAATATTGACAACCCTAACATAACCCAACACCCTAAAGGTATGCATCCTCTTCCGATGTGAGCCATGTAAGGCCTAGTCACACTCAAGCAGTCTTGAATAATAATGAAATAATAAAACATGATCTGCATTTTAAATCTATTAACCATACACGTATATTCTTAGTTAGGGTTACAGAATACTCATCCATTTTGTAGATGTATATTTTCTTCATTTGCGAAGAATGGGGGCTCCCTTCTCTGAGTCAACAGTCCTTCGGTTTTCCACCCCAATATTTTCATGTTCCATAACCCACACATTCCTTCTTGGCATAATTTTACTGTCTCACTCACATGGTTTACCAACATGCAGTTCAGCTGAGACATTATCAAAATTTACAATGGCGTTTCACCTGAAACCCATTTCCAAAGCATGGGATCCTTCCCATGGAGTTTGGCTTCTGCAGGTCATCACACATGGTCTTCCTGCAACGTGTCTTCCTGACACACTCCTCAAACAACCAAACAGCCAACAACATTTTGATAATCAAATTCAAATATGATTTCTCTAACCAGTCAATGACATTAATAATTAAATTCAAACATGAATTTACAATTCTGTCTCCTACAGAAATTGATTTGTTTAACCATGAGTCCATCCTCATATTGTTTGGATCTTGTAAGTGGTATCACTTTGTCCATTATGGTTTTACATTTGCTTCCATAACATGAACATCCACCTACAACACGTCCTCTTGACACAATTCTAGAGAAGCCAAACAACCATTAGTAATTACTAGCCAAATTTAAAACCTGAAATTTACAAATCTATTTCATGCATACGTTAAATTTCACAACCATGAGAACTTTCTCATAACATTTGGCTTCTGCACATGGTAGATCCCGATCTTTACTATGGACTTATCCTCATTGCCATACTCAAGACATTTCTACCTGAAATATGAAACTTTCAATCAACCAAACATGTTGTGAGTATCTATGCATATAATCTGTTCATTGCTACAACAGTCACTGAAGTGATCTCAGAATTATAACACTCAATAATTCAAACACTTTCAACTGTTAACATTTTAAATGCAATGAAATATATATCTATATATGCATCATTATCATAATAAAATTGCAAGACACAGGCACACTATCCAGGCACACTATCCAATTGCAAGACACAGGCACACAAAATTGGATCTTGTAAGTGGTATCACTTTGTCCATTATGGTTTTACATTTGCTTCCATAACATGAACATCCACCTACAACACGTCCTCTTGACACAATTCTAGAGAAGCCAAACAACCATTAGTAATTACTAGCCAAATTTAAAACCTGAAATTTACAAATCTATTTCATGCATACGTTAAATTTCACAACCATGAGAACTTTCTCATAACATTTGGCTTCTGCACATGGTAGATCCCGATCTTTACTATGGACTTATCCTCATTGCCATACTCAAGACATTTCTACCTGAAATATGAAACTTTCAATCAACCAAACATGTTGTGAGTATCTATGCATATAATCTGTTCATTGCTACAACAGTCACTGAAGTGATCTCAGAATTATAACACTCAATAATTCAAACACTTTCAACTGTTAACATTTTAAATGCAATGAAATATATATCTATATATGCATCATTATCATAATAAAATTGCAAGACACAGGCACACTATCCATGCAATTTAAATAAATTTTAAATACTCATTACTTCACAGCCATATTCTTTTTATGCAACTCTGTCCTTCGAGCAAAGCATCCTGGTAGCCCTTCAAACATGACTATCTTTATGCAATATTTCTCCTTCATTCATAGCAGCTCATGAAATGATCTCAGAATTACTTCTAATTCATCATTTCATCTATTATCTAATTGCCATGAAACATGCATGCACACCTAAATCATTCACATAATCTTTTAATGTGCACTCACTCAATGTTTTTTTGCATGGATCCATGAATACCACCATGTCATGTCATGCATTCCACTATGATTTTTTGAAAAGTATGGCTATTGCCTCAACACATCACCCAACCATCTCCCCAATCACTTGGTTAACTATTTGGGTGCCTTCCTTCTCCACCCAAACAACACGTCGAGAGTTTACTCACTCTTTGGTTGTTGGCAAAGAGGTTTCATCCCAAATTAACACCAATAGGGGGTTCATGGGATACTTGTGTAACACTATAGCATTACTATTCCAACCACATTATGGCCTTAACCATGACTATCTCATATGGCATGCACTACCACAACATGACCATAAGTCCTCCCTTGCTTTGGTTGTTAAACTGACAACCAACATACACAAATGGCATGATATAATTTCATATGAATGAATTGAGGTTTCTAAGCAACTATAGGGTGTAAGTTTCCTTGCCTTCAATTAACCACACCTCACCATATTCAGTAGGATGACATTCCCATTCAGGCACTCAGTACCACATGCAAAACAAATCAACATAGTTTAAACATAGTTGAAGGGATCTTACCAAATTCTCTTTCAACATTCATGCAATTAAGCACAAATAACCATTACCTACATGACTGTCATTAACATCGCTTGATGTTACCTAATCAGTTGTCCTCTTACCAAGGCTACACAGTCATTTTTCCAACCTTTTGATCATGAATCATTACTCCAACTTTCCCTCTCAAAGTTTGTTGGTCACATGCTGTGACCTCTCTGCATTTTCAGTCATGTGTCTATGGTCTGATTCCTACAACCATTATCAACAACATTAATTGTCATCAACCATAGGCAATACCATTAATGGGATACTGCATGTGTAACTTCACTACCTTTACCCATATGCAACATCATGCTCATGCATAAGCAATTTACATGCACTATGCAATGACCCTTTAATCATGCCCACTAATTCATATGCATTTAATCTACTACTCTCTTGCATTTACGACATTCCTATGCCATAGTTTTATGTATATAAAACTTGTAAAATATAAATACGATAGCAAGAGACGAGTTAAGGAATTCTCCCTTCCCAATCCCTCATCCTAGCATGAAATTTCCTCTTCCACATCATAATTGATTCGAATTTCATGACCTCTCTAGCAAGCACACAAGGAATCATTAGTTATGATTTTCTCACCAAGCAACAATTCAATGCATATACTCATGTCTAACATTCCTACTTGCTATTTTCCAAGCATACAATTGTTATGCTATAAACATGAATAGTTTAAGGTGAGAAATTTCCCTCTATGCAATTCCTACTTCACATTCCAAGCATAGAGAATGCATTTCGTACATTCAATGACTGTCTCCAGGGGACAACGGGGTCAAGGGGGATTGCCCCCTTGGCACCTGAAATTCACCCTGGAAAACTGCTCAAATTTCTTGTTTCGGGGGACTTATCGTTTTTCCTCCGACTTGTTTTGGAGTAACTCGCAATTTTACTCCGATCGACGCACTCACCCTTTTCCTCCGATCATTTCGGCGTGTTTTCCATTTCTTGCCGATCGATGGACTCACCCTTTTCCGCCGACCGTTTCAACGCAACTGGCAATTTGTCGCTGATCGACGGACTCATCTTTTTCCGCCGACCGTTTCGGCGCGACTCACGATTTGCCTCCGATCGACGCAAATCGCCATCTTTCACTGACCGTTTCGGCGCAACTCGCGATTTGTCGTCGAAACGCGTCGTTGCAACTTAGCGAAAATCGCTGAAATGCATCACCGCAAACTCAACAAAACTCGCCGATATGCGTCGCCTCAAACTCAACAAAACTCGTCGAAATGCGTCGCCACAAACTCAGCGAAACTCGCCGAAACGCATCGCCGCAAACTCAGTGAAACTCGCTGAAACACCCTTTTTCGTCCATTTTTTGATGTCACGCCGAAACGTATCGACAACTCTTCCGGTTTCTTCCCGACAGTTTCGGCGCTCTTGCTGATTTTGCGCCGACACAGAATTATCATAAAACTCATAAAACACTTAGAAAAATTTTCAAATTTGGAAATTTTCCTTAATGATTAGTGTTGAGCAGGAAGAATACTTACCTCTGCAAGTTGTTCAAGTTGGCCCATGTAGGCCCAATGTTGTAACCTACGCTCTGATACTAATCTTTCAAGTCCCCTCCTGTTGACCCAATGAAAGGAAGGGAACATGACTACAATTCTGGGGCTTTTACATAAAATCAGCCCATTTCATTAGATTCATACGAATAAAACAAATGTGTGCAGATGTGAATCAACATAACATGCACAGCGGAATTAAACTGTCCACACACAATCCTCATGCATACATTCAGCAAAATCAGAACAACCAATACATTGCATAATTGAATACACAGACATATAATACTTATCTTGATGGTAAAGTTGTCCCAATCAACTAGCTATGTCGCTGCAACGTTCCACCCAACCATAGGTCTTTGCCCAGCCTATATTCTTTCAGCACCCAGAGACCACCCCCAAGCTAAGCATGATTCCTACAAGGAAAGGGGGACTCTCAAGCTCAGCACAACCCAATCAAACATCACATCTAAGCCAAGCCAATCCACAACTGGGTTTATCAGGCTAAATCTGAACTCTCTTCATTTCTGGATGCTTGCACTCAAGCTCAAGCCAAAACAATGGATACCCATAACCCCTACCCCAACATACTCTATCTACACATAGCAAAAACAATCATTGGGCATGGATACACATTTTAACAATGGGATTTACAAACAAGATGTCTATGGGTTTTCCCCAAATCGTGGGCACACCGAAAACGAATTGTGGAGAGGGAACTCATCCACAGGGAAAAAAACACGATTTTCCATGGGTATTTTGGGCATCTAAATGGCCAAAACGGCCTCAATGAAACCCCAAATCAGGCTCCCTTCCTCCCAACAGCTCTGTAACACCAAAAACGCCCTCTTCCCAGCTAGAAAACAAGGACACACAGGAAAATGTGGAGGGGAAAATTCCCAGGTAGCTCCAAAAACGTGAGACAGGCAAAACTGGTTAATGGATAATGGCATGGGGAGCAATTCCGTGTCTCATTTCTTGCCCAATAATCCAAACACGAATTTCCATGAAGGGTGGATTGCCCATACTCGAATTTGGACAACCATACCTCCCCATTCCCAGGCATTAACTACCTCAACCAACTTTTGGAAGAAATGAATGATTGGGCACAAAAGTCAACATGGGTAGTTGAGGGTTTATGGGTTTTCTCATTGAAACTTGGCTTGACTTCATTGGATCCAAGGGTTTGGATATTTCCCTCCCAATTCCTTGTAAAAATCATGCCCCCATCTCTTGTTGCATTGCATATCTAGTTGTGGGTATTTCATTAGAATGCATATTTACATGATATTTGCAATTCCATTGTGCCCAACTAGCACGTAAACCATATGCATCACTAAATCGATGGCGCAGCCTTAGCCTTGAGATCCTCGCCATGATTTTATAACAATATTACATCATTTACATTTTAATGCAATGGGGTCAAAATCGACATATTACAGTAAAGAGCTTACTTGCAAATCATCCCAAGCTAGAAAAAATTGTTGATCAAATAATACACCATAGCATTAGCAAGACGTTCTCATCATAGCACTAACATTGATCATCCATAATTGTTCACCATAATAGCTATGCAAAATCCTAAAGAGATTTTTTTTTCTTTTTTTCGTAAGTTTCTAACCCGTTTTACAATGGAGGAGGCTCTTTTTACATAGGAAGAGAGGATAATAGACTCTGTAGAAAATAATAAAGTCCTCCCATGACATGGTCAAAATACCAAAACCCTAACTAATTTCCCAAGAAAAAGGGGATGCACCACTAGGGTAAGTGAAGTAATAGATGAACATTACAAAATTATTCCCAAAATATGGAGCTCTCCAATAGATCTAATCATATCATGGATAAGTGGTCCAAAACACTACGGTTTTGACACTCAAAATACTCTTAAGTGCAATGAATCATCCTCTAGAAAAATGAGTCAAAAAGAGGTGAACGCTCCTCCAGAAGGTGGCACGTGTGGTGATAGAATGCTCTCCCATATGAGGCATACCATATATATGGTAAAAAAATGAATGTAGTGGGTCTCAAAGGTGGATTTTTCCACTCCAAATAGGTGCCAAGTGTCATCCCATGGTCCAAGAAAGTCAATGACCTTGAACACTCCAAGCATAATGCGACCAATATCCATTAAATGAGGAACATGGGAAGCAAATGTGGGACTTCTCATAGAAACCATGCCACGGTGGATTAAAATGTTCCTCCAAATATATGAAGGAGGATGCTTTCCAAAAGTGGCACAGTCATCATTAAAGCAACTCAATCCAAGTGTTAGACCATGCAATATGTCTAAGGTGTTAGCTCTAGGAATCCCCCATGATGTATAAATAAGAGAAATACTTTCAAATACATGATAAACAACACATGAAAAGGATAGTAAATACCCTTTTCTAATAAGTATTAGGCCTACCCTTTAGCTTTCAAGAGCTAGGGGTTATAGATTTTTCTTCCACATGTGTGCCTTAGAAGGGAGCACTTTTGCTTGAGTTACTCTTTCCTTGCACCTTTTCTTGCGATGCCTTTAATTCTTTAATTTATTAATTTTAATTATATATTATT
The DNA here is from genome assembly GCA_027924585.1 of Larix kaempferi. NCBI lineage: Eukaryota > Viridiplantae > Streptophyta > Pinopsida > Pinales > Pinaceae > Larix > Larix kaempferi. The sequence continues at coordinate 2,249,811 of BSBM01000341.1, read as the reverse complement.
ATTATGATTTTCATTGGCTTAGTTCCATTGCTTTAGATTTGGATTTGATAACCTAGGACATATGAAACCTGGCCTTTTTGCGAGGCGACATTTCTCACATATATAACATTTATAATTTAGCTTCATCAACCATAGAGTACTTTGACTTTTTTAATTTGATTTAAGCATTCATACGTGGAATACTATAGAGACCTTGGAACAAAACATATGATATGTCATTTACAAAAAAAGGGATATGATGAAAATGATCAAAATAACTAGTGGAACGATATGGCATGAAAAATGGTCAGGTAAAAAGTGTGAAATGATTGTTACACCTACTTAAATCCTAGGGATACACTTGACTGATAAGGTGACACACTTATCTAAAGTAAATTATGACCACACCACAATACATCCTTAGCTATGAAACGACAATTAAAAGTGCATAAGCCACTATAATGCTACACCATTTGACACCTTATGTTCATATATCACATAGAAGAAGGCAATATCCATGTGTCAATATATATACCCTCTGTCACAACATTGGCATCAAATGAAACAAAGACCCCAACAATATTTGGCACAAGACTAGTGATGTGGAAAGCTAGAAGTGTCTCTGGAAAATATCCATGGGTGAACCATAGATCTAATATGTTGAATTGTTATATGTGAAAAGCCACAAAGGGCTCGATCATTAATCCCCCCTACGTATCAAGGGATAACATCTGACTCCAACTATATGACATGTACTCACTAGTAGAGTGCATGAGAACCTTATAAATATTTGGTACTCCAAACTCTATATAGCAGAAACATGATCAACATATGTTCCAAATAGAGCTCATCAATCACCTAGACATGCTAATACTCAAAGCAAATAATTAGATACACAAGACGGGGAAATGCAATTACCTTATTATATAAAAGGGATGAAAACGAAATTTAGGACACCATTTTTATTTTTATATTATATATATATATATAAGCTAACTAAAAATAAAATGCATGAAGTAAACACATTAAATGACATGTAAGACAATCATAAAGCGCTAAGTAAAGATATAAGTCAGAATGCATGCAAAACATCAGTTGTCAATGCTTATGCTAGAGAGCTTATTCTTCCTATTCTAACACTAATTTTCTATGACTAAGTTCCGTTAGAAAAATAGAGCTTCAAAAGCTTCCCATTAACTGACAAGGGCTTCTTTTTCCTATCAAGGTTAGTAAGATATAATGATTTTGTGCTAGTCATCCTTTCAATCTTATAAGGACCAAGCCATAAACTAAATTATCAAACTTTTTGTTCATACCTGACTTCTCCTTTATCTTATCCCATAGGAGCACAAGATCTCCTTTAACAAATGATCTTTGATGAGCCTTTTGATCAAATATTTCCTTGTTTCTTGATTTTTCACCATTTGATCTAAAGCTATTCGCCTAGATTCATCCAATTCATTAAATTCTTACTTGCACCGCCTCTTGATTAGTTGCAAATTGTTGTAAACATTGATATATAGATATTTTCATGTTGATATGCAATTTTACATACATCCCATAAATTAATTCAAAAGGGCTCTTACTTGTGGCTCTCTTGGTTGTAATCCTATTTTCCCATAATGCATACTTGATTTTACTGTCCCAACACTTCTTGTTATCACCCACTCTTTCCTTAATGATATTAATCAACTTTTTATTACTCGATTTAACTAATCCATTTCCTTGAGGGCAATAATTTGATGAATGCGATACCATATTCAAAACAAAAATTAGATAAAGCCAATGAACTAAAAACTTTTGCATTGTTATTGGTGATATTTGTCGATGCACCAAATTTAGTAATTATTTTGTCCATAGGGAAACTCATGACAACTTCTTCAGTTGCCCTCTTTCTAGGCATGGATTTTGTCCACCTGGTTAAGTAATCTATGGTAGTTAATATCCATCGATATCCATTACTAGAATTATCTTTAAACTCACCAATGAGATCTAAACTGCATTGTTGAAAAGGTGCTTCCACTACAACATGATTCAAAGACAAAGAAGGTAAATGTTGTTTCCTTGCAAAAAATTGGCATGGACTACAAGACCTAACAAAAATATGAACATCTATGAATAGCATAGGCCAATAGTATCTAGCTCTCAAAATATTATGGGCAGCAAAGTGGGATGCAAAGTGACCATCACAATATCCAACATGAATTTCTTCTAACAATTTGTTAGATTAATCTTTACTTACACATATGAGAATAATTCCATCAGGATTCTTAAAACAAATACACCCTTGGATCAAACAAAAATTCACATCTTTTAGCCTTAGTGTCCATCCTTGATGATCATTTAAGTGGTTGAGACACAACAAATATTCAAATAATAGATGATTTCTTCATACCAATCCTGATTCTCTAATTCTTTTAATACCACATTAATTTGTGTTGAACACACCAAGATACTGAGAGGGGGGTGTGAATCAATATCTCTTACAAATTTACTACTTCACTTCTTTATCTATTAGTCTTTCATCAACAAGTTTACTTCATCAAAACAACAGAATGGTCATATGCATCAATACAACATCAACGAGAGAGTACACATAATGTATATGGAAAACTCAATATTAAGTATTGATAAAAACCATAGAAGCGATTACAACCATTGAGGAGACTCCAATCTCCAAGATTCACCAGCTACAATTGGTGGGAGGTTCCAACCCCCTTGTTTCTTCAGCTCCAACTGAAGGGATGCTACAACACCCCACTTTCTCCAGCTCCTACTGGAAGGACGCTACAACCCCCTTGTTTCTTCAGCTCCAACTGAAGGGATTCTCCAACACCCCACTTCTCCATCTCCTACTGGAAGGAGGATACAACACCCTGATGTTTTATCAGCTACAATTGATAGGATGCTTCAACGCCCTCTATAATAACTTTTTCAAATCTGTACTTCTATCAACAATTCTGTACCAGGGTCTTTAACAATTTATGCACCATAAACTCTTCACAATTTCTGCTTTGAACTCTTCACAGATTTAGCTCTGGGATATTCACAATATCAATTGCATAAGCTTCATAAGGTCTGTACTCAATTCTTCACTAGGTATGCATTGAGGTCTTCACGAAGTCAAATGATTCATAAGTTCTGTACTCAAATATTTCAAAGTCTGCAACATAAACACTTGACAACATCTGCCCTAAATACTCTATAATACTTGTTCTTGTGTTAACAACATATTTCACTTGTCCATTCTCCTCAACATGGTTCTTTCATCTAGATCTTGACCAGTCCTTACATTGATTCTTCACGAGCATACTCATATCACTGAGTAGTGCTAAACCCAGACTTCTTAAACAATCAAGCATGCCAAACTAACTTTGATCTAATACCCTATCATTTAAACATGGAATAAGATTATCTAACCCCAGCCATATAGTCACAAAGAGATTCACAATACTCAGAAATATAACAATACTAAACAATACTTACATCTCCAAAAAACTAATCTTAATTAGTCCTAGTCATTGCTTTTCATCCTCTTCCTCGGACCTGTTCCTTAGTCCTGCTCCTTCAAATTGTTTTCTTTTTTGCGTTGTCTCAGAGATACCTGCTCATCTATTCTTCATGATCCTCATGCAAAGCTGATGAGTGTATATGTGATGAAAACACCTCTGTCCTGTCTTTGCAATAAAATCAATGGATACGAAGAGAGATTATACATACATCTCGATCATTCCCTTCACGTGTAGACTTCAATAATGATCAAAAAATTGTTTGACTAGAAGAATCCATGGTTGACGACTTGGTTTTGGTCTCTAACAGGAACAACCCTTGTATCATTCCTCTTTCGCTGCTGCTTGTGCCCAGATCCTTCTTTTCAATTGCACCTAGATCAATTAGAGATCGCTGCAAACTCCTTGTACTAGTTGCTTGAATGCTTGACCCTAGAGATGCCACATATCAGATCTGCCTTGCTTCATTAATATGCCATCCCAACACAGTCAAAATGACTTTTTCTTCCTTCTCCGCAGCTCCCTTTCCACCAAGTTCGATCTACATCATATATAAGATCCTCAAACCATCCTTCAAGTAGCATTTTGATTTATACGGTGAGATCTTGAATCCATCAATATCATGATTAGAGGCCGGCCTATTATTTGCATAGTTTGGCTGGGTTTTTATCTGTGGACCAATGCATTGAATGCTTTGCTTGGTTAATTCGTGTCTTCATGAATCCAATGTGGCAATGAGTGATTTTATACAATTTTTTTTCTCCATCATATCGAATTTTGACTAGACTATGGGTGCACAACTAACTTGAATCTTCAAATGTGGGCTGAGAGTTTATGTGTGAACTTGTCATGGATCATATGTGGACCGAATCAAATTCATGGTGATGATGCCACATCAAATATGGTTAAGATCGCTTCAACGAATGACCACTCATGGGTAATTTATAACAATCGTGAATCCAAACTCATATCTCCAGCCACTGCCTTTCATAAGGTTGTCATACTTGTCATTTGCCTTGTACCGAAACTGGTATAGAAACTAGACTTGGGTACTGAACCACAATTCTAGCCTTTCATTTTCATTTTCACATCATCATCTTCACTATCCCATCATCATCATCACTACTACTTTGACATCAATGACCTCAATTGATCTCTTGGCCCCGTTGACATCAATGACAACTTCTGCCAACAATTTGTTCATTATTATCCAATCCTAAGGTTTTCTCATTTCCTTTTGCCAATAATTTAGCTAAGCCTTTCCTGTTTATGATCTTTATTGGCTTAACGTCAAGGTCATCTTCTTTTATTTTCAATACCTATCTTCCCTTGACACCTAAACAATATTGTTGTGCTAAGATGTCCTTTACAACTGGGTAAGGGGTACAGGCAATGATCTTTGAATACTCGACACGAGTCTTGAAGCATTCCAATGATGGCATAAGGGCATAAGTTTTCTTTTCAGTTATGGTGTACTTTAGTTTGACATCCCTAAGGGTTTTATTCATAAATGCAATGGGTTTCTCCATATTATCTTTGTTCTTTAACAATAACACACCAACAATGGTATTTTCAGAGGTAGAGGTGAAAATGATGATCATGCATTTTTCAATAATTTTTACTTTATTAACACTTCATCAAACTTCATCAATCACTTATGTTCTTATCAATTTGTATGCAGTCAAATATCAAGGAGCATTTTATCAACAAGAGGCACAATATGTATATGAAAAACTCAATATAATATATTGATAAAAACCATAGACAATATTACAATAGATGAGGAGACTACAATCTCCAAGTACATCAATTACAATTGATGGGAGGCTCCAACCTCCTTGTTTCTTCAACTCCAATAGAAGGGATTCTCCAACACCCCAAATCTCCAACTCCAATTGGATGGAGGTTCCAACCCCCTAGGTTTTATTAGCATCAACTGTTAGGAAGCACCAACTCCCTAGTACACAGGCTTCGACCTATGATCCTTGCACCACCCAACCACCCTCAACAATAACAAGCACAAACTTGTTCTCTTCAATCTCAGATCTTCAACACACTTCAATTTTTCCCCAAAACACAGTCAAACATCAGCTTTCAAACTATCACTGTATCTGCTTCACGTCCTCTTCAAATCATACCTTAGGAACTCAAACGAGTCTTCCTTTACTTCACCATATTGAACAACCTTCCAAGTGCCAACTTGGATGTCCAAAACATGGTCTTAGCTCAGTCAATTAATGCAAATTCTATCCTCCAATAAGCACATCAACTTGTGCTACATATTAGCCTTGTATTTTCTATCCAGTAGACTTCCAAATAACCCTGTGATTGATTGTCATTGAGCAACATTAAACCATCAACTCTTGCACAACCAAGTAGCCCTGTTTCAATCTTGTTTTGATTTTTCAAACAATCACGTAAGTGTTGCAAACTATATCAACAACCTAAACTCTATCATAACCCTTTATCTCAGTCAAATCACTCTTTAAGTATTCACCGCAAGTAGTTCTTACAAATAGTCTTCACATGCTTAACAAACTTCCTTTACATCCAATCTTCATAAGCTCAAAATAGTCAATATATAGTCCTTATGTACTCAATGATATTTTTCCACACATGGTCAAAATTTGATCCACTAAATGTTTAGAGAACATAGACTAGTGCAATATTCAACCTTTCAAACCCAGAGAAGAACAATCAATAAAAGAAGAGATAGATCTGTTAAGAATGTTGTCCCAGTAGGACGAAATAGAGAATAAAGATTAGCCTTGATCAAAGCTCTTCATACCCTTTTAAATGTGCCTCCTTTGCTTTCCTCTTGGCTCAGATTTTTTTGCTTTAGATAATCTATTTCAACCCTCAAAAACTCGCCTAACTGCCTCAGATGGTTCACCCTACTTGCCTAAGAAATTCACCCCTATTTTCCTCAGAAATTTGCTCCTATTTGCCTCAGATATTCAGAGCTAAAGATTGTTTCAAATCTCTTTCAAATGGGGCCCCTATCTTCCTTATTTATACAATTTGACACCTCTTTAAGAGAGCCGACTTGGTGACTGTTCATGTCAGAGCAATTAACTCCTGAATCACATTTTATTGGATGGTAGAACCCTTATTTATTACATTCTCAAAAGGGTGTTGGTTTTTCATCTTCCAATAACTGTTAGGATTCCTACAGAGACTCTTGGTCTTCTTAAACTATTTACAATATTTACAATTTGGACCATAATCCGAGGATTAGGTCTCAACATTCCCCCCCTAATCCGAAGGGGTGTTTGTAAGTCTGAGCATGTTTATAAATTCAAACTTCTCTTGTCCAAGCACTTTGGTGAAGATGTCTGCAATTTGATCATTTGTGGAACAATGTCGTAGGTGAACTGTATTGGCCTCTACATGATGTCGAATCAAATGGTACTTTGTGTTGATGTACTTGGTTCGATCATGGAATCTGGGATTCTTGGCCAACTTGATTGCAGAAGTGTTGTCAATCAATAATGGAGTGGAGTTCTTTGGTTTCTCCTGCGAATATTCAAGTATCTTCCTGAGCTACACGATCTCTTTCGTTGCCTCTGCAACAACCACATATTCTGCCTTTGTTGTCGAATCTACTGGAACTGATTGTTTTCATGATCTCTAGGAGACAACTGCTCATCCAAGACTCATTGTGTATCCAGAAGTACACACTCCTGTCTCTTTGTTGCCATCGAAATCTGAATCAAAGTACCCAATAATTTTGAAGTCATCCACCTTAGAGTATTTGAGTCCAAAGTATTGAGTCCCCTTCAGGTATCTTAGAACTCTTTTTGCAGCAGACCAATGTCGTTCACAAGGTTTGTGCATGAACCTTGAAAGGGTGCCAACAACATATGGAATATTTGGTCTGGTGGCTGTAAGGTAGATAAGGCTTCCTACAAGCTGTTGGTACTTGGTCACATCCTCAAATTATTTTCCTTCAATTGATGTGAGCTTCAAATTTGGTTCCATTGGACTTGAGAGGGTTTCATTCTATCATGCAAAATTTGTTTAACAATTCTCCAACATACTTATTGTGAGAGATGAATATGTACTTAGGATATTGAGTCACTTCAATTCCCAAGTAGTAGTGAAGGTGTCCTAGATCAGTCATTTCAAATCCCTTCTTCATATCTTTCTTTATGGATGCAATATAACTTTCATTGTTCCATGTCATCAAAAGATCATCTACATACACAACAAGAAACACAACAAATATTCCAACTTTCTTTACAAATAATGTTGCGTCATCATGATTATAGTATTTGAAATTGAGCTTTAGAAGATGCTCGGTTAGATTTTCATACCAGGCGCGAGGTGCTTCTTTCAGGCCATACAAGGAATTGACGAGCTTGTCCCTTCATAATAAAACCATAAGGCTGAGACATCAAGACATTTTCTTTCAAGTCTCCATTCAAGAAAGATGTTTTTACATTCATATGGTGGGATTTCCATCCATTTTTTCCAGCCAAAGATAATAAAGTGTGGATGGTGTCCCATTTTTCCATGGGGGAGAACATCTCTTCATAGTCAATTCCTTCTTTCTGTGCATATCCTTTCACCACAAGCCTCGCTTTGTGCTTGTCAAGTGAGTCATCTGATCTATACTTGTTCTTGTATACCCACTTACAACCAATTGGTTTGGTTCTTACTGGAGGGTCAACCAGCTTCCAGGTTCCATTCTTCATGAGTGCATCATACTCATTCTGCATGGATTCTTTCCACTCATCATGAGTATCAACCTCTTTAAAGGAAGTTGGTTCAAAGTTAGCAGTTAAATTCAATTCACAATAAAATGAGAAATCCATGTCATCACTTGAGTTATATACTTCATCTCCATCTTTTTTTTCTGGCTGAGTTTCTTGTTCATGTCTTTCCAACTTCATCCAGATGGACACTTTCAAGTTTTTGTGTGTCCCATTTAGGAACTTTCCATGATAGTCTAGGTTGATCATTTGGTGGTGCTTCATTTTATTCAAGTTTCAATCTTCCAATCCTCTCAATCATATCATCTAGTTGAACCTCTTGTTCAAGTGAAGTAGCAAGAACTTATTCTTCATGAGATTCTTCTTGAGGGGGTGTTGGTGCTTCAAAAGAAAATTCCAGAGATTGATCCAAGATAGGGATCCCCCCTTCAAGATTTGGAATTTCATTATCAACTTCATAATATGTCTTCAGATGGGAAAAATTCTCCAGATGATCAAGTTGTCTATCAATAGACTCATCATTTTTATTAGTTTCAATAAAAATGACATCTCTGGAAATAACAAACTTCCTGTTTATCTCATCATAAAGACGATATGCCTTGGAGGTGTCTGAATACTCCAAGAAAATGCATCTTCTACTTCGAGCACCATCTGGTCTCTTTGATCCTTTGGTATCAAGACATAGCAGGTGGAACCAAAAAACCTGAGATGCCTCACTGAGGGAAGGTGTCCATACTACATTTCATGTGGAGTCTTGTCTTCAAGATCATGAGATGGAATTCTATTTCTCAAATAGGCTGCACACACTACAACATCACCCCAAAACATCAGTTTTACATTCTTGAAAAACATCAATGAGTGTACCATATTCATTATGGTTCTGTTCATTATTTCTACCACACTGTTTTGTTGAGGATTATAAGGGATTGAATTTTGAGGTGTAATCCCATGTTGACGAAGTATGCATCAAAATCATTAGAGGTATATTCCTTTCCATTATCAGTACAAAGTGTGCCAATATGAGATTGTGCTTGATTTTTTATCCGTGCATGAAAGTTATTGAATGTTTGAAATGCTTCAGATTTTTCCTTTAACAAGTATACCCAACAGATTCTAGTATATTCATCAATAGAGATGTTGGTAGAATTTATGTCTATTAAATTTCCAATATTTAATTATCAACCAGGGTTTGTACACTTAGAGTTGTCACAAAATATATGCTGAGATAGAAAGGAAACTAAGATGTGTACTATGCAGATCCTAGAGATGTTTTCTTTCAAAATGAAAAACCGAGTCACTTAAAAGTATTAAATATGATCTACTGAATGGATTCAAACTTAACCTAGTAACTTGAAAGAGTTACAATAAAATTGCAAAATGTAAAACCTAACTATCAACTCAAAACTGACTCTATGTTATTCAAGTCTAAGAACAAGAATTGAGATTGCAAAGTGAAAGGAAATTGCTATTTTAGAAAACAATGCTCGACTGAAAACAAACTACACTACGGAAACATAATTATAATTAATTATCGAAACCCTAAATAATTTCTAACTTATCCTAGGAATGGAAAAGATATTCTACTATGCAATATCAAAATTCTAACTATGAAACAAATTGCAACTAACTAATAAAAAGGAGGAAATTATACTACTTTGAGAGAGACAACTAATGAATTAACCTAAGAAATCCAATCCAATAGTTACACTACAAATGAAATACTACTCTAGGGATTAAACATGCATTGACAACTAGGATTTCAAAACAGTAAATGATTCAGAAACAAACCTACCTAACTCCAATCTTCTTGAGGAATTGTGTCTAAGTGACTTACAAATGCTACATAGATGAAAAAAAAAAATCTAACTTAACTTCTATAAAGATATGGAAACTAAAAATGGACCAATTACAAAAGAATTTAAACATTGTAGCTATCACTTATCCATCAAGTAAATGACATTTGAAAACCTAGTTACACTACCTAGAATCAATGAAATACTACTTAACAATTCTACTCTACTAAAAAGCACGCACTCTGAGTTATTTATCTCTAATGACTATTTTGGAATTGAAATATGCAATGCCTATCAAACTCATGGAATGCCTATCAAACTTCAAGCTAAAAAGATCTAATACAAAAGGCAACCTAAACTCAGAGTTTACAAGCAAACCTAAGTATAAAACAATGATTCAAATGGCTGGAAACAAATTCAACTTGTAAGCAAACCTACAATAGAAAACAAAGTACCGTTATTCTACTTCTACAGTAAACCAAACCATAAACTAAGGCATTTTAATTAACTATGAAAAGATGATGCAACTGATCTATAATGGAGAAGCAAATCTATGCTGAACTAAGTTATGTGAGTTTTTACCATCAAACCATAAAACAACTTGAAACTACTTCATCCTTGAAATCCAAACGAGATTACTGAGTTTTAATAAAAAGTCAATTTCTATTCTCTTACACCTACAGAAATGAAATAAACTAAACTAAGAATGGAACTAGCAAGATCTAGAGCAGGGACATGCTATATAAACAGAGGTGAAGTACTGGCTGTAAGTTCAAATTCAAAATGGGAATGAAATGCTGAATCTTCTTGTAGCTACAGAAATGAAATGAACTGAAATTTAAATGAAATTAATAAGATCTATGAGGACATTGTGCAACTTAGAAAGAAAACGAATGCTAACTGTAAATTGAAATGCTAATCAACTACAGAATATAAATGAAACACTAAATTTGAAAGTTCAAACCCTCGCTAATTATAAAATGCAACTAAAAATATTAAAGGTCGAACGACAGTACGAATGCTTGGTGCGTACGACAAGCCGGATGATAAAAAAAAAACACAAATTATGAACATGGGAAAGTTAAATGTCTTTTATACATATTGGATTGATAAACACAGGAAAAAACTCTTGAAGCTATGAACATTCAGAGTACTGAAGTTTAAATTACTTAGTTGTACATGAAGAAAGAAAATGAAACTTATGCACAAATAAATCCATTGTCACTGAGGGGCCCTTCTCAAGAACAATGGATGATCTACGCTAAAATGGAAAACGAAATCAACAACTGAACAAAGATTTTGTATTAAAATTGGAAGCAAAGTTTACACAACTTTTTCTATATCGTCTTCACAACCCAAGATGTCTTTTTATATGATTTACAATAGAGAGAGGGTCGACCCTTTCAGTGATCAACCTCTCTAATAATAGAATGTCTCTAAATGCTGAAAAACGACTGCATTGAAGAGCAGGCCGTTTTCCCCCAAAATCGTGCATGTTGGTTTCCGCAATGTGGGAAATGGAGCACTGGATGATTGGGCAAGTTATGAGGCAAATCTTTGTAGGTAGAAGCTCACGAACCATGTGTTCCAGGTGGGCAACAAAACCCACGTCTTTGTTTTTGCCATGAATGCTCCCAGGCAGGCAAACCAATGATTTTGGAGGTACGAATGATGGGTTGAATGGATGTCCGAATGCGAATACAAGTCCGAATGAGCGTCCGTATGAGAACCACAACTTGTATCAACAAAAATATATGCCCAATGGTTTTAAAAATGTTAAATTGATATGAATGTACCATATGAGATGATAATCAATGGAAAAATATGGGAGAATTAAACGTAATTCAAAAATAGGTACCTGAGTCAATATCAATGTCAATAGCACGATTATAGATCCAAAATGATGACAAAATTGGGCATCAATACTCCCTCAAACCGAGGATGTGCCAGGTCCCACTGAGCAAAACATAAAAATCAGGAAGAAGGCTGCGTTGCAACAACAGCTGCCTTCGACTTTGATGATGATGAAGTGGACTTGGGCTTCAACTTCTTAAATTGGGCTTCCAATTATCGAACTTCTTTTGAATAGTGGCATGGGAGGAAGTGATGGTTTTATTGTCATTTTTTACTTTTTGCACCCGAAGACGCAACTCCATGTTAGCTTGATGAAGCTTAGCAATCAACTCAACATACTTCTGATTTTGATCTGTCAACCGTGCCACATATTGTGTTATTTATCCATTGTCTGGAGGCTTGGAGTGGACGGTTCTGCAGGGTGCTCGAAATGTTTGTGAGGGTTTAATCCCGATGAAGGAATTTCAGAGCCAATAACGATGATAGGTTTGGTATGGGCCTTGTTTGGAGTGAGAGTATGAGTGAGCTCAGGAGCGGAAATCTCAGGAAGGACAGCAGGAGCATCAGTCAATGCAAGAGTGGACGCATCAGGGGTAGGTTCATTTGGCTAGGTGTCGAGACTATCTAAATGGGATGAACGCGGTTGGACCCTCTGCGTTTAGTGGGTATTTGCGAGAAGAGTGGGGGTTCAACTGTCACGCCCTTATGGACAGGCTCAGAAGAGGAAGAAGAGCGGCTAAGCTGCCTTTCTCCTGAGACGGATTCATCAATTTGCGCGGGCTTATGGTCTTTCTTCACTCGGGCAGAGGTCTGGCTAGGTTCACCATCAAGAGTCTAAGACCGAAGGCATTTTCGGGAAGCAAAGGCAGAGGCTTTGGTAATGGGCTTCTTGGCCAAATGTGGATTCAAGACTTCAAACACGAAATTTTCCCAAGTTTGCCCCGTTTCCCTCAATTGATGAATAATTAGAATTTTGATGAGGCATTGGTGGTATAGGCTACCAAAGGGGTTGAGTGTTCTTCCTCACTTGGTTTTACATCTTCTCAAGACTCCGCAGGAAGTAAAATGGAAAATTGAAAGTTTGATTGTTGACAAAATGTGCTAACAACCTGAGATGGCAAGCTTTAAAAATTGTGAACTTACCCTCGCAGGTTATAAGGCGGACGATAATGGCTAAAGGGTCTAGGTAGTTTGTCCTGATCCACTCTCGATGGAACCCCTTCATGCCCGCAATGTGTTGATAATCGGCCATGAGAGCGAAGTCGTGTGCTGACGGAGGGATTCCTCGGTCACGGGAAATGTGAGGTGACCAACCCTAGCCACCTTTCCGTTGAATCCCTTGGAAAACAACAATGAAATTTCATCGTCGTGGCCCTGAAGGAGATGAAGAAACGGGCCCCAACCTACCTGTGTCACGTCCCCCATTTTGACCCTTATAATATTTTGGGCTATAATGTAAATAATGTATGCATTTTATGTATGATTCCTAGCGTGGAGTTCAAGGCCAAGGCCCCGCTAGTGAACGCTTGATCTAGAAGAGGCAAGTATTTGATATTATGCTACCCATGTGCTAGTGTACCATGGGAATTGTAAATATGAATTTTAATATAAATGCCCACAAATATCTATGCAATGCAACAAGAGATGGGGGCATGATGTTACAAGGAATTGGGAGGGGAAAACATTCAAACCCTTGGATCCAATCAAGTCAAGCCAAGTGTCAATGAGAGAACCCATCAAATCCTCAACTACCCATGTTGAATTTTGTACCCAATCATTGATTTCTCCCAAGAGTTGGTTGAGGTAGTTAATGCCTTGGGGAATGGGAGGTATGGCTGTCCAAATTTGAGTATGAGCAAGCCACCCTGCATGGAAACACGTGTTTGGCTTCTTGGGCAAGAAAAGAGCCATGAATTGCTCCCCAAGCCATTACCCATCAACCAGCTTTGCTCTCCCATGAGTCTAGAGCTACCTGGGCGTTTTCTCCATGGTTTTTGTTGTGTTTCCTTCATTATCCTAGCTGGGAAGGGCGTTTTTGTGTTGTATAATAGTGGGGAAAGAAAGGGAAATTGATTTGGGGACCATAGATGTTGTCTTGGCTCACTGATTGTTGGTATATCCGTGGGAGAAATCGTTTTCTTCCCTATGGTCGATTTTCCCTCTCACAAATCCGTTCTTGGTGTGCCTACGTTTTTGGGAAAACCCTTGTCCATCTAGTTCCTAAGTCCCACTGCTGAAAGTGCATTCCAGAGCCCATATCTGAGTTTGGTGTGCAAGAGAATGATGGGGTTGAGTTGGGTATCCATTGCTTTGGGCTGAGCTGAGCTTGAGAGACCCAATTTCCTTGTAGATATCATGCCCATCTTGGGGGTGGTCTCTGAGTGCTAAAATAATAGAGGTTGGGCAGAGACCTATGGTTGGGTGGAACGTTGCAGCAACATAGCTAGTTGCTTGGGACAACATTGCATCAAGATGAGTATTTTATTGTGTATTTACTTATGCAAATGTATTAATTTGTTGACTGTGTTAAATTGAATGACAGTCATGTAATATGTGTGTGGATGAGTTAATTTCCACTGTGCATGTTTGTTTGTTTTCCATCTGCACACATCTCTTTTATTGCTAAGAATCTAATGAATGGGCTGAGTTTTATGTAAAAATCCCAGATTTGGGTATCATGTGCCCTTCATTGAATTGGTTAGATGAAGGGTATGTGACATAATGGTATCAGAGCGAAGGTTGCAACATTTGGGCCTTCATGGGCTACCTATCACAGCTTGCAGGGGTAAGTATGCTTCCTGCTCATTATAGACCATTAAGAAAAATTTCAAACTTTCAAATTTTTGAAAATTTTTCTAAGTGTTTTTGAAAATTTTTCTAAGTCTGTATCGGAAAGAACTTACGAGTTTTCGCCGAAACGATGGAAGGAACTGACAAGATTTTTCCGAAATGGTCAACCGAAAATTTTTAAGTTCACCAAACCGGAAGAACTCGGCGAGTTCGTTCGCAACGGCGGCGAAACTCAGCGAGTTCGTCCGCAATGACGGAAAAAGTTGGCGAGTTTGCGCCGCAATTTTGGAGGAAGCTGGCGACTTTGCGCCGCAACGACGGAAAAAGTTGGTGAGTTTCTGCCGCAGCGTCGGAAGGAATTGGTGAGTTTCTGCCGCAGTGTCGAAAGGAATTGGTGACTTTCTGCCGCAGTGTCGGAAGGAATTGGCGAGTTTCCACCGCAGTGTCGGAAGGAATTGGTGAGTTTGCGCTATAGTGTCGGAAGGAATTGGCGAGTTCTGCCGCAATGACGGAAGGGAAAGCTGAGTTTTCGACTGGAAGAACTCAACAAGTTTGTCCGCAACGGGTCGGAAGAGAATTGCCAAGTCCGATGAAATAGAGAATTTCAACTGTTTTCCAGGGTGAATTTCTGGTACCGAAAGATGAAAAATGGCTTTGAACTCATGCGCTAGATTACGTGAAATTGAAGGATTTACAAAAAAAAAAAAAAAACAAGGGCGCTGCCCTTGACCCGCCTTGCAGTGGCGAGTCACAAGGGGGCAAGCCCCCTTGACCCCCATCGTCCCCTTGAGACGTCATCAATGGTGATAAAGATTCTATGGGAGCTAAGTAAGACAATGCTGATAAAGAGGGAAGCTTCTCACCTTAACTATTTCTGTTATAGCATAAGAATTGCGTGCTTGCAAAGTAGCAACTAAGAATGTTTTACATTTGTATTAAATTGCTACTTGGTGAGAAATCATAGCTAATGATACCTTGTGTGCATGGTAGAGAGCCCATGAAACTGGATCAGCTATGATGCGGAAGAGGAAATTCCATGCTACTATGAGGAATTGGAAAGGGGGAATTCCTTAACTCCTCTCTTGCTATTGAATTTATATTTCCTAAGTTTCATAAGTTGAAAATTATGGCATAGGGATGTTGGAAATGCAAGAGAGTAATGCATATGAATTAATGGGCATGATTAAGGAGTCATTGCATAGTGCATGTGAATCACTTATGCATAAAGCATAATGTTGCATATGGGTAAAGGTAGTGAAAGTTACACATGCAATTGCCCATTAATGGTATTGCTTATGGTTGATCACCAGTAATGTTGTTGATAATGGTTGTATGAATCAGACCATAGAAGCATGATTGAAAATGTAAGAGATTAGATAGCTGAAATGAATATGCACTAGATGTCATATTGATAAACATTGCATAGTGCATGTAAAAATACTTGTGTATATATATGATATTGCATATTGATAGAATAGTGAGGTTTTGCATATGCAATGAGCCACTTAAAGATGATTATGGTGGTTGTTAAATAACTAGTCGTGTTTGCAATGGTTATAGGACCAAAGACAACCGAAGCATGACTAAGGGCGTGGATGATGATTGTTGCATATGACCAACAACCTCATGAGGAAAAGATGGTGCAACAAATCTACGAGCATGAGGTTGGAAAAAGAACTGTGAAGCCTTGGTAAGAGGCCAACTGATCAGGTAACATCAAACGATGTTAATGACATCCATGCAGGTAATGGTTATTTGTGCTTAATTGCATGAATGTTGAAAGAGGATTTGGTAAGATCCCTTCAACTATGTTCAACTATGTTGATTTGGTTTGCATATGGTATTGAGTGCTTGAATGTGAATGTTAATCTACCGAGTATGATGAGGTGCGGGTAAGTGAGGGAAAGGATCCTTACACCCTCTAATTGCTTAGAAACCTCAATGCATTCATATGAAATTATAACATGCCATTGTGTATGCTAGATTATAAGTTTAAATAACCAAAGAAAGTAAAGACCTATAGTCATGTTGTGGTAGTACATGCCATATGAATGGTTAGGCCATAATATGCTGGAATGCATAGTATCCGCGGATTGATGCAAAGTTCTATTGAGGGATTATGCATTGAGTGAATGCACATCAAAATATTATGTAAATGTTGTGAATGTGCATGCATATGTGTAAGTGCACATGTTGAGATGCATTGCGAGAATGCACGGTTGTGATATGTATAGGTTTCAATGCATTTAGATAATAGACGAAATGATGAACCATTGTTAATACTGAGAGAATTTCATGAGCTACTATGAATGTAGGAGAAAGATTGCATGAAGAAGGTAGACATGATGATGGGCTACCAGAGTGCTCTATGGAAGGATAGAGATTGCATGGAATGTGAAGTAATGAGTACTTACAATTTATTTAAATTGCACGGATAGTGTACCCATGTCTTGCAATTATATTGATGATAACGATGCATATATAGATATATACATATATTTCATTGCACCTCAAATGCTAACAACTGAAGGTGTTTGAATTATTGAGTGTTATAATCATGAGATCACTTCAGTGACTATTGTAGCAATGAAAGGATTATATGCATATATACTCACAACATGTTTGGCTGATTGAAGTTTCATATTTCAGGTAGATTGTTTTGGGATTGGAAAGTGTGGGTAAGTCCATGATGAAGATTGGAATCTACCATGAGAAAGAGCCAAACGACATGAGAACATACTCATGGCTAAGCAAATCAATTCTGCAGAGAACAGAATTGCAAATTCATACTTGAATTTAATTATTAATGTCATCGAATGATTAAGGAAAATCAGATTTGAATTTTATTGAATGCTGCTGACTGTTTGGCTATTTGATAAATGTGCCAGGAAGACACATTGCAGGAAGACCATGTGTGATGACCTGTAGAAGCCAAACTCCATGGGAAGGACCCCATGCTTTGGAAATAGGTTTTGGGTGAAACACCATTGCATATTTTAAGGATGACATCTTAGCTGAGCTGAATGTTGGAAAACCATGAGAGTGAGATGGTAAAGCTATGCCAAGAAGGCATGTGTGGATTATGGAACGTGGAAAGACTGGGGTGGAAAACCGAAGAACTATTGACTCAGAGAAGGGAGCCCCCATTCTTCGCAAATGAAGAAAAGATACAACTACAAAATGAATGAGTATTCTGTGACCCTAGATAAGAACATGCATGTCTAAATTATTAGGGTTAATATGTAGAGCATGCTCTACCTTATTTATATCATTTCAGAATGCTTGAGTATGATTAGGGCCTACATGGCTCACACTATAAAGGGGGTGCACACCTTTTCTGGTGCCGAGTCATGATAGGGTTGTCAATATTGACTACACCCTAAGGGAATGGATGCATTCCTGGTGTTTCAATACTTGATAGTGAATGTTATGGAATGTGGTTACGATTTTGAGTAGCAATACTGATAAGCCTACTTATCCTTCTTGTGTTGTCAGCCTACACAGATTCCAATTGGCACTACACATTAAGAGGCAAAGTGAAGAAGGGTACGCAGAAGGACTGTATAGGAATTGGTAACCTTTCTATTCTCACACTAAATAATACTAGAAGGGATGGACAAACCCAAGGAATTGTGTAGTGAAAAGGGGTATCATCCTTATGTGAGTGGGGCCATGCTAACTTGCAGTCAAGAAAGTCACCTATAAAGTTTCTAAAAAGAACCACTGATTCGCACAAAAGAAGGAGTGACGTCCTTGTATGAATGAAGAGTTCATGTGTGTGTGAAGGGTTGTGGTGCGAGAAGGTGTGGTGGAATTGGTGAAGGCATAAAATCTCTATTAGGTCAGCAGTAGGAGGGGGCGCCAAGACTGACTGAAAACCTTGAGATTCCTAAGGCTCCATAGTAGAGCCTTGACCTATAATGGCCAGTGGCGCAGTTTCCTTCCATTGGCTGATGACCCAGACGAATGTGCTGGCTCGGAACTAGAGAGGGCTAACCAGGTATGGGACTGGTTGGGCACCACCAAATGCTTGGTAAACCCAGCCGGCGTGAAGGTGTACTGGTTAAGCATTAACTACATCAAAGTCCATAGGCGACTCCAAAGCTTGCAAAGCGAAGCAAGACCTTGTGGACCAGAGGGGAAACGCACAATACAGATAAGTATTCGTTTTCATTTATGTCTTGTTTGGAATAATGAAGATTTCAGGTATAAGTCTTCTAACAGCTAAGCTGATACATTATTGTTTCTTTGTTGGAAACCTTGGTCATTGCAGGAAAGCAAGACCCTGAAAGAACTATAAGTTACTGGTAAATCTAGAGAGTAAATGAGTGGGCGATATAAATTACTGGTAAAATCCAGAGAGTAAATGAATGGGCGATATAAATTAATGGTAAAATCCAGAGAGTAAATGAGTGGGCGATATAAATTATGGAGAAATCCAGGGAGTAACTGGTTGAACGCTATAAAGTTATTAATAAGTACAGAGAGTGACTAGTTGGGCATTAACTACTTGATATTGTAAAGCAACGTGTATGCTGGCCCAACATTCCTTAATTAATTAATAAAACCAGACGGAGCACTGTCCTAGCATATTGCTAAAGGAAATGATTGATAAACCCAATCGGCGTACTGGCCTAGCATTTCCTATTCGAATGATTGTGGAGTAGCCTACGTGCTGGCCCAACATTCATAATTGTATTCACAGGAAATCCAAGGCTCGTAAAGCAAAGAAGGATCCCGTGGAATAAAGTGAAGACATCCAATACAGATAAGTATTCGGTTACCTTGCATCTTCTTGCTTATGAATATACATGGGTATCTGGTTTGGTTATGATTTCCTAAACTCTTATTTAAGAGATAAACCATATGAAAATAAACTAAACATATGAATTGATTCAATGTTTGAGTGTAGGTATTGCTGGAAGCAAGGATTATGAAGCATCATAGGGATGCAGATGGACATGTGACCGTCCTAAATAGCTCAGTATGAGTAGTAATGAAAGATGGTGCTAGTGGACATGAGTGGGTCCTAGCAGCCAAAGGTCTGTAGGCCACAATGGAGAAGGGTTCCTTAGTTGAAACATATTAGACAAATCTTAGACACTAAGTGTCATAGCCAAGAAAGGAAAGCCAAGCATTCACATTGAAGTGAAAGAGACTAAGGAGCATGAAACCATAGTGATGGTGTGGCTCCACAATAGAACAAGACTAAGAGGGAGAAACTCCTACTCTTCTCTTTCCTTTTGATTGATGCATTTATAAAACAAAAGATTGTTGAGTGCATGTCATGGCTGAAAATAGATTGTGTAGAATTGCTTGAAATGAATTGTGAATGCTGAAATAGTAAAATTCCTGTGAAAGGATGAACATGAATGAGTTCATGTGTATGTTGGGAAAGCATGAAAAGTGTGGAAGTACCATGAATAAAACGTGGACATTCCATGTCAATTGGGAAAATAATTGACTAATTTTAATGTTTATATTATGCTTGTCCTAAGAAAGAATTCCCATGATGAATTTCACAGGTGAAAAATTGAAACAATTGGTTGTAGCCGGCACAAGAAAGTGTTGCTAGTAAGCAAAGTGTGGTCAATTGTGCCATTAACCATGGCAGCAGACCGAGGGCTATTAGAGTTGGCTGAAAGTCTTCTTCAAACAATTGCCAGGACCCAAGAAAATCTTGGAGAGATGCTCAAGCTACAAAGGCAACATAATGAGATGAACCACAAGGTTTTGCAGGACTCTATTCGTCTGCAAAAAGAGGTAAAAAGCATTCTGGGAACAATTAGTAAGGGAAAGGAAAGTGGATCCATGAAGAAGCATTCATCCAATCGACCGATTAAGAAACGTTCCAGGTGGGAAGACTCAAAGGAATTTGAGCAGGAAAAGGTAAAGCAGCCGGTAAAATGTTGGGGGTGTGGAGGAAATCATTTCCTCCGTGACTGCCCAACAATGGAGCATCAAGAGGGTATCCGCCATAAAGTTTCCAGACTTGTAGATCAACTGGAAGATAAAGAAAGGGAAGGGATTGTTTTGGAAAAATTCCCTCATGCAGAGCTAGAAGGTCCCAGCCAGCAGGAGCAGTTTGTGAAGACCAAAGGACTTGGTCCCGAAAACTCAAGTAAAGGGTGAAATGCAGGACAAACCTGCCATATTTTGTGAATTTTGGACATGTATATAGCGTGTATGTATTCCTAGGTATGGGAACGTCGAGGACAGTGTTATTCCAAGGGAAGGGGAATGTCACGTCCCCCATTTTGACCCTTATAATATTTTGGGCCATAATGTAAATAATGTATGCATATTATGTATGATTCCTAGCGTAGAGCTCAAGGCCAAGGCCTCGCTAGTGAATGCTTGATCTAGAAGAGGTAAGTATTTGATATTATGCTACCCATGTTCTAGTGAACCATGGGAATTGTAAATATGAATTTTAATATAAATTCCCACAACTAGCTATGCAATGCAACAAGAGATGGGGGCATGATGTTACAAGGAATTGGGAGGGGAAAACATTCAAACCCTTGGATCCAATCAAGTCAAGCCAAGTGTCAATGAGAGAACCCATCAAACCATCAACTACCCATGTTGAATTTTGTACCCAATCATTGATTTCTCCCAAGAGTTGGTTGAGGTAGTTAATGCCTTGGGGAATGAGAGGTATGGATGTCCAAATTCGAGTATGGGCAAGACACCCTGTATGGAAAAACATGTTTGGCTTCTTGGGCAAGAAAAGATGCTCCCCAAGCCATTACCCATCAACCAGCTTTGCTCTCTCACGAGTCTAGAGCTACTTGGGCGTTTTCTCCATGGTTTTTGTTGTGTTTCCTTCATTATCCTAGTTGGGAAGGGCGTTTTTGTGTTGTATAATAGTGGGGAAAGAAAGGGAAATCGATTTGGGGACCATAGCTTTTGTCTTGGCTCACTGATTGTTGGTATATCCGTGGGAGAAATCGTTTTCTTCCCTATGGTCGATTTTCCCTCTCACAAATCCGTTTTTGGTGTGCCTACATTTTTAGGAAAACCCTTGTCCATCTAGTTCCTAAGTCCCACTACTGAAAGTGTGTTCCAGAGCTCATATCTGAGTTTGGTGTGCAAGAGAATGCTGGGGTTGAGTTGGGTATCCATTGCTTTGGGCTGAGCTGAGCTTGAGAGACCTAATTTCCTTGTAAATATCATGCCCAAATCGGGGGTGGTCTCTGAGTGCTGAAATAATAGAGTCTGGGTAGAGACTTATGGTTGGGTGGAACGTTGCAGCGACATAGCTAGTTTCTTGGGACAACATTGCATCAAGATGAGTATTTTATTGTGTATTTACTTATGCAAATGTATTAATTTGTTGACTGTGTTAAATTGAATGACAGTCATGTAATATGTGTGTGGATGAGTTAATTTCCGTTGTGCATGTTTGTTTGTTTTCCATCTGCACACATCTCTTTTATTGCTAAGAATCTAATGAATGGGTTGAGTTTTATGTAAAAATCCCAGATTTGGGTATCATGTGCCCTTTATTGAATTGGTTAGATGGAGGGTATGTGACAACCTGGAGGAAGAGTTCGTGACATGCCTGAAACTCGGGGATCTGGAGCAAGTCCTGGTAGCTTTCGGGCTCGTGGCGGGTAGGCATGGTGGGAAGAGGTAAGTGGAACAGGGGATGCGGCCAGGCGGACTTAGAATGGAGGGAAGCAAGTGCAGAATGAGGGTGATTATCAAGCAAGATTCAGATTTAAAACAAGGTCCAATTGAATGTTTGAATGACCATAAGGTAGAAATCGGCACGTTTGGATGATCATGTCACTATTAATTTCGAATCGTGGGTTATGATGAGAAGAGGTGTATTGATGACATCGTAAACCATATCAAATCTTCAACCAATGCCCAAAGTTGTAAACTTTGGGTAGGTTGAAGATGCACAATTGTTTTTTTCCATCATGGAATCATAACGTAAGGCTCATTTAAAAATCATGATGACCCTTAATTGATAAAAATAAAATGATGACTTGCATGATTATCCTTGCATACGAATTGATGAGGAATGAAACTGTATGTCGAGGAGTAATATAGTCGGACAACAATTCTGGGGATCGTGTTTATGCAAGATTATCTGAGTTAACCAATTTGTTTTGTAAAGTCGAAATGAATTAAAGAATGATAATCGTATAAGGATTGCAATGTCTTCATATGTGTAGAGATGACACTTGATAATTCTCGATATGGTTAACAATTGGATCAAAATTTAAAAACTATATACCTTGGCATATTCAGTCGAGCTGTTACAGAGCTATAGTTCATTTATAACGTCATTCGACATCTTATTTGAAATTTCATTCAACACTCCATTTGACACTTGATTCGACCCTTGATATAGGCCATTTGAATGAACAGGATGTGCTTGCTGTATCTAACTGACTTTTGATTATGCAGAGAATTTATGAAGCTGTTAGCAAATATTCAAGAATGAAACTACTGCTTCTGTGACTGCTTCAAAAATGACAATGTAAAACTGCTTTCTTTGAAAACATCCTGAACATCCTGGCTGATGAACTACTTTAGTCACTCTATCTTTGTTCAACATGGATCAGAAAAACCTTCTCTTCTGTTACTTGCATCATTCCTGAGATAACAGATCATTTCATAAGAGATGAATGAACTTTTAATTGTTCTACAAGTAAACAGAAAATAGACACAATTCTGAATCCTCCCCCAAACCAAAAATATGGCGTGTCCTCAAGCCATCAAAATAAAAACTGATTGATATTCAAACACTTCCAATTAACAGTCAACAATTAACTCTAAAAAGCTGTTATTATTGTACGAAAAATAAATATTAACTAGCTATGAAAATGATCTATACATGCAATTTCATTACTAAGTAACAGTGCTCATGAAGACCATATAGGTGATGGAAGTATAGATAGTGCAAAAAAACCTAAAGGAACCCAGTCATCCTTGATATTTTAATTTATAAAAAGAAATATGTCTCTCTCCGTCAAATACTTTCAGATAAAATTTCAATGATCCTTATATAGGTAAGAATAGAATATCAAGCTTAATCAGATTTCCTTGTCAAAGTTGCTCATAGGAACTCAGTCAAACTTCCCTAGAGTCCAAGAATAACAGTACATAGAACAATCCAACCGAATTTCACATTCAGGTTCTTGGAAATCTTAAGTATATGGCCCCACCTGGAAAGATAAGAAATATTTAATCTCATGGAGGTTAGGTAACTGGTCTTAAGACAATATTGAGGCTATTCTCCCTTGGCCAATTGATGAGGTTTATTTTCTTAAACTCAACCATACATACTTCTCTTCGGTTAGACTTACGACCATTTAACAGATCTATAAAATTTTTTTCTTTACAAATTTTTGATAAACAGGATGTCCTCCCTAGGAATATTCCCCTCTATCAGTTAGGCCTATTCAATACCCCATTGAGTTTACTTGGTGGTTGGTACCTGCTGCCAGCAATCCTGTTCAGTACTCCGGCGTGTTAGCCTCTTGAACCCTTTTTGCAACAGAGGCTCGTGTCCCAGTGTTTCCACCATCTATAGATATTCGACAATAATTTTCCTATGAGTGAGTGGATGGGGGAGCAGCTTTGAAAACCATGCTATAGAATGGGATGATATATGGGTTTGAGGACAATTGTCTTTTATATGAATCAAGTGAATAAGAAGTCTATCGAATCAAAAATACATATGGTTGATTGCATTAATGTGTAGTGGATGGAGCCAAAAGATAATAGTAAGAATATCTCTCTAGTCCAAGTTTCCTTCTCCAAAAGATTACAATGGTGTTTCTAAAAAATAACATCCCCAAGGTTCCTTCCTGCTACTTTTCAGGAAAGATTGCTCTACTTTCTCACTTAACAACAAGGTCAAAATGTACTGAGAGCCTCTGGGCTTCAGATGGAGAACAACTTTTGGCTATCAACCTCTCTAAAAAGATAGGATCACTAATATAAAATATCTGGAAGGATTATTAGAAGAGTTGCAAGAATCATATAACATAAGTGGCAAAAATGATACAAAGAACATTTCGATTTCCTTTCAATATGAATTTTACATTTCTTAAGACAAATAATCAGGAGGGAAGGAATCAGAATATGTTATGAATTTTTAGAGCACTTCCCTTTTTGAATGATGATCTTTATGAGCTGATTATAGAAATAAAGTTCTTGTACCCATACTACAAACCACTTGTAAACGATGATTCAGATTTATTCAAAGCAAAAACATATATACAAAAATGATATAAAAATTTATCAAGAACTAGGAAAGGGAGAAGAGTCTTCCTTTTTTTTTTTCATTGATGAAGCCTTATGAGCTGATCATAAGAATAAAATTCCTATGTAGATATAAACCAACTATCAGAAATGACTCTTATTTATTTAAAGAAACATAAATATATTTACATATATACAAATGAAAACAACCAAGAAATAAATCAAGAACTAGGAGAAGGAGGAATGACTTCCCCTTCAGCCAACTCCATCTCCTTCTGCTGTGAGACATCCTGCAAAAAGTCTTGTGTAGAGATTGGTTTGTGATAGAGTCTCAATCTATGTCCATTTACAACAAAATAAACTTGTGAATCATCAATTGTTTTGATTTCTACAGACCCATTGCTAAAAGCTATAACTATTTCATATGGACCCATCCAACGAGTAGTAAATTTTCCTTTAAATTTTTTATATCTTGAATCAAATAGTAGTGCCCAGTCTCTAGTATTGAACTATTTCTGTTTGATCTATTTGTCATGCCACTTCTTACGTTGATTCTGTACTAACATTGTCCGTTGAATTGCATCTTGTCTTATTTCGTCTAATTCATTGATTTGTAGAATTCGTTGTTTTTGTGCTTCTTCTAGATAGATCCCTAATTGTGCAACCATACGAAAGGTTCTTACTTGAAACTCAATGGGTAGAATAACTTGTTTACCATAAACAAGTTCATAGGGTGTGTGGCCAGTAGTATTCCTCCATGTTATTCGATAATCCCACAAGGCCTTCGGAAGCCTATCTGCCCAGTCTTTGTGATGCAGCTAGATAGTCTTGGTCAGGATGGCCTCTAATACCTTATTTGAAGATTCTACCTGACCATTGTCCTGCAGGTGATATGGCGAAGATTTACAATGTCTGATGCGATATTTTTCAGTAATTTCCTTCATTAACTTGGAGGTAAACTGAGATCCTTGATCAGTGACAATTTCCCTAGGTACACCAAATCGGGTAAATATCTCTTCATATATAAATTCCACCACAAATTTTTCTGTGGCTCGGAATAAAGATTTAGCTTCCACCTATTTAGTGACGTAATATGTACAAACTAGGATATACTTCTTTTTGCGAGACATAGGGGAAATTGGCCCTACAAAATCCAGAGCCCACTTTTCAAAAGGCTCAATCATAACCTGAGGTTGTAAGGGCATCTCATCATATGACATAGGTCTACCCATTCTTTGACAACTGTCACATACTTTGACATACTTGGCTGCATCCTTGAAAATGCTTGGCCAACAATATCCGAAGTGTAACACTTTGTATGCTGTTCGTTTGTTGGAAAAATTCCCACCACATGGTCCACCATGGCATGCATGGAGGATCTCTACCATCTCATCCTCTCGTACACATCGTTTAATAATAAGATCATGGCCAGTATGAAAAAGGTCATTGTCAACCCAAGAGTAATTAGAACTCTGGATTATGATTCGATATTTTCTTAGGCGGGGATAGATGGTTTGGTAACTTCCCCGTTGCTAAATAATTAGCCATGTTTTCAAACTAGGGGGTTTGAACAGAGACAAGAAACAAATTCTCTGCAGGAAATGTTAAATTTTGAGCATTAAATTCACAATACTCTAGGATCTTCACTGAGAGAATAACATATACAGTATATCAATGCATAACAATCACAATAAGCATGACAAGCATCACAAGAATCAAAAGCATGATGTTAAATTTTCTGAATTTACTTCAATCTGATCTAGGATCTTAACTGAGAGAACAACATGTGCAACAAATCTACAACATATCAATCATGGACACAATAATGCAAGCACACAAGAGACACAGAGTTTACTTGGGGAAAACCATAAAGGTGAAAAACCCCAATAACTTCCTCAGAGATAGATAGAGCAATGATACAAACAGAATACAAGAGATAGTCTTCTCCTAGCAGCAGAGCCTCCTCCTCCACAAGTGCGCCACTCTCCAAAGTGTGAGTGAGAGAAATAGAATGTGTAAAATGAGAGAGACACACTCTCTATTTATACACTAACTTGACTTGACCTTTACTCAACTAGGTAGGCCTCAACTTAACCACTTAACATAATGCTGACTAGGCCGACCCCCACTAGGGTGGTCTAATAACCCTTTGACCCACATGGACGACCCCCAATAGGGTGGTCTAATAACCCTTTGACCCACATGACTTATACAGGGCCGACCCCAACAAGGTTGTCTAATAACCCATCAAGTATAAGTTACGACACTTACAATATAAATGACGACACTTCCGTATAGAGGAATAATAACATCTCTATAGGAATACAACCACTTCCGTATAGAGGAATAATAACATCTCTATAGGAATACAATATACATATATGTGAAATACATTCCGAAGTTACATATACATCAACACTCCCTCTTAACTAGGAAGGTATTTCTTGACACAGGTCTTCTAGCACAAGTCATCTTCTTTGGATCATCGTCACTGGATAATCGTCATCGAATGATCATCATCATCACTGCTGTTGCTATCTCAATCAATCTCTAAATCTACACGTCATAGAAAGTTCTACAGAGACAGTCCTTTTTCATACTGGATGTAGGCCCACCACCTGCAGGTCTTCGTCATCACTGGCCATACTGTGGAAATCTCAGGACTTATTACGTGTGTCACAAAACCTTAAAAGATTCTCATGACTAGCAAGAACCCTAAAGAGCATCTGTGTAATGTCCCCAGTTTTACCCCATGGCATTAACATTATAAATGATGTAATATTGTTATGAAATCATGGTGAGGAGGTCAAGGCCAAGGCCCCACCATCGATTTAGTGATGCATATGGTTTGCGTGCTAGCAATGCACATTGGAAATTCAAATATCATGTAATATTCATTTTAATAAAAATACCCACAACTAGCTATGCAATGCAACAAAGAGATGGGGGCATGATTTCACAAGGAATTGGGAGGGAAAACATTCAAACCCTTGAGCCAATCAGGTCAAGCCAAGTGTCAATGAGATAACCCATCAAACCCTCAACTACCCATGTTGACTTTTGTACCCAACCATTGATTTCTCCCAAGAGTTGGTTGAGGTAGTTAATGCCTTGGGAATGGAGAGGTATGGATGTCCAAATTTGGGTATGGGCAAGCCACCCTTTATGGAAAAACGTGTTTGTCTCCTTGGGCAAGAAAAGAGCCATGAATTTCTCCCCCAATCCATTATCCAGGATCATTCTTCCTCCCTCACGAGTTTAGAGCTACCTGGGCGTTTTCCAGGCATGTTGCAGCATTTTCTTCATTTCCCCAGTAGAGAAGGGCGTTTTCTGTGTTGTATACCAGTGGGGAAGAAGGGAAATCGAATGGGGGTTCAATAGAGACCGTTTTGGGTTGTTGAAGGCTGAGATATTTGGGGAAGAAATCGTTTTCCCACCTGTGCTTGTTTTCCCATCCCACAATCCGTTTTTGGTTGGGAACGATTTTGGGAAAACCCATGGCCATCTTATTTGTAAATCCCACTGTCTAAAATGTGTATCCCTGCCCCTTGTTTGTGCTTACTATGTGAGAGAAGAGTATGTTGGGTATGGGTATGGGTATCCATGGCTTGGGCTTGAGCTTGAGGGCGATAATCCAGGGTTCAATTGTAGCCTAATAAACCCAGCTATGGACTGGCTTGGCTCAGATGGAATGATTAATTGGTTGTGAGAGAGTGAATGTCCCCTTTTCCTTGAAGGAATCATGCCCAGCTCGGGGGTGGCCTTCAGACGGACTCAGTATAAGCTGTCGAAGAGCCTATGGCTGGGTGGAACGTTGCAGCGACATAGCTAGTTGCTTTGGCAGTTGCAAAATGAAGATAAGTGTTTTTATGTCTATGTATTTACTTTTGCAATGTTTAATTAATGATTATTTTGATATGATGGATGAGCATGAAGTGTGTGTGTGGATTAGTTTTAAATTTTGCTATGCATATTGCCTAATTGTATCTGCACACCAATGTTTAAATTCTTATGATTCTAATTAGTGGGCTGAGTTTTATGAAATGCCCAGATTTTAGTGCCATGTTCCCTTCCTTACATTGGGTCAGCAGGTGGGTGCATAACAATCTGAGGCCTTTTTCATCCTGTCCAGATCTCCAGGACTTATTACATGTGACCCCACCACAAAACCTCGAAAGAGAATCCCAGGACTGATTACGAGCACAAGGCTCAACCTATCGGATCTCCGAGGGCACAAATTACATGTAGTCACCACAAAACCTCGAAAGAGCATCCTAGGACTGATTACGAGCACAAGGCTCAACCTATCGGATCTCCCAGGGCACAAATTACATGTGGTCATGGAAAAACCTCGAAAGAGAATCCCAGGACTGATTACGAGCACACGGCTCAACCTATCGGATCTCCTAGGGCACAAATTACATGCCATAGGACAAAACCTCGAAAGAGCATCTGCTAGATATCCCAGGACACAAATTACATGCCATAGGAAAAACCTTGAAAGACTATCTGCAGATCTCCCAGGGCACAAATTATATGTCCTCCCAAGCAAAACCTCGAAAGAGCATTTTCCAGATATCCCAGGGTACAAATTACATGCCATAGGCAAAACCTCGAAAGACTATCTGCAAATCTCCCAGGGCACAAATTACATGCTTATCTGCACAACCTGTTCCATGGCCATAGAGTATCAACCTAATACTCACCATACATCATCCTGATGTACACATGATCATCCTGATCATCATCACTGCAACATCCTGCTGCATGACATCTGGAGCAACATCCTGAAGCTCATCATCCATGATCATCCTGATCATACAATGCATCTACTTGATGCATACCAAGTATCTACCTAATACATATCATCATAAATGATCCACCTGATCATACAGTGTATCCACCTGATACAAATACAAATACATGATACATATCACCATACATGATCCACCTGATCATACAATGTATCCACTTGATACATATACAGATACATGGTCCAAGCATCCAACATGATGCATATACAAAAATACATATGATCCACTTGATCATATCCAACATCCAACATGATGCGTACATACATATAAATGATCCAACTGATCATATCCAACATCCAACATGATGCGTACAGACATATAAATGATCCTATTGATCATATCTAGCATCCAACATGATGCATACACAGAGCAGTAACTGGAGCATCGTCCTGATGCTCATCATCCATGATCCTCCTAATCATCATAGCATCGTCCTCTTCAGATCATCTCATCCTCCACGAAGCACAGCCCAGATGCACATCATCCAGCACTTACACCACCGACATGGGAGAACACATCTACCACCATTCGGGGAAGGCTCCAGCCATTACTTTTTCACCATGGGAGAACACATCTACCACCATGTGAAAAATGGCTTCAGCCCTTACATCTACACCATGGGAGAACACATCTACCACCATGTGAGAATGGCTCATCAATTACATCACGACCATGGGAGAACACATCAACCATGTCAGAAAAGCTCATGTGCATCTACATCTTTCGGACTAATCACTTCCCTTTAGAAGGAACCTCGATTTGAAGTGCACCAAGCCTCTCTCTGAAGTACTCAAAATTGCACTCTGGCCAACGGCTTGGTCAATACATCTGCAACCTGCTCATCCGTCGCAACATACTTTGCTTTGGCTATACTCAGTGCTACGCAGGACTGCTTCCTGCTAAACCAAGAGATCACACCTAATCCCATACTGAAGCAGCACCCAGGAGTGCTCTTCTTATCTGCAGCACTGCCTGCCCAATCTGAATCAACATAACCCTGTAGGTTAAACTTTTGATTTGCATCATATTTGAGCCCATAATCAACTGTACCCTTCAGGTACCTCAGAATATGCTTTACAGCAACCAGGTGAACACTCCTCGGATCTGTCAGGAATTGGCTCAATGTGTTCATTGCAAAGCAAATATCTGGTCTCATGTTCATCAGGTACGTCAAGGACCCAATCATTTGATGATACATAGTGACATCAACCGGTTCAGATGAAGCATCACACAGAAGCTTCAGGTTCGATGCCATAGCCTCGCAGTCCATCATCCCGAACCTCTTCAGGATCTCTACTGCATACTTCCCTTGTCCAAGGAAGATTCCATCTGCACTCTGCCACACCTCCATACCTAGAAAGTGGTGCATCATACCCAAGTTTTTCACAGATATGACTCCCTGTCATGTGTCTCAGAACCAAGTGGCTGCTCCACATACACTTCTTCTTCAACTACACCATTCAAGAAAGCTGTCTTGAAATCCATCTGGTGTATCTTCTATTTCATCACTTTTATATTTCTCTATGCTGCCATTTGCAGCATGCTTGATCTTGATAGATCCATATGGAAGTCATAACAAACTTCCCTTCAGGTCTTGGGACTACATCCCAAACATCATTCTTCATGATCGATGGATCATGGCATTCTTCCCATATCCTAGGAACTTCAATATCTTCAATAGATAATTTTGTTGCTGAACAAATGTTGTAGTTCTTCTTTTGTAGGTGATGGAATACGATCTTTCCTACACAACAAGTTAAATTGTATGATTAGAAAACATCTCATAGTTTTCAGAACAAATTCTTACACATAAAGAAATATGTCATATAGTCATGCAATTATCTTAGCCAATGCTTCAATACAACATTTAACCATATCCTGTAACTTTTTAGATGCCTTCCAATCTCTACCAGAACATTGTTAAGAGTGTGCACAGCTCCCAACATGTCAGCAAAGAGGTTTCATTCTAGATAAGTAGAAATGGAATGTTGTACAGTGCCATAGTCCACTTACCCATGCATATTAGTAGTATACTGTTCATCAATGCAACTATTCTAATATGCATAATACACAACCTAATTCTAGGAACATCAGTATATACATTATTGAACAGTATTATTTAAACAATAAAATATGCAAGTAATGACAATTCAAATACTTATCTTTGTTTGTTTGTTGGGTTGACTCCCTCCCAGTCTTTGCTTCTTTTCTGCAACTCCATTCTTATGTGGATTGTGAGAAGTGGTCAACTCCCTCTGAATATCTGCATCCTTGCAGAAACTACTGAAGTGTGCTCCTTTGATTTCTTGTAGGAACAACTGGAGTGTGCTCCCTCTTGATCTTTGCTTCCTGGATTAACTGTCCTTGAAATTACATCCATCCTTAATCACTATGCATGCTTATTAGTATCATCATTGTGTTATCCTTGAGGTCTCATACATAATCACACATTTATTAGTATAATCTTAATACTATCAAAACACAATAATCTTAAACATGTATATTCATGATCATTCATAGATAATAAACATTAGTATTCAAGGTTTCAGGGAAGTCTTCTTTTACTCATAGCGATTCTTATTTGATCATGGGACTTTTCTGTTTAGTTGAATCATCATTCAAGATAAGAGATATAATATGCATAAAACCCGTGATTATTCAAACCTATACCTTCATGATTCTTCTGGTTAGTCATATCGTCAATTATGGTAAGAAACATAATATGCATACAACCATGATTATTCAAACCTATGACTTCATTAATAATCATTATCAACAGCACAACAATATAAGATCCTAACACAAGGTATGATTCTAGCTTGATATAGGAAAAACATACCTGGATTAGTATGCTAGCTAGTTATGTCTAACATACTCGCATAATGTCTTCTGGTTCTCTTCAGTGACTTGTGCTAGTAACCTACATGTCTCATAAGTTAACCATTGTAGAACCAAGTTATACATACCTCGAAAGTAGATCTTCTATGTGATCCATGACAATGGATGAATCTTTGTCTTCATGTCACCATGAGCATATGTTCTTGAAGTAGAACATGATTTGACTTTCTTGGTGTAGCTTTTGTGTTAGCAAACAACATAAACCTCATACAACATCACAATGCATTAGTACAATCATAAGTGTCAAAACCTTAATCAATGAATATCTTCTATTAAGGTGATACGACAAGTCCAGTAATTAATCAAGATTATACTGTAATGATATGAAGACAAACATATAATAAACTTAACCATGAAACATACCTGTAATCCATACCTATCAAGATTGCTTGTAATCTTCTTATGGAAGGCCTTAGCCTCATCTCCCTCTGAGACATGAACTTCTTCACTTATGCAGGTGACTAATCCATCTTCTTCTAGGATTAACCCAATCCACTTGATTTACAAGAACTGGACCTGGAGCTGGATTAGGGTTTGTCAAAGAAACCCCAAAAATTCAAACTTTGAATTTGAAACTTCCAAAAGGATAGAAATATGCGCCTTGATGAGCTGATCAAGTTGGTATATTCAGAATTTGAAAACTGCAAAGTTTCACCCCTTGAAATTGCCTTTTAGATTTCTGGATTCACTGGGGAGGACCCTGAATTAGGGTTTGAGTTTCCTAGAGCTTCACCCAACCAAAATATTTGATTCAAAACTCTAAGCTTCGATTTTTCTGAGGAGCTTCCAGCCGTGGTCACAGATTTCCAAAATTCCAATTTTTGCAGAAGCCCTAATTTTCCATCTTTCCGATCAAAGTCCTGAACTGGGGTTTGATCAAGCCCGGCCTTTTGTCCAACCAAAAAATCTGATATTGGTCTCTAAATTTCGATTTTGATGAGTAGCATCTAGCTATGGTATCCGATTACAAAAATTTCAACTTTCTCCGAAGCCCTAAATTCCGAAAGCCATGAATGAAGGTACTCAAAAATAATTTTGTTTTGACAGAAATATGTACCTGATTGTTTCTAGTGTAACTCCGAACTTTGCAATCCACATGGTCTGAAAATGTTTCCTGCGATAGCCCGACCTGTTATCTTTCCATCCCAATAGGTCTGACCTCAATTGGATTCTTTGAGAGAGAGTTATGCCAAGTGTCACAACGTGACCTGTTTAAGGTATAATACAGGAGAGCGAACTTGTACGGCGTTCCACGTGTCACTGGTTCAACTTCGGCCTCTGAATTTTTTTTTTGAGATAGTACAGTCTATGTACTACTCGTCACTATTTACTAAATTTCATTTGGAGCTTCCTAGCCCAAGTTATGACCTTTTTCCCAAGGTCACCTGATTTTGAATCAGATATGGAAGAGGCAGAAACCCTATATTGTACAAATCATAAATCACAAAGTACAACGAATTAGAGGTTTTCCTTTGGACACTAGGTACATGGGGATCTGATATTCGACCTGTAAAAGTTTCAGATCCGAACACTTTTCCAAAACGGATTTATAGTGAAAGTGCTACGATGACTGGTTTTTACTATATCAAGCCCTAGCATCGTAAGTGCAACAAGTGTCATACATGCCATATCATGCCTTCTTTCAGGCTAGCTTTGATACCAAGTTAAATTTTCTGAATTTACTTCAATCTGATCTAGGATCTTAACTGACAGAACAACATGTACAGCAAATCTACAGCATATCAATCATGGACACAATAATGCAAGCACACAAAAGACACAGAGTTTACTTGAGGAAAACCATAAAGGTGAAAAACCCCAATAACTTCCTCAGAGATAGATAGAGCAATGATACAAACAGAATACAATAGATAGTATTCTCCTAGCAGCAGAGCCTCCTCCTCCACAAGTGCGCCACTCTCCAAAGTGTGAGTGAGAGAAATAGAATGTGTAAAATGAGAGAGACATACTCTCTATTTATACACTAACTTGACTTGACCTTTACTCAACTAGGTCGGCTTCAACTTAACCACTTAAGATAATGCTGACTAGGTCGACCCCCACTAGGGTGGTCTAATAACCCTTTGATCCACATGGCTGACCCCCAACAGGGTGGTCTAATAACCCTTTGACCCACATGACTTATACAGGGCCGACCCCAACAAGGTTGTCTAATAACCCATTAAGTATAAGTTACGACACTTACAATATAAATGACGACACTTCCGTATAGAGGAATAATAACATCTCTATAGGAATACAACCACTTCCATATAGAAGAATAATAAAATCTCTATAGGAATACAACCACTTCCGTATAGAGGAATAATAACATCTCTATAGGAATACAATATACATATATGTGAAATACATTCCGAAGTTACATATACATCAACACATGAGAGACAAGAGACATAGAGTTTCCGTGGGGAAAACCCTAAGGTGAAAACCCCCACAACTTCCTCAAAGTTAGAGAGAGCAATGGCTCAACCAAAGTACAACCAAAATACACTTGAGATAGTCTCCTAGAAGCAGATGATCCTCCTCCTCACTAGTGCGCCACTTTCTGAGTGAGAGAGATATAACTTTCAGAATGATCTAAATAGAGATCTCCCGATCTCTATTTATACTAACCTGTTTGCCCAGTGACCTTATGGGGCCGACTTGTCTATCTAGGTACATCCACAATATAATATATATTATAGGGCCGACCCCACACATGGTGGTCTAATAATCCATCGGCAAGTACACACACTTGTGACACTTGTCAATCCACATGACGACACTTCTTTATAGAGGAATAACACTTCTCTAATAAGGGTATAATAAATATATATGAAATACATTCCGAAGTTACATATACATCAACACTCCCTCTTAACTAGGAAGGTAATTCTCGACACAGATCTGCTAGACAAGTCTTCTTCTAGGGATCATCGTCATCGATGCATCGTCACTACTGCTGCTATCTCAACCAATCTCTGACTCTACTCGTCATAGGAAGTTCTACAGAGCCAGTCCTTTTTCATACTGGATGTAGGCCCACCACCTGCAGGTCTTCATCATCACTGGCCATACTGTGGAAATCTCAGGACTTATTACGTGCGTCACAAAACCTTAAAAGAGTCTCTTGACTAGCAAGAACCCTAAAGAGCATCTGAGGCCTTTTTCATCCTGTCCAGATCTCCAGGACTTATTACATGTGACCCCACCACAAAAAATCGAAAGAGAATCCCAGGACTGATTACGAGCACAAGGCTCAACCTATCGGATCTCCAGGGCACAAATTACATGTGGTCACCACAAAACCTCGAAAGAGCATCCCAGGATTGATTACGAGCACAAGGCTCAACCTATCGGATCTCCCAGGGCACAAATTACATGTGGTCATTGAAAAAACTTGAAAGAGCATCCCAGGATTGATTACGAGCATACGACTCAACCTATCGGATCTCCTAGGGCACAAATTACATGCCATAGGACAAAACCTCAAAAGAGCATCTGCCAGATATCCCAGGGCACAAATTACATGCCATAGGCAAAACCTCAAAAGACTATCTGCAGATCTCCCAGGGCACAAATTATATGTCCTCCCAAGCAAAACCTCGAAAGAGCATTTGCTAGATATCCCAGGGTACAAATTACATGCCATAGGAAAAACCTCGAAAGACTATCTGCAAATCTCCCAGGGCACAAATTACATGCTTATCTGCACAACCTGTTCCATGGCCACAGAGTATCAACCTGATACGCACCATACATCATCCTGATATACACATGATCATCCTGATCATCATCACTGCAACATCCTGTTGCATGTCATCTGGAGCAACATCTTGAAGCTCGTCATCCATGATCATCCTGATCATACAATGCATCTACCTGATGCATACCAAGTATCTACCTGATACATATCATCATACATGATCCACCTGATCATACAGTGTATCCACCTGATACAAATACAAATACATGATACATATCAACATACATGATCGACTTGATCATACAATGTATCCACTTGATACATATACAGATACATGGTCCAAGCATCCAACATGATGCATATACAAAATACATACACATGATCCAACCGATCATATCCAGCATCCAACATAATGCGTACATACATATAAATGATCCAACTGATCATATCCAACATCCAACATGATGCGTACATACATATACATATAAATGATCCAACTGATCATATCTAGCATCCAACATGATGCATACATACATACATATAAAAATGATCCAACTGATCATACAAAGCAGAAACCAGAACATCATCCCGATGCTCATCATCCAACGCTTACATCCACAGCCATGTGAAGGATCCTCCTTCCAACATGCTTGGAATGGATTCAACAAATGTGTCCATCACTTCTTCCTCGAAGTGTCATCAATTCGAAGAACACCAAGCCTCTCTCTGAAGTACTCAAACTTCACCCTGGCTAGTGGCTTCGTCAACACATCTGCAATCTGCTCGTCCGTCGCAACATACAGGAGCTTCACAACTCCTCTCTGCACCATATCCCTGATATAGTGATATTTGATCTCTATGTGTTTCGACCTGTCATGAAACACTGGGTTCTCGAACAGCTTCACACAACTCTGGTTATCACATAAGATACCAGTAGCATCCAACAGGAGATCAAATAATTCAGATAGTAGCTTCCGTAGCCATACTGCCTCACAACTAGCTGAACATGATGCAACATACTCTGCCTCAGCTGTACTCAGTGCTACACAGGACTGCTTCCGGATAAACCAAGAGATCACACTTGATCCCATATTGAAGCAACACCCAGATGTGCTCTTCCTATCTGCAGCACTGCCAGCCCAATCTGAATCAACATAACCCTGCAGATTAAACTTTTGATTCACCTCATACTTGAGCCCATAATCCACCGTACCCTTCAGGTACCTCAGAACATGCTTTACAACAACCAGATGAACACTCCTCGGATCTGTCAGGAACTGACTAAATGTGTTCACCGCAAAGCAAATATCTGGTCTCGTGTTCGTCAGGTACATCAAGGACCCAATCATCTGATGATACATAGAGACATCAACCAGCTCAGATGAAGCATCACATAGAAGCTTCAGATTCGATGCCATAGGTGTGGCCATGGACTTGCAATCCATCATCCCGAATCTCTTCAGGATATCTACTGTGTACTTCCCTTGACCAAGGAAGATCCCACCTGTACTCTGCCACACCTCCATACCTAGGAAATAAAGCATCATTCCCAAATCTTTCATATCGAACTCGGCAGCAAGCTTCCTCTTTGTATCTGCAATCAATTTGTCATCTTCTGTTACAAATAAGTCATCCACATACAGGAGTAGAATCACAGGATTCCCTTCCGCAACCTTGTAGCAAAAGGTTGGAATCCGATTTACTCTTGGTAAAGCCCAAACTAGATAGGAAACTGTCCATCCTGCCATACCAAATTCTAGGAGCTTGCTTCAATCCACACAAGGCTTTCTTCAATCTGCACACATATGACTCCCTGTCATGTATTTCGAAACCGAGTGGCTACTCCACATATACTTCCTCTTCAACTACACCATTCAAGAAGGCAGTCTTGACATCCATCTGGTGTATTTTCCATTTCATCGCTGCAGCCAGGGCAAGTACTGTTCTGATGGAAGTATACCTGGCTACAGGTGCAAAAGTTTCTTCATAATCTATTCCCTCTTTCTGAGAGAAGCCACGAGCTATGAATCTTTCTTTGTATTTCTCTACACTGCCATCTGCAGCATGCTTGATTTTGTAGATCCATTTAGAAGTCACAACAGACTTCTCTTTAGGTCTTGGTACAACATCCCAAACATCATTCTTCATTATTGATTGGTATTCCTCAACCATGGCATCCTTCCATTCTTTCTTTTCCGCTGCTTCTTCATAACTGGAAGGATCTTTGTTCATAATGTCACAGAGTAAAGCAACATAGTTGGTATGTGATCTGGTTCTCTTCTTTGCTCTGTGTTCTTCTCCTGGAATGCCAAATATTTCTACATCTTGAATGAGCTCTCTAGCCCATGCAGGTTTCCTCTTGTGAGAGTTATCCTCACGGGGTGGATCTACAGGTTCTTGTGGATCTTCAAACTCACGAACAACTTCTGGAACTGCTTCAATCATGGTAGTGTCTTGAAATCTAGTTTCCTTAGGTTCTTCATAAAATTCGATAGGTGCCGTCCTTGATTTGATGAAGGCTGAGTTTTCATCAAATGTTACATCCCTGCTGACATCAATCTTCTTGAACCCTGGAAAGTATATTCTGTAAGCCTTCGAGCTTTCACTGTAACCCACAAAGATACCCTTCTTCCCTGAAGGATCTAGTTTAGTCCTCTTTTCCTTTGGGACATGAGTGTATACTGGACAACCAAATATTCTGAGATGGCTGACTTCAGGTTTCTTACCAAAAAATACCTCTTCTGGTGTCTTGTTATCTAATATCTTGTGGGGTGTTCTGTTCTGCACATATACAGCTGTTCTAGCTGCTTCTGCCCATAGATACAAAGGTAGATCTTGGTCATGCAACATTTCCCTTGCTGCTTCCATGATTGTTCTGTTCTTCCTTTCTGCAACTCCATTCTGTTGAGGATTATAAGGAGCAGTCAACTCCCTCTTAATCCCTGAATCACTACAAAGCTTCTTGAAGTCACCTGAGGTGAATTCTCCACCATTGTCGGATCTGAATGTTTTGATCTTCTTGTTAGTTTGATTCTCCATCAAGGTTTTGAATTCCTTGAATTTATCAAACACCTCATCTTTGCTCTTCAAGAAGTATACCCAAGTCTTCCTGGAGAAGTCATCAATAAATGAGACATAGTAAACATACCCACTCAGAGAGATGGATGACATAGGACCACATACATCTGAGTGGATGATTTCCAGGATGTCTTTTGCCTTGCTTTTACTGCTTGGGAAAGCCTTCTTAATGTTCTTACCTTTTGCACATCCTTTGCAAACACCTTCATGTTTGGTCTTGATCTCAGGAAGACCCTCTACAGCCTTGCTTGCAATTGGAAGTGCCCTATAGTTCATATGAGCAAGTCTTCTATGCCAAAGTTCACTTGGCTCCATGGATTCATGTACCATGGCATGTTCAGGTTGTCCCTTCAATTTATACAAACCTCCCTCTTGCTCTCCAATCACTACTGCATCATCTATGTTCTTTCCCTTTGGCCACATTAGGACTTGGCCATCCACAAATGCAACCCTCATACCTTTTGCATCCAATGCAGAGATGGAGAGTAAGTTCTTCTTGAGCCCAGGTACATAAAGGACTTCTTTCATCTTCAAATATTTTCCAGAATCTAGGTTGCAGGAGGCTTCACCACTTCCTTTGATTGGGTATTGATAATCATCCCCAAGTTTCACCTTATGGGGTGATTCATGTTCAGATAGATTCACAAAAGATTCCTTAAACCCAGTCATGTGTTTGGAAGCCCCACTGTCAATCAACCAATCATTACAACCATGGGAGATAGTACCTGTGAGAGCAGAAATTAGAACATACTCTTCTTCACTTGATGAGTCATCATCACTATCACTTTCTGCCCTAGCCTTCTTCTTTGGGGGTTCATCATCTTCGGCAGCATGAGCATGATATCTTCTTTTGTTATTCTTTTTCTTCTTATTGAATTTTTTGTTGTTTTTTTTCTTCTTCTTGGGACAATTTGAAGCAAAGTGTCCCTTCTCATTGCAATTGAAGCATCTGAGATCTTTCTTATCTTTATGATAATGGTGGTGTGAGAATCTTCTGTTATGAGATGATTCCTTCTTGGACTTGCCTTTCCTGGCATGTGCTGAGAGAGCTTGATCTTCATTTCCCATCTTTTCTTCTCGGGCCACAAGCCTAGCTTCTTCTTGAGAGCATTCTTCCTGCAATCTATTGAAGGAGATCAACTTCTTCCTTGCACAGATTCCTTGAATAACGGAATCCCATGACCTGGGTAGGCCATTTAGAGTGGTCATCACCACTTCACCATTCTCCACCATTTCATCCACTGCTTCTAGTTGTTCCTTGATCTGGGAGACCCTTGAAAAATAAGATTGAATGGTTTCTCCATTCTGAAACTTTACTCCTTTCAATTGGTTCTGCAGGGTCATCTTCTGATTTATGTTCTTCCTTCAAATAACTTGGTCAAAGAGTCAAACATCTCCTTGGGTGTCTTTAGAGAAGACATATGGGGTATGAGATGGTCTTTGATAGAATCAGCAATGATTCTCTTTGCCTTGACCAAGTTTTTCTTATGCAATAGCTTAGCCTCTTCATCCTTTGGGATAGGGATGTCTTCTTTTACATATGAGTCCAACTCATTCTCTTCCAGGATTAACCCAATCCTATACTTCCAAGCTCGGAAGTTATCAGATCCTTCAAGCTTATCCTCAAGCCTGGTATGGTGAGACATCTTAAAGAGTACTTCAAATGGAAATAGAAAATATTTAGGTCTTACCACTTGAAATGCTGAAAACTGGATCTGGTCCCGGATTAGGGTTTGTCGAAAAAACCCTAAAAATTCAAAATGTGAATTTCAATTTTTTGAAAGGATAGAAATATGTGCCTTGATGAGCTGATCAGCCTGGTGTATTCAAAATTTGAGATCAACAAAGCTTTACCCTTCAGATTTGCCTTTTTGTCCTCCCGGGTTCACTAGGGAGAGCCCTGAATTAGGGTTTGAGTTTCTCGGAGATCTACCCAACCAAAAATCTCGATCCAAAGCTCTAAACTTCGATTTTTGCAAGGAGCTTCCAACTATGTCTTCAGATTTCAGAAATTCCTATTTTTGTGGAAACCCTAATTTTTAGGGCCAAATCTAAAAATGCTCAGAATTGAATTATGATTGGACAGATAGATTCTCCTTGATGAGTAGAGTCAATCTACTATACTGCTTTTCCAAAATTTGTGGAGAGAAACCCAATATACAAGAAATTCAAGTTTCCGTCACTGCAAAATGTCTTCTTCTCAGGTTAGCTCTGATACCATGTTAAATTTTGAGCATTAAATTCACAATACTCTAGGATCTTCACTGAGAGAATAACATATACAGTATATCAATGCATAATAATCACAATAAGCATGACAAGCATCACAAGAATCAAAAGCATGAGAGACAAGAGACACAGAGTTTCTGTGGGGAAAACCCTAAGGTGAAAAACCCCAGAACTTCCTCAGAGATAGAGAGAGCAATGGCTCAACCAAAGTACAACCAAAATACACTTGAGATAGTCTCCTAGAAGCAGATGATCCTCCTCCTCACTAGTGCGCCACTTTCTGAGTGAGAGAGATATAACTTTCAGAATGATCTAAATAGAGATCTCCTGATCTCTATTTATACTAACCTGTTTGCCCAGTGACCTTATGGGGCCGACTTGTCTATCTAGGTACATCCACAATATAATATATATTTCAGGGCCGACCCCACACATGGTGGTCTAATAACCCATTGGCAAGTACACACACTTGCGACACTTGTCAATCCACATGACGACACTTCCTTATAGAGGAATAACACATCTCTAATAAGGGTATAATAAATATATATGAAATACATAGATGAAATACATTCCGAAGTTACATATACATCAACAAGAAAGCTATCATCGATGGGACTGACATCATCATCAAGTTGAATACGAGAGAGAAAATCTTCTACCAAATTTTCTCGACCGGAATGATCGACAATAGTGATGTTGAACTCTTGTAATAAAAGAAGTCACCGGGTCACCCTACCATTGGTGATTGGTTTGTTCATTAGAAATCTAATGGAAGAGTGTTCTTTGTGTACAAAAAATTCATAGCCTGTGATGTAGTGACTAAATTTATTGATAGAATAGACTACTCCCATAAATCCTTTTTCAGTAATGGTGTATTTTGATTCTATAGGATTCAAATTCTTGCTAGCAAAGTTAATGGCATATGATGCCTGGTCTTCCTTTTGACCTAAGACCCCTCCTATGGCCAACTCAGAAGCATCAGTGGATATGTGAAAGGGAAGGGCCCAATTGGGGCCCCTAAGTATTGGTGCCACTGATAGCTTTGCTTTTAAGGTCTCAAAAGCATGTTGACAAGGTTCAGTCCACTGAAAATATGTATCTTTCATAAGCAATTTGAACATAGGTGCAACTATTTTGGTAAAGTTTTCAATAAAACGTCAGTAGTAGCCTGCATGGCCAAGAAAGCTCCTCACCTCCTTCTGAGTTTTTGGAGAAGGGAGATTGAAAATTACTTCTATCTTGGCAAGATCCACCTTGATCCCCTGAAAAGAGACATGATGTCCCAAAACTAAACCCTCTATTAGTAACATCTTGCATTTCTTGTCACTAAGGGCTAAGTTTGTTTCTTGGAATTGAATAAGAACTTTTTCAAGGTTATCAAGGGCTTCTTGAAAGGTATTACCATATACTGTGAAATCGTCCATGTAAACTTCTACACAGTCATGTATAAGGTCGACAAAGATTCCTAAGACTGCACGTTGGAAAGTAGTAGGCGCATTACACAAGCCAAATGGAAAAACTCTATAGGCATGTGTTCCCCAAGAACAAGTAAAGGTGGTATTGTCTTGATCCTCAGGTGCTATCAAGATTTGGTTATATCCACTATACCCATCGAGGAAGGAAAAATATTGTTTCCTAGATGGGGTATCTAACACCTAGTCAATAAACGGTAAAGGGAAATAATCCTTAAGAGTGGCCTTGTTTAACTCTCGAAAGTCAACACAGATACACCATTTCCCTGTAACTTTCTTTGGAACTACCACCATAGGAGATACCCACTTACTGTTAGAAATTGGGTAGATGAAACCAACATTGAGGAGTTTTTGTAATTCATCCTTAACTATATCCTTCAAGGATGGATTCATCCTTCTTTGAGGCTGCCTTATAGGTGGTGTATTTGCATTTGTGTAAATATGGTGAATACAAGTATTCGGGTGTATACCCTTGATATCAGTGTATTCCCATGCGAATGCTACGGTTTGAATTTTGAGAACTTTTAGTAACTGCTCCTATTGATTTTCATTAAAGCCTGCGTTTATATGTAAATTTTTTTTAGGACTGACCTCACGCGGTACGGTATAAGACCCTATATTTTCTTCAATTGTAAAGACACAAGGTGTATTTGTAAATGTGGATAGGCTCATGTTCTCTTGAAATTCATCCCCAGAAATTTGATCAAATTGGGCAAACGATTGGGGAAAATCTATACATGTTGTTGATGAAACAAATTGATTCAACACATTTTTAGTAGTTTTTTCTTGAAGTGCCCAGGAGCAGTCACTAACAAGTGAAATTTCCTCCAAATTTTCATCCCCAAAAAGACAGTCTAACCACCACAGGTTTTTGGCCAATGGTTGTGCTGGTGGGTATAAAGCAAGTTTCCATGTAGATAGCCCATCAGAGGTGGTCATCTCTCCGTCCCTAAAACCTATGAATGGATTAGCAGTAGCTAGCCATGGTCTTCCCAAAATAATAGGGTGTCCTTTGGAAGGATCCTTTGATTGTATGACCATAAATTCCATGGGATACTCCCATGAAGCCACTGATATAGTGATATCATCTAGGACTCCAGAAGGCTGTACAGTGGTGCGGTCTGCTAATTCCAGCATTGTTGGGGTAGGACGGAGAAACTGTCTTAATTGCAGGGCTTCCAAACTGTGGTGGTCATT
Organism: Larix kaempferi; assembly: GCA_027924585.1. NCBI lineage: Eukaryota > Viridiplantae > Streptophyta > Pinopsida > Pinales > Pinaceae > Larix > Larix kaempferi. The sequence continues at coordinate 2,205,547 of BSBM01000341.1, read as the reverse complement.
ATGTTAATAGAATCCCCCAAATCGATAAGTGTGTTTCCTATAGCAGTGTTATTGATAATAATAGTTACCACCGGTTGATCTGCTATATAATCAGATATTTCACCTATGACATGAATTGTCGGAGGGTCTTTCTGTTTCTTTCCTGGTATTTTAATGCAGAGTTCCTTTATCACCTTTCTATAAATTGGTATATCTTTAATGGTTTGTAACAAAGGAATTTTGATACAAATATTTTTCAGTTCATTGATAATATCATACTTTGGATAAATTGTAGGTTTCTTTATTGCTAGACGCTCTGGATATGGGGGTGCTCTTTCTTCCTGAGTTACTTCTTTCCGAGGATGGTTATGTGTTGAAACTTTTGGAATAACCACATCTTTGAGAATGGTGTCATTCAAGGTTTCACTGGGTATTTCTTCTTCTTCGTTCTCTTCACAAATGACAACTGATGATTTGGGTTGGTTGTTCAAAACTCTTCCAGATCGCAATTGAATTTCATGCACTGGTGCAGTCGAAATGACATAAGATGGAAGAGTTTGCAACTCAATGCTGTTGAGAGATTGAGTTGGTTTATTGTTAGGGTTTGGTATTGGTTGTGCAGGTAATAGTGTCGGTCTTGGGGGATTTGCATTCTGGAAATGGTGGGGTTGATGTGTGATAGGGGGTAGTGGAGGAGGCACATACCCATGAAAGAGTTGCTGGATATTGGGTGGATGTGGAGAGTAAGGATATTTAGGCACATGATTAGGTGGTGACTGAGCATATGATTGTCCCCTCCATCCCTGTGACCATTATTGATGCTGATCATTTTGAGGAGGATACTGAGATGGCCAGTTTTGAGGTAGCTAGTTTTTCCAATTCGAGGTGTTCCATTGTTGAGGTGGTTGGTAAGGGTGATAGTAGGGCGGGAGCTGTAATGATGGATCCCGATATGATGGCCGTTGGTCTCTAGGTTTCCAAGGCCTCCTAGATGTTTCAACAACATTCCCGCTCTTATATATGGCTTGTAACCCAGGCAACGATGGACAGTTTTTAGTTGGATGATCTTTTGTGCAAAGGTGACATACTGAAACATTATTTAATGGGCATTCTCGTTGGGGATGTTTAGTCCTGCATCTAGGACAGAAAATGCTCATTGCTGCACGCTCTTCCTCTTGTCTCTTATTAGCTTGTAATGCATCTAATTGGGAATCCATTGCTCCTAAAATATCTGTTTTGAAGTTTTCTAATAGGTTTCCCAATTCTATCCCTGTGATTCCACCAGAACCAGAGGTATTTCCTTTTAGATTTCTAGTATAAGATTCTCGAAATTTCTTTCCACTTTTCCCTCTACTTCTGGAGTAATTCCTACACATATCACAAATTTCTGCAAACGTTTTCTGAGAGACATCTCCAGATGCCATGAGGTTAAGGTTTTCTAGAAACTCTTCTGAGATTCCCTTAAGGAAGAGAGTTCTTACCGCATATTCTCGAAGGTCACTATATTTTGATTTATGTAATACATAGTTGAATCTTTCGAGATAATCTTCTAGACTCTCGTCTTCAAGTTGTTTTATCTTGAAAATGTCATTTCGAGAGTCTTTAGGTTTGCAATAATCTTGATATTTTCGTAGAAATGCAGTTTTCATATCTTCCCAAGTTCTAATGCGAGATTCTTCTAACCCCATAAACCATCTTAGAGCAGAATCGTTCAGTGTGGCAGGGAAAATTTTTAAATTTTGGGCATCTTTCAAGTAATTATAGCTTCTACACAAAATGTTGAATTCGAATAAAAATGTATCCGGGTCCTCACTACTCTTCCCATAAAAGGTAGGTAGTGAGGAGGGAGGGATGTTTTTCATGGTCACATTTTGTGTAGTATCTAAAATAGGAAATCCAAAAGTGCCTTCAGTTCGATTTTCTAATTCCCCTTCTTCTTCGTTGTGTCTCACTTCATCATTGTATTCATTCTCCATGTAGACTTGATTTCCAAAGAGAGAAAACCTAGGTGGTTCCTTTCTTGGTGAATATGGGATGTCCCAATGCTCCTTTTCGGGGAAAGTATTCCTTCGATGAGAAGAGTTGTTAGCTACGTGAGAGTCCAGTTCTACAGGGATTGTAGGTCCTATAGTTGATGTTTCGATCTGTGAAACAACTATATTTGCATAGTTTTTAAAAAGAGCGTCTACTTGTGCAGGATCAACAAAATCTACTAAATTCGGACCCCCTACTAGTGAAAAGGTTGTGTAGTTGGGTTTTGAAACTAATGGAGGATTAAGGGGTTCTGATGGTCGAACTTCTTCTTTCCTAAGTTCAGTCTCAATGTGGTCCCGAGGTTGTTTTGATAGGGCTTCTTTATGGATTGACTTCTTTGATGTTTCTATGGTTCCCCCCAAATGGTTTCCAGAAAAAATTTCTTTAGCTTTCCAAGTAGGACTATCCCCTTTGTGTGTTTTCCGATAGCTTTCCGCTAAGTTAGTAGTCGGGGTGGCACACCCCCCGTAAAGGTTAGTAGGAATTTTGATGGTGTTTTGGGGACTAGTTTTAACATATCTACCTTTTGAATCTCTAGGTCTATTCATCAAAGCAGAACTAAAACTAAAGCAAAACCTAATTGCATTACTACTACTGCGGGGTTTTGGGGATTCCTGTTATAACAGATGCACAGGTTCTTACCTCTCGTCTTACCGCTCACCCGCCACCAGCCTATCACTAAGTTTCATAAGGAAATTCTACCTATCTACAACTCCCCGGCAACAATGCCAAAATGTTGGTATAATTTATGTCTATGAAATTTCCAATATTTAATTATCAACCAGGGTTTGTACACTTAGAGTTGTCACAAAATATATGCTGAGGTAGAAAGGAAACTAAGATGTGTACTATGCAGATCCTCGAGATTTTTTATTTCAAAATGAAAAAACGAGTCACTTAAAAGTATTAAACTATGATGTACTGAATGGATTCAAACTTAACCTAGTAACTTGAAAGAATTACGATAAAATTGTAAAATGTAAAACCTAACTATCAACTCAAAACTGACTCTATGTTATTCTAGTCTAAGAACAAGAATTGATATTGCAAAGTGAAAGGAAATTACTAGTCTAGAAAACAATGCTTGACTGAAAACAAACTATACTATGGAAACATAATTATAATTAATTATCCAAACCCTAAATAATTTCTAACTTATCCTAGGAATGGAAAATCTATTCTACTATGCGATATCAAAATTCTAACTATGAAACAAATTGCAACTAACTATTAAAAAGGACGAAATTATACTACTTTGAGAGAGACAACTAATGAATTAACCTAAGAAATCCAATCCAACAGTTAAACTACAAATGAAATACTACTCTAGGGATTAAACATGTATTGACAACTAGGATTTCAAAACAGTAAATGATTCAGAAACAAACCTACCTAACTCCAATCTTCTTGAGGAATTGTGTCTAAGTGACTTACAAATGCTACAGAGATGCAAAAAGGAAATAAATCTAACTTAACTTCTATAAATATATGGAAACTAAAAATGGACCAATTACAAGAGAATTTAAACATTGTAGCTATCACTTATCCATCAAGTAAATGACATTTGAAAACCTAGTTACACTACCTAGAATCAATGAAATACTACTTAACAATTCTACTCTATTGAAAAGCACGCACTCTGAGTTATTTATCTCTAATGACTATTTTGGAATTGAAATATGCAATGCCTATCAAACTCATGCAATGCCTATCAAACTTCAAGCTAAAAACATCAAATACAAAAGGCAACCTAAATTCGGAGTTTACAAGCAAACCTAAGTATAAAACAATGATTCAAATGGCTGGAAACAAATTCAACTTGTAAGCAAACCTACAACAGAAAACAAAGTACTGTTATTCTAATTCTACAGTAAACCAAACCATATACTAAGGCATTTTAATTAACTATGAAAAGATGATGCAACTGATCTATAATGGAGAAGCGAATCTATACTGAACTAAGTTATGTGAGTTTTTACAATCAAACCATAAAACAACTTGAAACTACTTCATCCTTGAAATCCAAACGAGATTACTGAGTTTTAATAAAAAGTCAATTTCTATTCTCTTACACCTACAGAAAAGAAATAAACTAAACTAAGAATGGAACTAGCAAGATCTAGAGCAGTAACATGCTATATAAACAGAGGTGAAGTACTGGCTGTAAGTTCAAATGCAAAATGGGAATGAAATGCTGAATCTTCTTGTAGCTACAAAAATGAAATGAACTAAAATTTAAATGAAATTAATAAGATCTATGAGGACATTGTGCAACTTAGAAAGAAAAGGAATGCTATATGTAAATTGAAATGCTAATAAACTACAGAATATAAATGAAACACTAAATTTGAAAGTTCAAACCCTAGCTAATTATTAAATGCGACTAAAAATATTAAAGGTTGAATGATAGTCCGAATGCCTAGTGCGTACGACAGGTCGGATGATAAAAAAAAAACCACAAATTATGAACAGGGGAAAGTTAAATGTTTTTTATACATACTGGATTGATAAACGCAGGAAAAACGACTTGAAGCTATGAACATTCACAATACTGAAGATTAAATTACTTAGCTGTACAGGAAGAAAGAAAATGAAACATATGCACAAGTAAATCCGCTGTCGCTGAGGGGCCCTTCTCAAGAACAGTGGTTGATCTACACTAAAATGGAAAACGAAATCAACAGCTGAACAGAGCTTTTGTATTAAAATCGGAAGCAAAGTTTACACAATGTTTTTCTATATTGTATTCACAACCCAAGACGTCTTTTTATATGATTTACAATAGAGAGAGGGTCGACCCTTTCAGTGGTCGACCTCTCTAATAATAGAATGTCTCTAAATGATGAAAAACAACTTCATTGAAGAGCAGGCTGTTTTCCCCCAAAATCGTGCATGTTGGTTTCCTCAATGTGGGAAATGGAGCATTGGATTCTTGGGCAATTTATGAGGCGAATCTTTGCAAGTAGAAGCTCATGAACCATGTGTGCCGGATGGGCAACAAACCCACGTCTTTGTTTTCGCCATGAATGCTCCCATGTAGGCAAACCAATGATTTCGGAGGTACAAATGATGGGTTGAATGGACGTCCGAATGCGAATGCTAGTCCGAATGAGCGTCCATATGAGAATCACAACCTGCATCAACAAAACTATATGCCCAATGGTTTTAAAAATGTTAAACTGATATGAATGTACCATATGGGATGATAATCAATGGAAAAATATGGGAGAATTGAACCTAACTCAAAAATAGGTACCTGAGTCAATATCAATGTCTGAATGATGAGCAGTATGAACTAGATACATCAAAAATGACAAAAATAGTACCAACATAGCACGATTATAGATCCAAAATGATGACAAAATTGGGCATCAACAAAAGGTCATGGGATACTTATTACCATTGGTAGAAGGAACTGGAAATGGGCCACATAAGTCAGAGTGACCCAAATCTAACTTTTTACATGCCCTAAATTTAGACTCTTGGAATGGCTTTTTACTATGTTTGCCTAGTATGCATGCATCGCATTTGTTCTTTTTCTCAGGAATGGTGGGCAAAAAAAATACACCATTCTTTCTCAACAAGCGAAGACTGTTATAATTCAGATGACTGAAGCTAGCATGCCATAAAAGACTGGATGACAAATTACCTTATTCATACTGAGATATGTAGGCAAAGTTTTTGGCTCTTGTAGATGATCCGTTCAGTGTCAACAACTTTCCATCTTCATATCCAATCATGACGTCCTCGTTGTCAGAGGACTTCCTTATCTCTACAATTCCATCAAACATGTGGATGGAATGGCCTTGCTGTCGAATTTACACTAAGTATAGTAGGCTTCTCTGCAACTCTGGAAGATAGAGAACATTTTTCAACACAAAATCATGGAATCCATGCAGCTTAAGCCCGATGGAACCAATTCCCTTTGGTTTTAGGCTATATTTTTCTGCAAAATACACTATTCCATCTACAATGTCATTCTGTTATTCAAAACAATCTTTCCTATAGGTCATGTGGGATGTTGGACCAATATCAAGCAACCAACAATCTTTGTAAGATGAAAAATTTGTTATTTCATTTATTCCAAGGTTATGATGTGCAACAATACAATGAGCAGAATCAGGGGATTTACCAACCTCTTGATTTTTATTTTTGTCTTCTTTGTTTTGGTTATGTTTTCCTTTGATGGAGTTCCAGGAGGACCAACATTGATCTACTTCATGTCCATTCTTCCCACGATGCATACACTTCAGGTTTGATCTTTTGCTTGAGTTGTTTATGCCCCCCCTTCCTCTGAAGTTTCTTCTTTCTCATCCTCTTTTGCTGCTTTCTCCCTTGGATGGGTCTTTGTTCTAGTCCTTTGATTTTTGAGCAAGGAAAAGGGTCTCTCCAGTAGGTTCACCGGTCTTCTTTCCAAAGGCTTTCTCTTTGTTTGCAATCTTCTCCACCAAGGTATCAAAGGTGCCATCTTTGAACTTATCACTGGCTTCAAGTGACTCCAAATAGTTTGAATGTGTAGGATAGAGAGACTTGAAAAATGATGCAAGTGGAAGGTATGGTTTCATGCAAGAGGTCTGAATATTATGCATGATTGCTCTGATCTCATATGCAACTAGCATGGGATCATTATTCCTCACCTCTAAACTGAACAGTTTCAACATTAGCTGAATCACCTCCATTTGAGAATGTGAGTCATACAAGTCCTGCAATATTTTCAAAGCTTCAAAGGAGGATGTTGCAAGAAGTATGTGTTGACTCACCTCTTCACTGATTGTTGTAGATATCACTTCCAAGGCTTTGTTGTCTTTGGTCTCCCATATCTCTCGTTCTTTTTCAGATGTAGGTGGCTTTGGGTCAATTTTTATGGTTAGTCCCGCATCAGTTTTAACGGCGGTGCCTTCACAAATTACTTTCCATAGATCGTTGTAAATGAAATTGGTTTTAATCTTTCTTGACCACTCAGGATAGTTGTCCTTGCCAATGAGGATGGTTCCAACAATTGATGCTAACCAATGCATTTTTTGCACCTTGTTATCTTTTTCACTTACAAATAAAATATATTTTGGAAACAAATTAAAGGTGCAGGTCAACTTCTTTAGCTAAGAACAATGTTTTCATTGAGCTCTATACTTTGTAGGTCTATGTCTATGTAATATGCTTTCTCTCAATGATTTCTAATATGACCAATACAAGTGCAAATTTATGGGAAGCAAAGCAATAAGAATTAATTATTGCAATAATAAGAATTTAATACCATAAATTTAGAGTTTCGAGCTTGGTTGAGGCCACATAATTCTTCTTCTTGTGATGATCCTTAGTTCATTCATCCTCCATAGATTCTGCACTAGTAGATGTCACATCATTCCAATCACAGTTCATTCAATGATGCAAGCTTGGTCAAGATTCATATAATGGCGTAAAAAAACTGACAGGTCGCAACTCTACAAAGTCTATGGTGGAAATCTCATGAGACTTAAGAGCAAGTCACAGTGTTAGTGCAATCTTCGTTGAAGGAGATACCAAGGTCGCAACACCATTGAATGATGTTGTAGCTCCAATAACTTGAGAAACCACCCACACTCTTCAAGAAAGTATCAGTGGTCATGCAACAACAACGTAATATCACGATAGAATCCACAAGATGACTGTCTTAAGCTCCAAAATACAAGGCCATAGCTCTCAAAAAAACTGTAGCGCCATACTCAACGTATATATGAGGCACCGTTCCTTTAGAATAAGAGAACAAAACTTACATAGAGGCCCGAGGTCGCAACTCTTATGGAGTGGATTGGTCGTAGCTGTCTAATGGTGGATACCAACTCCAAATGAAAGATCGCAGGTCACACCAGCTCAAATTTTCACATTTTCACGTTTAACGCACACAACTCTACACCAGTGATGATACAAGGGAATTCTACGGGCTCTCACATAGTTCTGTTGGGTTGCAACTTCTACACGACTCTTCTTCTATGAGAAGTTGCAGGTTTGTCACAAGAATGGGATCTGAAGGTCAAAAGTAATGCCTTGTCACAATTGGTGTTTCTCCACAATGCTTCACCACAAAAATTCATGCACAAGATTTACCATGAGAATCAGGGTTTAAGTACCTTGAGAGAATGGTTTCTCTCTTCAAAAATTCTTGCAGCGGTCTTTACCAATGAGGTCGCAGCTCCATACATCCTATCGTAGCTTCACAAAATTAGGGTTTTCGAGCTATCTCTTCACAAGTGCATATCCCATTCTCTATACCAACGCACGAATGGAGAATAGAGAGAAATATTCAGTCATCATACGATAGGAAGATGGAAAATGAATAGAATGGTCATCAATGGAATGCAAAACGCAAGACCAAGGAGGGCGAAGGAGAGAAAAAATGCCTTTGCAGAGGAATACGACTGAACAATGCAGAATTCTTGGCATGAGCATGTTTGTAGGAGTTATGATAGCCAGCTTTGATACCACTGTTAGAGTAATGAAATCCCAAATTTCAATTTATTGAATGGTATAACCCTTATTTATTACATTCTCAAAAGCATTAGAGCAAATTTGGGGTCTAAAATGGGCCTCATACGAATACGAGCCACCTCGTAAAACAATGAGCCACCTCATAAGAAAAATAGCCATTGAATTCAAGAACCAATAGAATTTCAAGAAAATAGTCAACCATAATGGTTGACATGGCATATTTGACATAAAGTAATAGTTAAAATAATAAAATAATATTTATGAATTTTGGAGGAAAAGAGAAAAAACTACCTTTTTTCTACGTATTTTCAACATATCTCCCTGCCGTTTTACTCAAATTTCGAGCGGGAGCACTCGATGGATGCATAATTTAATTCCAAATCCAAAAACTACCCACACTACATACTTTTGAGGTACCCCATCCCACGAAAAATGATAAATACATAAAAAATGTGTGTTTACTCAAATTTCGAGCATGACCACTTGTTGGATGCAAAATTTAATTCCGCATCCAACGAGTACCCACACTGCATACTTTTGAGGTACCCCACCCCACAAAAAATGAGAAATACATCAAAAAATGTGTTACTTAGTATGCAGTGTGGGTATTTGTTGGATGAGGAATTAAATTTTGCATCCAACGAGAGCTCCCACTCGAAATTTGAGTAAAACAACAGGGAGATATGTTGAAAATACAAAGAAAAAACGTAGGTTTTTTCTTTTTTTTTTTCCCCAAAATTCATAAATATTATTTTATTATTTTAACTATTATTTTATTATTTTCCTTAGGAGTCCCTTTTTAGACCTCAAATTTTCTCTATGGCTGTTGGTTTTCCATCTTCCAACAACTGTTACGATTGCTATGGAGACTCTTGGTCTTCTTAAACTATTTACAATTTTTACAATTTGGAACATCATCCAAGGATTAGGTCTCAACAGTTTAAAAACAATAACACGCGTTCACAAACATGCTGACTTATAGGTTGTTTACAAGAATTTTCACAATATCAATTTAGACAAACAAATTGCCCATTTAGAGGGTCAACTTGCATTAAAGAGGGGCCACTTGCATGCTTCTTCAAGGGCTCTTTCTAATGATGAAACATGCATTCTTCTAGAATTCTTCAAGGGCTCCAAACTGTCCTAAGTGCACCTTTATCAAGACTACAATGGGTTTCTATTCATGACTGTCCAAAGGGTTCCAAAAACAGAGCATCATCTTCTTAGTCACTACCATCTATGGCTCTCAAGCTCATCAAATAATCAATGCATCTTTTATTATTATTCAATGCTCCAAAGGCTGGTACAACAAGATCCAGAATGTCTTGAGCTTGCTTCAAATATGATCTCATGCTTGTCATGTTACTTGACATCCATGTCCTCAAACTTGTCCTCAATGATGACCACAAAAGACATTAATCCCATTTTACATCAATGACAACACCATGCTCAACAATTCCCCCCTTTGTCATTGATGGAAACATATAGTAAAACAAACTAGCCCCCCTAGGAGTGAGCTCACTCTTCGAGATCAAATTTGAACCTTCATGTTTTACTAGCCTTTATCTCTCCCCCTTTGACATCAATGAAAAAGGATATATCTTGTGTACTTCATGGAGCTGCTAATGACCTTCATCATCTTTCAAAAATAATTCAAGCCCTTTCCAACTTAAGTTAAACTAATGCCATTCAAATATGATCTCTATCATTGTTTCACTTAGCTCCCCCTGAGCTTGGTATCAGTCATCTATGCTTTCACATTTCATTCTGACTTATACAGTCATCTCCTCACAATGGCCACTTCTTGTTACAACTCTCAACTTCCCCTTTGACATAGTTTGGAAGACAATCAACTCCCCCTGTCATCAAGACTGCTCTTAATGCTAATGTCAAACTGCTTCAAGTTTGCTATAAGATCATCTCAAGTATGCTATAGGATTTGTCCTCTTCCAACTCTACTCAATGTATGCTATGTTCCTTGAACTAAGTACTTTTCCACCAGTCAATACTCTCAAGGTCCTTAAAATCTTGTTTTAAAGCATTCCTTGGTCTGCTACTAGGTGATTTTTCAGGTCTGGTCAAGCACAAGGTATTTTGTTGTTCATTTATTCATCAACTCTCATATCATTAAGCTCAACCTTGTATAGGCTCCCAACACCTCAGCTACATTACTTCCTTCTTTGTCATGCTATACTGTCCCAGTCACAATTTGTCAAACAAAACCATCATTAATCAACATTCAATATTCAATTTTATAGTATTGTCTTAGATATTAAAGCATACAACCCTGTCACCTTTCAAATATGTCCCAAAAAATGCTTGATCAACATACCAAAGACACTACAGTGTGATACTAAACAATTGATTCTTGGGTTAGCTTTGCACTAGTCAATGTTGGAATTTTGCTTGTCTCTGTTTGCTGTGGATGTTTTGTTGCTCAAGTCACTATCATAAACAAATCAATGTGGTTGCCATACCTTCTATTACATTAATATGTCTGTAATATCTGAATTGAATGATGAGCAAGTGTCTAGAACTATTGTAAACTACCTCAATCTCATTGTGAAAGGAGAAACACAAATACATCTTATAGCAATAAACTTTATTAGTGTTGATCTCCTATAATGACAAATATATTCTGCGTGGATGTTCACTGTTGTTTATCCTTTTTGCATGCTATGTGCTCTTTAGTGTACACTAACTATGTTTATGTCATATTCTATTCCAACTTCTAAACATTCCAGATGCAACTTTTACATGTTCAATACCAACATCTTTGCACAATACTTGCTTATTTTGTAGTCACATTCTCATCATAAACTTTAGCCTTCATCCAATCAATATTCAAGTCTTATGATCATTCATAGCATAGTTTATGTACTTGATATCTTATAGACAAATTATACTCTCAAAAAATTTCAAACTCCTTTTAAGTGCTCCCTTAATGTTCACCAAGCAGCCCTAATATACCATCTAGAACCATCAAACTTCACTAGTTCAACCTTTGTTTTTTGACAATGTTGCTTGGCTATTCAATTACTTACACAATTGCTCTAGAATGAGTGTATTACAAACTGATCTCTATGCTCTTCTGTCTATCCAAATCACTATGTAATCATCAATATGCTATCATCTGCTCCCCTTGGGAATGAGATTGGCTTGATCGATGTTACTGAGAAAATATTCCTATGGCTTGGGGTAGAACCACAACAGACAGAGTGACACTAGAAATAAACTCAATTCTCAAGTATGCTATATAAATATGAAATTCCAAGAATAAAAGGATAACACCCTTACCTCAATCGGACGTTTGAAGGAGACCACCGTTGAGCTCTTGATCCAATGTTGTTTACCTACAGCTTGTCCTCAACAACCAAGATATACAAGCATATAAAATGTATATGAAATTTTAGCATATAATCTAGCATAGTCCATGATCATATTAAACAAATATACCCAATGGAAATAATATAAGCATTTGCAACATGAATTGGATGAGAAAAGAGTATTTCTATTAATATAATGAACAAAAGCACATAATGACAACCTTCTACCAGCAACTTGTCGAAACCGAGAAACTAAGTTCCTCCACTTAGGCCTCCACCACTTCAATCCTCCATGTAATGGAAAGTTCACAAGTTCAAGGAGTAATTGGGTTCCTCCTTCACAAGATAAGGAAGAGCTTGGGAGATGAACATAAAAGAGTTCAATCTAACAAGGATAAAGGATGCAGACTCAAGGCAATGGAAATGGGGAAAAATTCCTCTAGATTTTACTTGCTCTTTTTTTTTCAAATGCTTCAAATAGCTCAATATATAACCTTCAAAGGAGATGGAGGGTCGAATTAGAGCATTTTCCAGCATATGGAAGGCCAAGGATCAAAATGGTTATTACTTGGCAAGGAAAACCCGAAATATTTTTAATTTTGAGCATGAAACCCGATGTATGTGGGCTGTAACAAAGCAGGATGCGTATACGCAGGTTTTAGTATTGGTGACCCATGTACATCAACAAAAATGTGTGTTTTAGGGTTATTTCTGAGCAAGACGGGCAGGATGGGTCTGCGAAAGGAAAAATGTAGGCCATCAAGGCATGTTGCATAGGGTTTGGAAAATCATGCTATAACATATGCCCCCTAATGCATGAGGTTAGAGGGATGATCACGATGGTCAAAATACATTATAACTCTTAGAAGTGGAGTAATGGAGACCCAGCTAGAAGAACTAGCCACTCATCATAACATTATAGCATTGACTTTGTATACATGATTGCAACTCTAAAGTACATATTAGTTTGATACAATAGGTGTTCATGGCCATGAATAGGCAGTACATCATAAACATATGTCATAAGTGGTCACAACCACGAGCAACACACAGTGGAGTCTAGTTTCCAAAGCAACTGAAGACATATGGTATAAACTGGAGTACAAATGCTCTTCCATGCGAACTGAGGTCCCATACATACTGTCACGATCAAGGATAGTAGCATATAGGATAATGCCACTAAATTCTGAGGTCTTCGACATGAACTCCCAATAGTGCATGTTCCATCACATGAATATAGGTGTTGAAGTCGAACATGATGAAACATCGTCTGATTACTGGTCATTAAGGTATACCGTTAACAGATGCGAGACTACCCACCAATGATGAAAATGGTTTTCAAGGAACCGAGTACATTCAAAAAGTGTGAATAAAGGTGTTGAGGTTGAACAATTGTAGAATCCATTGATCAAGAGACATTGACTCGTATTCCAAACTATCGATGATGAGAGAACTTGCCAAGTTGATGACTGCAAGTCTCAAGGTACTCATTTGACTCTAAATCCCAATTCTAGAATAGATGATCTGAGGTCGATGGAGTGATATCCGCTGGAAGGAGGGAATTAGGGAATCCCCCATCAACCAAAACTTGGTATGCAACTAGGCTGAATTATTTGGAAGAAATCAGATGAACATGATGAACACAAACCAATAACTGTGTGCGTCTCTCGTGTGTAGTAGATGCAAGTAGTGCATGGAAGAGACCCTCTGATTATAAGACAATGATGAAGACTACTGATAGAAGTGAGGAAACCACCAATGAGATCTAATGGAATCTGAGACACTACAAGAATCACAATGTATGAATAAATTTATTGTTGTCGAACATAAGGGAAACGACTCAGTCAACGACCAATGATGAGGTGTCATCTGCTGAGTTCAAGGTCACCTACCACTAATGAAAGTAGGTCCAGGTTGCTAGGTAGGAAAAAAACATCATGTGATCTGGAATGTACTTATAAAGGGATGACTGACATACAAAGTCAAGAAATCTAAGGAATGACCGACTCAGGTTTATAGAATTCCTTTGAACAAGAGCATGAGAGAGATGGATAAACTCAGACAACATAGAATCAAGATTGAACATTGACACAAATCTATGACGTAGGAAGCATAAAAAAAATATCCATAAGGACTGGAAGCTTAACCATTTGGAGGAGTAATATCTAAGTAATGAGTTAACATTCCTAAGGCCATACTAAACCCAAACCTTTGATGGATAGATGAAAAAATTTGTGCTTTGTTCAAAGGTGACACTACTGCTGCCAATATAAGACAATATTATTTTCTTGCCCAAATTTTTATGTTTTTCATTTTTTTTGTATTTTTCATATTATCAAATCCTGAAAAAGAATGAAAGACTGCTTATAATACAAATAAGAGGAAATGTGTGATGCGGGCAAGCAAACTAGTTCCATGCAGTGGAACATACCTATGCTCAATGCAAGGAAATGCGTGCAGGATAAGGACACTGGGGGGGTTTCTTGCGAGGTAAAGGAAAATCAAGCTGCAAAGGGTAAATGATAGGCCAATGCTTGTCTAGCATTAATGAATGCTTAGGAAATTTGACTTATAATGGTGAAGTGGGAGCCAACATCGAGCTCAAAAATGCAAGCAGGTCAATGATATACAATTACAACTTGATATAAAAGGGAGTCCTCGTGGGTGATGTCCAGAATATAATATGAGAAGAAACATGAGGTTTTCACGCAACGTCATGGCAGGACTATAGGGACTCCCGTACTTAAGGAGGAGATGCAACATGGGTACCGAATGACAATCTAGGGTATAACTAGGGTACCCATGGTCAAGAAAGTACTACCGCTTAAATAACGACACTTAGAGAAGCAACTGGAAGGTTCTGTGTCGATAAAAAGCGTGTTCGTACCTAAGGTTTATGAATCATGGCCATAGGAAAATGCAAAAATGCAAGCGGAATGAAATCCCATCCTATATGTCGGGGACGACATATACCTGTTGGAGGCATGAATCATGCTGAATAAGGCTGAAATATGTTATAATCCGGAAAAAATACTTCAAAAAGTAGCTTACACCATAACATTAGTCCATAAGGCCCATAAAATATTAAAAATAGGGTGAAAACTATATAAAGTGTGTAAAAATTTCTTTAAATAGTAAAAATAGGAATTTTTACCATACCATTTTCATTTTTTACCACAGTAGTGCTTTGGAGCCCATTTCAGCCTCAATCTTCAATCGACGATCCATGAGCTACAGAGGATGAAATCGTGAGCCATCTGGACCAAGTAATTCTACTCACCATGCTCTTTATTTTCATTGGTTCAATTTTTAATTTTGATGGTCAATTTTTAATATTTTGGGCCCGAAAATTATGAAAATTGGTGTACATAGGAAGTAGTTTATTGGGTCACATACAAGGGTTGCTACACGTGGACAAAGCGAAGCCTTCCCGCGTACATGCATGAATTTCCAAACTATGACCCGCATACAACGTCATGGGTTTTGTTCTTTAAGAGTTTTAACTTAAAATTCTCTCTTCCTCTTGCAGGATGGTGATTGAATGGAGGCAGAGGGAGCATGATGTGATTGGAAATCAAGTGCAAAGAGATTTGGCATCCCAACAAGCTATCCAGATATGTGGGATTTATAAGTTTTGGAAAATTGGTAGCATGAAGGCACAACCAAGATTTCTCCAAATGCTCATTGGATATTGGGATCTAGACACAAAGTCCTTCAAATTGGATGGGAAGCCTCTAAAGATTGAGGTTGATGATATCTATTTCATTACCGGGTTGTCTCGTCAAGGTGAGATGATCAACCTAGGGCTCGGGGCATTGGTGAGGGAATGACTATTTAGGATTATATTGCTACATATTTCCTTCCCGACACACAAAATATGGGAAGTCAAGTCCCCATCAAGGCTATCCAGAGCCTAAGTTTGAATATTATCATATTATTACTTGGAAGGATATCAGGTTCGTCTATGCTATATCATGCTTATAGAACCCTCCTGTTATATGCAGTAGAGTGTCCGATACCTACTGTGTATGATTGGTATACATCTCTATTTGAAAACATGAAGAGCCAAATGATTAAATGCAAACTTGGGAGAGCAAAGAACTTTGGGTTTGCGAGCATCTTGTGTAGTTTATTATTTGAGAGGGTTTCATGCCTTAGCCCGAGGGTAGAGGACCCTCTTCACAGTCTACAGTATCTATCCCAGACATGCTAGACTGAGATAATGAGGTGGTTAGGAGGTGGAAGAGTGCCCTCTCCATATGATGATGAGGTTTTCCACTGGTGGCGACGACAGGTGATCGCCGTAGATGACTATGCCTACGAGGGAATTGATTTCCGTGGAGATAGATACATGCCATTACCACCAAGGTCTACCTTCGAGGATATTGGTAAGCACTGTTTTGGTTTTTTAAATATTTGAATTTTTGGATTTTTGGATTTAATGAAAGCAAAAATGTTTTTGAGTGGCATCATGCATTGATATTAATTTTTTTTTCACAGACATAGGTCCACGATGACCAGATGGATACCCATGGCACCGGTGCAGAGGCTGAGGAGAGGAGTTAGCTAGTGGAGATGCCAAGTGAACACTGTAGAACATACAAAGAAACCTATCCCGGTTGACTCATAGAGTACCGATGATTGAGATTGATGACCTACCAGAGGCCATGCAAAGACATGTAGTAGGAGTACCCCGTGCATGGGTGAGGCTTTTCCAACATCTAGCCAACGCCATAGTATGATACCATGAGACACATCCATCACCTTAGGATTAGATGCCATGGTTATATTATGTACCAGTAGTGTATATTTTGAGGGCTACAAGACCAATTTTTGTAATATGATACCACATTTTTGGACTTTTATGGAAATGAAAAAACTTACGGATACCAGTTTTACTATTATTTGTGTATGAATGTATGAATGGATGCTTCTTTTGATTAGTTATGAGACAAATTCCAATCTAAAATATAATTTGCATATGCATCAGTGACTTGATTAGAACTTCTAGGTATATGAATGTATGTGATGAAATCAAAATGTTGTTCTAAAAGTCTTACCCGTAAGAATCTTCTCAGTAGCATAAGATATCTAATGTGATACTGACTGTTCAATTGTGAAACGACCAACTGTGAATCCAGGAAAACTTCTAAGGATTGAATACCATTATATATGGAATCATGTAATAACTCAATGACATCACTATACTCGGCCACATTATTCGATGATGGCCCTATACATACACCTCCTGAAGACACAAGTTGACTCTCAGATGAATAAATGACCCAAGCAACAAAAGCTAAGTTCTGTGTATGATGACTAGTGCCATCCGCAAATCCTAAGTACATCGAAGACTCCGTTGAAATCTACCAACCAAGAGGAAGCATATAATAAAGCTTGCCATGCCAAAAGAAAAAAACAAAAATATATACAAAAATATACATTAATGTACAAGGTACCAACCTAAGTTGGAGGCTTAATCATAGTAATTTTTTAAGATAGAGCCCATTCCTGGGCTCCTTCAGCACATTCCACTCATAATATTCTAACTCATAAGATCCCTTTTCTAGGACACGCCTCACAATGTAAGGACCATGCCACATTGGGTTAAACTTTCTTGCTCCTAGTAGTTCCTTAGCTTGTTCATACAAGAGTACCAAGTCACCATCAATGTACTGTCAGGGATGGATTGTAATGTCCCTTATTAGGAATTTTATTAAAATTGCAATTTTCCACTTTTTTCCTTGGTTCGACCTTTGACTAGTTTCGATCTCTAGGTCCCAAATTTGCCCCAAATGATCCCAAATCTTCTGAGAAGGTATATGAATGATATTAGAACATAAATATGTGTTTCAGGGATGCCTTTGTACCTTTAAAACACTTCTACAAATACTCTTTCAATTCTGGTCAATGTAGGTAACTTTACTAGTGATTTCCCTTTGACTAGTATTGGTCTCTAGGTCTCAATTTGACTCCAAATGCCTTCAAATATTCAAGGAAGGTGTGTGAATGATATTATAACTTGAATATGATGTTTATGGATGAAATATTGCCACCAAAAGACCTCTGAAAACTCTCTTAAGATTCTGGACCAATTATGCAATTTCACTAGTAATTTGGGGTTCAAATCCCCCTGGGGTAAGTACTGAAAATGGCTTCCCAAATGCCTCCAAACCCACTCAAATTTATGAAAAGAGGTATGTAATGTGTTAATTATGTTATTAAAGTCTCATATGCACCATTAATGGATTATTACAACTGTTCTCACCCTCTCCCATTCAACTGCAAAAATCACCAATTCGACCCTTGGGGAAATGGCACTATTTCTTCTCCCAATGCAATTAAACTGAGTAAAAATACTTCAAATGCTCAAGTAAAGTACATGAAACTTGTAAAATACATCCATGGCAGTCCATTAATCATAAATTCATCATATAATCATTCATTCATTCGAAATCATCATCAATACATTGGTTCACAACAAGGTAGTGGGGAAATGACATTGTTCTTCCATTAAAAATGAGATTTATACATTTCTACTTGGAATTTCGACCTGAAACTTTATGGAGATAAAGAACAGAGTATTTACTTCATATTACAAAAGAAATGGGGCATTAGAAGCTCCCCCAAAGAGTACAATAGCTCACCAAAAATGCCCTCCCTCAAGGATCAAGAATATGCCATCAAAACTGGAAATGGTTGAAGGAGCGAGCCGCAATAGAAGAAACCATGAGCTGCCCTGTAGCTTACACTTTCAAATAAATACTCCATTAAAGCTCCAAATGAAAGGTTTGAATGGCCTTTCCAATTTCCAACTTGGATGGGAATCTTTCACCCTCGAAATTGGCCAAGGCAAGAAACTAGTCATCCACTAGCTCTCCCTCTTCACAAATGCAATTGCAAATTCTACAAATGATCAAAAGCCATTCTCATACTTCATTTATACATTTTATAACCAACATTATCCTTCTAAGGGTCGAAATCCTCTCAATAGATTCAATAGATTTTCATTTAGGAAATATTCCACATTTGCCACTTGTCTCCTAGTTCCAACCTTCCATCTTCTCCCAAATTCGATTTTGAGTCTCTTTGGCTTCTCCAACTCCCAAATTCGCCTTCTTTGAGCCTATTTTTGGGGCTGACATGTCATAGTGGTCAGATGTCAGAGGTCAGGTCTGCAATTTGTCATAGTTGTCATAGATGCTCCATCATTGGTGTCATAGGGGCTAGGGAATCTAGCCCAAGTGTCCACAAACTTCCACTTTGACTCTTTATCTTCCATGGAGGTTACCAATCCTTCCAAATTCGACCTAAGATGCTCAATGACATGTGTTATGACTTACCAACTCACCCAAGAGTGTTCACATTCCCATTAATTCGAATTTGCAAAAGAGAGATACCATGTATTATGAAAAATCAAGCTAGTGTGGGTCCCACATCCTCCATATGTCTCCAAAACCATTTGTCACTTAGGATTTCTCTTGAATTTCTTTATTCACTCTATTTATTAAATACTTGAACCCTTCTAATGTCTAAACATCATTTATTATCCCCCTTATTCCAAATCCCAAAGCTTCCACCCCAAACCTAGGAAACTAGTAATTTTCCTCCTTGGCAATTATTTGACCTTTAACATCAATTTTACAAACTCTAATGAATATGACTAATGTGATTAGGCCATTGTGACCCAATTCCAAATTTGGGACATGACAAATCCTCCCTTCCCAATATTGCTTGTCCTCAAGCAATTTCAAACATGGGTGTTGAAGAACCTGCTTTCTATATAATTCTTTGAAGTTGCCATTGAATTGCCAAACCTTGAGTCTTTGAGTTTCCATGAATATTTTAGAGAGGAACCGCCATCCTTGCTGCTGCACTACTCTTATTAAAATCACTTTATTAAGTGGGGAATCCATCTCCCATGTTGCTTGCTTCCCCCAAAAAAATGAAACCAATGAGACAAAATTATTCCAGGGTCCCATTGCTTGTATTGCACCCCAACAATTAAGAGTGCTCTCCAACCTACACCATTAGATAAGAGGATTCCTGGATCCCATTTTCTTGTATGAATTCTTCCAAACATCATGAGTACCAAATATATATCATCAAAGTACATAACAACATAATGAAAATGTACATCAAGGATATGCTTCATCAAAGAGTCATGAAAGTGCTTATACCTCCAAGCAAGTAGACCACCATTTTCCAAGTGCATACAAGCTTCAAGTGACCAATCAAATCTGCTCCAATGACATAGGTGAGGATCCCATGTCCTATAATGCTGCTCCAAAAGGATGTGATATGCATCAAAATATTCAGCCATGTATTCTTTCATCCAAGAAGTGAATGAAGAATCTCCACTAGAATCTGAACCAAATAATGAGCAGAAAAAACAAGGAGACTTCAAATGACTCAAAGAAGTCTCACCCATACATCCATGAATGTGAGAATCATAAAGATGTAGCAAAGTATGTGGCTTCCAACAAAAATGTTCTCCCATCATAAATCTATTCATCCAAGTGTTGGATGAAGTTCCTCTAACATCAAATGAACCCAGTGTTGAGCAAGAAAAACCATGAGTATTCAAGTGACTCAAATCCATATCATAGGTGCATCCATGTAGATGTGAATCATCATAAAGTGACAAATTATGTTGCTGCAAATGTGAATAAGAATGTGCTCCAACCATATCATCATAAAAAGTAAATCTAGGAGTTCCATACTCCTCATGTGGCACCATCAAAAAGAACCCTTTCACCCATACTTCATTGAGACTAATGTTGCAAAACATGGAATTGTAGGATGTAGGAGAATGAACCAAATCACCCAAATGATCAAAAAGTACAGAAGTTTCATCATGGGGAGGATCCATATGGGTAGTATCATGCAGCTCCTTCAAAAGTGTGAACTCTTTGTCATAGTTTGGTTCCAATGTAGAGGAATCATGCTCTTCTTTAAAAATTGCACAACCTTCATCAAGAGGCAATTCAAATTCCTCTTCCACCACATCAAGTGTTTGGATCTCTTCAAGTTCATCTTCAAACACATTAAGAACATTCAAATTTTCACATTTCTCATGATCCACCATGTCATGAGAATCCTCCAAACAATCTACCATTTGACAATCTGAAACATAGGAGGAAAAACAAGTATCTTGCAACTTTTCAAGAAGTTGCTCATTTTGAATTGTGAGCTTATGAATATCCTCATTATTCTTCAAGTATGCATCATGTAACAATTCATTAAGCTCAAACAAATGGTTTCTATCAAAAAGCAAAGACATGAAATTACCTTTGATGTGGCACATTGCTCTTTGAATCTTCTCCATATCTTCAAGGAAGGATGTTTCCTCCAATGAAGTAGCTCTCCAACAAGAATTTGACACCAATGCTTGAGTGTCATGGAGAATGCTGAGGGACTTTTGGATCTTCTTTTCATTAATCTTTAAGGACCCTTCAAGAAAATGAGGCTCTTGCAAATGAACCTCCTCATCTTCTTCATTTTTGCTTGGACCAACTTCATGAAGCTCAAGTGGTGATGGGGAAGTTGATCTTGGTTCTTCTTCAACTGCTACAAGGTCTTCATTATCATGCTTAATGGAACTTGGGCTTGCAGCAACACTTTCAAAAGTGATCTCTATGTCACCAACATAGAGGTGTGAGCACCCATCAGTAGGTACTCCTTCATAGTTTAAGCATCCATCAGTAGATGCTCTTTGGTTCATGTCTAAGCTAGAAGGTGTCTCGAAATGATCTTCCATATTTTCAATAGAATCTTCTTCATGCTCTTGTGATGTCTCTTCATTTTTCTCCTTCAAGCAAGCTGATTCATTTTGCCCCTTGTTTTCCTTAGGATCGGTATATTTGGAATCCCTTCTTGAATAAATCTCAAAAGCTCTCCTCAAGGAGGACATCATTTCATGCACACATATATGATACTCGCTCCAAGGGTTCTTACAAGAAGGGCATAAACCTTTCTTCACTAACTCCACATCTTCATTTTTGGGCCTATTTTCAAAAACATGTTCAGCATAGTACTCAAAAGACATGGCATTTTGTGTATTTTTGCTCGAAGCAAGATATTCTTGATATTTTTGATATTGTTGGGGCAAGGTTTTATATTTTGCTCTCCATCTTTGGAACTCACTCATAGAATTATCCTTGGTTGGTGTAACACATTCATATTCATCAGATTTAAAGTCATAAGAATAATCTTCATTTCTCTTGAAATTGTAAGAAGTGTTGCATGATGGCACCTCTTCCTCATACCATTCACATTCTGCTTCATATTGCTCATAAGCATCTGCATATTCATCATAAGAATTGTACTCATAGGATTCATCATAATAGTAAGACATCGCTGCCAATTATTCTTGAATGTATGTACCTAATACACAGGTGCAAGGACCATGCTCTGATACCACTGTAATGTCCCTTATTAGGAATTTTATTAAAATTGCAATTTTCCACTTTTTTCCTTGGTTCGACCTTTGACTAGTTTCGATCTCTAGGTCCCAAATTTGCCCCAAATGATCCCAAATATTCTGAGAAGGTATATGAATGATATTAGAACATAAATATGTGTTTCAGGGATGCATTTGTACCTTTAAAACACTTCTTCAAATACGCTTTCAATTCTGGTCAATGTAGGTAACTTTACTAGTGATTTCCCTTTGACTAGTATTGGTCTCTAGGTCTCAATTTGACTCCAAATGCCTTCAAATCTTCAAGGAAGGTGTGTGAATGATATTATAACTTGAATATGATGTTTATGGATGAAATATGGCCACCAAAAGACCTCTGCAAACTCTCTTAAAATTCTGGACCAATTATGCAATTTCACTAGTAATTTGGGGTTCAAATCCCCCTTGGGTAAGTACTGAAAATGGCTTCCCAAATGCCTCCAAACCCACTCAAATTTATGAACAGAGGTATGTAATGTGTTAATTATGTTATTAAAGTCTCATATGCACCATTAATGGATTATTACAACTGTTCTCACCCTCTCCCATTCAACTGCAAAAATCACCAATTCGACCCTTGGGGAAATGGCACTATTTCTTCTCCCAATGCAATTAAACTGAGTAAAAATACTTCAAATGCTCAAGTACAGTACATGAAACTTGTAAAATACATCCATGGCAGTCCATTAATCATAAATTCATCATATAATCATCCATTCATTCAAAATCATCATCAATACATTGGTTCACAACAAGGTAGTGGGGAAATGGCATTGTTCTTCCATTAAAAATGAGATTTATACATTTCTACTTGGAATTTCGACCTGAAACTTTCTGGAGATGAAGAACAGAGTATTTAATTCATATTACAAAAGAAATGGGGCATTAGAAGCTCCCCCAAAGAGTACAATAGCTCACCAAAAACGCCCTCCCTCAAGGATCAAGAATATGCCATCAAAACTGGAAATGGTTGAAGGAGCGAGCCGCAATAGAAGAAACCATGAGCTGCCCTGTAGCTTACACCTGAAAATAAAGACTCCATTAAAGCTCCAAATGAAAGGTCTGAATGGCCTTTCCAATTGCCAACTTGGATGGGAATCTTTCACCCTCGAAATTGGCCAAGGCAAGAAACTAGTCATCCACTAGCTCTCCCTCTTCACAAATGCAATTGCAAATTCTACAAATGATCAAAAGCCATTCTCATACTTCATTTCTACATTTTATAACCAACATTATCCTTCTAAGGGTCGAAATCCTCTCAATAGATTCAATAGATTTTCATGTAGGAAATATTCCACATTTGCCACTTGTCTCCTAGTTCCAACCTTCCATCTTCTCCCAAATTCGATTTTGAGTCTCTTTGGCTTCTCCAACTCCCAAATTCGCCTTCTTTGAGCCTATTTTTGGGGCTGACATGTCATAGTGGTCAGATGTCAGAGGTCAGGTCTGCAATTTGTCATAGTTGTCATAGATGCTCCATCATTGGTGTCATAGGGGCTAGGGAATCTAGCCCAAGTGTCCACAAACTTTCACTTTGACTCTTTATCTTCCATGGAGGTTACCAATCCTTCCAAATTCGACCTAATATGCTCAATGACATGTGTTATGACTTACCAACTCACCCAAGAGTGTTCACATTCCCATTAATTCGAATTTGCAAAAGAGAGATACCATGTATTATGAAAAATCAAGCTAGTGTGGGTCCCACATCCTCCATATGTCTCCAAAACCATTTGTCACTTAGGATTTCTTTTGAATTTCTTTATTCACTCTATTTATTAAATACTTGAACCCTTCTAATGTCTAAACATCATTTATTATCCCCCTTATTCTAAATCCCAAAGCTTCCACCCCAAACCTAGGAAACTAGTAATTTTCCTCCTTGGCAATTATTTGACCTTTAACATCAATTTTACAAACTCTAATGAATATGACTAATGTGATTAGGAAATTGTGACCCAATTCCAAATTTGGGACATGAAATGGATAGACTTATCATACTGATAATTAACATGCCGTTTATTAGCCTCTATAGCCACAACGACATCTCAACGCTGCTCATCAAGTTTCTCAAGGTGGACTAAACGTTGTTCTAACTCCGAAGTTTCAGACATGAGCTCGATGGATAGATTAAAAGAAGAGATTTCACATTCAATAGGAAGGATAGACTCCACTCCATGAACTAACCGGAAAGGTGAAAAACCGGTGGAACTCTTTACCACTGTTCGGTATGCCCACAAAGCAGGATATAACATATTGTGCCAGTTGGATTTACTCTGTATGACAATATTTTGTAGGATAGACTTGAGATATTTATCAATAGCATCCACTTGGACATTCGCCTGTGGATAATAAGACGATGAATGATCCTATTTAAACCCCAACTTTAATGTTAATTCCACCATGATTTTATTTTGAAAGTGTCTTCCATGATCGGTGGCAATCTCTCTCGGAATCCCAAACCGAGCTATAATCTAATTGAATTTGAAATGGGTTACAGTCTCACCATCAAATTTAACAGTTGGCATGGCCTCTGCCTAATTATTAAAATAGTCCATGACCATGATGATACAATGATTCCCCCCAGATGAAGCTGGGTTGCAATCCATGAAATCAACCCCCGATTTAGTGAAGGGACCAATGGTGATGACTGGATGTAACAGAGTAGAACGCGAGCGCATATTGCAAGAGAACACCTGACAAGGGTGACATCTCTTGATCGCATTAACACAATATTTAAAAATGGATGGCCAATAGTTACTATCTCGCAAAATTTTCTGAATTTTCGCAAGCCCGGATAAGTGACCACCACATGCCCCACTGTGGCAGTCATTTAGCACAACTTCTGCTTTATTGTGGGTTAAACAATGACTCAAAATAGAATCCACCCCCCTACAATACAAAGTGTCGCTGATAATGAGGTATTGTTTAGCTTGATGATGTATATGTCGTCGTTCATCCCTCAAAAGGTGCGGAGGGAACTTTAGGGTTGAAACATAAATGATAATGTCTCCATACGAAGGGTCTGAGGACAAGATAAGGAATATATGCTCATCCAAAAATGAGTTCTCGTAAATCGTATCGTCATCTTTCCTAGGGAAATCAGACATCAACTCTGCAAAGACAAAAGAATTTTTGGATTTCGCAGATACAAAATCAAGGTCAAATTCTTGCAAAATCACAATCCATTTATTCTCCCCCAATTGTGTGTCTTGTTAAGACAAATTGAAATGGATTGATATATGCCATGACAGTAGTCTTGAAAAGTAAAATGTAATGATGCAACCTATGGACTGCATGAATGGTCGCAAGTGCCAATTTTTCCACATGAGAATTGTAGCTAGGTTATTCACACTAGCTAGTGCAAAAGGACACGTACTAAGAGCTATGAGCTTCCTAGCAACCGTTCGTGAAGGTGATGTGCATGCAAATAAAAATAAAAGTAAATAAGCTAATGATTACTGCAGTAAAATGAAATCTAAACTAACATGTCAAACACCCATGAATCAAATAATGGTTTTGTATTATAGTAAATAGATATTTGCAACATGGGTTACCTCAATGGTGAGTAGATTGGGGGACCTTGTAGCCATACGAATGGTGGTGCAAAGGATCTACAATGTCCCTTACTCTCCTCCGAATTCTCAAATGGTGGCCGAAACTCAACTAGAATGGGGAAACACATGCTCAAAGGGAGGCTAGGGTTTCAGTATGAATTTTGACAGAGTGTTGGTAGGGAAGAGTGAATGTATGATGAAAATGGGGGCCTCCACCACCTTTTTATAGCAATTTTGATTGGTGGTTTCTTGTCCCATGGTATTGGGAAGCCACTAGTATTGGCCTGTGGTATTTGATGGTTTCCCTCCTTTTTCTTTTATTTTGAATATTTTTCCCCTTTTTTTTTTTTTTTTTTTTTTTTTTTCTCTTTTCTGGGGGATTTTGACTTTTTTTAGAAGAATTTAATTAATTTTTTCCCCATTTTCTTACCAACTTAGGGACTTTGGGTTTTTGGAGGCCAAAAATGTAGGAAAAAGGGATAAATGGACTATGTGACTAGGGGGATGAGCTAGGTGGTCAAATTTTTGGTGTTAACAGATTGCCCCTTGATGTGTGAGGGAAGTATCTCATCATATAACCGATAGACATCATAGGTTCTGAA
The DNA here is from genome assembly GCA_027924585.1 of Larix kaempferi. Lineage (NCBI taxonomy): Eukaryota > Viridiplantae > Streptophyta > Pinopsida > Pinales > Pinaceae > Larix > Larix kaempferi. Next base: position 2,179,122 of record BSBM01000341.1, on the reverse strand, counting down.
TTTTTCCAGGGTGTTGATCATTATGGTGGCAGAGAGAAGAGATGGGTTGGAGAGTGGAACAAGTGATTCATACAACTACAAGGGGTATAACTGTGAATACAACTCCTCAACAATGGATGAGGGACATATGATCTCAAATATATGGCTGAGAATGGCATACCCATGCTCGTATCAATGTATCAAGATATACAAAGAATAATGGTGAGGCCCAAAGGGGGCATGAAAAATAGATAGATAACTTTTGTGTACATCATAATGGTCCAAAGGGGACACCAAGCTGGAAACTCATGGTCCAACCATGGTTGATATGAAGAACTAATACATGGAAACAATGGCATCCATATTGAATGCGGTATCACAAAAAATGATGCTCTGCTGTATATGAAGGGGTCCAACAGCTAGATGGACTCAACGACTGAGAGTCATAATCTCAATGGTACACTGGAATGCATCTGAATTGGATACTCTAGGAAGCAATAAGCATATAATTGGAGGGCTTCCAAACACTATCGCCAATGCATCCCGGATATAGACACGAACATACAACTGGGGGGTTCCTAATAGACTCACCAATGTGCTAGAATCAAGGGATCTCCAGGGTCTTCGACCAAGAACTAAAGGGACCAATACCCTGTACGAATCTCAATGGTGCGATGATAGAGCTGGAGTCGAGCACGTGAGAAACAACCAACCTAAGAGGCACTAATGGATCCTCTTGGATGGTCCATAAGAACTCACCACTGATGAAGATGAGGCCAAGGTAAAGGGACCTTTGGGCCTATCCTATGGAATAGATGTGCTGACATCGACAGAGGGAGACCTGCAACTACCAAGGAAATGATGTTTCCTTGATAGGAGCGTGAGGGATACAACCAATATGTGATGTTACTGAACATGAGAGTGACACACTATGGGGGATACGAGGGCCGTAGAGTGATGGGACTCAAACTTCCTTTGTTAAGAGTATGACGACAGGGTTGACCTAGCAGCATATGAAATTGACTTCGCGGGAAGGGGATCATAGCTTAAGGGATCAGAGACTATGACTACAATGGGGGAGACTTAGGGGGGAAAATTGATGAGTGGTATCAGGAGACTCCAAGGCTGACACATCGCAGAATAATCTGAACAAAGGTGACCATACTGGGGGTGCTTCCATAATGGGGGACCAGATATGATCTGCAGGGGTGCCGAAAGGCACCGTTTGGGCCTTCGTCATGGTTTAAAGAGAACGAAGAAGGGATAGAAGTGTGCTTGAGATGACACCATTGTGTGGATTTGTACGAGCCCAAGACGATGGATGCTCATGGGTTCTTTCAATTTTAGAGAGTCATAAAGTAGTAAGAAGACTCCAAGGGTGTTCTTTTTCGTGTGTCAGTCCCCAAATCCCGAAAAAAGCATAAAAGTATGCAATGGAGAACTCTTCTAGCTGCAGTGACTAGAGTATTCCTTTTTCATAATTAGTCTACCTAGTCCGGAAAAGGGATAAAATTATACTATATAGGAACCCTTTCAGATACTTTAACGAGCATGAAATGAAGCAAGATTGTTTAGTGATATTTTCATTCTATAAGGAGTCAGAAAAGAGCTTAACAGAAACTCCCTAAGTGCCTTTTTCGTAAATGATCTGCTCGACTAGAAAAAGGGATAAAAGTATACCAGACAGACATGAAATTCAAGCAAGGAGGAAGTGTTCAAAGCGGGGGATAAGTATGAGTGGACCAATAAAAAATGAGATGTGGAACATTAATGGGGCCTCCTTGTGGGTAGATGAATGGCAGAAAAATAATGCAATGACTGCAGTATGGAGGGAGCGTAGGGCTCGTGAATAGGTCGTGATAGATAAAATGGGAAAAAGAAGCATGGAACCACCGATGTACCCGATGGCACACAAATTGAGGCGAGGGGCTGTTGAAAGGATGACCTGAAAAAAGATGAATGAGAGCGAGAAATAATCTCAAGCATCCTCACAGGCACATAATTATGATTCCAGCGGTGCGAACAACGCAAAAAATGGAGATCAGAGGACTCCACTATGGTCGTAGGGAGAAAAAAAGGCCATAAGGGGCCATAAACGATGGGGATCCAATTGATCCGGGGATGCGGGGGTGGTGGAATAGGCATTTGGATCACGCATGTGCAAAAGTGAGTAGGGTTAATGACCCACCCCCATGCTATGTGCATGGGGTTTGTGATTGTGGATCACATATGTGTTGGGTTAAGAGATGGGATCACTGAAATATTAAGATAGATGTGATAGGGAAGGGTCAAAATGATTGAGCATGCCCCCTATCCCAGGATCGAGGTAATCTATTATGCCTCCTATCCTAGAGGTGTCAATGCAATGCGGATGTTATCCTAGGGAGATATCGACATGGAATTGATCAGTAGGGAATCGATCAACTACTGGAAGGGGGGTGTACCGTGAGGCTAATGACCATGGTGGCACACTGAAGTGATGATATGGTGATGGGGGATTCCCCTTGCGCGGTGGATTCCCTCAATATTTCCGACGAGAATGACGATGATGATGAGTATGCAAATTCTTGGGCCTGCCCCCATGCTATGGACATGTGATTTCCTCATCGATTTGAAAAGTCCGAACACATAGGTCGGAGGTATCAGTTAAAGGGGTCGCCATGAAAGAGGGGTTGCTAGTTGAAATCATATAAATGGTGTTGGCCTCGGCCGATGAGGATTCCAGAGGATGGATCTCCTCAATTATAGTGACCGAGGAATCTAAAGATGGCCGACACAACTAATAGAGCACCAACCGATATTCTGGTAAATCTGGACAATGATGAGAATAATGGCCGTAGATTCCATATCTCACACACGACTGGTTGGTGTGCAAAAACCTGTTACGCTTTGGAGGAGGGCATGGAACTTGGACAACCAGGATGTTCTCGTCATCCTCAAACATCTGCATATGCTTTTGAAGGTCAGGCAAGTGTGGACAATTGTGGGTAGCGTGACCTAAAACATCGCACAAAGCACATTTGGGGGATTATCGTGATGAAGAAGGGGGGTTCACAGGAGAAAAATAAGTAGCTGATTGTTGTGGCGTGACAAACCCTTGAGTGGGTGCCAAGGGTTGGGTGGTAACGACCCCTTGCGTGGGTAAGGGGTACTTCTCCTTTCAAATTGGTATATGGAACCAAGGTAATATTTCTAAATTCCCTCAAGGGACCTGCAATGAGACTATTACAAGAACAAGAAGAAGAACCAAACCCTGAGCTAAGGAGATCCAATTAGTTGATTGAAGTACAAGAAACCAAAGACAAGTTACATGCCAAATCTATATTATCTCAAGAGAAAGTCAAGAAACGTTTTGACAAGAGAACCAAGGAGGATAATTTCCAGGTGGGAGATTTGGTGCAGAAATGGGATGCTGGAAGAGAAGAACAAGCCCAAAAATTTGATAATCTCTGGCAAGGACCTCATACAGTCAGTGCTTACCATGGAAATAATGCTTTCAGTTTGCAAGACAAGGATGGTGAACCAGTGGGAAAAGGACCCGTCAATGGACGGTTCCTAAAAAATTACTTCAAGTAAAAAGATCTATCGAACGACTCTCATTGTATATTACCATTTTTCGAGTTTCAGTCAGTTGTTCTTTAGCTCTATTTGCTTTCATTCAAAAAAAAGAAAAGAAAGAAAGAAAGAAAGAAAGAAAAGAAATAAGAAGAACACTAGTTTACTATTCTTGCTATCTCATAGGGAGGATAGCATCCCTGGTTGGAGCCGCTGTTATCACCTCTAAGAAAAATCCCACAGGAGAAGGAAAGGGAACTCCCTACTAAAATATCAAGCGTACCCACTAAATTTTTACTAAAAAAGAAGAAGCAAAAACTCCCAAAAATGGCTAAGTATTAATTGCTTCCGACTTGATGAGTAAGCCACAGTAAGATAAATGATAAAAAGGAGGTCTTCCTCTCTTAAGAGATTGAATGGTCGAGATTGGATATAGAGATAGATTGATGGCCCTAGAGCGATTTCACATAGATTCCGACTTTCCGACTCCCGTATTTCGGATTGCGGATCGCAGAGGATTACATTTTTCAAAGCTGTGAATTTTGGGGTTCCGACTTCCGACTCTCGCATTGCGGATTGTGGAAGTTGAAGGTGTTATTTCTTCGAAGCAATGAATTTGAGGTTCCGACTTTCGACTCCCACATTGCATATTGCGGAAGTCAGAGGCATGAATTCTTCGAAGCGATGAATTTGGGGTTCCAATTTCCGACTCCTGCATTGCGGATTGTGGAAGTCGAAGGCGTGATTTCTTCAAAGCGGTGAATTTGGGGTTCCGACTTCCGACTTGTGCATTATGGATTGTGGAAGTCGAAGGTGTGATTTATTCGAAATGGTGAATTTGGGGTTCCGATTTCCGATTCCCACATTACAGATTGCGGAAGTCGAAGGCGTGATTTCTTCGAAGTGATGAATTTGGGGTTCCCAATTCCGACTCCCACATTGCGGATTGCAGAATTAGGAGGCGTGATGTATTCAAAGCTATGAATTTTGGGTTCCGACTTCCAACTCCCACATTGCGGATTGCAGAATTCGGAGGTGTGATTTCTTCGAAGCTATGTATTTGGTGTTCCGAATTTTCGACGCTCGCATTTTAGATTGCGGGTTGCAGACTGAAGTTGGATTTTCAAAATAATTTGCAGAACAAGTGGAAAATAAGGCCAACCAGGGCCAAATAAAAAGGTTTAAAGCTGACCTTGTCTTAGTTGGGGAAAATACAAATTGGCAATGTCAAGCTGAAATTGTCTCGAACTTCCACGATTGATAGTTGATTTGGGTACATAAGCAAGCATAATATGAGGTTAATCCCTACAAATCAGCCTGAAAGGGCTCAATCTAAAGGACAACAGGTAGTTTTGACAATTCAAGTTTACACTGGAAGTGCACTAAAAGTCCCCCACCAGTTCATCTTCGGTTCAAGAAACAGAGGTTAATCTGAACAAGCCGAGTAAAGAAAGAAGACAACCACATCACCATCAATTTTTATTTTTATTTTTAATAAATAGTCCATAAGACTAATAGTTAGATCAGAGGTATTACAAACAGTTGTAGTTGTGTTGCTTGGGTTTTCACCCAAGCATGTGATGATGAGCACCTACTAACTTGTAGTAGAAGTCTCAATTAAAATAATGAAAAACTAAAGTAAAAAAACATAATTAATCTAAGATATGAGAAAGTAAAAAGTTAATCTAACATGTTCATGTAAAAACTTGAAAATAAATGGTGAAGAACTCAGATCTATATGTAAAAAAAATTCTTTATTTATGGAAAAAATGGCTTTACAATAATCGTGTTACCTCAAGTGGTGAGGATGGTTGAGTTGAGCAGCTGCAAGGTTGAGGTGCTCCAATGCTCCAATGGTCTCTTCTTCTCCAATGCTCTAATGGGGATCTTCAAACTAAAAAGTGAGGCTAGGGCTCTCAAGAGTGAATTTGGCAGCATAAGGATAGGATGGATATGGATGAATAATGGGGAGCCTCTATCACCCTTTTATAGTTTTTGGGTGATGGAGAATACTATTATGGTTAAGAAAACCAATGGTATTGCTAAATGTGGTTTAGGTCTCTTTTTCTCTCCTTTTCCCTTTTTTGAATATTATTCCCTTTTAATTGATTTTTGGGAATTTTGGACCCTTTTTGAGGGTTTTTGTATTTTTTGAGGAAAATTAAATATTTTGAGGAGGAAAAGATGGTTTTTGGTCTTTTTGGTGACCTTTTGAGGCTAAAATGGTAGGAAAAGTGGACAAATGGGTCATGTGAATAGGGAAATGAGCTAATGAGCATTTTTTGGGTGTTAACAGATTGCCCCCTGATGTGTGAGGGCAGGAGCTCATCGTATGGCCAATAGACATCACATTTCTTTTTTATTTTTCCTGGGGTTTGGAGGAGAGAAGAGACCAATTGGAGACTGGAACACCGGGCCCATGCAAACTGCACAAACTAAAAATACATGTCCTAAAAAATGAATGAGGAATAATCTATGATAATGGACGAGGCGAGCATACCCATGCTCGTATCAGGACATATAAATAAAAATGAGGCCCAAAAAAAGGGGACCTGAAGAATACATATAAACCTGCTGTGTACATCATAATGGTCCAGAGGGGACACATTGCTGGGACATACTCATGGTCATACCATGACTGATTTGAAGAACTGATACACTGGAAAAGAGCAACAACCATTTTAAAATAAGGTGTCAGAAGGGTTGATGAACTGCTGAATCTGAAGGTATCCAACAATTGTAGGGACTCAATAGCCGTGAGTCCACGTCTGAAGAGTATATGGAACTGTATAATTGAGGGAGTATAAAACTAGGGTACTTCCGAATACTGTCGCCAAGCGCAGCCCGGATATCTATAGGAACATGTAAATTATTGTTTCCTCAAGTAGACTCACAAATGTGTTAGAGTCAGGTGACATCCGGTGTCTTCAACAAATAAATGAAAGGACCAATACTTTGTACGAATCTCAACAATGCAATCAAAGTGTTGATGTCGAGCATGTGAGAAACAATCATTCAGAGAGGCACTAAGGGCTCCTTTAAAAATGATTCGTAGGTACTCACCACTGATGGTGATGAGTCCAAGGCACAGGGACCTCTAAGTCTATCCTCTAGAATAGATTGGTTGACATTGATAGAGGGAGACCTGCAACTATCAAGGTAATGATGTTTCCTTAATAGGATCTCGAGGTGTACAACCAAGAGGGGATAGTATTGATAGTGGGACTGATATACTATGGGGATGGGGAGTAACTGGGGTTTTTAGAGTGGGGGGGGACTCAAACTTCCTTTGTTCAGAGCATGATGACATGGTTGACCTGGCAGTGTATGAAACTAACTTTAGGTATGGGGATCATAGCTTTAAAGGATCAGGGGTAAATACTACATACTGGAGTGACTCTAGGGGACAAGCTGAAAGGTGATATTGGGAGACTCTCTGGGTGACATATTGCAGAATACTCTGAACAAAGGAGACCATACCGGGGAAGCTGTCATGTAAGTATACATGATCTGTTGTGGCGATGATAGGCACCATTGGGGCCTTCTTCATGAATTTAATGAGATCCAAGAAGGGATAAAAATGTGCTCAAAAAATGGTACTGTCCTGTGGATTTGTGCGAGCCTAGGATTGTTCATGCTCGTGAGTGCTTTCATTTTTAAGGAGTCTGAAAATGATAATAAGACTCTGAATTGGTGGAGGAGTACCGTTGTGTGGATTTATACGATCCCAAGACGGTGATTACTCGTGGTTGCTTTCAATTTTAGAGAGTCTGAAAGCGGTAAGTAGAATCCGTTGGTGGTCTTTTTCGTATGTTAGTCTCCAAGGCCCGAAAAAGCATAAAATGATGCAAATGGAGAACCCTTCTAGCCGATGTGACTAGAGTATTCCTTTTATGTAATTAGTCTACAAGGTTTGAAAAAGGGGTAAAATTATGCCAGGTAGATGCCCTTTCAGATAATTTTAGCGAGCATGAAAGGAAGCAAGATTGCTCGGTGATCTTTTCATTGTTTTAGGAGTCAGAAAAGAGCTTAACAGAAACTCCCTAAGTGCCTTTTTTGTAAGGGACCGCTTGGCCTGAAAAAGGGATAAAATTATACCGAACAAAAAATATGGTGGTGAGAGCGAGAAATGATATCAAGCATCATCACGAGCGCGAAAAACTAAATCCGGTGATATAAAGAATGTCAAAAATGGACAATGGCCGATGTGGCACACAAACCGAGGCCACGAGGAGCATGGAAAAAATGCCCCGAAAATATGGTGGTGAGAGTGAGAAATGATCTCAAGCATCATCAAAAGTGTGGAAAATTGAATCCGGTGATATAAAGAACGTCAAAAATGGACAACGGTCGATGTGGCATGCAAACCGAGGTGACGAGGGGCATGGAAAAAATGCCTCGAAAATAGTGTTGGTGAAATTTTGAAACTGACTGTACTACTGTGAAGGTCTCACTGTGCTGATTCCAATGGCATCAACGGTTTGGAGAATGGACTTCGTATGACCCCACAATGGTCAAATAAAAATGGGTGAAATGTTTATAAATAACAAGTGGAGCTATAGTGACACATGTCATTTTCAATATTGAGTTTGACAAGAGATTTGAGTTGTGCAGAGCATTTTCGTCATTTGCGGGAGATTCGACCGTTGGTTTTCCGTACCACGAGTTCCAGGTAAGCCTATTAGCCTTAATCTATAAGTTTATTTAATTTCAGGGGGAAATTGGGTACTCAGGGGCGGTGCATTGGTCAATTTGAGTGAGCAATGGGGAAATTGTGGGTCCTGAGCCCTTTTCCGCGATTCAGATCGCGGTTGAGAGCTCTACAGTCGCGATCTCGAATCACGGCTGTGAACTCTACAGTCACAATCTGAATCGCGACTATGGTCCTCACAGTCGCGATCTGAATCTTGTTTGTGGCCTCCACAGTTGCGATTTGGATCGCGTCTGTGGCCTTCACAGTCGTGATTTGGATCGTGGTTGTGGCCTTCACAGTCGCGATTTGGATCGCTCCTGTGGGTCCCACAGCCGTGAATTAGATCATTATTGGGGAAAATTTTTTGGTACAATTTTCTGAAATATTTTCTATGTTTTTTGGCAGGATCCTCAGAGTCCCGAGGCCTGTGTGGAGGGAGAGGGAGATGCCTGTTGATTTGATGGATATTATCGATGGGGACCATGATGATCAGGCTGCGTTGGTAGTGGGTGGACTGATGAAGTTTTCCTGGGTGCCTATTATGCAGTCAACACGGTTGTTGCTGACCAAGTTGATCAGATTTTGGGATTTGGCCCTTCAGGCCTTCATGAGTCAAGGTGAGAGGTTGTACCTCATGTTGACGGATGTTTATTTTTTGACTGGTTTACCCTGTTTAGGTGTGATAGGAGATACACAACCTAGGATACAGGGGGATATTGACATAGAGGATCTTCTGGAGATATTTTTTCATCCAGGGTCCCGAGTGAATGCGAATGCATTGTCAGTTAGTGATATAGAGGACCCGATTATGAGAGTGGTTGCATCTTGCATGATGCGAGTACTTGGGGGTCTCAGGCACCGCACCGGTTGTCGGGTGGGCATATGATGTTGGTACATTAGGTTATGACTAGAACGTACTATGCCTGGGGACAGATGTTCCTAGCTTGTGTTCAGCAAAAGCTGAACGAGGTGAGTCAGTTTGGGGGGAACTTTAGTTATGCCTCCTTATGTTGTTTTTTCTTTGAGCGGGTGCCTACTTTACGACCCCGTATTCTGGTCCGGGATGGTGGTATCCGTGAGCCACGGATAGTGTGGTGGGGTGAGATGATGCCTCGCTGTGGTGGTGGGGAGGCAGGGCAGTTTTTTAATATTGAGATGTACCGGCAGTGGGAGTAGATGCCGATTTTGTTCGATGATTTTCCGTACCAGGGCATGGACTTTCGTGGTGATGTCGAGATGCCACAAGTTGCAGGACAATCCTGGGGGCCGGATGGTATGTATATCATGTTTATATATTTATTGGTTTTGTCCATTATAATGGTTAGGGTTTTTCTTACGATGCTGACTTCTCTGAGTGTTGGTTATCGTAGATGTGGGTCCAAGGCCTCCGCCGAGGCATCCGGTTCGTAGAGGTCATGTGGTGGTGGTACCTCGATTACCTCCTCCACCTATGCAAGGAGACATATGTCACCATGGCGATGCTTGTTGAGCACCCTATATGCAGATAGATTATTACCAATACACAGAGCATACGAGATTTACTGTCAACCTGAGAAAGTCTTTTTATTTCAAAGGATAAATGCACAGTCTATGCTTAAACACCAAATCATTATAATTGAATACTTTTATCCTCTAACAACCATATCCATCCCAAAGATCTGTGTAATCCCAGTTGCTGTCTAAATACTTAAAATTTCAATTCCTTTCTACCATGCACCAACAAGAAATAAAATAAGATTCAAAGACAATTGCAGATAAAAAGAAATCCTATTCACATCCTAGAACAAATAACTCACTTCTTCAATCTGATCACTCTAGAAAACCATAAGCAGAAACTGAATATTAATCTAGAAATTCAATTGCAAAGGATTGAGTTCAGCTGCTCTAAGAAATTGAATTACAGGAATGAAAATCAACAATCATAACAGGAAAGATAAATTGTAAAGGGCTCATGGGATCACAACTTAACTACAAGATGAACAAGGCTGGGTACAATTGTCAGATGAAATGCATAAAGAAAGTTCCTACTCAGTCGACTGTTGCTCTGCACCAATTACAAATCTCAAGGAATTATAATCTTAACTATGCTGAAAATCCACACCACACTTACTACTGTTGCGTACAAGGGAAATATCATGAATAAAACATCACACAACAACAAATTCGAAATCCTATTTTAACTCAGCAATCTCTGTGGAAGATGGGCCCAACCTTCACACAGAGACGTTGGCTGAACAACGCAAGTTCCTTTAACCCAGAAGTAACTCCTTATATTAACAGAAGAATGATTACACAGTTGCTTTTACTGCTAATACAATGAATTAATTATCTGTCGTTCAACCCCCCTAGGTCGAGGCAGCTCCCCATATTTATACATACAAATCATAACATCCAATCCTAATAACGGGAAGCCATGAAGATCTCTGATCTTCAGGCGCCCTAAATAACTAGCTGTTACAATACGTGGCAAAGTAGAGACATAAAAATATGAGAAAGCTGTTGATTGGCCCAGGGGTGGCGATCTTTCCAGATCACAACTATACTCGAGCAGCGACATACTAAAGATAGCGCATTCTGTTACAGCTGCCCTGTCACATCTCCACCTAGGATGTTATATTGGTACCATGTGCCTTAATTGATGATCCGAGCCCCGAGGATCCTTTGTAAGAAACGAACATCCCTTCTTTCAAGACTTGTTCAGCCCCACCTTCTTGCAGTCCATTTATCTCAAACTACCTTCATAAATCATAACATGTTAGCACAATTGAGAGATACACAGCTTTAATTATCACAATCATAAGCATTAATAAGATAAAGCAATGATCAGTCATACCTTGGCAGTTTGGGGGAATAAAGTGAGGATAACAGGTCAGATTAGCATGATAAATGGTGTAGGACAGGGGAAGGAAAGGTGATCAAGGATGATTAGAAGGGGCCAATTCTGGGCTCAACATCTCCCCCCAACTACCCTGTTGCATGTCCTCATGCAACAAACTACATCATTTGGAATCTGAGTCCTGTACTGAGCTCTATCCATGGAGAGAGGAAAAATTGTAGGGAAACTTAGGCACCCCATCTGTCCTTCCAATGCTACCCGCTGGTGTCTGAAAATGTAATTGATACAAGTGGAAATCACTTCTTCCTGCAGTCTATTGTATGCTGTGCCTGGGGAGGACTTGAAAAGAAATCTTTAATCTGAATCCAAATCAATGGCATTTCTAGGAGGTAGAAGCACTGGTTCTTGTGGGACAGTGTCTTCCAGCACATCTAAGTTTAATAAGAGAGTTGCTGGTTCTTGTGTAACAGCAACATCCTTTAGACCTTCTTCAACATCTACCTTCATTGCTTTTAGAGACACTGGTTCTTGTGTAACAGTGTCTTCTTTGTCCTTCTGTTGCTGAGATTGGATATCCTTCTCATTGTGCAGATCCTCCTCCAAGATTTCGGTGTCACCTGAGCATGGTGTCTGTACCTGTTCATCTTCACTCCAATGTGTATCGGGAATGATATCCATTCCAGGGTTATATTTCAAATGAAATTCAGGAGTTCCTGCTGCAGCCTCCAAGTATGTTGGTTCTTGTGTAGCAACATCCTGGCTTGCCTCTTCATCCTCCTGTTGTTGCAACTCTTCTCCTATGAGCTCTGTGTCATGGGAACCCTCTGGGGTTACAACCTAGAGTTCATCATTAAATTACAGAGTGTCCTTTATTCCAGGTTCTTCTCCCATTTGCTTGGTTGGTTGGACAGGTACACTCAGGGTTGCTGGTTCTTGTGTTACAACACCCTGTTCAATTTTATCAATGTCCTTCCCTAGTGGCTCATCTTCTAAAATTTTTGTGTCATGGGAACATTCTGGGGTTACAGTATAGAATTCCTCATTAGGCTCCAGAGTGTCCCCCATCCCCAATTCTTCTCCCATCTGCTCTATAATCTCTATGTCGTGGGAGCATTCTAGGGTTACAGTCAATTCTTTATCCCCATCATCATACATGATTTCATCCCTTAGCTCCTCTATTACAGGATTGGTGGCAGCTTCAACAAGGATGTGTAAAGATGCTGGTTCTTGTGTGGCAGCATCTTCTTTTTCTACAGCTTCCTCTATTGTGGCTGCAGGCTGTTGTGCTGAGCAGGTATGAAGTATAATCTTGTGGCCTGCCTCCTTGAAGATTTATCCACAGGTGGGATAGAGTACTCGTTCATCCTCCTTGCCAAGCTCAGCAGAATCTGATCCCTCCAGTTGGTCTGCAGCCTCTACCAATGTATACATTTTTCTTTCTCCTTGTTTTCTGCAGGTTTCCTTCCACGTTTCCAACTCCCTTCGAAGTACTTGGAGGTCTTCTTTTAATAGTGCATTCTCAGCCAGAAGTCCTTCAATTCTGGGTTCTTCCTCCATTGGCCTTTTTGGAGCATCCATTGGTCTTGGTACAAGGATCGGGGGTTCAACCTGTGCCTATAAGGTTGCCCATCTTTTTCTGGCTGCCTCTGCTGCTGTAGCTGATCTAATTCTTTTCTTTCTGATAGGTGAGGTTCATTGCTCTCTTTCTTTTATTTTGTGGTGTTTTCTTTTGTGGATCTGGTACATAGGGATTCACAGCTGAGGTCAAAGGAATGTTTTCTTGCCTCTCATGCTGTTCTTATTCAATTAAAGCTCCTCCTTCCCACTCAGGTGAGGATTCAATAGTTACCAGCTCAATGTTTTTTTCTATTGCCCTGGCTCTGTCACCTTCAGGTTCACTTGTCGCAGCATTTAGTGCTGCTCCAATTTCACCTTCTGGTGTCAGAGCTACCCTATTGTCTGGATTTTCCACAGGTTTTTTATCTACATCCTCCCCCGATGGCTCTTCCTGTGATGGAGTTTCATCCCCCAATTGTTCTTCTTCTAATGCAGTTTCATCCCCCCCAAATGGCTCTGCCTGTGCCCCAGGTTGTTATTCTTCTAATGGAGTTTCATCCTCCCCAGATGGTCCTGCTTGTGCCCTTGGTTGCTGGTCTTCTATTATTTCATCTCCCCTAGATGGTCCTGCTTGTGCCCCCGGTTGCTGGTCTTCTGCAATTTCATCGTCTCCCCCAACTTCAATGGAGGGACTCCGATCCTCCTGTTGTGGTGGAACTCGTATCTGCTGTAATGGGACAACCCGCAAGGGGACTGGTTGCTGAGCTTGAGCTGTGAATTGTTCCCAAGTTATATGATGCTGGGCAAGGGTTCTTACAATTATTAATTTGATAAGGCCATGGTGGGTGAGGGAGGAAAGTGGATGCTTAGCAGACTGGACAAATGCCGCCATATGACGCAAGTCATGCAGTAGATAATATGGAATGTTTAATAAAATTGCATGGCGGAGATGAGAAAGTAAAGGGAGTTCAGAATTATACACAGTTTGATATCTACCTTCATAAGTGATGTACTTCTTGAGGAAGACAGCAACCTGGTCCCATGGCCGCGACAATGAGTGCAGTGCGATCCCTCTTCTTGACGCTTCTACTTGCTCCCCCTCCATTAAAAATGCTTCCCGTGCAGTCATTGTGGGGACTCATCGGTTAAACCATGGCTTTCCCACTAGCGGGATGGCCGTAACCTCGGATATAATGGCCTTAGAGACCTCTATGTGCATCCCCCACACCGTAGAGTGAGTTTTGGTGAGGTTTAGAGCAAACTGCAAGGCCGCTTCTCGATTGAATCCATCTAGTCGCTCAAAAAACTTGAGCCAGCCGGCAGCTTGAAAAATGGCAAGAACTTGAAGATTTTTTTTGAGTTCCTGTGTATTCACAGGTTCATGACGAACTGGAATCCCCATGGTCTTGGCTGTAGGCTGAAATTGCTATTCCACAGATGGAAGAATTTGAGAATGGAAGTTGCAGCACAGAGGATGCACGAATCGCTGAGCGAAGACATTGAGAGAATAGGCAAATTTGGAAAGTTGAGCACAGAAAAACGTTCAAAATTTCCATGCCGAATTGGGGAAGGTGGCAGTTATTAGTGTTTACGTCGTACGAGGGAAAGGTTTAATCAGGTATAATGGTAATACGAGTAAAGGTACGACTGATATTGTTTAAATGATATCAACACTTAATCACGTGATAAATAAAAGCCATACCTCATGAGACTGTGCGTCGGATAGCCTGCGAAGAATGGTGGAGCGTGCAGTTGGTGACGTTGCGGAACCAAACTCATGCACAATCATAAATAATGTAATAATTCCTTCCGCCAGTGAAATAGAAACCATCACGTCCTCGGGGTTGGAATGATGTGTTCACCGGCACGACTGGGATGAATCAGAGCCATAGTTTAGCAGGTTTGGAGCAATTCTTCCGTTAATCACAGGAGTTACCACTGCAAGTTGCCAGAAATGATATCATATCCGACGAAAAAGATGTTGCAGCCGCGGGAAAAATGGTTCACGGCAGCCGGGAAAAGAATTTACGGGATTGGGAAAAATTACGGCTGTCAGGGAAAATTTTTATGGCGGCAGGAGATATGTCGCAGTCGCCAGGAAATATGTTGCAGCCGCCAGGAAAGATGTTGTAGCTACTGGGAAATGGTTCATAGCAGCCGGGAAAATAATTTATAGGATCGGGAAAAATTACGGCTGTCACGGAAAAGTTTTATGGCGATGGGAGATATGTCGCAGTTTGCCGAGAAATATGTTGCAGCCGTCGGAAGATATGTTGCAGCTACCGGAAATTGGTTCATGACAGCTGGGAAAGAGGTTTTACGACCGTCGAAAAAACGATATTGAAGCTGTTGGAAAATGGTTCACAGCTACCGGGAAAAAGGATTTATGGCCACCGCGAAAGTAATTTTACGGTTGACGGGAAACGATGTTGCAGACGCTGGAAAATGGTTCACGACTGACAGGAAAAGATGTTGCAGCCACTGTGACATGATGTTGCAGCTGCCAGGAAATGGTTCACAGCTGCTGGGAAAAAGTATTTACGGTCGCCGGGAAAGTAATTTTACGGTTGACGGGAAACGATATTGCAGACGCTGGAAAATGATGTTGCAGCCGCTGTGACATGATGTTGCAGCTGCCGGGAAAAGTTGTTGCAGTTGCCGGAAAAGATATTGCAGCTACTGGAAAATATGTTGTAGCTGCTGGATTTTTTTTTTTTTAAAGGAAAAAGGAAATACAGCACAGGACGACACAGGGCAACTCTTGTTTGACAGGCCTAATCTGGTCATTCTCCTGGCGCTTCCCTGGAAATTTTTGAAAAACACAGCAAACGAAAAGATCAAATGCAAAGAGAAAAAAAACAATTATACGCTACAGCAGAAAGTTATTTATGTACAGTAATAAAAAAAATGCGATTTTCAGTTTAAGGATTGGCAAGGGTAGGGAGAAATTCCTGCTCTGATGCCAGCTGATAATCTGGATCGGCGGCAATTTGCGAAGTGAATGCATCTTTCGAAATAGGCTTACGATACAGTCGCAGTCTGTGGCCATTAGCTAGTAATGGTATACGGTTTTCATCGATGGTCACCAGATGGACAGTGCCGTTGTCAAATACCCTGTCGACCAAATATGGACCCATCCATCTTGTACGTAATTTACCTTTAAAATTCCTCTTGAACCTGGAGTCGTATAGTATCGCCCAGTCTCCCTCATGGAAGATTTTCTTTTTAATAAATCGGTCATGCCAGTTGGATCTCTATTGCTGAAGCAACACCGTCTGGTCTACTGCAGCTAACCGTTTCTCATCCAATTCATTTAGTTGATTCAATCTTCTCTTCTGGGCTTCTGGTACATCCAGATTCATTTGAGTGGCTGTCTTCAGGGTTTTGATCTCAAACTCAATTGGAAAGATGACACTCTTTCCATACACTAGATCATAGGGAGAGAACCCTGTTGTGTTGCGCCAAGTTGTGCGATATGCCCACAATGCCTCCGGAAGCCTGTCAGCCCAATCCTTTCGATGGCTCTTAACTATTTTAGTAAGGATCGCTTCAATAACTTTATTAGTACTTTCCACCTGACTATTGGCCTGAGGGTGGTAAGGTGAAGCTACCCTATGTTGCACATGATGCTTCCGAAGCAAGGATTCAAATTGGTGTGAGATGAATTGCGGTCCCCCATTGGTAACTACTTCCTTCGGTACCCCAAAGCAGGTAAAGATTTCACTGTACATAAAATCAATCATCGCCTAGTCATTAGCCTTAGCCAAAGCTACGGCCTCTACCCACTTGGTCATATAATCAGTACAAACCAGAATGTAAACTTTCTGTCTAGAAGGAGGGATGATAGGGCCAACAAAATCCAGTGCCCATCTATCAAATGGTTTAACTACTACTTGAGGTTGTAGAGGCATCTGATCTGTTTTATTCGGCTGGCCCATCCTTTGGCAGCTGTCACAGGACTGAACATACCTTTTAGCATCCCTGAATAGAGTCGGCCAATAGTAGCCCATTCGCAGTGCTTTATGCCCTGTTCTTTTATCTGCAAAGTGTCCCCCACAAGGTCCATCATGACAGGCCTTCAGTATGTGAAAGATCTCATCTTCCCTTACACATCTCCTAATCTCAAGATCGGGTCCTGTGTAGAAGAGATGACCGTTGAGCCAGCAATACCTGGCACTTTGCTGGATAATTTTTCTCTTTTCTTGTTTAGACATATGTGGCGGAAGCTTTCCTGCAACCAAATAATTAGCGACATCTGCATACCAAGGGGAATGAGCTGAAAGTGCGAATAGATCTTCATCTGGAAAAGAATCCTCAACAGGCGAACTGTCATCACTGTTAGTAAAACGAGATAGAAAATCAGCAACAACATTTCCTTTTCCAGGTTTATCTATAATGGTAATATCAAATTCCTGCAATAACAAGAGCCACCTGGTCACTTTGGCATTGTTAACAGGTTTATTCATTAAATATTTAATGGCAGAGTGGTCAGTGTGCACAAACGTAGGATACCCAGTAATGTAGTGCCGAAATTTATTAATAGAGTAAACAATAGCGAGGAATTCTTTTTCAGTAACATTATAATTAAGTTCAGCAGGGGCTAAGTTTTTACTAACGTAATAGATGGCATAAGGTACTTGACCATCCTACTGTCCTAATACTGCTCCAATGGCGGCATCAGAGGCATCTGAAGAAATGTGGAAGGGTAGGGTCCAATTAGGTCCCCTTAGGATAGGAGCTGTGGACAGCTTCTCTTTAAGCTTATCAAACGCTGTCTAGCATGCTTCACTCCACACAAACTGTGCATCCTTCATTAACAAAGAAAACAAAGGAGAAGCAAGTTTGGAGAATTTTTCTATAAACCTCCGATAATATCGAGCATGTCCCAGAATACTTCGCCCCTCTTTCTGAGTTGAAGGAGTCGGTATATTTTTTATCATCTTAATTTTTGAAGGATCCACCTGAATGCCATCGGTAGAGATGAAATGTCCTAATACCACCCCCTCACTCATCATCATATGGAATTTTTCAGTGCTTAATGAGAGGCGAGCTTGTTCACAGCGAATTAAAACCTTCTTTAAATTTTCCAGTGCTTCCTCAAAGTCCTTTCCATAGGGAGTAAAATCATCCATAAAGACTTCCATACTATCATTAACTAGTTCAGCGAATATGCCAATTATAGCTCTTTGGAACGTTGCTGGTGCATTACATAAACCAAAGGGAACCACCCTGTAGGCAAACGTTCCCCAGGGGCAAGTGAAGGTGGTCTTATGCTGGTCCTCAGGAGCAATCTGAATTTGATTGTACCCGCTGAACCCATATAAGAAGGAGAAGAACTTCTTCCCTGATAGGGTATCAAGTACCTGGTCAATAAAGGGCAGAGGGAAATGATCCTTTTGCGTAGCTTTGTTAAACTCCCGATAATCAACACAGACTCTCCATTTACCATTTCTCTTGGGCACAATTACGAGTGGGGAAACCCACTAACTATCTGAAATAGGGTATATAAATCCTGCTTCCAAAAGTTTCTGGATTTCCTCCTTCACTATATCCCTCAGATTGGGGTTCATGCGTCGTTGAGGTTGACACACAGGACGAGAGTCATTTTTAATGTAAATATGGTGGGTGCACAGATTAGAGGGGATACCCCTCATGTATGTATACTCCCAGGCGAATTCCCCCTTATGTTCTTTCAAGAGACTGATTAGGCGCATCTGTTCCTCTAAGGAGAGACCAGGGTTGATATTCAAAGTCTTTCCAGGTTCTACCTCAATAGGAATACTTTTTGAATTTTTCAAAACTGGGATTATGTTTGTGTCACCAACTAGTGCTTCTTCCGTAAGATTTTCTTGTTCTTCCTTACCAAGGGTAATGTTCAGGATTTGATAGACCTCTTTATCCATTGAAGCGGGTTCACTAATAAAATTGCTAATAGCATCGTCTTCTATTTCATTTTTAAAAGTTAAGGCCTTCCCTATTGTTAATAGTGGATGAACATCCTCCTCCTCCTCCTGCTCTATCCAAAGGGAAGTTTCAGCCTCTAAACTTGGCCGAGCTAGAGGATACAGGGTGAGGTTTTTAGTCTCATTACCATCAGATATAGTCATGGACCCCGATCGATAGCTGATGCAGGCATCAGCTGTGGCCAACCAAGGCCTCCCCAGGATTAATGGGTGTCCCCCCAACTATGATTTTGGTTGTAATATCAAAAAGTCAGCAGGGTACTCCCATGAATCTACTGAGATGACAAGGTCATCCAGAATCCCTTTGAGTCTAATGGTGGATCTGTCTGCCAATTCTAAGATAGTAGGGTTCGGTCTAAAATTTGTGAGCCCAAGCTTCTTGACAGTCTCAATTGTTATGACATTGATCGCTGCTCCTAAATCAACTAGCACGTTGGGTATCTACATCTGTCCTACATGTACAGTGATAGTATTGCAAGGGTCGTCATATTTGGTCACAGGGTTTTTTCCTGTTATCAAAGCGGATAAATTCCCTATGACGTGAACAGTGGGAGGATCTCTAGGTTTCCTCCCTGGTTTCTTAGTGCACAAGTCCCGAACGGTTTTAGCATAAATAGGCACATCCTGAAGAGCTTGCAGAAGGGAGATTTTGACGTAAAGATTCTTTAACTCTCCTAGGAGGTTAAACTGAGGTTGCCCCCTATTTTTGGTAGCATTAGTCTCTCGGGGTATGGTGGTTTCCTTATCAGCTGGGTTGTTAGGATATTTAGACACTTAGGAGTTAGTTAAGATCAACTTGTGTAATATATCCGTTAGGGATAGTGTGTTTCTTTAGTATGCATTAGTATGCATTTGTAAATACTTAATCCGATGGTCACGATATGTTTCCGACATAGAGTGATCCGACGGCTCAACTTCTCTTAGATGAAACCTAACCTTGATCCGTGGCTTAACACCCGATTGGTCCATGATCTCTATTTAAAGAGCATGGAGGGTCATTGTTTAGTTGATCGATTATGAGAAGCTTATTTGTAACTTTCTTTCTTTGCATAATAAATTGTCCTGTAGAAGCTATTTGGCCGGGGCCGTGGAGTGTTTCCCTCAAGAGGGTTTAAACCACGTCAAAACATCGGTGTGTTGATCTGTGATCTATTTGTGTGAAGTGGTTACTCTTGGTGTTCGGTCCTTTGGTAGTACCCTGTGTACCCGAACATGGTATCAGAGCTTTTATGAAGTGCCGCTTCCGGTTATGATCTAGATCTTGAACTGTTGTTGCCGAAACTCGAAAGGGTTTCTAGTTTTGGTATTTCTGTACATTTCTGTGCTGTGGGAGGTTTTCCATTGCGTCCAGAGCGTCGTTTCCATTGGGAAATAGTTTTCGTTTGATCGAAAACGGTTCCCGGTTGATCCAGAAACGCGTATTTCATCAGATCTGAAGGTATAATGTTACAGTGACGCATTTTTTTTATTTTGTTTTTTAATAAGAAAAAATCTCATATTTTATTTTTTTTACTGTTAGATTTTTTTTTGGGTTCAGATTGTTGCTTTCCCGTTTGCGTATTATGCTCTTTGCCATGCACCTTGAGCGATCTTGGCAAATCAGAAATAGAAAGGGAAAGGGTTTTTCTCGGCTGCGTATGCTCTTTGCCGTGCACCTTGCGCGATCTCGGCAAAGCAGAAATATTGAGAAAACGTAGACTTTCCGGGCAAGCTAACAAGATCTAACTCCACAAGTGTGGAAAAGTTTTTTTTGTTTCGTTTTGTGGTCTGTTTTGTAGGAAAAAGGGCAAGCACGCAAACCGAGCAAGAAGAGTAAAAAAAAAAAAAAAAAAACCCCTTCCTCATTCCCATATTTTACATACCTTTTAATCTAGCTCACTTGGTTCAAAGTTGCTTTATTCCTTAATAGGTCTTGAGTTGAAGTCTTAGGAAGTTACCTTTAAAAGGAAAAGTGCATGCAATTTCTATTTTCAAGTTACTTTATTGTAAAAGTGCATCTCACTTAAATAATAAAAAATAAAAATACAAGTGAGTCACTTAAGTTTTTTTTTTTTATTGCACTATTTAAAAATAATATCATTGTAAAAGTGAAATCACTTATTTTACAAAAGTGGTTCACTTAAAGCAACTTTCTTGTAAAGTGATTGTCAAAAGGTTCATCTTGGGAAGAGGGGGGTTCTTTTTTTTGCTGGACATTCTCTAGCTACCACGTCACTATTGGGGACATCTTCAACAGTTTCTTTGTTCAAGCATAACTTCATCATACATAGTCAGTTTTCAGTGCCGTTTTTTTTGAAACCGCCTATTTTTTCTGTTGATGTATATGTAACTTCGGAATGTATTTCACATATATGTATATTGTATTCCTATAGAGATGGTATTATTCCTCTATAAGGAAGTGTCGTCATTTATATTGTAACTGTCGTAACTTATACTTGATGGGTTATTAGACCACCTTATTTGGGGTCGGCCCTGTATAAGTCATGTGGGTCAAAGGGTTATTAGACCACCCTATTGGAGGTCGGCCATGTGGGTCAAAGGGTTATTAGACCACCCTATTGGGGGTCGGCCCACTCAGCATTATGTTATGTGGTTAAGTTCGAGCCTACATGAGTTAGGTAAAAAGGCAAGTCAAGTCAAGTATAAATAGAGTGCGGGAGGCACTCTATTTGCTCACTCACTTCTCACACATGCACTCAAGGAGGAGTGGCGCACTTATGGAGGAGGAGGATCTGCTGCTAGGTTATGGCTATCTCTCTTGGTTGGTTGTATCATTGCTCTATCTATCTCTGAGGAAGTTATTGGGGTTTTTCACCTTTATGGTTTTCCTCAAGTAAATCTTTGTGTCTCTTGTGTGCTTGCATTATTGTCTCCATGATTGATATGCTGTAGATATGATGTACATGTTGTTCTCTCAGTTAAAATCCTAGATCATATTGAAGTAAATTCTGAAAATTTAACATGGTATCAGAGCTAGCCTGAAAGAAGGCATGATATGGCATGTATGACACTTGTTGCACTTACGATGCTAGGGCTTGATATAGCAAAAACCAGTCATCGTAGAACTTTCGCTATAAATCCATTTTGGAAACGTTTTCGGATCTAAAATTGTTACAGGATTAAGCTAAGATCTCCAGGTACCTTGTGTCCAAAGGACAACCTCTAATTCGTTGTACTTTGTGATTTATGATCTGTACAATATAGGGTTTCTACCTCTTCCAGATCTGAGTCAAAATCAGGTGACCTTGGGAAAAAGGTCATATCTTGGGCTAGGAAGCTCCAAATGAAATTTCGTAAAAAGTGACAGGTAGTACACAATCTGTACTATCTCAGAAAACGTTTTTAGAGGCCGAAGTTGAACTAGTGACACGTGGAACGCCGTACAAGTTCGCTCTCCTGTATTATCCCATAAACAGGTCACGTTGCGACACTTAGCATAACTCTCTCTCAGAGAGTCCAATTGAGGTCAGACCTATCAGGATGGCAATATAACAGGCCGAGATATCTCAGGAAACTTTTTCAGAGGCTGAAGTTCAAACAGTGACACGTGGTACGCCGTACAAGTTCACTCTCCTGAATTATCCCAAAACAGGTCACGTTGCGACATTTGGAATAACTCTCTCTCAGAGAATCCAATTGAGGTTAGACCTGTCAGGATGGAAAGATAACAAGTCAGGATATCTTAGAAAACTTTTTCAGAGCATGTGGATCAAAAAGTTCAGAGTTACACCAGAAACAATCAGGTACATATTTCTGTCAAAACAGAATTATTTTTGAGTACCTTCATTCATGGCTTCCGGAATTTAGGGCTTTGGAGAAAGTTGAAATTTTTGTAATCGGAGACCACAGCTGGATGCTACTCATCAAAATAGAAATTTAGAGACCAAGATCAGAATTTTTGGTTGGGAAGAAGGCCGGGCTTGATTAGACCCTAGTTCGAGACTTTGATCAGAAAAGTGGAAAATTAGGGCTTCTATAAAAATGAGAATTTTTGAAATCTGTGACCACGGCTGGAAGCTCCTCAGAAAAATAGAAGCTTAGAGATTTGGATCAAACATTTTGATTGGGCAGAAGAGTGGGCTTCATCAAACGCCAGTTCAGGGTCACGTCCAGTGAATCCAGAAGTTTCAAAAGCAAAATTGAGGAGTGAAACTTTGCAGTTTTCAAATTCTGAATATACCAGTTTGATCAGCTCATCAAGGCGCATATTTCTATCCTTTTGGAAGTTTGAAATTCAAAGTTTGAATTTTTGGGGTTTCTCTGACAAACCCATATCCAGCTCAAGGTCCAGTTCTTGCAAATCAAGTGGATTGGGTTAATCCTAGAAGATGGATTGATCATCTGCATGAGTGAAGAAGTTCCTGTTTCAGAGGGAGATGAGGCTAAGGCCTTATATAAGAAGATTACAAGCGATCTCGACAGGTATGACTCATCGAGGTATGTTTCGATATTTGTCCATGATTAATTTTATGGTATGTTTGTCTTCATGTTATTACGGTTAGTAAAATTTTGATTTTAGATTTATCACCTTAACAAAATTATGAATGCATGATAGAAGATATTCATTGGTTAGGATTGTACTAATGCATTATGGTGTTGTATGAGGTTTATGTTGTCTACTAACATGAAAGGTACACCAAGAAAGACAAATAATGTTCTGGTCCAAGAACATATGATCATGATAACATGAGGACAAAGATTCATCCATTGTCATGGATCTCATAGAAGATCCATTTACGAGGTATGTATAACTTGGTTTTGTAATAGTTAACCTATGAGATATACAGGTTACTAGCACAAGTCATTGAAGAAGAACAAGAAGACATCATGTGAGTATGTTAGACATAAATAGCTAGCATGCTAATCCAGGTATGTTTTTCCTATATCAAGTTAGAATCCTACCTTGTGTTAGGATCTTATACTGTTGTTGATAATGATTATTCATGAAGTCATAGGTTTGAATAATCATGGTTGTATGCATATTATGTTTCTTACCTTAATTGATGATATGACTAACCAGAAGAATCATGAAGGTATAGGTTTGAATAATCACAGGTTTTATGCATAATATATCTCTTATCTTGATTGATGATTCAACTAACCTGAAGAGTCATAGGTTTGAGTAATTACAGGTTTAGACATGTTATGTTTCTTATGATTTGACTAACCTTAAGAATTCTACATAAACCTTGAATGCTAATGCTTATTATTTTCTGTTTGAAATGATCATGACTATACATGCTTGAGATTATTGTGTTTTAATAGTATACTAATGAATGTATGATTTTATATGAGATCACAAGGATAACACAATCATGATACTAATAAGCATTCATAGGAACCAAGGATGAATGTAAGTTCAAGGACAGGTAATCCAGGAAGCAAAGATCAAGAGGGAGTACACTCTAGTGGTTTATGAAAGGATGCAGATATTCAGAGGGAGTTGACCATCTCTCTACATCCCACAACAGAAAGGTGTAGAAGAAGCTACTTCAGATTAGGACTCCAGCAGCTCCTGCAAGGAAGCGAAGACTCAGAGGGAGTCCACCCAACGAACAAACAAAGATAAGTATTTGAATTGTCATTTCTTAAATAATACTGTTCAATAATGTATATACTGATGTTCCTAGAATTAGGTTGTGTATTATGCATATTAGAATAATTGCATTGATGAACAGTATACTCCTAATATGCATGGGTAAGTGGCCTATGGCACTGTACAACATTCCATTGCTACTTATCTAGAATGAAACCTCTTTGCTGACATGTTGGGAGTTGTGCACACTCTTAACAATGTTCTGGTAGAGATTGGAAGGCATCTAGAAAGTTATGGAATATGGATAAATGTTGTATTGAAGCATTGGCTAAGATAATTGCATGACTGTATGGCATATTTCTTTATGTGTAAGAATTTGTTCTGAAAACTATGAGATGTTTTCTAATCATGCAATTTAACTTGTTGTGTAGGAAAGATCGTATGCCATCTCCTACAAAAGAAGAACTACAACATTTGTTCTAGCAACAAAGATATCTATTGAAGATATTGAAGATATTGAAGTTCCCAGGATCTGGGATGAAGAAATGAAATGCCATGATCCGTCGATCATGAAGAATGATGTTTGGGATGTAATCCCAAGACATGAAGGGAAGTTTTATATGACTTCCAAATGGAACTATCAGATCAAGCATGTTGCAGATGGCAGCATTGAGAAATATAAAAGTGATGAAATAGAAGATACACCAGATGGATTCAAGACAGCTTCCTTGAATGGTGTAGTTGAAGAAGAAGTGTATGTAGAGTAGCCACTTGGTTCTGAGACACATGATAGGAAATCATATATGTGCAGAACTTGGTATGGTGAAGATAGATTGATTGCCGACACGCAGCAGAAGCTTACTACCGAGTTCGAGATGAAGAACTTGGGGATGATGCACTATTTGTTTTTGGCATGGAGGTGTGGAAGAGTGCAGATAGAACCTTCCTTGGACAAGGGAAGTATGCAGTAGAGATCCCAAAGAGGTTCGGGATGATGGATTGCAAGGCCATGGCCACACCTATGGCATCAAATCTGAAGCTTCTATGTGATGCTTCATCTAAGCCGATTGATGTCTCTATGTATCGCCAGATGATTGGGTCCTTGATGTACCTGACGAACACGAGACTAGACATTTGCTTTGCTATGAACACATTGAGCCAGTTCCTGACGGATCCGAGGAGTGTTCACCTGGTTGCTGTAAAGCATATTCTGAGGTACCTGAAGGGTACAGTGGATTATGGGCTCAGGTATGAGGCGAATCAAAAGTTTAACCTGCAGGGTTATGTTGATTCAGATTGGGCTAGCAGTGCTGCAGACAGGAAGAGCACATCTGGGTGCTGCTTCAGTATGGGATCAGGTGTGATCTCTTGGTTTAGCAGGAAGCAGTCCTGCGTAGCACTGAGTACAGCTGAGGCAGAGTATGTTGCAGCCTGTTCAGCTAGTTGTGAGGCAGTATGGCTACGGAAGCTACTGTATGAGCTATTTGATCTCCCATTGGAGGCTACTGGTATCTTCTGTGATAACCAGAGTTGTGTAAAGCTGTCCAAGAACCCAGTGTTTCATGACAGGTCAAAACACATAGAGATCAAATATCACTATATCAGGGATATGGTGCAGAGAGGAGCTGTGAAGCTTCTGTATGTTGCGATGGACGAGCAGATTGCAGATGTGCTGATGAAGCCACTAGCCAGGGTGAAGTTCGAGTACTTCAGAGAGAGACTTGGCGTTCTTCAGATCGAGGATACTTCGAGGAAGAAGTGATGGACACATTTGCTGAAGCCATTCCAAGCATGTTGGAAGGAGGATCCTTCACATGGCTGTGGATGTAAGCACTGGATAATGGGAATCAGGATGATGTTCTGGTTTCTGCTTGGATATGATCAGTTGGATCATTTATGTATGTACGCATCATGTTGGATGCTGGATATGATCAGTTGGATCATTTATGTATGTACGCATCATGTTGGATGCTGGATATGATCAGTTGGATCATTTATGTATGTATGCATCATGTTGGATGCTAGATATGATCAGTTGGATCATTTATGTATGTATGCATCATGTTGGATGCTGGATATGATCAGTTGGATCATGTGTATGTATTTTGTATATGCATCATGTTGGATGCTTGGACCATGTATATGTATATGTATCAGGTGGATACATTGTATGATCAGGTTGATCATGTATGGTGATATGTATCATGTATCAGGTGGATACATTGTATGATCAGGAGGATCATGTATGATGATATGTATCAGGTAGATACTTGGTATGCAGCAGGATGTTGCATTGATGATCAGGATGATCATAGATGACGAGCTTCAGGATGTTGCTCCAGATGACATGCAGCAGGATGTTGCAGTGATGATCAGGATGATCATAGATGACGAGCTTCAGGATGTTGCTCCAGATGACATGCAGCAGGACGTTGCAGTGATGATGATCAGGATGATCATGGATGATGAGCTTCAGGATGTTGCTCCAGATCACATGCAGCAGGACACTGCAGTGATGATGATCAGGACGATCATGAGTACATCAGGATGATGTATGGTGAGTATCAGATTGATACTCTGTGGCCGTGGAACAGGTTGTGCAGATGAGCATGTAATCCGGTGCCCTGGGAGATTTGTAGATGGTCTTTCGAGGTTTTGCCTATGGCATGTAATATCGGTGCCCTGGGACATCTGGCAAATGCTCTTTCGAGGTTTTTCTCTGGGAGGACATATAATTCGGTGCCCTGGGAGATCTGCAGATAGTCTTTCGAGGTTTTGCCTATGGCATGTAATAGCGCCCTGGGATATCTGGCAGATGCTCTTGCGAGGTTTTGTCCTATGGCATGTAATAGCGCCCTGGGAGATCCGATAGGTTGGGCTGTGTGCCCGTAATCAGTCCTGGGATGCTCTTGTGAGGTTTTGCCATGACCACATGTAATAGCGCCCTGGGAGATTTCAGGTCGGATTTGTGTACCCGTAACATCCTGAGATGCTCTTGCGAGGTTTTGTGGTGGACCACATGTAATTTGTGCCCTGGGAGATTTCAGGTCGGAGTTGTGTACCCGTAACATCCTGAGATGCTCTTTCGAGGTTTTGTGGTGGGGTCACATGTAATAGCACCCTGGGAGATCCTACAGGTTGGAGTTGTGTACCCGTAACATCCTGGGATGCTCTTTCGAGGTTTTGTGATGCACGTAATAAGTCCTGAGGATTCCACAGTATGGCCAGTGATGACGAAGACCTGCAGGTGGTGGGCCTACATCCAGTATGAAAAAGGACTGGCTCTGTAGAACTTCCTATGACGAGTAGATTCGGAGATTGATTGAGATAGCAGTAGCAGTGACGATGATGATGACTCGATGACGATTATCCAGTGACGATGATCCAGAGAAGATGACTTGTGCTAGAAGAACTGTGCTGAGAAATACCTTCCTAGTTAAGAGGGAGTGTTGATGTATATGTAACTTCGGAATGTATTTCACATATATGTATATTGTATTCCTATAGAGATGGTATTATTCCTCTATAAGGAAGTTTCGTCATTTATATTGTAAGTGTCGTAACTTATACTTGATGGGTTATTAGACCACCTTATTTGGGGTCGGCCCTGTATAAGTCATGTGGGTCAAAGGGTTATTAGACCACCCTATTGGGGGTCGGCCATGTGGGTCAAAGGGTTATTAGACCACCCTATTGGGGGTCGGCCCACTCAGCATTATGTTATGTGGTTAAGTTCGAGCCTACATGAGTTAGGTAAAAAGGCAAGTCAAGTCAAGTATAAATAGAGTGCGGGAGGCACTCTATTTGCTCACTCACTTCTCACACATGCACTCAAGGAGGAGTGGCGCACTTATGGAGGAGGAGGATCTGCTGCTAGCTTATGGCTATCTCTCTTGGTTGGTTGTATCATTGCTCTATCTATCTCTGAGGAAGTTATTGGGGTTTTTCACCTTTATGGTTTTCCCCAAGTAAATCTTTGTGTCTCTTGTGTGCTTGCATTATTGTCTCCATGATTGATATGTTGTAGATATGCTGTACATGTTGTTCTCTCAGTTAAGATCCTAGATCATATTGAAGTAAATTCTGAAAATTTAACATTTTCGAGCTCATCACATCCAGACTATTGGTTTCTACTTTTATAGCCATTAATTTACAAATATGGCCCCCCATTGTGATATTCTACTTAACAGTTCCAACTATTTCTCATGGAAATCTCGTATGGAGGATGTTCTACGAAGTAGGGGACTTTTCAGAATTACCACAGGAAAAGAAAAAGAACCCACTGATGATGATAAGAAAATAAAATGGGTAAATAGATGTGATGAAGCTCGTGGATTGATTGGGATGTCAATCTCTACTGATTTGCGATTCCACATATCTGGAATTGATGAACCTAATACTGCTTGGGACAAGTTGGAATCTGTGTTTGGTAAACACAATGAAATTCGAGGTCACCAACTCGAAAATGAGTTGATTTCTTTAAATCCAAGTGACTTTTCATGCATTCAAGATTATTTATCTAAGTACAAAACTCTCAAGCTCTTATGTGCAGAATGTAAGATTGAGAGGGACGACAAACAATGCATTTATCATATTCTTTCCAAACTTGGACCTGCATATTTTGTTTTTGTATGTACATTTTACTCCATGAAAGCATCCTTGAATGCAGCTAGCTATCAAGAGCCTAGTCTTGAATCCTTTTGTGATTCCTTGATTAGAGAACAAGATAAACTCATTCATCTTGGAATAATCAACAATGCAGATACATCTGGGAAAGCCTTATTGTCCTAACAGAAAGAAAAGTCCAAGCCTCCCAAGAAACAAAATTTTCACAATAATAAGTCAAACAAGGGTCCAAAACCCTCTCAGTCAGCTCTTTCTTTAAAAAATGACAAAGGATCCAAGCCAAAAGGTAAGAAGACTGAGCATCATTGCAACTATTGCGGGAAATATAATCATGATGAATCAAAGTGTTTCAAGAAGATGGCAGCCTTGGAAGCAGCAATGAAGAAGCACCACATCAGCCTAGATTCGCCTTCAGAATCTACCTCTCATGGACATGCACTTTGTGCTTCTGGTTATTCTTATAATGCATCTTCTTCTTCTACTTCAAATGAATGGCTCATTGATTCTGGAGCATCTTATCATATGGCTAAGGATCAAGCCATGTTTTCTACTATGCATGAATGTAACACCAAACAAATATTTGTTGGTGATGATAGATCTTTAAGTGTTGTAGGAGCTGGAACAGTTCTAGTAGATAATGGTCATTTTAGTGATGTACTATGTGTTCCAAGAATTTCCTGCAATTTGTTATCAGTCTATCAGATCACTCATTCTAGTGAAGGTAAAACTGTGACCTTTACACCTCACCAAGTTGTAATCAAGGATTTTAAAGATCCTCAACAGGTTCTAGCTACCGGAATTGTTGATGATATTACCAGGTTGTACAAGTTTAACAACTTTGGTTCATCACCTTTCCCTTCAGTTTTTGTTGCTCATAGTGATAACTTGAGCAAACTTTGGCACGAGTGATTTGGTCCCTTAAATTATCGCTCATTGCAACAACTATGTAAAGAAAATATGGTGATAGGTCTTCCGATGGTATCTTGCAGAGATGGTGTTTGCTCCGGTTGTGTACTCGGAAAACATCATCGGGACAGTTTTGACAAACGTGCCTCTTGGCACGCCTCGGTTCCCTTGGAGCTTGTGCATAGTGAATTGTGTGGTCCTCTTCCATCTGCTTCCTTTTCTGGTTTCAAATATTTCTTAACTTTCATTGATGATTACAGCAGACGCACTTGGGTTTATTTCCTAAAACTTAAGAGCGAAGTATTTAACATGTTATTGGCCTACAAGGCCCTTGTTGAAAAACAATCTAGTCATCAAATTATTAAGTTAAGATCTGACAATGGAGGAGAATATGTTAACAAACAGTTCACTACTTTCTACACTGAACAAGGAATCCAACAACAACACACTGTTCCATATACACCAAACCAAAATGGTGTAGCTGAGTGGAAGAACCACACTTTAAAAGAACTGGCTAATTGTATGATCCAATCTAAGGGACTAAGTCTTCAATTTTGGGCTAAAGCCATAAATTGTGCAAATTAAATAGTTAATCGCACCCCCACAAAAGCATTACAAGGTATAACACCGGAAGAAGCATGGAGTAAAATTAAACCTGATGTAATTCACTTTCGTGTGTTTGGTAGTGAAGCATGGGCTCACATTTCGGATGAAAAACCAAAAGCATTGTAGCCCAAAAGTGAAAAGTGCATATTTGTTGGATATTCTGAAGATGTAAAAGGTTATAGACTTCTTCAACCACATTCTCATGCTATAATCATTAGAAGAGATGTTAAATTTGATGAAAATCTCTTGGCCTGCGAGCCTAACTTGGCAATTGTGCCATCTTTGGCCTGCGAGCCTGATTCAGCGTTTGTGTCTTCTTCTTCTTCTTCTTCCAACTTCCTTGACAGGTTTCCAACTCCAGTTTCTGATGATGACAGTGAGGATGAAAATCCACCTCCGCCTGCTCATGTTCCTCTAGTTGCACCAGCACAAGTGCTTCCTCGATGGGTCCGTTCAACATGTGAAGCAGCTGGTGATCTTGCCGGTGATCCCAGAGATCAACGTCGAACATGTTCTCAGTTTCAGCGAGCCTCTTCTCTTTTGGCTCAAGTTTTCGAGAATCATGATCCAGAAACTTTTGCAGAAGCTTCAGGGAATCCAGATTGGGATGCAGCCATGGATGAAGAATATCGTTCCTTAATGGCGAACGATACTTGGGATCTTGTACCTCTTCCAAAAGGAAGAAAACGTGTCAGATGTAAATGGGTCTGCAGAACTAAGTATGCATCAGATGGAAGTGTTGAAATACTTAAGGCAAGGTTAGTTGCCAAAGGTTTTTCCCAAGTTGAAGGGATTGACTACAATGAAACCTTTGCTCCTGTCACAAAAATGAACTCCATCCGCCTTGTTCTTTCCCTTGCAGCCTTACACAACTGGGAAGTCCATCAAATGGATGTCAAGTTTGCCTTCTTACATGGTGATTTACAGGAGGAAATTTACATGGAACAAACTCCTGGCTATGTTCAGAATAACTCTAGCCTTGTCTGCCGCCTTAAGAAATCCTTATATGGCCTTAAGCAAGCTCCTAGAGCTTGGTATGCCAAAATGGATAAATTTCTCCTTGACACTGGTTTTTCTAGATGCCATTCTGACCCCAATGTCTATACCAAGAAAGTAGGAAACCATCTCATCATACTTGTTCTATATGTTGATGACCTTATTCTTACTGGTAGTGACCCTAAGCTTATAACCCATGTGAAATCCAGTCTTAAACAAAATTTTGAAATGTCAGACTTAGGACATTTGCATTATTTTCTTGGTCTCCAAGTCCTCCAAACCAAAGAAGGAATCTTTCTTTCTCAGTCTAAGTATGCTTGTGACCTTCTTCGTCGCTTTCACATTGAAGATTGTACACCAGCCCCTTCTCCCTTCCAGTCTGGAGTCAAACTTTCTGCCAATTGTACTTCACCTGAAGTCGATGCCACCTTGTATCGTCAGCTTGTTGGTAGTCTCTTATACTTGACTCATTCCCATCCTGACCTTTCCTTTGCCGTTGGTTGAGTTGCCCGTTATATGCAGACACCTCATGAAAGTCATTGGGAAGAAGCTAAAAGAATACTTCGATATATTCGAGGTACAGTTCAGTTTGGGATTCATTACAGTACAGGGGGGAAACCTTTGTTGGTTGGTTTCACTGATTCAGATTGGGCCGGTGATCCTGATGATCGAAAGTCTACTGCAGGTTATGTTTTCAGTCTGGGATCTGGACCTATTACTTGGGCTTGTAAGAAACAACAAGCTCTTGCTCTTTCTTCAGCAGAGGCAGAATATCGAGCAACAGTTAATGCCAGTCAGGAAGCTTTATGGCTTCGACAGATCCTTTCAGAGTTTGGATTCGAGCAGCAGCAGCCTACTCCACTTTGGTGCGACAATCAAAGTGCCATCAAGCTTTCCAAAGATCCAGTTCTACATCAATGCAGCAAACACATTGAGCTACATATGCACTTCATCATAAATCTTGTTCATGATCGGGTTCTTGAAGTGCTCTTTTTCCCTACAGATGATCAAGTTGCAGACATCTTCACCAAGTCTCTTATAGAAGTGAAGTTTTCTAAACTTCGATCTATGTTAGGATTTCAGGAACTTGTCATTAAGGGGGGATAGGATCTAATGCCTCCTTCCTTCTCCTAATAGTGTCACTTTTGTAAATCCTTCAATCCTATCCCAAGTTGTTCTTAAGGGGGGATGTTAGGATATTTAGACACTTAGGAGTTAGTTAAGATCAACTTGTGTAATATATCTGTTAGGGATAGTGTGTTTCTTTAGTATGCATTAGTATGCATTTGTAGATACTTAATCCGACGGTCACGATATGTTTCCGACATAGAGTGATCCGACGGCTCAACTTCTCTTAGATGAAACCTAACCTTGATCCGTGGCTTAACACCCGATTGGTCCATGATCTCTATTTAAAGAGCATGGAGGGTCATTGTTTAGTTGATCGATTATGAGAAGCTCATTTGTAACTTTCTTTCTTTGCATAATAAATTGTCCCGTAGAAGCTATTTGGCCGGGGCCGTGGAGTGTTTCCCTCAAGAGGGTTTAAACCATGTCAAAACATTGGTGTGTTGATCTGTGATCTATTTGTGTGAAGTGGTTGCTGTTGGTGTTCGGTCCTTTGGTAGTACCCTGTGTACCCGAACATGGGTAGGCTGCGTGTTATCTGATTTCTCATTTGATGTTTCAGCCGTCCCATCTAAGGGATACTAAGCACCTTTAGTGATAGGAACTGTATCGGATGGATGCTGTGAAATATCTCCTTCTTCATGCACAGAAGGTCGAATATCTTATGTAATTACAGGTTCTATTATCTTCCCAGATCGTAGACGAATGTCATTACAAGGTATAGGGGAAAGAGAGTAGGGCGACATATTGACAGTTTCCAATTGATGGACTGTTTTATTATTCGGGTTAGGATTAGGTTGGGAAGGTAGCTGAGGCTGTATTGGTATATTAGGGACATGATTATTCTGCAGCTGCAGCTGCGACTGCTGAGGTGGGTATTGAGGATATTGAGGAAATTGAGGGTATGGAGGAGAATATGGTGACTATTGAGGTGGAGGTGGTTGAGGAAACTGGTTCCCAAGATGGAAGTTCCTCCATCCAGGAGACCACGATGTAGGTTGATGTGGTGGCTGTGTCCAAGGACTCCATGAGTTATAATTTTGCATTGCAGGTTGGGAAGGATTCCACTGAGCATAATTTGAAGGGAATTGTGTATTCACATTTTACATGTTATTATTCCAATTGCTCATATTATTCAAAAATGGAAACGAGTCTAGAGGCATACCTTGATTTCGAGGCTGCCAAGGTTTCTTCTGTGCAATGAAATAGGCTGATTGCACCTCCGAAGTTGATGCCTGCAGAACAACCTTCACTTGGGGAAGTGTGGGACATTCCTTCATGTCATGGTTCATCTCACACAGCTGACATACTTCTACTTTGTCAAGAGGGCATTCTTTCAGTGGATGATTCTTTCTACATCGGGGACAGAACACACCTAGTGTGAGATCCTCCACTGCCTGTTTTTGTTTTTCCTTCAGGACATCAATCTCCGAAGAGATGGAGCTCATCATTTCTGTTTTAAAATTTTCAAGGAGATTGCCTATTTCTACACATGTAGCTCCTCCATTGGATGACTTCTGAGTTTTGTCGAAGACATCACGTTCCAGCTTATCCCATTTATCCCACTTATTGTTCTTGGAAGATCCCCTGGAGTATCTCTTACATAGTTCCACAATCTTCCCAAAAGGTTCTTTGGAGATGTCTCCCTTTCCTAGCAGATTTAACATATCTAAGCAATCATCCCTGATGCCACGAAGCAAAATTATCTTGAGCATGTCTAGCCCCATGTTCGTTTGCCCAGCTCTTTGCACATTGTACAACAACCTTTCTACAAAGTCCTCCAGACTTTCATCCTCCTTCTGTACCATTTTGAATAATTCCTCTCTTTTGTCCTTGGTGTTGCAGTATTCCTGATATTTCTCTAGGAACACTTGTTTCATCTTATCCCAATTAGCAACGGTTCCACCCCCAAGGCTCATGAACCAGCGTAATGCGTTGTCCTTCAGGGTGGCGGGAAAACGTTTTAGCTTTTGGGCATCGGTGACATAATCATAGCTGTGACAGAGGATATCAAATTCAAAAATGAATTCATCTAGATCTTCTGCCGCCCTTCCATAGAAGCGAGGCAACACTGATGGTGAGATGTTTTTCATAGGGGCTGTCCCTTATGGCTGCCGAATCGGAAATTGCAGTGTCACCGTCATTCCCTCAGGCAGGGCGTGATTTTCATGATGATAGTTTTCCACCATTGCCTCTTCCTCATTAGTATCGTGTCTGTTACTCATGTTCTCTTCTGTTTCCTCTTCTTCGTTCGTTCCTGCGTTCTTTTCCTTGTTTGTAACAGCTGCGTATTCCTCAGTTGTAACAGTTGCGTATTCCTCAGTTGTAACAGCTGCGTATTCCTCAATTGTAACAGCTGCGTATTCCTCAGCTGTACCTTCCTTAGCAGGGGTATATGAGGGAGTCACGGCTGCTCGTGTATTCTCCACCGTGGATCCTGACGCTGGCGCCCCAGGATCAGCAGGGCTTCTTCTGATAGGAGTTTCTTGATGACGAGCCTTGGTAGATGAATTAGTTCTGTCAACAAGATCGTCGATGAATGTCCTTCTGCCCAATGGTGGTCCTCGACCACGACTCGAACCACCTGCGCTGTTAGTATTTTGTGGGGTTTTGGGAGTTGGGAGGTGATCGCGTTTTACCCTCCTCGTATGCATGCGAAGCAAATCATTTCAGCAAAGAAGAGACTGACTAAAAACAATTATCAGATGCAACTAATGATTAGTGTTTAATTTTTATCCTTCCCCGGCAACGGCGCCAAAATGTCGAGCACCCTATATGCAGATAGATTATTACCAACACACAGAGCATACGAGATTTATTGTCAACCCGAGAAAGTCTTTTTATTTCAAAGGATAAATGCATAGTCTATGCTTAAACACCAAATCATTATAATTGAATACTTTTATCCTCTAACAACCATATCCATCCCAAAGATCTGTGTAATCCCAGTTGCTGTCTAAATACTTAAAATTTCAATTCCTTTCTACCATGCACCAACAAGAAATAAAATAAGATTCAAAAAAAATTGCAGATAAAAAGAAATCCTATTCACATCCTAGAACAAGTAACTCACTTCTTCAATCTGATCACTCTAGAAAACCATAAGCAGAAACTGAATATTAATCTAGAAATTCAATTGCAAAGGATTGAGTTCAGCTGCTCTAAGAAATTGAATTACAGGAATGAAAATCAACAATCATAACAGGAAAGATAAATTGTAAAGGGATCATGGGATCACAACTTAACTGCAAGATGAACAAGGCTGTGTACAACTGTCAGATGAAATGCATAAAGAAAGTTCCTACTCAGTCGACTGTTGCTCTGCACCAATTACAAATCTCAAGGAATTATAATCTTAACTATGCTGAAAATCCACACCACACTTACTACTGCTGCGTACAAGGGAAATATCATGAATAAAACATCACACAACAACAAATTCGAAATCCTATTTTAACTCAGTAATCTCTGTGGAAGACGGGCCTAGCCTTCACACAGAGACGCTGGCTGAACAACGCAAGTTCCTTTAACCCAGAAGTAACTCCTTATATTAACATAAGAATGATTGCACAGTTGCTTTTACTGCTAATACAATGAATTAATTATCTATCGTTCAACCCCCCTGGGTCGAGGCAGCTCCCCATATTTATACATACAAATCATAACATCCAATCCTAATAACGGGCATCCATGAAGATCTCTGATCTTCAGGTGCCCTAAATAACTAGTTGTTACAATACATGGCAAAGTAGAGACATAAAAATATGAGAAAGTTGTTGATTGGCCCAGGGGTGGCGATCTTTCCAGATCACAACTATACTCGAGCAATGACATACTAAAGATAGCGTATTCTGTTACAGCTTCCCTGTCACAGCTCCACCTAGGATGTTATATTGGTACCATGTTCCTTAATTGATGATCCGATCCCCGAGGATCCTTTGTAAGCAACGAACATCCCTTCTTTCAAGACTTGTTCAGCCCCACCTTCCTGCAGTCCATTTATCTCAAACTACCTTCATAAATCATAGCATGTTAGCACAATTGAGAGATATACGAACTTTAATTATCACAATCATAAGCATTAATAAGATAAAGCAATGATCAGTCATACCTTGGCAGTTTGGGGGAATAAAGTGAGGATAACAGGTCTGATTAGCATGATAAATGGTGTAGGACAGGGGAAGGAAAGGTGATCAAGGATGATTAGAAGGGGCCAATTCTGGGCTCAACAATGCTGGGGGGGCAGATGATATTCGGGATACCATCGAGGGATTATTGGATGGTGTGGTAGATGATGGCTAGAGGGACTTGGACCGGGAGGTCTTAGAGGCATGTTACGATGCTTCGCGTGAGTGGAGGTTGATTCTGAGGTGGATCGCTGTGTTGGAAGTGGAGAGGAGGGCTCGAGACCAGTTTTATCTAGAGGAGGAGGATCTAGAGTAGGAGGAGCCATAGGATGAGGACTAGTCTGTCTACTACCTGCCCCCAAATGCTAATGAGCATATGGGGGCACTTTTTGTTGATACATATGATGTACGACTATGTATTTTTTGTATATGTGGGTGCTGAGGGCACTCTTTTGACGTTATGACTATATGATGATATATATATATATTTATGCATATGGATGCATTTTTTATTATATAGTCGTGTATGCACGTGGATGCACATCTTGTCATTGCTTTTATGTTTTGTTACACATGGATGCAATTGTATGTGTTTTGTTTTCCCGTGGAGGCATGTTCTATGCACGTGGATGCAATACTATGGTTTTTTGTATGCCCGTGGATGCAATATTATGATGGTTTATTTTGTTTATTTGTTTGAGTTTCTAATGCCTATGTGATGCATGTTTTGATGTCCTACATGTTTTGGTTGACGTGCCAATCTAGAATGTTGTTAGCCATTTGGTCTGCTACACTATTGAGATTTCTTGGGACATGAGTGAATGAAACGGATTCAAAATGTCTAATCATTTGTTTAGTGCGCAGGTATTTTCTAAAGAGGCAGGGATCGCATACCTGGTAACAATTGTTGAGCTGGGAAACAAGAAGTTGGGATTTGAGTAAGATGTGAAGGTGACTTATGCCCATCTGGAAGGCAGCGATTAGGAGATCGGTCACAGCATCGTACTCAGCCTGGTTGTTGGTAGCAACGCTTATGCACACCCCATCGAGGTGGATCAACTCGTGTGAGGGGGAATAGATTACCCAAGTTGCGGAGGCGATATTTGGGGACCAACGACTTGCACCTTCAGTGAAGCCAACATAGTAAACTAGAACAGGATCCATCTGTGGTCATGCAACAAAAAATGAAAATATAAGGTTTTCTGGAAAAAATGAATTAATACTGTACAATATGGACGGTGGTGTCCAAAATATTTTATGGATAAAAGCGTTTGAGGTACAACCTGTTACAACGGTTGCATATGGGGTTACCTTCTGAGTCGGTCAGAATGTATGCCCCATGTTCAAGGCAAGTGTGTATAATGTATGGGCCTTGCCACATAGATTCAAATTTTCCTTTGCCCTTTTTTTCATGGGCTTGAACGTAAACGAGGACAAGGTCCCCTTCACTAAATGCTCATGGGTGAACATGTTTATCATAATTGACTTTGGATCAGTTCTTTGCGGCTTCGATTTTTTGGAGAGCTGCACGGCGATCTTCATCGGCTTGCTCTAGAAGAAGTAAGCATTGTTCAATTGGTGAAGTATCCAGGAGGAGTTCGATGGCGATGTGCAATGTCGGGATCTGACACTCAATTGGGAGGACATATTCTATGCCGTGAACCAAATGGAAAGGGGTGAAACCAGTGGCGGTTTTAGTGGACGTGCGGTAAGCCCACAGTGCGAGAAAAAGCATGTGATGCCAATTGGACTTATGTCGGTCGACAATGCGCTGAAGGATAGTCTTCAAAATTTTGTTAATAGATTCAACTTGGCCATTCCCTTGGGAGTTGTACGCGGAAGAGAAATGACGTTCAAACTTAAGTAGGGTTGAAAATTCTTTCCAAACAGATTCCTCAAAGTGAGAACCATGGTCTGAGACAAGTTGCTTTGGTACTCCAAAACGAGTGATAACATGGTTGAGGAAAAAGCGGGCTGCAATGTTGGATTTGTAGTTGTAAGTAGGCATGGATTCTTCCCATTTAGTGAAGTAATCGATGGCCACAATGATGTATTTATGGCCACCAACTGATGCTGGGTTACACTCCATGAAGTCGATGGCCCAATTGAAAAAGGGACCAACGGTGATTACTGGATGGAGGGGGCGAGGGGAGTTCTTGCTTTGGGGGCAAAGAGCTGGCAATTTTGGCAATGTTTGACTGCTGTGATGCAATCAGTAAATAATGAGGGCCAAAAATAACCTGCACGGATTACCTTTTGGGTAGTGGCCATTCTAGAGAAATGGCTGCCTCAGGGACCGCTATGACAGTCATTAAGGACTTGTTCTGCTTCTTCTCGCGAAAGGGAACGTCGTAGGATTGTGTTGACACCACGTCGATAGAGAACATCGCCTAAGAGGAGATACCGGGGAGCATGGTTGAGGATGTGATGGCGTCCTTCACGGTTGATATTGGGTCAAAAATTCTGTGTATGGAGGTAAACCAAAATGTTGGCGTACCAAGGGTTGTCAGACGAGATGATGAATAAATGGTCGTCAATTAGATCAGTGTTGATAGCTGGTGATAATGATGAGGATGGTAGGTCCGTAATGAGTTGAGAGAGTGCTAAGGCTTTGATGCTATTCGAAGTTTTGAAAGTCAGGTCATACTCTTGTAGGATAATCACCCGTTTAGTTACACGACCTTGCAGAAGACGATGATTCAAGAGATAGACCATTGGGTTGGAATTTGTGATAACTATGGTATGGTTGAGGAGAATGTAATGGCGCAATTTCTGCACTGAAAAGACGACAGCGAGGGCCATTTTGTCTTCATGTGGGTAGCGCAGTGGTGGGCCTGATAAGGTTTGGCTTACATAGTAAATGACATGCTCTTGACGAGCACAGTCTTCTTGGACGAGTACTCCAGAAACGACATAATCAGATGCCGAAACATAAAGGATAAAGTCTCTTGTGAAATCCAGAGGAGAAATCAAGGGGGCATTAGTAAGTGCTTTCTTCAGGTCTGTGAAAGCTCCTTCTACTTGGTCATCCCACACAAAACGAGTATGAAGGTGTATTGAATGAAGAAAACCATGAACTGTCATGGCGTAATCGGGGACAAATCGGCGGAGGAAGTTGGACCTCCCCTGAAGGATTTGTAGCTGTCTTAGTGTACGTAGTGATGGTAGGTCCACGATGGCTTGGACCTTTAATGGGTCTATGGTGATTCCTTTTGTCTGAAATGATGAAACCCAACAGATGGCTTGCTGGAATGGAAAAGAAACACTTGAGTGCTTTCAAGTAGATTTGGTATTTGTGACAACGCAAGAAGACTTGTCGAAGGTCATTTAGATGGTCAGATCGTTTCTTAGATCAAGCCGTGAGGTCGTCTAGGTAAACCAATATGATGTTAATCAGGTCATGGAAACAATAAGTCATGGCTCGTTGGAATGTGGCTCCAGCGTTTTTAAGACCAAAGGGCATAACCCGGTAAGCAAAAGTGACCCATGGGGAGGTGAAAGCAGTTTTCTATTGATCTTCCTTGCGGATTTGGATTTGGTTATACCTAGATAAACTGTCCATGAAAGATATTACCTCGTGCCCCTCACATGCATCGATTAGTTGGTCGATAAATGGTGTTGGGAAGTTGCCTTTGGGACAAGCTAGATTGAGGTCACAGAAATCAGTACAGACACGAATGGTGCCCAATTTTTTATTGACTAGCACTGGGTTGGAAACCCAAGTTGTAAAAGCAATAGGGTATATGAACCCTGCTGCTCAAAGCTTTTCAATTTAGGCCTTAATGACTGGACGCTTAGATGGGTGAATGGGGTGTTGTTTTTGGCGGACAGGTGGTATGTTAGGCCAAGTGTCTATGTGATGTTATACAATGGTAGGATCAAGACCAGGCATCTTGGTGTAAGACCAGGAAAAGGCATCGCGAAACTCTTGGAAGAGTTTCTTATAGGCTTGAACTTCCTCTTTAGTACATGATGCACCTAAGGAGATACATTCAGGTTTTCCAGGTGTGGTGGAGATGTCAATTTTTATGATAGGTGAAATGTTTGCCATATTACCTTCTTCAAAGGCATCTGGATCTGGGATATGATCTTTAAACCAGTCGACTTTGGTTGGTGAAAAATATTTGGATTCGAAATACAGTTGGTTTGCCGTGGTGGAGGTAGATTCCTCAGGGATGAAGTATGACCGATGGTGCATATCATCCCAGGGGTAGTCAGGTGCAGTATGTGTTTCTAGAATTTCCTTGTCGCTATGGAAGTAATGTGTCATCAAATCAATTGGTTGAGGTGCGTAGGTGGACGAAATCATATAAATGGTATTGATTTCTTCCGAAGAGGAAGACTTTGGGGGGTATATTTCCTCAATGAGAGGGGGGTATATCTCTAGGTCGGCATTATTCAATTCGTATAGAGCTGCTCTATAATTTGGGATATTGGAGCAGTGATGTGAGTAATGGCCGTAAATGCCGCATATCGCACAAGGGTGGTTGGTACGTAGCGATTTATCGCGAGGCTGAGGGGGTAGTTCAAGTTTGACAACTGGAATTCTAGTGTCCCCATCCAACATTTGCATGTGTTCTTGAAGTGCTAGTAATTGTGGACATTGATGGGTAGTATGGCCTATATCGTTGCACAAGGAGCACTTGGGGGGAACGTGGATTGTTGGGGGATTCTTTTCCAACTTGGGAGTTGGTGGGGCGGTGCAGGTTGTGGATCCAGTGGTGTAGGTTTGTGGGCCTCTGCCCCCATTGTAATGGGGTTTAGGGGGAGCATTACTAGATGTTGATGCAGTGGTCCCAGTTGGAGGTGGTCGGTTTTGGATGTTCGCTACACTAGGTGGTGGATGGTTTGAAGTATTGATGGGTTGTACCAGTTGTAAAATGACATTCGATGTCGGAGGAGGGGTTGGGGTAGGTAGGTACCACATGGGTAGTCCTAATGTTAACCATGGAATATTTAGCGTAGCCATTACTGGCGTGCTGATGACTCTTGAAGGAGGAAATAAGAAAGGGATAGTGTGAATTAGTGTTGCTCCGATATGACTAGGTATTGTGGGTGGTTGTGGCAGTAATGGTGGCTATTGAGTATGTGGCTGTGTGTTGTGCGAAAGGGTGCACAAATTAGATATTTCAGTTATCCGCAGAGGGGGTGGGATAGATTGGAACGTGGAGGTCATGGGAGTATTTGAATATATCTTGGGTCCGACTGAGGAGATGAACGATGTAGGTGCACTCTGAACGGGTTATTCGATCATAGGTAGAACGTTTTCAGGTGCTGCGGGGGCATTAGAATCGTAGTATGTTATCTGGTCAATTTTGATTACGCGTCCTTCGTGGGGAGAAATCATGAGGCGGAAGACGGAAGAAGCGAAAACTTTCATTTTGTACATGTAACTTCATCCTAATAGGAGGTTGTAATCAAGCTGGGCATTGATGACCTCTATGTTTATGAGAACCATTTCCCCCCCCAGTTGCATGGGCACGTTAACTAACAGGCCCTGCGGTTGAGCTGAACGACCATCGTAAGCTCGCAATTCGATAGTGGATGGCTTCACTGTGGGGGATATGAGTTTGTTCCAGACAAAAGTCGACATTACACAGGTGGAGGCATCTTCATCGATGATGCATCGATGAATGACAAGGTTTCAAATCGATACAGAAACCTGAAAATCTAGTGACGAAGGAAAACGTGGTTCGGCTTGGTCTAAGTCGAATGCCATCATATGGGAGTCATTAGGGTCTATGGAACCAATGGAGGACAAAAATAATTTCCTCTGTGTATGACATTTTTTTAGGACTTCTAGCGCAGACATAGTAGTGAGGGACTGGGCTAAGTCTTCTACAATGTTATATTTTGAGGGTCATAAGCCGATTGGGCTTATGGGTGAACCGAAGTCTGATTGGCCTGCTGGTTATAATATGTAGGTGGTGCATAAGCTGAGGGTGCTTTCCCATAACACTATGGTGGAAATGAGGGTCCATGAGTGTGGTAGGTGTGCGTCATTGGAGCATACAAAGTTGTAGCTCCAGAATGAGATGTAGCCCTAGACAGGTCTGGGGCATTGTTGGTAGTCATCATGGTGAAAGGTTTGTTTTTTGATGTAACCTGGCCAATGATGCCATCGGCGGCATGGGATGCCCCCGGTGCGTCGTTCCGAGATGGATCGCCACGCAGAGCGTTAGGTAGTATGGTGTATAGATAGCCAGATTAGGCGTAGATTAAGTCAAACTACTGGGCTTTTAAAATGGCTTCTTCTTCTGACTGGGGTTGTTCAGAAGCTACATCCTTGGATATGAGAGTAAGAAGAAATTTCAGGAACCAATCCAAGATAATATGGTCATCAAGCTTTATCTTGCAGAGACTACGACGCTTATGCCGCTCATGAATATGATCGATGATGTGTGTAGTGGTGTTCTGTCTACAAGACAATAAGATTTCCACTCCTGCATCATAGCGGATGAGTAATTGAAAGAACTATAGGAAAGTTGAGGCAAGGGATGTAAACGTAGGGTGTGTTCCATGGGGCTGCTCAATATACCATTTGGCCGTCGAGCCAGTGAAAGTTCTTTGTAACAAT
This sequence comes from Larix kaempferi, assembly GCA_027924585.1. NCBI lineage: Eukaryota > Viridiplantae > Streptophyta > Pinopsida > Pinales > Pinaceae > Larix > Larix kaempferi. The sequence goes on along the minus strand of BSBM01000341.1, from coordinate 2,136,037 downwards.
CAAAGGTGAATAGAATCATTGACTATGGAGTTTGAGAAACACCATAGGTGAAAAGACATAACATGATTTTTGGGGTCTTCACCATCCTTCCCTTCAAACTTTGGGATGTTTGACAGGAGTTTTGTGGGCATGGGGGGCCAAGTAGGGTCATGTTGAATGGGGTCATTTGGTAACCTTGCCAGGTATGGTAGGTTAAGACTAGCCATAAATGTTATTTTTTCATCATTTAATTCAATAGATCTAGGATCTTAACTAAAAGAACAACATGTACAACATATCAAGCATAAGAGACAAGAGACACAAAACATTTCACCGGGAAAAACCAAGAAGGTGAAAAAGCCCGCAAATTCCTTAGAGATAGAATACGCATCAATACAATGATTACCATGATCAAACCCAAGAGATAGATATCTTCAGTAGCATGCTCCTCCTCCACTTGTGCGCACCCTCCTATTCTCTCACTAATGCGAAGTGAGTGAATAATAGAATGCGTAAAATGAGAGAGACACACTCTCTATTTATATACTAACTTTCACTTGACCTTTACTCAACTAGGTCGGCCTCAACATAACCACTTAACATAATGCTGACTAGGCCGACCCCTACCAGGGTGGTCTAATAACCCTTTGACCCACATGACTCATACAGGGCTGACCCCATCAAGGTGGTCTAATAACCAATCAAGTATAAGTTACGATACTTACAATATAACTTGTGACACATGCAAGTACAACTGACGGCACTTCCAATCAGAGGAATAATATAGCTCCGTTGGGGATACAATAAAGTACAAATACAATATACAAGTGAATATCTTCTGAAGTTACAAATATATCAACACTCCCTCTTAACAAGGAAGGTATTCTCTTGACACAAGTCACCAATACATATAGGCACAAGTCTTCAATTCTGGAGCTGGATCATCATCACTGGATCACGAAGCATCATCATCGTCACTGCTTCTGCACTCGACATCTCGATCATTGGGCTATCTTTGAATTCTTCTCGTCATAGGAAGTTCTACAGAGCCAACCTTTTTTCATGCTGGATGTAGGCCTAGCCTCCTGTAGGTCTTCATCATCTCCGTGAGCAATCCATCAAGTAGGTACACCTTAGGACTGATTACACTGCCTCTACAAAACTTGCAAGATATCCCAGGACTGATTACACTGCCTATGTAAAACCTGCAAGAGCATCTCAGGATTGATTAAACTGCCTTTGCAAAACCTATGTACCATATTGTCACCTCATCGTCTTCAGATCACCTCATAGTCCACAGAGCACAACCCAGATGCATATCACACAACACTTACATACATTGGCATGGGAGGACCTACCTACCACCATCCGAGAAGGGCTCAGCACTTACATCATGACCATGGGAGGACACACCTACCACCATGTCGAAAAGGCACAACACTTACATCAACGACCATGGGAGGACATACCTACCACCATGTCAGAAAGACACAACACTTATATCAACGACCATGGGAGGATATACCTGCCACCATGTCGGAAAGGCTAAGCACTTACATCAACGACCATGGGAGGACACACCTACCACCATGTCAGAAAGGCACAACACTTACATCAATGACCATGGGAGGACATACCTACCACCATGTCGAAAAGGCTAAAAAATTACATCAATGACCATGGGAGGACACCTGCCACCATGTCGAAAAATCCATGTCTAGCCCTTACATCTCACAATGGAAGGAAATACCTACCACCATGTGAGAATGGCCCAACCCTTACATCTGTGCCATGGGAGGACATACCTACCACCATGTGAGAATGGCCCAACCCTTACATCTGCACCATGGGAGGACATACCTACCACCATGTGAGAATGGCCCCAACCCTTACATCTACACCATAGGAGGACATACCTACCACTATGTGAGAATGGTTCATGTGCATCTGTGTCTCCGGACTCATCACTTCCCTTTGGAGGGAATCTCGATCTGAAGTACACAAGTCTCTCTCTGAAGTATTCAAACTTCACTCTGGCCAGCAGCTTGGTCAACACATCGACTATCAGCTCATCCGTCACAACATACAGGAGCTTCGCTACTCCTCTCTGCACCATATCCCTGATATAGTGATACTTTATCTCAATATGCTTCGACCTATCATGGAACACTGGGTTCTCAAACAACTTCACACAACTCTGGTTGTCACAGATGATACATGCAGCATCCAACGGGAGATCAAATAACTCAGACAGTAGCTTCCTAAGCCATTCTGCCTCACAACTAGCCAAACAAGCTGCAACATACTTTGCTTCGACTGTACTCAATTCCACATAGGACTGCTTCCTGCTAAACCAAGAGATCACACCTAATCCCATACTGAAGCAGCACCCAGAAGTGCTCTTCCTATCTGCAACACTGCCTGCCCAATCTAAATCAACATAACCCTCTAAGTTAAACTTTTGATTCACATCATACTTGAGCCCATAATCAATTGTACCCTTTAGGTACCTCAGAATATGCTTTATGGAAACTAGGTGAACGCTTCTCGGATCCATCAGGAACTGGCTCAATGTGTTCGCCGCAAAGCAAATATCTAGTTTCATGTACGTCAGGTACATCAAGGACCCAATCATCTGACGATACATCGTGACATCAACCGAATCAGATGAAGCATCACACAAAGAAGCTTCAGGTTCGATGCCATAGGTGTGGCCATGGCCTTGCAGTCCATCATCCCAAACCACTTCAGGATCTCTACTGCATACTTCTCTTGTCCAAGGAAGATTCCATCTACACTCTGCCACACCTCCATGCCTAGAAAGTAATGCATCATCGTCAAGTCCTTCATCTTAAACTCGGCAGCAAGCTTCCTCTTCGTGTCGGCAATCAACCCATTGTCACTTGTCTCAAACAGGTCATCTACATATAGTAGTAGTAACACTAGATTGCCTTCCTTAACATTGTAGTAAAGGTTGGAATCCGCTTTACTCTTGGTAAAGCCCAAATTGGATAGAAAGATGTCTCTCCTACCATACCAAGTCCTAGGAGCTTGCTTCAAGCCATACAAGGCTTTCTTGAACCTGCACACATATGACTCACTATCATGTGTCTCAAAATCGAGTGGCTGCTTCACATACACTTCCTCTTCGACTAAACAATATCCATCTCCTGTATCTTTCCACTTCATCACTGCAGCTAGAACAAGTATTTTTCTGATGGAAGTGTGTCTGGCTACAAGAGCAAAAGTCTCTTGATAATCTATCCCCTCTTTCTGGGAGAAGCCACGAGCCACAAACCTCGCCTTGTATTTTTCTATGCTACCATCTGCAGCATGCTTGATCTAATAGATCCACTTGGAAGTCACAACAGACTTCCCTTCTGTTCTTGGGACCACATCCCAAACATCATTCTTCATGATCGACTGGTATTCCTCGATCATGGCATTCTTCCATTACTGCATCCCGAATCCTGGGAACTTCAAATTCTTGAATATCTTCAATAGATAGTTTTCTTTTGAATTTCGTTTGCTGGAACAAATGTTGTAGTCCTTCTTTTGTAGGTGATTGTACACGATCTTTCCTACAAGTCAAATTCAATTGCACGATTAGAAACTTCTCATAGTTTACAGAACAAAATCTTACACATAAGAATATATGTCATACAGTCATGCAATTATCTTAGCCAATGCTTCAATACAACATTTATCCATATCCTGTAACTTTCTAGATGCCTTCCATCTCTACTAGAACATTTGTTAAGAGTGTGCACAACTCCCAAAATTTTAGCAAAGAGGTTTCATTCTAGATAAGTAGTAGTAGAATGTTGTACAGTACCATAGGCCACTTACCCATTGCATATTAGTAGTATCTTGTTCATTAATGCAACTTTTCTAAAATGCAAAATGTACATCCTAAATATAGGAACATAAGTATGATTGGACAACATCATTTAAGTAATCATATAATAAATGACAATTCAAATACTTATCTTTGTTTGTAGGGTGGAATCCCTCTCAATCTTTGCTTCCTTGCAGGAACTACTATAGTGTGCTCCCTCTTGATATTTGCTTCCTTGATTTCTTGTCCTTGAACTTATATCCATCCTAGACCACTATGCATGCTTAAGTGTGCACTAGTGTCATCCTCCAGATCTCATACATAATCATACATGCATTAGTATAATATCAATACTATCAAAACATCATGATTCTAAATAATCTTAAATATGTATGATCATGATCATTTCATACATCGGTAATAAGCGTTAGTATTTAAGGTTTCAGGGAAGACTTATTTTACTCATGCATATTCTTAGTTGACCATAGGACTCTTCTGGTTAGTCATATCATCAATCAAAGTAAGAAACATAATATGCATAAACCCTTGACTACTAAAACTTCTTACTTTCAAGAATAATCATTATCATTTATACAAAAGTATAAGATCCTAATACAAGGTAGGATTCTAACTTGATATAGGAAAAACATACCTGGTTATCATGTTTGCTAGTTATGTCTAACATACCCAAACAATGTCTTCTTGTTCTCTTCAATGGCTTGTGCTTAGTAACCTGCATAACTCATAAGTTAACCATTGTAGAACCAAATTATACATACCTAGTAAGTAGAGAATCTATGTGATCCATAAATATGGATGAGTCTTTGTCTTCATGTCACCATGGTCATAAGTTCTTGATCTAGAAATTTCTTGATGTTCCTTTCATGTTAGCGGAAAACATCATCCTCATACAACACCACAGTGCATTAGTACAATCATAAGTGTCATAACCCTAATCAATGAATGTCTTCTATCATTCACATGCATTCATACTTTTACTAGGGTGATAAGACAAGTCTAACATTAATCAAGATTGTACTAAATGAAATAATATGAAGACAAACATATCATAAACTTAATCATGAACAGATTTCAAAACATACCTGTATTTTATCAAGTCATACCTGTCGAGATTGCTTGTAGTCTTCTTATGTAAGGCCTTAGCCTCATATCCCTCTAGAACTGGAACTTCTTCACTTATGCAGGTGTCCAATTCATTCTCTTCTAGGATTAACCCAATCCACTTTGATTTGCTGAAGCTGGATCTGGAGCTGGATTATGGTTTGTCAGAGAAACCCTAAAAATTCAAACTTTGAATTTCAAACTTCTGAATGGATGGAAATATGTGGCTTGCAGAGCTGGTCAAGCTGGTATACTCAGATTTTAGATCTGCAAAATTTGACCCCTCAAAATTGCCTTTGAAACTTCCAGATTCACTAGAAAGGACCCCAAACTAGGGTTTGATAAATCCCACCCTTCTTCCCAACCAAAAAATTCGATCCAAAGCTCTAAAATTCGATTTTTCTAAGGAGCTTCCAGCCGTGGTCACATATTTAAAAAATTCCAACTTTTGCAGAAGCCCTAATTTTCCATCTTTCCGATCAAAACCTCAAACTAGGGTTTGATCAAGCCCGACCTTCTTCCCAACCAAAAAATTCGATCTTGGTCTCTAAATTTCGATTTTGATGAGGAGCATTCAGCTGTGAGCTTCGATTCCAAAAATCCCAACTTTCTCCAAAGCCCTAAATTCCCGTAGCAGTGATAAGCCAAGAATGAAGGTGCTCAAAATCCAAATCTGTTTTGATAGAAATATGCACCTGATTGTTTCTGGTTCATCTCTGAAATTACGAATCCACAGGGTCTAAAACTTTGGAATTTGATAGCCTGACCTATCATATTTCCAACCTAATAGGTCTGACCTCAATTGGATTCTCTGAGAGAGAGTTATTCCAAGTGTCGCAACGTGACCTGTTTATGGGATAAAACAAGAGAGCGAACTTGTACGGAGTTCCACGTGTCATTGGTTCAATTTTTTCCTCTGAAAAAATTACCTGAGAAACTATAGTCCATTCTCTTACTGTCACTTTTTACAGAATTTTATTTGGAGCTTCCTAGCCCAATTTGTGACCTTGTTTCCTAGGTCACCTGTTTATGACTGAGATCTGAAAGAGGCATAAACCCTAGATTGCACTGATCATAAAACACAAAGTACAACAAATTAGATGTTGTTCTTCAGACACAAGGTACATGGGGATATTGTCTACGACTTGTAGAGTTTTCAGATCCCAAACCTTTGCAAAACTGGATTTATTGCGAAAGTTCCATGATGACGGGTTTTTGCTATATCAAGCCCTAGCCTCCAATTTGTCGCAAGTGTAACAAGTCTCACAAATGCCATATCATGCCTTCCTTCAGGCTAGCTCTGATTCCATGTTAGTTTTTCATCATTTAATTCAATAGATCTAGGATCTTAACTGAAAGAACAACATGTACAACATATCAAGCATAAGAGACAAGAGACAAGAGACAAGAGACACAAAACATTTCACCGGGGAAACCAAGAAGGTGAAAAACCCCGCAACTTCCTCAGAGATAGAATAAGCATCAATACAATGATTACCATGATCCTCCACTTGTGCGCACCCTGCTCTTCTCTCGCTAATGCGATGTGAGTGAATAATAGAATGTGTAAAATGAGAGAGACACACTCTCTATTTATACACTAACTTTCACTTGACCTTTACTCAACTAGCTCGGCCTCAACTTAACCACTTAACATAATGCTGACTGGGCCGACCCCTACTAGGGTGGTCTAATAACCCTTTGACCCACATGACTCATACAGGGCCGACCCCATCAAATTGGTCTAATAACCCATCAAGTATAAGTTACGACACTTACAATATAACTTGCGACACATGTAAGTACAACTAACGACACTTCCAATCAGAGGAATAATACATCTCCGTTGGGGATACAATAAAGTAAAAATACAATATACAAGTGAATATCTTATGAAGTTACAAATACATCAACAATAAATGGCAGATTGGAAAAGGGGTGTGACATGGTTGATGGGGCATAAGTGCTAGTGGTAGCATTATGGGTTGGGCCACTGCCCGCAAAGGGAATATTAGCTGTAAAAGGGATGTGCCCTCCACCTAAAGATGTGTGAGGGGCCAGTGCCCCCAAGTGCAACATGAGTTATATATGGGTTTGGGATGGTTCTAGTAGCTGCTGGGATTTGAGTAGTGGCAATGATGATAGGTGTAGGTCCCATATTCGGCATACCTAAGGTAGGTGTGGGTCCCATGGTGGGCATACCTAAGGTAGGTGTGGGTCCCATGTTGGGCATACCTAAAGGAGTTGTTGTTGTAGTTGTGGCTACCGTGGTGGCCATTGTGGTGGAAGGGGTAGTTGATGTTCCACTAACAGTCCCTGCGAAGAAAGGGTCAAAATCCATACCAGCCATGTGGCTAGTGGGTGCGGTGTAAATGGGATTTTGCGGATTCTGCCTCAGAGTCAGATGTAAAATGAGGTGCATCAGAATCGGATGACGGGGCTCTATGTCGATGATGTGTGGAGTCAAGTGACAATGCTCTTTGTTTATGAAGAGTGGTGTCAAGTGAACCGTATTGTGGGGGTTCACCCTGGAAACGCTGAGAACGTCTCGGGGACTCAATGGTGACAATTGTCTTTTAAAACTAATGGGTGGTGGTGAGTGGAAAGCTCGAAACCCTAATGCAACCGTGTGTGCAAGAGGGGAGAGTAAAAAACAATGACACTCAAGCCAACAACCAAACTCAAAACAATTACTATAATAGAATTGCTATAGTAAGTGGAGTAATCAAAAGATGTGGTCAAAATACCAACATGCAAATGGCTCCTAAAAAATGAAAAATGGTGGACTCACTAACCAAGGGGAGGTAATAGAGCATGCAAACACCTAACTAAAAAAGGTATTATGATTCAACAAGACGTATCCTCTGCAAGGTGATGAAATCCAAGTCAAACAATATGAACTGTGGAACCAAAGGCTAGATATCCCCCTACCGGGAGGGACACCGGGTAGACAATCCTAGAAGATAGGCCACTAAGATACCCCGTTCATGACACATCCAGAAAGGTGAATCTGCAGCTCTTGTTCTATCACCGTTGTACTCCCACAAGGGCGGTACAATGAGAAAAACGAGTAGGTATCCTTCGGTGACCTAATGGATTGCGGTAGTCCACTCAGGCCTCTGGAACTAGTCTGGCTACTTCAACCCTCCTAAGGGAGAGGCCTTTCCAACAAATTGGTTTGAAACTGTGCCAATAAGTACTAGGGGATTTTGGTACCCTAAATGTCAACCACTATGTCTCAAAATGAAAGTGAGTGAGGGGTGTTATTTGGATACCTATCCCCTCAGTCCTACCTATCTACAATATTCTTTTGGTGTTCCCCAAAGTGGGGTTAGAATGTTGGTTGAGTTAAGAGGATTTTAAGGCTCACTTTGATTTATTGGCGACAGATTATGTGCATGTGTGGTTATGTACCAAAAAATGAAATTCCTTGCTTGGGAGAAAATTCACAAATTAAAATAATGATTTCAATTTGCAAATATGACAACAATTTATAAGTAAATATGAAACCAATTTGAATGTGAATTCTTTAACAACTTTTCAAAAAATATGTGAAATTCTTTAAAATGTTAAGGTAAAGCAAATAACATAAAAAATGAGTGAATCTCTAATGCTACAAAAAGAAAATAGTAGGCTATCCAAAAAATTGCAGGGGAGATGGATGGAAAATGTGGGTTGAAATGAGCAAAACTTAGAAAAAATGAATCGGACGATACAGGCAAAATCGTGGCTGTCTAAGGCGAGAGTCGCGATTAAATCGTCGCTGAGGGGGTGCACAGTCGCGCTCGGGACACAACATATCAGGGTTTCAAAATCGCGACTGTGGGGCGAGAACCCCACGATTAAATCGCCACTGAGGGGGTGCAAAGTTGCACTCGGGACGCAACGGAGCAGGGTTTGAAAATCGCGACTGCGCGATTAAATCACGGCTGAGGGGGTGCACAATCATGCTCAGGATGCAACATAGAAGGGTTTCAAAATCGTGATTGTGGGGTGAGAAACCCGTGATTAAATTGCAGCTGAAGGGGTGCATAGTCGTGCTCGGGACGCAAAAATCAGTTTTTTAAAATCGCGGAAGAGGGCTAAACAACCACGATGAAATTGTGACTGTGGGTGCAGAAACCCGCGATTGACGAGACGGCAAAAGTTGCCAGAAACGAAAACCGAAAATGAGACTTTTGGACTGTGTGGGCCGCAGAAAAGGCCAATGGATAGGGCAGAGAGCTAGGGGCTTAGTAGTAGGCCATATCTACAATATTAAAGTGAAATAACAACAAAAATTGTAAGAATTCTAGATCTAAAGCAATATTCAAAGATTCAAAATCCAGTGGAGTCGCCAAAAAACTGTTGCTTGGGTTTTCACCCAAGCATGTGCTGATGAGCCCCTACTAACTTGTAGTAGAAGTCTCAATTAAAATAATGAAAAACTAAAGTAAAAAAGCAGAATTAATCTAAGATATGAGAAAGTAAAAAGTTAATCTAACATGTTCATTTAAAAACTTGAAAATAAATGGTGAAGAACTCAGATCTATATGTAAAACAAATTCTTTATTTATGGAAAAAATAGCTTTACAATAATCCTGTTACGTCAAGTGGCAAGGATGGTTGAGTTGAGCAGCTGCAAGGTTGAGGTGCTCCAATGCTCCAATGGTCTCTTCTTCTCCAATGCTCTAATGGGGATCTTCAAACTCAAAAGTGAGGCTAGGGATCTCAAGAGTGAATTTGGCAGCATAAGGATAGGATGAATATGGATGAATAATGGGGAGCCTCTATCACCCTTTTATAGATTTTGGGTGATGGAGAATACCATTATGGTTTAAGAAAACCAATGGTATTGCTAAATGTGGTTTATGTCTCTTTTTCCCTTTTTTGAATATTATTCCCTTTTAATTGATTTTTGGGAATTTTGGACCCTTTTTGAGGGTTTTGGTATTTTTTGAGGAAAATTAAATATTTTGAGGAGGAAAAGATGGTTTTTGGTCTTTTTGGTGACCTTTTGAGGGTTTTTGAGGCTAAAATGGTAGGAAAAGTGGACAAATGGGTCATGTGAATAGGGAAATGAGCTAATGAGCATTTTTTGGGTGTTAACAAGTTGCGAATTTAATAAACAACCACATATGGCTGAAGTAGTCGAGAAGGTTTTGATTTTTGTAAGCCTATAAAGGCAGTTTTTGAATAGGAACCAAGGGTTGGGATTTTGATATAAGAAAACTCTAAGTATGTAATGAAACCCATCCTTTGATTAATGCGAAGATTTAATTTTGTAGCAAAAATTCCTGAAATGAATGTTTTGATGTTTGTAATTCCTGTGCATGTTTTCCTTGCTAGTATTGTCCATTGATTGTCTTCTTCTGAAATTTTTAAATCAATATTACATGGTCTGAAATTCATCTATCATTGGATGCTTCAAATACATTTGATTAGATACTCCACTCTTTCTTTCTGAAATTGCAAGTTAGAATTCATTCATAAATGCTCTAATTCTATGATGGATTGTTGTTTCCCCTTCTGCTACCATCTGCTAATATCCTTTTGATGTGAAAAAACTTCATTTATCTTGCCTCTACTTCTCAAATTATAGTCGAATCAGTCATATGTGATAGAAAACCTATGAAAGTTTGACTCCATGCTCTGTGATATACCTATCCTCAACCCAACCAATTGAAAGCCCTAATACCCTTATTTGAAGGTCTAGCCACCACAATTAATACGCAACTGGCCAATTCAAGTAATATTTTGCATGCTCAAAGAGTTGTGTGAGAGAGAGCCTTCTCTGTGTCTTGGAAAGGCTAGTTTCCATTCACAAGAGTAGTTGAAATAATTACCGCAGTGATCCCTTCTGCCACAACCTGGAAGAATCCTGAGTGATAACATCTGGTGACCATATTGGGCAAGAAACTTATTTACCTTGGAAAAAAAATTACAAATAATCAAATTTGATCTATGAGGGAAAAAAAATATCAGATACATAAAGGTTGTGATATTTTCCCTTGCGACTCCAATATTCAAATTTTCAGTCCCACAAGGGACACTTGGTGAGTTTCTTGAAAATATTCTGGCTTCCCGGAGGATATCTACCAGAATTTAGCCGGATCTTGAACCAACACAGTTCGTATCATATCCAGAGAAGATCATCTAGAAAGCGAAGAAAGAAAAAACAGGTATTCCTCCACTAACCAGATCTTTTTCTTTACCTAAAGAAGAATCCCATACTATAGATACTGTCTCTTTTGATTTAAAGTTTGAGAATTCCTTATTGAGGTATAAGTCTGAGATAGATCTGAAAGAAACCCTATTTGATCAGAAGAAGTTCCAAACCCACTGTTTGAGTGCTTTGTGGGAGAGTTTACAAGTCAAAGAAGAAAGCAGTGACCCGTTCCTCTTCACTAAAGCAAGCAGTAAGCAGAACAATATCCTGATCACCCCTCCTACTCCAGGTCACAATGTTGTAATACCTATCCCTGCTTCTAAAACTATTTCAAATACTCCTCTTGGTTCCAAGAAAACCGTAGAGAAATGGATGCTATATTTTCCCTTTTAGCCTTCCCTTCCAACCTCTATGATCTACCTGTGGTCTATTCCCAACGCCTCATGAGATATGATGGGGAAGGGACTGGTATTGCACAACAACATGTGGATCATTTTACTAATTTCATAGATCTTGAAGAGATAGATGAAGATGATGTCAAGATTATGTTATTTGCCCAAATTTTTTCAGGGGAAATAAAGAAATGGTTTAAAACCATTCCAAATGGAGGTATTGCTACCTATGAGAGGTTGGAACAAGATTTCTTGGACAAATGGCAGGATACAAAAAATCCTTTCCAAATTATCACTCAATATGAAAACACGAAGAAAACTAATGTTGAGATTGTCCAAGAATTTTCATCCAGGTTCATGAAAATGTACAATTCTATCCCTGTGGACATCAAACCCCCTGTGGGTGCAACCAAAATTCACTATGCTAACTGTTTTGATAGTGACGTTTCTCTCATGTTGAGAGAAAGGAGATATGCTACCCTGTAACATCCTGAAAATTCACAAAAAATAATTTTTTTAAAAGTAGCGTTAAAAGATGTATTTACTAATGCGGAAATACAATAAATACTAATCCTTTTAACTAATAACAAATTATGATGACGACACTTCATACTTCTTAACACAAAATACGACATTAGTTTTGATTGTGTTAATTATAAATCTAAATGCTGTATTAAAAGTTTGTGACTATTATACGGTGTACTGATTATCGTCTTATTATGAAATGAAATTGAAATCTACATTAAGATGCTATGGATGTTCAATTATATTCTAATAATACTTATGTCAATGTTTTGTCAATTATAAATGTTTACAAGTACTAACTGTTGTTCTTCTTTTGATGATGAAAGGGGTCCTAAGAGTACCCTGAGGCTTACTTAGCATTTATGCTAAACATTTGGACTTTCCCTTCCGTAGATATAGGTAAGGTGGCACACCAGTTCAAGTAATACAAACATAATTTAAAGAGTACTTTCAGATAGCTTTCAAGGGTTCTGCATATAAATTTCTAAGGTACTAATACACCGATCCATCTATAGTTTGTTTTCAATAACTAAACAACTCATATGTCTTCTTTGTTTAACATTTAAATGGTGAAAATAGAGTGTCAAAGGTTTGATGCAAGATATCATGTGTTGCTAATGTCTGGCACAAGAGTAATGTGTATTACAAAACATACGCTAAAAGCACAATATTTGTGTATTACTATAATGTGCGCACTATATGTATATTACATGGTTATTCAAGTAGTATGGGCCATATAATGTAAACTATATGCAATTCTCATAACATAAGAATTATATTCAAATCCTATAGTATTTAACTATATGCAATCTATGTAATATATTTCCCAATATGAAAACTATGTGTTATTTCCATGCTTTAACTATATGCCAAGTGTTTATGCATGGTTCCTATGTACCAACAATAGGAATCTATAAGTATTAACGTGAGCTTTTAAACATACACTTGGTACCTAAATGGTTCATACTAAGGTATTACTTATATTATGTATACATATAATGTGACAGGGTTACGTTCGATCTTCATGTAAGATAAGGACATGGTTATTAATGTTGAAGTGGATATGTGCTAGCAGGCGATAGTGAACCAATCTTGGCATTTATTATTCTTATCTACTAGCTCGGTGGAAATCCTCAGTGGATGCCATCATGGTACTTAGCTCATGAAGGCATCATGGTGAATTAGCCATCTTGATTGAGCTGTATGTGTTTTAGTTTGCACATGATCCGAGTTGGTATCAATGAAGTCACAAATAAGGTGGTTGCTTGGAGATACGTGGTGCTGTGATACAAAATCTCCACCGTTGATCTTACATTTCTTCTCGGGCTTTGGGAATTAACCCTAAGCTTCCACCGAAACCTCATAGTTATTGTTTTCCCTTGGCATTCATTGTGTCGAGAGTGGTTTTGGGAGAGGTCGATTGACCTGCGAATACTTAGGGTTTGATAGCAGGTTTTTGAGGGCTTCTCGAGTGATTTGAACTCGTGACCTGAGAAAGATTACTGTCACAAGATGATAATGTAAGAGCCGAGCTCAGGCGTGGAAATTTCCTGTTTGTTTTTGATATTTGGAAAGCTCAGGAATTATCATGCTGTTTGTTGAAGGGTTTGGATTTTTAAAAGAGTTCTTGGAATGCTCGTTCTCTAGTTTCAATATCACGATCAGTGTTTTTAACAAAGTCGAACCAGTTACTAAGGGTATGATATCTACACTCAAAAAGTTGTATGTGACTCTGGGTTTTCAATCCTGTTACAGACGCTGTTGGATTCAGCCTTTGTTTTCTTTTTAATGTGAAGGTAAGGTCTCTTCTGTAATTTTCTTTTCATTTATAAACAATCGTCTGCAATGTCTGAAAGATGTACTTAAGTTTAACCACATTTGTAATATTTGTAGGTGCTATCACTCACATGGCTTTACGCTCCAGTTTAGGTGGGAACTACTGCGTGTAGTGGTAAGTCTCGGCGGTTTCCCTTATGGACTCTCTTGGAAACCTGTTGGCTGTGTTTGAAATGGTTGGAGTTTTCGGCCTTCCGAGGAAGTTGTTGTTGTTGCAATGATTTTATTCTGTAAGCAACGTAGGGAGGATGAAATCCTCAACCTACCTTCAAAATGTATTCTACAGTTTTTACTGTATAAAGAAATGTATTTCATGTTTAACAGGGTTGTTAGAACATTTTTCCACCTATGTACATTAATCATTTATTAATGATGATTAATTAGCCCAAGTGATTAATGATTACATCCCTAAGTTGTTTAGCTACTAAATGGTCAATTATCATGAACTAGATGGCAAATGTGAACAAGTGCTGAGTCAAACCAGCTAAGTGGAGCGCTCCCCAGGGAAATTAATGCACTCAGCATGCCTAGAGCGCCCTCCTCAGGTCATTTAATGCACTCAGCATGCTTCTCTTCTACCTAGGGCGCATTTGCTCTCTTTGTGAACAATCTTGCCTTGTTTTGTCACATTTTTTGACCAATTTTAGACTCCAAACCTCTAACCAACCAGTTTCTTCACATGTGTGAGGTCACATGGGCCTGTCCAGTCATTCCCAGCATTCACACTGCAGATTCGAACCAGTTTGGGATGGTTTGGGATATTTTGGTCAACCTAGGGGGGTTTGAGCTTTTTCTAAGCTAGATCAGTGTGAACACTCCAGATGGATTCGAATTCTTCCAGATTTGTATATATGGGTGTTCTTAACCTTTTTTAAGGTTGGACAGTTAATAATATTGACATTATTCACCAATTCATGAGTATTGTTCTTCATTCATTTAAATTTTTTTATGCTAATTCTTGCAAATGTTGTTCAATCTTTCACCAGTGAGGAATCCACAGTAGCTAGATTCAACTGTGCTTGAGATTTTACATGGTATCAGAGCTCTTGGAGCTAGAATTCGAACCAGCATACTGTTGTAGTGGATTGCCAGAAACAGTGGAGAAACCACATAATTCCTGAGGCCATTGCCTTGAGCTTACTGGAGAAATCTAGTGGCTCCTCTCAGGTGTGATGCTCTCCCGAATGCACCCACTATCCATACAGGGTTCGAATCTGTGAGTGTAGATCCCTCCAGAGTGATTTGAGAGTTGTTTGCAGGTATTGGAGTTCAGCATTGTCAGCAAGTGCGAATTGCAGCAGAGGAGAATGGAGCCATCTCACCCAAACGTGCTCACACCCTTCAACTATTTCGATTGGAAGGCAGAAATGGTGATTTTGCTGAGATCCAAGGGTCTCTACAGAATCACGATGGGCACTGAGGTTGAGCCAAACTCAGCTGTGGAGAAATCCAAGTTTTTTAACAGAATGGATGAGGCATTTGGCCTCCTTTGTCTCAGCATTTCGAGAGACCTCCTGTTTCATGTAGAAAGTCTAGCAACTCCAAATGAAGTGTGGCTCAAGCTTGAGACACTGTTTGGAAAGACTGATGAGATGAGAGGCCACCAGCTCGAAAATGAGCTTGTCTCACTGAGCCCAGGGAATTTCGATTCCATCCAGGACTTCTTCACCAAGTTCAAGAACTTGGTCTTGCAGATCAGACAATGTGGCATAGAGAAGAAAGAAGAACAGTTGGTGTTGTCCATTCTCTCCAAATTGGGTTCTGAATACTCAGTTTTTGTGTCTTCCTTCAACTCCACAAGGCTCACAGTCAGAGGTTGGAAGATGCCATCCTTGGCTGACTTCATGGAGATGATAACTCAAGAGCAAGACAAGCTGGTCTTGATGGGCTCCATCAAACAAAAAGATCAAGTGCTTGCAGCTGGAGATTCGAAATGTGGAAGAGGCAAGCAAAAACCCAAGGGTTCGAAACCTCAAGAGAAGAAGAGAAAGGATGAGAGGACCAAATCCTCTGAGGGGGTTTCGAATCCTGTCAAGAACAAGGGAAAGAAGGCTGAGAAGACAAAATGTAGCTACTGTCAAAGAGGTTTTCATCCAGAGAGCTCATGCATGAAGAAAACCATAGACACCATGACACATCTCCTACAGAAAAATAATATTCCTCTTCCTGAAAGTTCCAAGAAGAAGGAGTGCGTTTCTGAAGACAAGGAGAGCTGCCATGCTTTGGTGGCTAGCTCATCTCATTCACCTTTGTTTATCATTGATTCAGGTGCCTCAAGGCACATGGCTTCCTCAAGAGACTCGTTTTCTGAACTTGCTCCCTACAGTGGTCTCTCAATTCGAATGGGAGATGACTCAGAAATCCCTGCTCATGGCATTGGGAAAATCTCTATGGAGAATGGCTTCTTCTCCAATGTGCTGTATGTGCCAAATCTTGCAGCAAACTTGCTCTCTGTGTATCAAATGACACATACTGGAGCAGCAAAGAAGGTGGTCTTCACTCAGGATGAAGTGGAGATATCAGAAGTTTCCACCGGGAAAATTGTTGCAAAGGGTGTTGCAGACCATGACATGAAGATGTACATGTTCTCCCACTTCCTCGAATTTTCTTCACCAAGTGTGCTGCTGTCACATGGGAATGAGACCAGCAAGCTATGGCATCAAAGTTATGGGCACCTAAACTACAGATATCTTCAAGTTTTAAGCAAAGAAAATATGGTAGAAGGGCTGCCCCAAATCAGATTTTCGAGTGGAACATGCAAGGGTTGCATGATTGGGAAACATCCCGAAAGGAAGTATGATAAAGGGAAGGCTAGGAGGGCTGATCAACCTCTTGGGATAGTACATTCTGATCTCATAGGGCCACTCCCCACACCCTCCTATGGCTGCAGCAAATATGTGCTCACCTTCATCGATGACTACTCAAGGTATTGCTGGTTATTTTTCCTTAAGCAAAAATCTGAAGTCTTTGATTGTTTCAAGATTTTTAAGAGCATGGTTGAGAACTTCAGTGGGAAGGCCATGAAGATTTTGAGGACTGATAATGGTAGAGAGTATTTCAACAACAATTTGCAGCAGCTCTGTCAAGAGCATGGCATTCAGATGCAACACTCAGTGCCCTACACACCTCAGCAAAATGGTGTTGCAGAGCGCAAAAATAGAGCACTGAAAGAGATGGCAACTTGCATGTTGCAAGCAAGGGATTTGTCTCCTAAATTATGGGCTGAAGCTATGAATTGTGCAGCATATGTTCAGAACAGGGCACCACACAAAGCATTGCAAGGAATCACTCCATTTGAAGCTTGGATGGGCCACAAGCCAAATGTCTCACATTTCAGAATTTTTGGCTCAAGGGCTTGGGCCAGAATTCCACCGGAGAAGAGAAAGGCATTGCAGCCCCAAAGCAAGGAGTCAATCATGGTTGGGTATGCAGAGGATTCCAAGGGCTACAAGCTCTTTGATCCATCCACTCACAAAACTTTCATTGAAAGAAGTGTCAAATTCGAAGAGGAAGAATTTTTGCAAGCTAGTGAACAAGGTGATGGGGAATGCTCATTCCCTCGTCTTGATGATGAAGTAAGTAGTGATTCATTCTCTGATATTTCTGATTCTGAGATTGCTGAAGATGATGTTGATATGGATTCTGAACATATCCCCCCTTCAAGGCCCAAGTGGGCAGAGAAAACAATTCAAAGTGCCGGAGAGCTAGTGGGAGATCCCCAAGATGCTAGGAAAACTAGATCTCAATTTCACAATTCCTTTGCATATAATAATTCTGATCTGAGTGAGGCATGTTATTTGATGGTTGGATCTGATCCAATGTCATATTCAGAAGCATGTACAGACCCAAGGTGGCAATCAGCCATGCAAGAGGAGATGAACTCACTCCATGAGAACAAAACTTGGGATTTGGTCCCTCTTCCTCCCAAGAGGAAACTAGTGCAATGCAAGTGGATTTATAGAACCAAAATTGGATCTGATTGCTCTGATCTGAAGTATAAGGCCAGGTTGGTAGCTAAGGGTTACTCTCAGGTCCAAGGAGTGGACTATACAGAGACATTTGCACCGGTGGCAAAGATGGACTCCATAAGACTAGTTTTGGCAATTGGGGCTTCCAAGCGATGGGAGATTCATCACATGGATGTAAAGAGTGCCTTTCTTCATGGGGATCTGAATGAGGAGATTTATATGCAGCAGCCTGAAGGTTTTATTTCTGATCATACACTTGTTTGCAGGTTGAACAAATCACTCTATGGGCTCAAGCAAGCTCCTAGAGCATGGTATGCAAAAATGGACAATTTTCTGCTATCTTTGGGGTTTGAGAGGTGTAAGTCTGATCCAAATGTGTATATGCAGCATGTTAGTGATCTGATATTGATTATTGTACTGTATGTTGATGATCTTTTGATCACTGGTAGCTGCACCAAAGAACTTGACTCAGTTAAGAGAGCATTGCACAGTGCATTCTCCATGACCGATCTAGGATTGCTAAAACAATTTCTGGGTTTGGAGATTGATCAATCTGTGAATGGAATTTCTGTATGTCAGTCAAGGTATGCTTCAGATTTGCTGCAGAAATTTAAGATGGCTAAATGTAAGTCTGCAAAATTTCCATTTCTTTCAGGAGTTAAGCTTACAGAATGGGGTTCTTCACCACTAGTTGACAGTTCGTTGTATAGGCAACTTGTTGGGAGTTTGCTATATCTTACTCATTCTAGACCAGATTTGTCATATGCTGTTGGGGCTGTTGCAAGGCACATGCAAGAGCCTCATGAGATCCATTGGAAGGCAGCCAAGAGGATCCTTCATTATGTTCAGGGTACTAAGTCTTTTGGTATCCATTATGCTGCTGGTTCATCCCTTGAACTAGTAGGATTTACAGATTCTGATTGGGCCGGTGATTGTATTGATCGGAAGTCAACTTCCGGTTATGTCTTTATGCTTGCACATGGACCTATATGCTGGTCAAGCAAGAAACAAAGCACTATTTCCTTATCTTCAGCTGAGGCCGAGTACAGGGGAGCAGTCAATGCAGCCACACAATGTGTTTGGTTGCAAGGTATTCTTGCAGAGTTCGGGATTGTCTTTGATTCACCCACTATTCTTTGGTGTGATAATCAAAGTACAATCAAGATTTCTACCGATCCAGTACAGAGACAGAGGACCAAGCACATAGAGATACACATGCATTACATTCGGGGTTTGGTGCATGACCGGATCATAGCATTGCAGTATTGCCCATCCAGTGAGCAAACTGCTGATATCTTCACCAAGTGTTTTACCGAGAAGACCTTCACTCACCTTAGATCTTTGCTTGGGGTGAGTGATGCATGGTGATGATTGGTGTATTTTGATATATGCCACATGTCCATTTTAGAGGGGAGGTTTTATTTCCCATGTGGTTTTCCTCCTTACCTTGGTTACATGGACAAATAAATTTTATGATGTAAAAGGTGACTTGAGCCTAGTTGCCAAGGCCTTAATTTTTGATATTTCACTAAGTCTAGCTTAAGGGGGGGTGTTAGAACATTTTTCCACCTATGTACATTAATCATTTATTAATGATGATTAATTAGCCCAAGTGATTAATGATTACATCCCTAAGTTGTTTAGCTACTAAATGGTCAATTATCATGAACTAGATGGCAAATGTGAACAAGTGCTGAGTCAAACCAGCTAAGTGGAGCGCTCCCCAGGGCAATTAATGCACTCAGCATGCCTAGAGCGCCCTCCTCAGGTCATTTAATGCACTCAGCATGCTTCTCTTCTACCTAGGGCGCATTTGCTCTCTTTGTGAACAATCTTGCCTTGTTTTGTCACATTTTTTGACCAATTTTAGACTCCAAACCTCTAACCAACCAGTTTCTTCACATGTGTGAGGTCACATGGGCATGTCCAGTCATTCCCAGCATTCACACTGCAGATTCGAACCAGTTTGGGATGGTTTGGGATATTTTGGTCAACCTAGGGGGGTTTGAGCTTTTTCTAAGCTAGATCAGTGTGAACACTCCAGATGGATTCGAATTCTTCCAGATTTGTATATATGGGTGTTCTTAACCTTTGTTAAGGTTGGACAGTTAATAATATTGACATTATTCACCAATTCATGAGTATTGTTCTTCATTCATTTAAATTTTTTATGCTAATTCTTGCAAATGTTGTTCAATCTTTCACCAGTGAGGAATCCACAGTAGCTAGATTCAACTGTGCTTGAGATTTTACAAGGGTCTTAACTCTCGACTTGTGAATAAAGATGAAGGGTTCAACCTGTAGTTTTGATACTGCATTTGAAACAATAATATGTGTAAAAAGGTGTTAATGTTCATGAGTTTTGATATTGGCCGAGAGCCAATTCTAAATATTTTTGTGACTGTAATTTTCGATAATGAACATATATCTATAATCTATTTGGAAACTGATAATATCTGAGTTGTTTATTTCGAATATAAGGGTTTGGCCAAAGATTTGTTAAGAATGCTAAAATACGTTTTCTTGTTTGGTTAAAAGAAATCGTAACTAAAAAGTCTTTACTTCTGAAGAAAGAGGTTTTTAACTTACTTGTGTTTATAACTCGAAAGGTTGATGTAAGCTGTTTAAATATGTGACTATCAAACCAATTATGAACCTATCACAATATTGTAAATGATTTGCTTCCTTATTAAGGGTTTCAATCCTGTGTCTATCGTAATGCAATGGAATTCTAAATAATAAATGATAGAGTGTTGGGGTTCTTCCTATGATGGAAGTGTTTGAATTTAATAGCTGTAGTTGATAATTAAATCGAAATATGAGATATGGATACTGAAATGAAATAGTGATATTCAGTGATGCAAATGATAAGTATTTTTTATCGTTTATATGAAACAACTCTGTATAAAAGAATATTTAAATTTGCAGCTGTAAAATTTCTAGAAATAATAATTCCTGAAATAAGTGGAATTATAACACCTTATTGTTGGAAAGAATAATAATAGAATGCATAGTATTAGCTTTCAAAAATAGATAGTGATAATTTGAAAACCTAGTTCTGTGCAAAGATGAAATGTTTTTCTTTTGTTACTAAGTAAAGAAAATGGTACAATATTTGTTTTATGATGTGCTGTTCTATATTATGAGTTTAAACATATATAATTGATATTGCAGAATTAAAAGAAATACCATAGTGTTAATGTAATCATCCACTTGGCATTCCGCCGATCATTCATCTAACTTAATTCTACTTCTCGGTACTAGAGTACTATACAGAAAATTGTATGGGAAAAATGCAGATAAGATATTTAATCAATCATCTCATTTATTTAACCATCATTAAACAAAATCATACCTAGGTCAGAAATTGAAACTGTTACTTCTGTATGCCATTAACTGTAAATACTAAATCTATCAATGCAGAAAATCATTTAACTGAAAGTAAACAAGACAAAATAGTAGAACCTGATTGAATGTTGGAGAAACAAACAACCCAAGGAGCCTGTTCCACCCAACCTACTACTGACGACAGCCAAATTACTTGCCTTAGGACCCCCGAGCCTGTTCAATGAACCACTAGGAAGAATAATATGTAGAAGCTTTAGGTAATCAACTTGCAACAATAATGTAGATCATTCAGTCATATAGATTTAGAAGTCAAAGAGACTTGCACTAGCACCTTTGGTTTCCTTCTCAGAATAATTTCAACAGACTCACAATGCACATCCACTTAGCCTCCCTATTTGAATCTCTCAGTGATCACCTGATACACTCGAGGAATTATTTCTACAGAAAAATAATGTGGAGCTTTCTGCTCAATTCGAATTGCCTTATCTAGGCTGCCTAGGCCTTTTTAGTTGTTAACCTGGTCATTAAGGAGCTAACAACTTTGCTCCACCCACCTGGGGGATAATGCCACAATTTTAGGGGTTGTTGTCCCATAACCAACATCTAGTGGTGGAGTGAAAATGATGATACCTATCCCATTCCTTCTAACAGCTTCCATTCCTCCTAGTGGGTCAGTGAACACTCATTTAACAGTTCCCTTGGGTCTTTGTCTCTTGTTTTAGTTTATTAAATAATAATAATATGTCATTACAATCATCCTTGACCATATTTGGTCATAATTACAAAACTTTGTAGTTATAATTTAACATAATGCTTTTTGCAAATAAAATAAATAGTCTCAAAATTTGGGTAGGTGACATACACCCCCCCTTAAGTCTCAACATCGTCCTCGATGTTGTTCATTCATTTTCTAAGTATTCCTGAAACAGAGCTGGGTATGCTACCCGCATACTACTCTCCAAATCCCAGGTTGCCTCTTTTGGGCTAAGGTGCTTCCATTGCACCTTTACCTGCCCAATGGTGCGATTCCAGAGTAGAGTTTCCCTCCTTTCGAGGATACAGTCCGGTTCCACCTGAAAATCGTCGTCTTTTTCCACCTATACATCATTCCAATTTATAACATGAGTAGCATCATGTACATATTTATTTAAAACTGAAATATGGGAAACATTATGTATTCTTAGATTCGGTGGCAAAGCTAGTTGGTATGCCACGAGTCCTATCCTTGACAAAATTTTGAAAGGACCACAATACTTGGGTGCCAGTTTGGCATAGCTTCCCAATTTTAATAAGCTCTTCTTCGGTCTTACCTTAGTGAAAACATGCTCACCAACTTGGAACTCTTTATGAGTCCTCTTAAGATCTGCTTGACTCTTCTTCCTATCTTGGGCAGCTTTAAGATTTCTTTGTATTTGTTGCACAGTTAGTTCTATTTCCTTCAACAGTTCAGGTCCTAAAATAACTCTATTAACTGGGTCATCCCAAGAAACTGGTGTATTACATTTCCTACCATAAAGAATTTCAGAAGGGCTAAGCCTGGTTGATGCATGGTAATGGTTGTTATATGCAAATTCTACTAAATGCAAGTAGTCCTCCCACTTACCAGGATGATCCTTAACATACATCCTTAGCATGTCTTCCAATATATGATTTACTCTTTTCATCTGTCCATCCGTTTGTGGATGAAATGTTGTGTTGAATTTTAATTTTGTATTCAACCCTTTAAACAAATATCTCCAGAAGTTTCCAGTAAACTTAGAATCATGGTTTGAAACTATCACTTTTGGTATTCCATGTAATCGAAAAACCTATTTCATAAAATGTTTTGCAATATCTGGAGCCTTGTAAGTAGTTTTTACTGGTATGAAATGTGCTGTCTTGCTGAGTTTATCCACTACCACCATGATGGAATCATTTTGTTTCTGATTCTTGGGTAGTTCGGTAATAAATCCTATGCTTATGATCTCCCATTTCCAACTAGGTATAGGTAATGGATGTAACAGTCCAGCCGGATGTTGATGTTCAACCTTTACTCTTTGAAATTAAATACATTTAGCTATATATTGTCATGTCCCAAATTTGGCATTGGGTCACAATGGCCTAATCACATTGTCCCTATTCATTAGAGTTTGTCAAATTGATGCTAAAGGTCAAATAATTGCCAAGGAGAAAAATTACTAGTTTCCTAGCTTTAGGGTGGAAGCTTTGGGATTTGGAATAATGGGGATAATAAATGATGTTTGAACATTAGAATGGAATAAATATTTAATAACGGAGCTAAATAAATATACACAAGTGAAAATCAAAGTGGCATTTGATCATGAAGACACATGGAGGAAGTGGGACCCACATATGGCTAGATTTCCCCACTACACTTGGCATCATTCTCTCACCAATTCGAATTCAAGGTGAATGGTAACATACTTGGGGGAGTACAAAAGGTATTATTCATAGCATGACTCATCCAAGGTTGAAATATAGAGGAAGAGTAACTCCCATGGAAGAGGAAGAGGCAATTTGGAGCTAGTGAGACACTTGGGCTAGATTCCCTAGCTCTATGACAACAATGATGAAGATGCTATGACACCTATGACACAAATTGGACCTAAAGGCTGAAATATGACATATATGACATGTCATGGCTAAAAATAGACTCCAAGAGGGCGCTCAAGGGTGTTATGGAAGCTAAGATGCTTCCACATGTGATTTGGTGGAAGTGGGAGACTAGGAATTGTTGTACAAGTGGCATTCTTTGGAATCTCTTCCCAACTTGAGTTGGCATGAGTCTCTTGGAAGGAATTCGACCCATGGAGGACATTATAACTTTATAAATGTCAATAACAAAGAATTAAATCAGCTTTTGATCATTTTTATAATTTGCAATTGCATTTGTGAAGAGGGAGAGCTAGTGGATGACTAGTTTCTTGCCTTAGCCAATTTCGAGGTTGAAAGATTCCCATCCAAGTTGGTAATTGGAAATTCCATTCATAAATTTCATTTGGAAATTTAATGGAGTATTTATTTTCAGGTGTAATCTATATGGTAGCTCATGGTTTCTTCTATTGCAGCTCACTCCTTCAACCATTTCCAGGTTTGATGGCATATTCTTGATCCTCGAGGGAGGGCATTTTTGGTGAGATATTGTACTCTTTGGGGGATATTATAATGCCCCATTTGGTTTTTAATATGAATTAAATAATTTTTTCTTCATCTCCAAAAATTTTCAGGTCGAAATTCCAAGTAGAAATGTATAAATCTCATTTTTAATGAAAGAACAGTGCCATTTCCCCACTACATTGAAGTATAGCATGATAATGCTGATGATTTTGAATGAATGGATGGTTCTATGATAAATTTATGATTAATAGACTGCCATGGATTTATTTTACAAGTTTCATGTACTGTACTTGAGCATTTGAAGTATTTTTACTCAGTTTAATTGCATTGGGAGAAGAAATAGTGCCATTTCCCCAAGGGTCGAATTGGTGATTTTTGAAGCTGAATGGGAGAGGGTTGGAACAGATATAATAATCAATTAATGGTTCAAATGATACCTTAATAACATCATTAATACATTCCCTACCTATTTTCAGAAACTTGAGTGGCTTTGGAGGCATTTGGGAAGCCATTTTCAGTACTTACCTCGGGGGGATTTGAACCCCAAATTACTAGTAAAATTGCATTCTTGGTCTAGAATCTTAAGAGAGTTTGCAGAGGTCTTTTGGTGGCCATATATCATCTCTTAAAATCATATTAAAGTCCTAATATCATTCATACACCTTCCTTGAATATTTGAAGGAATTTGGAGTCAATTTGAGACCTAGAGACCAATACTAGTCAAAGGGAAATTACTAGTAATGTTCCCTACATTGGCCAGAATTGAAAGAAGATTTTCAGAAGTATTTTAAAGGTCCAAAAGCATCCCTAAAACACATATTTATGTTATAACATCATCCATATACCTTCTCAGAATATTTGGGAGCAATTGAAGCAATTTGGGGACCTAGAGCTCAAAACTAGTCAAAGGTCTAACTAGGGAAAAAAGTGAAAAATTGCCATTTTAATAAAATTCCTAGCAAGGGAAATTACAGTGGTATCAGAGCATGGTCCTTGCACATGTGTATTAGATACATAAGTTCAAGAAAAAATGCCATTTTAATAAAATTCCTAACAAGGGACATTACAGTGGTATCAGAGCATGGTCCTTGCAACTGTGGATTAGGTACATACATTCAAGAATAATTGGCAGCCATGTCTTATTATTATGATGAATCCTATGAGTACAATTATTATGAGGAATATGCAGATGTTTATGAGCAATATGAAGAATAATGTGAATGGTACGAGGAAGAGGTGCCATCATGCAACACTTCTTACAATTTCAAGAGAAATGAAGATTATTCTTATGAATTTAAATTTGATGAATATGAGTGTGTCACATCAACCAAGGATAATTCTATGAGTGAGTTCCAAAGATGGAGAGAAAAATATAAAACCTTGCCCCAACAATTTCAAAAATATCAAGAATATCTTGCTTCGAGCAAAAATACATAAAATGCCATGTCTTTTGAGTACTATGCTGAACATATTTTTGAAAATAGGCCCAAAAATGAAGATGTGGAGTTAGTAAAGAAAGGTTTATTCCCATCTTGTAAAGAACCTTGGAGTGAGTATCATACATGTGTGCATGAAATTATGTCCCACTTGAGGAGATCTTTTGGGAATTCTTCAAAAAGAGATTCCAAAGATATTGATCATAAGGAAAACAAGGGGAAAAATGCATCATCTTGCTTGAAGGATAAAAATGGAGAGACATCAAAAGAGCATGAAGAATATTCTATTGAAAATATGGAAGATCATTTTGAGACACCCTCTAGCTTAGACATGAACCAAAGAGCATTTACTGATGGATGCTTAAACTATGAAGGAGTACCTACTGATGGGTGCTCGCACCTCTATGTTGGTGACATAGAGATCAGTTTTGAAAGTGTTGATGCAAGCCCAAGTTCCATTAAGCATGATAATGAAGACCTTGTAGCAGTTGAAGAAGAACCAAGATCAACTTCCCCATCACGACTTGAGCTTCATGAAGTTGGTCCAAGCAAAAATGAAGAAGATGAGGAGGTTCATTTGCAAGAGCCTCATTTTCTTGAAGGGTCCTTAAATATGAATGAAAATAAGATCCAAGAGTCCCTCAGCATTCTCCATGACACTCGAGCATTGGTGTCAAATTCTTGTTGGAGGGCTACTTCATTGGAGGAAACATCCTTCCTTGAAGACATGGAGAAGATTCAAAGAGCAATGTGCCACATCAAAGGTAATTTTATGTCTTTTTTTTGATAGAAACCATTTGTTTGAGCTTAATGAATTGTTACATGATGCATACTTGAATAATAATGAGGATATTCATAATCTCACAATTCAAAACGAGCAACTTCTTGAAAAGTTGCAAGATACTTGTTTTTCCTCCTATGTTTCAGATTGTCAAATGGTAGATTGTTTGGAGGATTATCATGATATGGTGGATCATGAGAAATGTGGAAATTTGAATGTGCTTAATGTGTTTGAAGATGAACTTGAAGAGATACAAACACTTGATGTGGTGGAAGAGGAACTTGAATTGTCTCTTGATGAAGGTTATGCAATTTTTAAAGAAGAGCATGATTCCTCTACATTGGAACTAATCTACAACAAATGTTTGACACTTTTGAAGGAGTTGCATAATAATAACCATATGGATCCTTTCCATGATGAAACTTTTGCACTTTTTGATCATTTGGGTGAGTTAGTTAATTCTCCTACATCCTACAATTCCATGTTTTGCAACATTACTCTCAATGAAGAATGGGTGAAAGGGTTCTTTTTGATGGTGCCACATGAGGAGTGTTGAATATTGTAACTTCTAAGAATATTATATTTGTACATTATTTATTCCGGAGATGTTCCATCCCTCCGAGGTGATTCTATTATGTATCCGGAGATGTTTATTCCTCCGAGGAGTTGTGGCAACTAGGGTTATTAGACCCACCATGTGGGGGTCGGCCCAGTCAGTTATAATAGGGTATTTAACCTAATGGTTAAATACGAGCCTACATGTACTTGTGTAAAATATATGTCAGAGTAGTGTATAAATAGAGGAGGTGTGTTCCTCATTTGACACACTCACACACTTGAAAAGAGGAGCACTTGTCTGGGAGATTTGCTAAGGAGGATTAGAAGGAGGGAGCACATCTTGTATTTTAGTTTATCATCTTATTGAGGAAAGCTTTGCTGGGTTTTCTACCCCATGAGGGTTTCCCAGGATAAATCTGTGTCTCTTGTGTTTATGCTATGCTTGTTGTTTCTTCAGTGATCCTGTATATGCTATTATTGTGAAATGGAATGTAATGTTGCTATTTTCTGTCTTAGCATATTGAATTTTACCAAGGAGTATGGAACTCCTATATTTAATTTTCATGATGATATGGTTGGAGCACGTTATTATTCACATTTGCAGCAAAATCCTTTGTTACTTTATGATTATGCACATCTACATGGATGCACCTATGATATGCATTTGAGTCACTTGCAGACTCATGGTTTTTCTTGCTCAACACTTGATTCATTTGATGTTGGAGGAACTTCGTCCAAAACTTGGGTGAATAGATTTATGATTGGAGAACATTTTTGTTAGCAGCCACATAATTTGTTATATCTTTATGATTCTCACATTCAGGTATGTATGGGTGAGACTTCTTTGAGTCATCTGAAGTCTCCTTGTTTTTTCTGCTCATTATTTGGTTCAGATTTTAGTGGAGATTCTTCATTCACTTCTTGGATGAAAGAATACATAGATGAATATTTTGATGCATATCAAATCCTTTTGGAGCAGCACTATAGGACATGAGATCCTCACTTATGTCATTGGACCATATTTGATTGGTCACTTGAAGCTTGTATGCACTTGGAAAATGGTGGTCTACTTGCTTGGAGGTATAAGCATTTTCATGATTCTTTGATGAAGCACCTCCTTGATGTCCATTTTCATTATGTTGTTATGTACTTTGATAATATATATTTTGTATTCATGATGTTTGGAAGAATGCATACAAAATTGGATCCAGGAATCCTCTTATCTAATGGTGTGGGTTGGAGAGCACTCTTAATTCTTGGGGTGCAATACAAGCAATGGGACCCTGGAATACTTTTTGTCTCATTGGTTTCAATTTTTTGGGGAAACAAGAAGTATGGGAGATGGATTTCCCACCTAATAAAGTGATTTTTATCAAAGTAGTGAAGCAACAAGCATGGTGGATCCTCTCTAAAATCTTCATGGAAACTCAAAGACTCAAGGTTGGGAAACTCAATGGCAACTTCAAAGAATTATACAGAAAGCAAGTTCTTCAACACCCATGTTTAAAATTGCTTGAGGACAAGCAATATTGGGAAGGGAGGATTTGTCATGTCCCAAATTTGGCATTGGGTCACAATGGCCTAATCACATTGGCCCTATGCATTAGAGTTTGTCAAATTGATGCTAAAGGTCAAATAATTTCCAAGGAGGAAAATTACTAGTTTCCTAGGTTTGGGGTGGAAGCTTTGGGCTTTGGAATAATGGGGATAATAAATGATGTTTGAAAATTAGAATGTCATAAATATTTAATAAAGGAGCTAAATAAATATATACAAGTGAAAATAAAAGTGGCATTTGATCATGAAGACACATGGAGGAAGTGGGACCCACATATGGCTAGATTTCTCCATTACAGTTGGCATCATTCTCTCACCAATTCGAATTCAAGGTGAATGGTATCATACTTGGGGGAGTACAAAAGGTATTATTCATAGCATGACTCATACAAGGTCGAAATATAGAGGAAGAGTAACTCCAATGGAAGAGGAAGAGGCAATTTGAAGCTAGTGAGACACTTGGGCTAGATTCCCTAGCTCTATGACAACAATGATGAAGATGCTATGACACCTATGACACAAATTAGACCTGAATGCTGACATATGAAATATATGACATGTCAGGGATAAAAATAGACTCCAAGAGGGCGCTCAAGGGTGTTATGGCAGCTAAGATGCTTCCACATGTGATTTGGTGGAAGTGGGAGACTAGGAATTGTTGTACAAGTGGCTTTCTTTGGAATATCTTCCCAACTTGAGTTGGCATGAGTCTCTTGGAAGGAATTCGACCCATGGAGGAAATTAGAACTTTATAAATGTCAATAAAAAAGAATTAAACCAGCTTTTGATCATTTGTAGAATTTGCAATTGCATTTGTGAAGAGGGAGAGCTAATGGATGACTAATTTCTTGCCTTAGCCAATTTCGAGGGTGAAAGATTCTCATCCAGGTTGGTAATTGGAAAGGCCATTCATAACTTTAATTTGGAGATTTAATGGAGTCTTTATTTGCAGGTTTAATCTATAGGGAAGCTCATGGTTTCTTCTATTGCAGCTCACTCCTTCAACCATTTCCAGTTTTGATGGCATATTCTTGATCCTTGAGGGAGGGCATTTTTGGTGAGCTATTGTACTCTTTAGGGGAGCTTATAATGCACCATTTATTTTTTAATATGAATTAAATACTTTGTTATTCATATCCAAAAATTTTCAGGTCTAAATTCCAAGTAGAAATGTATAAATCACATTTTTAATGAAAGAACAGTGCCATTTCCCCACTACATTGATGTATAGCATGATAATGCTGACGATTTAGAATGAATGGATGGTTCTATGATACATTTATGATTAATAGACTTCCATGTATGTATTTTAAAAGTTTCATGTATTGTACTTGAGAATTTGAAGTATTTTTACTCAGTTTAATTGCATTAGGAGAAGAAATAGTGCCATTTCCCCAAGGGTTGAATTGGTGATTTTTGTAGCTGAATGGGAGAGGGTTGGAACAGATATAATAATCAATTAATGGTTCAAATGAGACATTAATAAAATCATTAATACATTCCCTACCTCTGTTCAGAAATTTGAGTAGCTTTGGAGGCATTTGGGAAGCCATTTTCAGTACTTACCTCGGGGGGATTTGAACCCCAAATTACTAGTAAAATTGCATACTTGGTCTAGAATATTAAGAGAGTTTGAAGAGGTATTTTGGTGGACATATATCATAACTTAACATAATATTCAAGTCCTAATATCATTCATACACCTTCCTTGAATATTTAAAGGCATTTGGAGTCAATTTGAGACCTAGAGACCAATACTAGTCAAAGGGAAATTACTAGTAAAGTTCCCTACATTGGCCAGAATTGAAAGAGGATTTTCAGAAGTATTTTAAAGGTCCAAAAGCATCCTTGAAATACATATTTATGTTATAACATCATACATATACCTTCTCAGAATATTTGGGAGCAATTGGAGCAATTTGGGGACCTAGAGCTCAAAACTAGTCAAAGGTCTAACTAGGGAAAAAAGTGAAAAATTGCCATTTTAATAAAATTCCTAAAAAGGGACATTACATATATTCTGCTACTTCATCCTTCATCCTGGGCCAATAATAATATTTTCGTAACATAGTTATGGTTTTCTGATAACCTGGATGACCAGCATAATGACTTTTGTGCATCTCATCTAAAATCAAAATTTTTATCTTTGGTACATTGGGCACATATAATTTGTTCTGGTATGTAAAGTTAGTCACAGCAGATCTAATGAACAAATAAATCAGTCACAACAGATGAACATAGAAGATATGGTGCAAAACTGTGCAAAACATGCAGCAGTGCTCTCTATCCCAGAAAGGGTGAATGAATTACAATACAAACTGTTACAATGAACAGAGCAATTCGAATTGCCTAAGGAGGTCATTCGAATCACTGAATGGAGTAGCTTGACTCAATCTAGGAGTCCTCATCAATCATCGGTGTTGCTCATCAATCACAACAACCAGTCATCCAGGTGTCAAGCTGAGTCTAACTGATCATAATAAATGTAACTGAAGTGTGTAGCACTGATATAGGATCTGGAGGCTCAGTGGGGGCGCATGGGAGGCTAACTGGAGTCAGAGCAAGTCACCTAATCGAACTGGAGGTCAATCGGAGGTGAAACAGTCAGTCAGGAGTGAAATCGGAGTGAAATCAATCAGAATCGGAGCTAACTGAATGTAACTGGAGTGAATCTGCAGTGGTAGGTGAACAAGTGCGCCCTTCTCTGTCAGTAGGTGAGAAGAGGGCGCCTTTCAGCTTAGGAGGGCTAAAACTCTGTGGAAAGTGGCTCCCGGGTGCTAGAAGAAGGTGGATAAGGTGCTGGAGGCATCAAACTGGTGACTGGACTGCATATCCTGAAATAGATCATGCAAGATCCTGAAGTAGATATGTATCCCGAAATAGATGATCCTGAAATAGATATGTATCCCGAAATAGATGATGGATATCCGAACACCCCCCCTCAAGCTAGACTATGATGTGCCAACTAAAATAATGTGGGGCCCTGGTAACTAAGACCAAAGGTCACCCCAATACAATAATCCAAAAAATGCTGAAAAATAAACTAAGTGAGGAAAGAGGGAAAACCCAGTGGGAAGAAAGCCCCCCCTCAAGTCTAAAGCATAATAATGAATCAATCTGTCTCCACCATGATGGAACTCACCCCCAACAGTGAACGGAGGTAAGAGAACTTCTTCTCAGTGAAGCTCTTGGTGAAGATGTCTGCAATTTGCTCATCGGTAGGGCAATATTGCAGAATGATGGTGCGATCATGCACCAACTGTCGAATGTAATGCATATGAATCTCAATGTGCTTGGTCCTCTGCCGCTGAACTGGATCTGTGGAGATCTTGATAGCACTTTGATTGTCACAAAATAGGACAGTCGAAGTAGTGCCACCAAAACCAAACTCGGAAAGAATACCCTGCAACCAAACTGCCTGAATGCAGGCATTGACTGCCCCTCGATACTCTGCCTCTGCTGAAGAAAGTGCAATGGCTGCTTGCTTTTTGCTGGACCAGCAAATAGCACCATGACCAATCATGAAAACATAACCGGAAGTGGACTTCCGATCAATGCTATCACCTGCCCAATCTGAATCAGTAAAACCAATGAAATCTAGCTCAGAATCTGCAGCATAATGTATGCCAAACTGTCTCGTACCTTGCACATACTGCAAGATCCGCTTGGCTGCTCGCCAATGAAGCTCATGTGGCTGCTGCATATATCTTGACACGGCACTCACGGCATATGAGATATCAGGCCGTGAATGTGTCAAATAAAGTAGTGAACCAATCAACTGTCGATACATACTGCAATCTGCAAGCGGTGTGGAATCTCCCTCCTCAAGACTGATTCCTGAGAGGAATGGGAACGGGGCTGCCTTACATTCAGCCATATTAAACTTCAATAACAGGTCGGAAGCATATTTTTGCTGAGATATAGTGATCCCATCGAAATTTTGAGCTATCTCCAAGCCCAAAAAGTGACTCAGCAAGCCCAAATCGCTCATGTCAAAAGCTAGATTTAAGGCAGTTTTTAGCTTGTTTATTGAAGTAAGTGTGCTACCAGTAATAAGCAGATCATCAACATAAAGTACAATAACCAACAAATTACCTTTAACTCGCTGAAGATAGACATTCGGATCAGATTTGCATCTTTGGAAATTCTGAGAAAGAAGGAAGGAGTCCATCTTTGCGTACCAAGCTCTTGGGGCCTGTTTTAACCCGTACAAAGACTTCTTCAATCTACAAACCAATGATGGATCTGATGTATAACCCTCTGGCTGCTGCATATATACCTCTTCAGCAAGGTCTCCATGTAAAAATGCACTCTTCACATCCATGTGATGCACCTCCCAGTGCTTGGATGCGGCAATAGCTAAAACAAGGCGGATGGAATCCATGTTTGCAACCGGTGCAAAGGTCTCTGTGAAGTCCACTCCTTGGACTTGGGAAAAACCTTTTGCCACCAACCTTGCTTTATATTTGCTGATAGTGCCATCAGCAGCAACTTTAGTACGGTAGACCCATTTACACTTCACTAATTTTCTTCCAGGTGGAAGAGAAACTAGCTCCCATGTATTGTTCTTTTGAAGAGAACTGTACTCTTCATCCATGGCTTCTTTCCATCTCGGATCTCGATGGGCTGAATAATATGATTGGGGATCTGAACCAGCCATCAAATAACAAATCTCAGGAAGAAATGGATCAGCAATAGAAAGAGCCATACCTGCCCTTTGAAAGTCTCCTCTTGTTCGTCTCGGATCAGCAGGATTTCCAAGACTAGAACCAGCAGATTGTAGAGTATTTTGGGCCCACTTTGGTAACTGAGGGAGATCTGAATGGTCGGATTCCGAACCTGATATGTCATTATCATCATATGCTGCTACAATATCAGAAATATCAGAACTCATACCTTCATTATCGCTGCTCGAATCTTCTTCTGGTGAAGGCGGTGAATCGGCAGTTTTCTCCTCAACTAGTTGCAATTCTTGAAGCGGTTCTTCAAACTGCACACTGCGCTCTATGAATATCTTTTTAGATCTGATATCCATGAGTTTATATGCTTTTGATTCTTCCCCATATCCTATCAATATGCACTCGATACTTTGTGGATCCAAAGCTCGTCTCTTCTCAGAAGGAATTCTAGCCCATGCAGTAGAGCCAAAAACTCTCAAATTTGACACATCCGGTTTGTGACCAAAGAATGCTTCGAAAGGAGTCATACCTTTCACGGATGAATGTGGAACTCGGTTCTGTATATATGCAGCAACATTGATTGCTTCAGCCCAAAGATTTGCAGCCAAACCTTTTGATTCAATCATGCATGTAGCCATCTCTTTCAGTGACCGGTTTTTCCTTTCCGCTACACCGTTCTGCTGGGGTGTGTAGGGAACTGTATGTTGGATCTTGATTCCGCTTTGGGCACAAAGTTGCAGCAACTCGGACTTGATATATTCCCCACCATTATCAGATCTAAGAGCTTTGATCTTGCTCTCAGTGGTGGTCTCAACAGAAGCCTTAAAATCCTTGAATTTTCCAAGCACTTCTGACTTGTTTTTGAGAAAGAATACCCATGTAAAGCGAGAATAATCATCAATAAATGTCAAAACATACCTTGAACCATTTAATGACATATGGGGCAGCGGACCGCTGATATCAGAATGGATCAATCCCAAAATAGTAGAGGCTCTGCTAGCCTTGCCGCGGTCGAATCTGTGCTCGGGGTGCTTCCCAATAATGCAACCGGTGCATATTCCCTTCGAGGAACGGAGTTGTGGCAGCCCATCAACCATGGATTTATTTGATAGCAGCAGCAAATACTTATAATTTAGATGTCCAAATCTTTCATGCCAAAGCCTACTAACCTCATTACCATGTGTGCGAAGAGCAGTGGGCTTTGCAAGCGGAATAAAGTGTGAAAACTCATAACATTTTGCAGTGTGGTTTGCCTTTCCAACCGCAACTAGTCTTCCACTTTTGATATCAGAAATTTCAACTGTATTAGGGCTGAATGTGACTTTCTTTGGATCACCAGTATGTGTCATTTGATAAACAGAAAGGAGATTCGAAGCTAAGGAAGGCACATAGAGAACATTCTGAAAGCATCCATGATCTACATGAATTGTACCTTTGCCCTTTGAAGAAATTTTTGAGTCATCTCCCAAATGGATGGGGATGGAGCTGTTTGAATCGAATGAGGAAAAAGAATCAATATTTGCAACCATATGATTTGATGCACCCGAATCTATCAAGAGAGTGGGCTTCGAAACCGTTGCCATGAGTGCTTGTCCTCTTTCATGATCGTCATTCCGATCCTTCTTCCTTGCACCGTCAGGAAGGGTTATGTTGTTCTTTTCCAAAAGGAGGGCCATTTGATCTATAGTCTTCTTCATACATGAACTTTCGGGATGAAAGCCACGGTTACAATAAGTACATTTAGATTTTTGGTTACCTTCTTTGCCCTTTTGCTTGGATTTCGAACTGGATGGTGCATCCGTTTGCTTGCCTTTGTCTTTTTGCTTGTGAGGCTCGAATTTGGGCTTCTCCTTCTTTAGCTTTCCTTTACCATTCGAGATCTTGGGTCCTTGAACAAATAGGGCTGAATCTTTGGAGCTTATGGACCCCATTTGAATCAACTTGTCATGCTCTTTCGTAACGGACTCAATGAAGGCATTCAAGGTAGGCATCTTCCAATTCGGGGTAGTTAGCCGACCGGAATTGAAAGTGGAGACAAATACCGAATAATCTTTCCCAAGCTTGCTTAGAATGGAGAGGATCAACTGTTTATCCTCTTTGATAACACCACTGTTCTTCAATTGCAAGTTCAAGTTCTTGAATTTAGTGAAGAATTCATTGATGCTCTCGAAATTCTCAGGATTAAGGCCAATCAATTCATTCTCTAATTGAAAAGCCCTAAGCTCATCCTGCTTGCCGAATAGTGTCTCAAGTTGCTCCCATATGGCCTTTGGAGTCTTCAATCCGCTGAGATGGAAGTGAAGATCTTTGGAGATGGAGAGACAAAGAAGACCGTAAGCTTCATCAAGCTTATTGTAGTGTTTGGTTCTTTCTGCCACATTGTTTGGCTCCAATTCAAGACCAAGAGTGACTCGGTAGTATCCTTTCGAACGTAATATGATCTCCATATCATCTTTCCAATCAAAATAATTGAATGGGGTGAGGATAGGCTTTGAAGAAGAGTATTCCATTGCTAGGAGCGAGTCAAATGATGAAGAAGAAGCTTGCATGCAGACTATAGCGAATGGAGATGCTGTAGGGAAGCTTGCATGCAGAATGTAGCGAGTGCACTTGGAGGAGATAATTAACCTGCAAATCACATAAGAACAATCACAATAAGGTCGAACAATCCACCCTTTGAGAGTTGCATCACACCTGGGATTGGATTTCAAGCAATGTTGAATAGGTCCAATGTATCAGATCCAGGAATTATGTGGTAACTCAAGCTTCTGGAGTGGTATTGGAGTATTTTTCAAGCTTTGCATGCACAGGAGCGAATGCCCTTGAGATATTTCATGCCAAACTTTTTGCAATTTTTAGCAATTCAGTCAAATCTTCTTGTATAAACACCTGTAGAAAAGAGATCTTGTTCCTGCAATGGCTCTGATACCATGTAAAGTTAGTCACAGCAGATCTAATGAACAAATAAATCAGTCACAACAGATGAACATAGAAGATATGGTGCAAAACTGTGCAAAACATGCAGCAGTGCTCTCTATCCCAGAAAGGGTGAATGAATTACAATACAAACTGTTACAATGAACAGAGCAATTCGAATTGCCTAAGGAGGTCATTCGAATCACTGAATGGAGTAGCTTGACTCAATCTAGGAGTCCTCATCAATCATCGGTGTTGCTCATCAATCACAACAACCAGTCATCCAGGTGTCAAGCTGAGTCTAACTGATCATAATAAATGTAACTGAAGTGTGTAGCACTGATATAGGATCTGGAGGCTCAGTGGGGGCGCATGGGAGGCTAACTGGAGTCAGAGCAAGTCACCTAATCGAACTGGAGGTCAATCGGAGGTGAAACAGTCAGTCAGGAGTGAAATCGGAGTGAAATCAATCAGAATCGGAGCTAACTGAATGTAACTGGAGTGAATCTGCAGTGGTAGGTGAACAAGTGCGCCCTTCTCTGTCAGTAGGTGAGAAGAGGGCGCCTTTCAGCTTAGGAGGGCTAAAACTCTGTGGAAAGTGGCTCCCGGGTGCTAGAAGAAGGTGGATAAGGTGCTGGAGGCATCAAACTGGTGACTGGACTGCATATCCTGAAATAGATCATGCAAGATCCTGAAGTAGATATGTATCCCGAAATAGATGATCCTGAAATAGATATGTATCCCGAAATAGATGATGGATATCCGAACATGGTATAGTAGCAATCCATTTTATTTTAATTTGAAATCTGCCACAGAATTTTCAGAATTACTTTCTGTTGTCCTTTCATGTAAATTTCTATACTCTTCATCAGTTTTAATCCCTTTGAAAATATGATTTTCTAAATATATTTTGTATGTACTGATGGCTGAAATAAAATTTAACTTTGCATTACGACTTAAAGCATCAACAACCTTGTTCTCTTTATCCTTTATATGCTGAATTTCAAAATCATATTCATTTAGAAAGGTTAGCCATCTAGCTTGTCTAGCATTCAAGTTCGTTTGATCTAGTAAATACTTCAGCCCCATGTTATCTGTCATCAAAGTAAATTTTCTGTCAATAAGATGGTGATGCCACATTTTTAAGGCGTGTATTACTGCTAGTAATTCCAAATCATATGTAGAGTAATTTTTCTCATGTATTTTCAGCTTTCAAGACTCATATGCAACAACATGTCCCGCTTATGTTAGGACTCCACTGAGTCCGTCATTACATGCGTCAGTGCATACTATAGAATCTTTATTAGGATCTGCAATTCTTAGAATAGGTGCTGTAGTTAGTAATTCCTTCAACTTCTTAAAACTGTATGCACACTTTTGATCCCATACAAACTTCTTCCCCTTCTTCTGTAAGGAGGTTATGGGGTTTGCAATCTTCGAAAAACCTTCTATGAATTTTCTATAATATCTTGTAATCCCCATAAATGATCGTACGCCCGACACATCCTTAGGAATTGACCATTCATTAATGGCTTTTATCTTATCGGGATCAACCGAAATTCCTTCCTTAGAGATTATGTGACCTAAATACTGAATCTTATCCTTGTGAAAGTCACACTTACTAAACTTAGCATATAATTGATGATCTCTCAAAACTTGTAAAATAATACGTAGATGTTCGTCATGTTCTTCCTTACTTTTAGAATATACTAGAATGCCATCTATGAACACAATGACGAACTTATCCAAATACTTGTGCATAATATTATTCATTAAGCACATAAATACTGCCAGGGAATAAGTCAACCCAAATGGCATGACTACAAACTCATAATGTCCATATCGAGTTCTAAAGGTTGTTTTAAAAATATCCTCATCCTTCACACGAACTTGATGATATCCTGACCTTAAATCAATCTTTGAAAATATCGTTGCTCCACGCAGCTGATCAAATAGATCGTCGATGCGGGGAAATGGATATCGATTCTTGATTGTCATATTGTTCAGTTGGTGATAACCTATACAAAACCTTAAAGTGCCATCCTTCTTCTTAAAAAATTTAACAGGTGCTCCCCAAGGAGACACGCTAGGTCTTATATAGTTTTTATCAATCAGTTCCTTCAACTGTGATTTTAACTCACTTAATTCCAATATATTCATCCTATATGGAGCTTTGGAGTTTAGTACCGCACCCGGTATCAGCTCAATTGTAAAATCTAGATCCCTCTTCGGGGGTAATCCTGGAATCTCTTTTGAAAAAACATCCAGAAATTCTTTTAAGATAGGTATATCTTCTAGTTTCAGTTTGTCTTCTTTTGTAACTGACTCCTCATGTACTACATTCATTGCGAACATCTTACATCCTTTTCTAACTGCTCTTTTTACTTGCATAGCTGAAATCTGTCTAAGTGATGTCTTTCTAGGAATACCCTTCACTTCTACTGTTTCTCCTTCATCATTTAGACAGGTAAAACATTTAGCTTGGTTTGTGTCTTTAACTGATTCATAGATAAAACACAACTTTCAACAAAATTAGACACTTTTCTTTTTGTTCCTATTGCTAGTCTAACTAACCAGGATTTATTAAATTTTTTTGTTTTTAGATTAAAATTTTCTACAATATCTGGAGATATATAACTCAGGCTAGCGCTTGGATCAATCAAAATAGAAACATGGTGGTTTTGTGGCATACCTTCAATTTCTACCATAGAGACTTGATGCTTCGCTTGCCTGTTCTCTAGAGCTGCATTAATTCTGAGCATCTCTCTTGCCAAGTCTCCCACAATAGGTTCAATTTGTATGGAGTGAATATTATTGACTGCTCGCTTCTTATTGGGATAGTTTGAAGCATAATGAGGACCTTGACATTCAAAACATTTTATAGGTGTCCTATGGTCATTAGTTTTGGTAACATTGGGTGTATTTCTAGGAGCTATAAAATTCTGCTGTTGATTATTTCTGGGTCTGTTTCCTTGGAAATTTCGATTTGGAAAGTTTTTCTTTTGAAAACCATAATTTCCATTGAACCTGAAATTCTTCTTCTCCAGCTCAAAGTTGCTGGGTTTATGATTTTTCCAGTTAGATATCCCTTCTCTTTTCTGGTTCGTATCATAGTAGAAAGTTGCTTTCCTCATGGCTTCTTCCAAGGTCTTTGGATTATCATACTCTATTTTGTCCTTGATGTTGAAAGGTAGACAAATCATATACCTCTGAATCTTTGGTTTCTCCTCCACAAGGTATGGCACATACCTTAGCAAAATCAGAAATTTGTTGTTCAGCTCTTTCATGTTCATGGCTCCCAGTCTTAAATCATAAAATTCCTTGGACTTTTCTTCGTAATATTGTTCAGATAGGAACTTCTTCTTGAAGTAACTTTTAAAAGTACTCCAATTCACATCCTTGTCCTTGATGCCATTTGCTCTTTTGATGTCCTGCCACCAAATGTCTACCTTTCCGATCAGGTTGTATATGGCCATCTTTGCTTTAAATGATTCTGAATAATCATAAATTTGGAAGTATTTCTTCACGCCGGACAGCCACGCTTCAACTGTCTCTCCTTTCTCAGTTTTACCATTGAAGGTTGGGAGTTTGATCTTCTTGAACTCCCCAGAAATCTACTCATACTGTTTATGGATTTTTCTTTTTGGTTTGTAATCCCCTTCATTGCTATCACTTGAATAATTACGTTTCTTTTTACGTGTCTCAATGGCAGCTCCTGATGATGTTGAACTGTTATTCTCATCATCAATTTTCATTTTCTTATCCTTGTTTCCATGAGGTAAGTCTTCAATCTTGGAGGTATTTTCAACCCTTCTATCCTGTTCATCAGTTGGACACTGATCGAACAGTACTTGGTTCAATTCTTCTTATGCCTTCAGAATTCTCTCATTATCCTGTTTAACAGATTTTATTTCTGCTTTCAACTCCTGAAAGGCATGTAACAGTTCTGATGAATTGTAATTCAATTTTGATGTATTGTCATTCAATTCACCATGGAATTCTTCTTCATAATGCTGTCCAGTACTATTGTTGGTATGACTGTTTTGTTGGTATGACTGTTTGGTCAAAATCTGTCCTCCATGTGTTCAACTGATCCTTCCATACCTGTAATTTAGAAAACAATTTTCTGTATCAAAATAATTTAATTAGTAAAGATTTTTGCTGTCATAAAATTTTTCTGTTGCGTGTTCTTTGGACCTTTTCAAGCCGAGAGTTCAAACATGAGCTCTGATACCACATGTAACATCCCGAAAATTCACAATTTTTATTTTATTTTTAAAGTAGCGTTAAAAGCTGTATTTACTAATGTGGAAATAAAATAAATACTAATCCTTTTAACTAATAACAAATTATGATGACGACACTTCATACTTCTTAACACAAAATATGACATTAGTTTTACTTGTGTTACTTATAAATCTAAATGTTGTATTAAAAGTTTGTGACTATTATACGGTGTATTGATTATTGTCTTATTATGAAATGAAATCGAAATCTACATTAAGATGCTATGGATGTTCAGTTATATTCTAATAATACTTATGTGAATGTTCTGTCAATTATAAATGTTTACAAGTGCTAACTGCTGTTCTTCTTTTGATGATGAAAGGGGTCCTAAGAGTACCCTGAGGCTCTCTTAGAATTTATGCTAAAGCATTTGGACTTTCCCTTCTGTAGATACAGGTAAGGTGGCACGCCAGTTCAAGTAATACAAACATAATTTAAAGAGTACTTTCAGATAGCTTTCAAGGGTTCTGCATATAAATTTCTAAGGTACTAATACAACGATCCATCTATAGTTTGTTTTCGATAACTAAACAACTTAGATGTATTCTTTGTTTAACATTTAAATGGTGAAAATAGAGTGTCAAAGCTTTGATGCAGGATATCATGCGTTGCTAATGTCTGGCACAAGAGTATTGTGTATTACAAAACATACGCTAAAAGCACGATATTTGTGTATTACTATAATGTGCGCACTATATGTATATTACATGGTTATTCAAGTAGTATGGGCCATATAATGTAAACTATATGCAATTCTCATAGCATAAGAATTATATGCAAATCCTATAGTATTTAACTATATGCAATCTATGTAATATATTTCCCAATATGAAAACTATGTGTTATTTCCATGCTTAACTATATGCCAAGTGTTTATGCATGGTTCCTATGTACCAACAATAGGAATCTATAACTATTAACATGAGCTTTTAAACACACACTTGGTACCTAAATGGTTCATACTAAGGTATTACTTATATTAACATATACATATAATGTGACAGGGTTACGTTCGATCTTCGTGTAAGATTAGGACATGGTTATTAATGTTGAAGTGGATATGTGCTGGCAGGCGATAGTGAACCAATCTTGGCATTTATTATTCTTATCTACCAGCTCGGTGGAAATCCTCAGTGGCTGCCATCATGGTACTTAGATCATGAAGGCATCGTGGTGAATTAGCCATCTTGATCGAGCTGTATGTGTTTTAGTTTGAACATGATGTGAGCTGGTATCCACGGTGGTTGTGGTTATCAATGGAGTCATAAATAAGGTGGTTGCTTGGAAATACGTGGTGTTGTGATACGAAATCTCCACCGTTGATCTTACATTTCTTCTCGGGCTTTGGGACTTAACCCTAAGCTTCCACCGAAACCTCATAGTTATTGTTTTTCCTTTGGCATTCATTGTGTCGAGAGTGGTTTTGGGAGAGGCCGACCGACCTGCGAATACTTAGGGTTTGATAGCAGGGTTTTGAGGGTTTCTCCAGTGATTTGAACCCATGACCTGAGAAATATTACTGTCACAAGATGAGAATGTAAGAGCTGAGCTCAGGCGTGGAAATTTCCTGTTTGTTTTTGATATTCGGAAAGCTCAGGAATTATCATGCTGTTTGTTGAAGGTTTTGGCTTTTGAAAAGAGTTATTGGAATGCTCCTTCTCTAGTTTCAATATCACGATCAATGTTTTTAACAAAGTCGAACCAGTTACTGAGGGTATGATATCTGCACTCAGAAAGTTGTATGTGACTCTGGGTTTTCAAGCCTATTACAGATGCTGTTGGATTCAACCTTTGTTTTCTTTTTAATGTGAAGGTAATGTCTCTTCTGTAATTTTCTTTTCGTTTATAAACAATCGTCTGCAATGTTTGCAAGATGTACTTAAGTTTAACCACGTTTGTAATATTTGCAGGTGCTATCACTCACATGGATTTACGCTCTAGTTTAGGTGGGAACTACTGCATGTAGTGGTAAGTATCGGTGGTTTCCCTTATGGATTCTCTTGGAAACCTATTGGTTGTGTTTGAAATGGTTGGATTTTTCAGCCTTCCGAGGAAGTCGTTGTTGTTGCAATGCTTTTATTTTGTAAGCAATGTAGGGAGGATGAAATCCTCGACCTACCTTCAAAATGTATTCTACAATTTTTACTGTATAAAGAAATGTATTTCATGTTTAATAGGGTGTTAACCCTTGACTTGTGAATAAAGATGAAGGGTTCAACTTGTAGTTTTGATACTGTATTTGAAACAATACTTTGTGTAAAAAGGTGTTAATGTTCATCAGTTTTGATATTGGCCGAGAGCCAATTCTAAATATTTTTGCGACTGTAATTTTGGATAATGAACATATATCTATAATATATTTGGAAACTGATAATATCTGAGTTGTTTATTTCAAGTATAAGGGTTTGGCCAAAGATTTGTTAAGAATGCTAAAATACGTTTTCTTGTTTGGTTAAAATAAATCGTAACTAAAAAGTATTTACTTCTGAAGAAAGAGGTTTTTAACTTGTGTTTATAACTCGAAAGGTTGATGTAAGCTATTTAAATATGTGACTGTCGAACCAGTTATGAACCTGTCACGATATTTTAAATGATTTGCTTGCTTATTAAGGGTTTCGATCCCGTGTCTATCGTAATGCATTGGAATGCTAAATAATAAATGATAGAGTGTTGGGGTTCTGCCTATGATGGAAGTGTTTGAATTTAATAGTTGTAGTTGATAATTAAATCGAAATATGAGATATGGATACTGAAATGAAATAGTGATATTCAGTGATGCGAATGATAAGTATCTTTTTATCGCTTATATGTAACAACTTTGTATAAAAGAATATTTAAATTTGCAGCTGTAAAATTTCTAGAAATAATAATGCCTGAAATAAGTGGAATTATAACACCTTATTGTTGGAAAGAATAATAATAGAATGCATAGTATTAGCTTTCAAAAATAGATAGTGATAATTTGAAAACCTAGTTTTGTGCAGAGATGAAATATTTTTCTTTTGTTACTAAGTAAAGAAAATGCTACAATATTTGTTTTATGATGTGCTAATCTATATTCTGAGTTTAAACATATATAATTGATATTGCAGAATTAAAAGAAATACCACAGTGTTAGTGTAATCATTCACTTGGAATTCTTCCCATCATTCATATAACTTAATTATACTTCTCGGTACTAGAGTACTATACAGAAAATTGTATGGTAAAAATGTAGAGAAGATATTTAATCAATCATCTCATTTATTTAACCATCATTATACAAAATTAGACCTAGGTCATAAATTGAAACTGTTACTTCTGTATGCCATTAACTGTAAATACTAAATCTATCAATGCAAAAAATCATTTAACTGAAAGTAAACAAGACAAAACAGTAGAACGTGATTGAATGTAGGAGAAACAAACAACCCAAGGAGCCTGTTCCACCCAACCTACTCCTAAAGACAACTGAATTACTTGCCTTAGGACCCCCGAGCCTATTCACTGAACCACTAGGAAGAAGAATCTGTAGAAGCTTTAGGTCATCAACTTGCAGCAACAATGTAG
This sequence comes from Larix kaempferi, assembly GCA_027924585.1. NCBI lineage: Eukaryota > Viridiplantae > Streptophyta > Pinopsida > Pinales > Pinaceae > Larix > Larix kaempferi. The sequence continues at coordinate 2,092,001 of BSBM01000341.1, read as the reverse complement.
ATCATTCAGTCATATAGATTTAGCAGTCAAAGAGACCTGCACCAGCACCTCTGGTTTCCTTCTCAGAATAATTTCAGCAGACTCATAATGCACATCCACTTGTTGATGTATTTGTAACTTCAGAATGTATTTCACATATGTATATTGTATTCCTATAGAGATGTTATTATTCCTCTATACGAAAGTGTCGTCATTTATATTGTAAATGTCGTAACTTATACTTGATGGGTTATTAGACCACCTTGATGGGGTCGGTCCTATATAAGTCATGTGGGTTAAAGGGTTATTAGACCACCCTATTTGGGGTCGGCCATGTCAGCATTATGTTACGTGGTTAAGTTAAGGCCGACCTAGTAAAGGTTATTAGGCAAGTCAAGTCAAGTATAAATAGAGTGCGGGAGGCACTCTATTTGATCATTCGCTTTCTCACTCATACTCTCATTGGCGAGTGGAGCACTTGTGGAGGAGGAGAAGCTGCTAATAGGAGGACTATCTCTTGTACTTGGGTTGTATCATTGCTCTATCTATCTCTGAGGAAGTTGTGGGGTTTTTCACCTTTATGGTTTTCCCTAGTGAAATTCTGTGTGTCTATTGTCTCTTGTGTGCTTGCATTATTATGTACATGTTTGATATGCTGTAGATATGCTGTACATGTTGTTCTATTAGTTAAGATCCTAGATCAGATTGAAGTAAATTCTGAAAAAACTAACATGGTATCAGAGCTAGCCTGAAAGAAGGCATGGTATGGCATTTATGACACTTGTTGCACTTGCGAAGCTAGGGCTTGATATAGAAAAAACAGTCATCGTAGAACTTTCGCTATAAATCCATTTTGGCGAGGTTTCAGGATCTGAAAATCTTACAAGTAGAAGACAAGATCCCCATGTACCTTGTGTCCAAAGGATAGCCTCTAATTATTTGTACTTTGTGATTTATGATTAGTACAAGTTAGGGTTTCTGCCTCTTACAGATCTCAGTCATAAACAGGTGACCTAGGATAAAAGGTCACAACTTGGGCTAGGAAGCTCCAAATGAAATTTCATAAAAAGTGGCAGGTAGAGCACGGACTGTAATTTCATAGGTACATTTTTCAGAGGCTGAAATTGAACCAGTGACATGTGGCACTCTATACACATTCGCTCTCCTGTTTTATGCCATAAACAGGTCACGTTGCGACACTTGGAATAACTCTCTCTTCGAGAATCCATTTGAGGTCAGACCTATGGGGTTGGAAAGATAATAGGTTCGTCTACCGCAAGAAGAATTTTTAGACCTTGTAGATCTGAAATTTTGGAGTTACACCAGAAACAATCAGGTGCATATTTCTGTCAAAACATAATTGGATTTTGAGCACCTTCATTCATGGCTCCGGGAATTTAGGGTTTCGAAGAATGTTGGAATTTTTGTATCAGAGATGATGGCTGAATGATCCTCATCAAAATAGAAATTTAGAGATGAAGATCGAATTTTTTGGTTGGACAGAAGGCCGGGCTTGATCAAACCCTAGTTCGGGACTTTGATCGGAGAAGTGGAAAATTAGGGCTTCTGCAAAAATGGGAATTTTTGAAATCTGTGACCATAGCTGGAAACTCCTTGGAAAAATCAAATTTTAGAGCTTTGGATCAAACTATTTGATCGAGTGAAGCTCCGGGAAACTCAAACCCTAATTTAGGGTCCTCCCTAGTGAATCCAGAAGATTGAAAAGCAAATTTGAGGGGTAAAACTTTGCGATTTTCAAATTTTGAGTATACCAGGTTGATAAACTCATCAAGGCGCATATTTCTATCCTTTTAGAAGTTTGAAATTCAAAGTTTGAATTTTTAGGGTTTCCCTAACAAACCCTAATCCAACTCCAGATCCAGTTTCTTCAAATCAAGTGGATTGGGTTAATCCTAGAAGAGAATGGATTGATCACCTGCATAAGTGAAGAAGTTCTTGTTTCAGAGGGAGATGAGGCCAAGAAGATTACAAGCAATCTCGACAGGTATGACTTATCCAGGTATGTTTCAAGATATGCTCATGATTAAGTTCATGGTATGTTTGTCTTCATTAAGGTTAGTACAATCTTGATTAACTTTAGACTTGTTGTATCACCTTAATAAAATTATGAATGAATATATTCATTGATTAGGGTTTTGACACTTATGATTGTACTAATGCATTGTGGTGTTGTATGAGGTTGATGTTGTCCGCTAACATGAAAGGTACATTAAGAAAGACAATTCATGTTCTAGTTCAAGAACATATGACCATGGTGACATGAAGACAAAGATTCATACATTGTCATGGATCACATAGAATCTCTACTTACGAGGTATGTATAATTTGGTTCTACAATGCTTAACCTATGATATATGTAGGTTACTAGCACAAGTCATTGAAGAGAACAAGAAGACATTGGTAGACATAACTAGCAAATATGATAACCAGGTATGTTTTTCCTATATCAAGTTAGAATCCTATCTTGTGTTAGGATCTTATATTGTTGTATGGTTGATAATGATTATTCATGAAGTTAGAAATGTATGTAATCAAGGGTTTATGCATATTATGTCTCTTACATTGATTGATGATATGACTAACCAGAAAAGTCTTTTGGTCAAATAAAGAATATGCATGAGTAAAAGAAGTATTCCCTGAAACCTTGAATACTAATGTTTATTAAATGATCTTGACCATACATGTTTAAGATTATTGTGTTTTGAAGAAATATTATTATCCTCCCTAGTGAATCCGTTGATCATGAAGAAAGATGTTTGGGATGTGGTCCCAAGACCAGATGGGAAGTCTGTTGTGACTGTTGAAAGTATCAATTAACTGAGAGGGGGGGGGTGAATCAGTTAATTACAAAGCTTAAACAATTTTAAAAATCTTTTCCTTGATATCTTATAGCAGTCAGGGTGTTATCATAACCTTTACATTCATTCTTTTAACAACAGAAAGTTCATTGCAGTAGATTTAATATATAGGCACAGCATAATCACTCAATCACACAAATATACATATAGACACAGATTTTTCATGAAGAAACCCATAAAGGGAAAAACCTCTTCTTCTTAGGATGTCAGGAAAGCTTCAACTTCTGTATATCATTTTTATCTTTGAGCTTCTACTCAAATGAGGCTACAACCTTAGAATTACAAGCACCCACTTGTAAAAGAGCACCAACTCTTCTTCTTCAGCACCCATTGAAATATGAGGAGAACAATCCTCCCTAGCACCTCCCTTCCACCCTAGAAAGAATTTTTCAATCAATTATATCACACTAATTCAGATATATCAGTACATACCCTTTTCATTTTTGTTCTGTGCTGCTATAGCTTGAGTTTCTGGGCATTTTGTTCTTCATTAAATCGAGCCATACATTTCTGTTCTGAATTGTTTTCTTCGAATCACAGCTTCATCAGCAACCACTCCTCTTCATCCTCTCAATTCTCACCCTAATTTTTTTCTCATCAATTGTTTTTTATAGATGCTGAAGTTATATGCCTTGGTCTCTTTAACTTCCAGATATACCAATTCTAAAACTGAAACTGTATCTTTAACTCCCAATTCGAAAATTGAACTGTCTCTTTGTCTTCCAGAATTTACATGATGTAATTGACTAATAAATAAATAAATAAATGTTTGTGAGTCACAGCTTGTCTAAGTCACGGCTGTTTGAGTCACGGCCACTGAGTCTCAGCCGTCTGAGTCACGATTGTCTGAGTCACGGTCGTCTGAGTCTCAGCCGTCTGAGTCATGGCCGTTTGAGTCGCAGCCGTCTGAGTCTCAGCTGTCTGAGTCACAGTCGTCTGAGTCACAGCCGTTTGAGTCTCAACCGTCTGAGTCACAGCCATCTGAGTCGTAGCTGTCTGAGTTGCAACCGTCTGAGTCACAGCTTGTATGAGTCACAGCTATCTGAGTCACAACCGTTTGAGTCGCATCCATCTGAGTTGCAGCCGTCTGAGTCATAGCTTTTCTGAGTCACATCTATCTGAGTCACAGTCATCTTGTCTGCTTTCCAACCATCAATGACAACTGAATCAAAGTGACAACAATCTCCCCCTTTGGCATTGATGGAAACCTACAGTTTATGATGTTGCAAGTGTAATCACTGACTGCTTGTTATTTGCAACTACCTTAACTTCTCCCCCTTTGACACCAATGTCAAAGAAAAACATGACAATACATCTCCCCCTATCAATATTAACTCAGAAATCAACAAAGAAAACATTCTGGAACCATCTCAGAATTACATCAAATATGTAATAAGCACAAACTCCCCCTGCCAAAGTGAACAAGTTAGTTGGAACAAGATATGACACCCAACTTCTGGCGTAGATATTCAAACTGGATTTTGGATAAGGGTTTAGTAAATATATCATCAATCTGTTCTTTAGAAGGAATGAAATGTAATTGGACAAATCTGTTTGTAACCTGTCCCTTAAAAAATGATACTTGATTGGAATGTGTTTGGTCTTGGAATGAAGAATAGGGTTCTTTGACACACTAATGGCACTTGTGTTATCACAGTGAATAGGAATAGGTTCAGAATATTTCACCTCCAAATCAGCAAGAGTTTGTATCATCCATAATACCTGTGTACAACATGTTGCAGCAGCTATGTATTCAGCGTCAGTAGTAGATAGAGAGATAGAACCTTGTTTTTTTACTCATACATGCTACTAATGAATCGCCTAAGAAGAATGCACCTCCACTAGTGCTCTTTCTTTCATCCAAATAGTTTTCCCAGTTAGCATCTAAATATGCAATCAACTGAAAGTTTTGATTCCTAGGATACCAGAGACCATAAGTCATTGTGCCTTTCAAGTATTTGAAAATTCTCTTCAGAGCTACCAAGTGACTTTGTTTGGGAGCAGACTGAAATCTTCCTACCATTCCAACAGCATGCGTAATATCAGGACGAGTTGCAGTAATGTACAGAAGACTTCTATCATTGACCTATATGTTCTTTGATCAACATCTGGTGAAATATCATCTTTGCTAAGCTTGAAGCCAACAATCATAGGGGTATTAACAGGTGAAGAATCCTCCATCTAAAATTTATTCAACATATCTTGTAGACATTTCTTTTGAGAGATAAATAATCCTTCAGAACTCTGAGTAATTTGAAGACCAGGAAAATATGACAGTTCTCCAATCATGGACATTTCAAACTCATATTGCATAGCATTAGAAAACCATTGAATAGAAGAAGCATTAGTACATCCAAAAATGATATTGCCAACATAAACCAAAACAACTAATAAGTCATCACCTTCTGTTTTGATATACAGATTACTATCAACATTGCCTTTCTTGAATCCTTTCTCTTATAAATATTTATCTAATCTATAGTACCAGGCTCTTGGCGCTTGTTTCAATCCATGTAGAGCTTTCTTCAATTTTCAGACATGATTAGGATTGTCTGTTAGAGAGAATCATTTAGGTTTTTCCATATAAACTTCTTCTTCTAAATCTCCATTGAGAAATGATGACTTGACATCCATCTGATAAATTTTGAACTTCTTGTGATAGGCATAAGAAAGAAATATTTTGATAGCTTCCATTCTTTCCACAGGTGCAAAGGTTTAATCAAAATCTTGTCCTTCAACTTGAGCATATCCTTTACAGACCAATCTAGCTTTATTCCTGACAATTTATCCTTGGTCATTCATTTTATTCTTAAACACCCATTTGGACCCAATCACATTCTTGTCTATTGGCCTAGGAACAAGTTCCCAAGTATTATTCTTTTAAATATGATCAAGCTCTTCATTCATATATTTTATTCAATCTTCATCTTCACTGGCTTCATTAAAATTCTTGGGTTCTATGAAAAATAAAAAAGCAATGTGAGACTGTTCTAAATTCTTAAGTAACTTACTTCTTGTCTGAACACCTTCATTCTTGTTGCCAATAATTTGAATTTCAGGATGATTCTTTTGAATAATTCTTGAAGAAGGATTTACTGGTTGTTGCTGTGTACTTGTACATTTTCTGACTTGGAGTCTTCCTTTTCTGATTCTTGGACCTGTTCTTCTTCGTCTTCAGCTACATTTTCTATATCAACATTGTTTATCTGAATATCTTTTATAGGCATACCTTCATCAATCTTAATGTCAATGCTGTCAACCATTTTATGTGACCTCTTATTGTAACATCTGTATCCTTTACTATTTGTAGCATACCCCAGAAAGATACCTTCATCAGCCCTATCATCATATTTGCCAAGATGTTCATCATTGTTTTTGATATAACATTTACTTCCAAAAACTCTAAAATGCTTGATTGAAGCAGGTCTCCGAAACCACAATTCATAAGGAGTTTTATCACTGTTAGGCCTAAGTGAGCTTTATTAAGAACATGAACAACTGTGTGAATTGCTTCTACCCAGAATGTCTAAGAAATATTTCTTTCATTCATCATTGACCTTGCCATCTGCTGAACTGATCTATTTGTTCTCTCAACTACTCCATTTTGCTGTGGAGTTCTTGAAATTGTATATTCTCTTTTGATTCCTTGTTCATCACAGAATTCTTTGAAGTCCCTTGAACAAAACTCTCCTCCTCTATCATATCTTACTGCTTTTAATCTTTTTCCTATTTGATTCTCAGTCAAAGCTTTAAATACTTTGAATTTTTCAAATGCTTCAGATTTTTCTTTCAAGAAAGCAACCCATGTTAGTCTAGAGTAATCATCAATAACCAACATAAAATAGTTTTCTTTACCCGTTCCTTCCTTTCTTGATGGTCCACATAAATCCATATGTACTAATTGAAGAGGCTTATCTGTTGATGTGAAGCTCTTAGATTTAAACTGAGTTCGAGTCAATTTTCCCATTTGACAAGGTTTACATACAACATCATACGGTTTTGAAATCTTAGGAAAATATTTTACAGCTTCATTGTTCCTAAGCTTGATTAAATGATCAAAACTCAAATTTCCAAGTCTTCTATGCCATAACCAACTCTCATCATACTTGCTTAGATTACACTCTTCCTTATCTTCTTTCAAAACATAGACATTATTTTCTGTTCTTATACCTTTGGCAACCAAATGTCCTGAAGATACAGATTTTATTTTGCATTCTTTAGAATTGAATACAACTTCACATCCTCTATCACATACCTGACTGACACTAAGAAGATTATGCTTAAATCCATCCACAAATAATACATCTTCAGCTTTTCCTTTACTAGTTAGATGTACCAATCCTTTGCCTTTGATTTTCTCTGGAGCATCATTTCCAAAAGTTACATCTCTTGATTTGTGTTCACTCAGAGATAGAAGTTTACCTTTATCTCCAGTCATGTGCTTGGAACAACCACTTTCAATATACCATGGGTCCTTTTGTCTTTGAGCAGAAAGCACTAATCCACACTGGTTGTTTTCTTTCTTCTTCCATACTTTAGCCTTTTTAACAGAAAAATCTATTATTGAATCTGATTCATAATTCTTTAAACGATAGTCCATGGCCTCGTGTCCAAAATTATGACAAATATAACATTCTGGTTGATTGTACAAAGACTCAAAATAATTTATATTTCTAGCATAATCTCTTCTTCTTGCTGGAAAAGGTGTAGTATGATACTCTTGTTTTCTCATTGACTGTTTCTCTTTATGTTGCAGCACTTGATTACTGTTAAACATTCTTCATTGTATGTTTCTAAAGTGAAAAACACAATTTGCAGCTTTATGACCAAAATCAAAACAACAATAACAGTATCCATTGAAATTTTTTTGATACCTGAATCTTGACTGTCTTCTTGGAATAGATGGCCATGTCATTCTGTTCTTTAATTCTTTTTCATGTCTTCTTGACTGCAGACTAGTAGCTATATCATCTTTTCCACTCATTAGATTAACTTTACTTTTGTCTTTATTTTCTTCAGTTTTGATGAAACTTGTCGACTTTGTATATTTTGACTGATTGCTGTTCTAAAAGTTAATTACCTTAGTTGTTTCTTTGTTTTTTGACAAACTGCTACTCCCTTCTTCATAACCTAAACCAGTCTTGATCAAAGGAGATCTTTGTTTATTCAGAATGTTATTTAGTTCTTCTGCTGCTTTAATACTTGGCAAGTTTTGATGATAGAGAGATTGAAAATTTTCCAATTCTTTTATGAATTTTACAACTTCTTCCTCTAATCCTTAACATCTCATCTTTTTCTGTGATAACCATTCTTTTAGAAAATCATTTATTTTCTTTGTTTCTTCTAGTTCTATATTTAACAAGCTATAGTCTGTACTCGGTTCTTTATCCTTCTTTTCATACTGCACTAACAATTGTTTTTGTTTCCTCTTCTTTAATTTGAGTTTGTCAATTTCTTCTAAAGCATTAATCAACTCACCTTCCATATCAACAACAGCATCTTCATAATTCATATCGCTTCCATCAGCTTCAAGATCTTCTATGGCCATAAGCACACAATCATTCATTTTATCTTCACAAGATGACTCACTGTCTGAAACTTCTGAGAGGTCAACATCATTTGCACATAAAATTTTCTTTTTGTAGTTATTATTTTTATTGTATCTTTTAAATGTATGTTTTTCTTCATCAATAGAATTATGACCTTTTTCTTTATAAGGACATTTAGATGCAAAGTGCCCTACCTTACCACAATTGAAACATTTAAAAGGCAACTTCCCTTTATATTTTCTTGATCCAGTTTTCAGTCTTCTTACAAATTTTGCCTCAATCTCTTCCATTTCAGATTCTATTTGTTTGTCTTCTTTAAAATATGCTTCTCTAACGGTATCTTTTTGTTTACTGATTCTCATTTCATAGGCAGTTAAAGTTCCTAGAAGTTGATCAATAGATAAAGTTTTCAGATCACTCATTTCTTCTATTGCAGAGACTTTTGGATTGAACTTATTAGGTTCAGATCTCAAAATATTTTGAACTAGAGGAGCTTCTCCAATCTTCTCACCAAGACCCTTCATGGCATTCACAAGCTCTTCAACTCTCAAAAAATATTTACTAATGGACTCATCCTCATTCATCTTTAGTTGTTCAAATTTCAGTCTGTAAGTTTGAAGTTTGGCATCTTTTACTTTTTCATTTCCTTCATAGTTGCTAATGAGTTTATCCCACATTTCTTTGGCAGATTCAAGATGCATTACCTTTACAAATTCAGATTCAAAAAGACCACTCAGAATGGCATTCATTGTCTTTGCATTAAAACTAAACTCTAGCTTATCATTTTTTGGAAGCTAGTACAATAGGTTTTGTATATCCAGTTTCTACCACTTCCCAAACATCAACACCTAAAGACATTAGGTATGTTCTCATTCTAACCTTACAAAAGGAAAAATTTGTTCCATCAAACAGAGGAGCTTTATTGGTTGAACCATAATGACTTTCCATGTTTAAGCTTATTAGATATTCCTTAGACTAAAGGGTTTGGATTTGATACCAATTGTTGAAAGTATCAATTAACTGAGAGGGGGGGGGGTGAATCAATTAATTACAGATCTTAAACAATTTTAAAAATATTTTCCTTGATATATTATAGCAGTCAGGGTGTTATCAGAACCTTTACATTCATTCTTTTAACAACAGAAAGTTAAATGCAGTATATTTAATATATAGGCATAGTATAATCATTCAATTACACAAATATACACATAGACACAGATTTTTCATGAGGAAACCCATAAAGGGAAAAACCTCTTCTTCTTAGGATGTCAGGAAAGCTTAAACTTTTGTACATCATTTTTATCTTTGAGCTTCTACTCAAATGAGGCTACAACCTTCGAATTACAAGAACCCACTTGTAAAAGAGCACCAACTCTTCTTCTTCAGGACCCACTGAAATATGAGGACAACAATCCTCCCTAGCACCTCCCTTCCACCCTAGCAAGAATTTTTCAGTCAATTATATCACACTGATTCAGATATATTAGTACATACCCTTTTCATTTTTTTTCTGTGCTGCTACAGCTTGAGTTTCTGGGAATTTTTTTCTTCATTAAATCGAGCCATACATTTCTGTTCTGAATTGTTTTCTTCGAATCACAGCTTCATCAGCAACCACTCCTCTTCATCCTCTCAATTCTCACCCTAATTTTGTTCTCATCAAATTTTTTTTATAGATGCTGAAATTATATGCCTTGGTCTCTTTAACTTCCAGATATACCAATTCTAAAATTGAAACTGTCTCTTTAACTCCCAATTCAAAAATTGAACTGTCTGTTTGTCTTCCAGAATTTACACGCTGTAACTGACTAATTAATAAATAAACAAATTTTTGTGAGTTGCAGCTTGTCTGAGTCATGGCTGTTTGAGTCACGACCGTCTGAGTCTCATCCGTCTGAGTCACGGCTTTCTGAGTCACAGCCATCTGAGTCTCAGCCGTCTAAGTCACGGCCATCTTAGTCACAGCCGTCTGAGTCGCAGTCATTTGAGTCGTAGCCGTTTGATTCGCAGCCGTCTGATTTGCAGCAGTTTGAATCATAGCTTGTTTGAGTCACAGCTATCTGAGTCACAACCGTTTGAGTCACAATTGTCTGAGTTGCAGCCATCTAAGTCACAGCTTGTCTGAGTCGCAGCTATCTGAGTCACAGCCGTCTTGTCTACTTTCCAACCATCCATGACAACTGAATCAAAGTGCCAACAATGAATTCCAAGTAGATATATAAGATCAAGCATGCTGCAGTTGGTAGCATAGAGAAATACAAAGAGAGATTTGTAGCTCGTGGCTTCTCCCAAAAAGAAGGGATTGATTATGAAGAGACTTTTTCTCCTGTGGCTAGATACACTTCCATTAGATCAATACTTGCTCTGGTTGCAAGTGATGAAATGGAAGATACACCAGATGGATGTCAAGACAACTTTCTTGAATGGTGTAGTCGAGGATGAAGTGTATGTGGAGCAACCACTTGGTTTTGAGACACATGATAGAGAGTCATATGTGTGCAGGTTGAAGAAAGCCTTATATGGCTTGAAGCAAGCTCCTAGGACTTGGTGAGGATAGATTGATGGCCGACACGAAGAGGAAGCTTACTGTCGAGTTTGATATGAAGGACTTGGGGATGATGCACTATTTTCTAGGCATGGAGGTGTAGCAGAATGCAGATGGAATCTTCCTTGGACAAGGGAAGTATGCAATAGATATCCTGAAGAGGTTCGGGATGATGGACTGCAAGGCCATGGACACACCTATGGCATCGAACCTGAAGCTTCTGTGTGATGCTTCATTTGATTTGGTTGATGTCAATGTGTATTGTCAGATGATTGGGTCCTTGATGTACCTGACGAACACAAGACCAGATATTTTCTTTGTGGTGAACACATTGGGCCAGTTCCTGACGGATCCCAGGGGTGTTCACATGGTTGCTGTAAAGCATATTTTGAGGTACCTGAAGGGTACAATTGATTATGGATTCAAGTATGATGCGAATCAAAAGTTTAACCTATAGGGTTATGTTGACTCAGATTGGGCAGGAAATGCTATAGATAGGAAGAGCACTTATGGGTGTTGCTTCAGTATGGGATTAGGTGTGAGCTCTTGGTTTAGCAGGAAGCAGTCCCGCATAGCACTGAGTACAGTCGAAGGAGGGCATGTTGCAGCTTTTTCGGTTAGTTGTGAGGCAATATGGCTTCAGAAGCTACTGTTTGAGCTATTTTATCTCCTGTTGGAGGATATTCGTATCTTTTGTGACTACCATAGTTGTGTGAAGCTGTTTGAGAACCCAGTGTTCCACAACAGGTCGAAGCACATTGAGATCAAATATCACTATATCAGGGATATGGTGCAGAGAGGAGTAGTGATTCTCCTGTATGTTGCGACGAATGAGCAGGTTGCAGATGTGTTGACGAAACCACTAGCCAGAGTGAAGTTTGAGTACTTCAGAGAGAGGCTTGGTGTTCTTCAGGTTGATGACACTTCGAGGAAGAAGTGATGGACACATTTGTAGGAGCCATTCCAAGCATGGTGAGAGGAAGATCCTTCCCATGGTTGTGGATCTAAGCACTGTGTGATGAGTATCAGGACGATGCTCCAGTTACTGCTCTGTATGCATCATGTTGGATGCTTGTTATGATCAGTTGGATAATGTATATGTATATGCATCATGTTGGATGCTTGTTATGATCAGTTGGATCATGTATATGTATATGCATCATGTTGTATGCTTGTTATGATTAGTTGGATCATGTATTTGTATATGTATCAGGGGGATATATTGTATGATCAGGTGGATCATGTATTTGTATATGTATCAGGTGGATACATTGTATGATCAGGTGGATCATGTATTTGTGTATGTATCAGGTGGATACATTGTATGATCAGGTAGATCATGTATGATGATATGCATCAGGTAGATGATTGGTATACATCAGGTGGATGCACTATATGATCCAAATGATAATGGATTATGAGCTTCAGGATGTTTCTCCAGATGATATGTATCAGGATGATGCTATGATGATCATGTGATGATGTACATCAGGATGATGTATGGTGAGTATCAGGTTGATACTCTGTGGCCGTGGACAAGCTGTGCAGATGAGCATATAAGTAGACCTGTGAGATCCGATAGGTTGGGCTGTGTGCCCATAATATGTCCTAGGATTCTCTTTTGAGGCATTGCTCTGGGAGGACATGTAATATTTCCTTGGGAGATTCGATAGGTTGGGATGTGTACCTGTAATAAGTCTTGGGATGCTCTTTCGAGGTTTTGTCCAATGGCATGTAATGTAGTCCTGGGATATCTGATAGGTTGGGATGTGTGCCCATAATAAGTCCTGGGATTCTCTTTTGAGGTTTTTCCATGACCACATGTAATGCAGTCCTGGGATATTCGATAGGTTGGGCTATGTGCCCGTAATAAGTCTTGGGATTCTCTTTTGAGGTTGTGTGGTGGAAAATCCTAGATGCGTTCTAGGTCCCATCCAGTATGAAAAAGGACTGGCTCTGTGGCAGAAATCCTAGATGCATTCTAGGTCCCATCTAGTATGAAAACGGACTAGCTATGTGGTAGAAATCCTAGATGCATTCTAGGTCCCATCCAGTATGAAAAAGGATTGGCTCTGTGGTAGAAATCCTAGATGCGTTCTAGGTCCCATCCAGTATGAAAAAGGACTGGCTCTGTGGCAGAAATCCTAGATGCGTTCTAGGTCCCATCCAGTATGAAAAAGGACTAGCTCTGTGGAAGAAATACTAGATGCGTTCTAGGTCCCGTCCAATATGAAAAAGGATTGGCTCTATGGCAGAAATCCTAGATGCGTTCTAGGTCCCATCCAGTATGAAAAAGGACTAGCTCTGTGGTAGAAATCCTAGATTTGTTCTAGGTCACATCCAACATGAAAAAGGGCTGGCTCTGTGATACATCCAGCATGAAAAAGGGATGGCTCTGTGATACATCTAGCATGAAAAAGGGTTGGCTCTGTAGATGATGAAGACTTGCAGGTGGCAGGCCTACATCCAGTATGAAAAAGGACTGGCTCTGTAGAACTTCCTATGACGAGTAGATTGGATATTGATTGAGATAGCAGTAGCAGTGACGATGACGATGATCCAGAGAAGAAGACTTGTGCTAGCAGATCTGTGTCGAGAAATACCTTCCTATTTAAGAGGGAGTGTTGATGTATTTGTAACTTCGGAATGTATTTCACATATGTATATTGTATTCGTATAGAGATGTTATTATTCCTCTATACGGAAGTGTCTTCATTTATATTGTAAATGTCATAACTTATACTTGATGGGTTATTAGACCACCTTGATGGGGTCGGCCTTGTATAAGTCATGTGGGTTAAAGGGTTATTAGACCACCCTATTGGGGGTCGACCCTGTCAGCATCATGTTATGTGGTTAAGTTAAGGCCGACCTAGTAAAGGTTATTAGGCAAGTCAAGTCAAGTATAAATAGAGTGCGGGAGGCACTCTATTTGATCATTCACTTTCTCACTCATACTCTCATTGGAGAGTGGCACACTTGTGGAGGAGGATAAGCTATTACTAGGAGGACTATCTCTTGTACTTGGGTTGTATCATTGCTCTATCTATCTCTGAGGAAGTTGTGGGGTTTTTCACCTTTATGGTTTTCCCCAGTGAAACTCTGTGTGTCTATTGTCTCTTGTGTGCTTGCATTATTATGTCCATGTTTGATATGATGTACATGTTGTTCTCTCAGTTAAGATCCTAGATCAGATTGAAGTAAATTCTGAAAAAAACTAACACCACTTAGCCTCCCTATTCGAATCTCTCAGTGATCACCTGATACACTTGAGGAATGATTTCTGTAGAAAAATAATGTGGAGCTCCCTGCTCAATTCGAATTGCCTTATCTAGGCTACCTAGGCCTTTTTAGTGGTTAAACTGGTCATTAATCAGCTAACATCTCTGCTCCACCCACCTGGGGGATAATGCCACAATTTTAGGGGTTGTTGTCCCATAACCAACATCTAGTGGTGGAGTGTAAATGCTGACACCTGTCCCATGCCTTCTAACAACTTCCATTCCTCCTAGTGGGTTAGTGAAAACTCATTTAACAGTTCCCTTGTGTGTTTGTCCCCTGTTTTAGTTTATTAAATAATAATAATATGTCATTACAATCATCCTTGACTATATTTGGTCATAATTACAAAACTTTGTAATTATAATTTAACATAATGTTTTTTGCAAATAAAATAAATAGTCTCAAAATTTGGGTAGGTGACATACCCTTCTTGATATGTTGAAAGATGTCATTGAAGTAGAAGCTAATCTGATGGCCTCGGGTAAAATAAGGCACATAACTGAAACTGAGAAAAAGAGATTCAATGAAATAGGCCAGCCTTCCACCTCGCAATATATTGACACCGAATTTGAACAGATGATGAAAACCATGAAAAGAATGGTGGATAGGATGTCCCTAGATAAAAAACTCCCTGGTAGAGAAACTCCTGAGCCTCAAGCTCATAAAATGAACTACATGAGACCTCCTGCCCCATAGGGAAGACCAAGAGAGCCAAGGGACCCTAGAAATGCATAAAATCATCCAATTAGACCACCTTTTGTTGAAAACATGATAACAGAAGAAGAGGAAGATGGACAGCCTAAAGATCAGATCCACCTCTTCGATCAGATGCAACCCTAATTTTATTTTACTAAATAAGAATAGGATCCATCATCTCTGCAGTTAGATAGAAGCCTAGAAGAGATATAGTCTGAACAATATCAAAGAGGATTCCCAAAATGAAATATTTGAATTTCAAAAATAGCACAACCTGAGAAATAGAAGGGTAATGATAGACCAGGGAAAGGCTTCAGCTGAGCCATCTACTTCTCAACAACAAAAGAAAGAGATCAATAAGAAGGGTGATCCAAAGTCCCTTACCCTTGAAAAACAACTAAAAAGAATGTTGAAGCTCCTAAAAGGATCCCAGAAGGGAAGGATGAAAGTAATGTGAAAACAATAGAGGACTCATTCTGCATTCAACTTAGAAAGTGAAATCTTCAAGATAAATATCTCAATCCCCTTCAATGAAATGTTAAAAAATACAGAATATAAAAATCAGATTTTGAAAATGGTGAAGGGAGAAGAGGGAAAGCAGCCAGACACTGTGAATTTACATGATGATAATCCCACCCTTTCGTTTGGCCCCCATGTTGAAATTCCTCAAGAAGATGATGTTCCCCCCTTTTATATCAGTCTGAATATACATGATCATATACTACATAATTCTATGTTAGATTATGGGGTCTCACATAACCTCATTCCAAAATCAGTGGTAGAAATTGTAGGACTAGAAATCACCATACCGTATAAATATTTATTCTCATTTGATTCCACAAAAGTATAGTGCCTGGGGATGATCAAAGGTATGGTTGTATCACTGACACAAATCCATCAGTAGAATGTGGTAATGGACGTAGTAGTGGCAGACATCCCACTCAAATTTGGGATGTTATTAACAAGATCTTGGGCATCTAAACTGAAGGGAACACTGCAGATGGATATGTCTTATGCCACCATCCCTTTTTTTGGAGAAAAAAAAAGACTCTATAGAGAAAAAAGACTATCGTATGTTGTAAGTAGTAAAAGTAAGCCTGAGAATCATCCCATATTTGCTATAGATATCGATGTAGGCTCTTTGATTTTCTGTTATGACCTTGTTTTAAGAGAAAAATATATGAAAATCGCTAGCCTCCCTAAAACAATGATGGGTTTAATGGTGAGAAAGACATACGATGCGTTGGAAGCTCTGGAAGCGAACAAGACATCAGTCAATGGGTAGAGAAGGGTAGTGATGAGAAGTTAGAAATAGAACCAAAATCTACAACTACATCCCAAAAGGAAGGTCTCTAGACTATGAGATTTGATGGGTATGTAAACAAGGAAGGAGTAGGGGCAAATCACCCCCCTCGATGAAGGAAATAAGTGCTCCAGGTTGCATTCCTTTAAACTGATGTTTGACTGCTCAAATAGTGTAGCAGAGTATGAAGCTTTGCTGCTAGGGTTGAATGCACTTAGGAAGTTGAAATCTATAAAATTAAAAGTCTATGGAGATGCAAAATTGATAATCCAACAAGTCAATGGGGTATATGAAACCAAACACCCCAAAATGAGGGCTTATAGGAATGTTATATGGGATATGTTCGATAATTTATTTACAGAACACAGTATTTCCTTCATCCCTAGGGAGTAGAACATAATAGCAGATACCTTGGCCATCTCTGATAGAAAGTTCCAACTCCCTATTTACCCCACCAGGACCTATATGATCAAAATAAAGCATAGGCCTTCTATCCTTGACAATACCAGACACTGGCATATCTTTGAAGATGATAAGAAAATAAATAAATTTCTAGATATGACAGAGGAGTTTTCTAATACCCATATTGATCAAGAAAACTGTGCAAATGAAGAATGGGAACTTGATCCAATAGAGTTCCTGACAACGTTGGGGGAGAAAGAAATCCTCCAGTTGCAAAGCAACTATATCCCCAAAGGGTTAGTACCATTAGATTTTTTTTGATGAAAATGATGTGGCGAAAAAACCATAAAGTTGTTCCGAACCATAGTGAAGTAGAATACTGCAACATTGGGGATGACACGGAACCTAAGATTATCAAGCTATCTAAATCCCTAATCCCAGGTACTAAAGATGATTATGTTGAATTAATGATAAAATTTTCTGATGTTTTTGCATGGTGTTATGAATACTTAAATGAATATGATACATCTATCATACAATACACCATACCAGTAAATATAGGTGGCAAACCATTCAAGTATAAGCTAAGAAGGTTGAACCCTATGCTACTCCCTCTCATAGAAAAGGAAGTGAAGAGACTATATGAATCCAAAATCATAGTCTCATTAAGATTCTCAAAGTGGGTAGCCAACATAGTCCCATTAAGAAATAAAAATGGAGAAATCAACTATCTATAGACTTCAAAAATCTAAACAAAGTGTCCTTAAAAGACAACTATCCCCTGCCCAAAATGGATCATATTTTGTAGAAAGTTGTAGTGGCAGCAAAAATTTCCATGTTGGATGGATTTTTAGGGTACAATCTGTTGAAATATTATAACTTGAAAGAATATTATATTTGTACTTTATTATTCCGGAGATGTTTCATTCCTCCGATGGGACTTTGTTATGTATCCGGAGATGTTTATTCCTCCGAGAAATTGTGGTAACAAGGGTTATTAGATATCCTAGGAGAGGTCGGCCCTGAGTTAGTTATTTGAGGGTTATTAGACTCTCCTAAGAGAGGTCTGCCCCATAAGGTAAAAATTCAGTCGGAAAACAAGTACAAGTAGAGGAGGATGTTCCTCACATATGTCATTCATTCATCCACTTGGAAGTAGTGCACAAGTGAGAGAGAGGTCTGCATAGGAGGAGGAGGAGCTCTTGTTTGGTTTCTACATCTTGTATTGGTTGATCATCTATATTGAGGAAAGATTTGCTGGGTTTTCTACCACATGAGGGTTTCCCAAGGTAAATCTTTGTCTATCTTGTGATTGTGTTTCTTTCAGTGATCTTGCTAGTCAAATCAGTATAAACTTAACATGGTATCAGAGCTAGCCTGAATAGGACATCTTTCACCATTCTTTGAGCAAGGGATTCCACATTCCAATGTTTCAATTGTCATAAAATAGGACACATTGCTAGGAATTGTCCTTCAAAGGAAATGAAGAAGGGATTCCACCATAAAAGACATCAAGCACACCTAGCAGAAGATGAAAGTGAAGAAGAAGAAGAATAGGAAAGGCCTCAGAAGAAAAGAGCTAGAATAGAAGAAGAAGATGTAGAAGAATATGTTTTATTCTTTGCACTCTCTGGGACTGTAACATCTAGAGAAAATACATGGCTCATTGATAGTGGTGCTTCAAAGCACATGACAAGTCAAAAGAAAACTCTTACAAAACTTGAAGAGAAGACCTCTCCACAAAAGGTATCTCTAGGAGATGACTATCAATATCCAATCCAGGGAATTGGTGAAGCAAGCTACAAGCTTGATTCAGGAACACCATTAAAGATGAAAGAAATATTATATGTCCCAAGATTGAAGAAGAACTTACTTTCTATCTCAGATCTAGATAAGAAAGATTATAGGGTTGCATTCATAGATGGACAAGTTCATGTGGTCCAAAGGAAAATCAATTGAGGATGCAATTGTTATTGGTGAAGAGGAAGGAGGTCTATTAAAACTCAAGGGACATCCAGAAGCTTCCCTTGATCATGAAGCCACTAGCCCTAGTGAACTATGGCATAGGAGGATTTCTCATATTAACTACAAAGCACTACCTCATGTGAGTAAAGTAGTCATAGGACTACCAGATTTGAAGATTGATCATGATGGCACATGCAAAGGATGTGCAAAAGGGAAGAATATCAAGAACCCATTTCCAAAGAGTGAAACAAAGACTAAAGTATTTTGGAATTGATTCATTCAAATATATGTGGACCAATGCCCTCCACATCTTTGAGTGGATATGAATACTACCTTACATTTATTGATGAATACTCTAGAAAGACTTGGATATACTTTCTAAAAGGGAAGAATGAAGTCTTTGGAAAGTTCAAGGAGTTCAAAGCATTGATAGAAAATCTTTCAAAAAAGAAGATCAAAATACTCAGGACAAATAATGGTGGAGAATACACTTCAAAAGATTTTGAAGTCTTTTGTAAAGAAGCTGGAATTAAGAGGGACCACTCCCTACAATCCTCAACAAAATGGTGTTGCGGAAAGAAAGAATAGAACCATTGTGGAAGTAGTTGTTCGGATATCCATCATCTATTTCGGGATACATATCTATTTCAGGATCATCTATTTCGGGATACATATCTACTTCAGGATCTTGCATGATCTATTTCAGGATATGCAGTCCAGTCACCAGTTTGATGCCTCCAGCACCTTATCCACCTTCTTCTAGCACCCGGGAGCCACTTTCCACAGAGTTTTAGCCCTCCTAAGCTGAAAGGCGCCCTCTTCTCACCTACTGACAGAGAAGGGCGCACTTGTTCACCTACCACTGCAGATTCACTCCAGTTACATTCAGTTAGCTCCGATTCTGATTGATTTCACTCCGATTTCACTCCTGACTGACTGTTTCACCTCCGATTGACCTCCAGTTCGATTAGGTGACTTGCTCTGACTCCAGTTAGCCTCCCATGCGCCCCCACTGAGCCTCCAGATCCTATATCAGTGCTACACACTTCAGTTACATTTATTATGATCAGTTAGACTCAGCTTGACACCTGGATGACTGGTTGTTGTGATTGATGAGCAACACCGATGATTGATGAGGACTCCTAGATTGAGTCAAGCTACTCCATTCAGTGATTCGAATGACCTCCTTAGGCAATTCGAATTGCTCTGTTCATTGTAACAGTTTGTATTGTAATTCATTCACCCTTTCTGGGATAGAGAGCACTGCTGCATGTTTTGCACAGTTTTGCACCATATCTTCTATGTTCATCTGTTGTGACTGATTTATTTGTTCATTAGATCTGCTGTGACTAACTTTACATGGTATCAGAGCCATTGCAGGAACAAGATCTCTTTTCTACAGGTGTTTATACAAGAAGATTTGACTGAATTGCTAAAAATTGCAAAAAGTTTGGCATGAAATATCTCAAGGGCATTCGCTCCTGTGCATGCAAAGCTTGAAAAATACTCCAATACCACTCCAGAAGCTTGAGTTACCACATAATTCCTGGATCTGATACATTGGACCTATTCAACATTGCTTGAAATCCAATCCCAGGTGTGATGCAACTCTCAAAGGGTGGATTGTTCGACCTTATTGTGATTGTTCTTATGTGATTTGCAGGTTAATTATCTCCTCCAAGTGCACTCGCTACATTCTGCATGCAAGCTTCCCTACAGCATCTCCATTCGCTATAGTCTGCATGCAAGCTTCTTCTTCATCATTTGACTCGCTCCTAGCAATGGAATACTCTTCTTCAAAGCCTATCCTCACCCCATTCAATTATTTTGATTGGAAATATGATATGGAGATCATATTACGTTCAAAAGGATACTACCGAGTCACTCTTGGTCTTGAATTGGAGCCAAACAATGTGGCAGAAAGAACCAAACACTACAATAAGCTTGATGAAGCTTACGGTCTTCTTTGTCTCTCCATCTCCAAAGATCTTCACTTCCATCTCAGCGGATTGAAGACTCCAAAGGCCATATGGGAGCAACTTGAGACACTATTCGGCAAGCAGGATGAGCTTAGGGCTTTTCAATTAGAGAATGAATTGATTGGCCTTAATCCTGAGAATTTCGAGAGCATCAATGAATTCTTCACTAAATTCAAGAACTTGAACTTGCAATTGAAGAACAGTGGTGTTATCAAAGAGGATAAACAGTTGATCCTCTCCATTCTAAGCAAGCTTGGGAAAGATTATTCGGTATTTGTCTCCACTTTCAATTCCGGTCGGCTAACTACCCCGAATTGGAAGATGCCTACCTTGAATGCCTTCATTGAGTCCGTTACGAAAGAGCATGACAAGTTGATTCAAATGGGGTCCATAAGCTCCAAAGATTCAGCCCTATTTGTTCAAGGACCCAAGATCTCGAATGGTAAAGGAAAGCTAAAGAAGGAGAAGCCCAAATTCGAGCCTCACAAGCAAAAAGACAAAGGCAAGCAAACGGATGCACCATCCAGTTCGAAATCCAAGCAAAAGGGCAAAGAAGGTAACCAAAAATCTAAATGTACTTATTGTAACCGTGGCTTTCATCCCGAAAGTTCATGTATGAAGAAGACTATAGATCAAATGGCCCTCCTTTTGGAAAAGAACAACATAACCCTTCCTGACGGTGCAAGGAAGAAGGATCGGAATGACGATCATGAAAGAGGACAAGCACTCATGGCAACGGTTTCGAAGCCCACTCTCTTGATAGATTCGGGTGCATCAAATCATATGGCTGCAAATATTGATTCTTTTTCCTCATTCGATTCAAACAGCTCCATCCCCATCCATTTGGGAGATGACTCAAAAATTTCTTCAAAGGGCAAAGGTACAATTCATGTAGATCATGGATGCTTTCAGAATGTTCTCTATGTGCCTTCCTTAGCTTCGAATCTCCTTTCTGTTTATCAAATGACACATACTGGTGATCCAAAGAAAGTCACATTCAGCCCTAATACAGTTGAAATTTCTGATATCAAAAGTGGAAGACTAGTTGCGGTTGGAAAGGCAAACCACACTGCAAAATGTTATGAGTTTTCACACTTTATTCCGCTTGCAAAGCCCACTGCTCTTCGCACACATGGTAATGAGGTTAGTAGGCTTTGGCATGAAAGATTTGGACATCTAAATTATAAGTATTTGCTGCTGCTATCAAATAAATCCATGGTTGATGGGCTGCCACAACTCCGTTCCTCGAAGGGAATATGCACCGGTTGCATTATTGGGAAGCACCCCGAGCACAGATTCGACCGCGGCAAGGCTAGAAGAGCCTCTACTATTTTGGGATTGATCCATTCTGATATCAGCGGTCCGCTGCCCCATATGTCATTAAATGGTTCAAGGTATGTTTTGACATTTATTGATGATTATTCTCGCTTTACATGGGTATTCTTTCTCAAAAACAAGTCAGAAGTGCTTGGAAAATTCAAGGATTTTAAGGCTTCTGTTGAGACCACCACTGAGAGCAAGATCAAAGCTCTTAGATCTGATAATGGTGGGGAATATATCAAGTCCGAGTTGCTGCAACTTTGTGCCCAAAGCGGAATCAAGTTCCAACATACAGTTCCCTACACACCCCAGCAGAACGGTGTAGCGGAAAGGAAAAACCGGTCACTGAAAGAGATGGCTACATGCATGATTGAATCAAAAGGTTTGGCTGCAAATCTTTGGGCTGAAGCAATCAATGTTGCTGCATATATACAGAACCGAGTTCCACATTCATCCGTGAAAGGTATGACTCCTTTCGAAGCATTCTTTGGTCACAAACCGGATGTGTCAAATTTGAGAGTTTTTGGCTCTACTGCATGGGCTAGAATTCCTTCTGAGAAGAGACGAGCTTTGGATCCACAAAGTATCGAGTGCATATTGATAGGATATGGGGAAGAATCAAAAGCATATAAACTCATGGATATCAGATCTAAAAAGATATTCATAGAGCGCAGTGTGCAGTTTGAAGAACCGCTTCAAGAATTGCAACTAGTTGAGGAGAAAACTGCCGATTCACCGCCTTCACCAGAAGAAGATTCGAGCAGCGATAATGAAGGTATGAGTTCTGATATTTCTGATATTGTAGCAGCATATGATGATAATGACATATCAGGTTCGGAATCCGACCATTCAGATCTCCCTCAGTTACCAAAGTGGGCCCAAAATACTCTACAATCTGGTGGTTCTAGTCTTGGAAATCCTGCTGATCCGAGACGAACAAGAGGAGACTTTCAAAGGGCAGGTATGGCTCTTTCTATTGCTGATCCATTTCTTCCTGAGATTTGTTATTTGATGGCTGGTTCAGATCCCCAATCATATTATTCAGCCCATCGAGATCCGAGATGGAAAGAAGCCATGGATGAAGAGTACAGTTCTCTTCAAAAGAACAATACATGGGAGCTAGTTTCTCTTCCACCTGGAAGAAAATTAGTGAAGTGTAAATGGGTCTACCATACTAAAGTTGCTGCTGATGGCACTATCAGCAAATATAAAGCAAGGTTGGTGGCAAAAGGTTTTTCCCAAGTCCAAGGAGTGGACTTCACAGAGACCTTTGCACCGGTTGCAAAGATGGATTCCATCCGCCTTGTTTTAGCTATTGCCGCATCCAAGCACTGGGAGGTGCATCACATGGATGTGAAGAGTGCATTTTTACATGGAGACCTTGCTGAAGAGGTCTATATGCAGCAGCCAGAGGGTTATACATCAGATCCATCATTGGTTTGTAGATTGAAGAAGTCTTTGTACGGGTTAAAACAGGCCCCAAGAGCTTGGTACGCAAAGATGGACTCCTTCCTTCTTTCTCAGAATTTCCAAAGATGCAAATCTGATCCGAATGTCTATCTTCAGCGAGTTAAAGGTAATTTGTTGGTTATTGTACTTTATGTTGATGATCTGCTTATTACTGGTAGCACACTTACTTCAATAAACAAGCTAAAAACTGCCTTAAATCTAGCTTTTGACATGAGCGATTTGGGCTTGCTGAGTCACTTTTTGGGCTTGGAGATAGCTCAAAATTTCGATGGGAT
This sequence comes from Larix kaempferi, assembly GCA_027924585.1. Taxonomy (NCBI): domain Eukaryota; kingdom Viridiplantae; phylum Streptophyta; class Pinopsida; order Pinales; family Pinaceae; genus Larix; species Larix kaempferi. The sequence goes on along the minus strand of BSBM01000341.1, from coordinate 2,068,357 downwards.
CACTATATCTCAGCAAAAATATGCTTCCGACCTGTTATTGAAGTTTAATATGGCTGAATGTAAGGCAGCCCCGTTCCCATTCCTCTCAGGAATCAGTCTTGAGGAGGGAGATTCCACACCGCTTGCAGATTGCAGTATGTATCGACAGTTGATTGGTTCACTACTTTATTTGACACATTCACGGCCTGATATCTCATATGCCGTGAGTGCCGTGTCAAGATATATGCAGCAGCCACATGAGCTTCATTGGCGAGCAGCCAAGCGGATCTTGCAGTATGTGCAAGGTACGAGACAGTTTGGCATACATTATGCTGCAGATTCAGAGCTAGATTTCATTGGTTTTACTGATTCAGATTGGGCAGGTGATAGCATTGATCGGAAGTCCACTTCCGGTTATGTTTTCATGATTGGTCATGGTGCTATTTGCTGGTCCAGCAAAAAGCAAGCAGCCATTGCACTTTCTTCAGCAGAGGCAGAGTATCGAGGGGCAGTCAATGCCTGCATTCAGGCAGTTTGGTTGCAGGGTATTCTTTCCGAGTTTGGTTTTGGTGGCACTACTTCGACTGTCCTATTTTGTGACAATCAAAGTGCTATCAAGATCTCCACAGATCCAGTTCAGCGGCAGAGGACCAAGCACATTGAGATTCATATGCATTACATTCGACAGTTGGTGCATGATCGCACCATCATTCTGCAATATTGCCCTACCGATGAGCAAATTGCAGACATCTTCACCAAGAGCTTCACTGAGAAGAAGTTCTCTTACCTCCGTTCACTGTTGGGGGTGAGTTCCATCATGGTGGAGACAGATTGATTCATTATTATGCTTTAGACTTGAGGGGGGGCTTTCTTCCCACTGGGTTTTCCCTCTTTCCTCACTTAGTTTATTTTTCAGCATTTTTTGGATTATTGTATTGGGGTGACCTTTGGTCTTAGTTACCAGGGCCCCACATTATTTTAGTTGGCACATCATAGTCTAGCTTGAGGGGGGGTGTTCGGATATCCATCATCTATTTCGGGATACATATCTATTTCAGGATCATCTATTTCGGGATACATATCTACTTCAGGATCTTGCATGATCTATTTCAGGATATGCAGTCCAGTCACCAGTTTGATGCCTCCAGCACCTTATCCACCTTCTTCTAGCACCCGGGAGCCACTTTCCACAGAGTTTTAGCCCTCCTAAGCTGAAAGGCGCCCTCTTCTCACCTACTGACAGAGAAGGGTGCACTTGTTCACCTACCACTGCAGATTCACTCCAGTTACATTCAGTTAGCTCCGATTCTGATTGATTTCACTCCGATTTCACTCCTGACTGACTGTTTCACCTCCGATTGACCTCCAGTTCGATTAGGTGACTTGCTCTGACTCCAGTTAGCCTCCCATGCGCCCCCACTGAGCCTCCAGATCCTATATCAGTGCTACACACTTCAGTTACATTTATTATGATCAGTTAGACTCAGCTTGACACCTGGATGACTGGTTGTTGTGATTGATGAGCAACACCGATGATTGATGAGGACTCCTAGATTGAGTCAAGCTACTCCATTCAGTGATTCGAATGACCTCCTTAGGCAATTCGAATTGCTCTGTTCATTGTAACAGTTTGTATTGTAATTCATTCACCCTTTCTGGGATAGAGAGCACTGCTGCATGTTTTGCACAGTTTTGCACCATATCTTCTATGTTCATCTGTTGTGACTGATTTATTTGTTCATTAGATCTGCTGTGACTAACTTTACAGTAGTGAATACAATGATACATGATCAAGACCTACCTATGTATCTATGGGCTGAAGCAGCCAGGACAATAGTCTATGTGCAGAATAGACTATCTCATAGTGCTCTTGAATTCAAGACCCTAGAAGAAGTGTTTACAGGGAAGAAGCCTGAGGTAAGCCACCTCAAGATATTTGGGTTTTCTATATATATTCACATTCCAAAAGAAAAGAGAACTAAATTAGCCCCTTTCGGAAAGAAGGGAATATTTTTTGGATATTGTGAAACATCCAAGGCATTCAGAATATAGATCCTAGGGTTCCACCACATGGAGATTAGTAGGGATGTGACATTCGATGAAGAAACAACTCTCAAGAAATCTAAGAAGTGCTAGTATGAAGAAGTATATGAAGAAGATGCACCTCCCATAATTGCAGATACTGTTCCCATCCCTGAAGATGTAACACCTGAAGACCATGATATGATAGAACCACAGGAACCCCCCATTTTGAACATTTCAAGGAAAAGAAAGCCAACACGGGAAAGAGATATTATACTAGGAGCAGAAAAATATGGAGCTCCTGAAGGCTCCACTAGAGTGAGAAAGAAACCAAAGCCCTTCTCCAACTATATGGATTTGATGTGTGATCTTGTAGATCAAGAACCTACTAGTTATGAAGAGGCAGTTCATAAGAAAGAGTGGGTAGAGGCAATGACAGAGGAATACTAGTCAATAATGAAGAATGATGTTTGGGATATAGTTCCTAAGCCTAAAGACAAAAGTGTGGTATCCTCCAAATGGATATACAAAATAAAACATGATGTGGATGGTAGCATTGAAAAATATAAAGCAAGATTTGTGGCCAGAGGATTCTCTCAGAAAGAGGGAATTGACTATGAAGAGACATTTGCACCAGTTGCAAGGTACACTTCCATTAGAACCATCATGGCTCTTGCATCCATGATGAAGTGGGATTTACACCAGATGAATGTGAAGACAACTTTCCTAAATGGTGTGATTGAGGAGGAAGTGTACATAGAGCAACCTCAAGGATTTGAGGTGGAAGATGGAAGAACCCATGTATGCAAACTAAAGAAAGATTTGTATGGGTTGAAGAAAGCTCCCCGAGCTTGGTATGGAAGATTTGAAAGTTTCTTGACAAGCTTGGGCTTTACCAAAAGTAAAGCTGATCCTAATCTTTATCTCAAGGTTGTGGATAATGAACTGTCATATTGTTTCTATATGTGGATGATCTATTTCTGACTAGAAATGAGAAACAGATTATCGAGTGCAAGAAGAATCTCTCATCAGAGTTTGAGATGAAAGATCTCGGATTGATGCACTACTTCCTAGGACTTGAAGTGTGGCAAGGACCAGATGGAATCTTTCTCAACCAAGGAAAGTATGCTGTGGGAATCTTGAAAAGATTCGATATGTTGCAATGCAAAGCCATGGCCACTCCCATGGATTCCAACTTGAAGCTGTTAGTTGATGACTCTTCAGAGTTAGTGGATGTGACTCTGTACAGATAGAGTATTGGGTCATTAATATATCTAACAAATACAAGGCTAGACATATGCTTTGCGGTGAATACCCTGAGTCAATATCTAGTGGAACCTAGACAAGTTCACCTGATTGCTGCAAAGCATGTGATGAGGAATCTAAAGGGTACGATAGATTTTGGCCTATATTATTGAGGAGATCATGACTTCAGATTGTATGGCTACACAGATGCTGATTGGGCAGGAAACGTATCAGATAGGAAGAGTACATCGGTTGGATGTTATTGTCTGGGATCTACCATGATCTCGTGGTTTAGCAAGAAGTAGTCAAGTGTGGCTCTCAACACAACTGAAGCGGAATATATAACTGTCTGCTCTGCTAGTTGCGAAGCGATATGTCTTCGGAAGTTGTTATCAAGATTGTTTGACTTAGAAATGGAGATGGACCCCACTGTGATCCTGTGTGAAAACCAAAGTTGTATCAAAATGACAGAGAATCCAGTATTCCATGATAATTCAAAGCACATAGAGATCCGATATTTCTATATACAGGATATGGTGCAGAAAGGAGCTATCAAGCTCGAGTATGTAGGCACTAATGAACAAGTTGTGGATGTGTTGACCAAACCTCTGTCTCGAGTAAAGTTTGAGTATTTCTGAGACAAGCTTGGTGTAATTCAAAAGGACCCTCCTTGAAAGGGGGAGTGATATGGTCGATAAAGATATCTTTGGATACTAGTATCGATGTGGATACCTGTATCAATGATGAGATTTCCTATATTGATGGTAAGGTCAATGATGAGGATACCTGTGGATATGTGGATATTGTATTGATGAGGATGATGTATCGATGATGTGGATACCTGTATTGATATGGATACTTGTATCGATGATGAGGCTACTTGTTCTGATAGTGAGGTCAGTATATGGTACCTAGTTGATATGATAGGACTGCATCATCCCTGAACGCCAAGTTCAAAATGTACATGATGGGGATTGCATCATCCTGGAACCACTAGCTCAAAATGTACGTGATGGGGATTTCATCATCCCGGAACCACTAGTTCAAAATGTACGTGATGGGGATTGTATCATCCCTGGACTTCGATCCTTGAATTGATTTGCAAACATATGTCTCCGTGGTCCCTAGTGGATGAGAGGGGATTGTATCATCCCCAGAATTCGGTCCCTGAATTGATCCATACACAGATGTCTCTGAGAAGAGGTCCCTAGTGGATGAGAGGGGATTGTATCATCCCCGGACTTCGGTCCCTGAATTGATTCGCAGACATATGTCTCTGTGGTCCCTAGTGGACGAGAGGGGATTGTATCATCCCCAGACTTCGGTCCCTGAATTGATCAGTAGATAGATGTCTCTGAGAAGTGGTCCCTAGTTGATGAGAGGGGATTGTATCATCCCCGGACTTCGGTCCCTGAATTAATCCGCAGACATATGTCTCTGTGGTCCCTAGTGGACGAGAGGGGATTGTATCATCCCCGGACTTCGGTCCCTGAATTGATCTGTAGATAGATGTCTCCGAGAAGTGGTCCCTAGTGGATGAGAGGGGATTGTATCATCCCCAGAATTCGGTCCCTAAATTGATCCGCAGACATATGTCTTCGAAAAATGGTCCTCAGACTTTGTCTAAGTTGACGAGTGGACTGCATCGTCCCTAGACATGTTATGGTGTCTTAAATGGATCATGTGTATTGCAGGGTATGCTGCTACGATGATGTTGATCGTGATGATCTATATGATGATGCTGTTGATCGTGATGATCTAGATGACGATACTGTTGATCATGATGATCTAGATGACAATGTTGTTGATCGTGATGATCTAGATGACGATGCTTTTGATCATGATGATCTAGATGATGATGCTGTTGATCGTGATGATCTAGATGACAATGCTGTTGATCGTGATGACGATGCTGATGATCGTGATGATCTATATGATGATGCTATTGATCGTGATGATCTTGATGACGATGCTGTTGATCGTGATGATCTTGATGACAATGCTAATGATCGTGATGATCTAGATGACGATGGTGATGATCGTGTGATGACGATGCTGATGATCGTGTGATGATGATGCTGATGATTGTGTGATGACGATGCTGTTGATCGAGAGGATCCAGATGATGATGCTACTGTAGTGGTTCGAGTGCTGTAGAAGATGAAGACTCAGTATTGAAGATCTTGAAGATGTTCCAGTAATTGGTTGAGTTACTGAAGAAAGCTTCCAATGATTTATAGATGTATCATGTATCATGTAGTTGATGACTCCTTACTCCTGCAGATGTTGTTATAATATCCTTCTCGTTAAGGGGGAGTGTTGAAATATTGTAACTTCAAAGAATATTATATTTGTACTTTATTATTCCGGAGATGTTTCATTCCTCCGATGGGACTTTGTTATGTATCCGGAGATGTTTATTCCTCCGAGAGATTGTGGTAACTAGGGTTATTAGATCTCCTAGGAGAGGTTGGCCCTGAGTTAGTTATTTGAGGGTTGTTAGACTCTCCTAAGAGAAGTCGGCCCCATAGGGTAAAAAGTCAGTCGAAAAACAAGTATAAGTAGAGGAGGATGTTCCTCACTTATGTCATTCATTCATCCACTTGGAAGTAGCGCAAAAATGAGAGAGAGGTCTGCATAGGAGGAGGAGGATATCTTGTTTGGTTTCTACATCTTGTATTGGTTGATCATCTATATTGAGGAAAGCTTTGCTAGGTTTTCTACCCCATGAGGGTTTCCCAGGGTAAATCTTTTTCTATCTTGTGATTGTGTTTCTTTCAGTGATCTTGCTAGTCAAATTAGTATAAACTTAACATAATCAAGTAAAAGTGTTGCTAAAAGATCAGGAAAAAACAACGTTTACCACACCTTGGGTAACTTTCATGTATGCTAAAATTCCTTTTGGTATACTAAATGCGGGAGCCACATTTCAGAGAGATATGGACATAGTTTTTGAAGAATAAAGATATAAGTTCATGTTTATATATATGGATGATATTACTGTGTATTCCAAATCTGATGCAGAACATTTGAAACATCTACACCAAGTATTTTTAAAATGTAGAAAGTTTGGGATTTCTTTGAACCCCAAGAATTCAATATTTTCCATGGAAGAAGGTAAGTTATTAGGTCATATTCTAAAGATGGAATTAAAATTGACTTAGACAGAGCTGACACCATACAAAAAATTGAGCTCCCCAAGAGTAAAAAGGAGGTCCAATCTTTCCTTGGCAAAGTAAACTTCTTAAGAAGATTCATCCCTAATTTTGCAGAGATCATGAAATCAATTACAAACATGCTTAACAAGGATAATTAGATCAGGTGGACTGTTGTATTCAAGCAAGAATTTGGAGACATAAAGAAGGAAATAGTTGAAGCACCAATACTAACCAGTCCTGATTTTGAAAAAGAATTTCTTATGCTTTCTTTTGCCTCAGAGCATTCCATAGCAGGAGTTATTCTACAGAAAAATTAGGAAGGAGATGAGAAACCCATATCTTTCTTCAGTAGGGCTCTCAGAGATGTTGAGCTCAAGTACAATATTATGGAAAAACATGCCTATGCCATGACCAAAACCCTAAAGGATTTCAGAGTTTATGTTTTACATTGTCATGTTGTTTCTTTTGTCCCTAATGCTGCTGTAAAAGACATATTGACACAACCTGATCCAGAAGGTCGAAGGGAAAAATGGATAGCTATACTATTGGAGTATGACTTAGAAATCAAGCTTACAAAGCTTGTCAAAGGGCAGGGGCTGACCAAACTCATGGCCGAGGCAAGTTGGGATTCACCAAGTGTGAACTTGGTCTCACACATGTTGGAAGGAACTTCTTAAGACCCATTGCTGCAGGTATCATACAAATTATTATCATATCCTTGGTTCTTTGACATTATATATGTTTTGTAGAACTTACAAGCACCCCCTCAGATGGGAAAGAGAAAATCCAGGTCAATAAAAATGAAGGCTGCAAAATTTTTCATACTAAATGGAGGCCTTTATTGGAAGGACCCTGGAGGTATTTTATTGAACTGTATGTTGGAATATGAAGCGAGAATGACTATAAGAGAGTTTCACAAAGGTATATGTGGAGAAAACCATTACTAGAAGGCCACTGTCAACAAGATTCCCAGGGCATAATTTTATTGGCCCACTATGTTAAATGATGCATATAAGAGGTAGCTACTTGCCATGAATGCCAGATATTTGAAGAAAAAAGGAAGCTCCTGCCATTTCCTTTAAAACCAATCTCTGTAGAATCCCCTTTCCAGCAGCGGGGGATAGATTTCATTGGTGAAATCATTCCCAAATCCTCTGGACAACATAGGTGGATATTGACTGCCACGAATTAATTCACCAAATGTATTTAAGTAGTACCAACCAGACAGGCCATTGACACAGTCATCATCAAATTTTTGGAGGAAAATATCATGTCCAGGTTTGGTTGTCCTATTAAAATAATCACTGATAATGCCCAAGCCTTCAAATCCAAGAAAATGGTCAAATTATGCAATGAATTTCAAATAAAATTGGGCCATTCTATCGCCTACTAACCTCGGGGAAATGGGTTGGCCGAATCGTCTAACAAAATCCCGGTTAGGATCATCAAGAAGTTGCTGCAAGAAAATAAAAGGCGTTGGCATACCAAAATTACTTTTGTGCTATGGGATGATAGTATTTCCTCCAAGAGATCCATTGAGACTTCTCCTTTCAAATTGGTATATGGAACTGAGGTGATATTTGCTAATTCCCTCAAGGGACCTACAATGAGACTATTGCAAGAACAAGAAGAATAACCAAACCATGAGTTAAGGAGAGCCAATCAGTTGATTGAAGTACAAGAAACCAGAGACAAGGTACATGCCAAATCTATATTGTCTCAAGAGAAAGTCAAGAATTTTTTTGACAAGAGAACCAAGGAGGATAATTTCCAGGTGGGAGATTTGGTGCTGAAATGGGATGATAGAAGAGAAGAACAAGCCCAAAAATTTGATAATCTTTGGCAAGGACCTCATATAGTCACTGCTTACCATGGAAATAATGCTTTCATTTTGCAAGACAAGGATGGTGAACCAGTGGGAAAAGGACCCATCAATGGACGGTTCTTAAAGAATTACTTCAAGTAAAAAGATCTATTGAACCAATCTCATTGTGTATTACCATTTTTTGAGTTTAAGTTAGCTATTCTTTAGCTCTATTTGCATTCATTCGAAAAAGAAAGAAAGAAAGAAAAGAAAAGAAAGAAAGAAAAGAAAAGAAATAAGAAGAACACTACTCTACTGTTCTTGCTACCTCACAGGGAGGATATCATCCCTGGTTGGAGCCGATGATATCACCTTTAAGAAAAATCCCACAGGGGAAGGAAATGGAACCCCCTACCGAAATATCACAACCGTAGAGTGATTTCTCAGAGGTTCCGACTTTCCGAATCCCACATTTCGGATTGTGGATCGCAGAGGAGTAAGTTTTTCAAAGCTGTGAATTTTGGGGTTCCGACTTCCGAGTCCCGCATTAAGGATTGCGGAAGTCAGAGGCATGATTTATTTGAAGTGGTGAATTTGAGGTTCCAAATTTTGACTCCCGCATTTCGGATTGCGGAAGTCGGAGGTGTGATTTATTAGAAGCAGTGAATTTGGGGTTCCAATTTCCAACTCCCGCATTGCGGATTGTGGAAGTCAGAGGCATGATTTCTTCGAAGCAGTGAATTTGGGGTTCCAGATTCCAACTCCCGCATTGCGGATTACGGAAGTCAGAGGCGTGATTTATTCTAAACAATGAATTTGGGGTTTCGATTTCCTACTCTCGCATTTTTTATTGCAGAAGTCGGAGGCGTGATTTATTCGAAGCTGTGAATTTGGGGTTCCCACTTCTGACTCCCACATTACGGATTGTGGAAGTCGGAGGTGTGATTTCTTCAAAGCTATGAATTTGGGGTTCTGAACTTTGACTCCCGCATTGCAGACTGCGGAAGTCGGAGGTGTGATTTCTTCGAAGCCATGCATTTGGTGGTCCGACTTTCCGACGCCCGCATTTCAGATTGCAGATTGCGGCTTGCGGATTGAAGTTGGATTTTCAAAATAAATTGTAGATCAAGTGGAAAATAAGGCCACCAGGGCCAAATAAAAAGGTTTCAAGATGACCTTGTCCCAGTTGGGCAAATCCAAATCAAAGCCAAGCTGACCTTGTATCGAACTTCCACGACTGATAGTTGATTTGGGTACAGAAGAAAGTGCAATATGAGGTCAATCCCTACAAATCATCCTGAAAGGGATTAATCTAAAGGACAATAGGTAGTTTTGACAATTCTAGTTTACACTGGAAGTGCACTAAAATCCCCCCACCAACTCATCTTTAGTTTAAGAAATAAAGGTTGATACGAATAACCCGAGTAAATAAAGAAGATAGCCACATCACCGAAATTTTTTATTTTTATTTTTAATAAGTAGTCCATAAGACTAATAGTTAGCTCGAAGGTATTACAAACAGTTGTAGTTGCAAATTTAATAAACAACCACATATGGCTGAAGTAGTCGAGAAGGTTTTGATTTTTGTAAGCCTATAAAGGAAGGTTTTGAATAAGACCCAAGGGTTTGGATTTTGAGATAAGAAAACTCTGAGTATGTAATGAAACCCATTCTTTGATTAACGCGAGGATTTAATTTTGGAGCATAAATTCCTGCGCATGTTTTCCTTGCTAGTATTGTCCATTGATTGTCTTCTTCTGAAGTGTTTAAATCAAGATTACATGGTCTAGAATTCGTCTATCATTTGATGCTTCAGATACATATGATTAGATACTCCACTCTTTCTTTGTGAAATTGAAAGTTAGAATTCATTCATAAATGCTCTAATTCTGTGATGGATTGTTGTTTCCCTTTCTGCTACCATCTGATATTATCCTTTTGACATGAAAAAACTTCATTTATCTTTCTTCTTCTCAAATTATAGTCCAATTAGTCATACGTGATAGAAAACCTATGAAAGTTTGACTCCATGCCCCGTGATATACCTATCCTCAACCCAACCAATTGAAATCCCTAATACCCTTATCTGAAGGTCTAGCCACCACTATTAATACACAACCAACCAATTCAAGTGATATTTTTCATGTTGAAAGAATTGTGAGAGAGAGAGCCCTCTCTATGTCTTGGAAAGGATAGTTTCCATTCACAAGAGTGTAGTTGAAATAGTTACCTAAGTGATCCCTTCTGCCGTAACCTCGAAGAATCCTGAGTGATAACATCTAGCAACCATAGTGGGGAAGAAACTTCTTTACCCCAGAAAAATAATTACAAAGAATCAAATTCGATCTCTGAGGGAAAACAAAAGATCACATACATAAATATTGTGATATTTTCCCTGGCGACTCCAATATTCATATTTTGAGTCCCATAAGAGACACTTGGTGAGTTTCTTGAAAGAATTCTGGCTTCCTGAAGGATATCTACTAGAAGTCAGCTACATCCTGAACCAACACAGCTCGTATCAGATCCAGAAGATCATCTTGAAAGTGAAGAAAGAAAAAATAGGTATTCCTCCACTAACCAGATCTTTTTCTTTACCTAAAGAAGAATCCCAGACTGTAGATATCGTCTCTTTTGATTTAAAGTTGAGAATTCCTTATTTAGGTCTAATTCCTAGACATATCTGAAAGAAACCCTATTTGATTAGTATAAGTCCCAAACCCGCTGTTTAAGTGCTTTGTGGGAGAGTTTACAAGTCAAAGAAGAAAGCAATGAATTGTTCCTCTTCACCAAAGCATCAAGTAAGCAGACCAATATCCTCATCACCCCTCCTACTCCAGGTCACACTATTGTAATACCTAGCCTTGATTCTAAACCTATTTCAAATACTCCTCCTAGTTCCAAGAAAACCCTAAGAGCAATGGCTTCCATATTTTCCCCTTTAGCCCTCCCTGCCAACCTCCATGATCTACCTGTGGGCTATGCCCAATGCCTCATGAGATATGATGGGGAAGGGAGTGGTATTGCACAACAACATGTGGATCATTTTATTGAATTTATAGATCTTGAAGATATAGATGAAGCTGAGGTCAAGATTAGGTTATTTGCCCAAATTTTTTCAGGGGAAGTAAAGAAATGATTCAAAACGCTGCCAAATGGAGGTATTGCTACCTATGAAAGGTTGGAACAATCTTTCTGTAATAATATGCAATGATCTGACAGTTGTAGCAACTCACAATCAAACTCACAAATATGTTGCAAAGAAGAAGAGAAGGAGACAGTCAATGATCACTCATAAACACAGTAGAATAGAACATAATCTTAGTATTATACAATGAATAAGACTGTAAGTGAATGAGTACAATAGAACAATAAGGTGCATAATATAGGATTCGAATAGGCCAAGTAGGGAATTCAAATTCCTAACTTAGAGTGTGTCTTGAATGATAGTGGAGTCATCATCCAGTCAATGTATCAGTCATCAGAGGTAACAATCAGTCAACTGAGTATAACTGAGTGAAGTAGGAACTAACTGAATGAAGGAAGCTCAATGGAGGGTGCATGAGGAGTCTAATTGTGTGAGGTAGGTATGAACTGAATGAAGGAGGCTCAGTGAAGGGCGCATGAGGAGCTAAACTGGAGTCATAATTTGCTAGTGGGGGAGTCAATCTAGCCTCAAATCAAGGAAGAACTAAGAGATAATTGACTGGTAGGTGATAAGGGCGCCTCACTGGCTGTGGTAGGTGAGAAAGGCGCACTAGCCATGCAAAAGAATGGAGAAGGGAGCCTTTGGTAGCTGGTAGGTTCCTTGGGGGCTGTAGAGAGGTTGTGGAGAGCTAGAACCAAGCTCTAGGAGATGGGAGGTCCACCATGATGATGACTGGATGCATGCAGTGGCATGCAAATGCATGCATCATACAGTTTTGCATGCAGGTAAAGAAGAGCTAAAAGCAAGCTCTAGGTGTTGGGGAGACCACCATGATGATGACTGGATGCATGCAATTGCATGCAAGTGCATGCAGTATGAAAATCTGCATGCAAGCATGCAAAATACAAAAATGATGGGGAGAATATTCCAACACCCCCTGCAAGCTATACTATGAGGAAATAACTGAAGAATAGGGCCCTGGTAACTAAGACCAAAGGTGACCCCATACAATCAATCTAAACTAAACTAATTGAGGAAAGAGGGAAAACCCAATGGGAAGAAAGCCCTCCCTCAAAATAGATTGAAGGTGCTAAACTAGCATATCATGAATTACCCCTGAAGGAGGCAAGTGACCTTCTATAGGAGGGTTGATTGATCCAAGATGAACCAACAATGTGAGAAGGATGAGTCCCTTCATCATGAAAATCTTAGTTGGTTCTCCGTCGATCAGCTGGAACACCAGAATATGTGAAAGCAGTGGCTTCCCTTCTTGGAAGAGGAGGAAAGTCAATTGAGAGATCATAAGGAACTGAAAATTCCATTTCTTCATCTTTAGCATTTGTTAGATCTTCACGTTCTTGTGGGTATGGAACCAACATTTGCTTTTCATCACAATCTTCTTCTGAATCTGATCTGCTAAATGTTGAGGAATCGCTCTCTTGAAAATCACCAATACTTTCAAGCTCTGAATCTGAAACCTCATGGGAAGGAGCAAGCAAAACTGGCTCAACATCACATACAAGTTCTAAGTTTGTATTTTCATGAAGAGAAACATGTGAAGTTGAGGTCTCATACTCAGAATCTGAACTGCCATATGATGGATATTTTTTCTCTCAAAACTCACCACCATTCTCAACCTCTGAATCCAAAGTCTCATATGAAGAAGCAGAAGAAACTGACTCATCATTGCTCCCACCCTTTGAGTATGAATAAGTGGAAACATAATTATACATGTAACCATCATGAACCTGCTTTTGGAGAAGCATGTAAATCTATGATATCTCTCTTGAGTTGTTTCTAGTGAGATCTTTTCCAAAAGAACTAGAACCAGACAAAGATGGAAGATCACTAGTGAATATAGTGCTGATGGCCTCTTTTTCCATGGGTTTGGAATCAATAGATGCAAGATATTCAGGTTCTTGTGGATCTGGATCTGACATTCATACTTCTTTAAGAGTCCTCTTTCTTTTTTTTTTTTCAGTCTTATTAGATCTATTTTTTCCTTTCAAGCAACTTTTGCATGTGCCATGAGAAATCTTGCTAATCCTGCTATCTTCATGAGTATGAGAGCGAAGAGAAAATTCCTTTGAGAGAGGTAAGAAGTGTGAGAATTCATAGAGCTTGGACTCATGATTTGCAATACCTTTTGAAATGATTTCCCCTGAGACCATGTCCTGTACTTCGACTTCATTTGGAGAGAAGATTACTCTCTTGGTATTCCCAACATGAGTCATTTGATATACAGAGAGTAAATTTGCTGCAAGAGAAGGAACATAAAGCACATTAGAAAAATTTCCAGAGTCAAGATCAATTCTTCTGATACCTTGAGAAGGAATTTATGAATCATTTCCCAATATGATGGAAGGTCCTTTTGAGCTCTCGAATTTGGAGAAGAGACCTTTGGAGGAAGACATGTGTCTTGTGGCTCCTGAATCTCTAATAAAAGAAGAATTTGATGATGCACTTGCCATGAGAGCATGACATGTTTCTTTACCTTCGGATCTAGAATATTCAGGATCAGGGTCTTTCTTCCTTGTACATGCAGGAACAAGTATATTGTTCTTATCGAGTATTTGAGCCATCAAATCTATGGCCTTCTTCATACAAGCACTCTCGGGATGAATGCTTTTCTTTTGTGAGAATGCTTGGTCTTCCTAGGGTTTGAAACCCTATATGATTGATCTGGATTATTTGTAGGCCTTGTATCCTTAAATTTAATGCCAAAAATATTTTGCTTTCCTATATCATTCACTCTCTCTGCAACTGTAAGGGCTGAATCCAATTTGGGTATGATCATTCCCATTGAAACCAACTTCTTTTTCTCTTGGGTAAGAGATTGTGTGAAATCATCAAATGAGGGAAACTTCCATCTTGGAATGGACAACCTAGCTGACTGGAAAGTAGAAACAAAAATTAAGAAATTTTCCCCCAACTTTGAGAGAATGGTAAGTATAAGCTGCTTATCGTCCTTCACTATCTCATATATTCAACTGTGCTATCAAGCTTTTGAACTTGGTGAGCAAGGCATTGATAGAATCGAAGCTGTTAGGACTCAAACATATGAGCTCATTCTCCAATTTGTGTGCCACCATATCATCCTTTGGCCCAAAGAGAGATTCTATCTTTTCCCACACCTCTTTCGGAGATGTAAGATCAATGGCATGAAAGTGTAGTTCATTAGAAATTGAGAGAAGGAGGAGACCAATTGCTTCATCAAGCCGATCCAAGTACTTAGACTTTTCAACTGCATTGGTTGGTTCTACCATCATTTCGTTAAGTATTCTGGAGAAGATCTTGGATCTCATGAAGAGAGCCATCTTGGATTTCCACTCAACATAGTTGGAAGATGTAAGCTTTAGATCCATATGAACAAATAAAGTCGAATACTTGAAGAAGATTCCGAACGGGTGAATAAACCTGCAAAACAATAAAAGATGTGTTGATGGAGATTGCTACACTTTGACTGAACACTACCTTAAGGACACTTGGCACATGGACTAATTCCTTCACACCTGTCTAGACCTCAATGGATTTATCCAATGAAATCAAGTAATAGCACCAGGATTTACTTTGGAAACTCAGAGGCTTCTGGTGCACAAGTGAAAGATAGCTGCTCAAAGAAATGCTGCAACTGTTGCAATTCGAATAGCTGCTTCCTGCTTTGATACCATGTAATAATATGCAATGATTTGACATCTGTAGAAACTCACAACCAAACTCACAAATATGTTGCAAAGAAGAAGAGAAGGAGACACTGAATGATCACTCAAAAACACAGTAGAATAGAACATAATCTCAGTATTATACAATGAATAAGAATGTAAGTGAATGAGTACAATAGAACAATAAGGTGCATAATATAGGATTCGAATAGGACAAGTAGGGAATTCAAATTCCTAACTCAGAGTGTGGCTTGAATGATAGTGGAGTCATCATCAAGTCAATGTATCAGTCATCAGAGGTAACAGTCAGTCAATTGAGTCTAACTGAGTGAAGTAGGCACTAACTGAATGAAGGAGGCACTAACTGAATGAAGGAGGCTCAGTGGAGGGCGCATGAGGAGTCTAATTGAGTGAGGTAGGCATGAACTGAATGAAGGAGGCTTAGTGGAGGGTGCATGAGGAGCTAACTGGAGTCAAAATGGGCAGACTAGTCTCACTGAAGGTCTATCAGAGTGAAATAGTCAGTGGGGGAGTCAATCTATCCTCAAATCAAGGAAGAACTGAGAGATAACTGACTGGTAGGTGAGAAGGGCTCCTAACTGGTTGTAGTAGGTGAGAAAGGTGCACTAGCCATGCAAAATACTGGAGAAGGGTGCCTTTGGTAGCTGGGAGGATCCCTAGGGGCTATAGATAGGCCGTGGAGAGCTAGAACCAAGCTCTAGGAGATGGGAGGTCAACCATGATGATGACTGGATGCATGTAGTGGCATGCAAATGCATGCAGCATGCAGTTTTGCATGCAGGTAAAGAAGAGCTAAACGCAAGCTCTAGGTGCTGGGGATACCACCATGATGATGAATGGATGCATGCAATTGCATGCATCATGTAGATCTGCATGCAAGCATGCAAAATACAAAAATGATGAGGAGAATATTCCAACACTTTCTTGGCTAGATGGAAGGATAATATAAATCCTCTCCAAATTCTCACTCAATATGAAAACACAAAGAAAACTGATGTTGAGACTGTCCAAGAATTTTCATCCAGGTTCATGAAAATGTACAATTCTATCACCGTGGACATTAAACCCCATGTGGGTGCAGCCAAAATTCACTATGCTAAATGTTTTGACAGTGAATTTTCTCTCAGGTTGAGAGAAAGGAGATCTTATACCCTTCCTAATATGTTGAAATATGTTGTTGAAGTAGAATCTAATCTGATGGCCTCGGGTAAAATAAGGCACATAACTGAAACTGAGAAAAATATATTCAATGAAATAGGTCAGCCTTCCACCTCCCAATCTATTGACACCAAGTTTGAACATATGATGAAAACCATGGAAAGACTGGTGGATAAGATGTCCATAGATAACAAACCCCCTGGTAAATAAACTCCTGAGCCTCAAGCTCAGAACATGAACTACAGGAGACCACCTGCCCCACAGGGAAGGCCAAGAGAGCCAAGGGACCCTAGAAATGCATAAAATCGGCTAGTTAGACCACCTTTTGCTGAAAATGTGATAGCAAAAGAAGAGGAAGATGGACATCCTAAATATCAGATCCACCTCTTTGATCATATGCAACCCCAATTTTATTTGACTAAATAAGAACATGATCAATCATCTCTGCAGTTAGATAGAAGCCTCGAAGAGATAGAGTCTGAACAATATCAAAGAGGCTTCCAAAATGAAATCTTTGAATTTCAAAAACAACACAACCTGAGAAATATAAGGGTAATTATAGACCAGGGAAAGGATTCAACTGAGCCATCTACTTCTCAACAACAAAAGAAAGAGATCAATAAGAAGGGTGATCCAAAGTCCCTTACCCTTGAAAAAACAACTGGAAAGAATGTTTAAGCTCCTAAAAGGGTCCTAGAAGGGAAGGATGAAAGTAATGTGAAAACAATAGAAGGCTCATTATGCATTCAAATTAGAAAGTGAAATCTCCAAGATAAATATCTCAACCCCCTTCAATGAATTGTTAAAAAATACAGAATATAAAAATCAGATTTTGAAAATAGTGAAGGGAGAAGAGGAAAGAAACCAAACACTCCCAATTTACATGATGATAAGCCTACCCTTCTATTTGGACCCCATGTTTAAAGTCCTCAATAAGATGATGTTGCCTCCTTTTATATCATCCTGAATATACATGATCATATAATACATAATGCTATGTTAGATTTTGGGGCCTCACATAACCTCATGCCAAAATAAATGGTAGAAAGTCTAGGAATAGAAATCACCATACCTTATAAAGATTTATTCTCATTTGATTCCAGAAAAGTAAAGTTCCTGGGGCTGATCAAAGGTATGGTTGTATCACTGACACAAATCCCTCAGAAGAATGTGGTAATGGATGTAGTGTTGTCAAACATCCCACCCAAATTTGGTATGTTATTATCAAGATCTTGGGAATCTAAACTGAAGGGAACACTGCATATGGATATGTCTTATTCCACCATCCCTATTTTTGGAGAAAACATAAGACTCTATAGAGAACAAATACTATCGTATGTTGTAAGTAGTAAAAGTAAGCCTGAGAATCATCCCATATTTGCTGTAGATACTGATGTAGGCTCTTCGATTTTTTGTTATGAACTTGGTTTAGGAGAAAAATATATGAAAATCACTAGCCTCCCTAAAACAAATGTTAGGAACCCATGTCTTTACTTTGTTAGTATGTTGTTGTTGGACGCATATGCTTTGTAAGTCGTCCCGTAGTATTTGTTGATCAATAGTTTATGTTATTGTTGTTGGTGCATATGCTTTGTAAGTCGCCCGTAGTATTATTGATCCATAGTTTGTAGTGGCCCATGGTTTTGACCCATAGTATTGGCGCCTATACTGAGTATATAAGTGTGTGTTGATACCTATGAAGGCACCGTGAAGTTATTTGTATTGAGCTTTCTCATAGGAGGTTGCCCCCTCGAAGTGGCCTGTGATCAATATAAAAGTGATTCTGAGTTCTGTCATTTCTGCTATTTCGCATATTCGTATTAATTAATTGTTGCAGGTGCATCACATCTGGTATCAGAGCACTTTCTTGGGCTCGCTGGGTGAAATTTCTGCCAATTTTTTTTTCGCATCTGTTGCAGGTTCGGATTTGGGAATAATCCCTATCCGCTTAACTGTGGGAAGTACTTGGGCATAAGCCCTAAAAATCATTGTGAGGAGTACCACAGGAACCCCGAAGTAGCTGGCCCATTGAGAGGACCTGCCAGCGAAAAGGGAAACAACCCCTACCTAATTGACTAGTTCCCACCCGTGAGGTAAACCAAGAGCTGTCGTTTGTGGCAAAGCGGTTATTAGTTTTACCTGAGCCGTGGAGTGAGGGGTATTGCCCCAATACGCAAGCCGTCAGACAGCATTGGTGGCCGAGTGAAACCCCTGAATTGTTAGGAAGCCGCACATACCTGGGGTCCATATCTACTTGCAGCTGAACTATTGTCGATCACTACTGCTCCATTTTAGATCCATTTTGCAAGTCGTTCCAGATCCAGCCATTATCAATCCATTCAACGCTGTTCTAGATCCGTTCCGAGCCGTAGCCGCTCCAGTCTGGAAAAAAAAAATAAATCAGTTTTTGGTCCATATCTCCCTTGTTTTCACTCTGTTTCCCTTGAAATTTCTGGGAAACCCCTGTCATGCCATTCTGCATATTTCATTCATGAGGACCCTATCCCCAATTCCCCTTCCCAAAGCCTGAAAGCCCACATTTGTCTATTTTTAGGGTTTGCCATAACTTCCTCAGATTTCACCCAATCACCTTCAAATTTTACCACAGAGTTCCTTTCTGAATTCTGCTTCTTTGTCCCCCTCTGCCAAATTTTCCCATTCTTTCACCCCGCTTCTGAAATCCTCATTTTTTCTTCCCTGTCTAGTCGACAGTGTCCAACACCTAGTCAAACCCCAATTACCCTTCATATTTTTTCCCAAGTCCAGATTTTCCCTTACTGAAGCAGTTTCTATTTTTGTTTTCCTACCCAGTCAAAAAATAAATAAAAAAAATCCTGGTTATGGTTGTCACCCGTGCAGGAGCAAAAACCATAGAAGAAGCACTTGCAGCCATCCAAGCCAAACTCCAGGGTCTGGATGAAAAATATCTCGTCCTCCATCTTGAACATTCAGCTATGAACAACAAACGGCAGTCCGAGTCTTCATCAGACAATGGGTTCTCTTCTTCCAGCAATTTCCGTGGTCCGAAGCTTGATTTTCCTCGCTTCAATGGTACTGATCCAACTAGATGGATCTATCGTGCAGAACAGTATTTCAGTCTGCATAATACTTTTGATGTCAACAAAGTTCCACTGGCATCCTTTCACTTAGAACAGGAATATTTTCAATGGTACTGTTGGTACATCAAGGCTCATCCAGAGCCCAAATGGTCAGACTTTTGCCAGCTCCTTTTGCAACGATTTGGTCCTAGTGCTTTTGATGACTTCACCGGAGCCCTCACTAAACTTCGTCAAATTGGCACTGTGAGAGAGTATCAAACCAAATTTGAGAACCTAGCCAACCACACCGAAGGATTTTCTGATGACTTTTACCGGAGTTGTTTTATCAGTGGTCTAAAGGATGCCATCCGCTCTGAGGTCAAAATGTTCTGTCCCACCACAATGATGGAAGCCCTAGGGTTGGCTAAGTTGGCAGAAGACAAGATTGCAGTCCAACAATGCTCCAAGCCCACTTTTGTTCCCTTCCGAAATATGGGTTCTCAGCGACCACCTATACCGCAGGTTCCTCGACCGACTCCTATCAAGCGTTTGTCTGAAACAGAGATGCAAGCACGCAGAGAAAAGGGGCTTTGCTATAATTGTGATGAGAAATTCACTCGGGGACATAGATGTGTTCAGCAAAAGCTCTATCTCTTGGATGTGGAGTCTCAGCCTGCCTTTGAAATTGGTGACGACGATCCAGAAACGCTGGATGCTCCGGTCGACATTCAGGAACCGCCTATTGACCCTCCATCTCAGGATGACCAGCCAGAGATATCTGTCCATGCTTTAGCTGGAATCGCCACCCCCCAAACAATGCGGGTCAGGGGTTACTTCAAGAAGCTTCCTCTTAGAATACTCATTGATTCTGGTAGCACTCATAATTTCATTGACCCTCGGATCGCCAAACAAGCTGATTGTTTTATCCATCCTTGCTCCAACTTTGAAGTCATGGTTTCCAATGGGGGCACCTTACCTTGTAAAGGGAAGTGTCGAAATGTGCGTATCTCTATGGGAGATTATAACTTGTGCTCTGACATGTTTGCCTTTCCCTTAGGTGGATGTGATGTGGTTTTGGGCGCTCAATGGCTACGCACACTTGGCCCTATCTTATGGGATTTTGCTGAACTTTGGATGCAGTTTTCCCTCAATGGAAAAAAACACACATTGACAGGATTACAACCAGGTTCTCTCAGCATCATCAGTTCACATTGCATGGAAAAACTCCTCAAGAAGAATTCACATGGTGTCATCGCTCAGATCCATTCCATTCAGATGCAACCATCAGCGGTCTCCACTACTCCTTTGGATCTACAACAAATTCTGGATCGATATACAAGTGTCTTTGATAAACCAGTGGGATTTCCACCTTCCAGGCCAGAAGACCATCATATTTAGCTCCTTCCTTGCAGCGTTCCTCCCAACATCAGGCCCCATCGCTACCCATTTCACCAAAAAAAAGAGATTGAAATGCTCGTTCGGGACTTATTGAAGTAAGGTATTATTCGCCCAAGCACTAGTTCCTTTTCTTCTCCAATTATTCTTGTCCGCAAAAAAGATGTGTCATGGAACCTCTGCATTGACTTTCGAGCACTTAATCAACTCACCATCAACGATAAGTTTCCAATTCCTGTTGTTGATGAGCTTCATGGGGCTCACTTTTTCTCCAAGTTGGATCTTCGTTTTGGGTATCATCAAATTCGGGTTCATGAGGATGATATCCCTAAAACAGCTTTCCGCACACGATGGCCATTATGAGTTTTTGGTCATGCCCTTTGGCCTCACTAATGCTCCTTCCACATTCCAGGCCTTAATGAATAAAATATTTCGACCCTACTTGCAGAAATTCATTCTGGTATTATTTGATGATATCCTCATCTACAGTAAAACATGGGATGAACATCTCCAGCATCTGGATCTTGTCATGCAACTTTTCTCTGAACATCATCTCCATGCCAAGAAGTCTAAATGTGTTTTTGGACAGAAGGAAGTTGATTATCTCGGACACATTATCTCAGCACAAGGGGTTCGCGTGGATCCTGCCAAAATCGATGCCATGAACAATTGGCCGCACCCTCAGACACTCAAGAGCCTTCGTGGTTTTTTGGGGTTGACTGGCTACTACCACAAGTTTGTCAAGGATTATGGGAAGATTGCAGCTCCATTAACTGCTCTATTGAAAAAGGATGCTTTTACATGGACACCTACTGCTCAGTGTGCATTTGACAAACTAAAACAAGATATGTGTACTACACCTGTGCTAGCTATGCCCGATTTTTCCAAGCCCTTCACTATTGAGAGTGATGTTTGCGGCAATAGAATTGGTGTTGTTCTCCTTCAAGATGAACACCCCATTGCGTTCACCAGCAAAGCCCTTTCAGGTAAGAATTTAGCTGCCTCTACCTATGAAAAGGAAATGATGGCTATTTTGCATGCAGTACAGAAGTGGCACCCATACCTATTAGGGAATCATTTCTGCATCAAGACTGATCACCAGAGTCTGAAATATTTCTTGGACCAGTGTGTCTCCTCCCCGGCACAATAGAAATGGGTTAGCAAACTCATGGGTTATGACTATACTATCACTTACAAGAAGGGTAAAGACAATATTGTGGTAGATGCTCTTTCTCGCACATTTGATGCCCAAGGTTCTCTTTCAGCTATTTCTATGCCTGTTCCAAATTGGTTGCAATCTGTTCAACAGGGTTATGTCAATGACTCTTCCTTATCTCAAATCATCCAACGCTTGACCAACAACCCTTCTGATGTACCACATTACTCTTGGGATGGTGCTTCTCTGCGATACAAGGGTCGTCTGGTGCTTCCCCAGAGCACAGATCTTCAACAGGTTGTCTTCTATGAACTCCATGCTTCTCCATCGGCAGGGCACTCTGGGTTCCTCAAAACATATGAACGAGCACAGCGTAACTTCTTTTGGCAGGGCATGAAAAGGTCAATTCAACAGATGGTGGCCAAATGTGATACCTGCCAGCGCAATAAGGGTGAAACAACATTCCTTCCAGGATTGCTTGAACCCTTGCCCATACCTACACGGATTTGGACAGATATTTCTATGGATTTCATTGAAGGGCTCCCTAAATCTGGCAGGAAGACAGTGATTCTTGTTTTGGTTGATCGCCTCTCCAAATATAGTCATTTTTGTGCTCTCAGCCATCCCTATATACCCTCCTACATCGCTCAAATTTTCCTGGACCAGATCTTTCGTCTTCATGGAATCCCTTCTTCCATTGTCTCAGATCGTGATGTGACTTTCACCAGTCATTTTTGGACAGAAGTATTCTGCCACATTGGCACCAAACTGAATATGAGTTCAGGGTATCACCCACAAATAGATGGTCAGACTGAAATTATCAATAAATTCTTGGAAACTTATCTTCGTTGCTTCACCTCAGAACAACAACATTAGTGGGAAAAGTGGCTTCCTCTCGCTGAATGGTGGTACAATACCTCTTAACACACCGCCTCTAAAATGACCCCATATGAAGCAGTCTATGGTCAGGCACCTCCAGCTCTTCTTCCATACACCCCCACCAGTTCACCAGTTCAGGAATTTGACATGGTCCTTCGAAACCGCGATCAGATTCTTCGCATTCTGTGGGACAATCTTCACATGGAAAGAAATCACATGAAGCAACAAGCTGATCAGCACCGTTCTGAGCGCACTTTTCAAGTCGGCGATATGATTTTTCTTCGTCTCCAGCCGTACAAACAATCCTCCTTGAAACTCAAAGGGCGTCATAATCTCGCTCCAAAGTTCTATGGGCCACATCGGATTCTTCAGAAGATTGGGTCCGTTGCTTATAAATTGGAACTTCCTCCTTCTTCCCACATTCATCCAGTCTTTCATGTCTCTTGTCTGAAGAAAGTTCTTGGCACCAACATCAGTGGAAAAATGATTTTACCCGAACTGGATAATGAAGGATCCATCCTTTTGGAGCCAGAGGCCATCCTAAATCGGTGCACGCGTCAGCTTCGCTCTCGCTCTATCACAGAGGTCTTAATTCAGTGGCACGCCATGCAACCAGAGGATGCTACATGGGAACCACTCCTTCATATTCAACAACAATTTCCACATCTAAAGCTTTGAGGACAAAGCTTTTTTTAAGGGGAAGGGGATGTTAGGAACCCATGTCTTTACTTGGTTAGTATGTTTTTGTTGGATGCATATGCTTTGTAAGTCATCCCGTAGTATTTGTTGATCAATAGTTTGTGTTATTGTTGTTGGCGCATATGCTTTGTAAGTCGCCCGTAGTATTGTTGATCCATAGTTTGTAGTGGCCCATGGTTTTGACCCATAGTATTGGCGCATATACTTAGTATATAAGTGTGTGTTGAGACCTATGAAGGCACCGTGAAGTTATTTGTATTGAGCTTGCTCATAGGAGGTTGCCCCCTTGAAGTGGCCTGTGATCAATATAAAAGTGATTCTGAGTTCTGTCATTTCTGCTATTTCGCATATTCGTATTAATTAATTGTTGTAGGTGCATCACAACAAATGATGGGTTTAATGGAGATAAAGACATACAATGCGTTGGCATCTCTGGAAGCGAACAAGACATCGGTCAACGAGTAGAAAAGGGAAGTGATGAGAAGTCAGAAATAGAACCAGAAGCTACAACTATAGCGCAAAAGGAAGGTCTCTGGAATATGATATTTGATGGGGCTGTAAACAAGGAAGTAGCAGGGGAAAGAGTATGGATCACCCCCCCATATGAAGGAAATAAATGCTCCAGGTTGCAGTCCTTTAAACTGATGTTTGAATGCTCAAACAATGTAGCAGAGTATGAAGCTTTGCTGCTAGGGTTGAATGCACTTAGGGAGCTGAAAGCTAAAAATATAAAAGTATATGGAGATGCAGAATTGATAATTCAACAAGTCAATGGGGTATATGAAACAAAACACCCCAAAATGAGGGCTCATAGGAATGCTATTTGGGATATGTTTGATAATCTATTTACAAAACACAGTTTTCCCTTCATCCCTAAGGAGAAGAACTCAACAACAGATACCTTGGCTAGCTCCGCTAGAAAGTTCCAACTCCCTATTTACCCCACCGGGACTTATATGATCAATATAAAGCATATGCCTTCTATCCCTGACAATACAAAACGCTAGCATATCTTTGAAGATGATCAGCAAATAAATAAATTTCTAGAGATGACAGAGGAGTTTTCCAATACCCATATTGATTAAGAAAACTGTGCAAATGAAGAATGGGAACCACATGTAACATCTCAAATTTTCATAAAAATTTAAAACTTTTAAAAACATCATTAAATGTGATAATTACAGTTGCGGAAATAATAAATGCTTGATTAAGACGACAATGATTAAGAAGTCATTACATACTAAACATAATTTAATTACTGAGTTAAAAACATTTTAGATAACAACGACACATCATACTTCTGAAAAAAATGATTACGACAATAACTGCTCAAGTTAATTGAAAGGTTAGAAATATGATGCAACATGTTTCTTTTTGACAAGACACTGACGGTTTGTTTTCTTGATGTCCAAGGGTGTCCTACGAGGTACCCTAGAGTTTACTTAGCTGCAAAAGCTAAGGCATTTGGAATGTTTCTATGTGCAGCTAGCAGGTAAGAAGTTCTACGTTCACATGATTAAGAGAACGTGTGTCTTTTTAATTCAACATCGATGTAATAATAAAATGTTATGAACTCCTTTGCGAAACAAGTTATTTGCAGGTATGAATACTTTGTTCTAATACTAGTTCAATTGTTGACTCACATACCCTTCTAAGTTTATGAAAAAAGGAGACGTCTTTTTATTTCTTGCAATACCAAGTTTATTGTCATGACTATCGTCATTAATGTTGAAGGACTTTACCCACATCTTAAAGTGTAATGTCCCTTATTAGGAATTTTATTAAAATTGCAATTTTCCACTTTTTTTCCCTAGTTCGACCTTTGACTAGTTTTGATCTCTAGGTCCCAAATTTGCCCCAAATGATCCCAAATATTCTGAGAAGGTATATGAATGATATTAGAACATAAATATGTGTTTCAGGGATGCCTTTGGACCTTTAAAATACTTCTGCAAATTCTCTTTCAATTCTGATCAATGTAGGTAACTTTACTAGTGATTTTCCTTTGACTAGTATTGGACCCTAGGTCTCAAAGTGACTCCAAATGCCT
This sequence comes from Larix kaempferi, assembly GCA_027924585.1. Lineage (NCBI taxonomy): Eukaryota > Viridiplantae > Streptophyta > Pinopsida > Pinales > Pinaceae > Larix > Larix kaempferi. The sequence goes on along the minus strand of BSBM01000341.1, from coordinate 2,042,943 downwards.
TCAAATATTCAAGGAAGGTGTATGAATGGTATTAGAAATTGAATATGATTTTTATGGATGACATATGTCCACCAAAATACCTCTGCAAACTCTCTTTATATTCTAGACCAATTATGCAATTTTACTAGTGATTTGGGGTTCAAATCCCCCTGGGGTAAGTACTGAAAATGGCTTCCCAAATGCCTCCAAACCCACTCAAATTTATGAACAGAGGTATGTAATGTGTTAATTATTTTATTAAAGTCTCATATGCACCATTAATGGATTATTACAACTATTCTCGCCCTCTCCCATTCAACTGCAAAAATCCCCAATTCGACCCTTGGGGAAATGGCACTATTTCACCTCCCAATACAACTAAACTGAGTAAAAATGCTTCAAATGCTCAAGTACAGTACATGAAACTTGTAGAATACATCCATGGCAGTATATTTATCACAAATATATCATATAATCATCCATTCATTCTAAATCATCATCAATACATTGGTTCACAACAAGGTAGTGGGGAAATGACATTGTTCTTCCATTAAAAATGAGATTTATACATTTCTACTTGGAATTTCGACCTGAAACTTTTTGGAGATGAAGAACAGAGTATTTAATTCATATTACAAAATAAATGGGGCATTAAAATATTCCCCAAATAGTAAAATAGCTCACCAAAAACGCCCTCCCTCAAGGATCAAGAATATGCCATCAAAATTGGAAATGGTTGAAGGAGTGAGCTGCAATAGAAGAAACCATGAGCTTCCCTGTAGCTTACACCTGCAAATAAAGACTCCATTGAATCTCCAAATGAAAGGTCTGAATGGCCTTTCCAATTACCAACTTGGATGGGAATCTTTCACCCTCGAAATTGGCTAAGGCAAGAAACTAGTCATCCACTAGCTCTCCCTCTTCACAAATGCAATTGCAAATTCTACAAATGATCAAAATCTGGTTTCATTCTTTGTTATTGACATTTATAAACTTCTAATGTCCTCCATGGGTGGAATTCCTTCCAAGAGACTCATGCCAACTCATGTTGGGAAGAGATTCCAAAGAACGCCACTTGTACAACAATTCCTAGTCTCCCACTTCCACCAAATCACATGTGGAAGCATCTTAGCTGCCCTAACACCCTTGAGCGCCCTCTTGGAGTCTAGTTTTAGCCTTGACATGTCATATATGTCATATGTCAGCCTTCAGGTCTGATTTGTGTCATAGGTGTCATAGCATCTTCATTATTGTTGTCATAGAGCTAGGGAATCTAGCCCAAGTGTCTCACTAGCTCCAAATTGCCTCTTCCTCTTCCATGGGAGTTACTCTTTCTCTATATTTCGACCTTGGATGAGTCATGCAATGAATAATACCTTTTGGACTCCCCCAAGTATGTTACCATTCACCTTGAATTCGAATTGGTGAGAGAATGATGCCAAATGTAGTGGGGAAATCTAGCCATATGTGGGTCCCACTTCCTCCATGTGTCTTCATGATGAAATGCCACTTTGATTTTCACTTGTATATATTTATTTAGATCCTTTATTAAATATTTATGCCATTCTAATGTTCAAACATCATTTATTATCCCCATTATTCCAAATCCCAAAGCTTCCACCCCAAACCTAGGAAACTAGTAATTTTCCTCGGCAATTATTTGACCTTTAGCATCAATTTGACAAACTATAATGAATAGAGGCAATGTGATTAGGCCATTGTGACCCAATACCAAATTTGGGACATGACATAAAGTCATTCTAAATGTATGTCATAGATATAGTATTTACATTTACTGGTTTATCAAAACACTTTGCAATATAAAGCTAATGCGAAAATTATAATTATTGATCATAGCATTTATGCTATTAACTGACATTGTAGTCTTGCTTGAGAACTTAACACATACTCCTACTCTTTCTCTAATGTTTTCAATTTTAAGAACAATATATGAACTATATAGAAAGAATATATTACTTGTATTATATCTAACATTGTAATTTGTATAAATAGGGATTCTAACTACCCATAATCTCTATTTATCAATACTGACCAGGGTTGGCTATTTATACAAATGTATAAGCCTTACCCTATATGACTCAACACCACAAACAAACGCAATATAAACAATATAAGTGTCATAGCATAACTCCAATGTTACGATGCCATAATATTAATTTGAAACTATGCAAGTGTCTATATAGAGACTAACATTGTATAGGATGCATGAATGCTAACTTTGAAAACTATATCAACATATGTATTGAAACTACTTTGTATTGAATTGAATTTGACAGGAGTTCTAAAGCTTGGTGCTTGGCATGCATTTCAACCTGGCGTTGATGTTGTCCCATCCATGCTTTAATGGTTCAGACCAAATTACATAGTGGAAAGTGCTGTTGGCACTCCACGTAATACCATCCACGTGAATGTGGTGGATAAAATAACGTTGAATCTTGTTGTGCGTGGTTTCCACATCTACTCTCCTCTGAGCTGGATACAGTAATGATCCTTAGTATGCAATGTTGGCTCTGTCGTGGTTGTGGAAATTTATGAAGCAATAAATGTTATGGTTTCCCGACCTCCAAAGTAGTTTGCTAGCACCTTCTTGCTCGTTGATTGTATTAGATCTGGATTGTTGATTTCCTAACCCTAGAATCTCGTTGTAAGTGTTTGATGGAGAGTTCTTGGTCTTCATTGTTACGCTGGTGTTTGAGTGATGAGGCCGATAGGATGCTGGAAAGTAGGGTTGGAGAATGTACCTCAGAGGTTTCGACCTTGAGACCTGTGGGTGGTGAATTTAATAGTAATAGGTTTACACTTGTGTGCCATGGAGCTACGATAAGGTTATAAAAGTTTTAATTGGTTTATCCTTCTGTCAGTTGATGAATTCGTAGTTCTATTCCTTCAGTTGGTGAAAGAAAAACTTATGTAAATGAATTCGTGGTTTCAGTCCAAAGCTATCAAGCTTCATCGTTTTTGTTGGGTGATGTACAAAGGCTCCGAGCTTTTGAGTTTAAAGGTAAGCACTCACCCATAATACATATTGCTGTGTTTTTAAGCTTTCATACTTACTTTTCCTGTTTTAAACTTATTTCTTGTGTTTTTGGCAGGCATCGGTTTCCAATGAGGTTCCTTGGCAAGGGTTTGGGAATGGAATGCGTGCATCCAATTCCTGGTAAGCTTCGGTGGTCCTCAAATCTTCATAGATGCCTTGGACTTGGTTTGATGATGGTTCTATTGCCGAGAGTCAAAACTGTTCGACCTTGTTTTTTTGGTGATGGCCAACTGTTGAGTTTTTAAGGTTTTTATGTTGACACAAAAAGATGTACAGAGGGTAACCCTCGAATGATTATATTATTACTTGGCCGTTTTGATGCCTAGCTCGTCGTTTGATAAGAATTTAGCACTCGTGTTTGTAATGTAGAGAGTCAAGGGTATGTCCCTGTGTAGTTTGTGGATAAAGTAATCTCGTTTGATGTTTGTTGATAAGGCTTAAGCTTCTGCGTATTGTTGTTTGGAACCTTGATAGGTTTGAAAGTGAACTCTGTTGAGTCTTTGGTTATTCCTGTTGAGTATGGAACTAAGAGCCGAGGGCTCGTTTATCTCTATAAACCATGGTTCGTTTCTTGCAATGGGAAGTTTTGTTTAAATTAATCGTTGAGATCATTGTGTAAAATAATTGTTAAGATTTTTCGAGCCATGATAATTGTCTGTGGCCGAGGGTTTATAGTTTGCAAAATGTATGTTTGTACTTCATTCTCTTTGTTGATAACTATAATTTTGGAAAATCGTTGAAATAGTTCGACTGTTAAATATTTTCGAAAGGGTTATGTCCCATGTTCTAGTTTTCGATTTTTATAAAGGATATCTTACCTGTAACTTCAAATGCTTTTGGGTTTGTACTAGGGTTTGTGTCCAAGATTAAATCATTGACAAATAATTTCGATACTGCATAAGTTTAGATACTAGGTTTGTAAGTTAAGGTTTAAACATGAGTATTTAATTTGTTCCTTCGGCTAATTGTTAGATGATTCTTAGATAGTAATTTACTATATATAAAAGATAATATGGTTCTGGAAAATAATGTCTAGGGTTTAATAAGTCATAAATGTTATCATTCTTTGAATAATGTATACAGTTTGTCTTTGAGATAGAAAATATGATGATTGTATGCAGAGTTATGGTTTACAGTGTAATAGGTTTCGATACTACTGAAATAAATAATTGATACATGAAATCAAACAGGAAAATAGTGAAGAAATAAAGTATGTGTAAAGATAAGAAAACTATATATTGACTAGTTTTTGCAGCTGTTAAAATCCTTGGAATACTATTACTTGGAAAACATGATATGTATGATTTTAATTGCATTTGTTTGCTATTTTAAATGAATTGAGAAAAGAGAAAATATATATGACTATACAAAAGTTAGACAGAATTTGTCTTTCATGAAATAACAAAAGAATCCTATATTAATGTCGATACTATACAGTAAATTTTTACTAGGTTTAGATATAGGATAGAATTGTAAACATAACACTTGTTGTAATTATTTGTCCAATCAATGGAAATCTGCGTATCTCTCATCTATCATTTAATTTGCTTCTCTATACTAGAGTACGATGCAAATAACATCATGTGGAAAAATATAGAGATGGTTATCTAATCAAATCTTTAACAAAGCTTTATCATTCAGACTTAAACAAAGATCAGAAAATAAATTCATTTACAAAACAGAGTTTGATAAATTTCACTAAATAGAAATATTAAATTGTAAAAAAAATAGGAACAACAAAACCTGATTAACTGTAGGGAAACAAACAGGCCAAGGAGTCTATTCCACCCAACCAATTCCTGACGACAGCCAAGTTACTTGCCTTAGGACCCCCGAGCCTGTTCACTGAACCACTAGGAGGAAGAAACTTAGAAGCCTAGGACCTCAACTTGGAGTAGCAATAGTTATCCAGTCTTAAAGACTTAGTAGTCAAAGGGACCTACACCAGCACCACTGGTTCTCATTATCAGAATAAATTGCAGACTTACTATTGCACTCTCACATAGCCTCCCTATTCGAATCTCTTAGTGATCACCTGATGCACATGAGGAATATTTCTACATAAAATATTGTGTAAGAGCTCCCTACTCAATTCATATTTGCCTTATGTAGGCTGCCTAGGCCTTTCAGTTGTTAACTGGTCATTAAATGAGCTTCCTGCTCACTCCCTCCACCTGGGGGATAATGCCACATTTGTCAGGGTCGTTGTCCCGTAACCAACAACTAGTGGTGAAGAGAAATTGCTGCCATCTGTCCCATGCCTTCTAACAGCTTCCATTCCTCCTAGTGGGTCAGTGAACATTCATTTAACAGTTCCCTTGGGTGTTTGTCTCCTACTTTAATTTATTAAATAATAATAATCAGTAATTTACATTCATCCTTGACCAAACTTGGTCATTATTACAAAACTTTGTAATTAAAATTTAACATAAAGTATTTTTCCAATAAAATAATATTTTCAGAATTTGGGTAGGTGACATACACCCCTCATTAAGTCTCAACATCATCCTCGATGTTTGCTAATCACTCTCTGAGTGTTCCTAAAACAGAGTTGGGTATGCTGCATGCATACTACTCTCCAACTCCCAGGTTGCCTCTTCTGGGCTAAGGTGATTCCATTGCATCTTCACTTGCCCAATGGTGCGATTCCAGAGCAGAGTTTCCCTCCTTTTGAGGATACAGTCTGGTTCCACCTGAAAATCGCCATCTTGTCCCACCTGTACATCATTCCAGTTTACAACATGAGTAGAATTGTGTACATACTTCTTTAAAAATGATATATGAAAAACATTATGTATTTTTAAATTTGGTGGCAAAACCAATTGGTATGCCATTGGTCCAACCTTGGACAATATTTCGAAAGGGCCACAATACCTGGGTGCCAACTTGGCATAGCTTCCCAATTTCAATGAACTCTTTTTCAGTCTTATCTTGAGGAACACATGTTCACCAACCTGGAACTCTTTATGAGTCCTTTTTAAATTTGCTTGACTCTTTTGCCTACCTTGTGAAGCTTTTAAATTTCCTTGTACCTGTTTCACAATTAGTTCTAACTCCTGCAACAATTCAGGTCCTAAAACAACTCTATTTACTAGGTCATTCCAAGAAATAGGTGTATCACATTTCCTACCATAAAGAATTTCAAATGGGCTAAGTCTGGATGATGCATGATAATGGTTATTATATGCAAATTCTGCTAAATGCAAGTAGTCTTCCCACTTACCAGGATGATCCTTAACATACATTCTCAGTAAGTCTTCTAAAACTTGATTCACCCTTTCTGTCTGTCCATCCGTTTGTGGATGAAATGCTGTGCTGAAATTTAAGGTTGTATTCAACCCTTTAAACAAAGACCTCCAAAAGTTTCCAGTAAATTTAGAGTCATGATCTGAAATTATAACTTTCGGTATACCATGTAGTCGAAAAATCCATTTCATGAAGATTTCTGCAATGTCTGGAGCCTTATGAGTAGTCTTCACAGGTATAAAGTGTGCTGCTTTGCTTAGTTTGTTTACTACCACCATGATAGAGTCATTTTGTTTCTGATTTTTGGGTAGTCCAGTAATAAGGTCTATGCTTATCACTTCCCATTTCCAACTCGGTATAGGTAATGGTTGCAACAATCTGGCAGGATGTTGGTGTTCAACTTTCACGTTTTGACAATCCAAACATTTGGCTATGTACTCTACCACTTCATCTTTCATTTTGGGCCAATAGTATTATTTCCTTAGCATAGTAATGGTCTTCTGATAACTTGGATGGCCAGAGTAATGGATTTTGTGCATCTCATTTAAGATTATAATTTTTACCTCTGGTATGTTAGGTACATACAATCTGTTTTTGTATCCATTTTCCTTCATTCTGAAATCTGCCATAGAATTTTTAGAACTGTTATTTGCTGTCATTTCCTTTAATTTTCTGTATTCTTCATTCGTTTCACTCCTTTCAAGGATCTGATTTTCTAAATCTGTTGAGTAAGTACTGATGGCTGAAATAAAATTCAGTTTTGCTTTACGACTCAATGCATCTACAACCTTGTTCTCTTTCCCTTTAATATGTTGAATTTTGAAATCATACTCACTTAAGAAAGTTAACCATCTAGCTTGTCTAGTGTTTAGATTTTTCTGATCTAATAAATATTTCAGACCCATGTTGTCTGTTAATAAGGTAAATTTTCTACCAATAAGGTGGTGACGCCACATTTTTAAAGCATGAATTACTGCTAATAACTCTAAATCATAAGTGGAGTAATTCTTCTCATGTAGTTTCAGCTTTCTAGATTCGTATGCAATAACATGCCCTTCTTGTGTTAGGACTCCACCGAGTCCATCATTACAAGCATCTGTGCAAACTATAAAATCCTTATTAGGATCTGCTATTCTCAGAATAGGTGTTGTAGTCAACAATTCCTTTAACTTCTTAAAACTGTCTGTACATTTCTGATCCCACACAAATTTATTCCCTTTCTTCTGCAAGGAGGTTATGGGGTTTGCAATCTTCGAAAAACCCTTTATAAATTTTCTGTAATATCTAGTAATACCCATAAATGATCTTACATCTGACACATCCTTAGGAACCGGCCAATCGTTAATGGCTTTTATCTTGTCAGGGTCAACCGAGATTCCTTCTTTAGAAATTATGTGTCCTAAATACTGAATTTTGTCCTTGTGGAAGTCACACTTACTAAACTTAGCATATAGTTGATGATCTCTTAGAACTTGTAAGATAATTCGTAGATGTTCATCATGCTCTTCTTTGCTTTTAGAATACACTAAGATGTCATCTATAAACAAAACAACAAACTTATCTAAGTATTTGTGCAGAATATTGTCCATTAAACACATAAATATAGCCGGGGCATTAGTCAAGCCAAATGGCATGACTACGAACTCGTAATGTCCATATCGAGTTCTAAAAGCTGTTTTGAAAATATCTTCATCCTTAACCCGCACTTGATGATATCCTGACCTTAGATCAATCTTTGAAAATATCATTTCTCCACGCAGCTGATCAAATAGATCGTCTATGCGGGGCAACGAATATCGATTCTTGATTGTCATCTTATTAAGATAGCGATAATCTATGCACAGTCTTAGGGTTCCATCTTTCTTCTTAACAAATATAACAAGTGCTCCCCAAGGAGACACGCTGGGTCTTATATAATTCTTATCAATCAGTTCCTTCAACTGTGATTTCAATTCGTTTAATTCCAGTATATTCATCCTATATGGAGCTTTAGAGTTTGGTACTGCTCCTAGTATTAACTCGATGGTAAAATCTAAATCTCTTTTAGGAGGTAATCCTGGAATCTCCTTAGGGAAAACATCCTTGAAATACTTTAGGACAGGTATGTCTTCTAATTTCATTTTTTCCTCTTTACAAATAAACTCATCATTTACTACATTTACTGCAAACAAATGACATCCTTTCCTAACTGCCCTCTTAACTTGCATGGCTGAAATCTGTCTAAGGTTTACCTTTTACTTCTATAGTTTTTCCTTCTTCATTTAAACACGTAAATATTTTTTCATAAAAGTTCAGAATGACATGATGGGCTTCTAACCAGTCTAGTCCGATTATAATATCATAGGATCCTAAAGGTAAAATATTCAACTTGAATTGTGTCTTTAACTGACTTATGGATAAAGCACAACTTTCTATAAAATCTGATACTTTCCTCTTTGTTCCTTTTGCCAGTCTAACTAACCAAGATTTACTGAACTTCTCTATTTTTAATTTAATACTTTCGACAATATCTCGTGATATATAACTTAATCTAGCACCTGGGTCAATTAAAACAGTAACAACATGATTTTGTAGCATACCTTCAATCTCTACCATAGAGATTTGATGATTTGCTTGCCTGTTGTCAAGTGCTGCATTGATTTTGGGCATCTCCCTCGCCATGTCTCCAACAGTAGGTTCAGTCTGAATAGAGTGAATGTTGTTAGTTGTCCGCTTCCTCTTGGGACATTCTGATGCATAGTGAGGACCTTGACACTCAAAACATTTGATAGGTTCCTTTTGTTAATTGGTCCTGGTATTATTGGGAGCATTTCTGGGTGTTGTAGAATTCTGCTGCTGACTTTTTCTAAAATTATTTCCTTGAAAATTCCGATTCTGAATTTTTTTTCTTTTGGAAACTGGAATTCCCACTGAACCTAAAATTTTTCTTTTTCAGCTCAAAATTGTTGGGTTTATGACTTTTCCAGTTTGACATTCCTTCTCTTTTCCGATTAGTGTCATAATAGAAAACTGCCTTTGTCATAGCCTCTTCCAAGGTTTTTGGACTATCATACTAGATTCTGTCCTTAATATTGAAAGGTAGACAGCTCAAGTATCTTTGAATCTTCAGTTTTTCTTCCACGAGATATGGCACATATCTCAATAAGTTCAGAAATTTACTATTCATTTCCTTCATATTCATACTTCCCATCTTTAAATCGTACAATTCTTTGGATTTTTCTTCATAGTACTGTTCAGATAAAAATTTCTTCTTGAAGTATCATTTAAAAGTACTCCAGTTTACATCCTTATCCTTGATACCCTTTACTCTTTTGATGTCCTGCCACTAAATATCCGCTTTTCCGGTCAAGTTATATATAGCCATTTTTGCTTTCAAGGATTCTGAATAGTTATAAATCTGAAAATATCTCTTCATGCCAGATAGCCATGCTTCAGCTGTCTCACCCTTCTCAGTTTCTCCATTGAAAGTTGGAGGTATAATCTTTTTGAACTCCCTAGAAATCTGTTCATACTCTTTATGGCTTTTCTTTCTGGCTTTGTAATCTCCTTTACTGCTATCACTTGAATAGTTACGTTTCTTTTTACGTACTTCAATAGAATCTCCTGATAATGTTGAACTGCTGTTCACATCATTGGTTTTCATTTTTTTACTTTTGTTACCATGAGGCAGATCCTCAACTTTGGAGATGTCTTCATTTTCTCTCTCCTGCTCATCAATTGGGCACTGTTCAAACAACACTTGGTTTAACTCTTCTTGTGCCTTCAGAATTCTTTCATTGTCTTGTTTCACAGATCTAATTTCTGCCTTTAATTCCTGAAATGCACGTAACAATTCTGACGAATTGTCATTCAATTCACCGTGGCCTTCTTCTGCATAGTGTTGTCCCATGCTATGGCTGTTTGGTTGAAATATGTCTTCTAAATGTTCAGCTGAGTTATCTATACCTGTAACTTAAAATAATTTCTATATAACACAATAGTTTAAATTTTAATTAGTAAAAATTTCTGTTGTAATAAAAATTTCTGTTGCTTGTTCTTGGACCTTTTTCAGGCCTAGAGTTCGAACATGAGCAATGATACCACATGTAACATCTTGAATTTTCATAAAAAATTAAAATTTTAAAAACATCATTAAATGTGATAATTACAGTTGCGGAAATAATAAATGCTTGATTAAGACAACAATGATTAAGAAGTCATTACATACTAAACATAATTTAATTACTGAGTTAAAAACATTTTAGATAACAATGACACATCATACTTATGAAAAATGCTTACAACAATAACTACTCAAGTTAACTGAAAGGTTAGAAATATGATACAATAGGTTTCTTTTCGACAAGACATTGATGGTTTGTTTTCTTGATGTCCAAGGGTGTCCTACGAGGTACCCTGGAGTTTACGTAGCTGCAAAAGCTAAGGCATTTGGAATGTTTCTATGTGCAGCTAGCAGGTAAGAAGTTCTATGTTCACATGATTAAGAGTATGTGTGTCTTTTCAATTCAACGTCAATGTAATAATAAAATGTTATGAACTCCTTCGTGAAACAATTTACTTGCAGGTATGAATACTTTTTTCTAATACTAGTTCAACTGTTGACTCACATACCCTTCTAAGTTTATGAAAAAGGCGTCGTCTATTTATTTCTTGCAATGCCAAGTTTATTGTCATGACTATCATCATTAATGTTGAAGGACTTTACCCACGTCTTAAGGTCATTCTAAATGTATGTCGTAGATATAGTATTTGCACTTACTGGTTTATCAAAACACTTTGCAATATAAAGCTAATGTGAAAATTATAATTATTGATCATAGCGTTTATGCTATTAACTGACATTATAGTCTTGCTTGAGAACTTAACACATAATCCTACTCTTTCTCTAATGTTTTCAATTTTAAGAACAATATATGAACTATATAGAAAGAATATATTACTTGTATTATATCTAACATTGTAATTTGTATAAATAGGGATCGTAACTACCCATAATCTATATTTATCAATATTGACAAGGGTTGGCTATTTATACAAACGTATAGGCCTTACCCTATATGACTCAACACCATAAACAAACGCAATATAAACAATATAAGTGTCATAGCATAACTCCAATGTTACGATGCCATAATATTAATTTGAAACTATGCAAGTGTATATATAGAGACTAACATTGTATAGGATGCATGAATGCTAACTTTGAAAATTATATCAACATATGTATTGAAACTACTTTGTATTGAATTCGATTTGACAGGAGTTCTAAAGCTTGGTGCTTGGCATGCATTTCAACCTAGCATTGATGTTGTCCCGTCCATGCTTTAATGGTTCAGACCAAATTACGTAGTGGAAAGTGCTGTTGGCACTCCACGTAATACCATCCACGTGAACGTGGTGGATAAAATAACTGTGAATATTGCTGTGCGTGGTTTCCACGTCTACTCTCCTCCGAGATGGATACGGTAACGATCCTTAGTATGCAATGCTGGCATTGTCATGGTTGTGGAAATTTATGAAGCAATAAATGTTATGGTTTCCCGACCTCCAAAGTAGTTTGTTGGCAGCTTCTTTCTCTTTGATTGTATTAGATCTGGATCGTTGATTTGCTAACCCTAGAATCTCGTTGTAAGTGTTTGATGGAGAGTTCTTGGTCTTCATTGTTACGCTAGTGTTTGAGTAATGAGGCCGACAGGCTACTGGAAAGTAGGGTTGGAGAATGTAACTCAGAGGTTTCAACCTTGAGACCTGTGGGTGGTGAATTTAACAGTAACATGTTTACACTTGTGTGCCATGGAGCTACGTTAAGGTTATAAAAGTTGTAATTGGTTTATCCCTCTATCAGTTGATGAAGTCATAGTTCGATTCCTTCAGTTGGTGAAAGAAAAACTTCTGTAAATGAATTAATGGTTTCAGTCCAAAGCTATCAAGCTTCGTCATTTTTGCTGGGTGATGTACAAAGGCTCTGAGATTTTGAGTTTAAAGGTAAGCACTCGCCCATAATACATATTGTTGTGTTTTTAAGATTTCATACTTACTTTTCCTGTTTTAAACTTATTTCCTGTGTTTTTGGTAGGCACCGGTTTCGAATGAGGTTCCAGCTCCAAGAAGGATAATCAAAATAGGTTTGAGAATACCAAGTGTACCTATTGCAAGAAAGGAAACCATCCAGAGAGTTCTTGCATGAATAATAAATAGATCAAATGACCAAAATTCTTAAACAACACAACATTTCCCTCCCATAAGGTGCAAGGGAGTGTGATTCTTGAAGTGAGAAATATGATCATGAGAGATTCCATGCACTGAAGGCTGTATTCTCACAATTACAATCCTTCCTCATAGATTCTGGAGCCTCCAACCACATGGTTTCCTCCGACGGGTATTTGATAATAGCAATTTTTGTAGGGATGTGTCTACACTAATTAACTATCTTACTATGAATTTGGTGAATTTCAATGTCATAAATATACATAATAATTATTCATTCCTTTTGATATTCCTAAGTAATTTTCAAGAAAGAGAAGGGAGGAAGAGAGTAGAATACCTCTTGAAGCTTAGCCACCCTGAGAAGATCCCCTTGCTTGAGCATCCATGGACTTTAGGCCTCCATTTGCAGCAGCTTGATAGGTTCTTACCTCTAGCTTCTACCTCTAAGAACTTGAAAAGCTTTGCATAAATTGAAATCTATCTACCAAACTTGAATTCAAAACTAGATCTAAACATAGATTCAAACTCAGATTTGGGGGGGAAAATGAATTGCATCATATTAAATTGAAGCAAATAAATACTTACAACCTTGTAGCTTGAGGTGAATCCTTCCTCCTTTTCTTTGAGCCAACCTTCCCCATCCTTTACTTTTATCCTTCAAGAGATTTGTGGAATATGAGATTTCCAACCTTGAAATCGTTCCAGCATGCCTTTACTCTCACTTTATGTCCCCTACCATGCCCCAAATGCCTTTATTTTACAGTATTGAGAAATGGGAATTCAAGTTTCACGTTTCAATGTGGGATAATACATTTTCTTTTTTTTGATTATTTTTACTCAAAAACCTACTTTCTATAGTATTTTCAGGCTTTTGTCACAAATTCAGAATTCTCAGGCACAAATAATGCAAGTTTTGTGCATTTCTTCTCACTATTGACTGGTGGAGACTAAATTTGAGCCTTCAAGTGAGTAGTTCAATAATTGAACCTCGCCTCTTTAGGCTACCTCTTTCTTCACTCAATCCTTTTGATTATGGAAGTAGTGATTATATAAGAGAGGACTGTTCTCTTATGTACTTATCTTCTGTCCTTATGTTGCGGGTGCATAGTAAAATGTGCTTCTACCTTTCACTTGTTAAGGGTGTTAATTTGATTGTTAATACCCCCCTAATGTGTGAGGTCTGAAGCAGAGCTAAGGGCCAAAATACATTATTTTTTATACTGATACTCTTTATTGATCAAAGAAAGGATGGAAAAGGATTTTCTCATGGGCGCAGGATTCAGAAGAACACATGCAAGTCAAACATATCAATTTTTCAAATATACAATATCTTCCTGAGGTGGGAATACCCATGCTCAATAGTAAACAAGCATGGCCACAAACAATACACAATGGATCCATGTCAAAAGTAAAATTTTCAGAAGTGTAAACATGCACTTTGATGAGTGCAAGAACCAGGTCTTCGTTGAACTTCTGACATGGTAGTTTAATATTGCCCAACTCGGGCAGTGCATCGATGAGTGATACAACTGTTTTTCCCAGGGTAATAAATACAAACCGATGATAGTACGAGTTTATATCATGCAAATAAATGAACTGATGTCGAGCATGACAAAACACCATCTGATTACCAGTCATTGATTTATATCGTTAACAGGTGTGAAGAGACCCACCGATAATGATGTTGGACTCTAAGGTACTGAGTACAAACTAGCAAGTGTGAATAAATGTTCTGAAGTCGAACACTTGTAGAATAAAATAAGAAGGGGTCATTGATGTATACCCATTGTAATTTGTGAGGAAACATGCCACTAATGAATGTAAGATCCAAGGTACTCCTATGTTTCTAGATCAATTTCCTAGATGATGATTTGGTGTCAATAGGAATATATCCATCGGAAGGAGGGAATTAATGCATCCCACATCAATCGATACGAAACAAATATCAATAGTTTGATACAATTTGGTAGAACTGTGAGATCCAACATTGTATACTGACACAAGGAAGGCCGGCATGATTCGTTAAGAATATTTGAGGAATGGCCAGCACAGTTTGAACTTCCCTTGAACACATAACATGACGCAAAATGGACACTTGGAAACATAGGACTTGAGTAACTGACCTTAAAGAAATCCGTCAATGCTAGATGCATTAACGAAAGCTCCATTGGTGACAGGAAGGATAACCCATCAATGGAGATATGTTCAAAATACTGGTACAGTTTCCTAAGGAAAATGTAGATGTTGTATTGACAGTGGATACCAAATTATGTGCTGTGTTCAAGGGAGACAAGGACCTACTGTGGCCGTTTTTTCCAGAATACAATATGATATGATTCAATTCTCCCCCTTTTTGGATTTTTCTGTTTTTTAATTTTTATGCCTTTTTCATTTATCATCTCGAAAAAGAATAAAGAATGCTATAGTACATGGGAGGGAACGAGTTTTGCATGGGTGTACTCCTATTTTTCAAGGGCACGGGTCAGGCCAAGGAAATGATCCATATTGCAAACAATGTCTGAGCTAGTTGTGCACACTCTTACAGATGTTCCCTCCATGGATAGGCTATCTGAAGTACGATTATGTGTCGATGGATGGTGAAATAATACCATGTAACCAAGTTTATCCAATTTGGTATAGTGGCCAAGTAGGAATGGGTCAGTGAGTTTTACTTCATATTGAGTCTTGTGAAAAATGCCAAAATCATAAATCATCATGAATCATGGTCTATCTCCAACTAACTGAATAAAATAGTTTGAACTATCAAAGTCTCCAAGTCCTGTAATCAAAACCATTTCACTACAAAACTGTTTAGTCAGAAACCGGTTCAAATGTGCATTTAATATCTAAAAGGATAGCCAAAATTGAAGAATTATGCATCATTCTATCATTCAAAAGGATACGGTTATACATGTATGAATAAAAGATAAGTAAAACACTCATTTTTTACCATATTCCGTGTGGGTGTAGCCGATGGATGAGAGGAAGCATATCCTTTCGGCATGAATGTCTAGAAGCTGTGAACCATTATTCAGTGATCTTCCATTTTTAGGTGAGTCTTCATGCCGAACCAAGAAATTTGAAACAGTTCAAATGTTTTTTGAAGTTTCCAAATATTTTCATTGTTTTTATGAATTGTTTTTGGGTTTTTTCTTGAAGAAAAAGAAATAAAAAGAGAATTGTTTTACACTATTATTTTTATGTGTGCAAAGCTACTATCCAAAATGTCTAGAAATTCAACACACTTTTTGGTTTATGATGTAAGATAGTTATTTCGGCTTTTACTTATGTCCACAAATGATACGATCAATTAAATTTCCATGAATAATGCACATGCTTTCTTTTTCGGAATGATTTAATGACTTATATGCCAATCAAGTACGTAGTTGGATAAGGAATCAACCAAACTATTCAGACTTCTAGGAACATGGATGTGTTCAATGAACTCAAATTGACGTTCTAAAATACATACTCATAGAAAACTTCTAAATAGTATAGGAATTCGAACCTGATACTGACCATTTAAGTGAGATACAACTAATTCCGAGTCCAGTTTGACGATTATTCCTTGGATGCCAAGGGTGATAGACTTGACAAGAGGCTCAATGATTGCTCTATATTCTGAAAAATGGTTGGTTGTAGGTCCTATAAAAATGCCTCTTGAATTTAAAACTTCATCATTAGGTGTGAAAATCACCTATGCGGCGGAAGCAATGTTCCGAGAACTATGGTTAGCTCCATCTGCATATCCCAAATATGTGAAGGTTTCTTGTGCCATCTGCCAAAGTGACAATTCCAAGCAAGATAAGTGTGTGCTCAAAATAAATAAAGTACCAAAAATTATACAAAGAATGCAACATAATACAACAAATGTTGCGAGGCAACAGTTCCTAAGTGAAGTATTTCTTTAGATAAAGACAATTTCTGATCTTCAACATAGGTTCCCCATCATACTTAATCAATTCATAAGCTCCCCTTTTTAACACAATTTTGAAAACAAGTGGGACAAACCATTTTGGTACAAATTTACCTTCTATTTTGTCTTGGTCTTGGTCATAAACTAAAACCAAATCGCCTTCAGAAAAGACTCGGGGACGGGCCGATTTTTCATATTTTGTTTTAACCCTTTTCTTGTGTGCTTCTACATTTAGAGAAGCTTCCCTTCTAGTTTCATCAAGAGAATAAAGATGGAGAAGCCTTTCTTCTTCTGCAGAAGAGTTAGGTAGGAGTTTGACGACTATTTTAATGATGGTATTTCGCATTCAATCGACAACATTGATTCTTCTCCATAAACAAATTAGAAAGGAGTGAATCCGGTTTCGGTTTTAGAAGTGGTATGGTAAGCCCAAAAAGCAGAAAACAACATTAAGTGCCAGCTAGTTTTGTTCTTATTAATTGTCCTCAACAACATAGTTTTCAAAACCTTGTTAATGGATTCTACTTGTCCGTTAGATTTAGGGTAATATGGTGAGGAAAAATCATGCCGCAATCCTAACCTATTGGTAAGTTCATCCATAAAGCAATTCCTAAAATGAATTCCGTTATTAGTGATGATCTCTTTGGGTACACCAAACCTTGCCATCACGTGATTCAATAGAAAATATGCTGCAATTTTTGCCATGTAGTTGAATGTAGGCATCGCCTCAACCAACTTGGTCAAGTAGTCCACTGCTACTATGATGTAGTTGTGGCCATTGGATGAAAGCGGGTTGATTGTCATAAAATCAATGGCCCATTTTGAAAATGGAACCATAGTTACTACAGGGTGCAATGGAGCAGGATTTGCGTGCATTTTTCTTGTGTAGATTTGGAAAGGGTGACACTTTTTGACAGCATTGATGCAATATTTAAAGATCGGGCCAAAAGTATCCTACACACAAGATTTTCTGGGCAGTTGCCAACCCATAAAGATGATTGCCACATGCCCTAGCATGGTAATCATTCAAAACTTGTTCAACTTCCTTGTGTATTAAAAAACTTCTTAAGATCATGTCTACTCCTCAACGGTACAGAGTATCCCCTAGGATGAGGTATTTTCATGCCTGGTGTCGAATGTGACATCGTTCAATGCTAGAAAAATGAGGGTAAATCCTTTGGGTTTGGAGATATGTGATGAATGTTCCATACCAAGGATCCGATGTTGCAATGAGGAATACATGTTAGTCTTACCAGGATTCAAAGCATACAATATCCTCTTTATCGGAGGGTAGCTCAGACATTAGTTCCACAAATGCCAACAACTTCTTGGCTTTATCATTTATGAACTCGAGATCGAATTCTTGCAAAATTACTATCCATTTTGAATATTTGCCACTAATGATATGGCGGGACATAATGTGTTTCATGGGGTTCATTTTAGCCACTATGGTCATTTTTCTTGGAAGTATATAATGTCTAAGCCTTTGGACAACATGAATTGCTGCCAAGGCCAGCTTTTGAACCTGGGAATACCTCAATTTAGGGCCTGCAAGGCCCTTACTAAGATAGTAAATAACATGTTCTTATGATGACTCGTCTTCTTGTGCCAATACTATTCCTATGGTGGAACTATATGCTTCCAAATATAGTGACAAATATCTACTATAGTTCGGTGGACTAAATACCGGGGAAGATACCAAAAATTTATTTATTGCATCAAATGAGCATTGATATTTCTCATCCCATATGAATAGTGCATCTTTTTTTAGGAGACGCATGAAACCTTTAGCTCGTTCAACAAAATCTGCGACAAATATTCTCTAGTAGTTAGCTTTCCCTTGAAGGCTTTGAAGTTGTGTTATTGTTATCGAAGAAGGAAACTGAAGTATTTCCTCAACCTTGAGGGGATCCACCGTAATCCCTTTTTTGATATGGAGAACCCAAGTAATATCCCAGAGTCCACACAAAACATGCATTTGTGTGGGTTCAACCTAAGGTTATATTTGTGACATCGAACAAAGACAACATGTAAATGTGCACTATGTTCAGCTCTCCTTTTAGATTTGGCTTCCAAGTCATCAAGATGAACCTCAACAATTTTCTTAATATCATGGAATGCATATGACATGGATCTTTGAAAAGTATCCTCGTGTTTTTAAGGCGGAATGGAATTTTCCTATATGCAAAATCCCCCAAGGGCATATGAAAGTTGTTTTATGCTGGTCTTCCTTTTTTATCTGGATTTGGTTGTAACCGGAGAATCCATCCATAAATGAAAAGATTTCATTCTGACACACTCATCTATAATATGATCAGTGAAGGGTGTGGGATAGTTATCTTTGGGACAAGCCAAATTTAGATCCCTAAAGTCCGTACATTCCCGGATAGTTCCTTGGTTTTTATTAACAGGAACAGGATTGGATACCCATTCAGCTAAAGGAACAAGATAGATGAATCCAAATTTCAATAGTTTTCAACTTATTCTTTGATGGAAGCCGATTTATTAGGATTGAATAGACGTAGCTTTTGTCGCACTGGTTTAACATTATCATAGGTTTTTATCTCGTGTTCAACTATGCTGGGATCGATGCCCGACATTTCTTCGTAAGACCAAGTGAACACATTGCGAAACTCTTTAAATAGAGCAATATAATGTATGATTTCCTATGGAGAGCAATCCGCACCTATATTGATGTTTTCAATAATGCCAGGATTAATGGTTATATCAATTGGAATGGTTTTCGAAATATTTTCCAAATTTCCTTCCGAACTCACATTGTGTGTTTGGACGGGGCATTGGTATTTTTCCATGTCATCATCGAGGTAAATTTTTTCTAGTTTGACCTCTAATGAATTTGTCTTTGGAAGAAATGATGATCTATGATGCATATCTTCCCAGGTTCGTTTAGAGATATTCATGACTTCAAGGATGGATTCATCGGATGAAAAAGTTTGATCCAGGATGTCATGAGTACTAGGAGTGTTGATGGCCCATATTTGTGAAGTGTAAGGATCATATTCCTCCATCTAGGAAGTATTTTGATCTGAATCCACCGAAGTCATTTGGATAGCTTGATATGAAAGCTCTATGGTAGATAGGGGTACACTACTCTCTGTTTCATTATGTTGCATAGAAGTTAGTATATTTTCATCACTCTTTTAAACTAAGATGTCCTCCTTTGAGGCTCCCTTCGATGAGGTGGATCCAACTTTTGGTATGGACTAAAAAAAAACTTTTAATGGAAAGTATACTTTTGATGTAATAGTGAAAATTGGAGCAGTGTTAGGGGTCAATACTGGTGGTGGAATTGTGAAAGTTCCCATGAGGGATGAATGTTTGAACATTCCTACCCCAATATCTTGAATCACTATTTTTGAATCCCCTACAAAAGTTACATTTGAGTGGAGACTAGTTTTAGGTGTGCAGTAGTCTATTTGATCGATCATGACAATCTTCCCTTGGTGGGGGAACCGAATAAATTAGAATACTGAAGACACTACAATCGTCATCTTATGTATCCAACTACAGCCCGATAGAAAATTGTAATCTATGGGCATTTCCACTACCTCAACATCTACTTGAACCGTTTTACCTCCCATTTCAACTGGGAAAGCCATGATAAGTCCACAAGGAGGGAACAAATGACCATCAAATGCTTTGAGTATTGTATGGGATGGTACTAGGGTGGGTGGTCCCAAATATTTCCAACATGCTAGTGACATGCCAAGCTGAGGCTCCTTCATCCACAACGGTTCAAAATTTTTTCTTACCATGTGAAGTCACTTTAATCTGAAATGTGATTTGTGACAGAAGCCTACATGTGGACTGTTCTAAATCAAAATTTATCAAATTGTTGTCAGATGGATCAATAGCACTGATAATAGAAAATATTGCCTTTGTTGAGTAGGACAACTTTGCAAAACTTCCAAGGCAGACATTTCACAAGGAGCTTGAGCTAAGTCTTCAAACATACTATAGTTTTGAGTTGCTCGCGCATTAGGATTATGTGTTGTTCTACGGAAAACCCCTTTTGGAGGTCGAGGTACTATGTATATGTATGGTTTCTCAATTGTTAGAGAACCACGAGGATGAGATCCAGTTGTTTCTCCATCATTCAAAGGTGTGTCATAAGAAGGAGCCCTTGTTTGAATGTTTATTTCATGTTCACTAATTGTTAAGATGTTAGCGTTGGGGGGATTTCCTCCTTGTGGGGGATTTTCTTGATTCCCTCCTAGGGGAGGTACCGGTGCCGCAACAACCATCTGTTGTTTCTAGGGGAAAGGTTGAGTTAGTATGGCAGTTTGTTGTTTCCCTCCTCATTGTGCCAACATTCGATGAATATCATCCATGTGAGGACAAAGATGAGTAAGATGATACCCTTGACAAATATTGCAAGGGTATTTGTTTTTACAGTTCTCCTTATTTCCTCTAGTAGGATTATTTATCTTAGGTGCTTATCCCATCCCACAATTGGAATTTGGCTTCTTTTTCAGTTTCTTCTTTTTTCCTTTTGGGTCTATAATTTGAACCGTAACTACTTCAGAAGTTTGGATGGGAATTGCGGATTTCTGTGTTGCCTGGCCAGCTGTGGGTTGCGAAGTATGAATAGAAATTTGTCCCAATTTCTCGGTAATCTCTTCAAGTTGGTTGAAATATACATTCACACCATCAGTATGAGGTCCTTTTGGTGGCCTAGGTGGATTGAACGCAGGTCTTATAGCATGAAGTATTAAATCATAAAGTGTGCCCGATTGGGAGTATATTAAATCCATTTGTTGAGAACTATGAATGAGTTGTTCTTCAATCATGGATCCTGAGATGGATACATCTTTGGTAAGAGTAGGTAATAGTGATTTTATGAACCAATCTGGTAAGAATTGATCTGATATTTTAACTTTATAATCCTTTGATTCCTCCATTCGTGGATATGATTTGATATGTGAGTAGAAGTGGACTGTCTAAGTGAATTCAAAAGTTATGTTCCCATATCATAGCGGATAGGTAATTGAAAATGTGTCAGAAAGACCATAAATAAAGATGAAAATTCCATGAATGTATTGCGGGGCAATTCAATGTACCATTTCGTAGCGGTTCCTGTTAGGGTCCGCTGAAACCACCTTAACCTAATAATATCATAACCTAGGGAATTGGTTCAACGCCACAAATGGAATGTCATCACATGATTTGATGGATCTTCCCATGATTTTATGTCAAAAATGGGTATGTCTGTGTAATATCCCTTTTTCAAATTTTATTAAAATGCCCAATTTTCCACTTTTTTTCCCAATTTCGACCTTTGACTAGTTTTACTGTTTTGACCTCCAAATCAACCCAAATGCTCCCAAATATTCTGTAGGAGTGTATGAATGGTATTTAGACTTGAATATCAGGTTTAGGGATGTTTTATGGCCCTCCAAATACTGCTGCAAACTTGATTTGTATTCTGATCAATATATGTAATTTTGACTAGTAATTTGTGCATCAAATCCCCCCCTGGTAACACTGCAAATGGCCTTCCAAATGCCTCCAAAATCCCACAAATTTATGAACAGAGGTATATAATGTGTTAAGTATGTTATTAAGGTCTCATATGCACCATTAATTGATTTTTAATACTGTTATAACTCTCTCACATTCAACAGCAAAAACCCCCAATTCGACCCTTGGGGAAATGGCACTATTTCACCTCCCAATACAACTAAACTGAGTAAAAATGCTTCAAATGCTCAAGTACAGTACATGAAACTTGTAGAAGACATACATGGCAGTATATTTATCAAAAATATATCATAGAATCATCCATCCATTCTAAATAATCAACATTATAGTGTCATACATCAATGCATTGGGGAAATGGACATTGTTTGCTCATTAATCAATAGTTTTGCATACAACCAGTGGGTATTTCGACCTGATACTTTCTGAATATCAATAACAAAGGATATGAATCTATTACAATCATAAATATATAATGATAATATCTCTCAAGAAGCACAAGTGCTCACCAAAAATGCCCTCCCTCAAGGAGCACGAATATGCCTTCAAAACTGGAAACGGTGGAGAGAAAGTGCTGCACTAAACCAAACCATGAAACTTCCTGTAGCTTCTACCTGCAAATACAAAATCCATTAAAGCACCATGAAAGACCTAAGTGGCCTCTCCAAACACCAACTTGGATGGGAATCTTTCACCCTCGAAATTGGCTAAGGCAAGAAACTAGTCATCCACTAGCTCTCTCTTCACAAATGCAATTTTTCTCAAATCATCAAAAGCCATTCTCATACTTGATTTATACATTTTATAACCAACATTATCCTTCAAGGGGTCGAAATCCTCTCAATAGATTCAATAATTTTCCATTTAGAAAATATTCCTCATTTGCCACTTGTCTCCTAGTTCCAACCTTCCATCTTCTCCCAAATTCGAATTTGAGTCTCTTTAGATTCCTCCAACTCCATGAAAGCCTTCCTTGAGCCTATTTTTGGGGCTGACATGTCATAATGGTCAGGTGTAAGAAGTCAGGTCTGAAGTTTGTCATAAATGTCATAGATGCTTCATTATTGTTGTCATAAAACTAGGGAATCTAGCCCAAGTGTCCACTAGTCTCCAATTTGACTCTTCCTCTCCCATGGAGGTTACTATTCCATCCCATTTCGACATAAGATGCTCAATTCCATGTGTTATGACTTACCAACTCACCCAAGAGTATTCACCTTCCCATGAATTCGAATTGGCAAGAGAGAGCTGCCCTGTGGCATTGAAAAATCAAGCTAGTGTGGGTCCCACCACCTCCATATGTCTCCAAAACCACTTGCCACCTAGAATTTCTCTTGAATTTATTTATTCATCATATTTATTAAATGCTTGAACCCTTCTAATGTCTAAATATCATTTATTAGCTTCCTTATTACCATCCCACATGTGCCCATCCAACCTAGGAAACTAGTAGGATTGATGGGATTGTCTTACTATGCACTTATTTGAATGGGGACATTACAATCTGAGGGTAGTTTAGTTGGTGTTGACACAGATCTATCGACAGGGGTTCACTTCACACTGTCATCAACAAATACCAACCAAACACACTTAAGCACCAGCCTAGAAAGGTTTCATCCTTTCCAGCAACACCCGCGAAGCGAGTGAAGTATCACCCGAGATGATTAAGGGGTATACAGGAACCAAGTTTCTGCAGTGGGAAAAGGACATGCATTTATTCTAACTCTATCGCATCAGAAACCAGAGATTCACTTTCACATCATGCTTCACAGCTCAAACATACATTCATCATTCGCATATTCAACATTCGCATCAAAAGAGTAATACTAGTGATCGCATCAATGAAACCTTATAGAAAAGACAACATAAAATACGACGCAACATTCATTATTCGACATAAACAGATATATAAGAACATATCCGAACATATTCATGCATTAACTCATCAAAACCCGCGCTATAACCTTCGCAGAAATAGTTCAAAAGACCTTATCGTGGATCCATACAAAACTGCCGAAAACAAAGAAAAACATTACAGAGTTCATCTGCACATCTACCAATCACTTATGATCTCATTCTAGGATGACGTTAGGATTACATTCATAGTACTATTTATAGCCAACTATGGTAGTTAAAAATGGTCCAAATGACCCTTTCTAACTAACTAAACCAATCTTGCGCATCTGTCGGCTCCTCGTTTTCCGTGACTGGTCCTTTCTTCCGTGGATGGTCCTTCTTCGATGCTGTCGGATTCCGCACTTCATGCGGACTAACACCATGCCAACAACCCCCAACACAAACTTGTGGATCGCCCTCGAGCCACCTCGGATGGCTATGCTAGAACTTTTATCGTTCTTCGCTGTTTGATACTTCTGAGGCTGTTCTTTCCGTTTGGAGCTCGCTGTGATGTACTTCTCGAACTCATCCTCCAGTCTCTTGGTTGCTGTCATGTACTTATCAAACTCATCCTCCAGTCTCTTGGAACCTTCATCATCTATTCCTTCGTGGCCGGTTGTTACGTTTGACCCGAGCTTGCGACTGGACATAAATTTCTTGACATCGCCAACTTGTGGAGCGAGAATAGCGGTTCGGCACATATGTTTCACACCTTTGATCATCCTTTGCTGGTTCCAGTGTGCCTTTTCCCTTGGTACTTCTGCAGTCAGAGGGACCACTTCTCTTCTAACACGTGAACCTTGCTTAGACATCTCGGGTAAGACCTCGTATTTGTTTTTCTTGATTCCTGGTGCCTCTGCATCTGCTGGTTGCTCATGAACACTTGTCGTTATTTCCCTTAACACACCTTGGGTGCTTCCATTAGAAACAAAATGCACCATTGCAACTATCTCACAACTTCCTTGGACTTGCTCGAATGACTTACTAACTCTCTTCATCCGACTTACTGACTCTCCTCATCCGACTTATTGAATCTCTTCATTCGGCTTACATCCTTCAATCTCTTTTCCTATATTTATGCTTACTCCTCATGTCCTTGACGTCTGATTAATGAGTCATTCTCGAAATATTTCCCATAGCAATCATATTTTGTCCTCAAGTGTGTCATCATCCACCTTCGCCGTCTTCCAATGATGCTTAGTCACGATAATCATGCGCTGATTGGACTCCCTCGTGATAAACGTGCTAAGCATTGATGAGCAACCTGTCTGGACATGTCTTCCACTTTTTGTCATAATTGCCTCTATTTTTTTTCCCGACCTATTTCTCAACTGCTATGCACCTGATCATGGTGATAGAGTTTCAACCTATTCCCATTTACTAGATTGTGCAATAATGTCCTATCTAATCTTTGTAACTGCACTACTCCTCCATCAGTAACAAAATTTATGACATAAGGACCCAACCAATGCATTTGCAGCTTACTTGGATGCTTTGCGAACTTATTGTCGTATAGTAGGACCATATTGCCCCACTGGAAATGCTTTGTTTTGACATGGCGGTCATGCCAAGACTTCTGTCGATCTTTTTCTACCTTCTGATGGAATCCTGCGATGAATCGATCCTCCTCAAGCTGTACCAACTACACCAATCGTTCTTCTATCGCTCCATCGTCACTCATATCTATAGCTGGTACAATGCACAAACTTGGGACAGTATATTCCATTGGCATCACTGCTTTGTGTCCGTAGACTAACTTGAACGGGGTCTGTCCTGCCAGTCGTTTGCAAGTTTTGCGATAGACCCAAAGTATCACTAGAATATTCAAATCCCAATCGTCACAATTTTTGTTGCACACCTTCATGAGTGCATGCTCCAATATTTTGTTGAATGCTTGAATGGTTCCGTTAGCTTGTGGATGATATGGGGTGCTCTTCTTGTGTTGAATTTGGAACTCCTCTGTCATTACTGCGATCATCTGATTAAAAAAATGAGTCCCCTGGTCACTCATTAGTATATTTGGGAACCTAAACCTGGTGACCACGTTATCGAAGAGGAATCTTGCGGTAGTCGCAGCGGTGCAGTTCTTTACTGGTGCAGCTTCCACCCATCGCATCAAATAATCTGTCGCAATAATTATGTAGCACAACCCTGTTCATTTTCCTGGTGGGTTGATGGGTCCCACAAAGTCAACGACCCACTTGTCGAAATCCTGGAGTGTCAATTGAGGTACTAATGGGATTTCGTCCATTCGTGACGGATTCTCGGTCCTTTGACATACGTCGCATCTTTTGGCGTAGTCTGCAGCATCTCCATGCATTGTTGGCCACCATAATCCTGCTCAAAGGATCTTCCTAGCAGTGGCACGTCCTCCATAGTGTCCTCCTATGATTCCGCTAAAATCCTTTCCTGTTCATGCAGAAGGACGTATCGTCGAAGTATCTCATTTGGTCCCATCTTATATAGTTTCCCTGCAATCAGTTGGAAATCTACAACTCTAATTACTAACTACTTCTTCTAGCTGGTAGTGAATTCCTCCGGTGCCTTCCCTGTTACCAAAAATTGAATTATTTGCTCATAGTGGTCATCGACCATTCCGACCCTGAACAACTGAGCATCGGGAAATCCTTCGTCAATGTTCCTTGGCTCTTCTCTAGACTCTATCTGTGATAGATGGTCTGGTCCCAGAAACATAACCATTTGTTGACACAGATCTATTGACAGGGGTTCACTTCGCACTGTCATCAACAAATACCAACCAAACACCCTTAAGCACCTTCTCGGAAAGGTTTTACCCTTTCCAGCAATACCCGCGAACCAAGTGAAGTCTCACCCGAGATGATTAAGGGGGCTGTAGGAACCAAGTTTCCGTAGTGAGAAAAGGACATGCATTTATTCTAACTCTATCTCATCAGAAACCAAAGATTCACTTTCACATCGTGCTTCACAGCTCAAACATACATTCATCGTTCGCATATTCAACATTCACATCAATAGAGTAATACTAGTGATCGCATCAATGAAACCTTACAGAAAATACAACATAAAATACGACGCAACATTCATTATTCGACATAACAAGAGATAGAAGAACATATTCATGCATTAACTCATCAAAACCTACGCTATAACCTTCGCAGAAACAGTTCAAAACACCTTATTGCAGATCCGTACAAAAATGCCGAAAACAGAGCAAAACATTATAGAGTTCATCCGCACATCTACTGATCACTTATGATCTCATTCTAGGATGCCCTTAGGCTTACATTCATAGTCCTATTTATAGCCAACTATGGCGGTTACAAAATGGTCCAAATGACCCTTTATAACTAACTAACCCAATCTTACGCTTCCATCGGCTCCTTGTTCTCCGCAAATGGTCCTTTCTTCCACTGATGGTCCTTCTTCGGTGCTATCGGATTCTTCACTTCATGCGGACTAACCCCGTGCCAACAATTGGTATGGTTGGACATCCATTCTAATCTAGAACAAGATCATTAGTCAGCCGGGATAAATCCGGTAGATTCAATGTGTCTAGAAATGGTGATTTGACTAGTGCCGTAGCAAATGATTGATACGTGGGTGAAGCTTGATGGCTCCATTGTTGTTGTCCTTTGGATTTGAAAAAAATTCCAATAAATATTTCCTCCTTGCGAAGGTTGCATCTAGAAATATTGGTTACTTCTTGAATGTTTCCATTCCATTGTGGAACAAGATGCATGTATGGATTACCCCCTTGTGGAGGTATGTTCCAATAAGATTGGTTACTTGGTGTAACATGACCATTCCATTGTGGGATATGTAATGGGTGGATTTCCCCCTTGCAAAGGTGGGCCCCAATAATATTGGTTACTTGTCAGAATTTGACCACTCCATTTATTGTTTCCTTGGTTTTGATAAGCGTTCCAAGGTTCATTTCCCCCTTGCAAGGGTGGTGCCCAAGAAGATTGGTTACTGCTTGGAAATTTCCCACTCCATTGTGGAATAAGGTTGATAGGTGGATTTCCTCCTAGTGTGATACCTATTGGGGGTATGGTATTTCCCCCTAGATTTGTGATAGGAAAAGTTGGAGGATGAATTCCTGAGAAATTTCCACTAACCTATGGAGCATAACCCCAATTGGCATTACTGTTCCATGGTCCATTGGTTCTGCTAGGAATATTAAGATTCCATGGTGAAGGGTTTCCTCTAGAAGTAGAAATTGGAAAAATGTTAGGTATACCAAGAGGATTTTGGTTTACTTCTTGATTATTTTGACCTTGATTAGCCATTCCATATGGAAAACCCATATTTGGTAAGGAACAACCCCCAGTAGGGATCCTTGCAGACAAAGTGGATGTACTTTCGGGATTGGAACCCAAAACTGTACCAACTGGAACTGAAGTGCTAGTTGAACTTGTGATAATAACATGTATATTAACTGTTGGGATAGATGTAGAGGAAAAATTAGAAGTATCGCTACCTCCAACAACTATTTGAGGTTGCGATGATGCAGTCCCTTGTGCTCTTGATGAAGCCATAGGGTCAATTGTTGAATTTTGCATATTAGTCCAATAACTGAAAAGAGGATTGCTGTAATCCAATGACTCACTTATGTGAAGTACCTCTGGGTCTGAAATATTTGTCAAAGGAGGGTTTACATGAGTAGCTGTGTTGTTCTTTAGTGTTTCAATTTAAAATGGAGCAAGATTACCAACAATGTCTGTGTTTTCTTTGTTAGGTGAAGTTTCAGAATTTGTTTGATGTTCTTCTCTATTATTGTTAATTGAATCTAGAATTTGTTCAGTTTCCAAGTCACAAGGTTGGGTTTTTTGTATCTGTCTCCATGATGTAGAGGGGCCTTCAATTTCTGGTGACTCATCTCGCTGCCGTCATGACTAGTAGATCGAGAGAGTAGCCACTTTGAAGAATTTGATAAAAGGATTTGTTTTAAAATAGTATTCTTAATCACAATAATAGAATCAAACAATCCTAAGCCACTCTAGACTCAAAAAAGGAAAAAGTGTCCACACAGTACAAAAGTTCCATTAATCCAAGCAAGCAGTCTAATTATTCAAAGAGCCGAAGCTTAGTGAAAAGTTGGATTAGAAGGCCTTCCGAAACTAGTAGTTTCTGAGGGATATCAAGCCTCAAAATATTACTAATAACGAAGGTAGGAGAAACAATTACAATAAAATTTAATCACCAGGGGTGCACGTATTGGTTCTTGACCAATCACCCTCCCAACGAGTAAAATCTTCAAAGTATGCCTCAGGTACTACAAGTGTCCCCCACTCACAATAGTCTATGTGATATCATAGGAATAGAAACTAAGGTTACCACTTCACAATCGACAGTCAGGAGGAACAGTTCTAAGTCTAGGACAACTCTCATAACTAGGTATTCTAGAAAAGTGATGTCACCCCGAAAACTTGTCACTTACATACAATTTCGTGATAAGATCATATCCCACTAAACACGCAAGAGGGGGGTGAAACCATTACTTATCCATAATGACCTTGTGCTTGATGCATGTGTTAGTTGCACTTTCCCGACAAGCGTTTTTTTCTACTAATGGATTTAAGCTCTCAATAATCAATGCTAGTTTCAAAAATTTTGTAGCCTATGAGTGTTAACTTTCCAAACCTAATCCATGGAACTAGCCTAACCTTGTTGGTGATATGAAAATCAAATCTTGGTTAGTTTTAGATTAAGCACCAATTTTAAGGGTACTTTTCTTAGTTTCAGGAGTGGAAGTGAAACTGGTGGTGTGTTGACTCGAAAATATGAACCAAACAATCCAATATGCTTACTAATCTACCTTTCAATTTGATGAATGTTCTAAACTAACGAAAATTTAGAGGTTCATGTGGGTATTTCAAATATGCAAGTTTCAAAATAGAATTAAAAGATTTTTTTACAACATGCATAAAACGCTTTTCAAATGTTTGAATGTGTTTCCAAATCTAGTGAATTTTTGGTGATGCAAAATGTTTTGGTAGATTTTTTATATTTAGGAACAATTCTTCTAAAATATGGTTAATTAATGATTTCAAAAATCAATGTAAACCAAACAAATATCTCACTGAAAATGAATCTAATTCTATTACACGTGAGATCTACTTTCTCGTTCACAAGATCGCTCGAAATCCCAAGTGAAGAGGATACGGTAGCTCGAGAACTGTATGCGAGATTTCAAATCTACTCTGTTACAAGTGAGATCCACTTTCTTATTCACAAGATCTACTTTCTTATTCTGATGTGCCTTGCATGATTAGTTAACTGACAGTAGCTTCAATGAACTGACATTCAATTAAGTTTGCAACTATCAGAGCACTGTAGAAGGGATAATTCCTATGCTAGACTATGATGGATTGGAATTCCTTCCGTGTAATCAAATTTCCTCAATTGTACTATATTATTTTAGTATACATATTAATGGAATATGAGACTATTTTTTATGCACATCTGAGTTTCTTTGCAGGTTTGATTTTACTGCTCAATTCTTGCTAGATTTCACTGTAATTCTTCTACCTTTCTAATTATGTCACTGTGAGGTATTCCCAGGCTCAATGACCTACCATGTTCCATACTTTCACATGGTATCAGAGCTGGTTTATCTTCATTTTGAGATTTTTCTACGAGATTTTGAGAATTTTTTAGTGCAACAATAACAATTTGCATTCGTTCCAATAGTTATAGATGGAGAATTTGAATGCTCCTTTGACACCAAGAATCCTAACACCCTTCAATTATCTGGATTGGAGGGAAGATATGCAAATTGTCTTGTGCAACCAGAGTCTATACAGGGTCACAATGGGAAAGGAATTCAAACCTCAAGCAGCTATTGAGAAAGCAAAGTCCATGAACAAGTTAGATGAGGCTTTTGTTTTTTCATGTATTCACATCTCCAGAGACTTTCTCTTCCATGTTGATGGATTGAAAACACCAAGGGAGGTTTGGAAGAAGCTTGAAAATCTCTTTGGTAAGAAATATGAGCTGAGAGGCCATGTTTTGGAGAATGAATTAATTTCTCTTCAACCGAACAATTTCGAAACCATACAACAGTTCTTTTCAAAGTTCAACTCCTTGGTTATGTAGTGCAAAAAATGTGGAATTGACAATAGGGATGAGTAGCTGGTGCTATCCATCACAAGTAAGCTTGGCCCTGAATTTTCAATATTTGTCACTACTTTCGAATGGCTGGGGAGTCCAATATTTCGAATGCTAAAGGGAATAAAAATGGAAAGGACAAGAATCAATTTGAATCCAAATTAAAGGAGAAGCCTAATCCCAGAAGGAGCCTCCAACTCCAAGAAGGATACAGAAAAGAGGTTTGAGAAGACCAAGTGTACCTATTTCAAGAAAGGAAACCATCCAGAGATTTCTTGCATGAAGAGGAAGATAGATCAAATGACCAAAATTATTAAACAACACAACATTTCCCTCCCAGAAGGTGCAAGTGATAATAACATTTAAGGTAGGGATGTGTCTACACTTAATTGACTATCTTACTATGAAGTGGTGAGGTTCAACGTCAGAAATGAACAATTATCTAACATTTCCTAAGATCTTAAACCAATTATCTAGGATTTCCTAATATCTTTAAAGATTATGAATTCAAACTAAACTTGAGAAAAAAAACTTAAACTCATGAATGGAAAGAAAATTGAATTGTTTCATTTGATATCAAAGGAGAAAATAGACTTACTGTTGGCACAAGATAGAGCCGCAGGAAGTGCGGAAGCCGACAGGTGCGAAAGGGTCATTCCACAGAAGAAGAACCTTTCGCCATGTTTTGTGGAAATATAAGAATTGCTAGATTAGTTGAGTCGGTCATATGGACCAAATTAAGAGAAAAACATATAAATAGAGCAAGATTGTAAGCCTAGGGGCATCTAAGTTTTGGAGATTAATGCGATCTTTTGGATTCTGTTGACTATTCTCTGCGAGATTTGTTCCGTAGATGTTAATGAATGAATATGTTCGGTTATGGATTCTGTTTTTAGGCGATGATGGGTTATTTAAATGCTTTATGTTGATTTGTGTTAATACATGTTGTTTGTTAACGCGAATATGCTGTTGGATATGCTTTGAGATAAATATGCAAATGTTTGGTTAAATAGACTGTAGTAAATATTGTAATCTCTGGTTAACTTGCACATATCTTCTTCGCATCTGCGGAAGCTTGGTTCCTGCAACACCCTTATTCACTTTGGGTGAGACCTTGCCTGCTTCGCAGGCATTGCTGGAAGGGTAACTCCTTTCCGAGCTAGTGTGTAAGGGATCTTGGTGTTTGTTGACGACAGAGTGAACCCCTGTCGAGAAGAGTTGTGTCAACAAAAGGTTTCGTTGTCGGGACCCTAAGCTAGAAAAGAAGGGGATATGCTGTGGCACCCGACAAAACCAGATATCCAAGAGTGGTTCGACAAGAAAGCGGAAGAATTCGCAGGAAGTGAGAAGAGGGACCCTAAACAGACAACAACCGAGTGTTTACAAAAATACATCTATTCAGATATCCATGAAATCTTCTTCTGCAAATTCCCGGTGGTACTATATGAGTGGCTAGCACAGTTGACATATTGCAAAAATCACTGCTAGAAGACTGAACCAGAGTGTTGGACCTTGGAGTTAGTGTGACAACTGAAACATGTCAACAACAAAGTATCGCGAGCTGTTGATTTTTGGGTAGACAGTATCCTTGAAGGGTACATAACTAAGTTCGCGGTAGATACTATTAAGTCATACAACGACGTCAAAACAAATTTCTTCAGAGGATGAAGGGGA
This sequence comes from Larix kaempferi, assembly GCA_027924585.1. NCBI lineage: Eukaryota > Viridiplantae > Streptophyta > Pinopsida > Pinales > Pinaceae > Larix > Larix kaempferi. Next base: position 2,010,376 of record BSBM01000341.1, on the reverse strand, counting down.
AGGTTCTTGTCATCACTGAAGCTGTGGATTAAAATGTTGGTCTGTGAAAAAGGAATATTGAGGATGTTCACTGATGAGTAGAAGAATCGGTGTGCGAGGGTGAAGGTATCGCGTAAATGCGAACCTGACAGAAAGATGTGGTAGATGAACATAAGTGATGACAAATTTGAGAGGGAAGCTAACGAAGAGTGTGGTCTCTTGAGGAGTGGAGCAATATTCCGACGTCCTGAGAAGAAGAGGAGGACTGAGAGGACTAGAACAGAGAATCACGAGGAAGGGCCACAAGGAAGGAAGCGCCCTTATTGCAAGGAATACGTTGACCAGACTACCCCAAAGGCAGAGCAAGGTCAGATCGTAAGTTACCACATACCTTCGACCCCGCACACTACTCCAAATTTTATAGCAAGAAACAAAAACTACTTATGAAGTATCCCTACTTGCAACGCTAAGAGTAGTGCTTCGGTAAACAACAATACTAGTAGTGTTAGGATGGAAAACGAGGCAAAGATTCCCACATTCCAAGGAGATGGGACTGAGGATCCTGAATAGTATTGGTTCGTATTGGAAACAGTTTGGACCGTAAAGCAGCTCCAGGATGATGCGATAACGTTGGGACAACTAGCGACGACCTTAAGGGGTCGTGCGCTAGACTGGTACATGAAATTCGTAAAAGTTCCAGTGGAGACAACAGTAAAAACATTGGCTGAGATCAGAATCGCAATGATTGGCGAGTTTAAAAAACCAAAATTTGAGTTGCAGTATGTCATGGAGCTTAAAGAAATTAAGCAATTTCCAAATGAATCTGTGTGGGAATTCGATCAGCACTACAAAACGGTGATAGCGAAAGTGAGCTTTCTGGTAAATGAGTTGCAACATAAATAGTGGTTTATCGCGGGACTGGTATCGCATATACGAGGACCGTTGATGCAGCAAAAAGTCATGACACAAGTGGAGACGTTGGAAATTGCAATGAAACTAGAGGCTTTATCGATTGGTGATGCAGGGATAGGAATGGATAGAGTACATGCGCAGTTGGCCAATTTAATGCTTCAATTGGAGGACATCAAGAAGGGAAAGGAGACTTGCGGAGACATATGGTGTACCAGATTCTGGAATGAAGGACACCATAAGGACAATTGCCTAGAGTTTCGGGAGTATTTGCAGTCAGGGGCACCAAACCCCCTTCGAAAAGGAGGTATGCCATGGTGTCCTGTATGTCAGACCAAAGGACACCGACCGGAGGAGTGCATATACTTGCAAAAGATGGTATTGAAACCAGGGAATTTGTACTGCAAGTTCTGTCGGTCGATGGGCCATGATGAGAAGGACTGCAGGGCCTATGACCTGCTACAGGAGTGAACAACTGACACATACTTTATGAAAGGGGAGGAACCGTTGGTGATGTAGCAGCAATCATAGTATAGTCAACCACAACAATACGACCAGGGGCAGTATGGGAACCAGCAGTATCCCCCACCACCGTATGGACAACCGCACTATGGGCCACAACAGTATCAACAACCACAATGCGGGAAACCGCAGTATCAACAATATGGGCCACCGCACAGAGGTTATGGCGGAGGATTCCACGGAGGACGAGGTTGATCCAAATTTTAGGGGGAATATGGTCTAAATTCGGATGTATAAGCCATAAAAGCATTAAATGGAGAGGCCACCCTCTCATATCCATGGTATTTGGTAGCACATGGTTTTGGCCCATGGTATGGCCTCAAGACACATTGTAATAATGCTATATAAAGGCCTAGCAAGCCTTCTCATGATAACAAGTTATTCATTTGGTTTCTCTCCTATTTTCTATTGTTCATTGTGAGATTAATTAGATCTGAGTGATTTATTGGTAATTAGTTTTAGAGGTGGGACTCCTCTTTGAGCCTCACCTTCCAATCACTCCATATGTTTTTGTTCATGCTTATTCTCATGCAAGATTAGTGTTTTTCATGTGAATTTAATGACAGATTTGCATGTTTAATCTCCTCCTCTCTCAGCATTCAAGCCTTTTGGTTCTCAAATCCCAAGATCCGGATCAGTGGTATCAGAGCAGGTATGCTCTCCATCGGGACAATATTTTGAAGCATGATGCGGGTTCAACGGAGTTTCCACAACCTCTACAACAACCCTTGCTTCTCTACAAACCCTTGGCATCTCTATACTCAACACTCTCACATTCAAAAAAAATTGAATAGGTTCCATGGACTTCACAGGATGTTTCATAGGCTCTACCATATTTCTTGGAAAGGTATTTTCGTAAGCTCAAATGGGTATTTCACGGAATTTCATTTCCTTTCCCGGTTTGTGAGATATGCTTGTTTGAAGTAGCACATGTTTGTGCATAATGCAGCCGGACGTACAACAAATTTAAACAAGTGCTATAGACTCCACAGAATGTATCATAGGCTCTACCATATCTCATTGGAAATCTCTTTCCGTCAGCTAAAATGGGTATTTCACGGAATTTCATTTTGGTTTCTCGTTTGTGAGATATGTTTGTTTGAAGTAGTACATGTCTGTACACAATGCGGCCAAACGTACAAAAACTTTAAACAAGTGCCACAGACTCCACACAATGTCTTAGAGGCTCTACCATATCTCATTGTAAATCTCTTTCTGTCAGCTAAAATGGGTATTTCATGGTTTTCCATTTGGCTTTCTGGTTTGAGAGATATCATTGATTGAAGCAACATATGTTTGCAAAATAGTGTGTGTGCATCTCTTAAACTTCAACAAACATTTTCTCAATCTGTGGGCCACCCCAGAGCAAGAATGTTATATGGATGGAAAGGTCTCTTCGATATCTCAAATGGGTCTTCAATGGAATTCAATTTCAGTACATGCATTAGAAGCTATGAATGGATTTGCAGCAAGACATCAACTACACCAAAGATCATGAATTTTCAATTTTTTTAAATCTTAATGTAATCATGGTTATGGTTAACCACACAAACCCTATGGTTCTGGTTCAACCACACAAAACCCATGGTTATGGGGGAAACCAAAAAAAACCCACATTTATGTATTGTAATCACAGTTATGGGTCAACCACATAAAACCCATGGTTATGGGTTAACCACACAAAACCCATGGTCATGGGTCAGCCACACGAAACCCATAGTTATATATTGTAATCATGGTTGTGGGTCAACCACACAAAACCCATGGTTATAGGTTAACCACACAAAACCCTTATCTTCAGTGGAAACAAGCTTGTCATTGCCACCATGGTTATGGGTCAACCACATAAAACCCACGGTTATGGGTCAACCACACAAAACCCATGGTTCTGAGTCAACCACAAAACTCTTCTCTTCATTGGAATCAAGCTTGCCATTGCCATCATGGTTATGGGTTACCCTTGCAAAACCCATGGTTATGGGTCAACCTCGCAAAAACCACGGTTATGGGTCAACCACACAAAACCCTTCTCTTCATTGGTAACTAGCACATTGTAATCATGGGTCTCTTTTTAGCATGAAATGATGGGGACCATCATTTTCTAAGGGGGGAGGAATGATCCAAATCTTAGGGAGCATATGGTCTAAATTCGGATGTATAAGCCATAAAAGCATTAAATGGAGATGCCACCCTCTCTCATTTATCATAAAAGCATTAAATGGAGAGGCCACCCTCTCATATCCATGGTATTTGGTAGCACATGGTTTTGGCCCATGGTATGGCCTCAACACACATTGTAATAATGCTATATAAAGGCCTAGCAAGCCTTCTCATGATAACAAGTTACTCATTTGGTTTCTCTCCTATTTTCAATTGTTCATTGTGAGATTATATAGATCTGAGTGACTTATTGGTAATTAGTTTCAGATGTGGGGCTCCTCTTTGAGCCTCACCTCCCAATCACTTCATATGTTTTTGTTCATGCTTATTCTCATGCAAGGTTAGTGTTTTTCATGTGAATTTTATGACAGATTTGCATGTTTAATCTCCTCCTCTCTCGGCATTCAAGCCTTTCGGTTCTCAGCTCCCAAGATCCGGATCAGAGATCGTGGAGGAGCTTCCAGAAGGAGAAAAGGCTCGATCACCTATTATAACTGTGTCCAACAGGGGCACTACCAAAGAAATTGTCTGAATCCTGTGCTGCAATGTACATATTGCAGCGCTGCGGATCACATTATAGAGGATCGCCCTTAGCTTATTGTGAAATGGAAAACGAAGCAGAACCAGAACTCAAATGTTTCGAAACCACCACCTACGATACATATGATTTCGACAGAAGCCCGAGGAAATAAGGAAATAGTGGGGATTGTGACACAAGGAGGAGGGGTGACTGGAACCAATAAGCCCGACACTCATATTAGACCAACACAGACATGACGGAAGCAAGATAATAATGGTGTGGAAGCAGAGAAGGATGTCTTCTCGGAAGCACAGAATGCAAGGAGAAATCGGCGATGATTGGCTGTGGAAGAAGAAGTCTACAACATGCCACTGACGTTCGACCCGACAAGGTCACAAAAGAAAGCAACCACCCTCAAGGCCTTCTTAGGAAGTTTCCTGGATTTGGCGAAGGACCCATAAATATTGGACGAAATAGCGGGTTTGCTACAATGACGGGGAGGTGCACGGCTGGAACAGAAAGTCAATTGCATGCAGAGAGATGCGGATGTCCGCACAGATTGGAGAATTCAATGTCGATTCCATCCTTCTAGATTTGGGTTCGGATGTGAACATCCTGACCAAACAGACATGGGAAACGATGAGGAAGCCACAGATGACCTAGTCACCAGTACAACTGCGATTGGAGAACCAAAGAAAAGTCACTTCGCTTAGACGAGTATGTCAACTCTCGATTGAAATTGAAGGGCTTAGAATGTACATGGACTTCGATGTCATCGAGATCGTGGAAAACACCACTCCTTATCCGGTGTTGTTGGGGGTATATTTGGCTATGGAGAATCAATCAATCATCAACTTTAAAAGAAGAGTAATGTCATTCGAGAACCAGGAACTAAGGGTAATTTCACCAATGGATCCAGTGGAAGGGCTCCGCTATACGGAACCAGTCAGAGATGAGTTTACGGAAGGATGGGACAATATATACAACATTTCATAAGATCATGTTAACCCCACCACGGATGGAGAATTAGAGTGGTGCAGCAGCAGTTCTGCATCCTCCGACTCAGATGAGGCCTTGGAGAACTGGCAGAACCGATTGCATGAAGTATCCTTTCGAAGGTGTGCATGGATAACACAGTCCATATGAATGGTAGCTAAATAGGAGTATGTGTTACCAACCTATGAGGGACTACCCAACATGGGCACATTTATCAATGAATTTGAGAACAAAGTAGCAGAGCCACAGCGTCTTCTGGCCCTGAAGGCCACTCTTGCACAATGGTGGGAAGCACATAAATCAAACATAACATCTTGGCCACTATGTCAACGCCTCATGGAGGTTCGATTCGGTGAAGCTACGGATAATGACCAGGTACGATATGATGGATGAGGGGACCCAAAAGCACATGTGAATGCCTGTCAACATCGATGGGGCTCAAGAGTACGACAAGAATGGGTACATGATTTTATACACACACTAGATGAGGTACCGCAGAGCTGGTATGTTGCGGTGGAATTGCGACATGGAACAACATCCTGGGAACATCTTACCATTGGCTTCAGCCAAACCTTTTCATTTGCTGATATAAATCCCCTGGTCCACACCGTACTTCAAGTGATCCGTGGAAAAATATTTGAAGAAGGACCGGTCGGACAACCAATGACAACCCTATGGACAGCAACACCAGAAATGTTGATGGAATGTTATAACATCATGGAGGACTGGAAGATGATGATGACCCCAGGGAAACATATATACCAACGTCAGAGGGTATTCGTGGTGTTGAGGCACCAGACATACCGTCGGACAAATTTCAGCAACCACTAAAGATCATAAACATGAACTTTGGATCAGAGGAAAACCCAAAATTTGCAAACATTGGGGACTACTTGGATGAATCGACCATTGCAAAAGCCACTGACATACTACACGAGTTTCAGGATCTATTTCCAACAAAGTTCTCATAAATGAAGGGAATTTATGGAGACTTAGGAGAAATGCGGATCCTCCTGAAACCGGATGCGAAACCAGTAAAATAGAGGCCATACAGATTAAACCTGAGACATAAGGAACGCGTACAAGCTGAGATTGAGCGAATATTGGAAGAAGGCATAATAGAATCAGTGGCGGAATCTAAATGGATCAGTCCAATGGTTTTCCAAGACAAGAAAACTGGCGAAGCACGCATATGTGTCAACCTAAGGAAATTAAACGATGCCTGCCTACATGATCCATTCCCGACTGCATTCACCGATGAGGTACTTGAAGGCGTAGGAGGCCAGGAGATGTATTATTTCACAGACATATTTTTGAGTTACCACCAGGTCAGGATTGCGAAAGAAGATCGACATAAAACCACATTCGTCACTGAGTGGGGTTGTTTTCAGTGCACGGTAATGCTGTTCAGATTGAAAAATGCTCCTGCCATATTTTCGAGAATAGTGGTAGCAGCCTTTAAGGATTATATTCATAAAATTTTGGTCGTTTATATGGACGATTGGATGATATATGGGCTAGTTAAGGATCATACCATGAGCTTATGAATAATGCTCGAACGATGCTAACAGCACCAGATTTCCTTGAAGCTCAAGAAATGTATCTTTTGCGCCCCATTCGGCATACTGTTGGGCCACATTGTCTTCCGCGAAGGGATATTGGTAGATCCGACAAAGATTGCCATCATTGTCGACCTCCCACCACCCATGACAACCAAACGGCTATGAGCAACATTAGGATACACAGGTTATTACCGAAAATTCATTCGAGGATATGCGGCGATCACAACACCCATGGAAAAGTTACTCAAGAAAGACGCTAAGTTCAAATGGATTGCAGAATGTCAGAAAAGCTTGGACATATTGAAACAAAAGATGTTTGAAGCACCAATCCTTGCGTTCCCAGACTGGATGAAAGAATTCCAAGTACATGTTGATGCGTCACCAGTTGCACTGGGCGTTATCCTGGCCCAACCAGGAACCCGCGGCATTGACCATCCGATAGAATTCACTAGTAGGAATCTATCTATGACGGAGAGGAACTACACAACCATTGAGCAGGAAGGGTTGGCTATGGTCTACGCATTGCAGAAATTTAGGCACTACCTTTTGGGGGGTCACTTCAAAATGTTCACCAATCACTGTGCATTAAAATACCTGGTGAACAAACCTGTGTTGGGGGGGAAAATGTTCCACTGGCTATTACTATTTCAGGAGTTCAACTTTGAAATCATCGTAAAGCCAGGGCACTTGAACACAGGACCCAACCACCTCTTGCGAATAGAATCCGGAGAGGAACCAAGAAGCATTGACGAAGGATTGCTGGATGCTCAATTTTTTAGGATTGGCATGGTCGATAACCACTACGAAAAAGTCATTCAATTTTTAGTGACAGGGGAGGCACTGACCGAGCTCACTACTAGCCAACAGAAGCAACTGGTTGTCCGAGCTGCAGATTTTCAGCTAATTGCAGGGGAGTTATATAAAATGGGCCCAAACGAGATTCTGCGACGATGCGTTCTTCCGCATGAACATGAATAGATTTTGTTGGAAGCACATGACGGAATTGCTGGGGGACACTACGGAGGACAAGCAACTGCCCGAAATATCCTTCGTGCAGTACTATGGTGGCCAACCTTACACACGGATGTGGCGGATTATGCCAGGAGCTACAATGTGTGTCAACGAACCGAGAAACCCTCGTGACATGACGAAATGCCACTAGTACCGCAAGTAACATTGCAGGATTTTGACAAATGGGCTGTTGATTTTGTGGGACCCATCAATCCTCCAGGGAGAAGGACAGGGTCGTAGTACATCATCATAGCAACAGACTACCTGACGCGCTGTGAGGAAGTGGCACCAGTAAAAGACTACTCAGCTGCAACTGCAACAAGATTCCTATTTGACAATGTGGTTACTCAGTTTGGTTGCCCAAAAGTATCACTAAGTGATCAAGGAACCCACTTCATTAACTAAATGACTGCTGCGATGATGGAGGAATTTCAGATCCAGCATAAGAAGAGAACACCTTGCCACCCCCAGGCATATGGCACCATTGAGGCGTTTAATAAAATCCTGGAGCATGCACTCACCAAAGTGTGCAACGTGAACTGCGACAACTGGGACCTAAAAATTCTAGTGGTCCTCTGGGCATATCGCACCACTTGAAAGCGACTCACTGGCTAGATGCCATTTAAACTTGTATACGGCTAGGAAGCAATGATTCCAATGGAATACATAGTACCAATTTTATGAATTACCGCAGCAACATATATGAACAACAATAGTGCACTCAAGGAACGATTGGCACAACTAATAAAGTTGGAAGAAGATCGATTCATTGCAGGGTTTCACCAAAAGGTAGAGAAGGACCGCCAAAAGGAATGGCACGATCGCTACATCAAGACAAAACACCTATAGAAGGGAGATACAGTTCTGTTGTGTGATATAAAATTCGCAAAACACCCTGGCAAGCTACAAATCTACTGGTTGGGACCATATATTATCACTTTTATTACGAATGGAGGCGCCACACAATTACAGAGCTTGGATGGAGTACTGTTACCTAAATTAGTCAATGGGAGTAGGATGAATCCCTATCACCATGATCCGACGCAGAGCAGATGAAAAAAAAAATCAAGGAAGGATTGTTTCGCATCTTGGAGTATGGACTGGGATCGCAGCACGATCACGACTCTATCAAATCAGTATGGATAGGACCTTTTCGGATGACAGGTTTGACAAACACGGATAATGATTAGTTAGGTATAAATCGGCGCTGTCATGAGGCACGTTTGGCACATAGCATGGCCGGAGGCACCAACGAGGACAATTCGCAAGAGAATGACACAAGGAGTAGACGGGGGGGCGATATGGCCACTCATCTCGCATGCAGGTGTTGGTCACCCTATATGTCAATTAATTAAAGCTAACACACAGGATGGTAAATATAAATTGTCAAACCCAGGGAGGTCTTTTTGTTTCAATGGCAATAAGCATAATGTGTGCATAAACATGTCAAGCAGTTGCTTAACTAAATGAAGATAATGATCCTACCAGTCTATCCAGCCAAAATCACTGCAGAAAGTAGACTAATCTAATTCACACATATAGGAATTCAATTGAAAATACCTTCCTACAGAAATCACCCATCAGTTATAAAATTAAGAATAGAAATAAACCAGATTTCTTTTGCAAGAAGTTAAATCCTATAATTATCAAACTACAATATTCAATCTTTACCAAAATGATCCATCTAGTAGCTACTGTTACTCAATCATAATCTACCTACCTTAATAAACCAATTGAAGATACAACAGCAACCAGAACCTAAATATAAGCTTGAACTCTAACTGATAATTACTGGAAATCCTAGAAAGCATAAACAACTGAAAGATATTGGAATTGAGCTTAGATGTTACAGCTGATTCAAACACACATGCATTAACTGAATTATCCTACACAGTCGACTGTCACACCAATATGCTACAACTATTCAATATGCAATCGTGAAATACCAAAAGGAAAGCTAATCTCTGTTGTAGCTAACAGTAACATCTGCAATGATTCCACACCACACAACAGAAAGAAAGCTAAATTACCCTACCTACTTAAGCCAGCTATCTTTGTGCGAAGGCGAGCCCTGGCCTTCTAACAGAGACGCTGAGAATCACAACAAATTAAGACACAGAAATGAAGAACTATTCTCTCATATTAATGATGGAAATTGACAGTATCAGTGCTCTGTTACAACTTATGCAAAATGGTAATTGTCCAAATCCAGGCTACAGGAGCCTTCTCATATTTATACATTGAAAGTACAAATCACGATCAACCAAAATAGTGCAACAGTGAAGATCCATGATCTTCATGCTGCGGAGTTACAGCTGACTGTTACAACCGTATTAAAACTGTTACTCATGAAGGAGCTGTTACTCCAGTAATCAATGGATCAACGGATTTAGCAAGCTGGGATGCGATCTGTCTGTTGCAGCTGGGTTCTGTTTTAGTGGAGGCCTGTTACAGATTCTCGTGGAGGAGTGTGATGTCCCTTGGAGTTATGAGGAATCGGGATTGGAAGAGTAACAGCTGGTGCCATTTGGCTGATACAACTGCTCTTTAGACCTTGACTAAATGAAATCACACAGATTAGCATAAACCACGGACTACGATCTAGAACCTTAACAATATTAGGCATAAAATAAATAAAGCAATAACGAATTATACCTGTCAATATCATTGGTTTATCTGGAGAAAAGGCATAGGTATAGCTTATGAAAATAGGATGTAATCAAGGAAAAATGATGTAATAAGATGGCCAAAAAGGGGCATTTCCTGGACCCAACATCTCCCCCCAACTATCCGATTGCATGTCCTCATGCAACTACCTCCCCTAGTCCGAATCTGAGTCTATGTTGAATCTGTGAAGATTTGTAAGATTGTAGGCAAGTTCTGGTGTCTCCCCTCGAGGCACAAACCCATAGCAGGCTATCCATTTCTCCCAACACATCTTTTCTTCTTCTACAGTCAAAGCATAGCTGTTTCTGTAAGGACTCGCAGGAAACCATATGAGAGGGAATCTTAATCTTAATCTAATCAACCAAGACCCACATTTTTCCATGCACTGCACATATCTAAGAATCCTTGTCAAAGCTTGCCCTAAATTCTCAAAGGAGTATGGATCCATTTCCTTCAGAGATGAAGAAGAATACAACCATCTGTATTCACTACCTTCCAGAGCACTCTACTGCATATTAAGAATCATCGAGACACATGTGGTGAGGATTTTATCTCGCAGAATTTCAAAGTATTGGGCAATTGAAGGAACCCTGAGAGATCCAGCATGATTTTCTATGAGTGCTTTTGGATCCTGAGGTTCAATCCTAATCCAGAGAGTAGAATTCTCCTCATTCCCAAGGATGGTTTGGAAAGCATCTCGCCATCTTACATGGTTAATGACAAAAGAGGCAAATGCCCTCAACTGAACATCCCCTAGACAAGGCAATAGATTAGATGGACGGTTAATATAACAAGCCCTGTCATGTAAATACAATTCACATAACAAGTGTTGATCCTCAAAATCACTTTTCAAAAAAGTTTCCTAAAACTGAGTGGTTATTTCCAAATCAAATGATCTCCCTTTTTTCATAGTCTTCAATTGAAATAAATTTGTATGCTCATGGAGAAAGATAGTGTAAGAGGGGGGTGGAGCCTTGCAACTCAATAATTCTAGGGAAAGAGTATACATTTTGTCTTTTTCTTGTTGCAGGGACTTAAGTTTCTTCAACCCTTCCAGTTTTTCTTGAAGTTTCTCCCACCGGAGTTTCTGGAAGAATAACTCCTTAGCCCACTTTTCTCTCAACTCCCTAATGACATTTTTATGTTCTTGGAGAGAAATCATACATGTCCTGAATTGATCAATATATTTATGCCATTTATCCAACTCGATATTTAGCCATAGAATTTTTTTCTTTAGCCGTTGAAATCTTCTGTCCTCCACATCCTTTTCATCATCAGAGTCTAGATAAATGACATCCTTGTTTTCCTTTGGCAGTGTAACAATTTCATCCCCCATTGGTGTTGCAGTGGTCTGTGTGACAACATCCTTTCTTTCCATTTCAATCTCATCCATCTCAGTTTGTGTTGCAACTTCAACAAAAGATTTTGAAAACACTGGTTCTTGTGTAACAGTGTTCTCTTCTTGATCCTTGATGTCAAATATTGCTTTCTGAGTTGCAGTCTCACTATATATTTCCAAGGGTGTTGGTTCTTGTGTAACAGCCCCTTTCCCGTCGATTTCCTCGAACTGCTGATATTGTTTTTGGGTTATGTCAAATCCCTCTGACTGATGAGACTGGTCCTGAAGAAGTTCAGTATCCCCTGATGGCTGGGACTGCACTGTTTCATCTCCTAGATTCGAATCAAGAATCTCTTCAATTCTTGGCTCATTTTCCCCCATCAATTCTATTTCTGGCATTATTTCTTCCTCCTGCTCTATCTGTGCATGCCTTTGTGATACAACTCCCAACACAATAAATTTGTGTCCTGCTGCAAAAAATATGTCTCCACACTTTGGGAAAACAATCTCTCCTTGCTCCTTTTCTAATGCAAAAGATGAATTTTCTAATAAGTTTGCAACATCTAACAATGTATTCAAATTCTTCTCTGCTTGTTTCCCGACTACTCCCTTCCATCTTTTCAACTCATTTCACAATGTCTGCACCTCCTCTTTTAGCAATTCATTTTCATACAGGAGATTTTCAATTTGAGGTTCTTCTATGGAAGGTTCCTGCATAATAGCAGATGACTTGGGGTCCAAAATAGGAATATCTATATCTACCCTTGTTACAGGTTCTTTTTCTGCCATAAGTGACTCATTATCTGATCTAATTTCTCCTGCTGTCTCTGCTGAGTGTGCTTCAATATTACCCCCAATTGCATCCATTGTCTTTGCTTCTTTTGTTATCTCTGCTGAGGGTGCTTCAATATTACTCCCAATTGCATCCACTATCTTTTCTTCTTCTGTTGTCTCTGCTACCTCTACTGTTTTTGCAACTGCTTTTGTTGCTATTGCTGTTATAGCTGCTTTTGCTGTTGCTGCTATCACAGTTGCTTCTGCTACTGCTGCTGTCACAGCTGCTTCTGCTGCTATAGTCGATCGAGTCCTTCTTTTCCTCACCATTCCCACTGGGTTTTCCTCACTTCTTACTGCTACTGGTGTTGTGACAGCTCTGGTTTTTATTTTCTTTGCTGCAGTGGATGTCTGACCCTTGTTCCCTGATCTTCCTCTTCGTTTCTTTGACACAGGGGTCTTTTCCTCGGTCCTCTCTTCTTCAATAATGGCCCCCCTTATCTTAGGAGAGGACACGACCTCCAAAATTTCCACAGTCCCTTCTCCTGCTATTCCTGCTTCTGTAGTTGTAGCCTCTACTATCGCAGCTTCAATAGCTGCTTCAGTTTTAGCTTCTTTCATCTGAGTATCTGCTTCTGCATTTACAGCTTCTGATTTTTCTGTCTCCTGCGCCATGGTTTCCATCGCAATTTCCTCAGCAACAGGGTTTTCTTCTGATGTTGATTCTCTCTTATTTACTTCCTCTTCATCACTAGTCTAGTTCTTTAATGCTCCAATCCCCCCCCCCAACTCAATTTGAGGAACGTCGGTCCTCATTACCTTCTCCAACATCCTCCATTTCTAATACATCTTCTCTGATTGGCCCATCTCCGGCAAGGAATTGTTCCTAGGTTAAATTACGATTTGCGATGGCTCTTAAGACTAGTAATTTAATTAGGCCATGATTGGTAAGGGAGGAAAATAGGTGTTGGGCAGTTTTTGCATATCCAGCCATGGTTTGTAGGTCTTTAAAAAGATAAAATGGTATATTTACCAAATTGCCATGGCGTAAATGAGACAATAATGGAAGTTTAGAGAAGGACACAGTTTGGTACCTACATTCACAAGAGATATAGTGCTTCACGAAGAATTCTACTTGATTCCAGGGTCATGGTAAAGATGCCAGTTTCAACCCACGGCGCTTTGGACTAACATGCTCCCCTCCTGCCAAAAATTCTCTCATAGCATTTGCATTATGTGTTTTTCGTCCAAATGAATTCTTCCCAACTTGGGGTAAGCTAGTCACCTCTGCTATTATTTCTTCTGTAACATCCACATGTAGTCCCCTGACCTCAAAGTGAGTATTAGTCAGGTTAAGGGTGAATTGTAGTGCGGTTTCTGTGTGGAAACTGTTCAACCGTTCAAAATATTCCATCCAACCGGCTGCTGTGAAAATGTTAAGAACTTCTGCATTCGCACATACATCTTCTGTATTTACTGGTTCATTCCGGACTGGGATTCCCATATCGACCTTTCCTCATAATTCAAAATGAATACAACAATTTACCAGTCTAGACGTGGAAATTGAAGTTTTATGAACATGCAAGGGATCGTTGGGGTTCAAAATCGGGTTTTTAGGCAAGTCGGCGTAGGTATGAACATTCCATTGGAACGAGGAAGTTGGCAGAATTGGGGTATAGGGTGCAAATCGAGTAAGGTGACGAGAAATACATACAACCATGATCTTGACATATTCCCTGGAGGTTAATTAGTATGGGTTCACTAATCGAGGGCTACGATAGTACATAATCATTATTACCGTATTTAATTTCCTGCCAAATCATGTAAAAGGTGTGATCCATACCTTTGCATTTATGAGTTCAGCCATGAATCAATCATTACAGCCAGCCTTCGTCCTCACGAGTATGAATTCACATGTGCTGAAGTGATGTGGCCACCGCCACCTGAGCTGACAGCTACCCCAGACACTCGAAAGTTTCCTACGTGGAAAACCGTGATTGGATCTTGTGGAGCAAGCAACAAAATTGATGCCTAATTGAATCATCATTGGCATCATCATTCAGAGAGCAGGAAGACTGGTAGAGCCACAGCTGCTAGCTTTATCAAAATAAGCAAGACTAGCGGAGTCGCAACTGTACGAAAAGAGTGAAATGAAAAAAGAATAGTGGAGTCACAGCTACTAGATTTGGAAAAATAGTCAAGAATAGCGGAGTCGCAGCTGCTGGATTTAGCGGAATGGTCAGTAATAATGGAGTCGCGGCTGCTAGATTTGGAAAAATAGTCAAGAATAGGGGAGTCGCAGCTGCTGGATTTAGCGGAATGGTAAGGAATAAAGGAGTCGGAGCTGCTAGCAAAGAGCGAAAATGAAGTGGAAATAGTGGAGACGCAGCTGCTGCATTTGGTGGATTGGTCAAGAATAGTGGAGTTGCAGCTGTTGGCAAAGAGCGAAAATGAAGTGGAAATAGCGGAGTCGCAGCTGCTGCATTTGGCGGATTGGTCACGAATAGCAAAGTCGCAGCTGCTGGCAAAGAGCGAAAATGAATTGGAAATAGCGAAGTTGCAGCTGCTGCATTTCGCGGATTGGTTAGGAATAGCAGAGTTGTAGCTACTGGCAAAGAGAGAAAATGAAGTGGAAATAGCGGAGTCGCAGCTGCTGCAATAGGAAGAATGAGCAAGGTAAGGAGTCGCAGTTGTGCAATAATGAAGTAACAGGAAAATTTTCAGCTGAATGCTGAAAGGTAACGAATCATCCATCTTCTTAAAAAGAGATTTATCAGGTCAGGAACAATACAAGGTGCCCGCAGTCGTTTGGCCCAGTCACGACCAATGTTCCTCCAATTAATTCCTGCAAAGAATTCTTCAAAACAAACTCGATCAAATGCAAAATGAAAAATAGATAAAATACATAATGAAAAAAAGAAAATGAACTATTTATGTACAAATCATGTGGAGATTGCAGTTCTTAAGAATTGACAGGGGTTGAGAAAAATCCCTGTCCCGATGTGAACTGATAATCTGGATCATTTGCAACATGCGAAACGAAAGCTTCCCTTGAGATTGGCTTGTGATACAGTCGTAGCCGATGACCATTTGCGAATAATGGTATTTTGTTTTCATCAATGGTGATCAACCGAATTGTTCCATTATCAAATACCCGATCTATCTAATAGGGGCCCAACCAATGGGCATGCAATTTGCCTTTAAAGTCCCTCTTAAACCGTGAATCATACAATAGAGCCCAATGGCCCCTCTTGGAAGACTTTCTTCTTTATAAATCAATCATGCCACTTAGAGCGTTGTTGTTGGATTAAAGTTGTATGATGTACTGCAGCTGTGCACTTCTCATCCAACTCATTGAGATAATTCAGTCAGTCCCTCTATGCCTCTGATAAATCCAGGTTTGCTTCCACAACTGTTTTCAAGGTCCTGATTTCAAATTCAATTGGAAAAACAACATTCTTACCATACACTAACTCATATGGGGAAAAACTAGTGGTGTTACACCACGTAGTACGATAGGCCCATAGTGCCTCTTGAAGCCTTTCAATCCAATCTTTACGATGGCTCTTCACTGTTTTTGTCAGAATAACCTCGATAACCTTATTTGTACTCTCCACTTGGCCATTGGACTGTGGATGATATGGCGAGGTTATTCTGTGCTGAATATGAAATTTCTGTAACAGTGCTTCTAGCCTGTGAGACACAAACTGTGGTCCACCATCTGTAATGATTTCCTTAGGTACTCTGAACCGAGTAAAAATCTCTTCATATAGGAAATCAATCACAGCCTGATCATTGGCCTTAATCAAGGCTACGGCTTCAACCCATTTGGTCATGTAATCTGTGCAAACCAAGATGTGCACTTTCTGTTTTGAGGGAGGGTTGATAGGCCTTACAAAATCTAGATCCCACCTATCAAATGGTTCAACCACAAGCTGTGGCTGCAAAGGCATTTCATCTAATCTGTTGGGTTGGCGCATCCTTTGGCAGCTATCACATGCCTGAACATACTTCTTTGCATCCCTGAACAATGTGGGCCAGAAATAGCCCATTCTCACAACTTTATGACCTGTCCTTTTGTCAGAAAAATGTCCCCCACAGGGCTCATCATGGCAAGCTTTAAGAATGCTAAAGATCTCATCTTCTCTAACACATCTTCTGATCTCTAAATCAAGCCTTGTGTAGAAAAGATGGCCATCGATCCAGCAGTACCTAGCACTATGTTGTATGATCTTCTTTTTTTCTCTCTTTGACAGATGTGCTGGGAGCTTACCTGCAGCCAAAAAGTTAGCAATATCTGCATACCATGGGGAATGAGATGATACTGCAAACAAATGTTCGTCACAGAAGGAATCTTTGACTGGTAAATTGTCATCACTGTTAGGAAGTCGAGATAGAAAATCTGCAACAACATTTTCCTTCCCTGGTCTATCAATAATTGTGATATCCAATTCCTATAACAGTAACAACCATCTAGTAGCTCTAGCATTTGTGATTGGTTTATTCATTAAATACTTGATAGCAGAGTGATCAATGTGCACAAAAGTAGAATATCCAGTAATATAATCTCTAAATTTTTTGATCGCATAAACAATGGCAAGAAATTCCTTTTCTGTGACAGTATAGTTTAGTTCAGCTGGAGACAAGTTTTTACTAATGTAATAAATGGCATAAAGAGCATTACCTTCCTGCTGTCCCAAAACTGCCCCAATGGCTGTGTCTGAAGCATCTGAATAAATATGAAAAGGCAGAGCCCAGTTAGGCCCTCGTAAGATGGGTGTTGTAGATAGCCTTTTCTTTATCTCAGTAAATGCTATTTGGCATGCATCAGTCCAGACAAACTGTGCATCCTTCATCAACAGAGTGAACAAAGGAGAAGCTAGTTTGGAAAAATTTTCTATGAACCTTTTGTAATAGCCATCATGCCCCAAGAAGCTACGTACATCCGTCTGTGTTCCAGGAGTTGGTATGTTTTCAATTACCTTGATTTTGGATGGATCTACCTAGATACCATCAGAAGAGATGAAGTGCCCCAACACTATTCCCTCACTCATCATCATGTGGCACTTTTCAGTGCTTAAAGAGTGTTGGCTTTGTTCAAAATGTTTCAATACCTTTTCTAAGTTTTTCAGTGCTTCTTCATAACTATCACCATATGGAGTAAAGTCATCCATAAAAATATCCATGAAATCATTTACCATTTTCGAAAAGATTCCAATCATTGGTCTCTGAAATGTGGCTGGTGCGTTACACAACCCAAAAGGAAGTACTCGGTATGCAAAAGTCCCCCAGGTACATGTGAAGGTGGTTTTGTCCTGGTCTTCTGGAGCAATATGGATTTGGTTATAGCCATTAAATCCATCCAGAAAGGAAAAATATTTTTTCCCATGCAAGGTATCAAGGACCTGATCAATGAAAGGTAAGGGGAAATGGTCTTTCTGCGTTGCTTTATTCAATTCTCTGTAATCCACTCAGACCCTCCATTTCCCATTCTTCTTTGGCACAATCACAAGTGGAGAAACCCACTCACTGTCTAAAATCGAGTATATAAATCCTTCTTCCAAAAGCTTTTGGATCTCCTCTTTCACTGTGTCTCTTAGGTTCGGGTTCATCCTTCGTTGTGGTTGACACACAGGCCTGGAGTCGCTCTTAATACAAATGTGATGGGTGCACATATTGGAAGGAATCCCTTTCATGTCTGTGTACTCCCAAGCGAAAGCTCCCCTTCGTTGTTTCATCAAAGTGACTAGCTGTTCCAGCTCGCTAGGAGCAAGATTTGGATTGATATTCAATGTTTTTCCTAGCACAATTTATACTGGAATGATCTTTGAATTCTTGAGTACTGGAATTATACTGGCATCACTGATTAGAGTTTCTTCTGTAAGATTTTTTTGTTATGTTGCAACTAGAGTACTGTCCAAGATCTGATAGACATTTTTATTGACTGGCGTGGGATCAGTAATGAAACTATTAATGGCATCATCCTCTGTTTCATCTTTAAACGTTAAGGCTCTCCTTATTGTTAATAATGGATGCACCTTCTTCCTCCTCCAAAACTACCCACAATGGAGTTTCAGCTTCTGTTCTTGGTCGAGATGGAGGGTACAGGATTAGGCTCTTGATCTCAGTTCCATCTGAAATGGTCATAGATCCTGTGTAGGCTGTGATACATCGTGTGTTACTCTCTAAGTTTCAGCTACTATTTCAGTAGGAGTATCAGCATCCTCAATGATAGGGCTTGTTGAATTAACCATATTCTCATAGTATTGATTCACTCTAGTTTCAATCACTAGGGATGAAACATCCTCAGTGATAATAGGTTCCACCACCCTTCCTGATCGTAATTGTATATCATTGCAGGGAATTTGGGTGATGGAATACGTAGGCATGTTGGCAGTCTCAAATTGATGGACTGCTTTATTGTTTGGGTTCGGGTTAGGTTGTGTAGGTAGATGTGGTCAAAGTGGTGCATTCATAGGTGCGACATTATTTTGGAATGGGAGCTGTGGTTGTTGATACTGTTGGTGCTGATACTGTTGATGTTGATACTGTTGAGAAGGATATTGTTGATACTAAGTCTGGTGATGGGGAAAGTTATTTCCTTGGTAATAATTTCTCCAGTTGGAATTCAAAGGAGCTTGGTTGTTTGACTGCTGTGACCATGGTGTCCATGGGTTAGGATTATGCATTGGGTTCTGAGATGGATGCCACTGATTGTTAGAATAATGTGAAGGAAATTGTGTATTCATATTATGCATATTGTTCATTCCATTCATATTATTCAGAAAAATGATGGGATTGGATTCATACCTTGATTGCGAGGCTGCCATGGTTTCTTCTGTGCAATGAAGTAAGCTAGCTCCACATCCGGAATAAATGCCTGTAGGACTACTTTGACCTTATGTAGTGAAGGAAATTCCTTGGTGTCATGCTCCAGTTCACATATCCTACATATCTCTGCTTTGTCCAACGGGAATTCTTTCAGTGGGTGCTTTTTCCTGCATTTAGAAAAGAATACCCCAAGTGTAAGGTCTTCTACTACTTGCCTCTGCTTTGCTCTCATGACATCTAACTCTGAGGAAATGGAGCTCATCATGTCTGTTTTAAAATTCTCCAATAAGTTGCCTATTTCTGCTCGAGTGGCCCCTCCACTAATTGACTTCTGAGTCCTAGTGAAGACATCCTGATCCTGATCTTTGTCTCGTTTGTTGGTTCTGGAGGATCCCCTTGAGTACCTTTGGCATAATTCAACAATCTTCTCGAAATTTTCCTTCGAGATGTCCCCTTTTCCCAACAAATTCAACATATCAAGGCAGTCTTCTCTAATTCCTCGTAGTAAAATGATCTTGAGCACATCCTTTCCAATCTCAGCATGACCAAATCTTTGTAAATTGTACAACAATCTTTCCACAAAGTCTTCCAAGCTTTCTTCATCCTTCTGAACCATTTTAAACAACTCCTCCTTTCTATCCCTAGTTCTACAATATTCCTGGTACTTGGAAAGGAAGGTGTTTTTCATTTGGTCCCAAGTAGTAATGGTCTCACGACCCAGACTCATGAGCCAGCGTAGAGCATTTCCTTTCAAGGTGGCTGGGAATAACTTCAGCTTCTGAGCACTAGATATGTAATCATAGCTATGATAGAGGATATCAAACTCAAAGACAAACTCATCAGGATCCTCAGAGGACTTACCATGAAAATTCGGGAGAACTGATGGTGAGATATTTTTCATGGGAGCTGCTCCAGGTGTCTGGAGGATAGGTAATTCTAATGTAGCCACAGTATTACCATGTTGATTATTTTCTCCTTCTCCTTCCTGGTTCTCCCCATGTTCATTCTCCCCTTCCTGTTCTCTACCAGCCATGGTTCTAGTCCAAAATTCAACAGCTTCCCTTATGCATTCTTCCTCTACTTTGGCTTCTTCTTCTCTTCTCTCTTCTTCTCTTCTTCTCTCTTCCTCTGCTACTCAGCAAGTCTCCAACCACACTTCTTTAGTAACTATGGTTCTGTTGATATGATAGATCTCCTCTCTATCTGGTGCACCCACGGCACTTACCTTATCTTCAGGAGGTTTATTTTTTGCAACAGGAGTTCAAGGTCCCGTTGTATTCTCCACTGTTGATGCTGAATTTTCAAGGTTGGGAGGAATAGAATTTCCCCTCCTTGTAGATGTCCATCGTGGTCTAGTGGAAGAATCTGCTCTAGCAATTATTTCATCAATGTATGTATGTCTTCCCTAACCTGCATTACGACCTTGACCTATTCCACCTGCAATGTTAGTATTCAAAGGGGGTTCCCGATTTGTTTTTCTTGTATTCATTCATGCTGTAAATAATTAAACCAAAATAAAATCAAATGAAACCAACTACTAACTCTGTCTATCTATTACCATCCCCGGAAACGGCGCCAAAATGTTGGTCACCCTATATGTCAATTAATTAAAGCTAACACACGGGATGGTCAATATAAATTGTCAAACCCAGGGAGGTCTTTTTGTTTCAATGGAAATAAGCATAATTTGTGCATAAATATGTCAAGGAGTTGATTAACTAAATGGAGATAATGATCCTACCAGTCTATCCAGCCAAACTCACTCCAGAAAGCAGACTAATATAATTCACACATCTAGGAATTCAATTGAAACTACCTTCCTACAGAAATCACCCATCAGTTATAAAATTAAGAATAGAAATAAACCAGATTGCTTTTGCAAGAAGTTAAATCCTATAATTATCAAACTACAATATTCAATCTTTACCAAAATGATCCATCCAGTAGCTACTGTTACTCAATCATAATCTGCCTACCTTAATAAACCAATTGAAGATACAACGGCAACCATAACCTAAATATAAGCTTGAACTCTAACTGATAATTACTAGAAATCCTAGAAAGCATAAACAACTGAAAGATATTGGAATTGAGCTTGGTTGTTATAGCTGATTCAATCACACATGCATTAACTGAATTATCCTACACAGTCGACTGTCACACCAATCTGCTACAGCTATTCAAGATGCAATCATGAACTACCAAAAGGAAATCTAATCTCTGTTGCAGCTAACACTAACATCTGCAATGATTCCACACCACACAACAGAAAGAAAGTTAAATTACCCTACCTACTTAAGTCGGCTATCTCTGTGAGAAGGCAGGCCCTGGCCTTCTAACAGATACACCGAGAATCACAACAAATTAAGACATAGAAATGAAGAACTCTGCTCTCATATTAATGATGGAAATTGACAGTATCAGTGCTCTGTTACAGCTTATGCAAAATGGTAATTGTCCAACCCCAGGATATAGGAGCCTTCTCATATTTATACATTGAAAGTACAGATCACGATCCACCAAAATCATGCAGCAGTGAATATCTATGATCTTCATGCTGCGGAGTTACAGCTGACTGTTACAACCATATTAAACAAGGCTGCTACTAATGAAGGAGATCTTACTCCAGTAATCAATGGATCAACGGATTTAGCAAGGTGGGATGCGATCTGTCTATTGCAGCTGGGTTCTGTTTCAGTGGAGGCCTGTTACAAATTCTCGTGGAAGAGTGTGTTGTCCCTTGGAGTTATGATGAATCGGGCTTTGAAGAGTAACAGCTGGCGCCATTTGGCCGATACAACTGCGCTTTAGATCTTGACTAAATGAAATCACACATATTAGCATATAACAAGGACTAGGATCTAGAACCTTAACAATCTTAGGCATAAAATAAATAAAGCAATAACGAATTATACCTGTCAATATCATTGGTTGATCTGGAGAAAAGGAATAGTTATAGCTTGTTAAAATAGGATGTAATCATGGAAAAATGATGTAATAAGGATGGCCAAAAAGGGGCATTTCCTGGACCCAACAGCAGGAAACCAGTCACCCCACGCAGATGAAATGATGACAGAATTGGTGTATCAACAGAACGGATCCGTCATGGATTTCTTGAAATAACCATCCCAGATGAAGGAAATGCATAAATACAGGAACCAGACACCTAGAAGAGCACTGAGGTATTTTCCAGAAGTAGGAATCCCATGCTGAGAGCGAGGTAGGTCATTGCATAAGTTAGGAGTTTCAAGGAGGCTGTGGAAATGCTCCATTGCATTTCATGTGGTAGCTCACTAAGGGCGCTACGGTCTCGAACGATGAGTATGCATCATCGCTTAGAGAAATAGGAATCCATGACACTCAGGTATCACAAATCCAAGGTTTCATCTGAGATGTCTAAGTACGTGGTAGTAGTTCACAGCTTCTTGGCCCCAGCGAACACTAGAAGAACAAGGGCAGCATGCCCGTGACCCTGGGAGGAAGCAATCCAAGGCGCGAAACATATGTGTTGGAGTAGTCGGCTTGTTTCCCACCTTGGCGTTGTTGACAACCCCTTTCTCTGGAAGGGACAAACGGGGAGTGATCTAGAATCCTTTGGAGAGGTAGATGATCAAGGTTGCAAGAGACTGGAGGATGAGTCCAGAAAATACATAACAATGAACCAATGACTGACAAATGTGGATTCAAAGTACACAACAACGAGTTCCAGACAGCAAGAACAGTTTCGAGACAACCAAGCAAAATACAGGGTGGATGCACACCAGCAGTGTCCCGTTGAAGTGGCTTTGGACGAACCACAAGTTTGTGTTGGGGGCCTGTTGGCACAGGATAGATCCGCAGGAAGTGCAGAAGCTGACGAGTACGAAAGGATCATTCCACGAAAGAAGGACCTTTCGCCACATTTTGTGGAAATATAAGAATTGCTAGATTAGTTGAGTCTCCCATATGGACCAAATTGTAATAATATAAAAACATATAACTAGAGTAAGATTGTAAGCCTAAGGGCATCTAAGTTTTGGATATTAGTGCGATCTTTTGGATTCTATTGACTATTCTCTGCGAGGTTTGTTCCAAAGATGTTAATGAATGAAGATGTTCGGTTATGAATTCTATTGTTATATGATGATGGGTTATTTAAATGATTTCTATTGATTTGTGTTAATACATGTTGTTTGTTAACGCAAATATGATGTTGGAAATGCTTTGAGATAAATATGCAAATGTTTGGTTAAATAGACTGTAGTAAATATTGTAATCTATGGATAACGTGCACATATCTTCTTCGCAACTGCGGAAGCTTGGTTCCTGCAACACCCTTATTCAGTTCGGGTGAGATCTCACCTACTTCGCAGGCATTATTGGAAGGGTAACTCCTTTCCGGGCTAGTGTGTAAGGTCTATTGGTGTTTGTTGACGACAGAGTGAACCCCTATCGAGAAGCGTTGTGTCAACACTTACTTACAACCTTTCTTGATATGCCTCCATCCTTCCTTTTTTGAGATACCCTTCTCCATCCTTATCTTTGATGAAGATGAGATTTCCAATCTCGAAATATCCCGAGCATGCCTTTTCTCTCCCTTTGTACTTCATTACCATGCCCCAAATTCCTTTGTTTTATAGTATTGGGAAATGGGATCTCAAGTTTCAAGTTTCAATGTGGGATAATCCTTTTTCTTGATTTTTGATTCTTTTTACTCAAAAACCCACTTTCCATAGTATTTTTAGGCTTTTGTCACAAATTTAGAATTCTCAAGCACAATTAATGCAATCTTGTGCATTTATTCTCACTGTTGAATGGTGGAGACTAGATTTTAGCCTTCAATTGAGTAGTTCAATCAATGAACATTGTCTCTTTAGGCTCCTTCTTTCTTCACTCAATCCTTCCGATCATGGAAGTAGTGATTAAATAAGAGAGGATTGATCTCCTATGTACTTGTGTTCCATATTCATGTTGCGGGCGCATAGTAAAATGTGCTTCTGCATTCACTTGTTAAAGGTGTTAATTTGATTGTTAACAGATGCCCCCTAATGTGTGAGGTTCGAAGAAGAGATAAGGTCCGAAATACATTACCAAAACTAATACTCTTCATACTGATACTATTTATTGATCAAATCAAGGATGAAAAAGGATTAGCTCGTGGGCGTAAGATTAAGGAGAACACCTGCAAGTCAAAGATAGAAATTTCTCAAATATACAATATCTTCCTGAGGCGGGAATACCCATGCTCAATAGTAAACAAGAATGGCCACAAACAATACACAGTGGATCCATGTCAAAAGTAAAATTTTCAGAAGTGTAAACATGCACTTTGATGAGTGCGAGAACAAGGTCTTCATCGTACTTCTAACATGGTAGTCTAATCTTGCGAAAATTGGGTAGTGCATCGATGAGTGATACAACTATTTTTCCCAAGGTCTTCAACACAAACCAACGATAGTATGAGTTTATAGCATGTGAATAAATGAACTGATGTCGAGCATAATAAAACACCATCTGATTACTGGTCATTGATGTATACCGTTAACATATGCGAAGAGACCCACCGATAATGATGTTGGACTCTAAGGTACTGAGTACAAACTAGCAAGTGTGAAATAGATGTTATGAAGTTGAACACTTGTAGAATAAAATAATCAGGGGTCATTTGTGTATGCCCACTATCATTTGCGAGGAAACTTGCCACTAATGACTGCAAGATCCAAGGTACTCCTAGGTTTCTAGATCCATTTCCTAGATTATTATTTAGTGTCTATAGTAATAGATCCATCAGAAGAAGGGCATTAATGCATCCCGCATCAACTGATACAAAACAAATATCAACAGTCTGATATAATTTGGTAGAACTGTGAGATCCAACACTGTATATTGACACAAGGAAAGCCAACATCATTGGTCAAGAATATTTGAGGAATGGACAACACAATTTGAAATTCCCTTGAACACATAACATGATGCATAATGGACACTTGGAAACATAGGACTTGAGTAACCGAAATTAATGAAATCCTCCAATTCTAGATGCATTAACGAAAGCTCCATTTGTGACGGGAAGGAGTTATAACCCATCAGTGGATTTCTGTTCAAAATATTGGTACAGTTTCCTAAGGAAAATTTAGATGGTGTACTGACAACAAATTGCAAATCATGTGCCATGTTCAAGGGTGACAAGTACTGACTGTTTCCATTTTCTTCAAGGATATAATATGAAATGATTCAATTCTCCCTCTTTTTGGATTTTTTTGTTTTCCAATTTTTAACCTTTTTCAATTATTAGCTTGAAAAAAGAATAAAGCATGCTATGATACATTAGAGGAAACGTGTGTCTCAAGGTCATGCGCCTATATTTCAATGGCATGGGTGAGGCTAAGGAAAAGATACATATTGAAAACAAGGGCTGAGCTAGTTATGTACACTCTTATGGGTGTTTCCTCCATGGGTATGTGTAAAATATACAAAACCAATGGTTTATAGGAATCATGTAACAAAAAGTGACTGCAAAGGAAAATACGCAACATAAGCAATAAGCAACGAAGTAGTAGGCATGGATGTTCAAGTGGATATTTTAACATATGCTTATGCAAAATGACAAAAATTTGGGAGCCCATCAGGATATGGTCAGGAATGTATGAAAGAGAAATATGCGGTCTCAAACTCCAAGTCATGATGGGACTAATAGGGATCACAGGCCTATGCGAATAACTCAGCATGGGTACCAAAATGACAATGGGGTGCTGACTAAAATGTCCCATGTTCGGTAGGCTCTTCTGTCAGAATGGTGGAAAATATAGATATGGTGGGCTAACCCACCAATTTCCAACAAGTTCGATCCTAGGGAAAATTTGGGTTGGAAAAGTTTCAAATGCATCTTTACAGAGGGATAATCTAAACCTATATGCAAGCTTCCAAATATACCTGATCAGATCAACGAACATGAAAAGAATGCTCCTATGCATTAGAGGAAATTTGGGTAAAAAATGGGGCTCCTAAGGAAAATAATAAGAAAATAATAAAATAATAGTAGAGAGAGAGTAAAAAACTACTTTTTTGGATCGTATTTTCAACTTATCTCCTTGTAGGTTTACTCAAATTTCAAGCAGGAGGACTCGTTGGATGCATAATTAAATTATGCATCCAACGAGTACCCATGTTGCATAATTTTAACAACATCCACACCATGAAAAATTAAAAATACATTTAAAAATGTGTTTCTAGTGAGAGAAAACACGTTTTTTAATGTATTTTCGAATTTTCATGTTGTGGATGTTGTTAAAAGTATGCAACATGGGTACTCATTGAATGCATAATTTAATTTAATTATGCATCCAATGAGTCCTCCCGCTTGAAGTTTGAGTAAACCTACAAGGAGATAAGTTGAAAATACAATCCAAAAAAGTAGTTTTTATTTTTTCCCTCCAATTTTTTAGGTGCCCCCTTTTTTAATTTTAAAGCATTTTGATTGGCTAATACACGATGACATAGAATTTGTATTATTTTTGGAAGGCCCATTATAAATTGAAATTTCCTCTAATGCTTGGGTAGATTTAAACCAAGTATGCTCCCAGTGGCCCCACAAAACATGTCCTTAGGTGGGTGAAACCAAATGTTCATAACTTCAAGGATAGCTTCATCTGCTGATAAAATGTAATCCAAGAAATCATGTGAGCTAGGAGATCTCACAACCCAAATGGGCCAAGTAACCAAATCATATTCCTCCATCAAGGGAATATTTTGATTTGAATCTGCCAAAGCTATTCGAGTAGGTTGGTATGAAACTTCTATGGAAGATAAGGGTGATCCAAATGCTTGCCAACATTTAAATGAAATTACACAAGCTGAGTTCCCTTCATCTACTATGGTTCGAAATTTTTTCTTACCATGAGTCGTTACTTTTATTTGAAAAGAAACTTTGGAAATGATCCTACATATTGGATGCTCTTTGTATGATGTGATCGAATTCGCATCAGATGGATCAACAACGCCAATTGTAGACAATAGCTCATTTCTTTGCAAAAGATGACATTGCAATACCTCCAAGGCCGACATGGCACATGGTACTTGATCTAGGTCCTCAGTAACATTATCATTCTGAGGAGATCGTGCGCTAGGATTATGTGTTGTTCTACATAGAAAACCTTTGGGGGGGTGTGGTACTAAGTCTATGGTTGGTTTATAAATGGAGTTATAACCACTTGGTTGTGATACCGATTGATCCAATGTACTAGGAGAAACATCATAAGAATCAAGTATTGTTTGAATGTTCACCTCATGATCACACATGAATACATTTGCATTGGGATCATTTCCCCCTTGCGAGGGGTTTGTTGGTTTCCCCCTAGCGGGGGTACCAGTGTTAAAAGAGTGGGTTGTTTTTTCCCACCGCATTGAATCATGTTCAGTGCTACATCTTTTTTCCCCAAGTTAGAATTTTGCTTACTCTTGTATTTCTTCTTCTTTTCCATAAGGTCTTTGGATTGGACTATAAGGATTTCATAATTCTGGGAAGGATTGTCACTTTGCTTACCCTTATAATTCTTCTTGTTTCCTCTAAGGTCTATGTATGAGACTGAGAGGATGTTAGAAGTGTTGGAAGGAATAGCAGGTTGCTGCATTGCATGGCCAACTTTGGGTTGCGAAGTGTGAATAGAAACTTGTCCCAAATGTTGGGTAATCTTCTCAAATTGGTTGACAGAATCCATCATACCATTGGAAATAGGTCCATGTGGTGGCCTAGCTGGATCAAACACAGGTTTTGAAGGTTGGTTCCAAAAAAATTGGTTACTTCTTAGAACCTGACCACTCCATTGTGGAATGGGGTTAATGGTTAGATTTCCCCCTTGTGGGGTTAGGCCCAAAAAATATTGGTTACTTTATAGAACCTGACCACTTCATTGATGTGGTCCTTGGGTGTGATAATAATTACAAGGTGGGTTTCCCCCTTGCGGAGAATGACCCCAAGAATATTGGGTACTTCCCGGAACATGACCAATGGGTGGATTTCCTCCTTGCGGAAGTGGGGCCCGAGAAGATTGGTTACTTCCTAGATCCCAACCACACCATAGCGGTTGAACTTGGGATTGAAAATCATTCCAAGGTTGATTTCCTCCTGAAGGAGGTTGCATCCAAAAATATTGGTTACTTCCTTAATGTTGTCCATTCCATGGTGGAACATGATGGATGGATGGAATGCCCCCTTGCGAAGGTAGGCCCCAAAAATATTGGTTAATTTCTGGAACCTGACCATACCATTGATTGTTTCCTTGGTTTTGATAAGAGTTCCAAGTTTGATTTCCTCCTTGCAGAGGTGGGCCCCAAGAAGATTGGATACTCCCTGAAACCTTCCCAGTCCATTATGAAATGGGATTGATAGGTGGATTTCCCCTAGACATTGTGCTAGGATAAGTTGGAGGATAACCTCCTGGGGCATTTCCACTAATCTATGGAGCATAACCCCAATTGGCATGAATGTCCCATGGTTCATTGCTTCCGCCAGGAATATTACCATTCCATGGTGAAGGGTTTCCTCGAGAAGTATAATTTGGACAAGTGTTAGGAATACCAAGAGGATTTTGGTTTACTCCTTGTGTTTTTTGACCTTGATTAGCCGAACCATATGGAAACCAATGTTTGGTAAGGCACACCCCTCAGTAGGTATTCTTGCAGAAAAAGTGGATGTACTTTCGGGATTGGAACCTGAAACTGTACCAACTGGCACTGAAGTGCTGGTTGAACTTGTGCTAATAACAGGTATACTAACTATTGGGATTGATGTAGAGGCCAAATTGGAAGTATTTCTACCTCCAACAACTGTTTGAGGTTGCGATTGTTAACACCCAAAAAGTGCTCACTACCTCATCTACGACATTACATGGCTCATTTGTCCATTTTCCTACCATTTTTTCCTTAAAAACCCAAAAAATCCCACTAAAAAGCCTCCAAAAGGCCTAAAATGCCTCCAAAAGGCCACAAAACCATCAAAATAGCCTCAAAAAGGCTAAAAAAACCCCCTATTCCTCCAAAAATAGCAAAAATCTCCTAAAAAGGGAATAAAAAATATAAAATAATGAGGAAAAGGAGGAAAAAACCCTATACAGCTGCCCAAAACCATGTGTTTCCCAAAACCATGGGTCAGCACTCCACCACCAAAAAACTATAAATAGGTGATGGAGATCCCTTATTCCATATCCACAATCACAAGCACCCTTACTCTGCCAAAATCTCTCTCGAAACCCTAGTTCACCATTGAACTACTTTCACCTTGAGAGCCACTTTTGGCCCATTCCCACCATTGGAGAAGGAGAAGGAGCATATTGAAGCTTGGAGCATCCTCTTGGACATTGCAAAGGGCTTCATCAAACCTTCACATTGAAGGTAATATCAATACAAAAAGCCATTATTTAAATTTGTTGTTTATGTTCCATGCATGTTTTAGAAGTAATTTAATTTCTGTTTTAGCTTAATTATTTACATTTACTGAACTGCTACTAAGGAGTCCATTCTCCTTAGTAGGTGCTCATTTGCACAAGCTAGGGGTAAAACCCTAGCTACAGTTTTGGCGACTCCCCTAGATTTTGAATTTCTGGTTTTCGTTTATAATTTTTTCCCTTTCGGCTGTCCCTTTCGGCCGCCGCATACCGCATTTTTTCCATCTGCAGTCGCGTCCCGACCGCGTCTTTCAGGCCTTTACCTGCGACCCGACCGCGGCTCTCAGACTATTTCCGGCGCCCTGCCGGCGGATTCAAGTCTGTTACCTGCGATCCGACCGCGGCTAATCAGCCTGTTTACTGCGATCTGACCGTGCCTGTCGGCCATTTTCCCGCGTCCCGACCGCGGATTTCAGCCCCGTTCCGGCGTCCCGACCGCGTTTGTCAGCCTCTTTGCCGCAACCCAACTGCGTCTTTTTCCCTATTTCCTGCGTCCCGACCGCATCTGTTGGTCCGAAAGCCGCGATCTGACCGCGTCTGTTTCCCTCAAACCCGCGGTCTGCCTGTTCCGATTCGCCACCGACCCGCGGTCTGACCTCTGCACTTTTTGAGCCTAGCCCCTTTTGCTGCAATATTTTTTGCATTTGAACAGCCCTCTGTCCTACCTGCAGCCTCAATCCCTTATAGCCTTTCTGCAACACAATTTCTGTTCCCTTTACAGAATTCTTTTAAAATTTCAGTATTTTTAATTCAGAAAATTTTGCAAGTGAAAGTTTCAATGTCAGTATTATTGATAGTTGGAAGTTGCCCCCCTTGTGGCACTTCTATTTTGGGTTCATCACCTCACGAGCACACACTCTGTCACATAAATCAAGTGAGCCTTAAAAAGTACCTAATTGAACCAACATTCTAACCCCACTTGGGGAACACAAAAGAATCTTTGTAGTTAGGTAGGGTCGGGGGGATAGGCTTCCAATAACACCCCTCGGTCACTTACAATTGAGACATAGTTGTTGTCCAAATAGGGAACCAAAATCCCCTAGTACTTTTTGGCACGGTCACGATCAGTTTGTCAGAGGGCCTCTCCCTTAGGAGGGTTGAAGTCGGGAGACTGGTTCCAGAGGCCTGAGTGGAATACCGCACTCCATTCAGTAACCGAAAAGCTACCTTTCGCGGTTCGCGGGATATCCCTGTATAGGGGTATTGCGGTCAACGGACTAAACGGCAGATTCACCTTTCTGGACGTGTCATGAACGGGGTATCTTAGTTGCCATTCTTCTAGGATTGACTACCCGGTGTCCCTCCCGGTAGGGGGATATCATAGCCACTTGGCTTTCCTACTCATATTGTCTGACTTGGATTTCATCACCTTGCAGAGGATATGTTTAGTTGAGTCAGAATACTTTTAGTTAGGTGTTTGCATGCTCCTTTACCTCCCTTTGGTCTAGTGAGTCCACCATTTTTTATTTTTAGGAAACCTGCTGCTTGTTGGTATTTTGACCATCTTTGTTGTTACTCCACCTATTGTAGCACAACTGTTGCAGTGGGTGTTTTGAGTTGGTTGTTGGCCTGAGTGCCTTGTTTTTTAGCTCTCCTTCTGCACACTCGGTTGCATTAGGATTTTTGAGCTGTTTTTCTACTCACCTCAACCCACAGAGATTAGACACCATCTGTCACCATTGAGTCCCCGAGACATTCTCGGCGCCTCAGGGGTGAGCCCCCACAGCACGGTTCTCTTGACACCACCCGTCATAGATTCCGATCATCATCCGTTGATACCACCCATCACAGATCTAGAGCCTTGTCACTTGACTCCACTCGTCAGCGACGTAGGTCTCCGTCACCATATATTGACGCTCCTTACTTTACCTCGGATTCTGACGAAGGCTCTGAGAACCCTATTTACACTGCCCCTACTAGCCCCATGGCTGGCACGACTTCCACTCCTTTTGTTATAGGGACCATTGGTGGCACATCCACCACTACACCAGTTACTACACCTGTTTTGGGTATGCCCTCCATGGGACCCTCATCTACCGTTCCCCTCACGGTACCTATTCCCGCTGCGGGAATCCCTATCCCCACTACATCAGTGGCTCACACTACCCATGGTGGTGCTGGACCATCCTCCACCACCTTAGTTCCCCCACTAGGGGGCACCCTCCCAAATCCTGTCCCTCTACTTGGGGGCATTGGCCCCAACTTGGTCCAACCCACTACTGTGTCACATCCTCCTTCCAGTTTGCCATTCATGGCTAGCCTTAACCTACCTGACCTGGCCATATTGACCAACGATCCTATTCGACACGACCCTATGTGGCCTCATATGCCTACCAAGATCCCCTCTGACATCCCTAAGTTCGAGGGCAAGGCCGGTGAGGACCCACAAAACCATATCATGTCTTTCCACCTATGGTGTTCCTCTAACTCCATAGTGGATGACTCTGTCCGCCTCCGTCTCTTACAGCGCACCTTCACTGGCTCTGCAGCCAAGTGGTATATCGAGCAACCTCATGGGACCCATGCCACCTTTGCTTCCCTTGCCTCGACCTTCCTGTAGTTCTTCCAGTTGCCTGTCCGCTACAACGTGGGCGTTGAGATCCTCCTATCTTGTAGACAGAACACGGATACCCATATCATGGACCATATCCATGAGTGGAGTCGACACCGAAGCTTATGCAAGATCAAACTCGACGACCATATCTTCCTAGATTGGTTCCTCAAATCCCTTCTCCCTGTTATTGCTAAGGATGTGGCATCAGAAAGACCCCAGTCTGAAGAAGAGGCCATCCTTAAGGCCCAACAGTTCGACCTCATTTACGCCCAGTCCGGTTACCTTTATACCATTATACCTGACGCCCCTCGCGGTGAGTCCTCCCAGCATGATGCACCGGGGGCATCCCATGCTGCAGACGGTATCATTGGCCGTGTTTCTTCGCATCCCCAACCATTTTCCATAACACGTCCTACCCCCGGCCCCGACCTTTCATGGGCTACCTCCCAGTCTGGAGCAACCAACTCGTATGCTCCCATGACACATCACCACCACCATGGACCGTCATGTCCTCCTCAGTGTTTCGGTCATGCGACTCCCGCTTATGCCCCCCCCGTCGCACCTCAGTCTTACTACCATCAGCAGGCTGCCTCAGCTCCTGCGCCTTCACAAGCCCAACCCGCTTATTATCTGCCACAGGCAGCACCTGCGGCAAACCCACAACCTGCTCCGCAGCCATATCAGCAACCCCCTCAAGTTGCTCAACCTGCTCAGCCTCAACCTGCATATCATCCACCGCAGCCTGCTCCCGCACCTACGCAACCTTAGAATCCACCTGCTGCCTAAGGGCAAGTTTACGCTCAACAAAACCCGCAGCAAAACCAAAACAACCAACGTAACCAGGGTCAACAGAACCGCGGCAAAGGCCGTAATCGGGGGAACAACCAACCTGCAGACCAAGCTGGGCAACCGACGAATCCCCCCGACAATAATAATGTCGCCCCTGCTAACCAAAACCCTGATCGCCCGCCCAAGCAGGCTAAAAACCCTAATCTGCGAACAAACCACCCTTGTTCTATTTGTGGGGTCTATGGCCACTACACCCATGCTTGCCCACACTTGGAGCGAGCTAGGCAACTCTGGGTTGACGATGCCCACCGCCAAGGGCAGGCAGCTCCTCAGGCGCCTCCTAACCCCCCTCAACCTCAGCAGACACCTTTGGTGCTGCAAAACCCATTACCAACCCAAGGCGTCGTGAACACTCAACCGTTGGCTCCCACTCAAGC
Organism: Larix kaempferi; assembly: GCA_027924585.1. Taxonomy (NCBI): domain Eukaryota; kingdom Viridiplantae; phylum Streptophyta; class Pinopsida; order Pinales; family Pinaceae; genus Larix; species Larix kaempferi. The sequence continues at coordinate 1,976,905 of BSBM01000341.1, read as the reverse complement.
CAACGTGCAACCCCAACAGCAGATCACGTACGCTGCCCCTGATCAACCCATGTTTGACTCAGGTACCCACCACTTGCTGATGATGTCATCTGCTGACGTCAATCTCCAGACCCGTCGGAACCAGTATGGATCCACCACTGACGTACCTCCCACTGATAAAACCACCAACGCCCATCCCACAGATCAAGCGTTACGTATTCCTCCACCTCCATTAGATGGCGCTCCCAAAGCCCCTCGTTTCCCACTTCGCCGTATCAATAATAACCCCAATGCGCGCGCTGCGTCAAACTACAACATTGTAGACGACCTAGCCCAATCTCCCGCAGCCATGTCTGCGTTAGAAGTCTTGAAGAATTGCCCTTCCCAGCGCAATACTTTACTCTCCGCCATTGGGGGGATTGACCCAAATGATTCGAATTTGATGGCATTTGATTTAGACCAGTCTGAACCTCGCCTGCCTTCCACCCTAGCATTCCAAGTTTCTGTTTCCATTCGAAATCTTGTCATCCATCGATGCATCATCGATGAAGGTGCCTCTACATGCGTTATGTCTACATTCGTATGGCAGAAGTTGGGATCCCCCACTCTCCAGCAGTCCACCACTGCATTACGCGCCTATGACGGTTGTTCGGCTCAGCCCCAAGGCCTCCTCCCCAATGTCCCCGTCCAGTTAGGTGGCAAAACCATCCTCATCGACATTGAGGTAATCAATGCCCAATTGGATTATAACCTTTTACTTGGCCGTAGCTACATGTATGCCATGCGCGCGGTTGCCTCTTCCGTATTTCGCACCATGATGTTCCCCCATGAAGGACGCGTGGTTAAGGTTGACCAGCTCACCTACTATGATCCCAGTGCTCCCGCGACACCTGAAAATGTTCTCTCCATGGTTGAACAACCTGTTTCTCGTGCCACCACCTCGTTTGTTTCCTCTACGGGGCCGGGAGTCTACTCAGACGCGCCGATGACCTCCACCTTTCAATCCATTCCTCTGCCGTCATCTACGCCGGAAGTGTCTGACTTATGTACCTTGTCCCACGACAACCTACCACCTAACAATCAACCACCCTTGTTGCCTAAACCACCATTGGTACCTAGCCACATTGGTGTTACACCCATCCATATGATCCCCTTCCTAGTCCCTCCATCGGGAGTAGTAAGCGCCCCGGTCATGGCTACCCTTAGCCTCCCTGGGTTAACTCTGGGATTACCCGTATGGTATCTTTCGCCTCCCGTTCGCCCGCCGACACCGGATGTCATCCTCCAACTGGTGCAACCCATGGCTACTACCACTCAGCCACCTCCCGGTGTCTCTACCCCTTCGTCCTCCACGACTCCTCCTCCTACTCCCAAACCCACTGGGGGCAGAGGTCCACAACCTTACACTGCTGTACCACCTCCCAAGACAGTAAAAAACCCTCCAACATTTCGTGCTCCTCCCAAATGCTCGCTGTGCGACGAGTTGGGCCATGCAACCCACCAATGCCCACAGTTACTAGCATTACAGAAGCACATGCAAATGCTCGACGATGACCCTAACATCCCAACTGTCGAACTAAATCCCACTCCGAAGCCTAAAGATAAGTCCCTACGCACTAACCACCCCTGTGCCATATGCGGTATTTACGGGCATTACTCCCATCATTGTCCCGATCTCCCGGATTACAGAGCAGCTCTCTATGAGATGAACAATCTGGATCTTGAGACGGCACCACCCACCATTCAGGAAATCTACCCCCCGGTTTCTCCCCCTTCTGGAGAGGTTAATATCATCTATATGATCTCTTCAACCACTACCCCCTCGTCAACCAATTTGACGACGCAAAATTTCCGTACCGATGAGGAGATTCTTGAGGCCCTTACCGCTCCGGATTATCCCTGGGATGATATGCACCACCGTTCCTATTTCATCCCAGAAGAATCCTCCTCTAACACAGCCGCCCAATTCACGGTTGAATCTAAAGACTTCCTCCCCACCAAGGTCGACTGGTTCAAGGACCCTGTTCCTGCTCCTGACGCCTTCGAGGAGGGTAACATGGAAAACATCTCACCTGTCATCCAAGTTGATATCGCTGCCCCAGGACGTGCCCCTGAACTCATCACTTTAGGAGAATTCTGCAGTAAACAAGAGATTGAGGACTACATAAACCTTTTCAGAGAATTCCATGATGTCTTTGCCTGGTCCTATACCGATATGCCTGGTCTTGACACCGTCATTATCGAGCACCACATTGACACATGGCCTGATGTACCCCCCGTCCATCAGAAACAACGTCCTATTCCTCCCTCAAAGTTCCCAAGATGTGCCCCTGAACTCATCACTTTAGGAGCCTCCTGCAGCGAGCAGGAGATTGCGGATTACACACAATTCTTCCACGAGTTCCGTGATATCTTCACCTCCCCCCTCGAACAGGGGGCATACATCTTAGCTGACTCCGCAGGCCATCCTTTGCGCAACCCCCGTAATGGGTTGTATCTTAAGCGTTATTTCCCATAAATGACACCGCGACCTCGTTGGTCCGCATTGTACAGTCTGCTATCTTTTTGTTTTTCACATTTTTACCTTCATCTTACATTCATTCTTTCTGCATGATTACAGATGGACCATCTTCCACCTTGTTACACTGGCTTCGCTGATGGCGCAAGCCGCTGGTCTCCCAACCTGGCTTCTGCAGCATGGGTCTTGTACTCCCCTTCCAACGAGATGATTCACCTTGACGGAATATGTATAGGCGCTGCTACCAATAACCAGGCGGAGTATGATGCTGTGACCGGTCTCTTGACTGCCGCCCTCCAAATGGGCATATGTCACCTTCATGTGTTCCTTGACTCCCAGCTACTTGTCTCCCAGCTCAACAATTGCTACCAGGTGCGTGATCCCTGCCTTTATAGAAAATTCCTGCGCGCAAAACAACTCAGCCGACAATTTGAATCCATCACATTCACACATGTCCCCAGAGCCCAAAATAGTGTCGCAGACCAAATGGCCAACAACATCCTAGATTGGCATATCAATCACACCATGTAACATCATGCATCACAAACCCATAGCATCTCATAAAAATATATAAAAGACCAAAAAGATTGCATTGCATCCACATTTTGCATCAATGTACATAAAACCACATGCATATCCATAGGGGCATCCACGTGCCTAATCATACATACATCATGCCGCATCACATAAAATACACAAGGGGCATCCACGTGCCTAACATCCTAACCTACTTGCATCCACGTGCAATATAAACATATCACAACTCATAAAGCGCATCCACGTGCGTACAAATACAACAACATCATACAAAAGGTGCATCCACGTGCATATATATATATATATCAAAAAATATACATGTTCAGTGCCATACATGTCCTGAGTACCCCTGCCTCAGCTATACAAAAAAAATGGCTATACATCCTAAAGCCTCATCAAAATACATGCCGTAGCTACAAAACTCGGGGGGAGTCCCCTGTACTCCCTAATGGGAGTCGTATCCTGCATCGCTGCCTGCATCGGCTGCCTCTGAGTCCTCCCCTCGCTCCTCCTCCGGCAAGTCCTCCCCTCCTCCGGCCTCCTGTGCCCGTATCCGGTCCACTAGGACCGCCACCCCGGATCGCGATGGATCTGAACTCTCGGGGTGCCATCATGCAATCCTGCACTACCGCAGGATCAATATCCCGCCATCCCTCGTCGGTCACCCCTACCAACAACCGATCTAGAAGTGCCCGCACCGACTCCAGTGTCCCCTCCGCATCACAGCGACGGACCTCACCTCGCCCCGGCAGAGCTGGGACGACCATAATACCCCTCCGTGCCACATGTCCTGGAGGCGGTCTCGGGCCCACATCTGCAAAATCACCCATATGTCAGTCACAGTATATCAATGTCCTATCATATAAATAAAACTTGACATATATAACATGTAACAAAAACACATACGTACCATCGGGACCCCATGCCTATCCTGGTGCTCGCGGCGCCTCCGGATCTCCCGTGAAGTCCATATCCCGATACGGGAAGTCGTCTAGTGTCAATGGTATCTGCAGCCACTGCAGGTACAACTCCTGTGTAAAATACCTGCCCACGTCGCCACCACCACGGCGACGCATCATCGCGCCCCATCGCACCATCCGCGGCTCCCTCATACCTCCTGCCCTGATCGGCACCCGTGGCCGCAGTGTGGGTACCCTCTCCATAAAGAAGGCACACAAGAAGGAACCAAAACAAAAGCCCTTGCCCTCTTCCTTCGCTGCCGTCAGCTGCCGCTGAACGCAGGTCAGGAACATCTGGCCCCACGCGTAGTACACCCCATCCAGTACGCGCTCTATCATCTGCATCTGACCCCCAGACACCTTCTCAGGTGACTGGGACCCCAGTACCCGGACCACACATGCTGCCATAGCCCGCACTGCCGGCTCCTGTAGGTCCTTCACCAGGAGTGCATTCCTATGCACCCTCGCCTCAGGACCACAGTATCTCTCCACCATGTCCTCCATGTCGACGTCCGCGGCAACCCGCAGCTGTGTGTCTGCTACCCTGCCTAGACAGGGCAACCCCGTCAGAAAATACACGTCGGTCAAGGTGAGGTCCACCCTCTCACCCTGCACCCGGAAAGCCTGGATGTCCGGCTCCTAGAAGCCGATCAGCCGGTTCAGCAGCAAGGATGCTGACCGTATCATGGGAATCTGTGCGAACTTCAGAAGTCCGCACATTCCCAGCACAGATCGCACATGGCGCTCCTGTCGGATCACAGCCATGATCTCATCAGGGATCTCCCACTCTCTCCAGAGCACCTGCGGCATCCTGTCAATCACACAACAGACTCATTAGACTCATGACAACTAAATAAATATTTTTTCCCTCACCCGGAAGACTCTCTTAGCTCGGCCCAAAACCGCGGCTTTCGGGCTTCCTGCCACGGTTTCCGACCGCGGCTGTCAGGCTTATGGTCGCGGTCCATAACCGCGCCTGTCAGCCCCAAACCCGCGGATGGGAACCGCGTGTTCCTCCTTGGAATTCGCGGTGCCCGACCGCGTATCCATCACGGGATCACGCGGTTTCCAACCGCGTAGTTCACCGAGAAACCCGCGGTCTCCAACCGCGTGGCTCACCTCGAAACATGCGGTCGCTAACCACGGTTTCGACCCCCTAACCCGCGGTCCACCCACGTGGACTGTACAACTAAAAACTGGGACCCACTACCCAACCCCCGACCCTAAAAAATATGCAGGTATGAGTTTGACGGAATACCTGTATCTCCCGAATCTGTAATCGGCCGGTCGGATCGTCCAGAAATGCCACCTAAGCTCTGGTCCACTCTGATCACAAGTCAAAGTCAAAACGTACAAATGACACATGTCATGTTGGGCCCACCACTATTTATAGTCAGTTGACTTTTTCTTGTTTTGGCCATTCTGACCCCATACGGAGTCTGTTTTTTGAACCGTTTCCACCACTGGAATCAGCACGACGAGACCCTCATGATGGTCACCTCGTTGCATCATGTTTACCCCGTCATTTTTTGCCCATTTTTTTAGACACCACTAGTCACCTCGGTTTGCGTGCCACATCGGCCGTTCTCCTTTTTTCACATATTTTATATCATCGGATTCATTTTTCCAAGCTGGTGTTGACGCTTGAGATCATTTCTCGCTCTCACCCCCCAATTTTTTGGGTAGTTTTTCAGACGCCACTAGTCGCTTCGGTTTGCGTGCCACGTCGGCCGCTCTCCGTTTTTCGCATGTTTTATATCACCGGATTCATTTTTCCAAACTCATGATGATGCTTGAGATCATTTCTCTCTCTCACTTGGTACAATTTCAACATTGTGTCCCGACACCTTGCTGCCTCGGTTTGCGTGCCACATCGGCCGCTATCGGATTTTTCCACTTTTGTACATGAGCCATTCACTCCTGTCATACTGCAAATGTCTCGTTATTTTGCCACCATCTCATTCACCCCGCAAGGAGGCCCATCAGTGTTCCCCAACACCCTCGTTCTTGGTCACCATTATTGATCCTTGATTGAACACTTCCTCCTTGCCTGGCCATTCCTTTTGTTCGGTATAATTTTATCCCTTTTTCGGGCCGAACAAGTCCTTTATGAAAAAGGCACTTAGGGAGTTTCTGTTAAGCTCTTTTCTGACTCCTAAAAGAATGAAAAGATCGCCAAGCAATCTTGCTTCCTTTCATGCTCGCTAAAGTACCTGAAAGGGCGTCTATCTGGTATAAGTTTAACCCTTTTCCAGACCTGGTAGACTAATTACGAAAAAGGAATACTCTAGTCACACCGGCTAGAAGAGTTCTTCATTGCATCCTTTTATGCTTCTTTGGGCCTTGGAGACTAAATCTACGAAAAAGCAACCCCCTGGAGTCTTCTTACTTGCTTTCAGACTCTCTAAAATTGAAAGCAACCACGAGCATGAACTGTCCTGGGCTCGTAAAATCCACACGACAGTACCATTCCATTACTTCAGAGTCTTCTTATCGCTTTCAGACTCCTTAAAATTGAAAGCAACCACAAGCATGAACTGTCCTGGGCTCGTAAAATCCACACGACAGTATCATTTTACACACACTTCTTCTAGTTCCTTAACCCATGGAGAAGTCCCCTCCCGTGCCTCCTGGCACTTTGATCAATCATCTCGGCAGCACCCCCAATCAGGTCGCCTTTGTTCAGAGTATTTTGCAGTCTCCTGCCATTGTACCCCAGCTTGAGTCTCCCTCATCCCAGTAACCTTCCCAGATCCCCTACAGCTATGATCCCTTTCCCCTTAGTCAGTTTCATATGCTGCCAGATCATCCCCATTATCATACTCTGAACAAAGGAAGTTTGAGTTCACCCACTCTACTTGCCCAGTTGTCCCCCCACAGTTTTGTCCGTCCTGCCATCAGTACTATCACATTTCGGTCCTGTACCTCACGCTCCTGTCAAGGAAACATCATTGCCTTGATAGTTGCAGGTCTCCCTCTGTCGACGACAGCTCCTCTATTCCAGAGGATAGGCCCAGAGGTCCCTACGCCTTGGACTTATCACCATCTGTGGTAAGTGCCTACGGATCATTCTAAGAGGAGTCATCATTGCCTCTCCGAGTGATTGTTCCTCACATGCTCGACTTCAGCACCTTGATCGCATCGTTGAGGATCGCGTAGGATTATATCCCATCAGTTTTTAGTCGAAGACCCCGGATTTCCCTTGACTCTAGCACATTGGTGAGTCACTTTGGAACGACCAGTTATATGTTCCCGTGGATGTCCGGGCTACGTTGGTGATTGTATTCGGAAGCCATACAGCTATATGCTTCCTTGAGTACCCAGGTTTTATCCCAGTTCAGTGTACCATCGAGGTTGTTGCTCCCAGTCCCTATGATTCAGCAGCTCATCAGTTCCTCTGGTACCACATTCAGTAGCACTGTTGATTATTCCAGTGTATCAGTTTTTCAGCTCAGACATGGTCCGCCCAGCAGTATGTCCCAGATTTTGTGTCCCATCTGGACTTTTATGATGTACACAGTGGTTATGTATCTTATAGGTCCCCCTTTTTTCGGGCCTCACAGTTATGTTTATGTATCTTGATACGAGCATGGGTATGCCCGCCTCGTCCATATATTGAGATTATTCCTCATTCAGTTTTTGAGGTCATGTATATGTCAGGTCCCCATTTTTGGACCCCATTTTTATTGTTATGTTATATCCTGATACGAGCATGGGAATGCCCGCCTCGTCCATATGATCAGATGATTCCTCATCCATTATTGAGGTTATGTACTTTTAGTTCTTGCAGTTGTTTGGGATCGTTGTTCCGGGCTTCAGTTTGTTTCTTTTCTTCTCTCCACATCCCAGGAAAACCATTCATGACTTATGATGTCCATCGGCCATACGATGAGATCCTGCCCTCGCACATCAGGGGGCAATCTGTTAACACCCAAAAAGTGCTCACTACCTCATCTACCACATTACATGGCTCATTTGTCCATTTTCCTACCATTTTTTCCTTAAAAACCCAAAAAATCCCACTAAAAAGCCTCCAAAAGGCCTAAAATGCCTCCAAAAGGCCACAAAACCATCAAAATAGCCTCAAAAAAGCTAAAAAACCCCCTTTTCCTCCAAAAATAGCAAAAATCTCCTAAAAAGGGAATAAAAAATATAAAATAATGAGGAAAAGGAGGAAAAAACCCTATACAGCTGCCCAAAACCATGGGTCAGCACTCCACCACCAAAAAACTATAAATAGGTGATGGAGATCCCTTATTCCATATCCACAATCACAAGCACCCTTACTCTGCCAAAATCTCTCTCGAAACCCTAGTTCACCATTGAACTACTTTCACCTTGAGAGCCACTTTTGGCCCATTCCCACCATTGGAGAAGGAGAAGGAGCATATTGAAGCTTGGAGCATCCTCTTGGACATTGCAAAGGGCTTCATCAAACCTTCACATTGAAGGTAATATCAATACAAAAAGCCATTATTTAAATTTGTTGTTTATGTTTCATGCATGTTTTAGAAGTAATTTAATTTCTGTTTTAGCTTAATTATTTACATTTACTGAACTGCTACTAAGGAGTCCATTCTCCTTAGTAGGTGCTCATTTGCACAAGCTAGGGGTAAAACCCTAGCTACAGCGATGATGTAGTCCCTTGTGCTCCTAATGAATCCATAGGGTCACTTGTTGAATTGTGCATGTTATTCAAACTTTCAAAAAGAGGGTTGATATTACCTAGTGAATCATGGATATTAAGTACAACTGGTTCTGAAAGACTCATCAAAGGTGGAATTATGTGAGTAATTGTGTGATTTTTAATGTCTCAATTTCAACTAGAGTAAGATCATCAACTATGTATGTATTCAGTTCATGATGTGACGATGAATTATCAGGGTTTTTTTGATGTTGTTCCCATCGATTAATATTTAATTGAGTTTAAAATCAATTTTGTTTCCAAGTCACTAGGATGTGGTTTTTGTATCTGTCTCCGCAATGTAGCAGGGCCTTAAATTTATGGTGACTCACCTTGCTGCCACCGTGAATGGCGGATTGGGAGAGTATCCAATTCGAAAAATTTGATAAAAGGATGTGTTTAAAATGGTTTTCTTAATAAAAAATAGAATCAAACAATCCTAAGGAATTCTAGACTCAACAAAAAGAAAAAGTGTCCACACAGTAAAAAGTCCTATAAATCCAAGCAAGCAGCCTACTTTTCCAAAGAACCGAAGCTCAATGAAAAGTTGTATTAGAGGGCCTTTCAAAACTAGTATATGCTAAAGGATATCAAGCCTCAAACAATTACTAATAGCAAATGTATGAGAAACAATTACAATAAAATTTAATCGCTAGGGGTGCAAGTATTGGTTTTCGACCAATCACCCTCCCAAGGAGTAAAAGATTCAAAGTCTGTCTCAGGAACTGCAAGTGTATCCCCCTCACAATAGCCTCCATTATATCCTAGGAGTAGCAACTAAGGTTACCACTTCACAACCAATGCTCAAGCGGAACAACTGTAATTCTAGGACAACTCTCATAACCAGGTATTCTAGAAAAATGATGTCACCCCGAGGACTTGTCACTTACATAGAATTCCGTGATGAGCTCATGTCCCACTAAACAAGCAAGAGAGAGGAAACCACCCTTAGTTATCTAGATTGACCTCGTGCTTGATGCATGTGTTAGATGCGCTTTCCTGAGAAGCGTTTTTTGCTACGAATGGATTTAAAATCTCAATAATCAATGCTAGTTTCAAAAGTTTTGTATCCCAGGAGTGTTAACTCTCCAAACCTAATCCAAGGAACTAGCCTAACCTTGTTGTTAATATGAAAATCAAATCTTGGTTTGTTTTAGATTAAGCACCATTTTTAAGCGTACTTTGCTTAGTTTCAGGAGTGGAAGTGAAACTGGTGGTGTGTTGACTCGAAAATGTTAACCAAACAATGCAATATGCTCACTACTCTACATTTCAATTCAATGAATGTTATAAACTAATGAAAAGTTAGAGGTTCATGTAGGTATTTCAAACATGCAAAATGTTTTGGTATATTTTTTATATTTAGGAACAATTCTTCTGAAATATGGACAATAACTGATTTCAAAAATCAATGTGAACCAAACAAATATCTCAGTGAAAATGAATCTAATTATGTTACACGTGAGATCTACTTTCTCGTTCACAAGATTGCTCGAAATTCCAAGTGAAGAGGATAAGGTAGCTCGATAACTGTATGCAAAAATTCAAATCTACTCTGTTACAAAGTGAGATCCACTTTCTCATTCACAATATTGGCCGAAAGCCCAAGTGAAGAGGATACAAATGGCTTGACAAGAAAATGCTTGAAAACTCAAATCCTAAACTATTACAAATGAGATCCACTTTCTCATTCACAAGATTGCTCGAAATCCCAAGTGAAGAGGATACGGTGATAGAGACACAACTTATCACAAGAAAATCGAGATCTAAAGCTACAAATTTCTCTAATTGTGCATGAGAATAATGAAATACTGTAGATCCAAAACAAAATTTGAATAATTAAAGTTTGTTTTCGGTTTTGGAGGGAAGTTGTTTTCAAAATATCTCAATGTGTAATGTTTAATTTTTTTTTTCAATGCAAATATCTTTGTGAAATGTGTTCAAATGATCTTTTCATATGTCATGACTGTGATTTGGTTTCATGTTTCAGATAAGCAAGTGTATGGGATTCAAAAATTAAAGGGCCTTAAGGATCTTTAAACAATCGATAATGCCATTTTCGATTTTCATCATTTACAATATATTAAATGAAGCAAGCCTCTTTATGTATCAATCACAATCTCATCAAATCAGGGATCTAAAAGCAAAATATGACCTCAAGCAATCAGATCTACAACAAATTATAAGAAAATTAGGGGAAAATGCCAAATTAGGCCATCTTCAAAGGTTTTTGGAGGGAAATTCCAAATCTAAAGATCTCAAACCAAATCCTCCCAAATTTTTCCAAATCAGCATTAAATTGATCCTAAAAGGTTTTAAATTCCATGTGAAGTTTTGCAAGTACAAAAATTAAGCCTCAAAGTGTCCCTAAAAATGAAATCTCAAAACTAGTTGATAATTCTTGCAAATTTGAACCAAGAAAGCTATAAAAATATTTAAAAATATTCCAAATATTTAGCTAAAGAGGGTCCAAGTAAGTTCCAATGTCTAATCTAAGGGATTCCCCAGCCAATACAAGAAGAAAAAATCACAAAAACCGAGACACAAATGAAGAACCAAGCTCCAAAAAATCAAGAAACTAGACGACGCAACCACAAAAAATAGAGTAGATTGTTGTTGGGGGGGTGACGCACCTTGCACACATGAAAGGTGCATTGGTGGCACTTATTGCTAGTGGACAGGGTGTGTCTATTGACCATCAACGCTCTGTATGCACAGATATAATGCGTTGGCCCTACAATTCAAGAAATATAGAGGTACAAACTCTAATATCAATATTTTTGGCTATTTAAGAGTTGATTAAGGCCGGTTTTGAGCTTCTAATCCAGGAACATAGGTTCTATAAGAGTTTTAAGGGAATATTTAAGTAGATATGTAAGATTGAAACACCAAAAACTTGAATAAATTTTCAAATTAAATACCCAGTGGAGTTGCCAATCTGATAATAACATTTAAGGTAGTGATGTGTCTACACTTAATTGACTATCTTGCTATGAAGTGGTGAGGTTCAAAGTCAGAAATGAACAATTATCTAACATTTCCTAAGATCTTAAACCAATTATCTATCATTTCCTAAGATCTTTAACCATTATGAATTCAAACTAAACTTGAGAAGAAAAACTTAAACACATGAATGGAAGGAAAATTGAATTGTTTGATTTAATATCAAAGGAGAAAATAGACTAACTTACAACCTTGCTTGAGATTCCTCCATCCTCCCTTGCTTTGAGTTATCCTTCTCCATCCTTTCCTTTAATTAAGATGAGCTTTCCAATCTCGAAATCTCCCCAGCATGCCTTTTCTCTCCCTTTGTCCTTCTATACCATACCCCAAATGCGTTTGTTTTATAGTATTGGGAAATAGGATCTCAACTTTCAACTTTCAATGTGGGATAATCCCTTTTCTTTATTTTTTATTCTTTTTACTCAAAAACCCACTTTCCATAGTGTTTTCAGGATTTTGTCACAAATTCAGAATTCTCAAGCACAATTAATGAAATCTTGTGCATTTATTCTCACTGTTGACTGGTGGAGACTAGATTTGAGCCTTCAATTGAGTAGTTCAATCACTGAACCTTGTCTCTTTAGGCTCCTTCTTTCTTCACTCAATCCTTTTGATCATGGAAGTAGTGATTAGATAAGAGAGGATTGTTCTCCTATGTACTTGTCTTCCTTCTTCATGTTGCGGGCGCATAGTAAAATGTGCTTTTGCCTTACACTTTGTTAAGGGTGTTCATTTGATTATTAAAAACAAGGGAGTCTGATTCTTTAAGCGAGATAGATGATCATGACAAATGCCATGCACTGAAGGTTGTATTCTCACAATCACAAACCTTCCTCATAGATTCTGGAGCCTCCAACCACATGGTTTCCTCCAAAGGGTCTTTGATAATAGCAATTGTTGTAGGGATGTGTCTACACTAATTAACTATCTTACTATGAATTTTGTGAAGTTCAATGTCAAAAATATACACAATAATCATTCATTCCCTTTGAGATTCCTAAGTAATTTTCAAGAAAGAGAAGGGAGGAAGAGAGTAGAATACCTCTTGAAGCTTAGCCACTTGGAGAAGATCCCCTTGCTTGAGCCTCCATGGCCTTTAGGCCCCCATTTGCAATAGATTGCTACGTTCTTACCTCTAGCTTATATCTCTAAGAACTTGAAAATATTTGCATAGCTTAAAATCTATCTACCAAAATTGAATTCAAAACTAGATCCAAACATAGATTCAAACTCAGATTTGGGGGGGGAAAATGAATTGCGTCATATTAAATTGAAGAAACAAAATACTTGAAACCTTGTAGCTTGATGTGAATCCTTCCTCCTTTTCTTTGAGCCAACCTTCCCCATCTTTGAATTTTATCCTTCAAGATATTTGTGGAAGATGAGATTTCCAACCTTGAAATCGTTCCAGCATGCCTTTACCCTCACTTTTTGTCCCCTACCATGCCCCAAATGCCTTTGTTTTATAGTATTGGGAAATGGGAATTCAAGTTTCAATTTTCAATGTGGGATAATACCTTTTCTTGATTTTTGATTATTTTTACTCAAAAACCCACTTTCTATAGTATTTCTAGGCTTTTATCACAAATTCAGAATTCTCAGGCACAATTAATGCAATTTTTGTGCATTTCTTCTCACTATTGACTGATGGAGACTAGATTTGAGCCTTCAAGTGATAAGTTCAATCATTTAACCTTACCTCTTTAGTATACCTCTTTCTTCACTCAATCCTTCTGATTATGGAAGTAGTGATTAGATAAGAGAGGACTATTCTCTTATGTACTTGTCTCTTGTCCTTGTGTTGCGAGCACATAGTAAAATGTGCTTCTACCTTTCACTTTGTTAAGGGTGTTAATTTGATTGTTAATAGTCTTTTTCCTCTCTAGATCTCATTGATGGCCCCAGTATTCACATGGGAAATGGTTCACATATCTCTCCTGAAGGGAAGGAAACAATACAACTGGATCATGGAAAGTTAAAAAATGTTCTGTATGTGCCATCTTTGGCAACAAACTTGTTATATGTTTATAATATGACACACACAAGTTCACCGAAGAAATTTTTTGTTGGACCTAACATAGTTGAGATTGCAGATATCTCTTCTAGGAAGCTAATAGTGAAAGTTGTTGCAAACCATGCCTAAAAGGCATATGAGTTCTCTCATTTTTTTTGGTACTCTGCCGACTCCATTTGCAGTTGATGAAGATCATAATGATGTCTCTTCTGATGATCTAGATTCAGATTCCGAAGATGAGGACAAAGTTGAATCGGATCTTGATGTTGAGTATGAAGTTCAAGAAGATCCGGATCCATATCCAACACTTGCTCCCAATCCAAGGCCAAAATGGGATCACAAAGTCCTTGGAGTTGTTGGGAATTCATCTGACCATAGAAAAACCAGATCTCAGTATCGAGATGCAAACCTTTCACTATATGATACAAATCCACTTCTCCTAGAGAGGTGCTACATGATGGTGGCGTCTGATCCACAATCCTTCAAAGAGGCTTGCCATGATCCAAGATGGTAGGCTACCATGGATGAAGTATATGAGTCATTGTAGAACAATGAGACATGGGATCTTATCTCTCTTTCCCCATGAAGGAAGCTATTCCAGTGCAATGGGATCTACCTAAAAAAAACTTGCTTTTGATGGATCTACAACCAAGTACAAATCTCAATTGGTTTCCAAGGGGTATTCACAAGTTCATGGCTTGGAGTACAATGAGACACTCGCTCTAGTAGCAATAATGGATTTTGTCAGACTTGTTTTGACAACTGCAGCTTCGAAACAGTGGGAGGTACATCAGAGGAGCAAATCTAGATGCATATCCAACACCTACATTACTATGCTACATAGGAGCAGATTGCAAACATATTTACAAAGTCTTTTACTCAGAAGATATTTTTGTATCTTAGATCTATGCTTGGTGTGAAGGTTGTTTGAGTTTCCTGTTGTTCATTTTGAGGGTTTTTTTTTTCCCATGAGGTTTTCCTCATTTCCTTAGTTTCATGGAAAATTATTTTTTATTATTATTGTATGGGTGACCTTTGGTATAAGTTACCAGGGCCCATATTGTCTAAGTTTGGATTATGGGGGTTGGTGTTAGGATAATTAATAATCCAACCTTTGTCCACCTTAGCATTGTTTCCCTTTTTCTAGTATTGGATGATGTTGTTGACCCCCTAGTGTGTTCAGTTGTGATATAGGAATCATTAGCCACTTGATGCACCCTCCATGCATGAATTTAGGGCATGCATGCATGAATTTAGGCCATGCAGAGTCAGTTCCCTAGATTTCATGAGCTAAGTCAGTGATCTGGTTCAGTCCCATTGAGTTCATGACTATAGTGAGGGGTTTGAGCTCTAATTTCCACTGACTGTCAACTAATGCACCCTCTCTAGCCTATTTTGCATGGAAAAATCACCGATGCGCCTTGCATGATCAGTTAACTGATAGTAGCTTCAGTGAACTGATATTCAGTTGAGTTTACAACTATCGAAGTATTGTAGAAGGGATAATTCCTATGCTAGATTGTGATGGATTGGAATTCCTTCTGTGTAATCAAATTTCCTCAATTGTAATATATTATTTTAGTATACAAATTAATGGAATATGACACCAGTTTTGATGCACATATGATTTTCTTTGCATGTTTGATTATATTGCTCAATTCTTGCTAGATTTCAATGCAATTCTTCTACCTTGATAATTCTGTTACGGTGAGGTATTCCTAGGCTCAATGATCTTCCGTGTTCTAGAATCTCACAAAAAACCCAGATATACGCCGAAAGTAAATGCTGAAATAAAGAAATAAAACTGAAATACAATTTTTCTTTTGCTTTTCAAATGAAGAGACTAACTGCTAACAAATGCATGCAAATGGTGCATCCAAGTAAATTTGCTGAAATGTGAATGCAGTAGAGAACAATACACAAATAAAACATGCATGCAAGAAAACTGAAATGTCTCAAATCCTACAGCAAGAAAACATAAAAAAGTACCAGTCACAATGGGTGGAAGCAAAAGTGAGGTTCTAAGTGCATTCAATGTGAGTGCAGAAGCCAAAACAAGTGCAAGATGTGTCTTCCAGGGGAACAATCGCACGGGGTGTTTCATACTGTAGAACAGTTGCATTGGGGCATAAAAAGTCACCACAGAAGGCTAAGTGATTTTATGCAAGAGCAAAGCGCACTTGGAGTGCACTTCTGGGATGGGAACGTGCTCTAAGAGCGTGCTTATGGGTTGAATTTATGCGTTAGAGCGCGCTTAACGAGACTATAAGTGTGTGTGGGTCATGATTAATGGGAAAAAATCCATGCTTGGGGAACGCTTTGCTAGGAAAAATACGCGCTCGTGCTGTAGAGAGTAAACTGCGCTTCGCGAATAAAAATTCATGCTTCGAGGAGTGGAAATGGCGCTAGAAGTTGTATCCCAAGCCATAAAAATGAAAAAATAAAAAGGTACTGCGATGGCAAGGGCCAAACCTGTAATTACCTAATGCAAGGTTATGCCAAATATACCCTAAAGAAGGATATGGTGTAAAAACTGAAATAAACTACGATGAAAGAACAAAATAATGAATGCAAAAACTAAAAAGAACTACTGATCATACCAAACCACAAATCGATGGGAATCGACCTAGTTGGAGTCACAAAAACTATAGCTAGATTATTCACGCTTGCTAGTACAAAAGGAAACTTACTAAGAGCTATGAGAGCTATGAGCTCTTGGAGCTTGTCATCCTCCTGAACCGAGACCATGCAAATTGTCTCTTGAGATGCATCGATATAAAAAAAAAGTATCTACTATAGTCGGGAGGACGAAGTAAAGGCTCCTCAAAGAAATATTGGGCATCAAAGGAATCCTAGGCTCTCTCGTCCCATATAAACAGAGCATCCTTCTTCAAAAGACACAAAAAACCCTTGGTAATGCTGGAATAGTTCACTATAAAGCGGCATAGAAAATTGTCTTTCCCCTGAAGACTCTGAAGTTGAGTAATTGAGTGTGAGGGAGGCAATCAAAGTATTGACTTGTCCTTTAAATGGTCAACCATAATCTGCTCTTTCGAAATGATGAATCCCAAAAGGCAACATTTTGTAACACAAAAGATGCATTTCTAAGGGTTTAATCGAATTTTATAATGCCGACATCTTTCAAATACAACTCGGAAGTGAGCTGGATGATCCACTCTCTTGAGAGAGTGAGCAACAAGATCATCCAACTAAGCCTCTACAATACACTTGAGATCATGGAATGCAAAGGTCATAACTTGTTCAAAGGTTGCTCCGACCGGTGTTTTTAAGGCCGAAGGGAATTTTTTGGTATGCAAAGGTTCCCAAAGGACAGATAAATGCTATCTTATGTTGATCCCCGACATTGATTTGGATATGATTGTAACTAGAAAAACCATCCATAAACGAGAAAATTTCACTTCCTGCACATTCATCGAGAATACGATCAATAAAGGGTGTGGGGAAGTTATCCTTCAGACATGATTTATTCAGATCTCTAAAATTTGTGCATACTCAGATGGTTCCTTTCTTTTTATCTACAGGAATGGGGTTGGATACCCATTCATTTAAAGGAACCTGGTATATGAAGTCAACTTTAAGAAGCTTCTCTACTTCTACTTTGATGGCGGGTTCCTTTCAGGGATTCATCTCTCTTAGGAGTTTCCAAACAGGTTTAGTGTCAGGGTAAGTATTGATTTCATGCTCAACAATGCTTGGGTTTATTCCTGACATTTATTCATAAGACCAAGCAAAAACATCTCATAATTATGTAAATAAATCAGTGTAAATCTGAATCTCTTTAGGCGAGCAGTCTGCATAGATATAAACATTCTCCACTTTGCCAAGAGTTCGAGAAATGTTGATCGCAATGGTAGGAGAGATATTTGCCATGTTTCCTTTAGCATATATTCCATGCATATCTAAGGGGACCATAGGGTGACAAACTTTCTCAGTCAAGGCCGACTGAAACTCGTCACACTTGATCCTTTCAAGCTTTGGGAGAAAATAAGATATGTGATGGAGGCCTTCCCAAGGCCTTTCAGGACCATTCATGGCCTCGATAATAGATTCATTCGAAGGCCAATTATCATCGAGACAATCATATGAGCATGATGAGTTGACCTCCCAAGAAGGTGGTAGTGAGGGATCTTCCCCCTTCATCCGCAAAGAGGAAAGATCTGGGTCCACAATGAATTGTTGTATAGCTTGATAAGAAACCTCAGTTGTAGACAAAAATGTGGCCATTCCAATGTGTGGATTCCCTTCACATGATGTAGTCAGGGAAGGGAGAGTCCTTGGATCATTAAAATATGAAGTGCAGAATGATATTTGACTCAACGATGATGGAGCACCATCGAAAATGGAATTGATAAACAATATTGCTTCCAAAAAATTAAAAGTTCCCATGAGAGAGGAATACATGCCAACATCAACACTCTCATTTTCCTACTAATAATTTTCAATTTAGGGACCATATATCCTGGCGATGCAGAGGGACTGGAACTAGTAAAATATAATTGATCGATAGTCACGATTTTTCCTTCACGGGGAAATAAAATCACGTGAAACACGGACGATATGACCACTTTCATAGCATAGATCCAATTCCTACCCAATAAAATATTATAGTCAAGGGGTGCATCAACCACCTCAAACTCAATCGGCACAGTTTTCCCACCCAACTGGACCTGGAGAAAGGGTATAATTCCATGCAGTTGAAATGAATTCCCATCGAATGCAGTCAACATGGTCATGGAATTAGATAATGAAGGAGATATGAGGGCCTTCCAACAAGATAGGGACAACACTAACATAGAAATAACTTTGTCAACAACAGTACGTTTGACGATCATATCAATACATTCCACATGGTCTTTGAAATCCACATGGTAAGGTAAGTGAGGTTCAACATCATGGGTCTCAAACTTGATAATGCTAGGGCCACTTAAATCAAGAGCTCTCAGGGAACATAACAAGGCATTCCTCTGTGTAGGACACGTCTAGAGTACCTCCAAAGATAACATAGCACATGTTGTTTGGCCCAGATCCTCAACAATGGAACTCGGGCATTAGGGTTGTGGGCCAAGTGCTTAAGAAATCCTTTCGAAATGCGAGGTATAGGGTCAGGCTTATCAATATGGAAAGGGGTCTCTAGAGGAGGAGGTTCTTTCCCCATGAAGGATGCAGAGGACCATAATCATGAGAGCAAGCGGCATCATTAACCTCCGATTGGACCATATTAACACATCCATGGGAACCGTCATGGGCCAAAGGGTTTGAAGTTCCACCAAACCCATTTCCGATGTTGGAAGCACTCGAAGCCATATGTTGATTATGGGGAAGTGGATTCATTAACACAACTGGGATTTGTGCTATTAGCTTCGAGGCTTCATCCATTCTGGGGAACAAGTGAGTGAGGTGATCTTGTGAGCAAAGCTTACAAGGAAACTTCACCTTCCATTTTTGCTTCTTGTCCCCACTAGCATTATTGTCATTTTTTTCATTATTCATATTTTCTTTCTTATTATCATCACCACCCTTACGATTTTTCTTCCCCTTCTTCTTATTCCCTCCAGGTTGCTTGTTACCTTTCGGGTTTGTTGACTGTACAGAATGTACATCCGATGACTAGGTGGGAGAGGATGAATCTGTAGCTTATCCTACTACCAACTAGCTAATGGACAAATCCTGCTTTTGGTTCGTCACATGGTCTACAGCCTTAACAGTTTTGGTGCCTACAATGCCATTGGCATGAGGCCCTGAAGTTGGCTTGGGTTCGTGAATTGATCGTGGTGCGTCGGGTATAATTTTGTAAAGAAGCCCAGATTGAGCATAAATCAAATCTAATTGCTGAGCTTTAAATATAACCCGTTTCTTAGTCATTACTCCGAATTTTGAGACATCCTTCAGAATATAGGGAAAAAGGGACTTAAGGAACCATTCCAACAAGAAATCTGGTGGAATATTAGCTTTAATCATCCTCTTTTGTCTAATCCACTCCTGAATATGATCTGAAATGTGAGTGGCTTTATCCTGAAGAAAAGTTGATAAATTTTTTGTGTCTGCGTCGTAACTGACTGACAACTGAAATTGGTTGAGAAAAACTAAGGCTAGGTCATTAAAGGTCTGGTACATTCCCTCGGGTAACTCAACGTACCATTTCACAGTAGGCCCTATGAGGTTGCATTGAAACAGTCTCAAACGAATAGAATCGTGATTTAAGGAATTCGATGAGCACCAGAGGTGAAAGGTAGTAACATGATCACCCATATCCTCACCCTTCTTACCCTGAAACTTAGTAATGTCAGAGGGCCATTCCATATCATGACACACGAGATCGTTCGTTAATCTACATAAGTATGATAGATTCAAAGTAGCCAGAAATGGGAGCCTTGGTTGCGACGCTTGAGGCAATGCCCCCAAGAAATACTGACTCTACAGATACATGCACTTGGGAATTGGATTAGAGACCATGGGGCATGGTTGATTCTAGTAGAGACCATGACCCTGAACAAAAGGATAATAGCCCCCTCCAAATTGATTCATGTAAGGATGCACATGTATTTGCATGGTATGGATCCCTTGGGAGGAGAAAGCAACATTACCAAAATTTCCCATAGGATGGTGTACATTTCCCCTTGAAATAGGGTGACGAATATATCCCCCCGACAGAGGAAATACAAATGAAGGGTGATCCATATTAAACTATACATTCCCTCCCAAAGGAACGGACAAAATCGAAGGAGGATGCGCTCTAAGAAAGGCATTCATAGGAATAACGTGTGTTAGGAACCTGTGTCAACCCTTCTCTCTACTTTGTTAGTATATTGTTGTTGGACAAATATGATTTGTAAGTCGCCCCGTGAGTTTATTGTATTATCCCACATTGTTAGTATATTGTTGTTGGACACATATGCTTTGTAATTCCTCCAGTGAGTATATTGTATTATCCCACATTCATGGGGCGTAATAGTTGTTCAGCTTAGACTTAGTATATAAGTACGTGTTGAGGCCAATGAAGACATCTACAAGTTATTTGTATTGAGCTTGCTAAAAGGAGGTTTCCCTCTCGAAGTGGCCTGCAATCAATAAACCCTTTCCGTGTTCTGTTGTTTATCATATATCATGCATTTTAATCATTTAATTGTTGGAGTTTCACCACATATGGTATCAGAGCACTTTCTTGGGCTCGCTGGGTGGAATTTATGCCAATTCATTTTTTCGCAGTGTCTTCCAGGCGCTGTGATTATTGTAGTAGTTCTTTTTATTTGCATCTGTATTGTTCCTTTCAATTGCAGGTTCGGATCTGGTAATAATCATTATCCTGTTAACTGTGGGAAGTACCTGGGCATATCCCTAAAACGCATTGTGAGGATTACCACAGGAACCCTGAAGTAGCTGGCCATTGAGAGGACCTGCCAGCGAAAAGGGCAACGACCCCTACCTGATTGGCTAGTTCCCACCCGTGAGGTAAACCAAGAGATCCTTTTGTGGCAAAGTGTGATGCACCTGCAACAATTAATTAATAAAAATATGCGAAATAGAAGAAATGACAGAACTCAGAATCACTTTTATATTGATCACAGGCCACTTCGAGGGGGCAACCTCCTATGAGCAATCTCAATACAAATAACTTCACGGTGCCTTCATAGGTCTCAACACACACTTATATACTAAGTCTAGGTGCCAATACTATGGGTCAAAACCATGGGCCACTACAAACTATGGATCAACAATACTACGGGCGACTTACAAAGCATATGCGCCAACAACAATAACATAAACTATTGATCAACAAATACTATAGGACGACTTACAAAGCATATCCGTCCAACAACAATATGCTAACAAAGTAAAGACATGGGTTCCTAACATCCCCTCCCCCTTAAAAAAAGCTTTGTCCTCAAAGATTTAGATGTGGAAATTTTTGTTGAATCTGAAGGAGTGGTTCCCATGTAGCATCCTCTGGTTGCATGCCGTGCCACTGAATTAAGACCTCTATGATAGAGCGAGAGCGAAGCTGACGAGTGCGCCGATTGAGGATGGCCTTCGGCTCCGAAAGGATGGATCCTTCATTATCTAGTTCGGGTAAAATCATTTGTCCACTGATGTTGGTGCCAAGAACTTTCTTTAGACAAGAGACATGAAAGATTGGATGAATGCGGGAAGAAGGAGGAAGTTTCAATTTATAAGCAACGGACCCAATCTTCTGAAGAATCTGATATGGCCCATAGAAATTTGGAGCAAGCTTCTGATGCCCTTTGATTTTCAGGGAGGACTGCTTGTACGGCTGGAGACGAAGAAAAACCATATCGCCGACTTGAAAAGTGCGCTCAGAACGGTGTTGATCAGCTTGTTGCTTCATGCGATTTCTTGCCATGTGAAGATTGTCCCGCAAAATGCGAAGAATCTGATCACGATTTCAAAGGACCGTGTCAAATTCCTGAAATGGTGAACTGGTGGGGGTGTATGGAAGAAGAACTGGAGGTTCCTGACCATAGACTGCTTCATATGGGGTCATTTTAGAGGCAGTGTGGTAAGAGGTATTGTACCACCATTCAGCAAGAGGGAGCCACTTTGCCCACTGATGTTGTTGTTCAGAGGTGAAGCAACAAAGATAAGTTTCCAAGCATTTATTGATAATTTCAGTCTGACCATCTGTTTGTGGGTGATACCCTAAACTCATCTTCAGTTTGGTGCCAGTGTGGCGAAATAGTTCAGTCCAAAAATGACTGGTGAAATTCGCATCACAATCCGAGACAATGGAAGAAGGGATGCCATGAAGACGAAAGATCTGGTCCAGGAAAATTTGAGCGACTGAAGAGGCTGTATAGGGATGGCTGAGAGCAAAAAAATGACTATATTTGGAGAGGCAATCAACCACAATGAGAATCACTATCTTCCCGCCAGATTTAGGGAGCCCTTCAATGAAATCCATAGAAATATCGGTCCAAATCCATGTAGGTATGGGAAAGGGTTCGAGCAATCCTAAAAGGAGTGTTGTTTCACCCTTATTGCACTGGCAGGTATCACATTCGGCCACAATCTATTGAATTGTACTTTTCATGCCCTTCCAAAAGAAGTTACGCCGTGCCCGTTCATACGTTTTGAGGAACCTAGAGTGCCCTGTCGATGGAGAAGCATGGAGTTCATAGAAGACATCCTGTTGAAGATCTGTGCTATGGGGAAGCACCAGATGACCCTTGTATCTTAGAGAAGCACCATCCCAAGAGTAATGTGGTACAGCAGAAGGGTTGTTGGTCAAGCGTTGGATGATTTGAGATAAGGAAGAGTCATTGACATAACCCTGTTGAACAGATTGCAACCAATTTGGAACAGGCATAGAAATATCTGAAAGAGAACCTTGGGCATCAAATGTGCGAGAAAGAGCATCTACCACAATATTGTCTTTACCCTTCTTGTAGGTGATCTCATAGTCATAACCCATGAGTTTTCTAACCCATTTCTGTTGTGCTGGGGAGGAGACACGTTGTTTCAAGAAATATTTCAGACTTTGGTGATTAGTCTTGATGCAGAAATGATTCCCTAATAGGTATGGGTGCCACTTCTGTACTGCATGCAAAATAGCCATCATTTCCTTCTCATAGGTAGAGGCAGCTAAATTCTTACCTGAAAGGGCTTTGCTGGTGAACGCAATGGGGTGTTCATCTTGAAGGAGAACAACACCAAGTCCATTTCCACAAGCATCACTCTCAATAGTGAAGGGCTTGGAAAAATCGGGCATAGCTAGAATAGGTGTAGTACACATAGCTTGTTTTAGTTTGTCAAATGCACACTGAGTAGCATGTGTCCATGTAAGAGCATCCTTTTTCAATAGAGAAGTTAATGGAGCTGTAATCTTCCCATAATCCTTGACAAACTTGCGATAGTAGCTAGTCAACCCCAAAAAACCACGAAGGCTCTTGAGTGTCTGAGGATGCGGTCAATTGTTCATGGCATCGATTTTGGCAGGATCCATGCGAACCCCTTGTGCTGAGATAATGTGCCCGAGATACTCAACTTCCTTCTGTCCAAAAACACATTTAGACTGCTTGGCATGGAGATGATGGTCAGAGAAAAGTTGCATGACAAGATCCAGATGCTGGAGATGTTCATCCCATGTTTTACTGTAGATGAGGATATCATCAAAGAATACCATAATGAATTTCCGCAAGTAGGGTCGAAATATTTTATTCATTAATGCCTGGAATGTTGAAGGAGCATTAGTGAGGCCAAAGGACATGACCAAAAACTCATAATGGCCATCATGTGTGTGGAAAGCTGTTTTAGGGATATCATCCTCATGAAACCGAATTTGATGATACCCAGAACAAAGATCCAACTTGGAGACGAAGTGAGCACCATGAAGCTCATCAAGAAGCTCATCAACAACAGGAATTGGAAACTTATCCTTGATGGTGAGGTGATTAAGTGCTCGAAATTCAATGCAGAAGCGCCATGACCCATCTTTTTTGCGGACAAGAATAACCGGAGAAGAAAAGGAACTAGTGCTTGGGCGAATAATACCTTGCTTTAATAAGTCCCGAATGAGCATTTCAATCTCCATTTTTTGGTGAAATGGGTAGTGATAGGGCCTGATGTTGGGAGGAACGCTGCCAGGAAGGAGCTGAATACAATGGTCTTTTGGCCTGGAAGGTGCCAATCCCACAAGTTCAGCAAAAACACCTGTATATCGGTCCAGAATTTGTTGTAGATCCAAAGGAGTAGTGGAGACCGCTGAAGGTTGCATCTGAATGGAATGGAGTTGAGCGATGACACCATGTGAATTCTTCTTGAGGATTTTTTCCATGCGATGTGAACTGATGATGCTAAGAGAACCTGGTTGTAATCCTGTTAAGGTGTGTTTTTGGCCATTGAGGGAAAACTGCATCCAAAGTTCAGCAAAATCCCATAAGATAGGGCCAAGTGTGTGTAGCCATTGACCGCCCAAAACCACATCACATCCACCTAAGGTCAAGGCAAACATGTCAGAGCGCAAGGTATAATCTCTCATAGATATACGCACATTTCGACACTTCCCTTTGCAAGTTAAGGTGCCCCCATTGGCAACCATGACTTCAAAGTTGGAGCAAGGATGGATAAAACAATCAGCTTGTTTGGCGATCCGAGGGTCAATGAAATTATGAGTGCTACCAGAATCAATGAGTATTGTAAGAGGAAGCTTCTTGAAGTAACCCCTGACACGCATTGTTTGGGGGGTGGTGATTCCAGCTAAAGCATGGAGAGATATCTCTGGCTGGTCATCCTGAGACAGAGGGTCAATAGGTGGTTCCTGAATGTCGACTGGAGCATCCAGTGTTTCTGGATCTTCGTCACCAATTTCAGAGGCAGGCGGAGAATCCACATCCAAGAGATAGAGCTTTTGATGAACACATCTATGTCCCTGAGTGAATTTCTCATCACAATTATAGCAAAACCCCTTTTCTCTGCGTGCTTGCATCTCTGTTTCAGACAAACGCTTGATAGGAGTTGGTCGAGGAGCCTGTGGTATAGGTGGTCGTTGAGAACCCATATTTCAGAAGGGAACAAAAGTGGGCTTGGAGCGTTGTTGGGCTGCAATCTTGTCTTCTGCCAACTTAGCCAACCCTAGGGCTTCGATCATTGTGTTGGGACAGAACATTTTGACCTCAGAGCGGATGGCATCCTTTAAACCACTGATAAAACAACTCCGGTAAAATTCATCAGACAATCCTTCGGTGTGGTTGGCTAGATTCTCAAATTCGGTTTGATACTCTCTCACAGTGCCAATTTGGCGAAGTTTAGTGAGGGCTCCTGTGAAGTCATCAAAAGCTCTAGGACCAAATCGTTGCAAAAGGAGCTGGAAAAAGTCTGGCCATTTGGGCTCTGGATGAGCCTTGATGTACCAACGGTACCATTGAAGAGTAGCCTGTTCCAAATGAAAGGATGCCAGCGGAACTTTGTTGACATCAAAAGTATTATGCTGACTGAAATACTGTTCTGCACGATAGATCCATCCAATTGGATCAATACCATTGAAGCGAGGAAAATCAAGCTTCGGACCACGGAAATTGCTGGAAGAAGAGAACCCATTATCTGATGAAGATTCGGACTGTCGTTTGTTGTTCATAGCTGAATGTTCAAGATGGAGGCCGAGAAATGTTTCATCCAGATCCTGGAGTTTGGCTTGGATGGCTGCAAGTGCGTCCTCTATGGGTTTTTCTCCTGCATGGGTGACAACCATAACCAGGAGTTTTTTTTTTTCGGTTGACTGTGTAGGAAAACAAAAACAAAAACTACTTCAGTAAAGGAAAATCTGGACTTGGGAAAAAATCTAAAGGGGTCGTTGCCCTTTTTGCTGGCAGGTCCTCTTAATGGGCCAGCTACTTCGGGTTTCCTGTGGTACTCCTCACAATGATTTTTAGGGCTTATGCCCAAGTACTTCCCACAGTTAAGCGGATAGGGATTATTCCCAAATCCGAACCTACAAGAGATGCGAAAAAAAAAATTTGGCAGAAATTTCACCCAGTGAGCCCAAGAAAGTGCTCTGATACCAGATGTGATGCACCTGCAACAATTAATTAATAAAAATATGCGAAATAGAAGAAATGACATAACTCAGAATCACTTTTATATTGATCACAGGCCACTTCGAGGGGGCAACCTCCTATGAGCAAGCTCAATACAAATAACTTCACGGTGCCTTCATAGGTCTCAACACACACTTATATACTAAGTCTAGGTGTCAATACTATGGGTCAAAACCATGGGCCACTACAAACTATGGATCAACAATACTACGGGCGACTTACAAAGCATATGCACCAACAACAATAACATAAAATATTGATCAACAAATACTACGGGACAACTTACAAAGCATATGCGTCCAACAACAATATACTAACAAAGTAAAGGCATGGGTTCCTAACACAAAGTGGTTATCAATTTTACATGATCTGTGGAGTGAGGGGTACTGCCCCAATACGCAAGCCGTTAGACAACATTGGTATCCGAGTGAATCCTCTGTACCTTTAGTATGTCGAGCATATATAGGGTCCATATCTATTGCCAAGTGATAAATAGTATATTACATCTGTCCAGAGCTGTTGTAGATCAATTCTGAGTCGTTGCAAATCACTGGAACCCCTGCACTTCCATTCTGCATATTTCCTTCCTGAGGACCCTATCCCAAATACCACTTCCCAAATCCAGAAATCCCACATCTGTCTATTTTTAGGGTTTGACATAAATTCTTCGATTTTCACCCAATCTCCTTCAAATGTTTCCACAGTGTGCATTTCCTATTTTTGCTTCTTTGTCCCTCTTGGACAAATTTTCCCATTCTTTCACCCCGCTTCTGAAATCTCCATTTTCTGCTTCCTTGTCCATTAGAAAGTGTCCAAAACCTAGTCAAACCCCAATTACCCATCAAAATTTTTCCCAAATCCAAATTTTCCTTTACTAAAGAAGTTTTTTTTCTTTTTCTTTTCTACCCATTCTCTCTCTCTTTCTCTCAAAAAATAAAAAATAAAAAAATCCCGGTTATGGTTGTCACCCGTTCATGAGGAAAAAACATGGAGGAAGAACTTGCAACCCTTAAGACCAAACTCCAAGATTTGGATGAAAATATTCTCGACCTCCATCTTCAGCATTCAACCATGAACAATAGACGACAACCAGAGTCTTCTGCAGACACTGGGTTCTCTTCTTCCAACAACTTTTGTGGGTTGAAGCTTGATTTTTCTTGCTTCAATTTTCGTGGGTCAAAGCTTGATTTTTCTCGCAAAACAATATTTCAGTCTGCATAATAATTATGATGTCAATAAAGTTCCCCTTGCATCCTTTCATTTGGAACATCAAGCCCTTCAGTGGTTCCATTGGTACATCAAGGCTCATGAAGAGACAAAATGGAAAGATTTTTTTCAACTCCTTTTGCAATGATTTGGTCCTAGTGTTTTTTATGACTTCACAGGAGCACTCACTACATTTTTTCAAATTGCCACTATGAGAGAGTATCAGATAGAATTTGAGAAATTGGCCAATCACACAGAAGGATTTCTTGATGAATTATACATGAGTTGTTTTTTCAATGGTATGAAGGATGCAATCCGATATGAGGTTAAAATGTTTTGTCCCAGCACAATGATGGAATCCCTAAGGTTGGATAAGTTGACGGAGGACAATATCACAGCCCAACAATGCTCCAAATCCACTTTTGTTCCATTCAGAAATATGGTTTCCCAACGACCTTCCACCACGCCAGCTTCTAGAGCAAATCCTATCAATCATTTGTCTGAAGCCGAAATGCGGGCACGTAGAGAAAAATGGCCTTGTTATAATTGTGATGAGAAATTCACTCGGGAATGTAATGTCCCCACCCTTGGACCCAATGCAAGGAAGGGAACCTGATGCCATTCTATGGGGATTTTCATAAACTCATCCATATTCATTAGATTCACAGGAATCAAAGAGATGTGTGCAGATGTAAATCAAACGAATATGCATAGCAGAAATAAACTCATCCACACACATGTTTTCATATGCACTCAATATATCAATAACAGTCATTAATTTAAACACTGCAGAGGTAAAACACATAGATAGAAAACACTTATCTTTGTTGTGCAATTGACCCAAACAACTAGCTATGTCGCTGCAACATTCCTCCCAGCCATAGGTCTCTTCCCATCCTATATTCTTTCAACACTCAGAGACCACCACTGAGTTGGGCATGATATCTACAAGGAAAAGGGAACCCTCAATCACAGCACAACCCAAAACAATGGATACCCAACTCAACCCCAGCATTCTCTTGCACCCAAAACTCAGGTATGGGATGGGAAACACAATTTTTGCAATGGGACTTAGAAGCTAGATGGACAAGGGTTTTCCCCAAAATGTAGGCACACCAAAAATGGATTTGTGAGAGGGAAAATCGACCATAGGGAAGAAAACGATTTCTCCCACAGATATACAAGAAACCAGTGAGTCAAAAAAGCCTCTATGGTCCCCAAATCGATTTCCCTTTCTTCCCCACTGTTACACAACACAAAAACGCCCTTCCCAGCTAGGATAATGAAGGAAAAAACAGCAAAACCCTGGAGAAAAATGCCCAGGTAGCTCTAAACTCTTGAGGGAGCAAGACTGATGGTTGAATAATGGCTTGGGGGCAATTTTGTGGCTCTTTTCTTTCCCAAGAATCCAAACATGAAAATATTGGAAGGGTGGCTTTCCCATACTCGAATTTGGACAGCCATACATCTCCATTCCCCAAGGCATTAACTACCTCAACCAACTCTTGGGAGAGTAAATGATTGGGTACAAAAGTCAGCATGGTCAGTTGAGGGTTTGATGGGTTCTCTCATTGACACTTGGCTTGACTTGATTGGCTCAAGGGTTTGAATATTTCCCTCCTAATTTACTTGTAACATCATGCCCCCATCTCTTATTGCATTGCATAGCTAATTGTGGGATTTTATATTAAAATCCATATTTACAATTCCCATGGTTCACTAGCACATGGGTAGCGTAATTTCAAATACTTTCCTCTTCTAGATCGAGCATTCACTAGCGGGGCCTTGGGCTTGAGCTCCAAGCTAGGAATCATACATAATATGCATACATTATTTACATTATAGCCCAAAATATTACAAGGGTCAAAATGGGGGACATTACAAGGAACATAGATGTGTTGAGAAAAAGATCTATCTCTTGGATGTGGATTCTCCTCCTGAAACTGACATTTGTGAAGAATCTCAAGATACATTTGATGATCAGGTTGACATTCAGCAGCCTCCTGTTGACCCTCCTTCTCAAATTGACCACCCATAGATATCTCTCCATAATTTAGCCGGAGTCACCACCTCCCAAACAATGCAGGTCAAGGGTTACTTCAAGAATCTCCCTCTTACAATACTCATTGATTCTGGTAGCACTCATAACTTGATTGACCCTCAGATCACCAAACAGGATGATTGTTTTGTCCATCTTTGCTCCATCTTTGAATTCATGATTGCCAATGGAGGAACCTTACCTTGCAAGGGGAAGTGTTTCAATGTGCATGTCTCTATTGGAGATTATAACCTACACTCTGACATGTTTTCCTTACCCTTAGGCAGATGTGATGTGGTTTTGGGAACTCAATGGTACGCTCACTTGGCCCCATCTTATGGGATTTTACTGAAATTTGGATGCAATTTTTAGTCAATGGGAAAAACCACACATTGAAGGGATTACAACCAGGGTCTCTTAGCATCATTAGTTCATATCGCATGGAAAATATCCTTAAGAATAATTTACATGGTGTCATCGCTCAACTACATTCCATTCAGATGCACCCATCAGCGCTCTCCACGACTACTTTGGATATACAACAAATTTTGGATAGATATGCATGTGTCTTTGCTGAACCAATGGGATTTCCACCTTCAAGACCAAAGGACCACCGTATTCATCTCCTTCCTGGAAGCGTTCCTCCCAACATCAGGCCCTATTGCTACCCATTTCACCAAAAGACAGAGATTGAGATGCTTGTTCGAAACTTACTGAAGCAAGGTATTATTTTCCCTAGCACCAGTTCCTTTTCTTCACCAGTTCTTTTTGTCCAAAAAAATATGGGTAATGGCACCTCTGCATTGAATTCCGAGAACTTAATCACCTCACAATAAAGGATAAGTTTACAATTCCTATTGTTGATGAGTTTCTTAATGAGCTTGATGGTGCTCATTTTTTCTCCAAGTTGGATCTTCGTTCTGGGTATCACCAAATTTGGGTTCATGAGGATGATATCCCTAAAACAAATTTCCGCACACATGATGGCCACTATGAGTTTTGGTCATGCCCTTTTTCCTCACTAATGCTCCTTCCACATTCCAGGCATTGATGAATAAAATATTCCGGCCCTACTTGCAGAAATTCATTCTGGTCTTCTTTGATGATATCCTCATCTATAGTAAAACATGGGCTGAGCATCTCCAACATCTGTATCTTGTACTGCAACTTTTATCTGATCATCATATCCATGCCAAAAAGTCTAAATGTGGTTTTGGACAGGAGGAAGTAGAGTATCTCGGGAATATTATTTCAGCACAAGGGGTCCACATGGATCCTGCCAAAATAGATGCCATGAAAAATTGGCCGCATCCTTAGACACTTAAGAGCCTTCATGGTTTTTTTGGATTGAATGGATACTACTGCAAGTTTTTCAAGGATTACGGGAAAATTGCAGCTCCATTAACCAATATATTGAAAAATAATGCTTTTACATGGACACATGCTATAGAGTGTGCATTTGACAAACTAAAACAAGATATGTGTACTAAACCTATTCTAGCTATGCCCAATTTTTCCAAGCCCTTCACTATTGAGAGTGATGCTTGCGACAATGGACTTGGTGTTGTTCTCCTTCAAAATGAATATCCCATTGCGTTCACCAGCAAATCACTTTCTGGTAAGAATTTAGTCGCCTCTACATATGAGAAGGAAATGATGGCTATTTTGCATGCGGTACAGAAGTGGCGGCCATACCTATTATGGAATCATTTATGCATCAAGACTAATCACTAGAGTCTGAAATATTTCCTAGAACAACGAGTCTCCTCCTCAACACAACATAAATGGGTTAGCAAACTCATGGGTTATGAATATCAGATCACTTACAAGAAGGGTAAGGACAATCTTGTGGCAGATGCCCTTTCTCGCACATTTGATGACCAAGTTTCTCTTTCATCTATTTCTATTACTGTTCCAAATTGGTTGCAATCTATTCAGAAGGGCTATGTCAATGAATCCTCATTATCTCAAATCATCCAACGGTTGGACAACATCCCTTCTGTTGCACCGCATTACTCTTGGGATGGTGCTTCCCTGAGATGCAATGGTCGTCTGATGCTTCCCCATAGCACAGATCTTCAACAGTATGTCTTCTATGAACTCCAGGATTATCCATTGGTAGGGAACTCTAGGTTCCTCAAAATGTATGAGCGGGCATAGCGTAACTTATTTTGGAAGGGAATGAAAAGGAAAATTCAATAGATGGTGGCTGAATGTGATACCTTCCAACGCAACAAGGGTGAAACGACACTCCTTCCGAGATTGCTTGAAACCTTGCCCATCCCTACACGGATTTGGATAGATATTTCTATGGATTTCATTGAAGGGATCCCTAAATCTGGAGGGAAGAAAGTGATTTTGGTTGTGGTTGATCGCCTCTCCAAATATAGTAATTTTTGTGCCCTCATCCATCCCTATACCGCCTCCTCAGTCACACATATTTTCCTGGACTAGATCTTTCGTCTTCATGGAATCCATTCTTCCGTTGTCTCAGATCGCCATGCAAGTTTCACCGGTCATTTTTGGACAGAATTATTTCACCACACTGGCACCAAACTGAAGATGAGTTCAGGGTATCACCCAAAAACAGATGGTCAAACTGAAGTTATCAACAAATGTTTGGAAACTTATATTCATTGCTTCACCTCCAAACAACAACATCAGTGGGAAAAGTGGCTCCCTTTCGCTGAATGGTGGTACAATACCTCTTACCACACTGCATCTAAAATTACTCCATATGAAGCATTCTATGGTCAAGCACCGCCAGTGCTTCTTCCATACACCCCCAACAAATCACCAGTACACGAAGTTGACACGGTTCTTCGAACTTGAGATCATATTCTTCGCATTTTGTAGGAGAACCTTCACATGGCAAGAAATCAAATGAAACAACAAGAGATATTCCTCCATACTTGATCTGATTCATAGTGATGTTTTAGGACTGATGCCCTTTGCTTCAATGAATGGATCCAGATACCTTCTTACCTTCATTGATGAATACTCTAGGTTATGTTGGATCTACTTTCTCAAACAGAAATTTGAGGTATTCGAAAGATTCAAAGTTTTCAAAGCCTTAGTTGAGAACATTGTTGGAAGGAAGATCAAGGCACTCAGATCAGATAATGGAATGGATTAAATCAATAAGGAGTTGTAGCAACTATGTGCTTCCAAAGGTATTGAAATGCAACATTCTGTCCCATACAAACCATATAAAAATGGTGTGGTAGAGAGAAAGAATAGGTCATTGAAAGAGATGGCTACCTGCTTGCTTGAAGCAAGAGATCTCCCATCAAATATCTGGGCAGAAGCAATGAAATGTGCCACATACATTCAAAATAGGGTACCCCACAAATCTGTTGATGCGGTCACTCCATTCGAAGCATTGAAGGGACACAAACCTGATGTCTCTCACCTGGGTGTTTTTGGATCCAAGGCATCAGCCAAAATTCTCCCTGATAAGAGGAAAGTACTTCAACCTCAAAGTAGCGAATGCATCCTTCTTGGATATGCAGAAGATGCAAAAGCTTACAAAATTATGGAGATTGCAACCAAAAGATGCTTCATTGGGAGAAGTGTCAAGTTCGATGAAGATCCATTGCATGATCTACAGCTAGTTGAAGAACAAGGTATAATTGATTTACCTACTCCATTTAATCCTAATGATGATTCTATAGGTGATCCACATTCATATTCCAAAGAATACCAATATGATTCAAATCTAGATATTGAGTATGAAGATCTAGCAGATCCAGATATAGATCTATCACCTACTCCCAATCCAAAGCCTAAATGGGCTCAAAAACTTATTGAGGCATTTGGGGACATTTCTAGAGATCCATCTGACTACAGAAGAACAATATCTCAATACCAATATGCAAACATTTCACTTTGCCATAAAAATGCACATCTCCCTGAGAGGTACTTCATGATGGTGGGGTCTAATCCACAATCTTATAGAGAGGTTTTCCCTAATCCAAGATGGAAAGAAACCATGGATGAAGAATATGATTTATTGCAGAAAAATGAGACATGGCACCTTGTATCTGTTCGCCCAGGGATAAATCTAGTTCAATGCAAATGGATCTACAAAACAAAGCTTGCATCTGATGGATCTACAACCAAGTACAAGGATCAGTTGGATGCAAAGGGGTACTCACAAGTTCAAGGTTTGGACTACAATGAGACATTCGCTCATGTAGCAAGAATGGATTTAGTAAGAGTTGTTTTTTCCATTGAAGCTTCAAATGCATGGGAGTTACATCAAATGGATGTAAACAGTGCCTTCTTGAATGGTGACTTAGAAGAAAAGATCCACATGAAACAACTTGAAGGGTACACTGATGATCCTTCCTTAGACTGAGGATATCACTATATGGGCTTAAGAAAACCCCAAGGACATGGTATGCAAAGATGGATTCCTTCTTACTATCACTAAGTTTGAAAGACGCAAATATGATTGCAATTTTTACATGCAACAGAAGGGAGGAAGTCTATTGTTGATTGTTTTGTATGTGGATGAATTGCTCATCACCAGTGGATATGCTACTGGGTTGAAGCACATCACACCTTCCTTGAACAAAGCAATCGCTATGACAGATCTGGGACTGTTGAGGAAATTCATTGGTATTGAAGTAACTAAAAATGATTTAGGGATCATTATTTCACAGTTAAGGTATGCATCTGATTTACTCACAAAGTTCCATATGGTTAATTGAAAAGACAGATATTTTCCCTTCTTATCTAGCATTAGATTGGAAGAATGTGGTTCTACTCCTTTGGTTGATAGCACTCTTTACAAATAGTTGATTGGTAGCTTGTTATACTTGACACATTCGATACCATACCTATCATACGTTGTTGGTGCTTTGGCTAGGTACATACAGGAGCCACATGAGCTACATTGGAAAGAAGCTAAGAGAATATTGCACTAGGTGCAAGGTACAAGAGAGTTTGGTATTCATTATTTTGCTGGTGCTCAGCTAGATCTGGTTGGTTTTACTGACTCAGACTGGGCCGAAGACAACACTGATAGGAAATCTACTTCAGGGTGCGTATTCATGTTGGGATTAAGACCAATCTACTGGTGAAGCAAGAAGAAAGAATCACTCGCACTTTCTTCAGCAGAGGCAGAGCACAGAGGGGCTGTCAGTGTAGATATCCAGGCAGTTTGGTTGCATGAGATATTGACAGAGTTTGGCATTCTCACTTATCCTTTAGTAGACATTTTTTGTGACAATCAAAGTGCCATAAGGATCTCTAGTGACTCAGTTTAGAAGCAAAGGACCAAACGTATTTAGGTTCACATGCACTACATCAGGGAACTATTGCACAACAAGACCATCTCACTGCATTATTGTCCTATAGAGGAGATGGTTGCAGACATATTCACTAAGTTGTTCACTCAGAAGAGATTTTTTTATCTAATATCTCTACTTGGTGTGAAAGTTGTTTGAGCTCCCTACTGTCTTATTTTTTAGGGGGGGGGTTTCCCATGAGGTTTTCCCTATTTGCTTGTTTCATGGATAGTTATTTTATTTTCATCATTTATTAGATTGTATGGGTGACCTTTGGTCTCAGTAACCAAGGCCCAGGATGTCCAATTTTGGATTAAGGGGGGGTGTTAGGATAATTAATACTCCATCCTTATCTTACTTAGCATTATTTATTTTTTCCTATTAGTTGATGATGTCATTTGCCCCCTAGTGGAGTGCATATTTCATCTAGGATCCATCATCCACCTAATCCACCCTGCATCCATCATTTTAGGACCAAGAGTTAGTTCCCTACATTTTAGGAGACAACTCAATGTTATAGTTCAGTCCACCTGAGTTAGCTGAATCTTGTGGGGGTTTTATGATACAATTGCCACTATATGTGGCCTCATGCGACCTTTTCTGAGTGATTTTCATGGAAAACTCACAATTGTACCCTCCTTGGTCAGCTAACTGACCGTGTCTTCATTTAACTGAGTTTTGTTTCAGTTGAGCCAAGTTTGGGTCTTCCAGAGCACTCCGATGGTGACAATTCTTGTGCTAGACAGACCGAGACTTGAATTATCCTAGGTGATTTGAATCCTCTCCATTGTAACATCATTGTTGAATATGCTGATTATTGGATCATGTGACATTATTCTATTCCTATTTGAGTTCTCATGCATGATTAATTGTCTGCTAATTTTTACTGCAATTTTCACTGTAATTCATCTTTTCTACTCATTCTTTCTCTATGAGGTATACTTAGCTCCATGATCTGCTGTGATTTAGAATTTCACATTCGTTAGTACCCTAGTATTTATAATGCATTATTTTCCATTTGTTTTAGGTGTTGTATTGGTTCATGGTTGAGGAGGGAACACTAGTGGATCCCATTTCTATTGCAGACAATCTCTATTGGTCTAGATATCATCTATATCTTATGTGGGAATGAATTGGGGAGGGTAGAACTATCATTTGGAGCTGTCTTCTATTGATTTAGAGCTTGGACCAGTGTAGATGGGGCATGAATGAACTTCTGGTCCTGATAGTTTTGTGCATTTCTAGGTTATGAGCGTTAATTTTTTAGCATTAATTCAACATACTTTAGGATCTTTACTGAGAGAATAACATGTACAACCTATCAAGCATAGAAATGCATATCAATCACACCAAGCAATCACATGAGACAATAGACACACAGAGTTTCACTGGGGAAAACCATAAAGGTGAAAAACCCCACAACTTCCTCAGAGATAGAAAGAGCAGTGATACAACCAAAGTACAAGAGATAGTCCTCCTAGCAGCTACTCCTCCTTCCTCACTTGTGCGCCACTTTCTAATGGGTGTAGAAGTGAATAATGAAGTAATCAAATAGAGTGCCTCCCACACTCTATTTATACATGACCTGACCTACCTAATAACCTAGCAGGGCCAACTTGTCTAACTCAGTCTATCAACCCATGGTTATACTTATCAGGGCCGACCCCACACTTGGTGGTCTAATAACCCATCACATGCGAGTTACGACACTTCCGACACTTTTCAATACAAATGACGACACTTTCGTATATAGGAATAATACCATATCTATAGGAGTACAATATACATGGGTGAAATACATTCTGAAGTTACAATTACATCAACACTCCCTCTTAACTAGGAAGGTATTTCTTGACATAGATATGCTAGCACAAGTATTCTTCTTTGGATCATCGTCATCAAATCATCGTCACTGCTGCGGCTATCTCAATCAATCTCAAATCTACTCGTCATAGGAAGTTCTACAGAGCCAGTTCTTTTTCATACTGGATGTAGGCCCACCACCTGTAGGTATTCATCATCACTGGCCATACTATGGAATCCTCAGGACTGATTACGTGCGTTAAGCCAAAATCTCAAAAGAGAATCCTAGGACTGATTACGAGCATACTTCTCAACCTATCGGATCTCCCAGGATCTTTTACATGTAACTGCACAACTTGTCCATGGCCATGGAGTAACATCCTAATACTCATGATCATACTGATCATCTCATCGTCTGTGAAGCACAGTCCAGATGCACACAATACAGCACTTACACTCACCGGAATGGGAAGACACACTTCAACCATCCATGAAAGGATCAACACTCACATCAATGCACATGGGAGAACACATCTACCACCATGTAGGAATGGCTCTGCACTTACATCAACTCACATGGGAGAACACATCTACCACCATGTCGGAAAGGCTTGGCACTTACATCAACGCACATGGGAGAACACATCTACCACCATGTCGGAAAGGCTCTACACTTACATCAACACACATGGGAGAACACATCTACCACCATGTTGGAAAGGCTCTGCACTTACATCGAGGCACATGGGAGAACACATCTACCACCATGTCGGAAAGGCTCTGCACTTACATCAATGCACATGGGAGAACACATCTACCACCATGTTGGAAAGGCTCTATGCATCTGTGTCACCTACCCAAATTCTAAAGACTAATTATCTTATTTGCAAAATACATTATGTTAAATTTTAATTACAAAGTTTTGTAACTATGACCAAATATGGTCAAGGATGATTGTAATGACTTATTATTATTATTTAATAAATTAAACATGAGACAAACACCCAACGGAATTGTTAAATCAGTGTTCACTGACCCACTAGGAGGAATGGAAGTTGTTAGAAGGCATGGGACAGATGGCAGCATTTGCACTCCACCACTAGCTGTTGGTTATGGGACAATTACCCCTAAATTTATGGCATTATTCCCCAGGTGGGGGAAGAGATTTGTTAGCTCATTAATGACCAGGTTAACCACTAAAAGGCCTAGGAAGCCTAGAGAAGGCAATTCGAATTGAGTAGGCAGCTCCACAATATTTTCTGCAGAAATATTTCCTCAAGTTTATTAGGTGATCACTGAGAGATTCGAATAGGGAGTCTAAGTGGGAGTGCATTGTGAGTCTGCTAGTTATTTTGAGAAGGAAAACGGAGGTGCTGGTGCAATTCTCCTTGACTACTGAATCTTTATATTAGATGATCTATATTTTTACTGCAAGTTGATGAAATAAGGATTCTACAGACTCTTCTTCTTCCTACTGGATCAGTGAACAGGCTCGGGGGTCCTAAGGAAAGTAATTTGGTTGTATTCAGGAATAGGTTGGGTGGAACAGGTTCCTTGGGTTGTTTGTTTCTCCTACAGTCAATCAGGTTCTACTGTTCTGACTTATTGTTTACAGTTAAATGATTTTTTGCAGGGTAGAATTATTATTTACAGTTATACAAAAGAAAATGTTTTATTTTCTGACTTAAAGATGATATGATTTAAGGATGGTTAAGTAAATTAGATGAATGATTAA
This sequence comes from Larix kaempferi, assembly GCA_027924585.1. Taxonomy (NCBI): domain Eukaryota; kingdom Viridiplantae; phylum Streptophyta; class Pinopsida; order Pinales; family Pinaceae; genus Larix; species Larix kaempferi. Next base: position 1,938,566 of record BSBM01000341.1, on the reverse strand, counting down.
ATTCTTTTTTGTATTTTTCCCATACTGTTATCTGTATAGTACTCTAGTACAGAAAAGTAAAATTAATAGAGATGAGTGATAAGCAGAATGTCATTTGAATGATTAGATAAACACTGTAGTATTTATTTTAAATTCTGCCATTTCAATTATATGTCTAAAACTCAGGAAATAGTACAGCATATGTATAGCATTTCCTCTACTTCATAATAAAAGAAAAACACTTTATTTCTGCACAGATCTAGATTTTCCAATCCAACTCCATCTATTTTCGGATGGTAATAATATGCATTTCAATATTATAAATCCAATGGGTTCAGGCATTTTATATTCTAGAAATATAGCAGCTGCAATTATTCTCTATACATAGTTGTTACTTACAAACGATAAGTAAACACTTATTATTTTCATCACTAATTATCACATTTTGATTTAGTATATATTTCAATCATTAATTATAAATACTTTCACTATAGAATCAAAACCATAATATTTTGCAAACCCTAGATTCTAAACATTCATTTGGTATACAGTTCAATAATTTTCATATCAAGCCATTCATGGCCAAGACATATAAGATTTCTGAAGTTATAGCAGACATGGGTTCCAAACCCTAAACAACATTTTAATTAACCTTACTATCTATCATTCGTGTTGAGAATACTAACAAGGCACTTAACCTCACTTAACAGAATACATGAATTTAGTATCGTTATCTAACAAGTAGCTTATAACCCTAACAAGAAACATAAACAATGTCGAAAACATTAGATGAACAAGTTAAGGCTCGGTTCTCAGGTTTGAATTCTTAGTACATTCAGAGTTACCAACGAAACCTATAGGGTAGGGTTTTGTTTGTTGAAACAAGATCGAACCCTGTGGCATATAGCCATTTTAAACATATAACAAATCAAGTTATACAACATCATCTTTCAAACCTAAATTTCAAAAACGATATGAAGTACAGGGTTTATCTACCAAAAAGTATGCAACCTACAACTCTCGATCAGAGACAACTTTCATTGTTCTGAACCAAATCACCAGTTTATACAAACAAATTCTCCAATCATTATTTAAACAAAATTATAACATTTCAATACAAGACGTGCCATTGTTTTGCAGAAACAAGTGAACCCTTAGCTCTAGAATTTCATGTTCAGCAGTATAGTCAAAATTTGACAGAGTTTACATTGAAGACCATTCAAGGTTCCAAAATCGCATAGGATCATTTCCTTAACAACCGGCAGCATAAAAACAAGTTCAAAGTCATTTTTAAATACCGCAACAAAACATTACTGAGCCGAATAGCAACATAAAAACTGAGATTTTATCCTCTTACATTATTGTTCAAAATAAATCTTAAACTTGGCCATTACTCCGAATAGGGTCGTGTTTCCAACTCTCATCACACTGTATTCACCGGCTAAACCATGCCAAAGGTACCTATGAGGTTTTAAGAGCCACCGAAGCTTACCAGGAGGTTGTTGCAGCATCCTCATTCTGATTTTTGCTCATAGAAATCCTCCAACGAAGTATCACCTGCTAGTTACAGTTTGAAAAGGTTAAAACAAAGAAAAACGCAGGTATAACTTAAACATTACAGTATTATTGCCACTGTCATTTGAAAAAATTACCTTGGCGTCGAATCTCCTAGATTGAGACACCCCACACAAACAAAACAACGAAGTCTTATAGCAATTGCAGCAAATATGAGTTCGAATTCAGAGAACAATTTTATGACTAGGAGAATCGAACTCCAATTCTACTTGCACTCAAATAAACTGACAGAGAAACCTCACAACAAAATTCAAGGGCTATGTCGTGGCTCCATTTCACAAGGATTATAAGCCTGTAACATATAACTTTCCCTTACAGGTCTAAGGTTCGAAACTGAGGAAGGAGTCCTCCTAACAATAAACTCCAAACCCTACATTGCAGCAGCACTGTCGGCCCCTCTATCTTGCCACTAAACACGAAATGAAGGCCAGGAAAATTTTCATGGTTACTTACCACAAAAGACTAGGGTTTCTTTCCAATCCCTAGATCTTGTAAATATCAATGGTGGAAGAGTTGTCGGTCGGGCACATTGAGATTCGGGAAATCATTGCAATCAATACCACATTGATTATTGCATCTACCAAGTCGCCAAATCATCAGACCAAGGGCTAATGTATGGCACAACTCAGCATCATATGATGCATTGTTGTAAACTCTATCACGTGAAGACAATCCACCTAAGCTTCCACTTCACATAATAGGTAGGCGACATAAATGCTGAGACCAGGTATTGACAAATTGAAAGCATGCCAAGTACCGAAACTTTAATGTCCTGATATTATCATATTCAATGCAATTATTAAAACCGTAGTTCAAATTTCATATTATTTCCTAAAGTTTATTTTAGGCATCGTGATAATAGTAATACAGGATAATGTATGGTGCATGAATGCATAGTTACTATAGATTGTACATTTTCTTCTCTATAGCATAAGTATAGTCATATAGGGTAAAGTTTATATATTTCATGCATTAGCCATGTATTGCTAAATCAATTGATAAATGTGAGACTTTAGGTATAATCTAAATTATGTTGGTGCACCTTATCATGCTAGTTCATTTGAAATAGCATAAGCATTACATTTACAAGATTTCAAATAAAGTTATAAATTGAAAATGGTATCACCACTTTGATGTTAATGATAATAGTCATATTCAAATGAATTTCATAGATGATAAATATAGCAATGTAAAAGAAAAATGACGACGTGATTTTAATAACACTGAAAATTTTGTAAGCTAACATGTAAATGAGAAATGGAACCAAAATATCCATACCTCCAATAACTTGTTTGCAAGGAAGTACTTAGAATTTTTTATATTACATTGATGATGATTTGAAAGACACATGTACTCTTAACTCTTGTTTGTCATAAAAATTCTTACCTGCGTTCTACACATGGAAACCAATTCAAATTCCTTAGCTAAACGCAGCTAAGTAAACCTTAGGGTACCTCGTAGGACCCCTTCATCATCATTCAAAACAAACTGTCAGCACTTTACCAAGAAATTTATAATAATACAAATCTGTGTACAGCATGTAGTTACATTTAAAACTTAAGCAGATCTGAAGATGTATTCTTGTGTTATGATCGTAAAATGTCTTTTGTTAAAGCGATTAGCATCCATTTAGTTTGCAATAACAAATACAACTAGCATCATATTTTATTTTGAGAATTTCGATGTGTCGTCATTATTAACTATTCTAGTTAAGAGATTTAACTATTATTATATGTTCCGCATTAGCAAATTCAGTAATTATTGCTATTTTAAATTTTTTTTAATTTTTGGTAATTTACAAGATGTTACAATCTGTGTCTTCAGACTCATCACTCATAATCCACCTGATCATGTCAAATCATCCTCCTGATGCATGTCATCATAGTATGATCATCCTGATCATCAGTGCATCCACCTGATGCACATCATGTATCTATCTGATACATATCAAATACATGATCCACCTGATCATACAATGTATCCACCTGATACATGCAATGTATCCACCTGATACATATACAAAAACATGATCCAACTGATCATACAATGTATCCACCTGATACATATAAATACATGATCCACCTGATCATACAATGCATCCACCTGATACATATATAAGTACATGATCCAGCTGATCGTCAAGCATCCAACATGATGCATATACATGATCCAACTGATCATATCAAACATCCAACATGATGCATATACAAATACATGATCCAACTGATCATATCAAGCACCCAACATGATGCATATACAAATTCATGATCTAACTGATCAAAGCATCCAACATGATGCATATACAAATACATGATCAAACTGATCAAAGCATCCAACATGATGCATATACAAAGCAGTAACTGGAGCGTCGTCCTGATGCTCATCATCCAGCGCTTACATCCACAACCATGAGAAGGATCCTCCTCTCACCATGCTTGGAATGGCTCCTGCAAATGGGTCCATCACTTCTTCCTCGAAGTGACGTCAATCTGGAGAACACCAAGCCTCTCTCTGAAGTACTCAAACTTCACTCTGGCTAGTGGTTTCATCAACACATCTGCAACCTGCTCATCTATCGCAACATATAGGAGCTTTACTACTCCTCTCTGCACCATATCCCTACTATAGTGATATTTGATTTCAATGTGATTCGACCTGTCGTGGGACACCGAGTTCTCAGACAGCTTCACACAACTCTGGTTGTCACAAAAGATACCAGTAGCCTCCAGCGGGAAATCAAATAACTCAGATAGTAGCTTTCAGATCCATACTGCCTCACAACTAGCCGAACAAGCTTCAACATACTCTACTTCGGCTGTACTTAGTGCTACGTAGGATTTCTTCCTGCTAAACCAAGCGATCACACCTGATACCATACTGAAGCAGCACCCAGAAGTGCTCTTCCTATCTACAGCACTATCTGCCCAGTCTGAACCAACATAACCCTTCAGGTTAAACTTTTGATTCACATCATACTTGAGCCCATAATCAATTCTACCCTTCAGGTACCTCAGAATATGCTTTACAGCAACCAGGTGAACACCTCTGGGATCTATCAAGAACTGGCTCAATGTGTTCACCGCAAAGAAAATATTTGGTCTCGTGTTTTTCAGGTACATCAAGGAACCAATCATGTGACCTTACATCGTGACATCAACTGGCTTAGATGAAGCATCACACAGAAGATTCAGGTTCGATGCCATAGGTGTGGCCATGGCCTTGAAGTCCATCATCCCTAACCTCTTCAGGATATCTACTGCATACTTTCCTTGTCCAAGGAATATCCCATCTGCACTTTGCCATACCTCCATGCCTAGAAAATAGTGCATCATTCCCAAGTCCTTCATCTCAAACTCGGCAGCAAGCTTCCTCTTGGTATTGGAAATCAATCCATCCTCACCTGTAACAAACAGGTCATCTACATACAGAAGTAGTATCACATGATTTCCTTCCTCAACCTTGTAGTAAATGTTGGAATCTTCTTTACTCTTAGTAAATCCCAAAATGGATAGAAAGTTGTCTATCCTACCATACCAAGTTCTAGGGGCTTTCTTCAAGCCATAAAAGGCTTTCTTGAACCTGCACACATATGACTCCCTGTCATGTGTCTCAAAACCAAGTGGTTGCTCCACATACACTTCCTCTTTGACTACACCATTCAAGAAAGATGTCTTGACATCCATCTGGTGTATCTTCCATTTCATCACTTTATCCAGGGCAAGTACTCATCTAATGGAAGTGTACCTGGCTATAGGAGAAAAAGTTTCTTCATAGTCTATTCCGTCTTTCTGGGAGAAGCCACGAGCTACATATCTTGCTTTGTACTTTTCTATGCTGCCATCTACAACATGCTTGATCTTGTAGATCCACTTGGAAGTCACAACATACTTCCCTTCAGGTCTTGGGACTACATCCCAAACATCATTCTTCATGATCGACTGGTATTCCTCGACCATGGCATCCTTCCATTCTTTCTCTTCCGTTGCTTCTTCATAACTGGAAGGTTCTTTGTTCATAATATCACAGAGTAGGGCAACATAGTTGGTATGAGATCTAGTCTTCTTCCTTTATATGTGTTCTTCTTCTAGAATGCCATACTTTTCTGCATCTTGAATAAGCTCTCTAGCCCATGCAGGTTTCCTCTTGTGAGAGTTCTTCTTACGGGGTGGATCTACAGGTTCTTGTGGATCTTCTATTTCACGATCTATATCTGGAATTGCTTCGGTCATAGTGATGTCTTGAAATCTAGTTTCCTTTGGTTCTTCATGATCTTCAACAAGTGTCTTCTTTGACTTAATGAAGGCTAAGTTTTCATCAAATGTTACATCCCTGCTGACATCAATATTCTTGAACCCTGGAATGTATATTCTGTAAAGTTTTGAGCTTTCACTGTACCCCACAAAGATGCACTTCTTTCCTGAAGGATCTAGCTTTGTTCTCTTTTCCTTTGGAACATGTGTATATACTGGACAACCAAATATTCTGAGATAGCTGACTTCAAGTTTCTTACCAGAGAATACCTCTTATGGTGTCTTGTTGTGCAATATCTTGTGAGGTGTTCTGTTTTGCACATATACATATGTCTTAGCTGCTTCTGCCCATAGATGCATAGGCAGATCCTGGTCATGCAGCATTGCAAGTGCTACTTCCATGATTTCTCTATTCTTTCTTTCTGCAACCCCATTATGTTGTGGATTGTAGGTAGAAGTTAACTCCCTCTTAATCCTTGATCACTGCATAGCTTCTTTAAATCACCTAAAGTGAATTCTCCACCATTGTCGGATCTGAATGTCTTGATCTTCTTATCAATTTTATTTTCCATCAAGGCTTTGAATTCCTTGAACTTATCAAACACTTCATCTTTGTTCTTCAAGAAATAAACCCAAGTCTTCCTAGAGAAATCATCAATGAAAGAGACACAGTATACACACCCACTCAGAGAACTGGATGACATCGGACCGCATACATCGGAGTGGATAATTTCCAAGATTCCTTTAGCTTTGCTTTCACTTCTTGGAAATTCCTTTTTAATGTTCTTTCTTTTTGCACATCCTTTGCAAATCCCTTCATGTTTTGTCTTGATTTCAGGAAGACCCTCTACAGCTTTGCTTGCAATTGGTAGTGCCCTATAGTGTACATGAGCAAGCCTTCTATACCAAAGTTCACTTGGCTCCATGGATTCATGTACCATGGCATGTTTAGGTTGTCCCTTCAGTTTGTACAATCCTCCCTCTTGCTCTCCAATCACTACTGCATCATCTATAGTTTTACCCTTTGGCCACATTAGGACTTGGCCATCTACAAATGCAACCCTCATACCTTTTGCATCCAATGCAGATATGGAGAGTAGGTTCTTCTTGCGCCCAGGTACATATAGAACATCTTTCATCTTCAAAGACTTCCTAGAGTCTAGGTTGTAGGAGGCTTCACCACTTCCCTTGATATGGTATTGATAGTCATCCCCAAGTTTCACCTTATGGGGTGACTCATGTTCAGATAGATTTGCAAAAGATTCTTTAAACCTAGTCATGTGTTTGGAAGCCCCACTATCAATAAGCCAATCATTACATCCATGAGAGATAGTACCTGTGAGAGCAGATATTAGAACATATTCATCTTCACTAGATGAGTCATCACTTTCTGCTCTAGCCTTCTTCTTTGGAGGTTCATCATCCTCGACAGCATGAGCATGATATCTCTTCTTGTTGTTCTTCTTCCTTTTGTTGAAGTTGTTATTGTTGTTCTTTTTTTTCTTAGGACAATCTGAAGCAAAGTGTCCCTTCTCATTACATGTGAAGCATATGAGATCTTTTTTATCTTTATGTTGATGGTGGTGTGAAGATTTCTTGGCATGAGAATGCTCCCTCTTTGACCTTCCTTTCTTGGTGTGTGCTGTGAGAGCTTGATCTTCATTTCCCATATTTTCTTCTCAAGCCACAAGCCTTGCTTCTTCTTGTGAGCATTCCTCCCATAGTCTACTAAATGAGATCAACTTCCTTCTTGCATAGATTCCTTGGATGAAGGAGTCCCATGACCTAGGTACACCATTCAATGTGGTCATGACAACTTCACCATTATCTACTACTCCATTCACAACTTCAAGTTGTTCCTTGATCTAAGAGACCTTAGAGAAATAGTATTGAATGGTCTCTCCATTCTGAAGCTTTACCCCTTTCAATTGGTTCCGCAGAGTCATCTTTTGATTTATGTTCTTCCCTTCAAAGAGCTTGGTTAGGGAATCAAACATTTCCTTGGGTGTCTTTAGAGATGATACATGTGGTATGAGATGTTCTTTGATAGAATCAACAATGATCCTCTTTTCCTTGACCAAATTATTCTTATGTAAGACCTTAGCCTCTTCTCCCTCTGGGACAGGGACCTCTTCACTTATGTAAGTATCCAATTCATTTTCTTTCAGGATTAACCCAATCCTATACTTCCATGCTCATAATTTATCAGCCCCTTCAAGCTTATCCTCAAGCTTGGTGTGGTGAGACATTATAATGAGAAACTCAAATGGAAATAAAAGATTTAGGTCTTACCACTTGATTTGCAGAAATATGGATCTGGAGCTGAATTAGGGTTTGTCAGAGAAACCCTAAAAATTCAAAATGTGAATTTAAAACTTTTGAAAGGATAGAAAGATGCGCCTTGATGAGCTGATCAGCCTGGTATACTCAGAAATTGAAAACTGAAAAGTTTCACCCTTCAGAAATGCTTTTCAATCTCCCGGATTCACTAGGGAGGACCCTGAATTAGGGTTTGAGTTTCCCGGAGCTTCACCCAACCAACAATTTCAATACAAATCTCTAAAATTCGATTATTCCAAGGGGATTCCAGCTATGGTCTTAGAATTCAGAAATTCCTATTTTTGTGGAAACCCTAATTTTTAGGGCCAAAAATGAAAGTGCCTAGAATTGAATTATGATTGGACAGAAAGATGCACCTTGTTGAGGAGAGTCAAAATACGCTACTTCCTTTCAATATCTGTGGAGAGAAACGCAATAAACAAGAATCCCTAGATTCCCTAACTGCACAGTGTCTTCTTCTCAGGTTAGCTCTGATACCATGTTAATTTTTGAGCATTAATTCAACATACTCTAGGATCTTTACTGAGAGATTAACATGTACAGCATATCAATCATAGCAATGCATATCAATCACACAAAGAAATCACATGAGACAATAGACACACATTTTTCACTAGGGAAAACCATAAAGGTGAAAAAACCCACAACTTCCTCAGAGATAGAAAGAGCAATGATACAACCAAAGTACAAGAGATAGTCCTCCTAGCAGCTACTCCTCCTTCCTCACTTGTGCGCCACTTTCTGATGGGTGTAGAAGTGAATAATGAAGTGATCAAATAGAGTGCCTCTCGCACTCTATTTATACATGACCTGACCTGCCTAATAACCTAGCAGGGCCGACTTGTCTAACTCAGTCTAATAACCCATGGTTATACTAATCAGGGCCGATCCCACACTTGGTGGTCTAATAACCCATCACATGCAAGTTGCGACACTTGCGACACTTGTTAATACAAATGACGACACTTCCGTATAGAGGAATAATACCATCTCTATAGGAGTACAATATACATGGGTGAAATACATTCCGAAGTTACAATTACATCAACAATGAGATCTGTTCCACTGTGTCCAGAGTGCCTCTTACAACAAGGAACACCATTTTTTCACTAAGAAGGGTTTCTGTATGCCCGAGATATTGTCATTTTACCGAATCTACTCTATTCAACATATCTTTTGGTGAATGGGTGTACCTCTACATTTCCATATATGTATTTCTTGAGCTTTGAGCTACTGTAAGAAAAATTAAGTATTTTAGTGTTGTTCATATTAGTATTTTTACTATCACCATCCATCTCTAATAAATATTCACAATGATTTTATCATATTATTCTCCAATATTGGTGTTATCGGTTGAACTATGAAATATTTTTGTAATGTATATAAAAATTTCAAATCAACTTCCTGAATCCTATTATCAAGTTATTTGGGTGGATTTGGGAGTGCTAGGGTAGATTTGGAGCTGTTGGGAAGGATTTAGGATGATTAGGAAGTGTTTGGACCAAATTGGAAATTAAGACCCTCATTGCAATGAAATTTGAGCTACTCTTCCTAGATTCTAAATTATGCTTATAGAGTTGTTCATACTTGACCAAGTATGAAATGCATATCAATGTCTGCTGTTACATTGATCCAAGAAATTCCTTCCTATGAATTGGTGATAATACTAGTACTTTAATGTTTCAATATTAATGATAAGGAGGTTGTATACAAAGTGTTTGAAGAATGATCCGAACCAGATTTAATAACCAGCTTCCAAATTTCATATCAGATATGAATTGGGAATATTACAGTGGTCTAAAGCATATTTTATGGGATGCACCTCATTATAAAATCCAAAATTATATATTACTATTCCTCCAATGTTGAACTAGATCAACTCATAAGCCTACATAAGCCACTATTGGGACAAAGTTGAAAACCAATAAAATTTCTGTTGGAAAATTGGAGTTAATATTCCTAGATTTTAGTTGGGGATATTACATGTTAGGGGAGAGAAAATTCCAGTTTCCTAGTGTTATGGGAGTGAAAATATCCAATATTTTCACTTTGTAGCCTCCTTTAGGGGAGCACAAATCCTATTTGTTGAGATCTCCTTAGTTTTTGGATCAATATTTTCATGATATTTTCAAGGGATAAACCTATCCTTCCAATCCAATCTTCTTACTATTCATGATCGGATCCATATCCCTTGATCCCAAATCCTATCCTAGGTGGTTTGGCTTCTATAACCTATATATTGGACCTCATGCCTTGGCTCAAACCAGAGGGAAAAAGCTTGAAGAGGCGGACCTTATGATCCTAGGATTCCCAAAGGGTATTGGAAGAAGAGCTTGAAGGGAGTGCTGCAACAAAGTCAGGTATAGATTTTGTATTTGCTCATGGCTTTTCAATCAATATAAATTGGCATATTCCTCCCATATCTTGATTTTTTGCAATGCATGTTTACTTTGTTCCATTCAAAGTAGAATAGGTCTAGTTTATGCTTAATACACTTGGAGAAAGGTAGTTTTGCATTGTCTTTTGAAGGTTGCATCAGGCTTCGGATATTTGGAAGATCAAGGTAAAGGCTGGAGCAACGAGGACAACCATTTGGAAAAAGGTAAAGAATCTACTTTCTTCCCTATTCTTCTCTCCTCTTGTTTTCATAAAAGGTTAGATCTAGGAGGAAATTAGTGTCCATTTGTTTGTTTTCTGTCTCGGTTTAGGAAACTAGGGGCCTTTGTAATCCCATGAGAGATTATACCTATCCGTAGCAGTATTTATACACACAAAATTTGTGCCCCATTACCAGAAAGGAATTTGTTGTTTGTGCGATGAAGGAGAAGAAAGAGAACCAACTGAGAATTCCATTTGGACACACAAGTGCATGGTTATGATATCATGAATGTAATGCTAGACTTGGGCTCAGATGTGAACATCTTACCAAAGAAGTCATGGGAAGTAATGGGTTCTCCACCTTTGTTTTATTCCCCCATTGAACTGTGAATGGAAACTAGTACTCCATCTTACCTATTGGTCTTCTAGAGAATGCAAAAATGGAATTTGAGGGTGTTAAGACCAATACAGACTTTGAATTCATCGATATTATGGGTGAAACATATCCTTATCCAGCATTGATCAGGATCGAATGGGCTTATGAGAACTATGGAATAATTGATTTAAAGAATAGAACAATGACCTTCAAATCATATGGCCTGAAGGTAAGGCAACTTATAGATCTACATCAAGGTCCATGGTGAACTAAGCCGATCTAGGAGAATATGGAACAATATTTTTTGGATGGGATTTATTATTTAACTGCAGGACAGAGAGATGATTTTGTCAATACAACTATGGAAGGTTCTGTGAGCTAGAGATGTATTCGATTCTTCAATAGTGATTTTGAGTATGTGTGGGACAACTAGAAAAATAGACATCACGAGCTCTCATCTAGACACTGTGCAATGGTGAAATATGTCATATTGATTGATGTAGAATTCGATTATGCACCAACATATGATGGAACCAATCGTCTAGATACATTCTCGTAGGATATGGAATCCAAAGTGGAGGAACAATACCGTATGGATGTATTGGACACAACTCTTATATCTAATCTTGTGAGATGGTGGGAAACACATAAAGATTATTTGATTGACTAGGATACCACATAGCTCACTCTGATGATTAGGATCAAACCATCACTGCATACTAACATGGTGGCGGAATCCTATATGGGGGAATACAATCCTTATCAACATATTGAACTATGTGAGCACTAGTGGGAATTAGGAGGATTACAACCACAGTTCTAGGTTCACTAATTCTTCCATGATCTTGGGAATATCTCGAAGGCTTGGTATCTACATGAAGAAACAAGAAGACAAATGGACTGTTGGAAAAAGCTACACGCAAAGTTCTATAAAGAATTTTACTTCTTCGCAAGAAGTAACACGGTAACAGAGGCATTAACAATTATCAAGGGTGCATTGTTTACTGAAGAGTTGTAGAAGGTAGGCCACGAATATATTTTCCCAACACATCGAGAATTGGTAGAATTCCACTTGGAAATTCCAGAGATGATACAACCTCGCTATTGCAAAAAAGTAGAATAAGCTGATCCAGAACCAGATGAATTAGAACATTTGAGACATATCAAGTTCTAGGAGTCAGAGGGTGAGTGAGAAGTCAGACACACCGAGCCTTAAGATACTAGAGCTATATACACTCAACCTTTGCATCTAAATAAGAGCAACATTGGTACTAAATATAAACAAAAAATGGCAGTTGTTGGAGATTATTGGGATGACCAAATAGTCTTTGAAATTGCATCCCTTCTAAAAGAGTATCAAGATTTGTTTCCACGAAGCTTCACAAAACTTAAGGGGATTCAGGGAGACCTAGAATAAATGAAGATTGACTTGAAGCGAGATGCAAATCCCATCAATCACCGTTAGTATCGGTTTAATGCTTGAGTCAAGCAAAAGGTTAAAAAAGAATTTGACCATATTTTAGGTGTAGGCTTGATCTTCTCAGTCGATGAATTTGAGTGGATAAGTCCCATTGTGATCCAAAGCAATAAGGATACAGAGGAAATCCAAGTATGTGTTGATTTTCATAGTATGAATGTTTGTTGTGTTCATGATCCATTCCCGACGTATTTCAATGATGAGGTACTAGAGAAAGTGGCGGGAAATGAAGCATATTATTTCACTAACGGATTATCAAGCTATCATCGAGTAAGGATCGGGGACGAAGATAAGAAGAAGACTACATTTACCACTGAGTGAGGATCATTTGCATACAATGTTATGTCATTTGGACTTAAGAATGCTCCAACTCTCTTCTCAAATATAGTAATATAAACTTTCCATGAGTTCCTTCATAAATTCCTTGAAGTATACCTAGATGATTGGACGGTTTACATCCTATTCAAGGACCATGTTTCTCTCCTTCATATCATGTTGGATCATTGTAGACATAAGGGGATTCCATTGAATTTGTGAAAGTGCATCTTTTGCGTACCTTTTGGTAACCAATTAGGACATATTCTATGTAAGGATGGAGTGTTGGTCAACCCTGCGAAAAAAGACACTATTGCAAATCTGCAGGCACCAACGATAGTAAAACAATTGTGATCAACATTGGGTCATACCGGATATTACAAAAGATTCATCCAAAAATATGCATCTATTACTGCATCGTTGTAGAACTATTAAAGAAGGTCGAGGCTTTTCAGTGGAATAAATATTCTGAGAAAACATTCAACACTCTCAAAGAAATAATGGTAAATGCCCCAATATTAGCATTCCTTGATTGGCAGAAGGAGTTCCATGTCCATGTTGACGCATCAAGAATTGCCTTTGGTGTTATACTGGCCCAGCTCAGGGAAGGTGATATGGAGCACCCAGTGTATTTTTCCAGCAAAACGTTATCACAGGTAGAGCACAACTACACCACCATATAGAGGTAGGGATTAACTACGATTTTATGCATTACAGAAGTTTTGTTACTATATTTTGGGTGGACATTTCAAGTTCTTCATGGACCACTCTACCTTGAAGTATCTAGTGAACAATCAAATGTTAGAGGGAAGTATTTACATATGGTTAGTATTGTTTTGGGACATTTCATTTGAAGTTATAGTGAATCCATGGAAACATAATCATGGCCCAAATTCATCTTTCTCTCATTGAATCTAGCGAAGTTGACAACTTGATGGATGATCAACTACTTGATGTTTCATTATTTAGAGTGGGTCATTCCATATCACCTAGAAGATATCACCTTGTTCCTAGCTATAGGGAAATCCCCAGAATAATTCCCCCCCATGTATAAGAGACACCTAGTGGTAATAGCAACATAATATCAATTAATTGTAGGACACTTGTATAAACTCGGAATTGATGGTATCTTGAGTAGATGCATATTAGATCATGAATGTGAAATTATTTTATCGGAACGCCATGCTGCATTTGTGGGAGGACATGCTGGCAGAAAAGATGTAGTGAGAAAGGTGTTACAAGATGGATTGTGGTGGCCTACATTATTCAAATATGCCAAGGAGTATGGAAGGAAATGCGATTTTTGTCAATGTGTTGGTCAACCATCTCACATAGATGAAATTCCATTGAATCCAATCCGAGCACTACAACGTTTCGAGAAATGGGCCATTGATTTTGTAGGACCAATTCATCCACCAACAAAGCACTCAAAATCCAGGTATATCATTACTTCAATAGATTATTTAACCAAGTGGGCCAAAGCTGCAATAGTCCGAGATTTTTCCGTAGAAACATATGCTCAATTTATTTATGAAAATATTATAACTCGCTACAGGTGCCATAGAAGTCTCATAAGTGATCAAGGAAAGGATTTCCTGAACAATACAATTGAAGAGTTGACAAATGGGTTATTGATTCAACATCATAAGAACAATCCATATCACCTTCAGGTGAATGGCATGGTTGAAGCATTCAACAAGATTTTGGAAATGGGACTAACCAAATTATGTTGTGCATAAAATGATGATTGGGATGAACAGATTCCATCTGTGATATGGGATTATATAACTATCACCAAGAAACTTCAGAAGCAGACTCCATTTTAGTTGGCTTATGGCGAAGAAGCAGTCATTCGCGCTGAGTTAATTGTTCCAAGAATTAAGATTGCAAATGAAACTTAGATGAAAGAGGATGAATCAGTTGCAGAATGATTCACATAACTCACAAAAAATGAATAATTTTGATTTATCGTAGAATATATTGCAACAATAGAAAAGGGGAGACATAAATCCTAACATGATCACCACATCAAGAAGAAGCAATTTTCCAGGGGTGAAAAAGTGTTATTGTATGATGGAAATTTTATGAAAGACCTAGGGAAGTTGCAAATGCATTGAATGTGACCTTTCTTAATTGCAAAAATCAAATATTCAGGTGATGTGCAACTTGCACATCTTGATGGTATTTTGCATCCAAGATGGGTCAATGGTGCATGCTTGAATCCCTATTTTCTTGATTAGTAATTATGTAAGAGACCACTCCTACTCCCATGGGTAAGTTAGTTAGGAGTTAGAATTTCTTTCTTTCTATTTCAATTCAGTAATGTTTATTTTCAGTATTTAGTTTGTTTCCGTAGTTTGTTTCAGTTGCAAGTTAGTCAACACCATTGTGGTCGAGGAGGGCCCCACAATTATAATCATATTTTCTTAGTGTTCTATTGCAGTAGTACAACCAACTTTTCCAAAAATCGATGGTCAATCAAATGAAGCTGTAACCATTCCATCTCATCCAGTGTGTCATCATGAACAAGTACCGCCATATCAACTCTCTTGTAGCCCCAACTATCTATCTATCCCACCCATACAATTTGTCATCTATCATCATATCGGTGTTTCACGTTTGATTCCCCAAAATGTTATCCCCGAATTGTCATGAAAGGAAAATTTTAGGGGCGAAATCTAGTGAATGGGATATTTTTTTACTTTTTTTCCAAAAATCGATTTGCCAATTTTCCTTTTTTCAAAGATGATTCGCCCAAATTCCATGAGATAGTTTTTTTTACTCTAAAAATCGCCAAAGTTGTTCATAATCTATATAAATTACTTAGAAATTTTAATATTTTTTTAAAAATTCGCCAAACATTTTATGGTTGAAAATTTAAGAATTAGTGAGATTCAATAAGGTTTCCACACTTTGAGAAAATTATGGATCCATAAAATTTTCCCTTTTTGTGCGATGGAAATCATTCATATCCCTCTCCCATACCCTGATCCCCAATGCATCATTTCCTATCCAATCCATACCATGTGAAAGGCCACAGTAGTGCAATTCCCCATCTATATAAAGAGATTTAATATCCCTTATCACCCACCATTTTTTTCCCATGCATCGTCTTACTGTAGCAATGCAGATATTTTTTCTAGCCCCTGTGTCCATTCCTTTGCTACTATATAAGATGTCTTTCCTGCTTAATCCCTATTGAGTCAATAATTTCCACATCGAGCACCCCATTGATCGCTCCCAAGACTCATTTGCGACAGTTGAACATTTCAATGCTCCATTCCCGATAGGATTACCAAGGTTCACGATAGTTGAACATTTCAAAGAATATCAACGTTTTTCAACCAAGAATTTCCTCTGGGATTCCTACAACATATCACACTCTCAATACCCCTTTAGACACCGCTAAATAACATGGTATTTTGAGAGAGGCATGCCCCAAAAAACAAGACATAGTTGTTCATCGCACTAGTAGCAGTTCCCACGCTTCATCTTCGTTTCTTAGTCTTGTTGATGATTATGAGCTTGTCGTTGGAGGTATGGTCTCTTGTTGAATAGAGAGACAATGGTTTCATTCCTACAATGGAGTCCTCCAGAATGAATATTTTGAAGACAAAAACTCATTTGCCGAGTCTATTTGATATATGACCATGACCGGGAATACAATCATCTAGATTGCAGGAATTTTTCTTCCGAGTAGAACTGAGTGATTTTATATTGTATAACTGAAATAAAGGCTAAATACCAATATGTTTTAGTACCAGATGTGATCGAACGACGTTTTTCAATACCATATTTGACTCCTTCTTTTGATGGACCAAAAGTTGAAGATGCTCAAGGTTGAGTGATGCATCAGGGTTGACTCATGGGAAAGTCACACTTTGTGGTTTGGGCCTGTTGGCTCCTTTGTTTTGAAGTGTACCAAGAAGGAAGAAAAAGAAGAGAAGTCAAAGGAGTTAGTTGCAGAAAGGAAGGAAGTTGCGGAAGAATACCGTAAGCTATAGAAGAAAGGTAATGGCCACAACCATTTTGGACCAATTTTGGACCTTCCTTGCAGGTATAAAATGGAAGTGGAGGATAGAGAAAGAGAGATAGAAGAGAACAAACATGCAAGGAAATTCAGAGAGCATTTGAGAATTAGATAAAAAAATAGATAATACATAGGTACATAGATATGTATTGGGGTGTATGTAATCGAGTTTTGTGGTTTTGTCTACGATATTTTTTCATCTTGTGATGGGTAATTCTACGGTAAATGTAAGGCTTAAAGCCATGTTGTAAGATGCTATAATGGAACTGATATAATGAAAGAGATTATTTGGCCCCTTCAAATTTCTATGTACGCTTCTATTATGTCTAATTTTTTTTTATTTTTTTTTTGAGTTAGATAATTAAATGATAAATGTTGTTAAGAGCTGTTGTGGTATGTTTTAATGAATAATATGATAATTTTAACCATTGTAAACCCTCAGTTAAATAATACCATATTATGATCATATTAGTTGTTCTTATGGTGAGACCTTCCCCCTTAAGGGGATTGAAAATGGAAGCACACACGACTACAATGACACCCTTTTGTAGGCCCATGCACAAGAAACCAGGTCTCCATTTTGCACCAACTGTGACTACCTTTTCTAGTAACACCTTCTTGTTCTCCACCATCTCCCTCACAAAATGGTATTGAACATCAATGTGTTTCATATTTGAATGATATGTTAGATTCTTTTCCAGGAATATTGCACTCTAATTGTCACAATCCAACGTAACAACATGTCATCCAAACCGAACATTTGAATACACTTTGCAACCAAAAAAATTCTTACATGCATGAGTAGATGCCATGTATTCACTTAAAAAGTCAACATTGCAATGTTTGATTTCCTTCTACCCATCCAATTGATTGCTCTACCGAATATCTTGAACACATATCCATTGGTCGACCGTCTGCGGTCGATATCTCCATCCCAGCTGGAACTAACAAAACCATGTATATTGATTTCTTTTTTTTCTTAGGCTCTCCTTCGTAACATATTACATAATATGGCGTACCAAGTATATACTTGAATACTCTTTTAACTGCATTCCAGTGCTATTTTCCAGGTATTGACATGTACCTTCTCAATACTCCCACTACATGGGAAATATTGGGTCGAATATAGACCATAACATACATCAAACTACGTACAACACTAGCATAGGGCACACATAATGTGTGCTCTTCTTCTTCTTGTGTCTTTGGACATTGTTCAGTAGATAGCTTGACTCCCACAGGAATAGGTGTTAACACCCAAAAAATACTCACTGGCTCATCTCCCTAGTCACATGACCCATTTGTCCACTTTTCCTAACATTTTAGCCTCTAAAACCTCAAAAAACCTTCAAATGGTCACCAAAAATGCCAAAATCAATCTTTTTCTCCTCAAAACAATTAAATTTCCTCAAAAATGCCAAACAAATCCTCAAAAAGGGCCCAAAATTCCCCAAAATCAATTAAAAGGGAATAAAATTCAAAAAAGGAAAAAAGAGGGAAAAAGAGGAAAAGAAACCCTAAACCATTTCCTAATACCATTGGTTACCCAAAACCATGGTTCAATACTTCATCACCCAAAATCTATAAAAAGGTGATAGAGGCTCCCCATTATTCATCCACATTCTTACCTATCCTTATGCTGTCAAAATCACTCTTGAGAACCCTAGCCTCCATTTGAGCTTGAATTCCCCATTTAGAGTGATCCTTTGACCCACCCTTGAAGCATCTTGGAGAAGAGAGAGACCATTGGAGCACTGGAGCACCTCGTCCATGCAACTGCACAAGATCCATCAACCTCGCCATTTGAGGTAAAACCATTGCAAACCTTGTTTTTCCATTAATACAAAAATATCAATTTTTACTGTATCTCTCATGGTTATTTAGTTTTTTACTGTTTTAGATTTATATTTACTCTCATGCACATGTTATCGATTAATGGTTAAATTTTATTTATCTTGCATCTTGTTTTTACTTTTTATTTAAACTGCTACTAAGGAGTCCACTCTCCTTAGTAGGTGCCCATTTGCACAAGCTAGGGTGAAAATCATAGCTACAGTTTTGGCGACTCCAATGGCTTGAATCTTTGGTTAGATTTAGTTTGTTTTCTTGTTTTAGTTGTTATTTTGATTTACTATTGCAGATCTGGTTTACCCTCAAGCCTGTACCTTGTAACCCAATCTCATTACTGTTTCTGCAAGACCTGCAGTCCCCATTTTTCCTTTTCAGCCATCATTTTCAGCGGTTGTTTTCCTTCCATCGAGCATAAGTTTTTTACCCCACAACCGCGATCCAGATTGCGGTTGTCCAGCCCAAAACTGCAACCCAGATCGCGACTGTTTACCCTAAACTCGGGATCTGCAACTCAGCTTCTGAGCCTTGATCGCGTTTTCTCAGCCCCTTCACGTAATCCAGATCGCGTGATTTTTCTCTCTTCCCGCGATCTATCCTTCCTGAACAACCCTCACGAGTCGTGATTCCCCCGCAGCTCTACATAACCCATCCACGACCCAGATCGCATCATCCAGCCTCACAGTCGTGATCCAGATCACGTCATCCATCCTCACAGCCACAATCTAGATCACATCATCCAACTTCATAGCCGCAATCTAGATCGCGTCATCCAGCCTCACAGCCACGATAAAGATCGTGTCCTTCAGCCTCAGATTCGCGACCCAGACTGCGAGATTTATCATAGACAACCCCGACCCAGATCACCAGTTTCGGCCCCAAACCTTCGATCTGTTTTCTGAGGTTTCCCAACCCATTTTTGGCCCAGATTTTTCCTGCACCTTGACAGCCACCTATTTTGCCTACATCCCAAGCTACTTCTTGAGTTTTTCTGTTATTTGATTCACTATACCACTTTACAGATTTTTCATCATTTTCATTGAAAAAAGAATTTTTTTAGTATTTACATTTAAATTTCAGCATTTGCAAGTTAAATTTCAGCATTTACAATTGATAGATAGTTTCCCAAGCGTGGCATTTTGTTGGATACATCATCTCACTTGCACACAATCTATCACCTTAATACAAGTGATCCTTAAAATTTACCTAACTCAACCAACCTTCTAACCCCACTTGGGGAACATAAAAGAACTTTGTAGTTAGGTAGGACAGAGGGGATAGGCATCCAAATAACACCCCTCGGTCATTTTCACTTGAAACATAGTTGTTGTCCATTAGGCTACCAAAATCCCCTAGTATTTTTTGGCACGCTTATACACCAATTTATCAAAAAGGCCTCTCCCCTAAGAGGGAAAGTAGCAAGACTGGTTCCAGAGGCCTGAGTGGAATACCGCAATCCATTCAGTAACCAAATGCTACCTACTCGTTGTTCTCATTGTACTACCCTGTTGGGAGTACGATGGCGATAGAACAGAAGCTGCGGATTTACCTTTTTGGACGTGTCATGAACAGGGTATCTTAGTAGCCATTCTCCTACGATTCTTTTACCCAGTGTCCCTCCCGGTAGGGGGACATTTATCCATTTGGTTCTGCTTTTCAAATTTTTTGACTTGGATTTCATCACCTTGCAAAGGATACGTCTCGTTTGAGCCAGCATACCTTTTAGTTATGCATTTGCATGCTCTCTTACTTCCCTCTAGTTTAGCGAGTACACCATTTTTTTATTTTTAGGAGTCGTTTGCTTGTTGGTATTCTGACCACTTTTTCTTGTTACTCCGCTCATCGTAGCGTAGTTGTTACAGTGAGCGTTTTGATTTTGATGTTGGCCTAAGTGCCATATTTTTTGCACTCCCCTTCTGCACACTCGGTTGCATTAGGGTTTTTGAGCTTTTCACTCACCACTACCTACTAGTTTTACTATCCGTCTGTCACCATTGAGTCCCCGAGACATTCTCGACGCTTCCAAGGCGAACCCCCGTAGCACGGTTCACTTGAAACCACTCGTCACAGGTGTAGAGCCTCATCACTTGACCCCACTCGTCACCGGCGTAGAGCCTCGTCACTCGACTCTGACGCCCCTTATTTCACATCTGACTCTCAGGTAGAATCAGAAAACCCTATATACACAACACCGTCTATCCCCATGGCTGACATGACTTCCAACCCATTCTTCGTAGGGACTGTCGGTGGAGCATCCACCACCATCCCAACCACAACAATAGCAACCACTACCACACCTATCCTGGGTATGCCCTCGATGGGGCCCACACCTACCATCCCTTTCACTATTCCAATTCCAACGGCTACTGGACCCAATCCTGCCCCATCTGTGACCCACGTTACACTTGGAGGCGTAGGCCCCTCCCACATGATCCCCACACCTCTGTTTGGGGGTCACATCCCTGTCACGACTCATATTCTTGCTTCACACTTTGGGGGCAGCGACCTGATCAACAATGCTACCACCAGCACATACGCCCCAGCGTCCATGTCACAATCTTTTGTGAGTTTTCCATTCATGGATAGTCTCAACCTCCCTGAACTGGAAAGATTGACGAATGATCCCATCAAATATGATCCTACTTGGCCTCATATGCCTACCAAACTCCATCAGACATCCCTAAGTTTGAGGGGAAGGCTGGGGAGGATCCCCAAAATCATATCATGTCTTTCCATCTATGGTGTTCCTCCAACTCCATAGTCGATGACTCCATTTTCCTACGCTTGTTACAACAGACCCTCACTGTCTCTGCAGCTAAGTGGTATATCGAGCAACCTCACAGAACCCACTCCACTTTTACATCTCTTGCCTTGACCTTTCTGCAGTTCTTTCAGTTACCCGTCCGTTATGATGTGGGAGTAGAGATCCTATTGTCTTGCAGGAAAAACACGACCACCCACATCCCTGATCACATTCATGAGTGGCGTAAACGCCGAAGCTTATGCAAGATTAATTTACATGACCGTATCTTCCTATATTGGTTTATGAAATCTCTCCTTCCAGCCATTGCCAAAGATGTGGCATCTGAATGACTCCAGTCTGAAGAAGAAGCCATTCTCAAAGCCCAGCCGTTTGATCTGATCTACGCCCATTCTAGCTACTTGTATACCATTTTACCTAATGCCCCCCACGGTGATTCCTCCGATGTCATCCCACACTGCCGATGGCATCATTTTCCATGTTGCGTCACACAATCAACCCTTTTCCATTATGTGCAATAATACCAACCCTGACCTTTCGTGGGCCACATCTCACTCCAGAGCTACAACTTCATATGCTCCCATGACACACTCCAACCACACTCATGGACCCTCATGTCCACCATAGTGTTACATTCAGTGTTACAGTCATGCACCTTCAACCTATATACCTCCCGTTGCACCTCCTACATATTACCACCAGCAACCCCCGACGGCTTATTACCAACCACAGGCAGCACCTGCAGCACCACAACCTCCAGTCGCTTAGACTTACGAACAACCACCATCAGCACCAGCACCTGGACCACCTCCAGCCCCTCCCATATACTATCCACCGCATCCTACTCCAGCACCTATGCAAGCTCAAAATCCCCTTGTTTCCCAAGGGCAAGTGTATGCACAACAGAATCCGTCGCAAAACTAGAATACCCAACGCAATAAACAGGGCCAACAAAACCGCAGAAGAGGATGCAACCGTGGAAACAACCAACCTCAGAACCAAGGCGATCAGCCACCCAATCCTCCAAATAATAACAACGCTTCCCTCACCAACCAAAACTTTGATCGACCACCGAAACAAGGTACGAACCTCAATTTACGATCAAACCACCCATGTTCCATATGCGGGGTATACAGCCATTATACACACACTTGCCCCCATTTGGAGCGAGCACGCCAACTTTACACCGACGATGCCCAATTCTAGGGACACGTGGCACAGCCAACACCACCTCCTCAACCACAACCCATGGTGCTGCAAAATCCTTTACCCACGCAAGGAGTGGTGAACACTCATCCATTGAATCCCCCTCAAGGAACCGTGACACCACAACAGCAAATCACTTATGCTGCAAATGATCAACAACATATGGACTCAGGCACTCACCATCTGCTAATGATGTCATCGACTAATGTCCACCTCCAAACATGCTGAAACCAATATTGCTCCACCTCGGAAGCCATTCCCGCTGATAAAGCCACCAACTCTCTTCCCACTGATTATCCATTACGCATACCTATTGCACCATTAGACAAGGGCCCTAAAGTCCCTCGCTTCCCATTGCGTCAACTAAATAATAATCCCAACGGTTGTGCCACCTCAAATTATAATATTGCGGATGACTTAGCCCAGTCCCCCGCTACTATGTCTTCTCTTAAAGTCCTAAAAAATTGTCCAGCATAGTGTGAAATATTGTTATCCACCATTGGTGCGATAGACCCTTCTGACTCACGAATGATGGCATTCGACTTGGACCAAGCCGAACCTTATTTTCCCTCCACATTAGCATTTCAGGTTTTTGTATCCATTCAGAACCTTGTGATTCATCGATGCATCATCGATGAAGGTGCCTCCACCTGCATGATGTCAACATTTGTCTAGCAGAAGCTCGGATCTCCTACACTACAACCATCCACAACCACATTACGAGCTTACGATGGCCACTCAACTCAACCACAAGGCCTCTTGGCCAACGTGCCCATTCAATTAGTTGTCAAAACGATCCTTATCGACATAGAGGTCATCAATTCCCAGCTTGATTACAACCTCTTACTTGGATGCAGTTACATCTATGCCATGAAGGTTGTTGCTTCATCCGTCTTTCGCACCATGATGTTCCCCCATGAGGGACATGTGATCAAGATAGATCAATTGATGTACTACGAGCCAAACACCCCCACTGCACCCGAAAATGTTCTCCCTATGATTTAACAACGTGTTCACAACGCACCTACGTTGTTCATATCCACAGTCGGACCCGGGATATACTTAGATACACCTGTGACTTCCACGTTCCATTCCATTCCACCCCCTTCGCGGACAGCTGAAATATCTTATTTGTGCACCCTCTCACACAATACATAGGAACCCAACCAACAACCCCATTTACTGCCGCAAGCACCCTCAGTGCCCAGTCATGTCGGAGCCACACCAATCCACACTATCTCGTTCCTATTTCCCCCTTCAGAAGCAGTCAGCAACCCAGTAATGGCTACGCTCAATCTTCCCGGGTTAACCTTATGACTACATGTGTGGTACCTTCCCACCCCAAATCCTTCCTCGACACCAAACGTCATTTTACAACCTGTCCAACCTATCACTGTGACGAACCTCCCACCCCTAAGGGTGGCAAATACATCAACGTCAAGTAATGCACCCCCTCCACCCCGCCATACTAGGGAAGAGACCCACAAACTTACATTGGTCCACCTGCAACCTACATCACCCCACCTACATCAAAGCCAACAAAGAATCCCCCAACATTTCATGTTCCCCCCAAATGCTCTCTGTGCGACGATTTCAGCCATGCTACCCATCAATGTCCACAACTACCAGCACTTCAGGGACACATGCAAATGTTAGATGACGATTCTAACATCCCGGTTGTCAAACTTGACCTTACCCCTAAGCCTTGTGATAAATCGCTGCGTACCAATCACCCTTGTGAAATATGCGGTATTTACGGCCATTACTCACACTAGTAGATTTGAACCCAAAATCCGACGAGCAAATCCAACGACCTCCGACGAAATGGACTGTGTCATCGGATTTTTCTTTCAAAATTACTTTTTTTGTTTTTTTTTATAAATTTTGAATCCGTCGGATATCCGACGTAATTTTGAATATCCGAGGAGGATCATAGGATATCCGACGGCTCTGCGAATATCCGACGCCTATTTGGGTGTTCGACGCTTTGGATGTCGGATAAACGACTCCATTTCGAACCCGAAGAAATCGAATATCCAACTGATTTTTCCCAACGGTAACTAGATTAGTGTCGTCGGATATCCAACATAGGTTTGACTTTTTGACTTTTAAAATTTATAAATATCTAACCATTCCGACATGTTTTCCTTACCAGTGACGGTTTGTGGATGTTTTTTTTGTTCGGCAGACTGTTTTTCGTTGTTTTTGTTATTCAAGTACTAAGCAAAGTACTGTGGAGCTTCATTTTCTAAGATCGATAATCTTCATTTAAGCTCTTTACGAGAAAATGTCAACTACAAATATTCTTGATCCAGACGAACAAAATCAACAATTGCTTGCTAGATTGTGGAAAGGAGTTGAAAGAAGGGGTGATGGTAAATGCTATTGTCCATGTAATCAATGCAGGGGCTTTAAGAGGAGAATAATTTTGATCACAACAGCCACAAAACATTGTAGGGAGCATGGGCACACCGAGGGGGGACATGAATACCATGCATTTGTAAGTTTTGCATTATATATGTTTTTATTTTGATTGCTTTTGTAAATTTATGTATTATTATAATATTTCTTATGTATTATTATAATATTTCTTATTTTTTACCAACAGTACAATTGGTCGTTGTTCTTTTCATCCAACCATTACAAAATTTGTTAAATTTTTAATGTATCACATAAATTTTTACATTTTGCGTTTGAATTTCTTATATTGACTTTTATCTATTGATTGTTTCATGTAATTAGAAAGGAAAGACGTCCTACGGCATATCGTCCGGATCAACAAGTGCTTCCAGAACAAGTACTGGAGGAACATGGAGCTATGAATATTAATGGAGAACAAGTTAATGATCACATTGAAGAAGATGATGATACTGATAACATAGTTGAAGATGATGTTACAAATACTTTGATCCATGATTCATTTAATGTTGGAATGGATGATGATCATGAAAATGATGAACATTTTGATGATATTCATGATATACCTCTTCTTGACAATGCATACGAACCCCTTTATGACAGCTCCAAGACAAATCTTCCCTCTACTATATTGTTGGTAATGAACTTGAAGGTTATGAATGGTCTTTCAAAAATATCAATCACACAGATGTTAAGCTATGTAATATATTCCATCACAAAATATATATGATTGTCATGTATTTTATTGTTAATTCATATATAAGTCAAATTACTACGGATGAAATTTGTTTCATTAATATTATCTCTATATTATATTAACTGGATTTTTATTTTAATTTGTTGTAGCATGATAGGTGAATATTTGTTACCACCGTCAAATATTTTACCTTGCACATATCGAGATTTATTTGCCATCATGAAAGAAATTGGAATGTAGTATGAAGCAATTCATGCATTCCCCAATGATCATGTTCTTTATTACAACCAGCATGAATTTGCAACAGACTGTCCTGAATGTCATATCAGTAGATATCGCACAGATCAAGTAACTAAAAAGGTGCCTTCCAAGGTTCTACATTATATTCCCATTATTCTCCGTTTGCAACGACTGTTCAGGTGCAAAAACATAGCAAAGTTTATGGATTACCATGCATGGAATAGAAGTCAAGACGACATTATTCGGATGCCTGCAGATGGGTCTGCATTTAGAGATATGGAGGAAAAATGGACTCACTTTAAAGACGAACCTTGTAATCTTAGGATTTCTTTGGTAGCAAATGGTGTCAATCCTTTTGCCGAGATGAGATCTGTTTACTCGGTGTGGCCTATTTTTGTTATCAACAACAACATTCCTCCATGGTTGACAATAAAGAGGGAGCACATAATGTTGTCGATGATTATTCTAGGTACGAACAATGCAGTTTTTTTTTATTGCAGTGGTATGTTCTCATTTGTCGTTTTTTGTCTCATATTGTTATATATATATTTAAAGTTTTTCTATTGTGAAATATGGTTTATATATCTAAATGGTACGTCTCATAATCAGAATATTTATTTTATATGTTCAAAACAATCAGGTAAGTACCAAGTCAAAGATATGAATGTATATATCGAACCTCTTATTGACGAGCTACTGAAGTTATGGAATGGCATCACTATGTATGACTTATCTAGACCAATACGACAAAGGCAATTCCAATTCCATGCAATGCTTGTACGGACAATACATGATGCCCTAGGGTTAACCCATTTTTGTGGTATAAGTTCCACTTTAGTTGCATTTAATTTTACGAACTACTATAGTTAATATAATACGCATGCATGTTTTTCTAAATAATCTAGTCATTTTTAATATAATTATAATAGACAATATTGATATTCCATCTTTTTATTTAGGTCTTCAGACAAAGGGGAAATTTGCATGTCCATTTTGTGGTCCTAAGATCAAATCTCGTCGTTCAAAAAGCTTAGGAAAGGAGGTGTTTGATGAGTATAGGCACTTCCTCTCCAAGAATCACAGGTATCGAACTACCGAAAAACATATTTTCAATGGAAAGCAAGAGACTGCATTAAAACCAAAGAGAATGACACCTCAGCTATGGAAGTTGCAATATAATAGAAATCATCAAGGTACGTATAATCAATCATTGTATATGATCATATTGTATTTTATTATATTGTGTGTTGTTTAGTGTAATTGACATTGATTTAATATTTAATTTCATCATTGTCGTTCATGTGATCATCATGAAGGCATTAATGGGCTTCCATGAGGAATGAAAAGTTATCCTAGACAATTTAGTAGGTTGCCCTACTATGAGAACCTACAAATTGCTCATCTATTTGATACAATGCATATCGGAAAGAATGTGACTGAAACATTATGGCGAATATTGGATGGAAGGAGTGACAAAGAAAAAATTGTCAAATTTTGCAAAGACATTCAAGATAACAACCATGCAATGAAAGACGTCATTCAATTTCATAGTGTTGGCTGCTATTGGGGCAGACCCGGGTTTTAATGAAGCGCAGCAACAAAACCCCTTGGTGCACTGGCCCTCTCGGCAACGAGCTGCGCAGCAGCTCGAAGTCTCACCCGAAGTGGCTGTGGGGGGGCTAAGGAATCAAATATCCTTAACCTAGGCGACGCGGAGACTGCTCTCTTTCTTCTCTTGTGACTCCTCAAAGCAGACTGTTGGTCTTTTCCGCAGGCCCTCCTTCGCAACTGCGCGGAATTCTCACTTAGCATCCTAGCGGCGTGGCATCTCCGTTCCAGCGCACGGGGCGAATTTCCCCCCTGCGTCAGCGCTCTATGTATCTCTTATTTCCACGTGCCCAGCACAGTAATGCAATCCTCGATCACTGCGGCGACAGCGTTCTACAACTCCTTCGACACTTAATGATTATAGCTATCAAGAAAGCTTCAAGAACGTACTCAACATATTCATAAAGATCATACAACATTCATATAAACGCAGATAACACTCAGACATGCATTCATGCGATTATTCCATAACAATAAGACGTAAAGAATTCACCTCCCCGGGAAACCACGTCCACGGGAGTGTTTCATATATTAACTCAAGGGAACTTATACAATAATGCTAAGCACATAGCTACAGCCTTAGATCTTTCCAGGAAACTCCACGCACACAGCTGGGAGCCCTTCTCTTGATCTAGTCTCTTCCTCTACAGAGATTACAATAGTTCAGACGTCGACTCGGACTGTCTGCAACTCAGGGATTAACTCCACGGCTATCCCGACTCTAACTCTTTCTTCTAACAACACAATAGAAGACTGAATGGCTAGCTTACTAGCTGACTGAATGGAAACCACTAACTAGCTATCTTACTAACTAACCTTTTCCCTTATCAATTATACATATATATAGGTGGCCATGACGGTCACACCTTTACAAAACTGTGGGCCTTTCCCAACAGTAATCCCCAAAAACCCTAACCACGCACATGGCTAGGTGTACTGTAGGCGCCGCTTGCAGTCACGTCGCCGCTTCCTGCAGGTTCCGTGACTTCCGGCGTAGATTGCGGGTATGGGCGCCTTGTCCTTCGCCTTCAATGCTCTGGTCTGTTGCTCCTCCTTGATCCGAGCAACCATAACTTCTGTACTTAGCCTTAATGAGGGTAGATGAGCTCTCTACTCCGTCGCTTCATTCATTATGGTAGCTGAGCTTTCTATTCAGCCACATTCATTCCTCTATGATGTGTGCGCGCGAGTTCCAGTCTGTAATCTGCGTTAAGCTTGTCCATCTGGCACCGTACTGCGCACCATCTGCTTCTACCCAAAAATTGGTGCTTGTTCAAAATTAGCACTTTCCTTCCATACTTGTGCTTTTTCCTCAAAATTCGCAGCTTTTACCATAGCTGCATCCTAGGCTCCAACAGGCCCCTAACACTTACTTGTGGCTCGCCCTCAAGCCACTCGCACTTGCGTGTGGTCGCTTTACTTGTGCATCTGCTTTCGCTTGGGTCTCCGCGAATGTTTTCTTCCACTGCGCAATAGCGGAGTCCATTTCATCAACACATTCCACAGCTACCTGCATCGTTTCTGCGGTGGCTTCTTCTTTCGTTGTGCCATCAATCACCTGTTGCGATTCTGCAATGTCTTTGATCTTTGCCTCGATCTGGGCAGCAAGGTCAGCGTATTCATCCATAAATGGCTGAATGCTGTTGGTGAGTTTAGCATCTTCATTTCTGAGCTTGTGCAGTTGATGTTGGATTCTGCACACTTCACTCATTTTCCTCATTTTTGCTAAGCCTTCTAAGGCCTTAGCTTCTTCAGTCAGAACAGTTAGGGACTGTTCTGCGGCTTGTACCTGTTCAAAAAGACCAACTTTGAAAGGGAGCGTCTCAAGCTCTGTCCAAGCCTCCATAGCTTGGTTCATCAGGTTCTCGGCTTCACCTGCTCTGCTATTCAGTTGTGTAGAAGTTTTGTGCAGCGCTTCAAATTGTTCCTGGCTATCATCTGTTAAATGCGCTGCAATGCGAGCTTCTAATTCTCCGATCTGCATTCTATGGTCTTCAGCCATAGCAACTATTTCGTGTTCCAGGGTTTTCACCCTTACTCCAATAATTTGAACTTTCTTAACCAGAGGAAGGTCTGGTTGAATCTCGCAGGCTGGCAACTCCTGGGAAATTTCATCAATTACATTTCTTATACCCGTGTCTTGTGCCTCATAAAGTGCGAGCTTCTCGGATATATTCTGATGGCTTGCCTTCAACTCTAGTTCCTGCGATTGCAGTCTTTGGTTTGTATGGAAGGTAGAGAGCTCTTGAGCTCTCAGCTCAACAGACACTTTCTCATGCACTAGCTGTAGAGTCTCTATAGGAATTAAAGACAAATTTATTTCAACGGGCCCAACTGCGCTTACCTGTAGAGCAGATAGCGGATCCGGAAGTGTCATGCTTGTAGGCGGAATGTGCACGACAGTATGCCTTTCTGCAAGTACTTCAACTCGCTCAGTACTTGTAGCTACTTGTGGCACCTGCGAAGTAGATGCTGGCGCATGGGTCTGTGCAACTCTTCCTGCGAGACCTTTGAGTTCCACAAACTGTAGGTCTAGAGCACTTCTGAGGTGAGCGTGCGCGGTCCATAGCTCGTGAAATTGCTCTTTCAAATATTGGTCGATCCCCGAGGGAATAGCCTCAGAGGGATGCAACAATTTCTGTTTCTTGGTTGTTGGTTCTGTCGAACCTTCATCACTTCCTTGCTCGTGGACTTCCTTGCCCTTATTCTTCTCTTGCGCAGCAGTGGGTGGCATCGCAGATGCAATTTCGGCAGCCTCCCTCCATTCATCCGACCATGACTTGATAGTTTCTTCAACATCCTCGGTGGTCATCCTGTAAAGGCCTACGGCCCATTCCTCTTGAATGCCGCAAGGGTGGAGGTAAAGTTGGTGCAAGTCGGCAGTAAAGGCCAACTTTCCTTCATATATTTTCGCTGTCTCCTCACTCAGCCTTGGAATTTCCTGAATGATATCTCTGAGGAGATGGTAGTATTCACAAAATACAGTGCGGTTCATCTTGCGCTTCACGGGATTAGCAGACTCCCAAAGGTTAACATAGCGGATTCCGGCGGGCTCTCCTGCGCGGCGTGGAAGGAACTGAGTGTTCGGGGGCTCCTTCCACCCGACGAGAGCGCATAAAATTAAAATCCAAGAAAAATGAAACTGACCAGGGTTGTCTTGGACGTTCCGGCAGTCTTCCAAGAAAGAGTTGAGAAGGAAGAGAGACCAATTGTACTGCTGTCCCTCCACAGCTACGATGGCGAGCTCCACGACAGCTCCAGTAACTTCTTTCGGTCTGCACTTTGTAAGAAGTTTGCCTGTAAGAAAACTGCCTGTAAATCTAAGTGCTTCGTCTTCTACTATAGTAAGGTCATAAGCTCGACCTCCCCTTGTCAAATTATATTTCTGCACCAGCTGTGCAGCCAATTTTCTATCCTTCTCCTTTCCAACAAAATGAATATTGGGATCCTTACCAACCTTCGATAGGCTGGTAATACGGTGAATCAAATCGACATTTAAATCGATTGGCCTCCCCAGCCAAAGGTAACCTCCATGAACGCAGGATAGTAGTGTCTTAACAACTGCGTTCACTTCATTGCTACGCCCGAAATGCGGTAGCCTTAACAGGTTCAGGAGTCCAAGCCGCTCAAGATTTGCTGCGAAATCTTTTGGAACGAATTCATCAACCTTCCTATCAGTATTATAGACTACCGTCAGATAGCGATCTGGCGCAAACTGAGGATATGTTCTGTAGTCGCCCAAGTTGAAATCAGAGAACTTGACCAGTGGAAGGTGTCCAAGCAGGGACCCTTCTTGTCGCACGCCAGCTGGTAGTGGAGGTAACAGAATTTGATACTTTGCATTCTTCGGGATATGCACTTCTGGTGCATCATCTAGACGCGGCGGGATATAATTCACCATAGTTGCTAACGGCTCTGGAACGGGCTTGTCCGGCTGCTGCTGCTGAGATGCCCTCGTTCCAGGAGATTGTTTGGGATCATTATAACCAGGGTGTACATAAGTCGAGGCTGTCACCGGAGTAGTCATGCCGAAATCTAAGCCTCAGCGCAGGAATTAACGAACAACTTCTTCAGTTGACAGGTTCTCCGTCGTGAACCGGTATAGGCAACAAGAATTTGGACAGAAATGGCAGAACAACGTAGGATATGGACACTGAAACAAAGGAAACACTCTGCACAACTCGGCTCTGAAAACAATAACTTAGATTCTCAAACAAGACTATGCAACTTCGAGACAAGTAACCCGAAAATATACAAGTGTGGGGTATTTATAGCCAAAGGTGATAGTAAGTGCGGGCAAGTGGGGTTACTAGTTGTAGGCGCCTATGCATGAGTTGACAAGCCCCTTATCCGCGCGCTTCCATGGTGCATTAACGGTGATGGACGGGTTCTGACAGGCTTTCCGGAGAAGCTAAAGCTTTCGGCGCCGGAGTTAAATGCAAATCTTACGGATTTCTAGCTGAATCTGTCAGAGAGGCTATAATTAAATGGCGGGCTTATCCTGCATTAATACTCAAATGTGGCTACATAACTGCTGTAATTCAAATTTTTCAGCGGGTCATTTCAGCTTAGGTAACTGTGCATATAGAGGGGTCCACAGCGAGAACTCCTCAAGCGGCAAATTGATACTAGGAACTTCGCAAGAGCAACAGTTCGACAACCAGGGGAACAACTTCGCAAGAGCGCAACCAAGGGTCGCTCAAAACAGATTTTATTCAACATGCACGGATGTTTCAAAGAACTGCGCGGGAATCCGGAGACTGAAAGTGTCTTGCAACTTCCGTGTAGACTGTGACAATGCGATGTCTCTTTCAACTACACTGGACATCTGCACCTCTTTAGCAATATATTAAGTCGACAGGGCGGAGTGGCCATCGCGATAAAGCTTGAGCCGACTCCCGTTGATCATTGTGGGTAGCAGTTCTCCATTAAGCTTCACAAGCTGAACTGCTCCTCCTTCTGTTATCTTTGTCACCCGAAAAGGGCCTAACCAATGTACACGAAACTTGCCCGGAAACTTGATGAATTTACTATCATAGAGGAGTACCAAGTCTCCTTCTTCAAAGTGTTTATTCTTAATGTGCCTGTCATGCCAAGCTTTCTGTCTTGCCTTCTGTACCTGTTGATGAAATCCGGCTAAAAGTCTGTCTTCCTGTAAGGCAAGCAATTGCGAAAGTCTTTCACTCATGGTATCAGTATCTGCCATGTCTGTAATTTGCGCAATTCTAAGACTGGGAACAATGTATTCCATGGGAATAACTGCCTCTTGTCCATACACCAAACTGAAAGGTGTGTGACCTGTTAGTTTCTTACATGTGGTTCTGTAAGCCCATAATACAGCTGTGACTCTAAGGTCCCAATCATCTCTTTGTTGATTACAGATCTTCGTCAGGGCATTCTCAAGGATCTTATTGAATGCCTCCATCGTACCATTAGCTTGAGGGTGGTAGGGTGTGCTCTTATGGTGACTAATTTGGAATTCTTCAGTAAGGGCCTCTATAGTCTCATTAAGAAAATGTGTACCTTGATCACTCATGAGAATCATTGGACATCCAAACCTAGTGATAATGTTCTCGAAAAGGAATTGCGCGGCAGTGGCAGCGTCGCAGTTCTTAACTGGCTTCGCCTCAGCCCATCTAGTGAGGTATTCAGTAGTTGTGATGATGTATCTTGCGCCGGTTCTTTTTCCTGGAGGGTTGATAGGTCCTACAAAATCAATGGCCCATTTATCAAAAGCACGCAGTGTTATCTGGGGTCTTAGCGGCATTTCATATCTCCTTGAGGGTTTTCCTGTTCGCTGGCACACATCGCAACATTTACAGAATTCCTTAGTATCCTTGTGCAATGTCGGCCACCAAAGACCTGCGGCTAAGATCTTCTGCGCAGTCGGCTTTCCTGCGAAATGGCCTCCTGCGGTACCTGAGTGCGCTTCTACGATGATAGAGCTTTTTTCATGCGGTAAGATACATCTGTGCAAGACTTCGTCAGGGCCCAACTTATAAAGCTGGCCTGCTATCAAAGTGAAGTCTGCGGCTTTGACAACAAGTTGCTTCTTCTGCTGGATTGTAAACTCAGTCGGCGCTTGCCCGGTAGTGAGAAACTCAAGAATATCGAAATAATATTCATCTGCTGCTTGAATAAAAAACAACTGCGCGTCAGGCAGATTGTCCTCCAGATTTGTAGGTTCCTCTCCTGACTCTATCCTGGATAAATGGTCAGGTCCTGCATTCAATCTGCCTGGCTTTACAATAACCTCAAAATCATACTCTTGGAAGAGCAGTAGCCATCTGCAAATTCTTCCCCCTAACACTGGCTCATTGACCAAGTATTTCAAAGCAGAATGGTCAGTATACATTTTAAAATATGCGCCCAATAGGTAGTGCCTGAATTTCTGTAGGGCATACACCATAGCTAGTCCTTCTCTTTCTGTAGTGGTGTAGTTCTTCTCGGCTGTGGATAGCTTTCTGCTGGAGTAAGCAATCGGGTGGTAAATACCTCCTTCTCCCAGTTGTGTAAGCATGACCCCCAATGCTATGGAAGAAGCATCGACATGAACATGAAAGGGTTTTCCCCAGTCTGGGAAAACTAGAATTGGCGCAGTGATCATCTTTTCTTTAAGTGTATCCAAGCTCTGTTGGCATTCTTGTGTCCATTGGAACTTCGAATCCTTTTTCAGCAATCTTTCCATAGGTGCTGTAATCTTTGCATATCCTTTGATAAATTTTCTGTAGTATCCTGTATGTCCCAATGTAGTGCGCAATTGTTTGACTGAGTTGGGCGCAGGTAAATTAGCAATGATGGCAACCTTTGCAGGATCCATCAGGAGTCCTTGTCTGCATACAATATGACCCAACAAAATACCAAAAGGGGCACAGAATATACATTTTTTCAAGTTAAGGGAAATCTGATGCTGTCTACATTTTTCTAACATCATGCGCAGATTCGCTACATGATTCTTTAATAACCCAAATACAGTCCAGTCATCGAAATAGACTTCTAAAAACTTGTGAATGAATTCTTTAAAAACAGCAACAACGACTCTAGAGAAGATAGTAGGTGTGTTTTTAAGACCAAAGGGCATTACCGTGTACTGGAATGAGCCCCATTCAAACGCAAAAGTAGTCTTATAGTGGTCGTCTGGATGGATTCTGATCTAGTGATATCCGGAAAATCCATCAGTGAAGGAGTAAGCCTCTTGTCCTCCAACATTATCAAGCACTTCGTCTGTAAAAGGAGTAGGAAATGGATCATGCGCTGATGCATCATTGAGTTTGCGCAAGTCCACGCAGATTCTTATTTCACCTTTTGTCTTTTTCTCTTGTACCACCATAGGACTAATCCAATCGCTTTATTCTACTGGCTCAATAATACCTGCTGCGAGCATCTTATCAATTTCTTCTTTAACCTTTTCTTTATATCGCGGATTCAATCTGTACGGGCGCTGTTTTACTGGATTGGCATCTGCTTTCAGAGGTATGCGCATCACTCCTAAGTCTCCTAGGATGCCTTTCATTTCTGTGAACTTGGTAGGAAAGATATCCTAGTAGTCACGTAATAAGTCTGAAATATGCCCAACAGTTTCATCATCCCAATAATCTCCGATAGAAGCAAACTTGGGTTTGGCTTCTGTACCAATGTTAATCTTTTTGAGCTTGATGTGTTCTGTAATGGCAGGGATATCAAGCTGAGGACCTTCAACTTTGCGCGTCCCTTCTGATTCTGGAATATTGATGTTGCGAGGATCATCGTCCTCTTCTCCAGTAGTGACATTATAGCATTCTAGGGCATGTTCTATCTGGACAGCCCAATCTGGTTGGGAATATTCTGGTAATGGACATTGTTCAAATACGTTCTTTTTAATACATTTTAAAGCATGGTCAATGCTTGGATGTTCTGATTCAAAACTGAAGGTGAGATGAAAACTTTCTATCATAAGAGGCCAACTGATAGTGCCTCTGCGCAATTCTGTTTCAGTGTACCAGTTCCTTGGAACTGTATCCAATGTGTGGATGAATAGGTGAACCCACTCATCTTCTGGAATACCTGACCATTGCTGGTGACATGCTTCGACATGTGACCTGGGGTCACTCCGTCCATCATATTTGTGTGACACTTCTGCAGTGGTGTTTTGAAATCTGCACAGTATCAATCTGCGACAGTCTTGCCATGTGTGAATATTCCCTTTATGCGCACCCCACCATCTTGCGGGTGTAGCGCACAGTGCTACATCCAGTGCCTGTATGCGCTGTTGTTCTGGAAGTTGTTGTTCATATGCATGTATGAATTTGCTTACGTCAGTTAAACCATCAAAAATTGGAATATCAGCCAATTATGTGCCAATCCATCGAATGGATTTAGTCATCATGGCACAACATCTTGCAGAAACCTCATGTAAACGATTCTGCCAGTTTTCCAATCCTGCATCTGAGTCTGATGTGCACGAGCTATCGCATCGCCAGCTGATATGGCCGTCTGCTGTGGGATTGACATAGTCACTCTGACTAGCAGTCATCTGATACAAACTTTCCATGTGGCGCGCTTCTTCTTCCGACCGAATGGGTTCTATATACCTTGGTCCTTGAATAGGATCAAGCGGTGCAATGACCCTAATCTGGTCATCCTTAAAGGTCATCTGTCTTTTCTTCAAATTAATGACAGCCAAATTATCAAATGCCCAGTCTATGCCTAGAAGTGCTGGGTAAGGTCTACTATCATCCAGAATTTTGATTACTTCAAAGTCTGCAGAGCTTCTTACTCCCTCGATATCAATAGGTACATTGGGTAATCTGCCCAATGGAGAGACTCGTTGCTGATTTGCGAGTCTTAGCTGGATAGGAGATCTTGTAAGCTGAGGGATTCCCATCTGTTCCCATGTCTGCATAGTGAGAAAATTAACTTCTGAGCCCAAATCTAAAATGACTTCGTCCATTTCAAATGCGCCAATCTGGGCTGTGAGCCTCATCTCTTTTCCAGTTCTAGTGTGGCTTCCAATCTGGTGAACAGCACGCTGCGGTGTGTTCGTCGAAGCAGATTGTTGACATTTATCCAGCAGGTGTTGAAGTTCCATCGTTGCTTTTTCATTGCGCAACAATTTTAAGCAATTCCTCAGAAAAGTATGGACACTACCTAGGGCATCCTCTTCATCAAGTCTTCCGGATGTAGTGGCCTGTTCTTGTACCAGGTTGTCCTGTCTTAGCATTTGGGATCTAATATCATTATGCGGTTTTGCGACAGTACTTGAAGCTCTCAGATCTGAGAAATACTCTTGAGCTTGCTTGAATGCTTCTTTTTGCTTCTGCAGGTTAAGTGGGGCTGGTTTTATATTAGCGCGGCGCACCCATTGCGTCGCTTGCTTTCCAGTTCCCATCTCTGGCACACCAGTGGTTGCTCCACTGCGCGTCACTATATTAACTGTAGAGGTTGGTTCTCTTTTTTCTGCTCCAATCAACTGAATATTCCGATTGACCTGTGGCGTCTTTGTTTGCATCTTAGCCATCAACTGAGGGCATTCTTCAATGACATGATCATAAGATTTACAGTGTCTGCAGATGGTTGTAGGATTTTGGCAATCCCTTGCAAAATGACCTTGTGCTCCACAATTATAACAAGTGATCTGTCCTCTTCCGCGACCAAAATTTGTTGTGCGTCCGCGTCCCCTATAATTTCCTGCTCGGCCATCGCGAGTTTGGTCATACTGTGGACCTACTGTGGGTCCTTGTGTCTCTGATTGTACTCTATAAACATCATGCTTTCTTTCTATCATAAGATCATATGCTCTACAATTGTTCTCATCATGGCCGACTGATTTACAGAAATTACAATATAGATTCTTTGGAGTTTGTACATATTTCTGAAGTAAGTGACATTCTTGTGGTCTATGACCTCTAGTTCTACAGATTTTGCACCAAGGCCCCTGTGCCTGTGGTAAAGGATTAGGTGCTCCAGTTACAATATACTCTATGAAAACGGGACAATGGTCCTTTGAATGACCTTGCGCCTTACATTTTGTACACCAAATTTCTTCTTTAACATCCTTGCCTTTCTTAATATCATGCACTTGCAAGGTTAAGTTTGCTAATTGGTTCTGCAACTGCGCAACATCGTTGCTTGTTCCAGCAATTGGTGAAGCTTCTAGTTTCATAGCCATCTCTAGAGCTTGTTCCTGAGTATTGAGATTCTATTGCATAAGAGGAAGTCTAATATGTGGGAGCAGCGCAGCAATGAACCATTCCTTATGCTGCTGTGGTGCAAACTCAAAGCTTACTTGATCTATCAGGGCTTTGAACTTCTGGTCAAAGTCCCATACTGACTCTGTAGGTAATTGTTTGATGTCTTTGAGCTCTGTTATACACTGTGATTCGGATTTAGGTTTCTTGAATTCTCTAATCATAGCATTTCTTACATCAGCAAGCATCCTATTTTGTGCTACTGAGTATTTCATGAACCAAGTTAAGGCTCTTTCTCTTAGTGTGGTTGCTAACTGAACCAGTTTAACAGCATCATCATTAATTTGCTTAATTGTCCAAATGGCTTCACACAGGAACCAGTGCTGCTCAGGGTCTTCTATCCCTGTTCCTCTAAAAGTTGGTAGCTTCATGTCATCACCCATCTTTCTTGTGCTAGGTTGAGGTGGAGGTGCTGTAGCAGTACTTCTGGACTGGTTAAATAAAGGTGGTGCTGAGCTACTAGAAGTACCGTGTGGGCTACGAGAAGGTGTTACTGCGGGGTTATACTGAGCTCCGTCTGGATTTTGCGGTGTAAAGGGGTGATACGGGATACGAGCACTCCCTTGTCTTTCTAGATGGCTTGCTCTAGGAACTTGGCTATCTTCTGGGATAGACTCAAAAGAATGCTGGTCAAGGCCTACTTTATACCTTTTTCCGCTACGAGTGCAACCAATAAGTTCAGGATCACTATCAGAATCTGCGGACATTACTTGTCTATACTATTCATCGAAAGCTATGCATAGTTTTGCTTTTTCATACAGAAGCATTTTAATCCATAAGTTCAGATAATTTAAGAACTTACCTATGTGTGCTTGGAAGAAACTCCTCTCAGCTTCACTGAAACTCTTTCTTGTTTCTACTGCAAACTCAGTGATGAAACCTTCCAGTAGACTATTCAACCAAAATTCTACTGCGCGGGACACAGAATTGTCTATCCGCTTCAAAATACTGACTAGCTCAGGCGTCCAAGCGACGGGTCGATCAACATGCACAGTGGGTCTAGTATCTGCTAACTTGGCTATCCAAGGATGCAATTCAAGTGAAAACGTGACAAAGAAAATTTCGTGAAGGTCAGTATAGATATACTTCTGCAACCAGTCTTCTGTCTGGAGTCTAGAGCTTCTATTTTCTTGTTCAGCGAACTCTTTAGCCTTTAAATCAAACTAGTCTTCAATTTCTTTAGCTGTAGGATTCCAGTAACACATTTGTTAGCTGAGAAAGTCTCAGGGTAACAGAACCATTTGTTGGCTCAACCAATCATAAGGCAACAACCTCGCGTCGTCGGAGTAACAAGTCTAAGTCACAAGGCAACGAAACCATTTGTTGGCTCCTTCTGTCTCTAGGTTTCACCTCAATCTCGCGCGTCGCCGAAATAACAAGTCTAAGTCGCAAGGCAATGGAACCATTTGTTGGCTGCTATTGGGGCAGACCTGGGTTTTAATGAAGCGCATCAACAAAACCCCTTGGCGCACTGGCCCTCTCAGCAATGAGCTGCGCAGCAGCTCGAAGTCTCACCCGAAGTGGCTATGGGGGGGATAAGGAATCAAATTTCCTTAACCTAGGCGACGCGGAGACTGCTCTCTTTCTTCTCTTGCGACTCCTCAAAGTATACTGTTGGTCTTTTCCGCAAGCCCTCCTTCGCAACTGCGCAGAATTCTCACTTAGCATCCTAGCGGTGCGGCATCTCTGTTCCAGCGCACGGGGCGACTTTCCCCCCTGCGTCAACGCTCTATGTATCTCTTCTTTCCACGAGCCCAGCACAGTAATGCAATCCTCGATCACTGCGGCGACAACGTTCTACAACTCCTTCGACACTTAACGATTATAGCTATCAAGAAAGCTTCGAGAACGTACTCAACATATTCATAAAGATCATACAACATTCATATCAACGCAGATAACACTCAGACATGCATTCATGCGATTATTCCATAACAATAAGACGTAAAGAATTCACCTCCCCGGGAAACCACGTCCACAGGAGTGTTTCATATATTAACTCAAGGGAACTTATACAATAATGCTGCGCACACAGCTGCAGCCTTAGATCTTTCCAGGAAACTCCACGCACACAGCTGGGAGCCCTTCTCTTGATCTAGTCTCTTCCTCTACAGAGATTACAATAGTTCAGACGTCGACTCGGACTGTCTGCAACTCAGGGATTAACTCCACGGCTATCCCGACTCTAACTCTTTCTTCTAACAACACAATAGAAGACTGAATGGCTAGCTTACTAGCTGACTGACTGGAAACCACTAACTAGCTAGCTTACTAACTAACCTTTTCCCTTATCAATTATACATATATATAGGTGGCCATGACGGTCACACCTTTACAAAACTGTGGGCCTTTCCCAACAGTAATCCCCAAAAACCCTAACCATGCACATGGCTAGGTGTACTGTAGGCGCCGCTTGCAGTCACGTCGCCGCTTCCTGCAGGTTCCGTGACTTCCGGCGTAGATTGCGAGTATGGGCGCCTTGTCCTTCGCCTTCAATGCTCTGGTCCGTTGCTCCTCCTTGATCCGAGCAACCATAACTTCTGTACTTAGCCTTAATGAGGGTAGCTGAGCCCTCTACTCCGTCGCTTCATTCATTATGGTAGCTGAGCTTTCTATTCAGCCACATTCATTCCTCTATGACGTGTGCGCGCGAGTTCCAGTCCGTAATCTGCGTTAAGCTCGTCCATCTGGCACCGTACTGCGCACCGTCTGCTTCTACCCAAAAATTGGTGCTTGTTCAAAATTAGCACTTTCCTTCCATACTTGTGCTTTTTCCTCAAAATTCGCAGCTTTTACCATAGCTGCATCCTAGGCTCCAACACATAGCAACGGAGAGCAAATTAATATAAACTCACTTCCATGGATGTTAACGTACCAGCAAAGTAATGTTGTAAAAGAAGTCATTCGAAAAATTAAATTTCCCACCGGATTTTGTGCGAACATGAAGAATATCATAACAAAGAAAGGGGATTTTGCGGGGGTGAAAACGCACGATTGGCATGTCTTCATGAAGGTAATAATTAATATGGTATCAATTTAATAATTTTTTTCTTTTTCTTTTTCTAGTACTCTTTTTCGATATACTGAAACTATTTGTATATTATTGTTACAGTATGTTCTACCTCTCTCTATCCCGGACAACTTCGACAACAATGTCAAGCAAATAATATATAGTCTCAGGAAATACATGAGGTAAGTGGTGATTTTTCCATCTGCTTACTATTTGTTTAATTCAACATAGAATTTCTTCTTAATTTTATTTTCATTATCTACTTCATGTTACGTAATATAATGACTTTTTTCTTTAATCTCTTGATTGCGTTGTCATGTCACTTGTAGATGGTTGTCATCTAAAGAATTCCATAAAAAAGACATAAAGTATTGGAGGAGAGAAATTCCTCGTCTCATGTGTGAAATGCAGAAGCATCTACCTTTAGCATTTTTCAATGCACAGGAACACTACCTCATACACCAAGTTGAGGAGATTGAACTGTGTGGACCTGCGCACTCAGGGTCCATGTGGATGGTTGAGAGGCACTTGAAATTTATGAAGGGTTTGGTCAGACAACGAGCATATGCTGAGGGTTCTATGATGGAGGGATATATGGTATACCAAAACATGTTGTACATTAGTGAATATCTTCCTATATTGGCGTCAAAGCTCAATTTACATCGCATTTGTGATCCAGAATCCAAAAAATATTTCGAAGGGGGGTACCCGAAGGGTAAAGGTAGATCGAGGAAGGTGAAAGGTAATATAACACATTTCACTGCTGATTTTTATGTTTATATATCATACATATATATTCTATTTTTTTATTTAGTATTTTGCATCATTTTATACTGTAATTATATACTTGTTTAAGTGACTAATATACATTTTCATTGAATTTTAATTTTATTGTCATCAAACAGTTGGTCAAGAGTGGGATGCAATTGATTTATACATCGCAAACCAAACTACAATCAAGCAACCAAACTGCGAATTTGAGGGGTGTGAAGGAAACCGTGTTTTTGTAGTTGCTATTAAAACAATATCTGCAGGGGACGAGTTGCTTATTAATTACCCTGTGAACCAAGTAGATACAAACAAGGTTACTATAAAACATTTTACCCAACCTTTTAGTAATAAATTAAACATCATAAGGATTTTTTGTTAGTTTATTTCATTTAAATTTCCCATATTTACTTTGCAGGCCAGTAATCGGGATAAATCCCTTCCAACAAATGGTCAGAGGAGTACTTCTTCCTCGACGGAGCAAGTATACATCTTTCTAATAGTACAAATATAATAAGAAAAAGGAGTTTTTATTTGCTTTGTTTTTCCATTATTAATAACTTGGTTTGTTTTATATAATGTTATTTATATTTGATGCAGAACGTTGATCGGGAAATACACCCGTCGAATGTTGATCAGAGAACAACACCCTTGGGGCAACAGGTAGACATGATTTGAATTGCACAATTAAAATATGTAAAAATGTTTTAGCATTATATTAATGTTTCAATGAATATTTTGGTTTCGTTTACGTAATTTTCTAGTTAATGTTTTGGATGGAGGCCAGTTCCATAAGGTCGGCCACACCAGGGTCCGCGCAACGGGTATACATCTTTGTAATATTAAAAATATAATATGAATAATAATTTTTTTGATGTGTTTTCTCATGAATAGTTTTGGAATCGTTTAGGTGACTTTCACTATGTTTTTTTATTAGGGTGTTGTTAGGGGCAGCTCCCAGATATTAGCAGATCGGGGCAAGTCGCCTATGACCATTGATCCAATGAGTGGATCGCAATCCTCAAGGTCGCAGGTATAATTCATTTCAATTGTACCAATATAATACGTAGCATAATGTTAATTTTGTTATGTATTTTTCGTGTGTATATTGGTTTCGTTATGATAATGTAAACCGTGTTGTAATTTTACGAATCTATCATGATAAATATGTTACGTTAATATAAAATTTGGAATCTATCAATAAAGAACTCAGTAGTGCTTTATATATGTTTGTTGCAACCCACTAGTGAATCGCAGTATGAATCAACATCGCAAGATTTTTCGTTAGAACCTGAAGTGGCAGAGGTGCTTCACGATTGCGAAAAATTTGGTGAAGCCACACACCCGCTAAAGATGGCAGAGAAATTGTTGAATAGATATGCTGCGGAAATCCTTTCTCTACGAATCCAAGTTTCGCAGACAAGTGCAATTACAGAAAGGATTTCATTGTTGGAACATAGATCTAATAACTTGCGAGTAAGTTGAGGAATCTTGAATCATAGATTAATTCCTTTAAATCTTTATAATGTTCTCTTTTATATGATAGTATTGAACATATAATACGTGGTGTGTATGTACAGAATTATAAGGGACCACACAATATTGGTCAAGGTGGTGTTGGACCTAGCGAGGCTCGTGGAGAGACTTTGAATCACGACCAAACGACTCCACGTAGTTCGAATCCTTCACCATTGTTGTCGATTGAACAGTCGGCAACACGTTCCGAAACACCATGGACCCCCGCTGTGAGCGCATCAGCCGCTATTGACCAACACACAATGGATCGTCCACAAGAAGGGGTCGACACCGAGTCCCCTATCAATTTTGATGTCGAAGAAGCTACATTTCCAAGATCTTCCCGTGTCAAAAGCATGGGAACACTGGAGACAACATTTTTGGTGGACGAAGATCTCGTCCCAATAAAGATAGCGAGGATCCCAGGTAATTAATCGTAGTTGATGAGGTTAATTAGTGTTTATAATTTCATTGTAATATACTGATAAAACATTTTTTATCAACTAATTATGATCATGGCATGATCGTTGTGTAGGAAACAATGTTTTCTATAAACATATGAATGACTTTTGCTTGGAGATCTTCGGGCCCACCATCCGAACAAGGTGGGATAGACAACTGAAACATTTAAAAGATGAACTCACTAATCGGTTGGTTGGCCTGTT
Source organism: Larix kaempferi (assembly GCA_027924585.1). Taxonomy (NCBI): domain Eukaryota; kingdom Viridiplantae; phylum Streptophyta; class Pinopsida; order Pinales; family Pinaceae; genus Larix; species Larix kaempferi. The sequence goes on along the minus strand of BSBM01000341.1, from coordinate 1,894,664 downwards.
CGGGGACAAAACCTTCAGTCATGCCAATGTCTTGAAAAAGGCTTCTCAACATGTGAAGGTTGTCCGAGACCAATATAGGACACACCTCGAAAAAAACCAGAGGTATGAGCACCCACCAATGATTCCAGCAATGGAGTGGAGAGCTCTAGTGGAAGATGGAAAGGAGAAGGCTCTGAGAAGAGAAGGCAAGCTAACACCAGGCACAGGGAGGTATTCAATACTTTCCACAATGTAATTCTAAACCTTATTATCCTTGATTTCTATATCGAACTTGGAACATCTAACGTATTTCAACACTTGCATAGGCTATCAGACACATCAAAGGCCACAAAGGAAAGACTAGAAAAAATAGGTCAGCACAAGATTGGCCCTGGTGGTTATTCGAATTTGGCGGCATGGATTGTAAGTTTCGAGAAACCAACAATAAATACAAATAATAAATTGAAAATAATTTTTTGTTTTATTGCACCGTAAAATGTTAATTAACGACGATAACCAAATATGTAGGCCGATCGATTCAATGAAGTACCCACAGAGGAAGACATGAAGCTTGGCTTCCAGGAAGGCTTTGGAGCTATTGTTGAACGTCGAAGAAGCTTATCTGGGCAAACACAGTCTTGTGGTACCAATCCATCCGGTGCACAAGTATATAGAATCTATTTAGTTTAATGAATATTTGTCGCTTGTGGAATATTTTTGTTACAAATACATGATGTAAAATATTGACTATGTTTTTAACAGGAAAGCAATGATCCCATTAGTGTCGAGGAGGGACAACAACAAATTGATGATCAAGCTTCGAATCCTGGTAATGAATTTATTCATATGTTACAATTTTATGTATAGCATTGCAAATGGTGACCATTAATTGTATTTCACCGTATTTCAACTGCAGAGCATGTAGAGGGTGAAATTATACAGGTTGAGACTGGGCAAGAACATCAACAACATGATTTGGTCACACCAGGTAAAAAAACACCTTCGTAATGAATTTTTTTAAATGAAAAACTTGTCATTACAATAGCAAAATATAACGATGTAACATTTTCACATCATTGCAGCAAATCCAAACCCCTTGCCGCAAAACCCACGTCTAGAACAACAATCAGCTAGGATATTGCAAAAATCACCAAAAGTTCCTACTAAAGAACCAAGAACTGGAAGAGAAAGTCCAGATGTAGATGGTCCTCTTATAGATTATGTACCACTGAAGAGAAGAAAAACTTATAAAAAGGATGGGAAAAACAGCGTCTAAATATTTTTTATAACAATATATCGTCCACGATTTTTGGTCTAATGAATGAATGAATGGTTTAATGAATGTTCTAATGTTTTAATGATTCAGTGTAGTAAACTATTACCTTCATTGAATTTCAACTTTTATTGAATGAATGTGTCGACTGAATGATTAATGAATGGTTTATTGAATGTTATCCTTTATTGAATGAATGTGTTGATTGATTGAAACGATGGTTTAGTGAATGTTAGCATTTATTGAATGAATAATGGATGAAATTTCATGATGAAATATGGATGAATTTGCACATATTTGTTTTTTTAAAGTACATGCATTGGGTATGGGTAATTGAGAGTGATGTGAGGGGGGGGCATAAGGGATTCCACCTTCACATGGTTGGCCCTGTTCAGTAGAGAATATGAAATTATTCTCGACACAGAGAGGAGCTCAATGAATGGCTACGATGACGGTGTTAAATTTTTAGAATTTACTTCAACCTAATCTAGGATATTAACTGAGAGAACAACATGTACAACAAATCTACAGCATATCAATCATGGACACAATAATGCAAGCACATAAGATACACATAGTTTACTTGCGGAAATCCATAAAGGTGAAAAACCCCAATAACTTCCTCAGAGATAGACAGAGCAATGATACAACTAGAATACAAGAGATAGACTTCTCCTAGTAGCAAATCCTCCTCCTCCACAAGAGCGACTCTCCCAAGTGTAAGTGAGAGAATAGAATGTGTAAAATGAGAGAGACACACTCTCTATTTATACACTAACTTGACTTGACCTTTACTCAACTAGGTCGACCTCAACTTAACCACTTAACATAATGATGACTGGGCTGACCCACACTAGGGTGGTCTAATAACCCTTTGACCCACATGACTTATACAGGGACGACCCCAACAAGGTGGTCCAATAACCCATCAAGTATAAGTTATGACACTTACAATATAAATGACGACACTTCCGTATAGAGGCATAATAACATCTCTATAGGAATACAACATACATATATGTGAAATACATTCCGAAGTTACATATACATCAACACTCCCTCTTAACTAGGAAGGTATTTCTCGACACGGGTCTTCTAGCACAAGTCATCTTCTCTGGATCATCTTCACTAGATAATCGTCATCGATTTGTCATCATCGTCATTGCTGCTGCTATCTCAATCAATCTCTGAATCTACTCATCATAGGAAGCTCTACAGAACCAATCCTTTTTCATACTGGATGTAGGCCCACCACCTGCAGGTCTTCGTCACCATTGGCCATACTGTGGAATCCTTAGGACTTATTACGTGTGTCACAAAACCTGGATGCAGCATCCCAGGCTATTACGAGCACACAGCTCTACCTATCGGATATCCCAGGAGCACATTACATGTGACCCATCACAAAACCTGGCTGAAGCATCCCAGGCTGTTACGAGCACACAACTCTACCTATCGGATATCCCAGGAGCACATTACATGTGATCTCACCACAAAACCTGGCTGAAGCATCCCAAGCTGTTACGAGCACACAGCTCTACCTATCGAATCTCCCAGGAGCACATTACATGTGGTCCACCACAAAACCTCGCTGAAGCATCTGAGGCCTTTTTCATCCTGTCCAGATCTCCCAGGAGAAAATTACATGTGGTCATGGAAAAACTTGGCTGAAGCATATGAGGCCTTTTTCATCCTGTCCAGATCTCTTAGGAGCACATTACATGCCATAATACAAAACCTTGCAAGAGCATCTCAGGATGTTACGGGTACACAACTCTGACCTGAAATCTCCCAAGGCACAAATTACATGTCCTCCCAGAGCAATGTCTCAAAAGAGAATCCCAGGATGTTATGGGTATGCAACTCCGACCTATAGAATCTCCTAGACATGCTCATCTGCACAACCTAATCCATGGCAACAAAGTATCATCTGATACTCACCATACATCATCCTAATGTACACATGATCATCCTGATCATCATAACTGCAACATCCTGCTGCATGTCATTTGGAGAAGCTCATCATCCATGATCACCCTTATCATGCAATGCATCCATCTGATGCACACCAAGTATCTACCTGATACATATCATCATACACAGTGTATCCACCTAATACATAGATACATGATCCACACAATGTATCCATCAACATACATGATCTACCTGATCATACCTGATACATATCAATATACATGATCTACCTGATCATACAATGTATCCACCTGATACATATACAGATACATGGTCCAAGCATCCAACATGATGCATATACAAAATACATACAAATGATCCAACCGATCATATCCAGCATCCAACATGATGCATACATACATATAAATGATCCAATTGATCATATCCAGTATCCAACATGATGCGTACATACATATACATATAAATTATCCAACTGATCATACAAAGCAAAAACTAGAACATCATCCTGATGCTCATCATCCAGCGCTTACATCCACAGCCATGTGAAGGATCCTCCTTCCAACATGCTTGGAATGGCTTCAGCAAATGTGTCCGTCACTTCTTCCTCAAAGTGTCCTCGATCTGAAGAACACCAAGCCTCTCCCTGAAGTACTCGAACTTCACCCTAGCTAGTGGCTTTGTCAGCACATCTGCAATCTGCTCGTCCGTCGCAACATACAGAAGCTTCACAACTCCTCTTTGCACCATATCCCTGATATAGTGATATTTGATTTCTATGTGTTTCGACCTGTCATGAAACACTGGCTTCTCAGATAGCTTCACACAACTCTGGTTATCGCAGAAAATATTAGTAGCATCCAATGGGAGATCAAATAACTCAGATAGTAGATTCCGTAGCCATACTGCCTCACAACTAGCTGAACAGGCTACAACATACTCTGCCTCAGCTGTACTCAGTGCTACGCAGGACTGCTTCTTGCTAAACCAAGAGATCACACCTGATCCCATACTGAAGCAGCATCTAGACGTGCTCTTCCTATCTGCAACACTGCCAGCCCAATCTGAATCAACATAACCTTGCAGGTTAAACTTTTGATTCACTTCATACTTGAGCCCATAATCCATTGTACCCTTCAGGTACCTCAGAACATGCTTTACAACAATCAGATGAACACTCCTCGGATCTGTTAGGAACTGACTCAATGTGTTCACAGCAAAGCAAATATCTGGTCTCATGTTCATCAGGTACATCAAGGACCCAATCATCTGATGATACATAGAGACATCAACCGGCTCAGATGAAGCATCAGACAGAAGCTTCAGATTCAATGCCATAGGTGTGGCCATGGCCTTGCAATCCATCATCCCAAATCTCTTCAGGATATCTACTGTTACTTCCTTTGACCAAGGAAGATCCCACCTGCATTCTACCACACCTCCATACCTAGGAAATAATGCATCATTCCCAAATATTTCATATCGAACTCCGCAGCAAGATTCCTCTTTGTATCACACCAAGTTCTGGGAGATTGCTACAAGCCATACAGGGATTTCTTCAATCTGCACACATGTGACTCCCTGTCAGGTCTTGGGACTGCATCCCAAACATCTTCTTCATGATCGATGAATCATGGCATTCCATTTCTTCATCCCAGATCCTGGGAACTTCAATGTCTTCAATAGATATCTTTGTTGTTGGAACAAATGTTGTAGTCCTTCTTTTGTAGGTGAATATATATGGTCTTTCCTACAAAACAAGTTAAATTGCATGATTAGAAACATCTCATAATTTTCAGAACAAATTCTTTACACATAAAGAAATATGTCACGCAGTCATGCAGTTATCTTAGCCAATGCTTCAATACAACATTTATCCATGTTCCACAACTTTCTAGATGCCTTCCAGTCTCTACCAGAACATTGTTAAGAGTTTGCACTACTCCCAACATGTCAACAAAGAGGTTTCATTCTAGATAACACTGGAATATTGCACAGTGCCATAGGCCACTTACCCATCACATGCATATTAGTAGTATATTGTTCATTAATGCAATCATTCTAATATGCACAATACATCTCCTAAGTCTAGGAACATAAGCATAATATTATTTAAACAAAAATAGGGAAGAAATGATAATTGAAATACTTATCTTTGTTTGGTTGCTGGGTGGACTCCCTCTGAATCTTTGCAACTCCATTATTATGTGGATTGTGAGAAGTGGTCAACTCCCTCTGAATATCTGCATCCTTGCAGAAACTACTGAAGTGTGCTCCTTTGCTTTCTTGCAGGAACAACTAGAGTGTGCTCCCTCTTGATCTTTGCTTCCTAGATTACCTGTCCTTGAACTTACATCCATCCTTAATCACTATGCATGCTTATTAGTATCATCATTGTGTTATCCTTGAGGTCTCATACATAATCACACATTTATTAGTATAATCTTAATACTATCAAAACACAATAATATTAAACATGTATAGTCATGATCATTCATAGATAATAAACATTGGTATTCAAGGTTTCAGGGAAGTCTTCTTTTACTCATGCATATTCTTATTTGATCATAGGACTCTTCTGATTAGTTAAATCATCAATGCATAAACCCGTGATTACTCAAACCTATACCTTCATGATTCTTCTGGTTAGTCATATCATCAATTATGGTAAGAAACATCATATGCATACAGCCATGACTATTCAAACCTATGACTTCATGAATAATCATTATCAACAACACAACAGTATAAGATCCTAACACAAGGTAGGATTCTAGCTTGATATAGGAAAAACATACCTGGATTAGCATGCTAGCTAGATATGTCTAACATACCCGCATAATGTCTTCTGGTTCTCTTCAATGACTTGTGCTAGTAACCTGCATGTCTCATAAGTTAACCATTGTAGAACCAAGTTATACATACCTCATAAGTAGATCTTCTATGTGATCCATGACAATGGATGAATCTTTGTCTTCATGTCACCATGATCATATGTTCTTGAAGTAGAACATGATTTGTCTTTCTTGGTGTACCTTTTATGTTAGTGAACAACATAAACCTCATACAACATCACAATTCATTAGTACATTCATAAGTGTCAAAACCTTAATCAATGAATATCTTCTATTAAGGTGATACAACAAGTCTAGTAATTAATCAAGATTGTACTATAATGATATGAAGACAAACATATAATAAACTTAACCATGAAACATACCTGTAAGCGATACCTGTCCAAAATTGCTTGTAATCTTCTTATGGAAGGCCTTAGCCTCATCTCCCTCTGAGATAGGAACTTCTTCACTTATGCAGGTGACCAATCCATCTTCTTCTAGGATTAACCCAATCCACTTGATTTGCAAGAACTGGACCTGGAGATGGATTAGGGTTTGTCAAAGAAACCCCAAAAATTCAAACTTTCGAAAGGATAGAAATATGCACCTTGATGAGCTGATCAAGTTGGTATATTCAGAATTTGAAAACTGCAAAGTTTCACCCCTCGAAATTGCCTTTTAGATTTTCGGATTCACTAGGGAGGACCCTGAATTAGGGTTTGAGTTTCCCGGAGCTTCACCCAACCAAAATATTTGATTCGAAGCTCTAAGCTTCGATTTTTCTGAGGAGCTTCCAGCCGTGGTCACAGATTTCCAAAATTCCAATTTTTGCAGAAGCCCTAATTTTCCATCTTTCCGATCAAAGTCTCGAACTGGGGTTTAATCAAGCTCGGCCTTCTTCCCAAGCACAAAATATGATCTTGGTCTCTAAATTTCAATTTTGATGAGTAGCATCCATCCGTGGTCTCCGATTACAAAAATTCCAACTTTATTCGAAGCCCTAAATTCCGGAAGCCATGAATGAAGGTGCTCAAAAATAATTATGTTTTGACATAAATATGTACCTGATTGTTTCTGGTGTAACTCCGAACTTTTTGATCCACAGGGTCTGAAAATTTTTCCTGAGATAGCCCGACCTATTATCTTTCCATCCCGATAGGTATGACCTCAATTGGATTCTCTGAGAGAGATTTATGCCAAGTGTCGCAACGTGACCTGTTTATGGGATAATACAGGAGAGCGAACGTGTACAGTGTGCCACGTGTCATTGGTTCAACTTCGGCCTCTGAAAAAATTTCTTGAGATAGTACAGTCTGTGTACTAACTGTCACATTTTACTAAATTTCATTTGGAGCTTCCTAGCCCAAGTTATGACCCTTTTCCCAAGGTCACCTGATTTTGACCCAGATCTGGAAGAGGCAGAAACCCTATATTGTACAGATCATAAATCACAAAGTACAATGAATTAGAGGTTTTCCTTTGGACACAAGGTACATGGCAATTTGATCTTCGACCTGTCAAATTTTCAGATCCAAAAAATTTTCCAAAATGGATTTATAGCGAAAGTTATACGATGACTGATTTTTGCTATATCAAGCCCTAGCATCGTAAGTGCAACAAGTGTCATACATGCCATATCATGCATTCTTTTAGAATAGCTCTGATACCATGTTAAATTTTCAGAATTTACTTCAATCTGATCTAGGATCTTAACTGAGAGAACAACATGTACAGCAAATCTACAGCATATCAATCATGGACACAATAATGCAAGCACACAAGAGACACATAGTTTACTTGGGGAAAACCATAAAGGTGAAAAACCCCAATAACTTCCTCAGAGATAGAGAGAGCAATGATACAACCAAAATACAAGAGATAGACTTCTCCTAGCAGCAGAGCCTCCTCCTCCACAAGTGTGCCACTCTCCCAAGTGTAAGTGAGAGAATAGAATGTGTAAAATGAGAGAGACACACTCTCTATTTATACACTAACTTGACTTGACATTTACTCAACTAGGTTGGCCTCAACTTAACCACTTAACATAATGCTGACTGGGCCGACCCACACTAGGGTGGTCTAATAACCCTTTGACCCACATGGACAACCCCCAATAGGGTGGTCTAATAACCCTTTGACCCACATGACTTATACAGGGCCAACCCCAACAAGGTGGTCTAATAACCCATCAAGTATAAGTTATGACACTTACAATATAAATGACGACACTTCCGTATAGAGGCATAATAACATCTCTATAGGAATACAACATACATATATGTGAAATACATTCCGAAGTTACATATACATCAACAGACGGCTTTCTACAACCCACTCGCGTGTCATCTAAAATTTGTCAATTTCTTGGAGCTTGTTGTGATTTTTGGTTGCTCCTCATAACCAATTTCAAGTTTCCACATGATGAAATATGGATGAATTTGCACATAGATGGATGAAAGTTCATGATGAAATATGGATGAATTTGCACATATTTGTTTTTTTCAAGTGCATGCATTGGATATGGGGAATTAAGAGTGATTTGAGGGGGGGAGGGGCCATAAGAGCTTCCACCTTCATGTGGTTGGCCCTATTCAGTAGAGAATATGAAATTATTCTCGAAACAGAGAGGATCTCAATGAATGGCTATGATGCTGGCTTTCTACAACCCACTCGCATGTCGTTTAAATTTTGACAATTTCTTAGAGCTTGTTGTGATTTTTGGTTGCTCCTCATAACCAATTTCGAGTTTCCATAACTTCAAAGGTTGAGTAAATGATTCACTGGAATCAATATCCTTAACCTTCTCTTTAATTTCCTTAGAATCAATATCTAGCTTAACCTCAAATAAATATAAGTGAACAAAAGAAAATGCAAGAAAGAGATTAAACTTGCAAAATATAACACTTGTATTAATAAATTCAAAAAGAGAGAGTAATGTTCATGGGCCTCTTCGAGAGGATGAGATCCTTTGAGCAAAGCTTCAATACAATACCAATCTTTGACAAAAAAATATACATCCTTCTAGCGCTATAAATAGTTTCTTAATAACTACCAAAACCCTAACTACATGCAATCTCAAAATTAATGACTACGAAACACCTACTAGTTCTTATTTAATAAAAATGAGCCTTTTACATTAAGTAACTACCCATTAACTATCTAATGAGCCTTGTTCAAAGAATATGATCTCATACATGAATATACAAACTCCTCAGTATACCAAATTAGAGAAGTTAGGTAAGAGTACCTTGACATAATGGAAGCACACTACCAACCATCTCTTTGTGACAAATATGCCACAATGTTACATAAGCATAGGGATTAGAGAACATGTATTCAATATGAAAAGTTTTATTTCAAAAATGTTTTTTTTTTTTTTAAATTTATTGGGTAGTCGCTTAACCAATGACCGCAGGGTACTAACCGACGGTTTTGCCATACTTCCGATGGCTCGGAACGTTGGATCCACCTTTTTTTTGTATGGCATACACGTCACTTAACCGACGACCTATCCAATGATGGCGAGGTAATATCCGATGCTTGTGCCATACTTTCGACGGCTCAAAACATCGAATCCGCCTTTTCTTTGTATGGCATACAAGTCGCTTAACCGACGACCTATCCGACGATGGCAGGGTAATATTCGACGCTTGTGCCATACTTCCGACGGCTCGGAACGTCGGATCCACCTTTTTTTATGGTATACACGTCGCTTAACCGACGACTGAACCGATGCATATTCGATGGCAAAAGGATGGTATCCAGCTAATATTGGAAGTTAACGCTGTCGCTTATCCGACTACCTGTGAAGCTAGAGGAAGTCAGTTAACCGACGAGGTAGGGTAGTCGAAAATCCAACATCTTCAACTATGTCAGATTTTAGCTGATATCCCACCAATGGTAAAAAAAGATTGGAATTGTCGGATAGGAAACCATAGGTTGTAGCAAATTCAACTTTTTTGCCGTCAGATTTTGGGTCAAAAAAACTTAGTGTCACATCACTGCCCCGATCTCCCGTATTACAGAGCAGCCCTCTACGAACTAACTCATTCCGACCTAGAGACAACCCCTCCTATTACTGAGGAAATATATCCCCCAACATCTTCCTCCTTGGAATAAATTAATACCATCTACATGATTTCATCCACCAGTGCACCTCAGTCAACTGATTTGACGACACAGTACTTCCGTAGTGGCGAGGAAATCCTTGAAGCGCTTACCGCACCCGACTACCCCTAGGACAATATGCACCATTGATCATACTTCATCCCTGAGGCATCTACCACCTCCATGGAAACCCAATTCTCCGTCGAATCCAAAGATTTCCTTCCAACCAAGGTTGACTGGTTTAAAGATCCCATCCTAGCTCTTGATCCCTTTGAGGAAGGCAATATGGCCAATATTTCACCCATTATAAAAGTTGACATCTCTACCATGCCTGGCATACCCGAACTCATTTCCTTAGGCGCATCATGCATTGAGGATGAGATTCAAGCTTATAAGAAGTTCTTCCAAGAGTTTCGTGATGTCTTCGCCTAGTCCTACACCGATATGCCTGGTCTTGACCCCGCTATCGTAGAACACCACATTGACACTTGGCTCGACATACCACCTATTCGCCAAAAACAATGCCCCATCCACCCATCTAAGCTTCCCATCATCAAAGCTTAAATTGAGAAGCTTTGTGTAGCTAGGTTCATTTACCCCATGGCCTATACCACCTGGTTTTCTAACCTGGTACCAGTCAACAAAAAGCAAGGCACTATTCATGTTTGTACTGATTTTCACGACTTAAACCAAGCTTGTCCCAAAGACAACTTCCCCACGCCATTTATCGACCAGCTTATCGATGCATTTGTGGGGCATGAGACACTATCTTTCATGTACAGTTTCTTTGGGTATAATCAAATTCAGATTCACAAAGAAGATCAGTACAAGACTTCCTTCACCACCCCATGGGGCACCTTTGCTTATCGCGTTATGCCTTTCGGTCTTAAAAACCCTGACGCCACCTTTCAGTGGGACATGACCTATTGTTTTCATGACTTGGTTAACATCATCTTGGTCTACCTCAATGACCTAACGCCTGATCCAAAAAATAGTCCGATCATCTGAACGACCTCCGGCAAGTCTTTCTGCATTGTCGCAAGTATCAAATCCGCTTGAACCCACTCAAGTGTGTATTTTGCGTTCCGAAAGGCCGGTTGTTGGGTTTTATCATTTCACAGAAAGGAATTGTTGTAGATCCATTAAAATTCCAAGCCATCCTATACCTCCCATCACCACGAATTCTTCGACAGCTACGGAGCCTTCAGGGGAGGGCCAATTTCCTCCATCATTTCGTCCCCGACTATGCCACAATAGTTCATGGTTTCCTTCGTTTTCTCCGCACTCACATCCCTTTTGTTTGGGACAACCAAGTGTAAGGATATTTCGAGGAACTTAATAAAGCTCTCACACATGCCCCATTGATCTCCCCTCCATATTTCTCAAAATACTTCATCCTTTATGTTTCGGCATCCGACTATTCCGTTTCTGGGGTTCTTATTCAAGAAGATTCTGCTCGTCAAGAGAATGTCAATTATTATGTGAGCCAGGCCTTATCGGGCCCACCAATACATTACCCATACGAAGAAAAACTAGCCCTCTCCGTCATCTTTTCAGTTCAAAAGTTGCGACATTACATCCTGATAAGCCACACTACAGTTGTCGCAAACTCCAACCCCATGGTCTATCTCTTGAACCATCGCCTTCTTCAAGGCCGCGTCACTAAATGGGTCATTATCCTACAAGAGTATGACCTGACTTTCACAACCCCCAAGAGCACTAAATCCCTTGCACTTGCACAACTCATGACAGATTTACCATCCCTCTCACTTTCACCCTCGGTCACTACTAGTCTAATTGACGACCATGCGTTTACCATCTCATCAGATGACCCTTGGTACGGCGACATCTTGGTTTACCTTTGCACACAAAATTTTTTACACGACATCGACCGTGATGGACATCGTCTCATTCGTCACCATGCTTCCCGCTATCTCCTCCTAGGCGATGTCCTATATTGACGCGATATCGATACTATCCTATGCTGTTTCCTCATAAGAGAGGAAGCAGAATAAGTTCTCAATGACTGTCATAGCGGTGCCTGCGGCGACCATTTCTATGGAATGTCCACTGCCCAAAAGGTGATCCATGCAGGGTATTTTTGGCCCGCACTATTTACTAATTGCATCATAGCGGTCAAACATTGCCACAACTACCAGCTCTTTTCCCCCAAGGAAAGGACACCCCGCGCCCCCCTTCATCTTGTTGTCACCGTTGGTCCTTTTTGCAAATGGGCCATTGACTTCATGGAATGTAATCCTCCCTCCGCCGGTGGCCACAAATACATCATTGTGGCTGTAGACTACTTTACCAAATGGGCAGAAGCCATGCCTACCTTCAACTGCAAAGCCGTCATTTGCATCATATGCTTTTCCCCGCATTATGGGCTTACCGTGCATCCACTAAAACCGCCACCGGTTTTACCCCTTTTCATTTGGTTCACGGCGTAGAATCTGTGCTCCCTATCGAGTGTCAAATCCCAACATTGCACATCGCTATTGAACTCCTTCCAGACACATCACCACTCAAACAACGCTTAATCCTGTTAGAGAAAGCTGACAAAGATCGCCACACAACCCTTCAAACCATTGAAGTTGCGAAGAGCCGCTCCAAAGCTGGCTACGATAAACATGTCCACCCACGATCATTCCATGAAGGGGACCTTATACTCGTTTACGATCAAGCCCATGATAAAACAGGTAAAGAAAAGTTTGAATCCATGTGGCAAGTCCCATACATCATACACACTTTCCTTGGCCATGGGGCATACATTCTGACCGATTCAGAAGGTAACCCCCTACACAACCCCCGTAGTGGGTTGTACCTTAAACACTTTTACCCATAACATTTTTTGGACACCACGGTCCATGTTGTACAGCTTTGATTCTTTTTTCACTTTCATCTTCCAAAAACCTTACATTTTGTTTTTCCTGCATGACTACAGATGGATCCTGTTCCACTTTACTATGTTGGCTTTGCCGACGTTGCAAGTCGTTGGTCTCCAAATCTCACCTCCCCGACTTGGGTACTCTATTCCCCCTCACATGATTTGATCCACCTTGACAGAGTGTGCATAGGTGTTGCTACTAATAACTAGGTTGAGTACGTGATAATAGCAAATAGTGTAGGGATGTGTCTACTCTAAATCTACTACTTTACTAAGAAGTGGTGAGTTTATGTGTTAGAAATGAAATGATTAATACAAATTTATTAAGATCTATATTCAACCATTAAACATTCATTAAGATCTAAAGCCATTTGAGGATTCAACTCAAGCATAATAAGCAAAATTCAAACCCTTGAATGGAAAACACTTGAATCATTTCATATTAAAACAAGGAAGAAGATACATATTTACCATGGATCTTGGTGTGCATCCTCTCTCTGTTGCCATGAACTATCCTTTCTCCACCCTTGCCTTTTATGAAGATGAGCTCTCCTTTCTTCAGAATCTCTCCAGCATGCCTTTGCTCCTCTTTGCCTCCCTTTACCATGCCCCACATGCCTTTCTTTTATAGCATTGGGAAATGGGATTTCAAGTTACTCTTTTCAATGTGGCATAATCATTTTTTATTATTTTCTCTTAAAAAACCCACTTTCCATAGTTTATTAGGCTTTTTCACAACTTAGCATATTTAAGTACCTTTTAATGCATTTTTGTGCATTTCTTCTCACTATCTAACTATTAGAGCTTTGATTTGAGCTTTTGGTGAGCAGTTCAATCACTGAACTTTGTCTCTATTAAGATCCTTCATTCTTTACTTAATCTTTCCAGTTATAGAAGTAATGATCAGATCATAGAGGATTGTTCTCTCTAGTACTTTTTGTTGTCTTCATGTTGTGGGAAAATGGTAAAAGTATGCTTCCACGCTCACTTGGTTAAGGGTGTTAATTTGATTGTTAACAGTACGATGTTGTGACCGGTCTCCTGACTGCTGCCCTCCAAATGGTTATAAGTTACCTTTGTGTCTTCCTAGACACCCAGCTTCTTGTCTCCCAACTCAACAATTGTTACCAGGTACGCGATCCTTGCCTCTTTAGAAAGTTCCTACGCACTAAACAAATGATTAGACAATTTGAATCCATTACATTCACTCATGTCCCAAGAAATCAAAACAATGTCGCGGACCAAATGGCTAACAACATTCTAGATTGGCACATCAACCAAACCATGTAGGACATTAACCATGCATTATCATAACATCATATAGGCATCTAAAACCATAGAAAAAATAAAAAGAATCCATCATAACACTGCCTCCATGTGCATAGCAATACCATAAAAAATGGCTCCACCGGCATACAAAAAACATAACAATTACATCCACGTGCAACAAAACACAAAACATCGACAAATGTGCATCCATGTGCATACGTGACTATATCATCAAAGAATGCATCCATGTGCATAAATATATATCATATAGTCATAAAAAGTCATAAGTTCCCTAAGCACTCATCTATACAAAAATACATCAACTGTATATACAAAAAATGTCCCCATACGCTCATCAGCATTTGGGGGCAGATCACGAACAATCTAGTCAGAGTGCTCTCCTCGGTTGGTGTCCTCATCATCACATACCTCTCCTGCTGACTCATTCTCTCCCTGATCCTCCTCTACGTCCTCCTCCTCTGGATCCTCATCATCATCCTCAGGAACATCCAGCAGGTCTCAATCCCTCCTCTCTGCTTCCAATACAACAACCCATCTCGAGATTGATGTCCACTCTCACGGAGCATCGTAACACAAATCCAGTACCTCCGGATCCAAATCCTGTCAACCCTCATCTGCTACCTCACCCAATAATCGATCAAAACTGGCCCATAAGGCCTCCGGGGCCACATCATCATCTCATCGTCATACAACCCCTGGAGCAGGTGGGGTTGCGATCACAATACGACCCCTATGGCCCCAATGCCCCTCTGGTGGCTGTGGTCCCACATCTGCAATAACCAACACTCAAGAGGTCAACATCATCTAAAATATCTAGCTATCATCATAAACTGTCAAGCAAAAAATACAATATGATATGACTAAGAAGAAAAACACACATACCATTTGGCCCCCAGGCCTGTCCAGGAGGCCACGACAGCTCAGGATCCCCCCAGTAGTCCATCGCCCGGTACGGATAGTCATCAAACAAAATCTGCATCTACAGCCACTGCCTAAAAATATCTGTCATAAAAGACTGGCCAACGTATCCACCACCACAGCGGGGCATCATCTCCCCCCACCGCGCCATCCGCGGCTCCATCACTTCTCCATCTCGGAGAGGAACACGGGGCTGTAGCGAAGGCACCCGCTCAAAGAAGAAACATCACAAAAAGGAAGCATAGCTGAACTCCCCTCCAATCTGCCTCACCTTTCTCATCTCCCGCTGAACGCAGGAAAGGAACATCTGCCCCCATGCATAATAAGTCTCTGCTAGTACTCGCTCAATCAACTACATCTTCCCTCTCGACACACAATTGGGCACTTGTGATCCCACTACTCGCACCACACATGCCGTGACCGCTCGAGTCGATGGAGCCCTCAAATAACTAACCAACAGTGCATTTTTATGCACATGATCCCCCAGAAGACAATACCTAACTAGCATATCCTCCATATCCACATCCCCTAACCTCCTCGACTGAGTGTTTGCCATCATACCCAAATGGGGAAATCCAGTCAAGAAGTACACATCTACTAAGGTGATATCCAATCCCTCACCCTGAACCACGAACGCCCGAATGTTCGGGTCCGAGAACTCGACCAACTTGTTCAGCAAAAAAGATGTTGAACGCATGAGGGGCACCTATGCAAACTTCAGCATCCCGCCCAGTGCCAAAGTCGCCTGAACACGATGATCTCGCTGGATGATCCTCATTAGGTCCTCTGGAATCTCACGCTCCCTTCATGATGCCCTCGGCATCCTGCCAAACACACAATGAAATCTCATCAAAACCACATCAAATAAGTACCTATGGGGCCCATAGTCACACTCTAGTTCACAGTTGTGGGGCCCACAGCCGCGTTCCCATATCGCGACTGTCAGAGCCACAGTCGTGATCCGAGATCGCAACTGTGAGAGCCACAGTTGCGATCCGAGATCGCGACTGTGGGAGCCACAGTTGAGATCTGTGATTGCGGTTGTGGGAGCCACGGTTACAATCCAAAATCGTGGCTATAGAGGCCACAATCATGATCCAGAGCGCGCGAATGGCCTCGGAACCCGTGATATACCACCTAGGTCACCCCACGTGACCGGTACACCACCCCCGAGGACCCAATTTCCCCCCGTAATCAAATAAAATTAAAGCTAAGGACTAATAGAGTTACCTGCAACTCACGGAATGGAAATCCATTGATCAGTTCTCCCGCAAATGATGAAACACCTCTAACTCACTCAAATCTCCTTTCAAACTCAACAGTGCAAATGACATGTATCACTATGGGTCCACTTACTATTTATAGACATTTGACCCATTCTCGTTTAACCATTCTGGAGTCATATGAGGTCCGTTTTCCAAACCATTGATACCATTGGATTCAACACAATGAGACCTTCGCGGTGGTCAACTCGGTTTCTTGATTTCACCGGCCTCATTTTAGGGCATCTTTTCACATGCCCCTCCTTGCCTCGGTTTGCATGCCACATCAATGGTTGTCCATTTTTTGATGATTTTTATATCATCGGATTCAGTTTTCCGCACTCGCGATGATGCTTGAGATCATTTCTCGCTCTCACCACCATATTTTTTGGGAATTTTTTCTGTGCTCCTCATCGCCTCGCTATGCGTGCCACATCGGTCGTTGTCCATTTTTGACAATTTTATATCACCAAATTCAGTTTTCCGCGCTCGTGATGATGCTTGAGATCATTTATTGCTCTCACCACCATATTTTTCAGGCATTTTTCACACACCCCTCATCGCCTTGGTTTGCGTGCCACATCGATCGTTTTCAGTTTTTGACGTTCTTTATGTCGCCGGATTCAATTTTCCACACTCGTTATGATACTTGAGATCATTTCTTGCTTTCACCAAAACATTTTTTAACATTGTGTCCCTACACCTTATCGCCTCGATTTGCGTGCCACATCGCCCACTGTCATATTTTACCAATTTGTACATCACATATTATACATGAGCCCTTCGCTCCATCCACACTACAATTATGGCATTTTTTTGCTACCATTCATCAACCCAAAAGGAGGCCCCATCAGTGTTCCCCCTACCACTATTCTTAGTCCCCATACTTGTCCCTTGACTGAACACTTCCTCCTTACCTCGCCATTACTCTTGTTCGGTATAATTTTATCCCTTTTTTGGCCGAGCAATTCCTTTACGAAAAAATCACTTAGGGAGTTTCTGTTCATCTCTTTTCTGACTCCTAAAACAATGAAAAGATCGTCGAGCAATCTTGCTTCCTTTCATGATCGCTAAAAGTATCTGAAAGGGCGTATACCTGGTATAAGTTTACCCCTTTTCCAGACCTTGTAGACTAATTATGAAAAATGAATACTCTAGTCACATCGGCTAGAAGAGTTCTTCATTGCATCCTTTTATGCTTTTTCGGGCATTGGAGACTAACACGAGAAAAAGAACCCCCTTGGAGTCTGCTTACTACTTTCAAACTCTCTAAAATTGAAAGCAACCATGAGCATGAACTGTCTTGGGCTCGCACAAATCCAGACGACAATACCATTGTTGAGCACAATTTTTATCCCTTCTTTGAGCTCCTTAAGCCATGAATAAGGCCCCAACGGTGCCCCTCGGTGCCACAGCAAAGCATATAAAATCACACTATTATGGAAGCTTCCCCAGTTTGGTCGCCTTTGATTCAGACTATTATGCAATATGTCACCTTAAGAGTTTCCCGATATGATCTATCAGTTTGTCCCCCTGGTCCCTTAAGCTATGGTCCCCGTACCCAAAGTTAGTTTCACATGCTGCCAGGTCATCCATGTCATCATGCTCTGAACAAAGGAATTTTGAGTCCCCCCCACTCTACGACCTCAGTTGTTCTCCATCCCCACAATACGCCAGTCCCACTTTCAGTACTATCACCCTTTAGTTGTACACCTCGCTCTCCTATTAAGGAAACATCATTGCCTTGGTAGTTGCAGGTCTCCCTCTGCCGATGCCAGCCAATCTATTCCAGAGGATAGACTTAGAGGTCCCTGTGCCTTGGACTCATCACCATCAGTGGTGAGTTCCTATGGATCATTTTTTAAAGGAGTCCTTAAAGCCTCCCCGAATGATTGTTTCTCACATGCTCAACATCAACACCTTGATCACATCGTTGAGATTCGTGCAGGGTATTGGTATTTTCAGTTATTAGTCAAAGACCTCGGATGTCACCTGACTCTAACATATTGGTGAGTCTACTTTAGGAACACCCAGTTATATGTTCCTGTGGATATCCGAGCTGCGTTTGGCGACAGTATTTGGAAGTACCCCAGTTGTTCACTTCTTCGAGTACGCAATTCAAATACAGTTCAGTGTACCCTTGAGATTTTGACCCACAGTCATTGACTCTATCCAGTTATTGACCACCTTCAGATCCAACAGTTCATCAGTCCTTCTGATACCACATTCAAAACGACTGTTGCTTTTTTCCAGTGTATCAGTTCTTCATATCGGTAATGGTATTGAACATTAGTATGTCCCAGCTTTGTGTCCCCTCTGGACCATTATAATGTACACAATAGTTCTCCATGTATTGTTCAGGTCCCCTTTTTGGGGCCTCATTGTTATTTATATGTCTTGATACGATCATGGGTATGCCCGCCTCGTCCATATATTGAGATTATTCCTCA
The DNA here is from genome assembly GCA_027924585.1 of Larix kaempferi. Taxonomy (NCBI): domain Eukaryota; kingdom Viridiplantae; phylum Streptophyta; class Pinopsida; order Pinales; family Pinaceae; genus Larix; species Larix kaempferi. Next base: position 1,875,729 of record BSBM01000341.1, on the reverse strand, counting down.
TTCATTATTGAGGCCATGTATTTTCAGTTTTTGTAGTCTGTATGGGACCGTTGTTCCAATCTTCAATCAATCTCTTCTCTCCTCTAAACCCAAGGAAAAAGACAAAGAAACTATGATGTATATCGACCATACGATGAGCTCCTGCCCTCACACATCAGGGGGCAATCTATTAACACCCAAAAAATACTCACTAGCTCATATCCCTAGTAACATGACCCATTTGTCCACTTTTCCTACCATTTTAGCCTCTAAAACCTCAAAAAACCTTCAAATGGTCACCAAAAAGGCCAAAATCAATATTTTTCTCCTCAAAAAGGGCCCAAAATTCCCAAAAATCAATTAAAAGGGAATAAAATTCAAAAAAGTAATTCAAAAAAGGAAAAAAGAGGGAAAAAGAGGAAAAGAAACCCTAAACCATTTACCAATACCATTGGTTACCCAAAACCATGGTTCAATACTTCATCACCCAAAATCTATAAAAAGGTGATAGAGGCTCCCCATTATTCATCCACATCCTTACATATCCTTATGCTATCAAAATCACTCTTGAGAACCCTAGCCTCCATATGAGCTTGAGTTCCCCATTTAGAGTGAGCCTTTGGCCCACCCTTGAAGCATCTTGGAGAAGAGAGAGACCATTGGAGCACTGGAGCACCTCGTCCATGCAACTGCACAAGCTCCATCAACCTCACCATTTGAGGTAAAACCATTGCAAACCCTTGTTTTCCCATTAATACAAAAATATCAATTTTTACTGTATCTCTCATGGTTATTTAGCTTTTTACTGTTTTAGATTTAGATTTACTCTCATGCACATGTTATCTGTTAATGGTTAAATTTTATTGATCTTGCATCTTGTTTTTACTTTTTATTTGAACTGCTACTAAGGAGTCCATTCTCCTTAGTAGCTGCCCATTTGCACAAGCTAGGGTGAAAATTATAGCTACAATAGGGACCTTGACCGGTCGACTCTCCTTCATGTTGAAACATTTTAGGACTATCTCAACATATTTTCTCTAACTTAACCGAAGTCTTCTACCTGCACAATCTCTTTGAATTTCCATTCCAAGAATGAAATTTGCTGCTCCAAGATCCTTCATGTCGAACTTGGAGGATAATTGTAGTTTCACCTCTTTTATCATATACATGTTATTTCTAACCAATAACATGTTGATGATATATAGAACCACATATATGAAATGACCACCAATTTTATTCCCATAGACACAATTATTAGCCTGACTTATCACAAACCCCAACTACTGAATATACATGTCAAACTTTTGATACCACATCCTAGGTGATTGTTTTAGATCGTAGAGAGACTTATTGAGATTTCAAACCATATCATTTTCTCATTCCACTGTAAAAACCTTTAGGTTTCTTCATAAAGATCCATATGTTCAATCTCAAGATCAAATGATGAAACTAAATACATTAGTACCCTTATGGAAGTTAGCTTAGAAACAAGAGAGAAAATCTCACCAAAATAAACTCCCTCGACATGGGAATATCCTTTCGCTACCAGTCAAGCCTTGTACTCCTCAACTTGTCCTGTTGCATTTAATGTTTTCTTGAACAACCACTTACTACTGACGAGCTTCCTTCCATTTGCTAATCTGACTAGATCCCATGTTTCATTATTCTTCAAGGACTCTGTTTCTTCTTCCATATTCCTTTTCCAGATTTTACCCTCTGTCGAATTGATCGCTTGCTCTATCGATTTGGGATATTATTCTATGGCAGATAACGCAAAAGAAGATCAAAATTTATGTGGACTATACCTTTTTGGTTGTTTCCTTGCTTGACAAAACCTCTTGAAATCTAGTGTCTACTGTTCCACCTCTTCGTTGGATTTAGTTGACTCACCTAAATCTAGACTTTCATTGTTCATTTTAAACTCTTGCTTTTCTTATTCCTTTTCTCTTTCTTCCTCTTCATCCCTTGAATTTCCTTTGAGTTCTCTTAAGATCACATCTTGAATATAAAATTACTTCCTCATCACTGGGTTCCACAACTTATACCCTTTCAGTCCATTCTTATACCAGATGAATATGCATTTCTCTGATTTATTGTCGATCTTTGTTCTTTTCTCCTTTGGGATATGCAAAAAGGATTCACACCAAACACTCTAAGATGTGTAAGAGAGGGATTCTTCCAAACCATTTCTCATATGGATTCTTGTCCACCAAATCCGTCAAAAGTGACCTATTCACCAGGTAATATGTCGCGTCGACTGCCTCTACCCAGAATTCTTGTGCAACACCTGCACCACTGAGCATGCTCCTTGCTTTCTACATCACCTTTCTGTTCATTCTTTCAGCAACTCCTTCTATTGAGGCGTGTTATGGAGTTTTATTTTATTTCTATAGTACTGGTCGAATTCTTTTCCACATAATTCTCCTCCATTATCAGTTCTCAACACTTTGATCTTTTTACTAGTTTGATTCTCCACGAGAGATTTGAACTCTTGAAACTTCTAAAAAATGTCAGATTTCTTCTTCAGAAAATTCAACCATGTCATTATGAAAAAAATAATCTATGAAATGAACGTAATATATGATCCTCCTATTCAAGGGACCAACACAGGTCCAAACACATCACTATGTATTAACTCCAGTATTTTTTTATCCCTAGTAGCACTATATGAGAACCTCACATGACTCTGTTTACCATAAATACAATGTTAATAGAATTCAACTTCTTCAGATCAGTCAGGGAGACCTTCGACCATACCTTTACTGTGCATTGCATGAAGAACTTTCTCACCTATATGTCCCATCCATTGATTCCACAACATGGTTGAGTTGACTAGAAAAGAAGATATACTATTGGAATCTAGATAGACAACATTAGCACTTTATTCGATGTCTATTCTTCCCAATAGATTATACATGGTTCCATTCCAAACTCCCCTCATCACTACCATTGCTCCTCACAACATATTGCATGTATCATTCTCAATTACAAACAACACACCTGCATTCCCTAGGTTTTGATCCTGACATGGGATATGTAGTACTCCTAGAAGTGTTCCTATTCTTTCATATTTTAGTTTCAGTCGAACCTTACCTCATCCAACTATCCTAATCAGTGAATCATCTCCCAGTAGAACATCACCACCATTGATCTTCTCATACTAACATAACCACTCGCTTTGAGATGTTACATGATATGATGCACCAAAGTTTATCCGCCAAGAGTCATGATCTGATTGTGTAATTGAGGAGGCCAAATACACATATCCTTTCTCTTCTTGTGAATACTTACCATCATTTGATTGACATTATTCATACCCTTTTCCTTTTTCGACCTCCGTTGAATTATAGTTTTTCCTATAATGCCTGAATTTTCCACATCACCAACATGTTTTCATCGTTGGAGCAAGGGATTTGGTCTTAGATATACCCCTTGACTTCGATCTTCTACCATAGGTTTTTCCTTTTCCTTTTTCTAATAGTTGGCCTCTTAGTGTCAAGGCATCGTGGGTTGAACCTTCCATGTTATTCCGTATCATCTCTTTTGACAATAGGAATGTGACCACAACATTGGTCTTCAATGTTGTACTGTTGCCTCCAATAGCCACGATCAGGTTATCCTGGGAATCTGGAAAAGAATACAATAGACTAATGCATTTTTCCTCCTCAGTGATTTTAATATCCATGGACAACAACTGAATGATAACAGTGTTGAACACATTTAGGTGGTATGTAACTGGTTAAATTTCACCCATCCTTAGATGATACAAATTCTTCTGAAGAAACAAGTTGTTAACCATAGATTTCGACTAGTACAAGTTCCCCAACGTTTCCCATAAATTCTTTGCAGTCTCTTCTTCTGAGACATTCAACAATACATAATCCGGTAAACAAAGTTGAAATGTACTCCTTTCCTTTCTGTCAATATTTTGTCATTCTTCCTTTGACACACATGTTGGAGTCATTCCTAGGTTAAATGCAATCCATTGTTCTTTATCTACAAGGAGATCCTCCATTTTAAGCTTCCAAAGCTTAAAAATTTTCCTGTTAAACTTTTCAATTTCTATCCTTGATGTGTTAGCCAATCTAACAATAAATCAACATTTCTAGAAATCTCCCACTGTAACAGGTATTTCCCAGATCCTGGACCAAGCTAAAACCGTCAACACCAAATTCATCCCCTGCAGCGAAATATAGCTTTGATAACAATTGTTGGTTTTAACACTGATTATAACAAGTTTGCAAATTGATGCATGGAGTTAAACACATTTTAATTTAAACAATGACACACAACAACATCAACACATTACACATAAATTTACTTTGGAAACCTCTCTCCTGGAGGAAAACCAACAAACCAGTGATCTTTCACTTATTATTAATAAAAAACTCAAAACAACTATATACAACTATGACTTGCTAGAACACAAATCACACTTCAGTACATGATCATGCTACACACACTACTTCTCATAGTACATCATACATAGCCATTACATCTTATTTATAGATGCAATACAACCAACTGCTCATTAATGACAATCCATAAATTCCTAACCACTTTCACTTTTTTTTTATAGTCGACATGACTGAGTCAAATTTGATCGATTGCTCGTTGATGTTTTGGTCATTCCATTGACTTGCTGTCAACCAGACATTTTCCTTTGACCAAACAACTATTTTGGTTTTTCGGTCGACCATAATTCCAATGTTTTTCAACTCTGACTCGAGTAGACTTATACCAGTCAACTATCAACTTTTCCATTCGATTTACATGCAAAGAATATAGCATTCCCGATAGTCACAATCGTATGTCCTATGGACACTTTATGCAACAAATACTCTATTTAATCATTTCGATTGTAACCAAAAAGTAAGTGCTTTATTTCATAAAATGAAAAGTCAAACTAAATAAAATAATCTATGTAGCTGATTTAAATAGAGGCAAATATCCTCGAACTATTATCTACTATGATTTTGAAGGTAGAAATCCAGGTTACAGTTATATGTTTGGTGACACATCCTGTAACAAATACTTTATTTTATCAATTCAAATACAATCCAAAAGATAAGTGCTCTCTTTATAAATCTAAAATAAAATCAAGAATTGGTTATCACAAAGAATAATGCATAAAAGAAACACCCATATAAGTAAACATAAAAAATATGAGTAATTAAAATAGGAAATAAATGAAAAATAATAAATAATACAACAATATACCAAAACAAGGGGCCCTACCTCTTTTGGGATATGTTGTTGGAAGTAGCTATATACTCATAGAATTAAATCCTTGCCAAACTAGATCTTGAAATGTCTTTCATTAATTGAAAATGAAATTCTTATTACAACAATCTAACCCATGGTGTATTGGATTATTCTCTCTAAGAATGCCCGTAGAATGGATACAACATTATATTTTATACATGAATTTGCTTTGAAATTAAAATAACAAATATTAATGCAGATCCACAAGTTCATCATGTGGTTACAACATTTTGCTAGAAATCAACAACTAAAAATCAACTCATAAATATCTCCAAGATCTTTGCTAACAACTCAAGACTAATATTATCAAGAGCTCTAAGATTCTTTCTATACCCAATATAGTTGACTAATGATCCCAAATCCATGTCATATATTTGGTGGTTGAAGAGGAATTCAAATTTGAACATATGGATTTGTAGCAAGAGCAAAAACTGTACTGTTACAAGTTTCGGTTGTTCCTGTAACAGCCATCAAACTAATACAATTTTCAAAGATAAATGCAAATGTGGTTTTTTTTCTAATGTTTAATCATAAATTCACATAAAATATTAAAGGAATGCCATGGAAAACACCTTAATCCTAAATCCCACCTATAAACATTAAAATGGACTAATACAAGGTTATGAGTAAGCGAGAATGGATTAAAAATAAGGGAAAAATGATGTCAAGATATGGTAATTTTGCAACTCATAAGAAATATTACTTAGAATGTCTCCTTATGGAGTTTCTCCACCAGAAACCCCTAGTGACCCTTACTTTTACGTGTAGTTGAATTTCATTTTTGCACCTAATAAAACCATCAATGAAATATTCCTTAGATAATAAAAGGGCTATATCTAATAGATACTCTAATAGTTGATTATTCAAAGGAAGGTTGCAAGCAAGTTAGGTGAAATTTTGGGAAAAGGAGAAAGAATGTAGAAGCATGATTTTCTTAGATATTACTAAAAATTGAAAATTTGACCCTAAATCTAAGTAGCTAGGTTAAAATTGAACATCAAATGTGGAGCAAGGTCATCAAATGTACCCCTTATATATGTCATTTTTTCAAGACAAAATACAAATCCTAGAACTTTTATGGTTGTGAGGTTTTGGGTTCTATTATTTCTAGGGAAACTCAAAGGAAAATTAAACAAACCCAAAATAATTATATAATAAACAACTTTGAAATTAGAGTCAATATACTTGATCCAATCCTTGTTTTAGAAGTTGGACTTCTCCATTAAGAGTAATGTTGTGATGAGGTACTTAATGTTTGATAATAAGTTTCTTAACATTAAGAATGAGATGGTTCCCCATTAAAAGTAATGTTGTGATGAGGTACTTAATGTTTGATAATAAGTTTCTTAACAATAAGAATGAGATGGTTCCCCATTAAGAATAATATTGTGATGAGGTACTTAATGTTTGACAATAAGTTTCTTAACATTAAGAATGAGATGGTTCCTAACATTGCTTCAAACATCAAAATAAAACCACTCAAGGACCAAAAGAGGGTGTACTAGAGATGATTCTTCTTGGTTTAACCATTAGGGATAGTGATCCAGGAGGATCCAAGAAGGCAAAATTTTGAAGTCCTCCAATCTCAGCAAAACCAACACCAGATCGAAGGGCTCGTCGAGACAATCCCAATGGCGTTCGTTTCACCTCAAACGGACTCCGTATGAGAAAGTTATCGCGTTTTGTTCTATAAGGGAAACAGGCAAATTTGGCAAAATGGGGTGCCACATGGCACCACTGACAGGGTGACACGTGGCAGCACAGACCTGTTACAAGGTGACACGTGGCAGTATGATCCAAGCTTGCATATGGTGACTGGACGTATGGATGGTGACGTGGCAATACGGACAGTGACTTGGCGGTTGACTGGACGTTGACTGGGCGTGAGGTGGACCAATCCTAGGCCGCCACGTGGCAACATGGGATTGGCCAATATATCTAAGGCAAAAAATTATGGCCTCCATGAGGTTTGACCCTGTGACCTCTCTCATATAAGCGCTCTGCCTTCACCACTTGGGCTACATATCTTTATTGGTATGTTTGTTAAGGTTTGTTTATTTAAGCGTGGAAACGTTGGTAATGGAGCCAAAAGGGGTCGGGGCTTGGTTTTCAATGCACGGGAGTTGGTTACAACTCCAACCCACAACCCACGTGATATGGTTATACATTTTATGACATAGTCACATGTTTTTAAAACAAACTTTCAAATGGATTGGAGCGCCACCCCATCCACGTTACATGCCACCCTTTCTTAACAAACTTTGGGATAAGACTAAAAGTGGGTTTGTGGAGCGCCACCCTTGCTTAACGAATTTTGGGTTAAGTTAAAAGTGGGTTTGTATGGTTCTTATATGGTTGTAACCATATTAAAAACCAACCAAAAGGGAATGCCTTTTTAAAAGGGTATTTTGTTAAGTATCTTTGGTTATTAGTTAATAAAGAGCCCAACCACATGCTAACCACTTGGAGGTTTGTAACCACATGCCTATTTAGGCAAAATTGTTGTAACTTGAGAAACCATGAGGATCATGTGAGAGGAGTTCATACAAGCCTATATAAACCCTCTCATTTGTGTCATGTACCAAATTTGGTATTGGGTCAAAATGGCCTAATCACATTGGCCCTATTCATTAGAGTTTGTCAAATTGATGCTAAAGGTCAAATAATTGCCAAGGAGGAAAATTACTAGTTTCCTAGGTTTGGGGTGGAAGCTTTGGGATTTGAAATAATGGGGATAATAAATGATGTTTGAACATTAGAATGGCATAAATATTTAATAAAGGAGATAAATAAATATATACAAGTGAAAATAAAAGTGGCATTTCATCATGAAGACACATGGAGGAAGTGGGACCCACATATGGCTAGATTTCCCCACTACACTTGGCATCATTCTCTCACCAATTCGAATTCAAGGTGAATGGTAACATAATTGGGGGAGTCCAAAAGGTATTATTCATTTCATGACTCATCCAAGGTCGAAATATAGAGGAAGAGTAACTCCCATGGAAGAGGAAGAGACAATTTGGATCTAGTGAGACACTTGGGCTAGATTCCCTAGCTCTATGACAACAATGATGAAGATGCTATGACACCTATGACACAAATCAGACCTGAAGGCTGACATATGACATATATGACATGTCAGGGCTAAAAATAGATTCCAAGAGGGCGCTCAAGGGTGTTATGGCAGCTAATATGCTTCCACATGTGATTTGGTGGAAGTGGGAGACTAGGAATTGTTGTACAAGTGGCGTTCTTTGGAATCTCTTCCCAACTTGAGTTGGCATGAGTCTCTTGGAAGGAATTCGACCCATGGAGGACATTAGAAGTTTATAAATGTCAATAACAAAGAATGAAACCATCTTTTGATCATTTTGTAGAATTTTCAATTGCATTTGTGAAGAGGGAGAGCTAGTGGATGACTAGTTTCTTGCCTTAGCCAATTTCGAGGGTGAAAGATTCCCATCCAAGTTAGCAATTGGAAAGGCCATTCAGACCTTTCATTTGGAGCTTTAATGGAGTCTTTATTTGCAGGTGTAAGCTACAGGGCAGCTCATGGTTTCTTCTATTGCAGCTCGCTCCTTCAACCATTTCCAGTTTTGATGGCATATTCTTGATCCTTGAGGGAGGGCGTTTTTGGTGAGCTATTGTACTCTTTGGGGGAGCTTCTAATGCCCCATTTCTTTTTTAATATGAATTAAATACTCTGTTATTCATCTCCAGAAAGTTTCAGGTCGAAATTCCAAGTAGAAATGTATAAATCTCATTTTTAATGGAAGAACAATACCATTTCCCCACTACCTTGTTGTGAACCAATGTATTGATGATGATTTCGAATGAATGGATGATTCTATAATGAATTTGTGATTAATGGAATGCCATGGATGTATTTTACAAGTTTCATGTACTGTACTTGAGCATTTGAATTATTTTTACTCAATTTAATTGCATTGGGAGAAGAAATAGTGCCATTTCCCCAAGGGTCGAATTGGTGATTTTTGTAGTTGAATGGGAGAGGGTGAGAACAGTTGTAATAAACCATTAATGGTGCATATGAGACCTTAATAACATACTTAACACATTACATAACTCTTTTCATAAATTTGAGTGGGTTTGGAGGCATTTGCGAAGCCATTTTCAGTACTTACCTTAGGGGGATTTGAACCCCAAATTACTAGTAAAATTGCATACTTGGTCCAGAATATTAAGAGAGTTTGCAGAGGTCTTTTGGTGGCCATATATTATCCCTGAACATCATATTCAATTCCTAATATCATTCATATACCTTCCTTGAATATTTGAAGGCATTTGGAGTCAATTTGAGACCTAGAGACCAATACTAGTCAAAGGGAAATCACTAGTAAAGTTACCTACATTGACCAGAATTGAAAGAGTATTTGCAGAAGTGTTTTAAAGGTACAAAGGAATCCCTAAAACACATATTTATGTTCTAATATCATTCATATACCTTTTCAGAAGATTTGGGATCATTTGGGGCAAATTTGGGACCCAGAGATTGAAACTAGTCAAAGGTCGAACCAAGGAAAAAAGTGGAAAATTGCAATTTTAATAAAATTCCTAACAAGGGACATTACAATTTGCCATTGTCAGTCATGCTTTGGAGTAGAGACTTTGTAGCTAAAGGAGAGAAGGGAGATTGCGTAGCTTTGCAGGAGGAAGGTACGAGTGTTTATACTCGTTTTACACCGTCTTCAGGCTTCGGAGTTGCTGGAAGCAGTCTTGTTGTGTTTTGGGCAGCGGTTCTCTTCCTGGCCATTGTCGCCAAGGTATAATTGTATCATTGCCATGTATTTTTCCTTTATGCTGAGATTATAGATCGGCCCTCCTATTGAGAAGCAGGCCCGGAGACGTAGTCCATCCTGGACGAACTCCGTTATCAACTTGTTGTCTTTATGTGTGTATTGTCTATGTTGTTTGGTTCTCTTCTTATGGATTTGTGAGCTTCATTCATGCTCTTTATGTAATTCATGTTAATGTCATAGAGTAGAAAAGATCTTGTTTTCGGATCATGTGGTATCAGAGTAGGTCTATTTGACGTTGGATTGTGAGTGTGGATGCTCACGAGGGCTAAACTGCAAGCTGGTGAGGGTACATTAGAGCCTTACAATTCCGAGATCGGACGTGCACACCAAAGGAGGAAGATGGATGCTAATGATGCCCGCATCGAGATGGAGGCAAACTTTCACAAGGTCTTCTATATGATGGCCGACAAGGTAGACAAGTTATTTGCAGACTATGAAGAACGCATGGCAAAAGAAAGAAAAGGCAGTGAAGTAAATAAGGAAGACAAAGAAGTGAAGGACGAAGGCAACGCTTCAGTTAACCAAGGGGAAGGTGGCAAAGAGCCTCCTGAGCCTCCCTCTTCACCTTCAGCTTCAAGCACAAGTTCAAGTGCTTCTTCCTCATCTCATTCTCAACATTCCAAGGTTCCTCACAAAGAGCTTCAAAAGAAGCCCTTATTGAAGCTCAATGTGAAGTTTGATTTGCCCATGTTCAATGGGGAAGCGAATGTAGAGAAGTTAAACAATTGGATAAGGCAAATTGAGGTCTATTGCCGAGTCCAGCAGATCGAAGAAGAAGATGTGAAGATTCAGTTGGCTTCACTTCGGCTGACAGGCACCGCACTTGTATGGTGGGAAATCAAGCTTCAGCAAAGTAGCAAACAAATGGGTAATCTTCTCTCATCGTGGTCTGCTTTTATTTCTGCTTTACGTAAGCAATTTTATCCGTTGGGTTATGTTCAGAAGGCAATGATGGATTGGCAAAGTTTTAGACAAGGCAAGGGTCAGAGTGTTCAGAGTTTTACTGAATAATTTAGAAAGAAAGCTTTAGAATTGAATATTGCTTTAGATTCTCCTGACACTCTTTTGAAGTACATTGGTGCTCTTCATCATTATCTATGCCATACTTTGTTGTTGTTGAATCCTACTAGTGTGGATGAAGCAAGTGTTCAGGCTACTCATCTTGAGAACAGGGGGAAGCATTTGCAAGAAGACCATCAGAAGAAGCCTTTCAAGCCCAACAACCACCACAAGTTCAAGAAAAAAGACAAGAGCAAGAAGACAGCTACTGCCAAGAAGGAAGGAGGAAAGCCCCATTGCAACCATTGCGATACTGATGGGCATGATGAAGAAAGTTGTTGGAAGTTGCATCCTGAACAAAGGCCAAAGCATTATGGAGGCAAAAATAAGAAAAAGACTGTTGCAACAGCGCAACGAGATTTGGGTTCCAACTCAGGTGACGAAACCATGATTACAGCCGTGGGAATGCAAGGTAACAAAACTCCTCATACTGGTTCAAGTTCTACTCGTGTTTCTAAAGAAAATGATAAAAGAAGAAGTGAGTTGTTTCACATCAGAGTTGTGTCTAAGCATACAAAGATTGAAACATTATTTGATCTGGGTTCTCATGTAAATTTGTTCTCAGAATCAGTTGTTAAGAAGTTGGGCATACAGACTAAACCTCACCCCAAGCCTTATCCTCTTGGATGGGTATGTGATAATGCTAAGTTGCAGGTGACTAAGCAATGCAGGTTAAGGTTTGCTATTGCTTCAAAGTTGATTGATGAGGTGGACTTAGATGTTGTTCCTCTTGACATCTGCGGTATCGTATTGGGAAGCCCATACTTGTATGATCGAAAAGTAGTGTTCTTTCGTCATGAGAACAAGTACCATCTCACCAAAAAAGGGGTGGAGTACATTGTGAGAGCTCACAGTATGAAGGCTAACACCACTCTGGTTAGTGCAGGACAGATGAAGCGGCTCATCAACACTAATAAGAGATACATGCTCATGGTTATGAGAGCAAAAGATGCTGAGGCATCCGATGCTTTCAAAGGTTGTGATCCTTCTCATAAAAAGGCTATGATTGATATTGTGGCTAACTATGATGAAATATTTCAGGAACCTACAGGTTTGCCTCCCAAAAGGGAGATTCAGCATGAGATCCATCTCCAGCAGGATGCCCCTGTTCCTAATGTGGGCATGTACAGGTTGTCCGCAGTTGAAATGGCAGAGATTAAGAAGCAAGTTGAAGACTTGTTGGACCAAGGAGTGATCAGACCCAGCTCCTCTCCATGTGGTTTGCCGATTGTGTTGGTGATGAAGAAAGATGGCACATGGAGGATGTGCGTTGACTATCGGGCTCTCAACAAGATCACGATCAAGAATCGATACCCGCTTCCTCGCATAGATGACTTGCTCGACCAGTTGAAAGATGTTGTGTTCTTTACCAAGTTGGATTTGCGCAGTGGCTACCACCAGATCAGAATTACAGAAAGTGATGTGTGGAAGATGGCCTTCAAGACCAAGCAAGGTCTATTTGAGTGGTTGGTGATGCCCTTTGGGCTTTGCAATGCATCTGCAACCTTTATGCGGGTAATGAATGATGTTTTCCGGCCATTCTTAGATGATTTTGTCATTGTATACTTAGATGATATCTTGGTCTTTAGCAAAACTTGGGAAGCACATGTGGGGCATGTAAAGCAAGTATTAGATGCTTTGAAAAAGGAGAAATTGTGTGTAAAATTGTCAAAGTGTGAATTTGGCAAAACTTCATTAGTTTACTTGGGTCATATTGTAGGAGGTGGAAATTTAAAAATTGATCCTTCAAAAGTTGATGTAATTGTCAATTGGCCTAAGCCTACTAACGCTACTGAAGTGAGAAGCTTTTTAGGAGTTGTTCAATATTGGAGGAGGTTCATTCAAAACTTCTCATACATAGCATCTCCTTTGCATGCCTTAACAAGTGTGAAGAAAGCCTTCCAGTGGGGAGGAAAGCAGCAGAAAGCCTTCGACACATTGAAGGGAAAGATCAGCACCGCCCCAATCCTAGCCTTGCCTGATTTGCAGCAGCCATTTGAGATAGAGACAGATGCCAGTGGATATGCCATGGGGGCAGTATTGATGCAGCACCGCAAGCCTATTTGCTACCATTCAGAGACTTTTACTCAAGCAATGATCAACTACCCCACCTATGACAAAGAGTTGTATGCTTTGGTTCAGAGTGTCAAGAAGTGGAAGCACTACTTAATGGGTAAGGAGACAATCATCCATACCGATCATCAGCCCTTGCAGTATCTCCAGTCCCAGACTAAGCTCCAGCAAGCTCGTCATTTCAGGTGGATGGGATTCCTTCAACAATTCCATCTAGTGATCGAGTACAAGAAGGGTACTAGTAACAAAGTGGCAGATATGCTCTCTAGACCTCCTATTGTTGCATCTATTGTTTTGAAAAATGCTTCTTTGTCCCATGAAAGTTATATTGAGCAGTATGCTACTGATGATGATTTCAAGGAGATTTATGAGAAGCTAACCAATGGCACACAGTTGGAAGACTACTATTTGCAGGGAAAGTTGCTCTATCATTTGGGCAAGCTATGTGTTCCTATCAGTGAAAGAGTCCATGTAATACGAGAAGCTCATACTTCTCTTGTATTAGGGCATTTTGGGGTAGGTAAGACTTTGGCTCATTTGCAAAGACTTGTGTATTGGCCTCGCATGAAAGACATTGTAACAAAATATGTAAAGGGGTGTGTGATGTGCTCTACTTGTAAGCCCACTAATAGAAAATTGGGGCTGTACTCACCACTTCCTGTTCCTTCCCATCCTTGGGAAAGCATTTCCATGGATTTTGTGGGGGGTTTGCCTATGTCTAGGAGGGGTCATGACTACTTGTATGTGGTCGTGGATAGGTTTAGCAAGATGTGTATTCTTATGCCATGTAAAAAGCAGTTCACTGCAGAGCAGGCTGCTTCTCTTTTCTTTCAGCATGTATGGGTTCACTTTGGACTCACTACGTCCATTATCTCGGATCGGGACTCCCGATTCCTTGGAGAGTTTTGGACAAAATTATGGTGTATGATGGACACCAAGCTAAAGAGGAGCACCGCTTTCCATCCACAGACCGACGGACAGACAGAGGTAGTCAACAGGACAGTTGTCCATTTGCTTCGAGGCTATTGCAACAAGCATCCTAAGTTATGGGATGAACAGATCCAGTATGTGCAGCATGCATTCAACAGGGCTATGCATTCTTCCACTCAGAGCTCGCCATTTGAGACATGATTTGGGTACTTGCCAAAGACTCCATTGGACTTGACTTATGGGAGAGAGGTTGATTCAAGCGCTTCCAAGGATGAAGACAAAGCCCGCAGGTTCATTCAGAGAGTTCAACAGGTACATCAGGCAGTGCAAGAGCAGTTGGAGAAGAGTCAAGCCCAGTACAAGGCTCGCCATGACAAGCATAGAGTTGATCATCAGTTTCAAGTGGGAGATCAAGTGTGGCTTCACATCAGCAAGGAGAGGATGAAAGGAGAAGGAAAGAAGCTCAAGCCCATTAGATATGGTCCCTTCACCATCTTGGAGAATATTGGGACGAATTCTTTTCGCTTAGAGCTACTGCCATACATGCAGATCTACTCAGTGGTGAATGTGGAGAACTTGAAACTCTATGAGCCTCCCATGATCATGGATGAAAGGGAGAATTCCTCATTGCCATCAGTTGATGAATTTGCTCCTGAGTACATGGATGAGCTAAAGGAAGATGTCATCTTGGACAAAAGGACAAGGACTTCTCACAGAGGTGATGTTGAGTATCTTCGAGTGGGCATCAGAGGCACTCATCCAAGCAAGGCCAAGTGGATCGAGAAGGAGAAAGTGAGGGAGCAATTCCCTCACCTATCTATTGATTAGTAAAGGATTTTGGAGGCCAAAAGCTTCTCAATGGGGAGGAATGATCCAGGAGGATCCAAGAAGGCAAAATTTTGAAGTCCTCCAATCTCAGCAAAACCAACACCAGATGTTGAGTATCTTCGAGTGGGCATTATAGGCACTCATCCAAGCAAGGCCAAGTGGATCGAGAAGGAGAAAGTGAGGGAGCAATTCCCTCACCTATATGTTGATTAGTAAAGGATTTCGAAGGCCAAAAGCTTCTCAGTGGGGAGGAATGATCCAGGAGGATCCAAGAAGGCAAAATTTTGAAGTCCTCCAATCTCAGCAAAACCAACACCAGATCGAAGGTCTCATCGAGACAATCCCAACGGCGTTCGTTTCACTTCAAACGGACTCCGTATGAGAAAGTTATCGCATTCTGTTCTATAAGGGAAACAGGAAAATTTGGCAAAATGGGGTGCCACGTGGCACCACTGACAGGGTGACACGTGGCAGCACAGACCTGTCACAAGGTGACACGTGGCAGTATGATCCAAGCTGGCATATGGTGACTGGACGTACGGATGGTGACGTGGCAATACGGATAGTGACTTGGCGGTTGACTGGACGTTGACTGGGCGTGAGGTGGACCAATCCTAGGCCGCCACATGGCAGCATGGGATTGGCCAATATATCTAAGGCAAAAAATTATGGCCTCCATGAGGTTTGACCCTGTGACCTCTCTCATTTAAGCGCTCCGCCTTCACCACTTGGGCTACATATCTTTATTGGTATGCTTGTTAAGGTTTGTTTATTTAAGCGTGGAAACGTTGGTAATGGAGCCAAAAGGGGTCGGGGCTTGGTTTTCAATGCACGGGAGTTGGTTACAATTCCAACCCACAACCCACGTGATATGGTTATATGTTTTATGACATGGTCACATGTTTTTAAAACAAACTTTCAAATGGATTGGAGCGCCACCCCATCCACGTTACATGCCACCCTTGCTTAACAAACTTTGGGATAAGACTAAAAGTGGGTTTGTGTAGCGCCACCCTTGCTTAACGAACTTTGGGTTAAGTTAAAAGTGGGTTTGTATGGTTCTTATATGGTTGTAACCATATTAAAAACCAACCAAAAGGGAATGCCTTTTTAAAAGGGTATTTTGTTAAGTATCTTTGGTTATTAGTTAATAAAGAGCCCAACCACATGCTAACCACTTGGAGGTTTGTAACCACATGCCTATTTAGGCAAAATTGTTGTAACTTGAGAAACCATGAGGATCATGTGAGAGGAGTTCATACAAGCCTATATAAACCCTCTCATTTGCCATTGTCAGTCATGCTTTGGAGCAGAGACTTTGTAGCTAAAGGAGAGAAGGGAGATTGCGTAGCTCTGCAGGAGGAAGGTACGAGTGTTTATACTCGTTTTACACCGTCTTCAGGCTTCGGAGTTGCTGGAAGCAGTCTTGTTGTGTTTTGGGCAGCGGTTCTCTTCCTGGCCATTGTCGCCAAGGTATCATTGTATCATTGCCATGTATTTTGCCTTTATGCTGAGATTATAGATCGGCCCTCCTATTGAGAAGCAGGCCCGGAGACGTAGTCCATCCTGGACGAACTCCGTTACCAACTTGTTGTATTTATGTGTGTATTGTCTATGTTGTTTGGTTCTCTTCTTATGGATTTGTGAACTTCATTCATGCTCTTAATGCAATTCATGTTAACGTCATAGAGTAGCAAAGATCTTGTTTTCGAATCAAATAGTAGAGGAGGTTTCCCTTCATGATATAAAAATTATTAGAATGAATATCATACATCATTTTAAAGATAAAATATAAAGTGATATGGAGATGAGAATCAAGGAAAGTTGATATTCTACAAAGAACTCGATAATTCCAAGTTAGAAATTCAAAACTCTCTCCATTGTTATTAGTTGAAAGAAAAAAATAAATATTACAAAGATAAAAACCAACTCTAATAAGTTTTTGAATAAAACAAAATGGTGAAAGACCTAGTATGCATTTGTTTGAAAAACCTAATATGTATTCGTCTATACAATTTGTGAAATTAATAAATTAAATGATGATCACTTTCTCTTGAAATTTCAATTTACATAATCATTATTAACTAATTTCGTAACATTATAATACACCAATCTCCGTAAATTCATAACCCATAAGAATAAAAAAACATTATTAACTAATTTCGTAACATTATAGTACACCAATCTCCATAAATTCATAACCCATAAGAATAAAAAAGATGTTGGAAATTTCAATTCCAAATAATTTGATTATAAATGAAGCTTTGTAAATTAAAGTAATTGTTTTTATTTCATAAACCAATTTTCTTCATCATTATTTAAACAAAATATTTCTCCTTATAATTAAAAAAATAATAATAAATGTTAATTAATGATGACCTAAAATAACCCATATAAGTCCCAAAATTCAATGGTTAGGTGAGACATTGTAAGGAATGAATATTTATGAAAATTCTAAGATGGGTCTTGCTTGTTATGATGGCCTCATGATAAGAGGTTAGGAAAACCCATTTTAATAAACTTTATTTTTTAATTTATATTTTAGATTTTAATGTCTGCTTTTCAAATTCAAAAGCCTAAATATGAAATGAAGTTTATAATTTTTAATTTATATATATATATATTTCGTTTCATGATGATGGTGGTGGTGATGGTTATCAATGTACAATGTGATCAACTTTGGTTTATTAGATATTAAAAAGGTAAGGAATCACTTAGTATTCTTTATAATTTTACTTATGTGCTCAAAACACTTTAAGAGAAGCATTCCTAAATCACCATAGTTGTCGCAAGTAAAAAATTTAGGAAGGTAAGCATTGTAGCAAATCTTTTGAAATCATGATTTAATGTGGGTGTATAGGAGACATTCTAAGAGAGTGATTTCATCTTCAACCCTCTTAGTGTAAAAAAGAAGACAAATTCTTTTGTCCTGCAACTTTTTAGGAATTGTCCAATGCCATATTTAAATATGGAGTGCATGAGAGTTTGTTCTTATATTAGCAACTTGTTGATTTCTTCTTTATACTAATTAAAACAAAGATATATTTTTGATATTCTATATTGTGGTTGATTGCATCCTTATAGTATCTTAATTTTCTCTTATCTTCTAATTCTTTATCGCATCACAACTTCTTAAATTTAGATATAGTAATATTTTGAATACTATCACTATTCTGCAGAGTGACCTCTTCTTCGAATCCCCAATGATTTAACCACAACTTGGCATCTTTATGCCAAGCTCACTTAAGATGAAATCCTTTTTTACTATGGTTTGAAGCAATCTTAGGAATCATGTAATACCCCTAGTTTTGACTTGGAATGTATTTATCCAAAATTATGTAAATGATGCAAATATGCTAGTGTGAATTCCTAGTGGGAGCTCAAGACCAAGGCCTGACTAGTGAATGTCTAGGCATTTATGATGTTTATATTTCATTTAGACTGTTTGGTTGACTTTTATGCTGATTTAGAATATTATGTGCAAAAATAATAAAATGGTCCAACAATGGTTGTGTAAAGAGCACCAAAGGGGCTATGATTCCACCAGAGGAGAAGAGGAAAGGGGGGCCCATGGGTGACTAAATCCTTGCTGCCAAGTGTCATCCTTAGAACCCACCCAAAATTATGTCAAGTGATGAAAATAAGCCAATTATCTCCTTTTTTTACCATTTTCCCAATCATTAATGCATGTGTGTGGTTGGTGGGAAAAGTCACCTTATGTAGTTATTGAAGCATAGGATTGACTGCACTTTTGTGACAGTTCTTTCTTCTACTGGAAGAAGTTATGTCAGTTGTCTTTTCACCATTTTCTCATATCCCTTGGTGTCAACCCTCAGTTCTCTCATTCTTTCATGCAAATTTAGGCTATGCAGAGCTCTCCATTGTTGTCCATGAACTTACCATGTTGTTTTGAACCCATAAATTTGAATTTGGAGACCATGCTGCAGATTTGGAAGTGAATATTGTTTGTTGTAGGTGAGTAGAGCGGTTGGGCAAGCTAGGAACCCTTACCCATGGAGTTATGTTCCTCGTAGGTGCTTGAGAATCCACAAATTGAGGATACAGGTGGTTCTATAGAAACCAATATCATATTGGATTTCTTCTATGCACACACTGGAAGCACCCAGCAAGATGGATCGCCCAAGAGAACTGTGGATCGGTGAAGGGGATGCATGAGCTAGAAGGGTATTGTGTGGGGTAGGTATTGTGGAAGCCAAGGCTGTGAGGACTGAGTGAGACCCCTGTAGAGCTCTGTATGAGCATTTCGCTAATCATAGAGAGAAGAATGGGTTGTGGGATGAGAGAGAGAATCCTGTAGGTGTTTCCTTCATCCTAGTGGCCTCATAGCCCAGCTTGGGGGTGGTCTCTTAGCAGAAAGAGTATATGTTGAATAGAGTGCCTATGGTTGGGTGGAAAACCGCTCTTACACAGCCATTTACTTGGATATGTGTTAAATAAAGATAAGTATTCTTATGAATTGGATTCTGAAATGCTTTTATTTCATGCATGTAATGTTTATGCTTGTGTATTAGCATGCTAGATGTGTGTGGATAGATTTTAATTCCGTTGTGCATGTTTATTTAAGTTTCTGCACACATTTTATTTGTTGAAAATCGTATTATGCATTTGAGGTGAAATCTTTGAGCCTAGGTTTCGCCAGCATCCCCTCCCGATGGTCGGATTGGGTGAGGGGGGACGCTACAAAGCCTCTTGTATCCCATGTGGTTTATCTTGTTCTTGTACATTAGGTACCTAATCATAGCCATGCTCTCAATAGGATAGGAGTATTTCCTTTTATTTTGAAATTATAAGTTGTAAAGCACTCTTGGATTTGTGCTCTTCTTCTCCACGATTATCTAGAGATGTTGCAACCACAAACTTCACACCCATATAAGATAACTTGAGTTATGAGAATCTCAAAGAGAAGATTATTCTTATACCAAATTCAAAGGTCCATTGATTAACAACTGTTTTCAAGTCCATAATAAGCTTTATAGCCTCTATTCATCCTTTTCTCAATGCTATAGTTCTAGTTAAGCTTGTAATGAAGATCAATTATGATATATTTGTATGAAGTCACTTCCTCCAAGCTGCCTTTGTCATACATGAAATTAGCATAAGTGATTTTGTGGATTTGATTATCATAACCTTTGTTTTGTCAGTGTTAACAGGCATACCCATACTAGATAAAAAATCCTCGAGATTTTTAAGCTGCTTGTCAAGATCATGTGACTCCTCACCATAAGAATAATATCATCAGTGTAAAGAAAAAATGATGATTACTATACTGGCTAGAGTTATGCCAAAACAACTTGAACCATCTAATTCATCAATGTATATACCAAAAAGGGTATGGGACATGGGATGACCTTGCTTGACTCCTATATTACAATTAATTTCTTTTGACCATCCCTTAGTGTTCCTAAAATTAGCAATAACATTCTCATACAACCTTAACGCAACAACTCTTAACTTGAAAGGAACTTTTAGGTCTTTTAATGTATTCCAAAGGTTAGTTATGGGCATTGTGTCAAATGTTTTTCTAAAGTCTACAAAACAACAAAAAATATAGGTTTATTATTGTAACACTTCTCTGTAATGATCCTAAGTGTAAGAGGGTGGTCCATAGTTGAATGATAGCTCCTAAATCAGGACTAATCTTTACCTCTTTTTCCATGACTTTCTAGTAATATGTTGATATTCTTTTACATAGTAGTTCCATATAACTTGGCTTAAAAATGGTTAATAATAATGGTCCTATAATTAGATGGGTTGTTTTTATATTCAATTTTAAAAACATGAATATTGAGGCTTGGATTCTAGGGTTTAGGGAAACCTTGCTTGAGTGCTAAATTGAAGAACTTGTGGATATAAGTGATGAGAATTGCCCCACCAATTTTTAATTTTTTTTTACTGGTATCTTTCGATATCCATAGATTTCCCTTATGCAAGTTTCTTAACCCTTCTCTATCTTTTAAAGAAAAAATCTTCTTGCTTTGGAGAAAGGGTTTGAATGTTGTCCATGACATCAAGGGATTTGTAAATATTTTTAAGGTAGGAATTCTAGTGGCTCAAGGGAATCATATTGTTTTCTTTAGTTTTATGACTTAGAATTTGGAATTTCTCATGATCTATCTTAGAGAGGCGCAAATTTTTTTTCTTGCTTTCTATTTATATAATATCTTTTTTTCCTTCTAGTTAGGGATTTGAACCTATATATCTTGTAGAATTTTAAGGACTTTTTGGAAGCATCCTTAAGGGATTTTCTAACATGCTTGCACTCTTTACCATATTGTATTTTTCTTTTTACACAACCTTGATAGAGAACTTGTTAATGTAAGTAGAGAGGGTTGTGGTAAAATTATGATAAAGGTCTTCAATATTGTTCTTATATAATAGTATATTTAATTTTTTATTTAAATCCCTTAAAAAACAATTTTATTTTTATCAGAGATCAATTTCTTTTGGTTATTAGAATTATCTATTAGGGGGCTTATGTTACTGACAAAGTTTAAAGCAAGTTAAAGGTCCATGGTTAGATTCAGGCTCACAGTTATTTAAGATGCCAAAATTTACTATTTTGTTGTATACAAGGATATCATATATCACATAATTTACAACACTACTGCCAAGCCCATGAACACAAATCATCTAGTTGGATTTCGACCATTTCATAAGACACATGCAAATGATCATATATTGAGAACTATAGAGCTTGATCAAATCGATATTGAACAAATTCTCAACCAAGTCTTCAAAGTTTCTTTTGTTTCTGCTAGCTAAATGAAGGCCCTCATCTAGCCATAAAATATTAGGGTTGGAATCATTTCTTAAGGTAATAACTTGCTTAGTTGTTGTCTACCATTATGTTCTCATAGCAAGAAGATATTTCCCTCTTCTTTAAGGTTGTAAATATCTTGTTCTAAGCTAGTGTAAGGACAATTTTTATATAGGTTGTGCTTCTTATAAAAGGTAGAGTTAATAGACGCAAAATAACATATTGTTATATTATTTTTCTTAGCATTGATATCTGAAATATCCATCCACATGTACTAATTGAAAGGATCTTTCTTGTGAATGATAATATGATAAAAAAAATGTTACTCTTTATGTAACAACCCATGCCTTTGATCCCTCTACGATAGTATCTCTTGTTCCATACTGACCACAAGACAAATCCTTTTATGTTAGGGACCGTAGATTCTTCTGCTCCCATGTTTCAACAAGAAATATAATATCAATTTCACTCTAGATCCAACATAGCATGGTATCTTTTCCCCATATAAAGAAATGTAAGTTCAAAGAGATGATCCAAAGTGTCCCAAATTCCTATTTATTGTTATCATTTTGGTCTCTAACCCCAATAATAGCTTTTCTAATCTTGATTATTGCCATTTTTTCTTCCTTCCCAACTTGTTTTACCTTTTGAACTTCCTTTATTAATTCAATTTGATATTGTGGAATGAGATCTTCATTTATAAATATTCCTAACCCTTTTAGACTTTGGGGTTTTACTGAGTATTCGATATTTATGTTTTTAGTGTCCCATCTTGGATGGTCTAGTATATGACACTCATAGGGGTGAGTTTTGATGGATTTATGTATTGATTATGTATGGAAAAGTTGTGTGTGGACTTATATGTTGTAGACCTGGTTTGGGTCACATGACCAGTATATGTGTATATATGTGTGTGGTGGTATATTAGATTATATATATCATATGGATTTCGATTAGGCACATGTTATGTGTATGTTTCTCCTTCTGCATATGACTGATGGCTTGGTGCATAACTTGGTTAGCCATCGATGATTGTGATACATGGACCTGTGGATGATCTTTGCTATGTGGAATAGATAGTTGATCATGGTTTTATTAATGATACATGTATTGTATGATTATGAATACTTAGATTCAAGATTTGATAGGGGACTTGGTTACTTGCCAATAGGAATGCTCAAATCATAAATGATTGTGTAAGCCATTTCTACATAATCAAAATGGCTATGGAATCCATATACAAATTTAGGTAAAATTTGATTAAGTCAATTTCACTGTGAATTTCACTTGATGTTTTTAGTCTGTGAGATTGTAATGTGTGAAGTATTTGGGTCAAGACCTTGCCAATTGACCATCAAATGGGTAAGAGATCCCAACTAGTACCTTGAGGTGAAGTACAAAGTTTCAAAGAAGAATATATGAGAAGCCATGGAAGTCAAGACATAGAGTCTTGAATCCATGGAATATCAAGGCACGGAGTCTTGGATCTATGATAAAGATCAGGGCGTGGAGTCATGAATCTACTAGGGTGCAGATACCTAGGTATAGGAAAGGGAGTGGAGTCCTAATAATTCTTAGGGGTGTGGAATCCCTATTCCTAAGCAGAAAAATACCACTTAAGGGAATAGATCAACCAAGTAAGCTAACCTAGTTGAACATAGAATTAGTAAGCTAACCTAGTTGAAAATATAATTAATTAATTCCAAGCTTACCCACTTTGGAGGGTCTCCTTAGTAATATCTCATTATTTTTTTTCCAACGAATACCTCAAGGGGAAACCCACCGAATACTTCCCCATATTTTATGGATGATAGACAGAGTAAACCATCGGCTCTGATTACAGATACTAACCCAGTGGGGACATCAATTCAGGCCCTTTTACGCATAGCCACCCAAGGATTTGACCCTAAGACATTCTTCTTGCAACAAACAACACTCAACCACTCGATCTAACCCAACGAGATAATGACTAATATCATTATTATAATGAAAAAGGATAATTATTTATTTATGAAAAATAAAAGCAATAAATTATATAAAAATGACACATGTTATTGGTGAATATTAAGAATTATTATTTATTTATTAAATAAGGAAATTCTAGAATATGCCACCTAGAGGGAAGGTGATGAATATCAAAGAATTAAAATAAATCTCTAATTTTTGCATGAAGGGATGAGGTGTTCTTTCTCGCTGAGCCTAGAAATACAGAAGGATCCCCAGGTTTTAGGGGAGAATTGGAGAGTAACCAGATGTTGTTGAAATGGATATGAAATTCCTAAAATAATTCCCTAGGATTAATTTTGCATGGTTTGATTTAAACTTGAGTGGTATTCAGAGGAAGTGAAATTTATCTTCCATGATTTTCCTAATTTACCTCTCTATTGTTGTATCTTGGTACTTCTTGTGAGCTCTTATAGCTTGGGGGATCCAAGGGGACAATTCCTCCTTTGATATAGTTGGGAGGTAAATCGGTTGGTCATTTGAGTTGGCCAAGACAAGGATCTAATGGCTAGAGAGTTCTGCTAGAACAACCAGATGGAACTAGTAACATAAAATGGTCAGATATAATGAATTTGTTAATGAATTATTTATTTTGTTGTTCCATGATGATTTCATTTTCTAAATAGATAACGATTGGATTGATATATTCATGGTGCTGATATGAGTGTGCATGAGAATTCTATTGTGTATGTGTTTAACTATTGTTAGCCACATGAAGAATACGATCCTTGGATGTTGCTTAGAAGATTGCTAAGGCATAAATATGGCGCTGAAGTATGCAAGGAAAATTATATGATCTGTGGAAGAAAGCATGAATATGACAATGAGGTAAATCTAGAGTTCATGCCTTTTTTTATTTAGTATCAACACTTTGAAATGAAAGGAATTTGAAAAACATATTAAATTATAAAGGGAAACTAGGAGGATGTTTGCCAAGTGTTTGACAAAATCTCTAAATGAAAAATGTTATACTGTGTGCTTGCAAACCTTTCGAACTAACTTATGGATAATGAGTTGGGATAAGGAAGACATTAGTGGATTCATTTTTACTTGTAATAAAACCTGGATTGTTTTCCTTGTGCATGATTGTAGATTGAGGTTGTTGGCCATATGTTTATTAAAATTTCCAAATGAATAAATTATGTTTATTGAATGTGAAAACTTGGAATATAACACATGGGTGATGTAATGGGATAATAAATCTATCAATAGAATGGCTATGGTCAAGATATTAAATTTGGTTTGTACTTTTCTTTTTTGTTGGCATTTGGTAGTTGCAATGCCTTGTGTTTGATAATATATGCAAACACAATTTATATATTCCAATCTTGCAGAGTATTGGTAAATCGGGCTTTTGTGACGGTTTCATATCAATTCAACTCAACATCTGGGGGTATCTGTGCCACATGGGCCTGAAACCCCCATTTTGATTTTAAAAAATGGTTTTCCGAACCCGAACCGTGAATTGGGTAGTTTTGTAGGAAACATTTCAGCTCATGGGAATGATTTTGTGGGTTAGACTTGGGGATTTTTAGCCAATGCATATTCAATTCTTTAACCTATAATTAGAAAGAAGAAGTGGATTCAATTCTAACGTGTAAATTAACTATTTAAATTTTCGTATGGTTGAGAATTTAAATGTTGCAAATTGGTCAAATAAACTCCTTAATGGTTGTAGCTAACATGCATGTGAAGTGTTTGAATAAACTCATCAATGGTTGTAGCTAACATGCATGTGAAGTGTTAGAATAAACTTCTCAATGACTACAATTAGCATGCATGTGAGCTGTTTGAATAAACTCCTCAATGAGTTGTAGCTTTTATGTTTGTCCTTTTGTGCTTAAGTAAAGAAAAAAAATAGTATGTTGTATATTATTTCCATCATGTTTGTTTCAGATTTAAGCATAGATATAACCATCTATAGTTTAGATGGCATTTAGATTTATATCTTATCAATGGCATTCATGTTCTTTGGATGGCCTTCAATTTGAGGTTGTAAAAGAAGTGGATATAAACATTAGAGTTATATTGTAGGGATTGTTCCCTTTCTTGTTGGCTTGATTCTTAACACTATATAGTATAAACATATTTAGTAGTAGCTGATTTCAAGAATGAAAGAAATGTTCTATTTGGTTTATCTCTTAAATCATATGCTAATGTCTTATAATATATTTGAGAGAATGATTCAGAAAGCATATCCTAACAATGCATAGTTGGGAATAATTAGGATTTATGATATTATAATTATCTAAAGCAATTGTATGAATACAATTACATGTGCTAGTTGACTTTTAGTTAGAGTTCAGATTGAAAAAAAAAAAAATTCCTTATTTCCAGTCTTAATGTCCAACAAGGTCTTGGCTTATGAGACAATATGTTTCAACTTGTAATTTTTCTTGTAGTTTTTTCTTGACTTGCACTAGCATGTTTTCTTCTTTCTCCTCTTTCAAACAAAAAATTATGAGGTTCAAATATCTTTTGCTACGAACATGGTCTGACTCTATAAACTTATGCATTTCCTCTTTGATGAGTTTGATATCTAATTTACCCTCCAAACTAATTACAACCAAATTGTTATTTATAAGATTTTCTTCTAACTCTTTAATCTTATTCTTCATATTATTATTTTCTAGTTTATTTACCTCTCCTTCTTCGACTTTTTTTTTCTCCTTATCTTTCATTTTTATATTTCTTGTAATTTAATCTCCATTTTCTCCAACTTATTTTCCCACCGTATTATTTTAATGTCTATCTAATTTTAATCTTGTCTTCAAATGATGCAAAGTTATTATCAAACATTACCCATAACTATATTTGAAGTTTAGTTTTTCTTTCAATCTTTATGTTTATCTAGTTTAGTTTTTCTTTCAATCGTTATGTTTATCTAATGATTATATGTATTTGTAAAGACTCTATAAGATTCATTTACTAGGTTTTCCTTCAAAATTGCTTTTGATAAATAGTATAATGAGAAAATGCCTGGAAATTATGAAAATGCTTAAATGGAAATTAAATGTTTTTTAACATGGCAAATGGCAGTTTATGCCAAAATTTATTATAACTTTTTCATTTCAATTAATCTTTATAACAAAATTACATAGTGAATGCCACTTTAATCTCAATCTCATAATATAGAGATTTGTAAAAATAATTTTAATAAAATAAAGCTTTTTTTTCTAAAAATGTGATAATTTATTTCATTTTAAAATCGTTCAAAATTTTAAATAAAATAAAAATCCTGAAACTTCAACTTCCAACCAAAATCTTACCTAAATTGAAAACATATTTTATCATATAATAATTATGATATAAATACTCTTATCTTACATCTCACCCAAAAAAACTTAAAACCTAAAGAAATACATCTTCATCGAAGGAAGTTTTATGTACTAAGTCACTCTAATTAAGTTATCCACTACAAAATTATTTAAAATATAAATAATATAATTTAAAAAATAAAATATAAATATTTTATTAAATGTGAGATTTAATAATATTTTATGAATTATATCACAATTTTGTTGATGATGATTATAAGATGGTTAATTGAGATCAAATTTGATTTTAATAAGAAAAACAAAAAAAAATTAATTTACTTATAATCACATTTTTTATTATAATTTTATAAAAAAAATTAATATAATAAAAAATACTAATTATTCTTTTAATATAAAATATTATTAAATTTGAGGCATTAATACTATTTTTATGAGCTAAGCCACAATTTCATAATAATTATAATTTTAACATGAATAATTTTAGGCAAATTATTATGTCCCCGACATATAGTTTTGAGTCGGGTAGCATTAGTTGGGGTGGCAAAAATTGCGGATATGAAATTGCAAAGTTTTTGTTAAAGTTTATATTTATTTGTATTTTTTGATTTTTTTAAAGTTCGTTTTACGTGGTTGTGGTTTCATCCTTACGCAGTGACGTTGGCCTGGGGCTGTGTGCCCCAGGCCCCGGCGGCAGGGTGACGTTTGCCGTTTTAAATGAGGTTTAAATGAGGTTTAAATGGTCTCGGGACTGAAGACTCCTGTGCAATTTATTCACCAGTCTTGTCCATTTATCGTGCCTTTCGTCGAGCTCTGTTGTGCGCCTGCTAGCGTCGGGTTGAGGTGTTGCAGGGGTTTAAACGTGTTGCAGTTGGCGTATTCATGCAACACTGTAGGTTTAAATGAGGTTTAAATGAGGTTTAAATGGTCTCGGGACTCAAGACTCCTGTGCGATTTATTCACCAATCTTGTCCATTTATCGTCCCTTTCGTCGAGCTCTGTTGTGCAGGGGTTTAAACGTGTTGCAATTGGCGTATTCATGCAACACTGTAGGTTTAAATGAGGTTTAAATGGTCTCGGGACTCAAGACTCCTGTGTGATTTATTCATCAGTCTTGTCCATTTATCGTCCCTTTCGTCGAGCTCTGTTGTGCGCCCTCTAGCATCGGGTTGAAATGTTGCAGGGGTTTAAACGTGTTGCAGTTGGCGTATTCATGCAACACGTGTTGCAGTTGGTCCAGGGTTTCGTGGTGTTAATGCAGTATGGTGCAGGGTGACGGTGGTCTCGGGACTCAAGACTCCTGTGCGATTTATTCACCATTCTTGTCGATTTATCGTCCCTTTCGTCGAGCTCTGTTGTGCGCCCGCTAGCACCGGGTTGAGGTGTTCCAGGGGTTTAAACGGTGTTGCAGTTGGCGTATTCATGCGGTATGGTCCAGGGTTCCGTGGTGCTAATGCAGTATGGCGCGGGGTGACGTTTGCCGGTTTAAATGAGGTTGGTGGTCTCGGGACTCAAGACTCTTGTGCGATTTATTCACCAATCTTGTCGATTTATCGTTCGTTTCGTCGAGCTCTGTTGTGCGCCCGCTAGCGTCGGGTTGAGGTGTTCCAGAGGTTTAATGCGGTGTGCTTGCTGTTTGAAGGGGTGAAGGACGGTCTCCATGCTTGGGTGATGGAGCACTCTGAAGCTATATTTTAGAGGTTCTCTGGTGTTCAAGCTCGTTCTGTTTGGTGCGACTTGCTTTTGTGTTGTGGCTGTTTTTGTTGGCTTTTTTGCGGTGGCGTGGTTGTTTGTGGCTTATTTGCGGTGGTCCAGCGAAGGTGGGGTGGTTTCTGGTGGTGGGTATTGCTGTCTGAATGCGCTTCATTCATCCAGTAATTTGCGGTGTTCGTGTCTGAACGTGTAGAGCGCTTTCTTGGTGCAACGAGCCGTGTCTTCTGCAATTTCATTGGAGGGTTCTTTGGACAGGTAACTCTTGGAATTTTCTCTTCAGCTGAGACTTGTGTTTTCTGTTTTATGAAAAAAAATCCGATTTTGTTATACTGTACGATTAATTGGTTATAAAATTTTATATATGTAAGAATTTTACAAATATATGGTTTTCATTTCACAATTTGCGTCAAGAAATATTGTTCAAACTTTTGTTCCATAATTTATTTCATAGGAATTGTTTGTGACTGTGGTTTAAAAAACACAAAGACTACGTAATTGGTCATTACCATTTCTTTTCTTGGGTAATGACCTAAACTCCCTGAAATGAATGTACGGGGAACGGAATTGGATGTATGTATGTATCTGAACATTTAATGCCAAGAGTAGCAACCTCCCTCCTTCCCGGGTATTTCGGCGAGGTATGGAGTGGGTCATGATATCATGGGCTGCGTCGGCGCTGGGATTAAATGCTAATACCAGCCTGCCACCCAGGCATCGGGTAGCAAATAAATGGCATTATATTATATTATTAATTAAATTTACAGATCTGTTTGTATTTATTTTATTTTGCTTTGTTCTTTTTCCATTTCCATTATGCCATGTGATATGAATGTGATATTTTTAAATGGTTCTTTGGTCTGCTTTGTTTAAGTGGTTTTGCTTTTCGCATGGACCTGTTTTTCAAGTTTTCTCAGAAAATAGATACTATACAGATTTACTAAATCTAGAAATAGAAAGCACTTTCAACCTAAGTATCTGTACTTGAGAATACAAGTCTACCCCAAAACAACAGACCGGGAGCTTAAGAGAGGGGTGCTCATTTTCCATTGCCTTTGGCAACTGCCCATATAAGACAAACGACATTTCGGGTGCAGTATAAAATCTGGGTCTTTGGCGAGATACTCCATTGTCTTTGACTTTGACATCTGCCAATTGAGGTAACGACTAACAAGTATTTCAGTTGCATATGTGGCTGAAGGGGAAACCCTTAGATGCAGTGATGCTGAGATTCACAACCTACTGTTTTATTTAAGGATAAATTTTTGAAACATCTAATCTGAAATGAAGTCTATGATAACTTAGCAACAAGATGGTTTGGTTTCATCTAAAGAAGAAAACGTGGACAGTGTTTGCAAGAGAACACTCCTGTAAATTCACAGGAATCCTGTGAATATTGAGAGAGCCCTATATTGGCAAAGTTTGTTATTTGTCATGAATACTGTTACAAGAAACATGAACGTTAAAAAACTCTTAGATGCAGTGATGGTGGTATTGACAAACTGCTGTTTTATTTAAGGAAAAATTGATGAAATATCCAATCTAAAAATAGCTTTTTCTTTAGATGAAACCAGATCAGCTTGTTGCTAGGCTACCATAGACTGCATTGGTCAGCTTGGGTATGCTTGAGTGATCTATAGTTTGTCGCAATAATGTAGATGTATACTTTTTTGGCCTGTGTGGACAGGGGTTTGACACCAAGACAAAGTTTAATGGCCCATATTCATGGCAGTAACCATAGTAAAGGGATGATATCCCGATTGTATGATTCTGAACCACTATTTGTCTTATCTTGTTATTACAAAGGGGCTTTTCTTATGAGATTCTGATGAGATTCTTATCTTCTCCGTTACTTGAGTCTTGGTATGATCTGTTTTTTATGGCTTTGAAAATGATTTACTGCTAATAACACCACGAAACCCTGGACCAACTGCAACACGTGTTGCATGAATACGCCAACCGCAACACGTTTAAACCCCTGCAACACCTCAACCCAATGCTAGCGGGCGCACAACACCTCATTTAAACCTGCAGTGTTGCATGAATACACCAACTGCAACACGTTTAAACCCCTGCAACACCTCAACCCGACGCTAGCGGGCGCACAACAGAGCTCGACGAAAGGGACGATAAATGGACAAGACTGGTGAATAAATCGCACAGGAGTCTTGAGTCCCGAGACCATTTAAACCTCATTTAAACCTCATTTAAACCTGCAGTGTTGCATGAATACGCCAGCCTTTGAATTACAGCATAATTTATTTTTAGTTTTTATTTTGTTGACTTGGTGTAGTCATGATTTTTTCAATCGCTTTCACGAAGATGTTTTAATCTCTTTCGCTAAAATGAGTTGTTCATTTATCGAAATGTTTCCATGCATAATTATTAGGAGGGTTACACAAACAGAAATATGAACCCAACTCACACTTCCTAATTAGATGCATCTAGCTTTGTTAATAAGTCATTTGCAGCTAGATTTTTCTTAGCCTTTTTGCACAAAATCTCGAAGTAAAAAACCTAGATTTGCTCAGCCGCTTTGATGGCTTACCAAGTAACCGAGACAAATGATAAACTGCTTCATATGTTAAATATTAAACTAGCAATGCATCACCCTGCTCAAGTTTGCTTTTGCACCTGCATTACGCGTTTCAACATATGTAGATGCAATATGTTCTGATTGTTGTAGGTTATCACCATACAAACACCTCAACCCGACGCTAGCGGGCACACAACAGAGCTCGACGAAACGGACGATAAATCGACAAGACTGATGAATAAATCGCATAGGAGTCTTGAGTCCCGAGACCACCAACCTCATTTAAAGCAGCAAACGTCATCCCGCGTCATACTGCATTAACACCACAAAACCATGGACCATACCGCATCAATACACCAACTGCAACACCGCGAGAAATTTATCTCACAACAAGTACTGCTTCCACTTGACCAAGGCATGTGTTATTGCCAATGTCTTTCCATCATATGTAGATTTTATATGCTCATTCAGTTGTAACTTTTGACTCTCAAAGGCAATGAGATGTTTATCACTTATGAGCAGAACTCCTACGCATGTTCCTGAAACATAGTATTCATGGACACATGTTTTCCTGACATCTGGATTTGTCAAGACCAGAGTGAATGTCATTAAGGTTTTCAACTTTTCAAAATAGTCTTTAGCTTTTTTATCCCATATTAAGGCATCACTTTTAAATAATGATGTTAATAGTGCCACAATTTGTGTGCGCGTTCTCAATGTTCTTATTATGTCCCCGACATATAGTTTTGAGTCAGGTGGCATTAGTTGGGGTGGCAAAAATCGCGGATACGAAATTGCAAAGTTTTTGTTAAAGTTTATATTTATTTGTATTTTTTTATTTTTTTAAAGTTCATTTTACATGGTTGTGGTTTCATCCTTACGCAGTGACGTTGTCCATATTTATCATCTAAAACATATATAATAAATTTTTATTAAATTAAAAAATATAAGATATATTCTTAACATCTCATCATCTCATCTCTGCAAGCTTCTTCATTGTTGGCCAATTAACAAATTAATATTCCTCCTCTCTATGCAATGGGTTCCCTTTACAGCTTTGATATTTCCAAATTGATATCACTAAGCAATACATGTTCAAATTTGATGAACCGATTTACACTTAAAGACTCATTATAATATTTTTTCTCTACAGAGTATCTTGAGTGTTTCAACATTCTAATAAGAGGCAGATCGCTCTTGCATTTGAAACAAGCGTGCACGTTATGTCATTTCTTTCACTTGTAGTAATAAGTGATCTTTTTAGCATTATTTTGAGGTTTTTAATGCTATTGTAACTTTTTTTCCCACT
This sequence comes from Larix kaempferi, assembly GCA_027924585.1. Lineage (NCBI taxonomy): Eukaryota > Viridiplantae > Streptophyta > Pinopsida > Pinales > Pinaceae > Larix > Larix kaempferi. The sequence continues at coordinate 1,843,157 of BSBM01000341.1, read as the reverse complement.
TTTTAGCTTTCTTTTGTGATTATTTAATAGTATTTCATATTGAAGTTTTACTTAAATGATGAAAAAAAATTATATTGTTTTTTATAAATAATATATCTCTAAAACTATCAATTTTCATATTAATGAGCTTATTTGTGATAATCAATGTTGTAGATGACATCTCTAATAAATTCATTAGTGTAAACTAGTATGTCTCATCTAAAGAGATCCAAACTGAGCACCTTCTAGCGAAAAGTTGCCCAAATATCCAACAACATTGCAACAACTAGTTGAGCTATTTGCATGGGTTGTTTGTGTGTGTGTTAAAGAAAAACCTTGTGGGATCCCCACCCTTCCTCGAAATATTTGGAGGGTGCTTCAACTACCATCTATAATAGTGGATGGTAACCCCAAGAGAGTTGATCAAATTTGTATATATGATCTATGACCTTCCATTGGCATGATTCTTTGGGTGTACACTTCAACCATTTGAGCCACCACTAGGGGGGTTTCTAAGGAAAACCTCACGAGATCCCCCTATCCCCTAGATTATGTAGATGAAGGGAAACTCAAGCACCAACAACAATAGTGTCTAATAATCCCAAGTGACTTGACCAGATTTGACCCTATGAACTATGGCCTGTTATCAACATAATACCTTGTATTGATGATTCAACCACTTGAAATCACTCTTGAAACTCCATACAAACATATACATATCTATGCATGCAAATTAATAAATTTATTTTTGTTATTATTAACAAAATATATGTGATTTTTTTTCTAGTTTTTACCAATTTAAAAGCTATATACATTATATAGATATGAACATTACAATTTGCCTGAGTTATAAAACACACCTCTATAGTAGTGTACGAGACTAAGAAATCCGCTTGATGATGTCATTGATTTGGGGATAGGTCACTTAGTAATTACCACAATTTTCTTGCGCTTAACCTTGATGATTTCAGTTAAAATGATATGTGCTAAAAACACGTTTTAATTTTGTCCAAAACTGCATCTGAATTTGTTAGCTGCAATTGGTCGAAATGTGTATATATTTAAATTTCTACACACATATCCCAAGTACAGACATCCTTTAGGATAGAGACATTTCAGATTCATATAACATATAGAAATTTCAGAATCACATAACATCTAGGAAATTCAGTGTAGCTTGAGTGTGAGTAAGATTTGGGTTTTGTGCAAAATGTCTTTGTTTTTTGTAGTAAATAAAAGAGGTCTGAAAATTGGAATTTTTGTTATTTAATAATATAAATAATTTATTAATTTTCTGTTTACGAAATCTGGTTACAAATTTTTTGTTAAATTGCTGAATACTGTATTAATTAGATTTTATTATTCATTTCACGTTAGGGCTAAATCTAGAGAAATTAGTTACTGTCAAGAATTTCTTTCTGCAAAGCAATTGTCTATAATGCTTAGTTATAGGCCTTAATAATGGAAAACAGAAAATATAAGTACTTCATGCAAAATAATGAGTACTCATTATTGCATAATCATCACAATTGAATGCTGATTTAAAACTATGTAATAATGCACCAAAAACCTGTTCTTGGTTTCTAATTCTTTCATTTCATTTGCAAAGTGAAATGTGAATAACTATACTAAGCAAGCATTTACAAACAGGCATTTACAGGTGTATTTGCTTATCCTTGGATTATTCCTAGAGTTGTTGGATGTAATTTGTTCTCACAAAAAATGAGAAAAAAATTTAAAAGTGGTACTGATCTAAAGCCTTTGAAAAATTGCATTTAAAATAAATTCCTAACAAAAATGTTTATTGAATTGTTTTCCAACATACTTTTCATTGCAATTGGCTATGAAAAAGACATTGTTCTATTTGGTTCATTACTTGCAAGTGTCACAAACAATGTGACTTAGTTTTGCTTATTTCCAAAGTTGCATTGGCCATGCAAGTTTTTCTTCCTATGTTTCTTCTTCTGATGGAGAACATTGAACATAATCAATGTTCTGCCATAGGAGCAACATCTGTTCCGATTATACGATAGGCATTTGATGATATTGATGTTTCTTTGTCAACAAACCATTTGTTTCGTTTACAAGCTTTTCATTATCAAAATGGAGATTGTCTCTTTGATGTCTTTGTTGTTCTCTTGCATTTTCGCTACACATCCTTGGAGATAAGAGAAGCAACCATAAACCATTTTCATTTGCGTCTAGCTGCAAACGATCCAGCCGCAATTTCTTCTTTGAACTTGGAATTGGATCCTTTGTACTTGTTTCAATTGCATGGGATAGAAAATAGAGATCTTTACTTGGAACGAATGTCGCAAGCTGCATCTCAACCGGATGCAGAAAATGTTTACGGCCTTTGGGGTGATATCTTCTGCATAAAATGGTTTGCAAACTGGTTAAATGTGCCTGTTTCTATATGGTCATTGAGAAGCAAAAGGAAATATCTTCATTTCAACCCTTCCTGTACTGGATATTGCTACAATATTCTATTCCATGATCACATCCCAGCTGCTGGGCACTTTGAACCTTTGCTTTCATACAAGTTGCTAGGACCCGACTATGTTGTTTTCAATGGACGATTAGATACTTCTTCTATTGATTCTTGTCAATATATCTTTTTCGAGTGTCATCGGTTAAGAAAAAGTCTATTGCAACAAGGATTCCAATTAATCTCTCGCATTGATGGCCATTGCTGTGACTCGTTATTTGAATCAATTTCAAAATTGACAAACACATTTGATAGTGCAAGCCTTAGAAAAACAATAGCGCAAACTTTTTTCAACTGCATGCTTTCAAATGATGCAAGAGCCTTTCGTTGTCTAGAAACATTTCTTCATCTTGAGACAGTGCAAGAAAATCAACTTGTTTCTAGTTGGAAAACCTTTGTAGTGAATTTGGCAGAGCCTTATACAATTGGCCATGTAAATGATGGCCATTTCACAATTCAATGGTTGTGTGAGGTTTTGGAAGTCAACATATTTCTTTTGAACATACACTCTTACAAAGTGGAAAACCAATTCTTCTCAACAAATGCATCGTCAAAGATCTATTTCCTTCTTCATCATGAAATTGACAAAAGGCATTCGCATTTTCATCCCTTGTGTCAGACAAGCATTGAAAAAAATTCTCCAATATTGTCAAATGCCATGACTAGGAATCTTCCTATCAATGCAATGATGAAAACAATTGACAGTTGTCATCATCGAACTCTTTGCAATGTCATTGAAGAAGAACATTCTCCTGACCTTTGCAAAGAACATTGTAACATAGAAACAAAGAAAAGGAAAAAAACTTGTTCCATGCAAAAAACATTGAAAAAAAAACCAAGACTCTTTTGCATTGGCCCAGAAATTTCAATTGTGATGGAAAAATGCTTGGAGAAAGATTCCATTATGAGACAGCAAAAATCCATTGCCCCGTTCAAAAACATACATGCCATTAAAAAACAAATGCGTTTGGAAGCACTTCAGTCCTTTCAAAAGCAAAAGGCATATGAGAAGGCAAAAAAAGCACTTAAAGAATACTCGAAAAATATTCAAGATGCCCCTATTCATGCATGCTCTGTCTGTAGACGCTTGCACTTTAAAAGGGATGTTCGCTATATCAATGAAGACACTTTCTATGCATTGAAATGTCTTCCTTGGAATACTATGCCTTCTTCAATTGCATTGTACAATTACATATGCAAATATTGCAAAAAGAATAGTTCAAATTCGCAAACACCATTGTTTGCAACACCACTTAACATTCGCTGCAACACTTCATTGTCTCATGTAGACAAATTGACTTCGCTTGAAGAGCGGCTTGTGTCACCAAGAATTGCTTTTGCTCAGATTCGGCAACTAAGTTATAAACGAGCTCAAGTAGGCTTGACAGGAACAATCATCAATGTGCCCGCATCTTTAGACAAAGTACAAAGAGCATTGCCTAGGAACCTAGAAGAGGACAAGACCATTGCAGTTATGCTTAAGCAAAAACTAGAATACAAAAATGCATTTGTTTCTGGAAATGTTCGACCAAATATTGTCATGCAAGCATTGAAAACTCTTTGTGACATGGATCTTTACAAAATGGAGAATGTACATATCAATTCAGATTGGGAAAAGGCATTCCATGAATTGTTGGCAAAGCAAGAATCTAATGAAGTATCAATGTCAGAGTCAAATGATTTAGATGAACCTCTTACAAAGCTAAGAGAAAGTGATGAGAATACACATGACCAATTCATAGAACCAATCACAGAGACATTGGTACATGGATATGGAGAAACCCATCTAATAGATGATTTGGCCACCAAAATAATTGAGCTTGCACCTTCTGAAAACTACCGACCCCTAGGAATTTTCCAAGATCGTTTCTCTGAAGAACTTAATTTCCCTACACTTTTCTTTGGATGCAGCCGTTCCAATGACATGTACAAGCGCTTTCGACACCAACAAATTTTCCAGTGGGAGCTCCAACATGAAAGCACACATTTTGAAGCACATCCCACAAATATATTCTTTAAAGCAGTGAAAGTGTTAATAGGTCAAATCTCTAGTACTGCTTGGATATCTATTCGCATAGGGGAGTTAAAAGGGAAAAAAATAAAATCCAAAGATGTAAAATGCAAAGCCAACCTTCTTAACATAATGAAATCGCCAATTGCATATCGTTCACTAAAAGCCGTCCGAACATCTCCTGACTATTTTGACAACATGAGAAAAAATCTTTTCGCAATGATACGTCAACTAGGGCCACCAACCTTTTTTGTAAGCTTCTCTACTACTGAACATCTTTGGAAACCTTTGTGTGATGCTTTGCACAAGCTAGAGAAAAAAGACAAAGAAAATTGTGATGAAATTCTTACTGATGATGTTATTGATAATTTCATAAGAAAACATCCTGTACTTTGTAGTCGTTACTATAAAAACAAAATGAATGCGTTAAAGTCCTTGATATTGAAAAACAAATACCTTTTTGGTAAAGTAACGGACTTTTTCTTTACAACTGAATTTCAAGAAAGAGGAAATGAGCATGAACATGGGCTTCTTTGGATTGAAAATGCACCTGTCTTTGGCAAGAATAGCAATGATGAAATAAGTTCTTTTGTCGATTGCTATATTTCAACAGACTCTTCATTGCTTGAAGCAAACTTCATCAAAATTCAAACTCATAGATACAAGAACATGTAAAAAACATAGACGCTCTGCATGCAGGTTTCGATTCCCGATGTTCCCTGTTGATGTTACAATGGTTTTAGAACCTCTTGAAACTAAATCGGATGCGTTGACTGAAAGAAAAAGAAAAAAAACTCCTTTCTTTTGCTCTTGAATCTAAAGAATATTCAAAGAACATGACATTTGATTCATTCTTGCAAGAGCTACATTTAAACAAGGACGAGTACATTGAACTAGTGCGTTCTACAATTGAGAAACCGACATTGCTATTAAAAAGAGACCCTTCACATATTTGGATAAATTGTTTTGCAAAAGGAATTCCAAGTTTGTGGCAAGCAAATATAGATGCCCAATTCATCTTAGATGCATATGCAACTGCAACATACGTAAGCTCATACATAACGAAATTAGATAGGCCTATGACAATGGCTTTGAAAACAATCAAAGAAGAGTCTGTTTCAAACAATTGTAATCAGCTAGAAACAATTCGTAGGTTTGGAAACACGTTTCTGAACATGCAACAGATGTCTATTAGAGAAGCAGTACATATTGTGCTTTCGTTACCTCTATATTCATCTTCAAGAACGACAATTTTTATCAACACTGCTCCAGATGATAAAAAGCTGTTGTTTTAAAAAAATCGTCTCTACTAGAAAAGGAGCATGATGATTCTGAAGACATCATTTGCCCGTCGATAATAGACAGGTACATTGAACACCTGACAGATCTACAACATGTATCTTTAGCTGAATATGCTTCTTCCTATTGCCTGGTTCATGGAAAAACAATCAAAACAAACAAACAATCTATCATTCGGTACATTCATTACAATCAAGAAAAAGATCCTGAAAATTTTTCTCATGAAAAGCTATTGCTCTTTGTGCCTCACAAAAATCTTTCCAATTTGTTGGACCACCCCCTTCAAACATGGACAGAGGCATATGAAAAACACAAAGAACAAATAGCAAATGTTGAAGGAAAAATCATGGCAAAATCAATTTCAAAATGGGGTGATATTGACATTGCAAAAGACAAAGTTGAAGCGCATTTTGAAATACCTCTAGACTTTGCAAAAGATACCAATGATGCGCTCAAATTGGATGGTGTTGAAAAGTATGACATGGGCGATGATCTTATCTACAGAAGAAAGAAACGACTATTTGAAACACCAAAAACATTTAGCATAGCTAAAAAACCATTTCTCCCTGATAAAGATGAATACTTTGTGATTAGATGTACTTTAAACAATGAGCAACAGTCCATTGTGAAAGAAATTATTGCTAGGAAAAAAAACAATCCTGCAAAAACAATCCATATCTTCCTTACGGGAAGTGCAGGAACATGAAAAACACATACTGCAAGGGCCCTTTATGATGCTCTTTTCTTTTTCTATGAAAAAGAGCTTGGTAGCAACCCCTTGAAAAGAAAAGGTCTTATTGTTGCATTCACTGGAAAAGCAACATACAATGTAGATGGAATTACTGTTCACTCTACTTTTAAGCTTCTTTTGGGTTCCTCGATCTTGATCCCATTAAGTTCAAACACACTAGATCTTTTGAGCAAAGACTATGAACAAGTTCGTGTTCTATTAATTGATCAAGTTTCTTTGATAGGTTCACGAATGCTACATAACATAGATAAACGTCTTCGTGAGATCATGCATACTCCAACAAAACCATTTGGAAATCTAGATGTCATCTTTTGCGGCGATTTCTGCCAAGCAGAACCTGTTCATGATTCTTGGATTTTTGACTTTCCAAGTTTCAATAATAAAAAATTCCCTTATAGTTTTTGGAATGACTCCATACAATACTATGAATTAAAAACCGTTGTCAGGCAAAAAGATGAAACTTTTATATCGATCTTGAATAGAATCAGAACAGGAAAACAAACATTTGAAGATATACAATATTTGAACCGGAAATGCTACAAACAACCACCAGTTGATCCATCGTTTCCATTTCTTTATTATTGCAATAAATATGTTCAACAACATAACTCAAAGATGTTGACTCTTGTTAATACAGAAGCATTTACAATTGCTGCTCAAGACACCAAAATTGATCAAATCGATAACATAGCTAATGTAGATAAGAAAATTCACTTGTCATTTACAATTACTCTAAAAAAAAACATGCTTATCGAAATAGTAGGCGGGAACTATTCAATTGAAGATGGCCTTGTCAATGGTGCTGAAGGCATCTTCAAACATTATAGTCAAGCAACAACAGACTTTTTATGAATTCAATTTTCAGATCCAAAGATTGGAGCAATTGCACGGGCATCTATGCAGCACCTTTACACTGATTCCATCCTATGCACTTGGACACCTATAAAAAGAGTTACAACACAAATTTCTCTTGGAAAGAGAAAGAACTACATCCGAGTACAATTCCCAGTTCAATTAGCATGTGCTTGAACAATTCATAGAGCACAAGGTCTTACACTTGAAAAATTGGCATTTGATCCAAAAGGAGTCACAAAACATGGTCTTGTTTACACTACATTGTCACGTGTAAAAAGCATTGAATGTCTCTATCTTGTAAGCAAATTACAACAAAAAATTTTTTTGTGTTTCATCAAAAGTAGTTGCAAAATTAAATAGATTAGAGAAACAGGCTTCTTTGCAATTTCAATATGGACTTAAGTCGTTTCCAAATACTAAGCACGTGTTCATTTATTCACTTAACACACGAAGTCTGCTTTCACACATTGATGACGTTGCAAATGACTTTGAACTCATGCAATCAGACATTCTTTGTTTGCAAGAAACACATATGAATTTGCCACCTACTACTACAGCATTTGTAAACCAAAACAATTGCATTGCAACACATTCAGTTCATGGCCTTCTGACAGTTGTCAATAAGAAGATTCCTGCGGTTTTGATGAAAGATGGTTGTGGTGTTGATGATTGTTAATTCATTTTATTGAAGATGTTTGCAAATCGTAATTTCCTTGATATGGTTGAAGCACTAGATCTAGCTACAGGATAAGACTATAACAGCACATACATCCTCATAAATTAATCCATAGGAAAGAAATACGCAAGACAAAGCCAGGGTATGTATCACATTTAATGTTTGGTGTTTCCTATCTACTTTATATGTGTTTAGAAGATTGCGCAGTCATGCAATGGTTATCTGTGTAAGCAACTTACATCTCGAGGACCAACTTCAGCACAGGGACCACACAGGAGTGCTGAAGTTGATAGAGATCAAAATTATGTTATAAATTCTTTTACTATTGCTTTAGCGCTAGTCAAAAATTTCAATGGTAATTGTGAGGAAATTTTGCTTCTGTAGACCATATTGCTAAATTGAAAGGTAACCCAAGTGGCTTTGATTTTCTATAGTACAAGGTACTATATTTGTACCCACACTTCAGATCTGATTTTTGGTTTAATGTTGACGTGTAGATCTTCAATGGCACCTCTCTTATTGTTATTTGATCAATAGAGAGAAATGAGGGATATTTTTATTTGGCATCCCACCACCCTTCCTTATACTGTGATGATGAAATTTTAGGCTATATTGGACGGCTGTACATTTGAGAGAGATATGACTGGTTGTACCTTCCCCACCTTGATTGAGATATGATTGGTCTTGTGGTACCTTATCTTTCACTTGTGTTTAATGGGGTCATTTACCCTCCTTGAGTAACTTTTTTAAAACCACCTTGTTGAAGTTTTGCTCTTATACAGTACTACGGTTGTTTGGCCACATTTGGAGCATACCCTTGGTTCTAAGGGTCATGGGTCCCAACGCTACCACCTTCATGCTTGAAGTACAGCTGACAATGGAAGACACAAGTATAGTTTATTACCACCATGCAAATTTAATTTGACCTTTCAATTCCCATTACCATTTCCTCTCATACGACGTCCCACAACCATTTCTCTTGACACCCACTCTTCATTCATTCTGTATGCATTTCACTATGCATCCGTCTCAGATTCTCATTGCGTTTTCCCTCAATTAGTTTATCAATTCAGTATGACCCATGCCCGCCATCCGAGGAGTGTTGCCGGCGGTTGTGGGTCATACTGAATTGATAAACTAATTGAGGGAAAACACAGTGAGAATCTAAGACGGTTGCATAGTGAAATGCATACAGAATGAATGAAGAGTGGGTGTCAAGAGAAATGGTTGTGGAACGTCGTATCAATGTGATTGTAAGAAACTCTTTGAAGGTGAAGTCCACAATTTTAAGTCTTTTTCCTCATTTTCATGCCTTTTTGTAAGACAATAAGAAGGGTAGTGGCATCAACATTGAAAATGGTTTCCATTCAAACCTATCAAGTATACTTTTAGGTCAGCAGTATTCTTGACTCCGAACTATAGCTACAATTTGGAGAAAAGAATACTGTTGACCTAAAAGTACACTTGATAGGTTTGGATGGAACAAATTACCATGGACATCTATGCTGTCGTATTTTTTGTTTAATGTTGACGTGGAGATCTTCAACTATACCTCTCTTATTGTTATATGATCAATATGTTTATTTTATTACTTGTTACTGATTGAATTATTAAATACTTGTTGTACCTTCTCCACCTTGATTGAGTTATTATTGGACTTTTGGTACCTTGTCTTTGACTTGTGGTTAATGCGAACATTTACCCTCCTTCATTTTTTTTATACCACCTTGTTGAATTTTTGGTCTTATAGAGTACTTGACTTTGATCACCTATGATCAGTTGTGGTGTGCTGATAATCACTTCTTTTATGCTGAGACTTGGTTGAAGTTTATAATTTTTGTGACTTTATCTATGTTGAGTTATGTACTGTGCTTGACTGTCATTGACCTAATTAACTCCAGTCATTTCTCTCTATCTGGTTTGTACACACCCTCTTGTAGGGTTAGCTGGTTCCTAGAGAAGACTGACCTCTCCGAGGCACAAACAATCTTTTATGAAAGTAACACTTCTGAGTATATTTTCAAGAATAGTTTCACACCCAGGTTGGTATCTTAAACTATATCTATATTTTTGTTATATGATATATATGTTTATTTTATTACATGTTACTGAATATTAATAGTTTATCGTTTTAGTTTGCTTGTCAGTGTAACTCATTATAACAGTTTTGAATATACCAAAGAGCCTGTGTTAAGAACTTATGGGTTGTACTTTTGGAGTTCTTGGTTTCAAGAGGTAACTATTTAGACTGACTAATGTATATCCATGGAATGCTTTTTTCTGCAAATTTGTTTTTATTGTTTCTATTGGAATTTGTGCTATGGAACTAATGTGAATTGTGTTCAGTATTATTAGCTATACAGGGAGGGCACATACTACCTTAAAGGTGTTTGATTGTTATGGAATTCTTGTTTTTTATTAAAAAAAATTTTGCACACTGACTTTTTGCTCACATCATTCAAGAAATGTTTATAACCCTGCACTGTAATCACAGCATCTAACTGCATGGAAGTTGGGAAACTGTTACTTTATTACATGTGCATGTGCTCTATGTTTTCTACCTTTGAATGCAAATGACACAAAAACCTATCTTGGTGGTTACAAATATGCATTTGGATATTTGTATACTGGGGTAAATTGTGAGGTGCAACATGTTGTCATGTCCTTCAAGGCATTGTTCATGCTATGTATTGATATTCAACATGGTGCTTAATAATTATGTATTTGCTTGTTTTAAACATATAAGCTCGCAACTAATTAGTGAAGTTTATATCTATAATGATCTAAAAACATCTGAAGGCTCACTATTGTCCAAGGTCTCAAACACCACCTTTCACAAGAAATTAGCATTTCTTTAGTTCATTGTGCTGTCAATTAACCATAAAAATATGATATATATCCTGGAAGGGCAAGGCAAAATCAGTTGATATTCCTCGCTCGACACCTAATTGATATTCCTCACTTACATTATGCTCCCTGACAATATTCTCCAGCTTGTCAATATTTATAACAAACCAAATAATCTTGTTAACAACCTTATTGATGTCTTGGACTCTGTTATGTTACAAAACAACAAGAAAATGCTAACCATAATAACTGGTGACTTTAACATTGACATGTACAAAGAAACAATATCGAAAAGGAGGTTGGAATTGTTTATGCAGAGTAAATGTCTAAAGTTAAAAACAAACATACCTACAACAGAATATGGTTCTATGATTGACCATTTTTGGACAAACATAGACATTGACAGGCTTTCATTTACCATTTCCGATGCATATTGGTCAGATCATTTTACTAATATCTTATCAGTACCTGCAACTTGCATATAAGAACTGATACAGCTTTTTGTCTTTCTTGTTTTTTGTCTTTTTTTAAGATGCTTTTCTATTTGAAATATATTCTTGAATATTTTAACATGCTCTTAGTCTTCATTGGATGTGCAAATTGAAAAAAAAAAATACAGCATTTCCAAAAAACAACTAATCAGAAACAATATTCTCAACCAAGGAGAGAATTTAGCTATGTCTACGACATCAGACAGTCCTTCAACAGAAAGAAATGTTTCTTCTTCACAAGATGCTCCAGAGACTATTGCAATGGGAATACTGTCGCAGCCAACAAATAGTCCTAAGAAGTAATGTTCCTATCCAACAGCTTTGTTCATTCAATATTTTTGACTACATTGTTTCATCTTGTACCTAACACAAATTCAAACATTTGAATGAAGCATCTAGTTCAGCTTCTCTACTAATTTCATTTTAGTGTATTCGATACAAAATTCAACATTTAATCAAAGACTAATCCATTTGTTCTTTCACTTTTTGATATTTTTAAATGTGCACAGATTAAAGCAAATGGCAGTTGAACCATCATCAATAATACAGCTATGTACTGCAACACATAGGCATGTATTTGAGGGGGATGTTTTGGTTGTCTGTGGACCTGCACAAAATCGTAATCAAAACTCCCCTGTTAAGACAAAGATTCTACATGCAGATGTTGTTGATAAAAATGGATTGATGACAATGACAGTTACAATTAATGATAGTTTGATAAATCGCTTTGGCAATTTCTTTTTTCCTGGCAAAAGTGTCAGAATTTCTGGTTTTGAACTGAAAAAGAAAGGTCAATATGACTAAGGAGATGCAATAAATTCAATAGCGATATTGCCAACAACTATCATAGAGATAATTGACCAAGTATGCAAAATGCATTGCCTTCCACCAGATACAACAATCAATGAGCTGGTTACATCAGATGAGACATATGTCGTTGGTTCTGTTGCAGTCATAGTTGTTTCCTGTGAATACAACAATAAGCAATTGGACTTCTACATAAGAGATGGTGAAAGTACAAACGACTATGCAACTGTAAAGTGGATTCTCTTTAAACAATTTTTTTTCACTATATTTGATTTCATTTTTTATGTTTTGTCTTTCCTGCTGTATCTACTGCTAGATGGATATACAAAAAAAAAAAGATAGAACCCATAACAAAAAACATTTGTCTATTCCCATCCCCCCTTCACTAATTCTTCTTCAATTATTCATGTTCAGTTTCAGGTTAATGAAAGCTATACAAATTTCTTTGTCCGAGTGCAACAACAACTTGCACTTGACGAACCGCCTCTGTATCTAATAAAAAATATCATAAGATCAGGTGCAAAAGGAACTCATCTTATGAAGGCTTCACAAGCAACTTTTATAGATCCCCTAAATGATGAATTTGCAATACAAAGTTTGCTTCCAATAATTGAAGCTAAAACACAGGTGAGATATGAACAATGTCTCCTGTAATGTCACTTGAAATGTTTTTTTGTCATTTCATTATCAATTAAGCAAGTTCTTTATATGTAGTTTCAGCAATTTCATAGTTATCAAAACAGATTTTATTTTTTCTTAAATGTTCAGCCTGCTGCATTATTGACATCAAAGTTTTATGCTTCTGATATAAAGAAAATATAGACTTTTTACTTGTCAAAAAGTCTTTTTTACAGTTCCAGATTTAGTATTCCAATTAGCAGCAACACAACTCATTACAATGATATGTTTTCAAACACCATGTTGCAAAACCTGCATTTGCAAACATGTTTTCATAAATTCGATTCTGTGCTTTTTCCTAGCATGGCCTTCGTATCAAAACATGCTCATTGCAATGTTTTTTTATGTTTTCTGTTTACTTGCCTAGAACAGGTATATGGGACATTGAAAGTAAAAAATGTTTTTGCACCACCCTACCACTGCATTTGCACACAGTGTAAACTGCCAATGATACAAAGCACCGTTTTTTGTACATTTTGCAATCGTGAAACACCAACTACTTATGAACATATATTACAATGTAAGCTAGAGACTGAAGAAGGGACTATTGAATGTACACTTCGAGGCACACAATTAAAAGAATGTTGTCCCGATGTTCTAGCTATTTCTTATTAACAATACTCCAATAGTGTTTCCTCAGCCATTTACAATCTTCGCAAATTGAAGCAACAAGGGCTTTACACTTTGGCAATGAACAACAGAATTGTCGAAGTCAAAAAATTTTGAACAAAAGGTATGATCATAATTTTCCTTTTTGTTCAAACACTTTGAACAATTTTTCAATTGTTTCAGCTTCGATTCAATATTTCAAAATAGATTACAAACACTCTCTATTGCAACTTCTTTTATGATTTATTTGAACCTGTTTTTTATAAAAATACACACAATTATAAATAATTTTTATTTTCCCATTCACACAACCCTTGCATTGTAATCATGTTCATTGCTTATATACCTGTCAGTTGTCCTATTTATTGTTTAATCAATAATAACCTTCAACGGCTTTTTGAAGATTCAATTTTAATGTATCTGAAGTTCACTTTTGTTACTGTGTTCATTTATTTGAAGATTGCAAAAAGCACTGAGCCTAATAAAAGCAGAGGATTTGTCCCTAGTATAAGATTACCAAAACCCTGTTCACTTTTAATAGATTTTTTGCCTTTTGCATCGGTTTACTGTCAATCACAAAGCTCTTGCAATTGTTTTTTTTTTTATATTTTGTCCATTCCAATGGCCAATGTATGGAAAAGAAAAAAAGACATAGAAATATAACAGTCAACAGTATTTGTTTTTCATTTAAATTAGCATTTGATACATATCTTATCTTCATATCTGTTTTTATATTCTTTCCATAATCACAAACCTCTTGCAATTGTTTTTTTTTAAATATTTTGTCCATTCCAATGGCCAATGTATGGGAAAGAAAAAAAGACAGAAATATAACAGTCAACAGTATTTGTTTTTCATTTAAATTAGCATTTGCTACATATCTTATTTTCATATCTGTTTTTATACTCTTTGCATAATTGCTGATAGTAATGCACGGCCCATATGCAGGAATGATAGAAACTGCACATGCTACTGCAACATGCCTTATGTTGTCACTGCTACAGATTTTTCCAAAGCGTGACTTCTCTTAGCTTTTGATGCAAAGTGCATATGATATGACTTGAACAAATGCATGTTCTCATTATACATTTTGTAAATTTATGTGGTTTTAAAACCTTTTACATATTTATAAACTTAATGCAACTGAAAGAACTTCCGTTAAAATATTGCTAAACTGTTTTTTTCTCTACCTCTTTCATGGTTATAAAATTGTTAGAGCTGTATAAAATGATATAGAATTATTGATACATAATATTGACTAGATTCACAATTTCGGTCATCTAATTGCTTTGCTTTTTCTTTATCTAATGATTTTGGTTTCAGATTTGGGATTCCGCTTATTATTGTTGAATCTGATTTTCCAATTCAAATCTTTGCAATGTTTTCTGAAAAATGCCATGCAATGTGCAAACTTTGCCTCTATATGAAAACCATATATTGCTCAATGCCAGCTAGATAGGAATTATTTCATGAATTTACCCTTGTCATTATGAGTTAGAATGGTGAATTTACCCTTGTGATCATGATTATGGATTTACCGTTGTGACTTGAAACAAATACTAAATCTTGGATAAGTTCACTTCATCAAAAAGGCTACCTATCTTGCCTAAGGTACATTTTCATCATTTTTTTTTCCTAGTTAATTCTCAGCTTTAGCTAGATAAATCAGAAGAAAATGAATATAAGTCATTCTTTGGATTTTTGGTCCATTCTTCATGTTTGGGAAGAATGAAAATTGAACTTTGTTAAAAAACTCAAATTATGAAAGAAAGGGCAGAGTTAATCACATCTTCAGGTATCATGGTTGCTGTTTCTGAATGCTCTAAAACAACGCATTCCAAAAATGAGAACATCACTGTTAAATTCTTGAAGAAGTACATTCATTATTCTAAAACCAGACATCAACATGCGCTGACAGATAAGGTCATTTTCTATCTCAAATTTGTACATATACACTTATTTATGTCTTCTAATTGTCTTATTATATTTTGAATACCCAAATGAAATCAGACAATCTTACACAATGATAGTGATTGTATCGTGATAACCTGCAGGGATCAGCCCACTTCACTCTATTGTGTGTTCATAGACTCTTCCTTCTCACTTCCCAGTTCCCAGCCATCACAGTGTTCACTGCGACAATGATCTCTTTCTTTACACAGTCTGGTAAGAACTCTGAGGTGATTCTCTAAATGGTTTTTCAGGCCATTGTACTTGTTTGTAGCTGAATTGTAAAATCATCTCAGAATAAGCACTAGAATCCAAATTATCTTCTGGCATTTTTGTTGAAAATTGATGTTTTTCTATTGTACATTGCATATTTTTGAATTCTGTTTGATGCGTGCTTGAATGTGTCAAATTCTTCAAGCTTTATCTAAGTTGGCTTTGACTATTTTAGTTTGTTGGAGCTTTATCTGAGCTGGGTTTCAATTTTTTAGCATAATAGGAGTTTATTTGACATGGGTATGGATTGTTTGTCATCTTGGAGTTTTATTTTAGTGGAGTTACAGTAGCTACATTTAATGTATGCTTGAGGCTTTTTTGTTTCTATTATATCTAGGGATGCTCGATATCTGGAAATGCTCAGTCTTTGGTGTGCATTTAATTTGACTTTGTCCCTGGATTTTTCTAGTTTTCTCTTAATGATGGTTTCTAACTTTCTGCTATGTTTTCAAGTAGTTTGGTTTGGTTATAGTTCTTGGGTTTCATTCTTATTGGTTTTGATTCTGAATGTTCTTGATTCTTGAATGCTATCTTGATTTACATTATCAATGGCTGGATAAATATGCAGTGTTGTAACAGAAACTGTTTTGCTTCTGCATTTGCTGATTCTTGTATGCTTTCTTGCTATTTATAATCAGTCGCTAAATCAATGTGGTGATGTAGCAGTAACTACTTTGCTTTTGTGTCTTTCTGATTCTTGAAAATGTTCTTGATTTCTAGAATCAATGGCTGAATACATGTATGGCCTTGTAACAATAATAATCATTTATCTGTTCTGTTTGTTTTGGCTCAGGACTGTTAAAACGTTTTAAGCAGCATTGCTCTCTGACTTGAGGTTAGTTTTCCTCTATGATTTTCAGACCATCCTATTTGTCTACAATCGAATGATGATTTTTTCTATATTTGTAAATGTTTAGTGATTTGCTTACTTGCTACATTGTTCATCATGTATTGATATTGATATCATATTTAGAATCAATAACCGATTAAAAAACTGGTTTAATTGCAGCAATTTTCTTATGTTGGGCTTGCTTTGGTTTGTTGTAGGTTTTGCAACATAGATTTCAAACAAATTACTAGTTTGTGCTGAAATGGTGTGTTGCATTTGTATATGTTGTGTGTTCGGTTTGAGTTTAAAATGATCTATGGATGGTTTAAAAGCTGGCTTGATTATGTTATCATGATTTTTAGAATCAATCACCTAAAAAATGTGATTCTGTAAAAGCAATTGTTTCTAAATTGGATTCGTTTTTGCTCAGGAGGCGGACGAATGCCTTCCTCCGGCTCCGAGCTTGGTGTTTGTCAATAATTTTTAGACCATTCAGATTTTGGTTTGCATTTACTATAGCTCTGAATTATTCTCTGGGTTTTTATGCCAACTTCGATTCGTATAGGCATATTTTTCATTCTTTCTGCTTTTTGCCCAATCAGTCAATTTGACTCAATGCTATCTTGACTAAATATGTGATTTCATAAAAACAATTGAATCTTTCTTAGATCCATTTTCGTTTCTTAAGAAGTATTGGTGTGCTGGTATCTAGTTTCGAGGTTGGTTTTTATCATTAATTCACAGACCATCCTATTTGTTTGTAGTCTAATATCAAAATCATCTTCGATTTATTTGTTGGGTAATGGGTATGGCCATTTGGGTGTGTTGTTCAAATTCTCATGTAGTATAATATATACCTGTAAATACAGATGGAAGACTTGTTGGGTCATTCTCCTTTTATTATGTTTTTGTTTTAAATCTACTCAAGTGTGTTGAAAACAGTCACTGAATAGATATAAATCCTATTAAAAGTAAATTTTCTCTATGTCAAATTGCTTTCGACTCCCAAGTGCTAACTCTGTTCTCTGGACATCAACTTTCTTTGTAATAATCGGTGATTTTTCTTTCATTATAATTAAAATCGTAAAATCATCTGGATATTGGTAAAAAACTTGTACTTTTGGGTATATTTGAATGCGATTGAAGAAATTTGGGTTGGTGTGATTAGTTGATGATATGTTGGAATGTGATTAAAGAATTTTGCTCCAGTTTGCTGGTTTGTACTCATGAATATTTGCTGGCTTTGTTGTTTGTTAACCAAAGTAATATACAAAATGTTTTATTTATTTCTACCCAAAATAAACAAATCATCTGGATTCTGGTCCATAGTCTTTAAGTTTTATGTGTTTCTGGAAATGTGAATCACATAATTTTCATGTACTTTGAAAACAGGTTTTACAATGGAAACCAACAATATTTCAGACCCGGATGATGGACCAGAGCCTTCTTATACTCAGTCAACTGAAATTCTTCCAACACCACCCGAAATTCCTCCTCAAATGGAACCACAGTTGGGTCCTTCTTTGGGAGTTGAAAATGTTCCACCCCCACCTCCATTGCCTCCTTAGATGCCACTGAAACTGCCAGAGGTCTTGCATTATGTTCTAACCAAACGACCTGGACAAGGTCAAGCTGATAAACCTGTTAAATTACTCTGTAATCACTTTAGAGTAAGTTTTACTAATGTCCAGGACTCGTTCCAATACAATGTGAGTAAGTTCAACATTCTATTGTCTGTCTTATCTGTCTTATTTATTAGATTCTGTTAAGGCAGATGATAATTTTCCTTCCTTCGATTTCAAGTGAAAATAACTGCTAAACGTGGGGGTCAAGAACAAGAATCTGCCAGTAAAATCTTGTGTAGAAAAATTATGGATAAAGTCAAATAAATATATAGTCATACTGAACTAGGTGGCAAAGATTTTGCTTTCGATGGGAGGAAGAACTTGTTTAGAGTTGGGCCTCTTAGAAACAATATCATTCAATGCAATGTTGTTGTTGATGACAAAAGAAATAAACGAAGGTAAGTTTTTCTTCCTTACTTACGTTTGTTAATTCTTTCCTTTTCAAATATTGATTGAGTTACAAGATTATCTCTCTATTATATGTTTTAGTATGTAGCTTTAAGAGATTAAATATTCAAGCTGCATTTCATGACGTTGCTCTGTGAACACATTTCATAATCCCTACACTAGTTAATATTGGTGATCTTACAACGCATACTTGTCTAATTGAGCTACAAGGTCCTCTCTCTATCATGTGTCTTAGCTTTCAATTTTTAAAAGTTTCAATATTCAAGGTACATTTCTTTTAACTCTATGCACAAATAAAGAGATCCAAATTTGCACACTCCCTTTTGTTGATATTCTTATCAGAGAAATCTGAAAGCTTGGTTTCAGTAATAAGGATTCAGAATTCAAACCAGCTATAGCAATTTGATATTCTCATCAGAGGAATGTAGAGACTTGATTTCAGTAGTAGAGTTTCCAAATGTAGCCGTAGAAATTAGTTTGGAATTACACATTTTTGCTCTTTTAAAATGTCAATGCATCAGAAAACTGTTAATGATATCCATTTTTGCTAACTTTCATTACCAATTTTCATGTTTTAATCAATAGAGATACACAGTCAAATCTGGCCAACAAGAAAAGAACTAGTGGCTAAAATATTCTGTTAAATATTTTGCCTTTTCAGTTTTGTTCAAAAATAAAGTTGAATTGTAAGTCTTCTTTCAATGTAATTTCTTTCTATCATATGCTGAGCAAGTTAATTTTCTAAATGATACTTAGCAAGGGTTTTAACCTGTCGTGCATTCAATCATGATCAATATGATTTCTTATGTTTTACGTCTTTTAGAGTTACTACAGGAATTATATTTGAAGTTTTACTGCCTTGTTACCATTTTGTGTACATCTGTCAACAACAATGCTCATCAACCAAAGTGTTGTCATTGATTTTTTGTTGCCGAATCAAGATGTTGACAATCCATGGAAGATTAATTGGGCTAAGGTAAAACATAAAATGTAACTCGAGACATGCTTACCTTGGATTTATGTCATGCAACTTTTATTTTTATTTTTTAACAATTGAAATGTCAAATTCTGTTGCCTGATTTCAAACAAAACAAGTGCTCAAAGGACTCCGCATTGTAACAGTACACACTAATATAAAGTTTAAGATCCTTGGTTTTAGTGAAAAACCATGCAAACACAATTTCTCCAGGTATGATCGTAGCTGACAACAATTCAAGACAGGCAGAAGAACATGATGCAGACTTGGCAACATCTATTTTTGTGAAGAAGTACATTATTATTTTAAAGGCAGACATCAACCTCTGCTCAAAGATAAGGTTATTTTCTATCTCAAACTTGTACCTATACATTTATTTATGTCTTATAATTGTGTTC
Organism: Larix kaempferi; assembly: GCA_027924585.1. Lineage (NCBI taxonomy): Eukaryota > Viridiplantae > Streptophyta > Pinopsida > Pinales > Pinaceae > Larix > Larix kaempferi. The sequence goes on along the minus strand of BSBM01000341.1, from coordinate 1,823,207 downwards.
TTATATTTTCAATGCCAAATGGAATCAAATAATCTTATTTAATGACAGTGTTTGTATGGCGATAACCTACAGCCATCAGAACATATTGCATCTACATATGTTGAAACACGTAATGCAGGTCCAAAACCAAACTTGAGCAGGGTGCTGCATTGCTAGTTTAATATTTAACATATGAAGCAGTTTATCATTTGTCTCGGTTACTTGATAACCTTACAGGAATTCGCATGGCTTAACGCTTCAGCATTATACAACCAATTGTGACTATTCCACCTCCTTAAGACTTGTTCAGGTAAAAAAGTCTTTGTCAATACACTCTACTTATTATTTATAATTTTGTATTTGTTATTCATTATGTAACTGGAATGCTAAATTCCTTTCAATGACTTTGAAGGTAGTGGTCACCCGTTGAAACAGAAGCCAAGGATACTCTATGTTTACCCTGAAGGAGATCAGTATCACTTTTATGTCATCTCTTGAATATTTTTGTACTTTCAGGTATGCCAAATTCACTTGATTACTTCATGAAGCTAGGATTCTGTACGCTGATGATCTCCACGTTTTCAATTATTTCTTTTGAAAATATATAAATTTCTTGTTGAACGTTTTGATAATGATAAGCCATGATTACATACTTGTTTAAATGAGCATACCAATGTTTGAGACATAATGTGTTTTTCAATCAGAAGAGATAAGCTTCCTTGCAAATTCAGTTTACGGTCAATTGCAAAAACCGTGCAAACATAGTTGCTCATTATCTTTTTGCAATGCGCAGGAAAAAAACATTGCCAATTCTGCCACAGCACTGATTATGCCACTGCAAAATGCAATTTTGAATATGGCTAGCATTTTTCGGTGTTCAAATACAAAGCAAGGGTTTACCACTTGCCTTCAAGGTGATTGGGAGCTCTTTGGGCAATGAACCCCAGCAAATTTGTGAAAATGCTAGGAAACTTTCAAGAGCAGAATCTATATCAAGGACAAGTATAAATGTCCTTGATGATGAATAGGAGGAATGCTTTTTGGACTTGGCAGCATTTCCCAAGGTAGAAAGTTCAATGTAAATTCACTATTGGATATTTGGATATACATTTGTAGGAGGGAAAGGCAAGAAGCTTTTGTGATCTTGTTTTCAATGCCTTTGTTTATCACGCATGGAATGTAGCTGAATTAGTTAGTGATCAAAATACTTTGAATTTATATTAATATTCAACCAGCTCTGCCATATTTCTAATTACACCGTGAGTTATTTCCTCATCTGAGCATTATGTTTTTCTGTTGACTTTTTGTTTGCTTAGTGTCATCCATTTTGTTAAAAGCACATGGCTTCAATTCAAGCCCTTCATATTGCACTTAACTGTTTCCTGCCTTTAGTGCTCACAACTTGTGTTTGCAACAATAAAATAGATCCCATGCAAGTTGCATACACTAGAGTCTCGGTGATCCTCCAACTACTTTAGACAAGCTGTTTTCCTGCAAATGTTGAGTCTCAATGACCCCACAGTTGACTGTTTTCTTTTGTATTTAGTAATTACATTTATTGTCTCTCCAATTTCACTGAAAATAATCCACATCTGCAGGGATGACAGACATTGCACGTGGTATTCCAATATGGCTTATCTTACCAGTGTTGCAGATTTTGCTACAGCGCATCCTCCCTCAACCTTTGAAGCGGAGTGCATATGCTATGGCTCCAACAGATCTATGACTGTAGTTTTTGTTGTTTTTGTCGAAGACATTGTGTCTTCCTTGCCTTTTGTACTACATATAAAACTTCTGCAGCACTAGACGCACTAGTTCATGGCCTTTCAAACAAAATACTTGTCGCATAGAAAGAATATTATTTTCATGTTCTATAATACAATGTAGGTATGTTATAAAAAAAAGAATTGTTGACAAATCTAATAAACTCCATCACTTGTAAATGCAAGTATGTAATAGGTATACGATTACAATTTTCTATTCAAGTTCCGAAATTATTCTCTCTCTTTTTTATCATGCAAAAGAACTACCTCTTTTTTTTTCTATATTGCATTTTATATACCCATTTAAATTAAAAATTATTTACTACCTTACTTGACTACTTTTTTATGGAACTCACAAAAATAGAAGAAAAGAAAAATCATTTTGCCAAAAAAATCGCTTTTATCAATTAATGACAATTTCATATACACTTGACAATGCCCCACTAGCAATGTCGGGAACATCACCACCTTGTGGCTCTTGTTATTATTAATATATGAAATTAACATAATAACAAGTTGATAAGATGGTGATTATATTAAAAGTTAAGTTTATTGCGTGGAAAAGCCCTTTTATAATAGAGAGAGATATGTCACATCTTTAAAAATATTTATTTAATTTTATAATTAAAATTGATAACATATCATAAAATTATTTTATAAATGATTTATACTCTAGAATAATACTTATACTTATTTTCTACTTTTAATTTAAATGTATTTATCATTATTTTTGGAACTACTTTTATATATCTTTCGTTTTCGTTTTCGTTTTCGGCGGTTCAGATTTTGTTACGAACTAAATAAATATTGATGATATCTCGTAATCATTGTTTAATATTATCCAAAAAATAATATTTATAATTTTGTACATTTTTCTAATGGAAAAAGCTTTTCTCATTACTTTAAGTTATTTTTTTATTTAATTTGTATATACATTTTGTTTTTATTAGGATTATTACATAGTTGTTATTATAAGTTAAAAACAAATATTGGGGTTGAGGGTGAAAGTCAAGAGTGGGTCCTCATTGTTGTTAAGTTCATGTTTAATCCTAAATATTTGGTATAAATTTGGTGGTAGCTTTCCTATTAGGTATATCACTCTCTCATCCTAGCCTAGGTCTAGGTTTATTGTGCTTTGGTATGGGTTTTTAGAGTAATATCCTTAATTTGATCCTTGTAATGTATTCAATTAGATTATGAAAATGATGTAAATATGTTAGTATGGATTCCTAGTGTAAAGCTCGAGGCCAATGCCTGACTAGCAAATGGCTAGACATGTCTGATGTAAATATTTTCATTTGGACCGTATGGTTGACTTGTCATACTAACATGAAATATATGTAAATATTATGTTGCATAAATAATAAAATAGTCCAAGATGGATGTGTAAAGAACACTAGAGGGGCTATGATTCCACCAGAGGGGAAGAGGAAAGGGGTCCCATGGGAAACTAAATCCTTTGTTGCCAAGTGGCAATCTTAGAACTCATCCAAATTCTTCCATGTGAGTTAAGAGAGCCAATCACCTCATTTTGGCTATTGAACCCAATCATTAAATGCATGTGTGAGGCTGGTGGGAAAAGTCACTTCATGCAATTATTGAAGCATGGGATTGATTGCACTTTTGCGGAAGTTCTGTTAAATGCCAGAAGTTAGTCTGTAGCTATCACGAGTCATTTCTTCTATGGCCAGAAGCTATGGTAGTTTTCTTTTCACCATTATCTCATATCCCTTGGAATCAACCCTCATTCTCTCATTCTCTCATGCAAATATACACTATGTAGAGCTCCCTGCTGTTGTTCATGACCTTTCTAGACTATGTATAACCCAGAGATTTGAAGTTAGAGACAACCCTGCAAATTTGGAAGGGAAAATAGATGGTTGTAGGTGAGCTTAGAGGTTGGGCAAGCTAGGAACCCTTACCCCTTGAGTTTTGTTTCTCATAGATGCTTGAGAAGCCATGAAATAAGGCTATAGGTGGTTCTCCAACAACATATTGCAGGTTGGTCTCCTTCTATGCACACATTGGAAGCATCTAGCAAGATGGATCTCCCAAGAGAACTGTGGATCGGTGAAGGGGATGCCTGAGCCTAGAAGGGTGTTGTGTCGATTAGGTATTATGGGAGCCAAGGTTGTGATGGTTGAGTGAGACCACTGTAGGGATTTGCATGAGCATTTGGCTAATCATAGAGAGCAGACTGGGTTGTGGGATAAGAGAGAAAAGCCTGTAGGTGTTTCCTTTGCCCTAGTGGCCTCATAGCCCGGCTTAGGGGTGGCCTCTTAGCAGAAAGAGTATATGTTGGACAAAGTGCCTACGGTTGGGTGGAAAATCGTTCTTCCACAACCAATTGCTAGGATTTGCGTTGGATAAAGATAAATATTCTTTTGTATTTGAGTATGCAATGTTTTTATTTAATGCTTCTTATGATTATGCTTGTATATGCATGTTGTGTGTGTGTGAGGATAGAGTTTATTTCCGTTGTATATTTCTAATTATGCATCTGCACACATATTTTATATGTTATGAAATTTGTAATGTGGCTATGGGGCAAAATTTAGAATCCTGTAGTTGGTTAATGTCCCCCCCTGATAGTCGGATTGGGTGAAGGGGACGTTACAGCTAGAATTAAAAATAGATTAAAAAAAGGTTTAGAATAAATATTGAGTATTGTCTATGGAGTATGGTATGTACACCTCCATAGATTTTATTAGTCAAATTGTTGCATAGAGGAGGTCCTTGGTCTCACAAACAAGGGGTCTCATGCACCAATATGATGTTTGCCTAAATATGACCTTAAAATTTGATTGTTATTATAAATATTATTATTTGGAAATATTTTTTTGAAAAAATATTGAATGCTTCCTCTCATTCAAGGATGATACTCAATGTAAATGAGATGTTATAAACTCATTGCATTTCATTCCATGGGAATTAGATTGAGGACCTATATAGTGTACTAAATTACCAACAACATCATGGAAACAATTACTTTAACTAATTAAACTAACCATAGGGGCAAAACACACTCACACACAATATACTCTTTGAATTGGAAAAATGCTTTGTTTGTTTCCCCTTCATTTTTTTTAAAGATTCATTGTAAATATTATTTTCCATTGAGAGTAATCTTAGACTTTAAGATTCTACATAATCATGAAGATTATAGGCACATTTTTCTTTTCATTGGAGAGATTCCTTAGTTCATGGGAACATCACATATATCTAGATCCAATTATATCGGGGACTTGTTATGTTGTTATCCCATTATTGCATCAAGAGAAATGAGGTGCATTATGTATCCCAATATGAGGGATATGTATCATGTTTGTGCCTAACACATACATGACTCATGTCATTAAGTTGATCCAATATAATATTTATAAAATATTTAAAAGATAACAACTCACATTTGTGCTTATAATTAAAAATTAAAAATAAATAAATAAAAATATGTTGTGAAAAAGGAAATTAAGAAAAAAATACTCGACATATATATTATTCCACGAAAAACTTTGTGGGAAAACCCAATAGATGTTTCCTCACATTCAGGGATGACATCTCATTCTTTGAATTGATCTCTTGTTGATACAAAACTAACCAAATGCCCAACACTATTGGTTGCCAATGGTTGAATTAACCCCTTAGGTTTCACACACACACACACACACACACACACACATCTAAGGAACACCTTGTGATGAAACTTAATGGATCTTTTTCTTCGTATTCATGGATGACATCTTTAGTAAATCCATTGACATAAGCTAATGCCCCTAGTCAGGGGATTTGAATCAAGCACTTGTTAACATAGAACTAGCCAAATGCCAAACAACATTGCTAATAGCCAATTGAGCTAACCCCTTGTGCTCCACACACATCAAAGTAAATTTATCTCAACTTAGGATCTTCATGCTCCAATTGATTTGTATGCCAATTTTTTTTACCCTCTCGGTGCTCAATAGATTCGTATTTAAGTTGGATATACTTTGATTTAGATAGATATGAATAGATAAATTAATCATGTTAGTGTTTAGGAGATCACTTGGCATCACAACTCTTCTACTATGTAGAGTTTAAAGTTCACTCATAATATAGGGTTGGTACAATGTATTACTCACTTTTTCTTGGTCTCTTATATTAAGAGAGAAAATTTTCCCATGTTTGATCATATGCCTTTTGACAAGCTTACTTTTATATGATTCTACGTATGTCTTGTCATCTTTCATAAACTATTTCTCAATCCAAATTTTAATATGCTCACTTATTTCTTTTTAGAATGTTAGCAGTCTAAACATTTTACGAATTGTTTCTTTCTATTCGTTAAAAATAACAACAGGAAAATAGATGTTTTTGCCTTGAAATCCAATGAAAACCATTGTGTATTAATGGAATTGCAGATATCAGATGTTTATATTGCACAATTTGGTTGCATTAAAGATATTAAAGGATGTTGAATCCATTTTTGCATTAAAAATGACCATTTCATCAATTCAAAAGTGTAATTTCAATAAAAATTTCCTAACTAAATTTTATTAATAATAATTAAAAAAAAACATATAACATTTAACTCGTTTTATAATTATCTTCAATATATATATTATTTATTTTTTATACATTTTCTTTAAAAAAAATCCATTACCCAAAATTTCATATACATAAACATTAATATTATCAAGATTCAAAGAAAATAGATGCTGCTTAATATTACCATCCCATTTTATAGTACCTTTGATATTATTCATCAATTAATATTTAAAGTTATTTGTTTTTAAAGCCTTCTCATTTAATGATAAAGTATCCAAAACTACTCATTTTTATACTAAATTTCATGATAGAAAATTTGAAAAAAAATGAGATGTTAGGTATAGATTCATAGGTAAAAGTTCCAAAACTATAATTTATCCAAATTTCAAGAGAGAATTTGAAAAAAAAATGAGATATTAAATATAGATCTATATGTCAAAGTCCCAAAGCTATAATTTTTCCATTCCCAAGTTTTTTTGAGGCTATCCAAAGCTGATTTTAACCCTTAAAATAAAATAAAAATGAACCATTTCAATAACCATATACACTAAAATAAATTAAACTATTATAATAATATTCAACTAATCCACAACTCAACCTAGATACGCATATTCTACCATCATGATCATTTAATCTTATATTCCACTCGTATATTCTACCATCATGATCTTTAAATCTTATAATCCACCCGTATGGTTTTTTGAATGATTCATGTGATGAGGATGAAAAATTAAAATTCTGAAGTGCCATAAAAGTCTTAAAGATAAGAGGGTCCAAATCAGTGGGCGGCGCCGACCCCAAGGATGGAGACACTTCGGATATGCTTGACTTCTCGCCTGTTATTCCGCGTCACACGAAAGCGACGGCTGACAAAGACAGCTGAAAGTTTGGAGGGAAAAAGATGGGGTTGCCCGTGAGTGAGTGGGGCCCACCGACAAAACTTAAATCTTACGTACGCCACCCACCAGACCGCCAAGCTTTGTTTTTGTCTCCGGATAAGTGCGCCGCCACGTCAGATAAGCCCGCCGCCGACTGAAATCGTGATTTTTTTAGCAGCACGTGCGCATTTGCGAGACTCAATGTTTGTGATCGATGCCGATCGTTTTCGGGGAGTTTTGGTAAGACTTTGCTTCAATCATGGCTTTGTGGTCGGCCACCATTGTTGTCGGACTCGGGGATGTCTGCATAAGGCTAACGTTTCGGCATAATTCAAAACATATTTCTTTATAGGAAAAGAGACCTAAATGAATACGACAATGGCATAGTGATAAGGGAAAAGGGATTGGTGGACAATAATGAAAGTGTATGTTTTTTTAATTGGAAAAGAGCTGGCGCGCATTTGGAGGCGAAGGTGTCATGAGAACACTTAGTTGGGGTTTGATCTAGGGTGAGGACGATCATAGCCGACTGCCCTAACCACCCAATAATTAAATTGTGGTTTTTTTCATTGGAGAAGAGTTGGTGCTCACTTGGAGGCAAAGGCGCCATGAGAACACTTAGTCGAGAGTTTGATCCAGAGTGGGAACAACCACAGCCAACCGCCCTAACCACCCCACTTATAACAAGACCCCAATAAAAGTGTATGTTTATTTAGATGAAAAAGATTGAAATGAATGATTTTAAGAATAATTTTATATACACCAAAAACATTATGTAGATATAAATACACTCAAGTCAATTACCTTTTGATAGATTATCTTAACTACTATTGACTCAAATCACATATAAAATGAGTTGGAAAGAATATCTTATCTTAATAAAATCTAACAACATCCATTCATAAATAGAATTTGATTATTTGCATAAACAACTAATCATCACAACAAATGAGAGACTCATTTTGTCATATATATATCATAAATGGAACAAAATAATAAATCATATGAACTAGCGATAACACTAGAGTCTTTTATTCTAACAACATGGGTATTTACATCATTTGTTAGAGAGGATGATATATAGATATATTTTTAAGTAGAAAAAAAAAGTCGTAATTTGTTATTTTTATTTGAAAATTAAAGTTACAAAATATTTATCAAAATAGATCAGAAAGTGATCATAAGTTTCAAGATAAGTTTTCAAGTTCAAGTAAACCATCTCACAACATATATATGGATATATAGCTCGACCATCAATTTGACCACAAAATAACAACTAACAAGAAATCTAATCCCCCAACACGAAGATCCACCATCCAAAAGCACAAACACAAGACCACATAAATTTAGATGGCAGGATATGGATCTAATGGATCAATGACTTCGTTTGACAATATGTCCACTTCAGTATTGACTTTCTGATAAATATGACGGAAAGAGATCTGCTCAAAAGACTTGATATGAATACATTGTGATATCAAGAATTATATAAACATAATTTTCCTTGAGGATGGACCAAAATCAGATGGTAACCAAATTTATAGAATGGGACAACAAATTTATAGAATGGGGCAACTAGATTATAATTGAAACATATGTGATATAAGCTTTATTTAACATATGCTATATTGATATAGACATTATTGGTGCACACATGAAATTTGGGTATATGAAATAGTTCTCACAACCTAGAGACTTACTCTAAATATTATAGACTTACTCTAAATATGATAGATGACAAAATAATAACTCATACGAATTAATACTAGACTCACATATCTTCTAACAACATGTGCATGAACATCATTTATTAGAGAGAGGATGAGGTAGGAATGCATTGCAATATCAAGATACAAAATGTGGACATGGTTTTTTAGAAGGACTAATCAAAATTAGATGGTGATCAAAATAAAATGGGACAATTATACTATGACATAAACATATGTGATATAGGCATCATTGGTGCTGACATGGAATTTGGATATTTGAGATATTGTATTTACTTAACACCATTTTGGATTTAGTTAATGTGTTACTGGCTCATCGTCATAGGATTTAATTTCATAACTCACTCTTGGTTTAATCCAAGTGGGTATGTGCACACAATATCTCACATTTACCAAATTTCATAGTATCATCGAAAATTAGAATCTAAATATAAATTTGTTACATGACTAGCGTCATAGGATTTAGTTTCACAACTCACTCTTGGTTTGATCCAAGTGATTATGTGCACAAAATGTTTCATATTTATAAAATTTCATACTATCACTTAAAATATATAAGTCCTAAAAAGTATATAAATGGGAAATTTTTTCTTGTATTTAAATGTTTTTTTTATAATCTAGTATGATAGAGATATTGTCACATGAGAAATCTGAAATGTTTATGTTAGCATATGTTGACTTAAAAAATATAATATTTCTATTAAATAACACTAATAATACTATATATTAGTTAAATATAAATACAAATATTTATATATACGAAATATATAGATTTGATATGTACACCTAATATAAAAATACACAAAAGATACCACATTTAGATATAAATATAAATACTATAGATATGATACTTACATATAAATATTTTTATAATGCAAATATATCTTGATAACAATTAAAACTATATTTTTTTATACATCTATATCTTCATAAGTTTTTGAGTTCTAAATTTTAATGCACTAAGTGAGACTATAACCAATCTAAATTCATTTTAATTGATCAAAAAAATTTCACCTCAAGAAATTTATTCCTTTTGTTGAGGAACCTCTTCATATGAACCATAAAGCATCAACAAAAATAGCAGAAGGGAACAATATTCCAAGAAGAGAGGTGGTATCTAAAGACATCGTTACAACACTTAAGCACATCGCAATATGATTAGGACATCACAATGCATTATCAACACACGATTCAAAGATATCAATACAACCCATAGGGTCTTTCTTTTATAGCCTCCAGATCTAACAAGCTTACCTAAAGTGAGGATGATCTGTTCCACAAATAAGGGTTGTTCGTTCTAACCATTTACAAAAAATCCGCATTGTCTCATAGTTTAGTCGGTTGTTCTAGTCGAGCCGACCATGATGTTGTTGACCGTTAAGTCAATCATTTAGTCAACCACTCAATCGAGCCTCCATTTGACTGTTGTCCTTCGAATGGCTCTCTTTAGAAGATCTAGAGGTGTGATGAACCTACATAACCTTAAGTTCCAACACCCTCCCCCACCCCATCAACACAACACTCTGGAGATTCAAGAGATGTAATTACATTCTCTAAACGTCCCCTCATAATTGTAGCTTCCCGAAGCCCAAGCATAGCCCAAAGTTTCATAAACTTAACTTTTGGTAAAGGCTTCATAAAGATATCAACAATCTGATCATTTCTCCTGCAATAAACAAGTGAGACACCATTGTCATGTACCAACTATCTCAAATAGTGAACATGAAGTTCAACATGTTTCATCTTGTTTGGAGCAACAAGATTATTAACAACTTGTATTGTACTTTGATTGTCATAATGAATAACAATCGAGGCATGAACAAGAAAAACAAACTCTTCTAAAGATGACAAATCCAAATTGCCTATGTACCTGCATTGATAGCACCACGATACTCTATCTCTATAGTCGAAAGAGAGACTACCTTGTTTTTCTTACACGACCAAACCAAGGGTCTAGAACTCTATTGAAACACGTAGCTATAAGTGGACTTATGGTCATCAGTGTCACCTCCCTAGTTAAAATCAATGAACTCGACCAATGGTTATGTACTACGACAATACTCAATACCATACATACTGATAAGTTTCTTTAATATAGGGAACAATTCTCTTTGTATCTTTCGAGTGGATTTCTCGAGGATCCTGCATGAACTGAGAGACCACACTAACAACAAAGGAGAGATCCAGACAACTATGAATTAAGAAAATTAGGATACTGACTAACTGTCGATAAAGAGTGGCATCGAGTAGTGGAGAGTCATAGTGTTTCAACAACTTTATGCTAGATTGATAAGGTGTAGAAAAAGAATTATAGTTGTCCATATTGAATCATTTCAAAATATCACCACCCACCCAGGTTGACAAGTTTTATTTTTGTCTCTAGATCAATGTGCCTCCACGTTAGATAAGCCCGCCGCTAACTAAAATCGTGATATTTTTACCAGCATGTGTGGATTTGCGAGGTTCAATGTATGTGATCGATTTTTTGGGAGTTTTGGTAAGACATTGGTTCAATCATGGCTTTGTGCTCAGGCACCATTGTTTTTGAACTAGGACATGTTTGAATACCACTTCGACATATTCAAAACATAATTCTTTATATGAAAAGAGACTTAAATGAATACAGCAATGACATAGTGATTGCACCGAGTGAAACGAGGTGCTCTACAACCCAGTATGGGGGAGATGTTGTAACGTGATGTAACGTTTGTAACAAAATAATTAAAAAAATTCATGTTGGCTCATAAAATAAAAAATTATGGAAAGTATTTAAAAAAAAATCCATGTTGGTTCATAAAATAAAATATTATGAAAAGTAATTAAAAAATGGATGTTCATTTATAAAATAAAAACTTAAAACCTAAACCCGGATCTATCAATCAAGAGAGATCAAATTTCTTGAGTTTAAATTTAAAAAAAGAAATACATCTTTAGAAATTGGACCCCTCTCGGTGCTTGATAGATATGGGTTTAAGATGGATCTATGCTGGTTAAAGAAAAGGGAATGGTGAACAATAATAAAAATGTATATCTAATAAGATGATAAAATTGAAATGAGTGGTTATAAGAATAATTCCATATTTTGCAAGAATATTTAACATGTTTGTTTTTTAATTAAAAATAAGATTATATTTAAAATTTATTATATATATATATATAAACACACTATAATATACAAAAGTTATTTATTTCATTGAATTCAATAATCATATTTATACATTAGAGAAACAGATATAAATACAATCAAGACAATTACATTTTGATAGATTATTTTAAATATTAATAACTCAAAGCACATATAAAATGACTCGGAAAGAATATCTTATCTTTATAAAATCTAATAACATCCACTCATAAATAGAGTATGATTATTTGCATAGACAACTAATCATTACAAAAAAGAGTATGATTACTTGCATAAACAACTAATCATCACAACAAATTAGAGACTCATTTGTCATATATATATATATATATATATATGACAAAATATTAAATCATATGACCTGAGAACTAACACTAACACTAACACTAGATTCATACATATTCTAACAACGTGGGTATGTACATCATTTGTTAGAGAGGATGATATATGAATATATTGCGATATCGAGAGTTAATATGTGGACATAGTTTTCCATAAGGATGGACCAAAATCATATGGTAACCAAATTTATGGAAGTGGGCAACTAGACAATGATAGAAACCTATGTGATATAGGTATTATTGATGTTGACATGAAATTGTGATATATGAAATAGTCATCACAAAGTAGAGACTCACTCTAAACTAAATATTATATATGACAAAATAATAATTCATATTGACTAGTATTAGACTTATATATATTTTAACAATATGGGTATACACATTATTGGTTAGAGAGAGAATGAGTTAGGAATGCATTGCGATATTGAGATACAATATGTGGACATGGTTTTTTGGAAGGAATAATCAAAATTAGATGGTAACCAAAATAGAATGGGACAACTAGACTAAGACAAGAATATATGTGATATAAGCATCATTGGTGCTTGTTATACTTCATTTTGTTATCTTTGACTGTACATGCTTTACCACCATGGAAAGCATGAAGTTTCACAACCTCCTAGGTGTGTTAAACCTATCATCACATGGTGTACTTATCCCTCATCCAAGTTGGAGAAGTTTCCTAACCTAAAGGGGTTGAATGCCACTTCACCAAGCCACTTTAAGCCATCAAAAGAGAGAATTTTGCGCCCTGCCTAGTTATAGAGGCACAAAAATTACAACATTTTCGCGTTCTGCTTAGTTGCCGGGGCATGAAAATTACAACTTTTTTGCGCTCTACTCAGTTATCAGGGCACGGAAATATTGTCGAGGGTATTTTTCCTTGGATCTAGGGATCTTCTATCTTGAGGATTCCACCATATTTTCGAGTATCACTCTATTTTCCCTTCAAGGAAGATGGATATCATGTGATCCAACTTATCCTACTTAGATCCACATCCTCCTCTCATGATCCAAATCCTTCTCCATGTTGGTTGAGCTTCCTCACACTATATGAAGACCATCACTCTTTGGTTTTGGGGATTAGAGACATAGAGACTAAGTGTAAACTATAGTTGCAGAATTGTTAGTGAGGAGATCCTCATGTTCTCAAGATTCTCAAAGTTGGCTTGTTAGAAAGTGCTTGGAGGAGATGTTGCTGAAATGAACTCAGGTATAATGGCACATTGTATCATTTTATCTTTGGCTTTCTAATAGATAACTTGGCATATTCTCCCATATTGTGTCTTTCTTATTGAAATGTCTCAATTTGTTAATTGTTCATGTAAATAGATTTAGCCTAACATGCTAGTCTAGGAAAGCAGATTGTCTCTTTTCCTTTATCTACAGGTTCACTTTCTTGGATCATCAAGCAAAGATTTAGATCAACAAGGAGCAGCGAGGGAAATCGTCTTGGATAAGGTATGACATCTACCTTCATCCACTTTCCTCTCATATATGCTTGCATATGTGTGCTAGATCTAGGAGATATAGCAACCATTTGTTTCTTTCTGTCTTGGACTAGGTCTTAGGGAGCCTAATCATTGTTTGTGAGGTTTTCACCTTACCCGTAGGAAGAAAATTCTACCACAGAATCTGGCGACCATACCGGGGATCGCTTCCCTTTTTTTTAACCTTTGAATCTCCGAGTTTGGATATTTTTTCTCCTCAAAAGTACTTGGTCTTAGCTTGTCTATCCATTTTGGCCTTCATTGACAGGATCTGTGAGTCCTAGACCCAACACATCATTGCATTTTGTCTCGAAACATTTTGATTTTTAATCCTACAAGATATTTTCACGTCCCTTACTCAGACTACAGAGCTAAAATTCCAATATTTTTGCTCCCATGCAGTGTATCAGAGCATGAAAATTCCATATTTTCGCATTGTCTCAGTCTGCCAGAGAGCAAAAATTCCCTGTATGTTTGGAAAAATTTGCTTGGTTTGCTTGGTTTTCCTGGTTATGGTTTGACTCTCATTTCTAGTCTTTTGTCACCACTTTTTATTGCACAATTGTGTGTGAATCTGATCGTATCTCTGCATATTGATCCTTTTTTACTTTCATTTGAGTTTTGGAGTCATTCTTGAAGTCTTGGAAGTGTGTTGTCCATTGTGGGACTGTCATAATCCTTTCACCACCTTATCAAGTCCTTGAATTTGGTCTAGTAGCTTGCATTCATCCTCCAACCTATGCTTGAACCATCAAAAATATTTTGATTCAGTTTAGGTCTTTTGAAATCAATTGAGGGTTGTTTGGTTTCATTTGGATTTTTTGTATTCAAAGCAATTGTTCATTTTGTTTTGGGCAAGAATATCAGTCCTTTACAAGAGAAATTGGTCTTATGATTCTCTGAAAGCCTCTTTATCTACTTGATCTGCTCCACCTCTGGTTTTAAGGTCTCAAAAATCCTTTTGTAGAGTGTTTGGTTTGTTTGTATGTAAACTTACTTGGTTTTGGGTTTTTGAGTGGAAAGTGACAAAGAAGTTTAATCCTTCGAATGCTTTGTTGCTTCAACTGAGTTATTTCCTTTGAAGCTTCTTTGATTTAAGTATTGCAAAGACATTTAATTTCTTACATCTGATTTGAAACAAGGAAAATTCACCTGTGAGCATTATTACATTTTTGAAAGATCATTGGAAATCAAAGCTTAGTTTTATGCATTATAAATATCCATTACTTTGGTTGTTGAAAATCTATATTTTGTTGAGTTTTGCAATTACTTTGAAAAGTTTCAAGATATTTTAACTCCTTTGCTTCTTTGATTGAAATCATAAAACTTTGCAATTGAGAGAAGTTTGATTCATTTAGTTTGTCATTTTAGGCTCATTTGAAGAAAAATAAAACAAAAAATTGCTTTTTGTGTTTGTTAAAAAGATTTGGATTTGTTTGGTGTGAAAGAGTGTTTCATGGTTAATTTGGCATTTAATTGAAAAGGAAAAGTGAAAATTGATATTTTCTTTTTGGGAAGAGTTGCATTAGTGTTTTTGCATTTGGGAAAGAAGAGAACTCCTCCTTACTTAGCTAGAAGTTCATTGAAATAGAAAGAATTGCATATTCATCCAATTTTGCATGGTTTTGAGTCAAGTCTACACACCATCAAGTTGCACTTCTATTTCCCTTGAGTAAATAACAACCTATAAAATTAAACACCTTAAATAAACACACATTAACCTCACTTGAGGAAACTAAAAGAACTGTGTAGTTAGGTAGGACATTGGGGATAAGCATCCAAACAACTCCCCCTTGTCACTTTACATCCGAAACTTAGAATTTGTCTCTTAGGGAGCTAAAATACTCTTGTATTTGTTGACATGGTTATAAGCCAATTTGTTGGGGGGGCTCCCATTCCATAGGGGTAAGCAACGAGGACTGGTTTTGGACGGACTTTGTGGAATACCACACTCCACCTAGTACCCGAGGACATCAATTAATTGTCTTCCTTGTATTTTCCATCCTCCATACTGGTGGTACAAGGGCTAAAAGGTATAAGCTTTGGTAAACCTTCCCAGACATGTCATGAAAAAGGTATCCTAGTGACCTTTCCTTTAGGACTCTCTTACCCAGGATCCCTTTCGGTAGAGGGATATCCCTTGGCCTATATTGGTCTCTCTTTTCGTATTGTCCGACTTGGATTTCATCACCTTATGGAGGATATGATTGGCTGAGGTCTCTAGCTCTTAGATAGGAGGTTTCTTGCTCATGTACCTTATAGAGGGTCTTTTTCTTTTCTAGGTAGTGTTTGTTGTTGTATTTTTGTCCATTTTTTTGTAGCTTGCTTGCTGTGACATCGGTTGCAGTAAATGTTTTTGAGCTTGATTTTGGTAGTGTGCCTCTTTTTCTTCTAGGTCCCCTTTTTCACACTCGGTTTCCTTAGGGTTTTTGAGCTCTTTTCGTGAGACTTATCCCATATCACTTAGTTTTGTTCCATGGCGGATCCACGAAAATCCCAGAGACAACAAGGATTGAGTCCTGAACTGTCCGCACCTAGGACTAGTCAACCACCACCTCCACATACCCAAGCTCCTCCTACCGGAAGACAAGTTGGTGGACAGGTTGTCTTGGGACAAGTTAGTGCAACACCGCATGTTACCGTCGCACCACAAGTTAGTGTGGCGCCACAAGTTAGTGTAGCACCATAGGTTAGTGGCGTGCCATAAGCTAGTGTTACACCAGAAGTTAATGTCACACCAGAAGTTAGTATCGCACCGGAAAGTAGTGTATCCCCAGATATGCCATCATAAGATCATCTCCCTGAAGTGTATATCAAATTCATTGAAGAATCAGATCCTTTTCCTTCTACGACCATCCAATTGGCTGGAAAATTTAACCAACCATTAGTCCAGTTGGTAGCACCAACTGTTGTACCTACTACTCCTATTATACCTAGATTCCAATCTGAATCCTCTATTAAAAGAACATTAGGAATGTCAACCTCTGAACTTCCCACGAGTAAAGAAATTATGGCATCCATACGAGCAGAAATTGCTACTTTATCTCGCGAACATGCAGCAATGGACATGTTTAGGCATAATGTTACACAAAGGATGGTTCCTCCGAACTCATAAATTTCATTACCTTCCACGTCTGAAGTGGTAGATCATTTTGATGCAAGAATTCACCAATTCGCTTCTCGTGATTCCACTTATGGTATGTCATTTGTAGGTCGATCCGCGCCCACATATTGGGTGTCTTTCCAAACCTTACCTGATGACCCGACAATGATAATATTTTTGGTCTTTCATCGTCATTATGGAACACTACTTTGGGCCAAGCACTTAATGATTTTCGCACCTTTCCAACGTCTATGCATTTAACTCCACAACCTCCCCCCAGGACTCTCCCACTTATATTACCAAGTAAAATTCTTGGTCTCTCTTTAGGGATTGTTTCTAACCAAGGGACTAACCTTAACATCCCTTCGTTACTGTAGTTACTGTATTAGGTGCACATTCATCCTCACAAGTTGGTAACTCTTCCGCATTACCCAAACTTTCCAATCAATTCCCTTTAATACTCCAGTCGGAAGTTCATGTACTTTCTGTTGGAATGCAGGTTGTAGCTGGAGGTCAATGATTCAACTACAATTTATACCATATATGGATGAAAACCTTTTACCATTGGGCCAATCATGGCCACTAGTCAACCTCCTGCGGCAGGACCATCTGCCTCATGGGGACAACAACAAACATAGGCTGGGGTAAACCTATAGTAGGTAACCATAATTTTTCCGGGGGAAAACGAATCAATTTAAACCTTTTTACCCCCCCAAATCTAACCTATATCTTGGTTTACCTTAACTTGGCATCATAAATAATCAATGGATCCCACCCCCTCTGACGCCTCCTCTTAATCAAGGCATTGCAAACAATCAATGGGTTCCACCCCCTCCGATGCTTCCCCTTCATCAAGGAGTTGTTCCACCCCCTAATAAAGGAGTTGTAAACAATACATGGGTCCCACCTCCCCCTATAGATCCACCTTTTAACCCCATGCTGCAGAACCCACAATCGGTTAATCCTATGGTTTCAAATCCTCAACCAGTTATCCCTATGGTTCCGAATCCACAAGGATTCCAACAGTACCCCGCGGGTAACATATATGGGTTTATCATGCAACAACCTTTAGTGCAGGGACCTACAGGAATTCCATCACCCCATCAATATTACTCATATTCGCAACCAAATAGGAAACTTCCTTTCCTGGCGAGATTGGAATTTCCATACTTGTCGAGATTAATCAATGATCCCATTTGGCATGAACCTCATTGGCCACCCATCCTTGCCAAACTACCATCAGATATCCCGAAATTCAATGGAAAACCAGGGGAAGATCCAAAAAAACGTGTTATGACATTCCATATTTGGTGTTCTTCCAACTCATTAATGGATGATTCCATACGATTAGGAATCTTCCAACGAACACTCACTGGGATGAAATAAAAATGGTACATTGAGCTTCCACAACACTCCTTCTGAGATTTCAATTCCCTCGCAATGCATTTTTTAACGCATTTTCAACTACCCATTCGATATGAAACTTGCACATAACTTTTGAAGTCGTTACGACAATCCACCTCTAATCACATTTATGATCATAAACATGAGTGGAGGAGGTGCCGAATATTGATAAAGGCTCCTATCCCCGACCAATTACTAACTGACTGGTTCACCAAATCACTACTACCACCTATTTCTAGGGACGTTTCCATGGAAGGGGATGTTACAGAAGTCCAAGCGATTGGTCGCACTCAGTACCTAGATTTGGTTTATTCCCAATCCAGAACTTTACATGACTTGATTCCCAATGCTCCTCATCCCACCAACGATCCTTCTAGGCCCACTACCGAACCTCCTGCCGATGGCATAATTCGTTCTGTTAAGGCCCATCCTGCATAAAAAACAAGTGGAAAACAAATTCAATCCACCTCGACCACACCCCAAAATCAGGGTGCTTCCAACCCTAAAAACAATGCTTCTCCTGCTCAAACCACCGAGGTGAACGCGGTTCAATCCCCACCACAACAATACGGAGGTAAGAAGAAGAAGAATAAAGGGAAATCTAAGAAATATTCTATTTAGTAGGAAAATCTAAAACCTCAACAAACCAACACTGATAACAAACCCAAGAGGAAATCTAAGTTTCCTTGCTTGATATTTCAGGAATACCATTATACAAAAGAATGTCCTTGCTGCGAGGAATTCAATCCCCTTTCAATCCATACTCGACAGAATATAGGAGAGGCCTTACCCCTACATGAAAGACACTTATCGCTATGGAATAAATTTGTAAAAGGTTCTTCCTACCCGATAGTATTAACCGACCCTTTCCCACCTCAACAACAACAAATGGTCATGCACACTCCCTCACAAGGGGGCACTACCAACAATTATGATCAAGATGAGTCATCCACTACTCGAGATATCCTCATGATGAGTAATGAGACTGTTAATATTTCCACTAGGTCAAAGACTTATGACTCTGTTCCAAATTCAAACCAAAATGGAGTTTCTAAGGATAAATATCCTATCTATGATTCATCCACTACCCCTCCACCTTCTGGATCTCTTCATATTGAGAGACTTATTTCTGACACTGTGTTGTGCCCACCAAAGGCCACCATTCGAAAGGAAAAATTTAATCCGAGTGCGCGAGATGCTCAAAATTACAATATTGTTGAGGACCTAGCTAGGGCACCCTATTCAATGTCAACTCTCGAAGTTCTACAACATTTTTCTAATCAATGTAGAACATTATTGTCAGCACTTGGAGCCATAGATCCCGAAACTTCCAACACCAATATGTTTAATTTGGAATATTTCAAACCGAGGCTTTCCCACCAATTGTATTTCTAGATCCACACTAAGATCTGTGGGA
The DNA here is from genome assembly GCA_027924585.1 of Larix kaempferi. Classification (NCBI taxonomy): domain Eukaryota; kingdom Viridiplantae; phylum Streptophyta; class Pinopsida; order Pinales; family Pinaceae; genus Larix; species Larix kaempferi. The sequence continues at coordinate 1,803,433 of BSBM01000341.1, read as the reverse complement.
ACAATATCCTTCGAACCATCTAGGACAAAGGAGCCTCCACTTCCATTATGTTCTTGTCCTATTGGAGGTCTATTGTCTCTCCTAAAGTAACTTAATCTCCTACCACATTAAAGGCATTTGACAGTCGCATTTTTCAACCCTATGGACTCATATCATTATTATCCATAGAACTGGGGGGAAAAACTATTTCCATCAATGTGTAAATAGTCGATGCTCCGTTGGATTATAATATCCTTCTTGGTCGAATTCTTTTTTATGCCATGACTGCAGTAGCATCCTCGGTATTTCACTTGGTGCAGTTTCCTAATCAAGGAAAGATCGTCACCAACGACCAACTTGATTTTTGTACCCTAGATATTCATTCCAACAACACTAACAATGTCCCATTGTTGGCACAATCCCAACATCATTATGAAGACATTGATGTTGGAATTTTGAATGACTCTTCCATTATCAGAGTCTTCCTGGAGCTTCCACCCCCAGTTTCTTCCATCAACATGATCTCTTCTAGTATACAACAATCCCATGAATCACATGATTCTTGGGTAGTACCGAGTCCATCCGAATGTAAAACCATTGGCAACCGCATGCCTTTTAACTCAAATTATGCCACATATGATGCAATCAGTCTACTTCAGAATGTATCATTCCTAATGACCACCATCCGGTGGCATCAAATCTTGATCCTCCACCATCTTGGATGGATTCATATTTTCCTTTTGATGATCATATCCTACAAACTTTTCCTTCCGACGAGTCTATAATGAAAATAATGAGTATTGATGAACCACCTTGGGAAGATCACCATCATAGGTCATCTTTCCTACCCAATCTCTAAATGGTAGAGACTAATATCAAATCCATCATTTCATCTTATATTGTCCAAAATTCTCAATCTCCCATCCTTACTCGCAATGTGTTATCGAAGCGAAATTTAGAAAACATTATGGAAACATTTCCTATTGACATATAAGTGAAACATGGTATCATGGAGCATATCCAACTAGGAAAAACTTGTACACCCACTGAGGTGGAATTTTATACAGCCTTGTTTAAGGAGTTTCATGATGTATTCGCTTAGAGTTATGAAGAAATGTCAGGAATTGACCCCTCTATCATGGTTCACGAAAAAACAATTATCCTGATGCAAGACCTGTTTAGCAGAAACTCCGACTCATTCACCTCAAGAAAACTGCGACAATTAAGGAATAAGTTGAAAAGCTTCTTAAAGATGGTTTTATTTATCTTGTCCCATTGATAGGTTGGGTGTCTAATATTGTTCCTGTAGCTAATAAACAAGGCACTATTAGGGTTTGTGTTGATTATAGGGATTTGAACAAGGCTTGTCCTAAGGACAACTACCATACCCCTTTCATTGACCAAATCATCAATAACTATGCTAGGTGTGTCATCTTTTCATTTATGGATGGATTCTCTGGCTATAATCAGATAGAGATACTTCCGTCTGACTAACATAAAAAAAATTCATCTGTCCATGGTGAACTTTTGCATATTGAAAATTACCTTTTGGCCTTAAAAATGCTAGGGCTACTTTTCAACGAGCCATGTACTATGCATTTCATGATATCAAGCATATTGTGGATCCTTATCTGGATGACTTACCCACTCATTCTACTCAATGAGATGATAATCCAGATCACCTTAGAGCCATTTTTCTATGGTGTCGCCACTACAAGATTCAGTTGAATCCTCATAAATGCATTTTTTGTGTTGAAGCCGACAGGTTATAAGGATTTATAGTCTCCAAGGATGGAATTCAAATCGACCCACTGAAGGTTGAGGCCATATTAACCTTACCTTCCCCCATCGATATCCCAGAAATTCAAAGTTTGCAAGGGAAGGAAATTTTTTTGCACCGTTTCGTTTGCAATTTCGTCGAGATTACTTAGGGCTACATGAGACTGCTCAAGAAGAGTGCCCCATTTGTTTTGGATGATGAATCTCAACAGTATTTTGATAATCTGAAAAATTCCTTTACAAATTCTCCCATGCTACAACCTCCCAATTATACACGAGACTAAATTCTATATCTCGCAGCATCCACTTCCACCATCGAAATGGTATTGGTACAGGGAGACGATAGTGGCCAGGAACATGTGATATACTATCTAAGTAAGAGTGTCATTGATTATGCAACTTGATACTCACATGTTGAGAAGTTAGCCCTTACAAAACAATTTGTTGTCCAGATGTTTTGTCATTACATATTACTGTGCAATAAAACTGTCATTACCAACTTCAACCCTATGTACTACATACTAACACGTCAGGTACTAGGGGGAAAATACTCCCATTGGATTGTGTTCCTCCAAGAGTTTGATTTGGAGTTTGCAAAAGCTAAATCCAAGAAATATATTAGTTTTTGCTAAGTTGATATGTGCCCTTCCCCGTGTCAATGAAGAATCTGATCCCGTTGACTCTCTTCCTGATGAGTCATTGTTCCTCATTTGCATGACTAATCCCTAGTACAGAGATATTGTTTCATATCTCCAAACCCAATGCTTTCGGTCTAATATCACCCATGATGAATGACACTGAATTCATCATCATTCCAAATACTACCTCATCATTGGTGACACATTATATCGTCGAGGTATCGATTCTATTTTGTGTTGATTCCTAACTCTAGAAGAAGCCGAACGTGTGCTTAATGACTATCACTTCGGAGCTTGTGGAAGTCACCTCTTTGGGATGGCTACAAACTAGAATATTATACACACTGGATACTTCTATGCGTCTATTGTAGTGTCCCTTTTTAAGAAAATTGGAAAAATTGCAATTTTTGGCCAATTCGACCCTTAAACTAGTTATGACTCCAATGCTTCCAAATGGATCCAAATGATTCCAAATTCGGTCTGAAGGTATTTGAAAGGTATTAAGACATAAAAATTAGGCTTATGTATTATTGGACACTCTCAAAATACTTTTGCAACATTCAATTATAATCAGGGAAAGATAGGGTAATTTACTAGTCAAATCAAGGTTCAAATCTCCCAAGAGTAGTGGTCAAATATGGATCTCCAAATGTTGTACCACCCTCCCAAATTTCAGAAAAGAGACATGGTACTGTTAAAGAATTCAATGGGATCCCAAATACATCATAAATTAGTTTTTAAAGGCTTCTTCAACTCCCCTAAATAAGAGGTTTTTGGACATGTCTTCACAGAGGGGGAAATGCTAGTAAACTTCACCACTTGCTATGAAATTCTAGATTTATGTTCCAAAGGATTATGAAATGTATATGACACTTCTTCAAGACATTAATGAATCTCCATAAATCATAAAAATCATAGATATGAACTGATACAAGTCGAAATGAAGCAACTTCAAGCTCTCACAACAAGATGTAGGGAAAATGGCACCATTTATGCATTGTTTGGTATTTTTACATAGTTCCACTTGATATTTCAACCTCAGAGTATTATGGGAATTAAATGCAGAGTATATATATCATAATACAAATAAATGGGGCCACAAGATCTCCCCCAAAGATAACAACATCTCACCAAGTGCGCCCTTCCTCCAAGAGCAAGAATATAGAGAGAAAAGTGAGAAAGGTGTGGAAGCAAGTTGAGGATGAGAATGTCATGAGATGACCTGTAGATTCAAACTGAAACAAATGAATCCATTGTAGCTCCAAATGAAAGGTCTAAATGGACTCTCCAATTTCCAATTAGGATGGGAATCTTTCACCCTCGAAATTGGTACCAAGGCAAGTAGAGTAACCACTCCACAAGCATGGACAAGCTATGCTCTCCAATATGCAAAATGAGAAATGACCAAAAGCCACTCTCCTTCTTTTTCCTTTACTTTTATAAACTTCAAAAGACCTCCTTAGCTCTAATTCCATCCATGAGATTCATTCCAACTCGAATTGGGAAGAGATTCCAATGTGTGCCACTTGTCCCTCCATTCCTAGCCTCCTCCTTCACTCAATTCGAATGGATGAATATTTGGCTTCCCTAACTCCTTTGTGTGCCCTCTTGGAGGATATTTTTAGCCTTGACATGTTATATATGTCATTTTTTAGCAATTAGGTTTGATTTGTGTCATAGGTGTCATAGAATCTTCATCATTGTTGTCATAGAAACTAGGGAATCTAGCCCAAGTGTCTCAATTTATCTCAAATGCCTCTTCCTCTTCCATGGGAGTTACTCTTACACTCCAATTAGACCTTCATTGAGTCATGCCAAGTATATTGACATTCCAACTCCTCAATAACATTAGACTCCACCTTGGATTCGAATGGGTGAGAATAAGATGCCATGTGGCATGAGGAATCTAGCATTGTGTGGGTCCCGCACCACCAATGTGTCTCCATGACCAAGTGCCACCTTATTTTCCTATCATGAATATTTATTTAATCCCTTTTAATATATTTTTGTCAATCTAATGTCCATTTGGGGTTTATTATCTCCCTTATTCAAAATCCCAATGTTTCCACCCCAACCTAGGAAACTAGTAGATTGGTGGAATTTCTCTTTTGAGATTTATTTGAATGGGGACATTACATCTATCTTCAAAGCTTGCATTGAAGCGGTCAAGAAATGTCCACCATGCTAATTATGTCATTCAAAGAAGTGTTCTCACCCATTTCCACTACATCCAGTGATTGTTGTAGGCCCTTTCACAAAATGGGGCATTGATTTCATGCATTGTAAGCCTACATCAGCCAGGGGCATAGTTACGTCATCGTGGTGGTTGACTATTTTACTAAGTGGGATGAGGCTATGCCTACATATGATGAAGACAAAAAAATGACAACACTCTTAGTGTTCAATCACATTATCCTAAGGTTTGGAGTCCCTTAAGCCCTTGTAACTAATCATGGCTCCCATTCCAGGATTCATATAGTGGCTGAGCCAAGCACCAAATTGGGTTTTCGTCATGAAGACTCATCCCCTTATTACCCCCAAGCAAACACATAAGTAGAGGAAATTAACAAAGTCTTGAAAAAAATGATCCAATGCATGGTGGGGACTTATAAATTGAATTGGCACTTGGCACTCTTCTTGGCTCTTTGGGCCTATAGGAATTCCGTGAAAAATGCGACCAGATTCACACCTTTTCAATTGGTTTATGGTATGGAATCTATTTTCCTGATTGAATGCAAAATTCCATCCCTCAAACTGGCCGTTGAACTCTTTCCAAACACTTCTGGAGAGGAAAAACAATTTATTTATTTGGATAAGGTTGATGACACTCGTCGCGACGTTGTGGTCGCTAATGAAGCTCACAAAAAGAAGATCAAGGCCCAATATGATAAAACTGTTCAACCTTGTACTTTTAATGAAGGTGACCTAGTCTTGACTTATGATCAAATGCATGGCAAACTAGGCAAAGGAAAGTTAGAATCCATGTGGTACGACCCCTACATCGTCAAACAAGTTTTAGAGAAAGGGGCTTATGAGTTAGTTGATTGTGATGGTATACCTTTGGGAGAGCCTCGCAATCAACTCTACTTGAAGAGATTTTATGCATAGGGACATCCTGTGTGTACATTGTGTACATAGTGTATTTATGGTGTGATTTTGATTTCTTTTTGCGTGTTAGGATATTGTCTCACCCACAAATATTTATCCTGATTTGTGCTTTGATGCGCAAGTGTCGATGTATTCCAGATTCGTGGATGGTGCTAGTCGACATACCTAGATTATTGCTTATGCAGCATGAGTTCTATATTCCCCTACTGACAAGTTGATATCACTAGGTGAAATTTTCTTAGGTCCCGCAACAAATAACATTACAGAATACTATGTAGTGATTGGGATTCTAACTGAAGCATCCTCTCTTGGTATTGGCCATCTCGTAGTATACCTAGATTCCCAACTCATGGTATCTCAACTAAACCACATTTACACCATCCACGATCCCATATTACTTCATTTATATTGAAGAGTACACCTCCTTGAAAGATCATTTGATTACATTTTATATCAACATATACCAGCGCAATTAAACACAGTGGCTAATTCATTAGTTAACCACGTGTTAAATTGGCATCTATATCATACATAAACAACATCATCATAATAAAAAACATGTAAATGATGCAAAATAAAAATAATCATAGATAAATAGCCTAGATATAGGTCCATGTATATTTCATGTTAAAATTTTGATCATGTCACAAAAAGGCCAAAATGTGCTAAAAGAAAAAATTGGGACTATTGTCCATACAAAAATTAGGACTACTTCCCGTAGATCATGTAAATTCCACAAGTACTAGAAAAACCACTATACCGTCTACACCTAATCATGAGGAGCACGGTGCTCATGATAACACACCACTTCCCTAGCCACATGGATGAGTAACTGGCCTATACACTCTGGCACACCTACGATATGTCTTTGGAGATGAAATGGGACCTCAGGAAACCTCATCGGAGGGATCCCCGTGGTCAAACCCTCGATATTTCACCCTACATCACAGATCACCCTTGCCTCAGTCTCTTCTACTTGGTACTCTTCTCCTCGTAGACGTATTAGTGACAATCCCACTGGCTTCACTGGTCCTCGATCTGTGGCATTACACATGTACACATTAATTCTTTTACAAAAAAAATAAAAATTGAAATATTTTAAAACCCAAAAATACATCAACTTTTAAGGTCACATACTTTAATCATCTCGATCCTCATCCTCTGTAAAATCCAAGTCAATGTCATTACAAAGGTCTACCCTGACATAAGGATAATCCTCGATCATCACAGTCTTCTCCTCCAACCATGAAAATAAGTTGGAGCTATATGATAGGAGTTGAGGCCCAACTAGCCGTCCCGCATAACCACTCCACCTCACCATCCATGGCTTGGATGAAGGCTGAAGGGATCTATCTATATGTGGACGTAACACTGGCACCCTCTCTAGAAAGAAGGTGACTAGGATGCTTCCATACCTGAACTATTTTATCTGCCCTGTGAGAAACTTGGTGATTTAATCCTTTGTGTTGACTAGGACTCCTTCACACCAATTAAATAACTTTGGTTCAAGACATTCCAAGGCGTAAGTCATTTGGGCCTTGGTAGCATGATGAGGGCCCACACTTCCAGCCACTCGAGCAATAGTAAATAAAACCGTATTTAAAGGAAGGCCCCTCACATCAGTTATGGGTATCTTCCCACTCTTTTTTCAAGATCCGTACCTACAAAACAGGTCTATGTAATCATCCGTGTTCTCCTGAGAATTGCAGTACCCTAATAAATTGACTTGTGCCCCTCTGGAGAGCCCTGTTATGAAGTATATGTCCTTGAGTTCAATCCCAAGGATGTGCTCCCCTACCTAGAAATATTGTAGATCGGGATCCCACATCTCTATCAAGTGGTTGAGAAGCGTTCCTTGCTTATTCATACCTTGTGTCTTGAATTTTTTTATAAATCCACAGTCTAGGAGTGCGGACAAAGTTGCATCATAATTGAGGGAATCCCTGTCATCACCCTCATGTTCTCTCTCTTTCCACTCAATCATATTTGTTGATACCTCTTGGGAACCCCTGAAAATGATCAAAAGAATTCATGATTAGAACCTTGAGACAATTTCTTTCTTGATGAATGAGAGGCAATCTCTTGAAATTTCGCATCGACATATTTGTTTTCACACCCCATCCTTTACCTAGAACGCGGAAATTTTGAAATTTTCATGCTTCACGATATGTGAGGACCACGAAAATTCCTAGGCGCACAAAGTGTGCCCTAGGTTGGCTTTCCACTCACCCAAACAAGCATGAAAACTAAAAAATCAACCATGAAATGAAAGAGCAGAGCAAGAGGGATAACCTAGTTCAAACGGTGGCTCAATCGGTGTCCTGAATCTTTCGCCCTCGAAATTGGTACCAAGGCAAGTAGAGTAACCACTCCACAAGCATAGACAAGCTATGCTCTCCAATATGCAAAATGAGAAATGACCAAAAGCCACTCTCCTTCTTTTTTCTTTACTTTTATAAACTTCCAAAGACCTCCTTAGCTCTAATTCCATCCATGAGATTCATTCCAACTCGAATTGGGAAGAGATTCCAATGTGTACCGCTTGTCCCTCCATTCCTAGCCTCCTCCTTCACTCAATTCGAATGGATGAATATTTGGCTGCCCTAACTCCCTTGTGCGCCCTCTTGGAGGATATTTTTAGCCTTGACATGTCATATATGTCATATGTCAGCAATCAGGTTTGATTTGTGTCATAGGTGTCATAGCATCTTCATCATTGTTGTCATAGAAACTAGGGAATCTAGCCCAAGTGTCTCAATTTATCTCAAATGCCTCTTCCTCTTCCATGGGAGTTACTCTTACACTCCAATTCGACCTTCATTGAGTCATGCCAAGTATATTGACATTCCAACTCCTCAATAACATTAGACTCCGCCTTGGATTCGAATGGGTGAGAATAAGATGCCATGTGGCATGAGGAATCTAGCTTTGTGTGGGTCCCGCACCACCAATGTGTCTCCATGACCAAGTGCCACCTTATTTTCCTATCATGAATATTTATTTAACCCCTTTTAATATATTTTTGTCAATCTAATGTCCATTTGGGGTTTATTATCTCCCTTATTCCAAATCCCAATGTTTCCACCCCAACCTAGGAAACTAGTAGATTGGTGGAATTTCTCTTTTGAGATTTATTTGAATGGGGACATTTCATCTATCTTCAAAGATTGCATTGAAGCGGTCAAGAAATGTCCACCATGCTAATTATGTCATTCAAAGAAGTGTTCTCACCCATTTCCACTACATCCGGTGATTGTCGTAGGCCCTTTCACAAAATGGGGCATTGATTTCATGCATTGTAAGCCTACCTCAGCTGGGGGCATATTACGTCATCGTGGCGGTTGACTATTTTACTAAGTGGGCTGAGGCTATGCCTACATATGATGAAGACAGAAAAATGACAACACTCTTCGTGTTCAATCACATTATCCTAAGGTTTGGAGTCCCTCAAGCCATTGTAACTAATCATGGCTCCCATTTCAGGATTCATATGGTGGCTGAGCTAAGCACCAAATTGGGTTTTCGTCATGAAGACTCATCCCCTTAATACCCCCAAACAAACACATAAGTAGAGGAAATTAACAAAGTCTTGAAAAAAATGATCCAACGCATGGTGGGGACTCATAAATTGAATTGGCACTTGGCACTCTTCTTGGCTCTTTGGGCCTATAGGAATTCTGTGAAAAATGTGACCAAATCCACACCTTTTCAATTGGTTTATGGTATGGAATCTATTTTCCTGATTGAATGCAAAATTCCATCCCTCAAACTGGTTGTTGAACTCTTTCCAAACACTTCTGGAGAGGAAAAACAATTTATGTATTTGGATAAGGTTGATGAGACTCGTCGCGATGTTGTGGTCGCTAATGAAGCTCACAAAAAGAAGATCAATACTCAATATGATAAAATTGTTCAACCTCGTACTTTTAATGAAGGTGACCTAGTCTTTACTTATCATCAAATGCAGGACAAACTAGGCAAAGAAAAGTTAGAATCCATGTGGTACGACCCCTACATCGTCAAACAAGTTTTAGAGAAAGGGGCTTATGAGTTAGTTGATTGTGATGGTATACCTTTGGGAGAGCCTCTCAATCGGCTCTACTTGAAGAGATTTTATGCATAGGGACATCCCATGTGTACATTGTGTACATAGTGTATTTATGGTGTGATTTTGATTTCTTTTTGCGTGTTAGGATATTGTCTCACCCACAAATATTTATCCTGATTTGTGCTTTGATGCGCAAGTGTCGATGTATTCCAGATTCGTGGATGGTGCTAGTCGACATACCCAGATTATTGCTTCTGCAGCATGGGTTCTCTATTCCCCTACTTACAAGTTGATATCACTAGGTGGAATTTTCTTAGGTCCCGCAACAAATAACATTACAGAATACTGTGTAGTGATTGGGATTCTAACTAAAGCATCCTCTCTTGGTATTGGCCATCTCGTAGTATACCTAGATTCCCAACTCGTGGTATCTCAACTAAACCACATTTACACCATCCACAATCCCATATTACTTCATTTATATCGAAGAGTACACCTCCTTGAAAGATCATTTGATTACATTTTATATCAACATATACCAGTGCAATTAAACACAGTGGATGATTCATTAGTTAACTACGTGTTAAATTGGCATCTATATCATACATAAACAACATCATCATAATCAAAAACATGTAAATGATGCAAAATAAAAATCATCATAGATAAATAGCCGAGATATAGGTCCATGTATATTTCATGTAAAAATTTTGATCATGTCACAAAAAGGCCAAAATGTGCTAAAAGAAAAAATTGGGACTATCGTCTGTACAAAAATTAGGACTACTTCCCGTACATCATGTAAATTCCACAAGTACTAGAAAAACCACTATACTGTCTACACCTAATCATGAGGAACATGGTGCTCATGATAACACACCACTGCCTTAGCCACATGGAGGAGTAACTGGCCTATACGCTCTGGCACACCTACGATATGCCTTTGGAGATGAAATGGGACCTCAGGAAACCTCATCGGAGGGAGCCCCATGGTCAAACCCTCGATATTTCACTCTACATCACAGATCACCCCTGCCTCAGTGTCTTCTACTTGGTACTCTTCTCCTCGTAGACGTATTGGTGACGATCCCACTGGCCTCACTGGTCCTCGATCTGTGGCATTACACATGTACACATTAATTCTTTTACAAAAAAAAAAAAATTGAAATATTTTAAAACCCAAAAATACATCAACTTGTAAGGTCACATACCTGAATCATCCCAATCCTCATCCTCTGTAAAATCCAAGTCAATGTCATTACAAAGTTCTACCCTGACATAAGGATAATCCTCGATCATCACAGTCTGCTCCTCCAACCATGAAAATAAGTTGGAGCTATATGATAGGAGTTGAGGCCCAACTAGCCGTCCCACATAACCACTCCACCTCACCATCCATGGCTTGGATGAAGGCCGAAGGGGTCTATCTATAGGTGGACGTAACACTGGCACCCTCTCTAGAAAGAAGGTAACTAGGATGCTTCCATACCCGAACTATTTTATCTGCCCTGTGAGAAACTTGGTGATTTAATCCTTTGTGTTGACTAGGACTCCTTCACACCAATTAAATAACTTTGGTTCAATACATTCCAAGGCGTAAGTCATTTGGGCCTTGGTAGCATGATGAGGGCCCACACTTCCAGCCACTCGAGCAATAGTAAATAAAACTATATTTAAAGGAAGGCCCCTCACATCAGTTATGGGTATCTTCCCACTCTTTTTTCTAGATCCCTACCTACAAAACAGGTCTATGTAATCATCCGTGTTCTCCTGAGAATTGCAGTACCCTAATAAATTGACTTGTGCCCCTATGGAGAGCCCCATTATGAAGTATATGTCCTCGAGTTCAATCCCAAGGATGTGCTCCCCTACCTGGAAATATTGTAGATCGGGATCCCACATCTCTATCAAGTGGTTGAGAAGCGTTCCTTGCTTATTCATACCTTGTGTCTTGAATTTTTTTATAAATCCACACTCCAGGAGTGCGGACAAAGTTGCATCATAATTGAGGGAATCCCTGTCATCACCCTCATGTTCTCTCTCTTTCCACTCAATCATATTTGTTGATACCTCTTGGGAACCCCTGAAAATGATCAAAAGAATTCATGATTAGAACCTTGAGACAATTTCTTGCTTGATGAATGAGAGGCAATCTCTTGAAATTTCGCATCGACATATTTGTTTTCACACCCCATCCTTTACCTAGAACGCGGAAATTTTGAAATTTTCACGCTTCACGATATGTGGGGACCACGAAAATTCCTAGGTGCACAAAGTGTGCCCTAGGTTGGCTTTCCACTCACCCAAACAAGCATGAAAACCAAAAAATCAACCATGAAATGAAAGAGCAGAGCAAGAGGCATAACCTAGTTCAAACGGTGGCTCGATCGGTGTCCTGAATCTCTCGGAATCGTCAGTTGAAAATTGGTCTCCAACAAATGTAAAAATCCTCTCAAGGTAAAAACAACAAAGTAAAAATTATTTGTTTTACATTTCATTTCCTTTTTATACTTATAGAACTAGTTATTTTTTGCTATGTTCACACTTATAACCTTTATTTAAGACATTTTTCACTCATTCCTTGATATTCTAACATTATCTTCTAGGGTTTGACCATGTTTGAACAAGACCATCAAGGATGTTCACACCAAAAGAAATTTTTGAACCTTTTTGATGACCTTTTGATCTCACTTTTTCTTTCATGATTTGGATCTAAAACATGAAAAAGATTCCAAGTGCTTTTCACACTTTAGTCATGCTTGTTAAAATTAAGTAAAAAGGTGTCGAGTATAGTCTGCTTTACTTGTGCTCGTAAAACGATGAGGAAGTATCGGCCTAGTATTATTTTATCTCTTTTTAGGGCTAGGTGGATTAGTTTACAAAAAAGGAACCCCATGGAGTTTCCTTTAATCCATTTTTCCATTCCCAAAACATGAAAATATTGCCAAGCGAACTGGTCTCTTTCATGCTTGTAAAAGTATTTGAAAGGCTGTCTATCTGGTGATAGTTTACCACTTTTTCGGACCATTTAGACTAGTTATGAAAAAGGTATACTCTAGTCAACCATGACTATAAGAGTTACTTCGGGTATTATTTTATACTTTTTTGGGCCTGGGGACTAACTTTTATGAAAAATTCTATCTCAGAGTTTTCTTCAAGTATTTTCCAGACTCTCTAAATGTGAAAAACCACCGAGTTTTCCTTCCTTAGACTCGTAAAATTATACATCGAAGGAACCGTATGGGATCAAACCTCTCCTTCCTTAGGTTTGTAAAATGTATAAGGTTGGAATCATCTAAAATATGAGCTATACCGAGCATCTGTTATCCTCCTCAAGCTCGTTAAAAAACAAAGAGGTACTCGTCAAACATGATGGGGGAGAAGTGGGGGAATGGACCAAGTTTGACTTTATGGCATCCAGTGAGTCGTTACCTTTGAACATGGAATCAATTCATGTCTCATCTTACAGTCGGGTGTTTAGCTTGTATTTGAGTCATAATCAAGACCGTGAGTCATCCTCCTCCTTTCAGTCATCCAAAGAACATCTCAGTCATTGTCGTGTTACGGTGTGGTTTTTCCTCTCCGAGTCAATGCCGCCGAGTCATATGTCATGCTGTTACATGTTCAAAGGAAAGTGTCAGCCTGATTCAACCTTCTACGATATCATTAACCTTTCTACCTCATGTTAGTACTCATTTATATCTTTATTCGTCATCACTACCTTGTGTCGGTTTTGTGTTGATGATGTGGGATTCATTATGGCCCTCCTTCAATGAGTCTATTCCTATTGACTCCAACTCATTATCTGGGAATTTGAATTAGAAACCAATCCTCTACCTTGGGACCTTCATATATCAATGGTAAGCTTCCTCTCTTTCGACAATAGGTTTACATCATTGGCCTCTGATCGAAATATTCCATGAGTGTTCGACTTCAACTCATCTATTCGCATTCAGTGGAATGTACTGTGATACCTTGGGATCATTATCATCATTGGTGATTTCCCTCACACTTGTTAACATTTTACATCACTGACCAATACTCAAGTGGTTTCTACCATGTTTGACTTCAACACCTTGTAATCACATGGTTAGAATTGTATTGCTTTGGGTTCAGGTTGAAGACCCTGGGGATTCTCATTGTATACTTTACCCATGTTGCGATGGAGAATTGTTTTTAGTAGGTTCCCACATGAATATCATGTTGGATATCCCATTTGATGTAATGTCCCACATATTCACTCTTGTAATGGTCATGGATGTGTCATTATCTCATCATGGATCTATGCTTGTGTTCTAATAGCCATGATTATGTTCGGTCATTCAAGTATGGATCCACGTTGTATGTCGGTGGCCATATCCTTGGTCATTACCATCATGGATCTGCAATGTATTGGTCGACAACCATGTTTTGAATTGGTTTTTTTCGAGCATGGGTATGCCCTCCTAAGGGGTGATAAAGGTATATTGGTCATTCACAGCTCTCCTCCAACCTTTCTTTCAACTATCTTTTGAGAATATGCAATTTGGTAAAGTGTTTCAGCCATCATATTTTTTTCTGACCTCACACTTTAGGGGGCATCTGTTATACCTCAATTTGTCATCTTTTACTATACATGCTTTAACACCATGGAAAGCATGAAGTTTCACAACCTCCTAGGTGTGTTAAACCTATCATCACATGGTGTACTTATCCCTCATCCAACTTGGAGAAGTTTCCTAACCTAAAGGGGTCGAATTCCGCTTCACCAAACCACCTTAAGCCATCAAAAGAGGGATTTTCACTCCCTGCCTAGTTATAGAGGCACACAAATAAAAACATTTTCGCGTTCTGCTCAGTTGTTGGGGCGCAAAAATTACAACATTTTTGCACTCTGATCAATTATCATGGCACACAAATATTGTTGAGGGGATTTTTCCTTGGATCTAGGGATCTTCTATCTAGAGGATTCCACCATATTTTTGAGCATCACTTTGTTTTCTGTTCGAGGAAAGATGGATATCATGTGATCCACTTTATCCTACTTAGATCCACATCCTCCTCTCATGATCCAAATCCTTCTCCATGTTGGTTGAGCTTCCACACTATATGAAGACCATCACTCTTTGGTTTTGGGGATTAGAGACATAGAGACTAAGTGTAAACTATAGTTGCAGAATTGTTAGTGAGGATATCCTCATGTTCTCAATATTCTCAAAGGTGGCTTGTTAGAAAGTGCTTGGAGGAGATGCTGCTGGAATGAACCCAGGTATAATGGCACATTGTATCATTTTCGCTTTGGATTTATAATAGATAACTTGGCCTATCCTCCCAGATTGTGTGTTTCTTATTGAAATGTCTCAATTCGTTACTTGTTCAAGTAAATAGATTTAGCCTAACATTTTAGTCTAGGAAAGTAGATTTTCTCTTTTCCTTTGTTTACATGTTCACTTACTTGGATCATCAAGCAAGGATCTAGATAAACAAGGAGCAATGAGGGAAATCATCTTGGTTGAGGTAGGACATATACCTTCATCCACTTTCCTCTCATATATGCTTGCATATGTGTGCTAGATCTAGGAGATATAGCAAGCATTTGTTTCTTTCTGTCTTGGACTAGGTCTTAGGGAACCTAATCATTGTCCATGAGGTTTTCATCTTACCTGTAGGAAGAAAATTCTACCACAATGTTCACAAGAGATTTGTATATTTGAGATAGGTGTTTTACTTAAAACCGTTTTGGATTTAGTTATTTTGTTACTTTCCCATTGTCATAGGATTTTGTTTCACAACTCACTCTTGGTTTGATCTAAGTGGGTATGTACACACAAGGTCTCACATTTATAAAATTTCATAGTATCATTTGAAAATTAGAATCTAAATATAAATGTTGTTACTTGACTATCATCATAGGATTTAATTCCACAGCTCACTCTTGGTTTAATCCAAGTGGGTATGTGCACACATGGTCTCACATTTATAAAATTTCATGGTATCATTTGACAATTAGAATCTAAATATAAATTTTGTTACATGACTATCTCCATAGGATTTAGTTTCACATCTCACTCTTGGTTTGATACAAGTGAGTATGTGCACAAAATGTTTCACATTTATAAAATTTCATAGTATCATCTAAACATTAGAATCATATACATTTTAAAAAATATATACATGGGAAATCTCTTCTTGCCTATAAATATGCTATTTTTATAGCCCAATATGATAGAGGTGTTGTCACATGGGAAATGTATACATCATCATATATTGGCTTAAAAAATATAATACTTATATTAAATAACAATAATAATGCGTGTTCTCTCTCTCTCTCTCTCTACACACACACACAAAATATACTAGATTTAGATATAAATATAAATACTACATATATGATACATATATAGATAAATATTTTTACAATGCAAATATATCTTAACAACAATCAAAACCATATTTTTATATATCTATATCTTCATAAGTTTTGAGTTCTAAGTTTTAATGCATTTCGTGAGACTATAACTAATCTTGATTCATTTTAATTAATAAAAAAAATTTCACCTTAATAAATTTGATCCCTTTTAACACATATATTCATGATTAACATAGATTTAAGCTAATAATGTATTACATAAATAACTACCTCAAATCAAATAATTCTTACAAAATTTAAGACCCATTCATTTGAGTGGGTTTAATGGTTAAGAACATGTGTTTCCTCTTAGAAGGTCATAGGATTAAATCCAAAGGGTGGTAGGGTATATACACCTTCGTACACTTCACTTTGATGAGGGAATTGTTTGACATGGTTGTGCACATTAATATCAATTAATTGATGCAAATTGAAACAAAATATCTTGCTAATAATAACAAATAAAATATGACTATAACACCCACAATTTATTGTTTTTTCAAATGAAATTTTGGTATTATATATTAAGATATATACTTGTGGTATGTATTCTTGTAGAATATGTAGTTTTTTTGAATTAGTCATTTTGTACACGATTGATGGATGAGTACTCATCCTTTAAATAATCATGATGTCTTTATAAATTTTGAGCATATATATATATGAATGAGTAAGTTTACATTATGTTAATTGATGGGAGATATTCTTCCAATGAAATACAACATCTTTACCAAATCTTTACCTATGGGGTAATTTATGAAATTGTATTATATTATTTTAAATAAAATTTGTAAATAATATTAGTTCAGGTCTTTTTGACTGGAAATTAGACCATAGTTTTTTTTTTCCAAGGAAAAAAACATAATTTCATTTAAGCAAAATCAAATTACATATTGTATAAAAGCTTCTGAGAGTTTTTTCAAAAATAAGCTTTTCAGCTTGTGTGTCCAAATATATGCAGTAATATAAGTTTCGATCCGGTGGGATCCATAATATATCCATCTGGAATACAGTGCTATGAATAGAAGAAAACCAATCCCGTGTTGCTATAGAAATTGCCGATCAAAAGGAAGGAATGTTGTTCAAAAATGAGGAAAATTTTACAGATTGGGACCTTCGATAAAAGGTCCGTGAAAATAATCATGAAAATTGTCATTTTGGTGTTCTGCAATCCGCCATTGTCCATGCGGAAGTGTCAACCCCTGCTTTGATAGGAGGTCCGCATCCACGTTGCATTCCCTGAAAACATGAGTGCAAGTGAAACTGTCAAACAAGGTGACGATTCTAAGAGTGTCCTCTAGTATTATGTGCAGTATCATATGGTGGCATTATTGTGTTTTTTTTATCCATTTAATAATGATCATGGAATCTTTGAAGACTTGCAGATGTGTGCAATGTGTTTCCAATGCAAAAAGAAGCAGAAGTTTGAGCGCAAAGAGCTCAATATAATTGTTTGTGCCTCTGCCGAGGCCCATATGGATCTTGTAGTAGTGTGTGGTAGATAGATATAGGATGGCACCTCCCCCGTAGATATTGTTTTGGGACGCACCGTCAAAATATGCCCAGGGGGTGTTGGGGATTATAACTTCAACAATGGGAAGACGAAGGGAAGGGGTGGGATCAACCTGTGGGAAGTGTGAGAGAATCAAGAGGGAGTGGCCAGTCAAAATAGAAGGGATAGTGCTTTTTCCACAAAAGATCAATTGGTTACGAGAAATCCAGATGCCCCAAATGACAATCAAGGGAAGAGCTTTGAAATTTGTGGTGTTTGGGGAGTTGACCCAAAATTTCCATGCAGCTTCTAAGGTTTGACCCCTCCACAGATCTGCCGAAGGGTGAGAGTGTTTCAGCTCCAACCAAATGTTCTTTGTGAATGAACAGTCCAGAATAAGATGTGTAATGTTTTCATCAGCATGTTTGCAGAGGATACACCAGCTTGGTCCTTCAATATGTTTATTTTTTATACAATCTCAGGTGGGGATACAATCCGTGAGAGCACACCACATGAATATTTTAGACTTGTTTGGGCAATGTGCTTTCCATACTGTTTGCCACCACCATTTCGGCTCCATTAGTTTCTCTTTGAGCTCCATTAAGTATCCGTAACCTAGTTTTGGTGCATATTTACCGTTTGAGGATGGTGTCCAGATAAGTTCATCGGTATTGTCGGAGATACGGGCATGTGAAATGCGCAAGGTCATAGTATAGTTTTCCCAATGGTTGTGTAGGTCCACCAGAATATGTAGAGCCTCAGCAGTGATCCATCCTTGTTTCCAGATACTGGTAGTAAGTGGATCAACAACTTGATATAGGTGAAAATAACCACTCTGATGGAGAGAGTGGATGAGTGGTGCAGGTAGTAAATGTCTATTTTGACAACCGATCCAGGGATAAGAGCCAATGCGGATCTAAGTTCGAGACCCCACTTTCCAAGTAAGACCCTGTGTGATGAGCGATAGAGATTCCAACACCGCTTTCCAGATTACCGACATACCTGTTCTGGGTTTTGATGGATTCCGAATCCAATTGAGTAAGGATGAGGGGGAAATATATTTTTGAGTCACTACCTCATTCCACAGATTTGTAGTTGAAAGCAACCTCCAACCCTCCTTTGCTGCAAGAGAGGTGGAAAAGGTATGGATGTGTTTAAGTCCACAGCCCCCCAGAGACTTCGGCACTACAATTCTCTCCCATTTGACCCATGGGGTGATGGAGTTTTCCGCATGTCCAGAATAGAGGAGCTGGAAGCAGAGTTTCCTAGCCCTGTGCTTGATGCCCTTGGGGATCCAGGCTAGCGACATCCAATATACAGGTATGGCTTCAAGAACAAACTTTACAAGGACCATCCAAACAGCCTTGGATAGCCAACGGTGGCTCCATAGCAGGAGTCTTTTTTCCAATTTGGCAATGAGCCAATTCCAGTCACTCTTTTTGTAGCCGTTTGGTTTTAAGTGAAAGCCCAAGTATTTTAGGCCATCACTCAAGAGAAGACATTCAAAAGGGAAGAGAGTAGTATACCTGAGACTTTCTGCAGCAGTCAAACCGTATAGAGTGATGGTGGATTTCTAAATATTGATGATCATACCCGTGGCTTCTTGGAATAGAGTGAGTATTGATTTGAGTTGTTCTGCATCCCCAATAAAGCCATCACATAAAATGAGAATGTCATCAACAAAAAGTAGGTGCGAAAGTAAAAAATTATTAATAATTTGTAAACCATGGAATGTGCCTTGACGAATAACATCTTTGATTGCCCTGCTGAGACCCTCAGCCACCAGGAGGAAGAGAAGAGGGGATAAAGGATAGCCCCGTTGAAGACCTCTTTCCACATAGAAAAAATTTGAAGGGGAGCCATTGATTAGTACCGCAAAAGAAGCAGTGGTGATGCAACTCATAGTCCATTTGATGAAGGCATAATCAAAACCAAGGTGTGTCATAAGAAGACATAGGTAGAGCCAGTTGACTCTGTCAAATGCCTTTGAGAGATCAATTTTGATTACATCCCCCTTGACACCCTTTGATTTTTGGGAGTGGAGTCCTTCTTGTGCGACCCCAATAGCTTCATGAATCTGTTTTCCCTCCAGGAAACCAAGCTGTTCTTTGGAAATAAAATTTGAGAGAACATATTTTAGTCACTTAGCAATGATTTTGGCCACTACTTTGTATGTGATATTGCATAGTGAGATGGGACGGAATTCATCCATAGTAGTTCGTTTGTCATATTTAGGAATAAGAGCTATGAAAGTGGCGTTGAGTGGAGGATGTATGTGTCCCCCATGCCTGGACTCCTCGACAAGATGTAATAAATCAGTTCCAATAATGTCAAAAAACTCAATGAAAAATTCAATAGTCCAGCCATCCGGGCCCGGGCTCTTGTCCTTTTGGAAGATTAAGAGTGTGGCTTTTAGCTCCTCTTCAATGATCTCAGCCATGAGATGCAGGTTATCCTCCTGAGTAACGGCTCCCAGAAAAAGTTGAGAAATTCCGATAACTTCCGCAATTGTTGCATGATTATCATTCGAGAAAAGAGATTTGAAGTGTGTAGAACCCAGAGAGGCTAGGTCTTCAAAGGAGGAGAAGGTTTCTCCAATTTCATTCGAAAGTTCCCAAATGGTATTTTGAGCCTTTCATCCTTTTGCATAAGCGTGGAAGAATTTTGTGTTTTCATCCCCGTTGTTCATCCAGATAGCTTTGCTTTTAAGTCGCCAGATAGCTTCCCTCTCAAGGAGAATCTTGTTTCTCTTGCTTTCCAGGGTTTTAAGTTGTGTGGTGGAGTCTGTCATCGTGTAACCTCCTCCTTCTCTGTCCTGTAAATTGGCCTGTTCTAATTCAACCTTGGATAGTTCCATGGTATCCTTTTCAAGTTTTTTGTTAGACCAATCCTTCAGAAGTTTCTTTATCCCAGAGAGGTTTTTGACAAAATGAGGTGTTGAATGTGTACCCATTTCGTGCTGGAAGGGAATCCAGTTCTTTTTAATAGTGTTAGCAACTTCCTCCTCCTTAAGCCAGGCTGCACAGAGTTTGTCGAGGCTTGGTGGTTTCGTGGTATTCTCCATAATCTCAAAACAGATGGGATGATGATCCGAGATACCCCCAAAGTCGACCCATTGTCATAGCCAGAGGGGTTGGGTTTCCAGGGCTTCTGAAATAAGAAAACGATCCAGTCTCTTTGAGATATAGTCTCCCCCAGTTCTGTGGTTGTTCCAAGTAGGTTTCAGAATGGTTGGGTTATAGTCGATGAGATGAGTGTCGATTAACATATTTGCAAAGAATCTAGCCAGATTGTCACCCTGAGCAAGGTGGCCCCAAATATCATGATTGACAAGAGTGAAATTTAGATCCCCCCCAATGATGGTAACATGTCCAGAGAGCATAATGTTCCTCCTGAGGGCTTCCCAGTAGACAGCATGATCAGTGTAGGGCCCGTAGATGTTGATGATTTTGAAGGCCCTGTTTAGACCGAAGTGGTGGAGTTTGACTCCCAGTCCTAAGGAGAAGCCCCAGGTATTGTGAATGTTTGACGGACAATCTACTGAGAGCAGACTCAAGGCCTAATCTCCCTAGCTTAACGTAAGTCTAGAAAAAATAGGACAGAACACAAAATACTTTCCTAGATCAAATAGAAGTGAAAATGGAAGGATAGATCGTTTCCCTTTCTCCTTTGTTGATCCAATGCTCTAGCGCTCCCAGATCTTAAATGGCTATACCCTATTGAACATATAACAGAACAAGAATAGTGAAAGCATACATTTAATTGATAGATATAAGTTAATAGTTGAGGAAAACTCTAAACATCATCATTGCGACAAAATTTATGGAAAGCAATTGTATTAACTGTATTGAAAAGTGGAGAGTACAATAGAAAAGAGGATTACAACCATTTCCTTAACGTTGCAAGATCCTTCTGACAAGCCGTGCCAAAGCTCCTATAGAGAAGTGGATGTCTCCCAAGCTAGAGTGCTAAATCTATTGAGCCTAATTTCACCAGCATAAGAGTACCATAGACTTTCTCCCTTTAGAGAGGGGTAGAGCTTCACTTATATAGGGCTAAGTGGATAGGATATGGATAGGGTAGGTTGAGATATGGTAGGAGAGAGATAGGGGATCCTTCCAAGAGGTCAGGAATTGAGTGCTAGCTCCCATAAGAGGTCAGGGATAAGGATACAAACCAATAGGCTTCGAGAATGAGCTCAAAAGGCCTATTTTTGTCCATTAACTGACTTCGTCGCACCCTGTAGTGGAGCAAGGTGCGACATCACAGGTTGCATGAGTGCAGCCTGCGATGACCTCTCAAAACCTAGCAAAGGTGCAATGTTATCCCTTCCAGGTGAATGACTTAGCCAATGGAACTTCAGGGGTGTATACACCGAATCTCATGATGGTAGGATTTTAGGTGTAACAATGAAATTTGATCGAAGAGCATCTCCATCTCGTGGCAAGGTCCCGGAATGACCGCGAGCACTGATAGCAGAGAAGTCGTAGGTAGGAAAGGAAGAAGAGAGTAGTGCTAGGATGTCAATATTTGACCCCATGGTTTCTTGTAACAAAAAGATGTCAGGCTGTTGAAGAGTAATCAGCCTTTGCAGGGCAATTTTTTTGGGATTACTTGCCAACCCCCTATAGTTAAAGGACAAAATATTCAGGGGGGAACCCCAAGGTGGGCGTGCACCGCTCTAAGTGCCCCAAGGATTGATTTTTGTTTGCCGTATGCAAGATCTAGGATGGATTTCTATCGTGCCGAGGAAAAAAGGGAAGGTCTTCCACGACCACGAGGAAGTTTACGGGGGAGGGGTGGATTAAAGCCCAAACCTGTGCCCAGGGGATGACTGTTCAGAATGGGAATGTCCCTAGTGTGTAAATGAAAACGAATCGAAGGAACAAGGAGCACAATGGGTGAGAGTTCCGAGGAGCAGTCCAAGGAAAAAGGGGTCGGCGCAGTGGTAGTGATGGTGGTAGGAGGTGAAACAGGGGGAACAGTAAGGGGGGTTCCAACAGATCCCACAGTATCCAGATGAGGACAGCAAAAAGTAGAAACAACAGTGGTGAAAATAGGGCCAAGTTTTTCAGTCATACCCATGGAGGTTATTGCAGGAGAAACCGTTGTGCAGTCTGAAGTCGAAGCCAATGCAGAAGCCGCAGTGGACTGTGGCGACAGTTGTGTGTGTTTCCTGGTGCCATCCATAGTGTTCATTCCCCAACTGAAACTCTACCTGAAGAAAGCGACTATGATTCCCCCAATCCCGTGGTAGAAAAACTACCGTCTTTTACCATGTTCTCCCCCAAGCCGGGACTCGAACCAACATACTGTTTGCGAGTGTTGTCAATTTTTGGTTGAAAAGTGAGGAGACAGTGCTTTGCGAGGTGTCCAATCCCATGGCACCGATGACAGCGGAAAGGGATTCCCTCATAATCCAACTTCTAAACCCTCTGTGCCAAACCCCAGGTGAGATTGATATGTGGATGAAGTCCTTCACGAACATTTATTGAGACCAGGATACGTGCCACCGAATAAAGCCTAGTGTGGAGAAAAGGCATATCAGCAGCAATGAACACACCCAGTGCGTTACCAATGTCCAGAAGAGAGTCCGTATTCCAGAACTCCCAAGGTAATCCCGGGAGACGAACCTGAACATGGATGAGGTCAAATTTTTCAGTATCCGCATCAAACATCGGGGTCCAACCTTTGAACAGTATAGGGGTGTTTCCCAGACTCCAGTGGGCAGCAAGAACTCTCCTAGCATCCTCATGAGAACGAAATTTAAAGACAAACCATCAGCAGGACAAGACCATAACCTCAGGCTGATAGTCAAAGAGTTGATTCCAATTTGTGGTGGCCCAACCATCCAAATCCTCCATGCGAGGGTATTTCCCTCGAGCCCTCCCAACAATGGCTGTCTCCACCATGTGAAGAGTGTTAGCAACTAATACGTTTTTCCCACAGACCAGATTAATGGAGTCCTGAGCACTGTTTAGGAAATTGCCTTTCTGTTTGTTGTTGGGGGAAATCTCCTTGTTGCACGGTGGGGAAGGCTGAATGCCCTTATCAGAGCCAACGGCACAGTGAACAGTGGGGGTAGGAACATGATGGGGTGGAGTGCTAAGTAGGGAGTTAAAAATGTCATCAGGTAATGGGGAGAGGGGGTTTACAACAGTACTGGAGTAGTGAAAAGGAGCCGAGAAATCGAAAGGAGGCCAACCACTAACGCTGAGCTCAGAGAAGGCATCGTTTTCAGGTGGCTATGCATCCAACAGTGGTTCTGCATGTATGATCGTGGAAGCGGTAGGAGGAGTGTGACCTAGCGCACATCCAAAGGGTAAGTTGTGGTGTTGAAGTTGAGGACCCTCGAACCCCAAAGCTTGTAGAATCGGATCGAAACCTCTCGATAGGTACCTACCCCTGAAAGAAGATAGGTGGTCAATGGGTGTTGTTGTCTCCATCGATTTCTCCCCACCAGTTGGAAAGATATCGTTAGATCCTTCGTCGAGCAGCTACAGAGAAGAGGTGATCGGCGTGGAAACTACTATAGGAACTCGAAGGGTTTGTGTAAAAATAAATTCTGGGTCAGAGTAAAAAATAGTATTACCATCATATGGATTCGACGAATAGTCCACCACGTCCACCGAGTGGTAATCTGTACAGTCCTCTGCGTCATAGCACGAGCTAGTTAGTGGGATCCATGCAACTACCATCATTTCATAGTAGGGTTTAACAGGGTGCATCCCCTACGGGTTTCAAAACCATTGACCAAGCAGCTACCATAGTTGTTGGCTGCTTTTTGGATAGACCCAGGTTTTAATGAAGCGCAGCAACAAACACCCCTTGGCGCACTGGCCCTCTCGGCAACGAGCTGCGCAGCAGCCCGAAGTCTCACCCGAAGTGGCTATGGGGGGGCTAAGGAATCAGGCTTCCTTAACCTAGGCGACGCGGAGACTACAATCTTCCTCCTCTCTCTTACGGGAGGATTCCTCGAAGCGGAGCGTCTTATTCTCCCGCAGACCTCTCAGGGTAACAGCGCTGGAACTCGCGCTCACCAGCCTAGCCGCGTGGTATCTCCTCTCCGGCGCACGAAACGATTACCCTCTCCGTCCAATACACTGTGTATCGTCTCTGCTTGCGTACCCAGCGCAGTAACGCATTCCTCGGCGCCACGGCGATAGGGCTCTTATCGACTCCTTCGATGGTGTGCGAGAATAACTTCTAAGGGAGCTTCCAGGACTTGCTTTATATACTCATTCATAAAGGCAATGAAGCATTCATGTATACATAGATAGTAAACTAAAACATGCAAGCACAACATAGCATCATAACAATGAGAATTATGTAGTCTGTTAGATTTTCAGAATTTACTTCAATCTGATTTAGGATCTTAACTGAGAGAACAACATGTACAGCATATCTACAGCATATCAATCATGGAGACAATAATGCAAGCACACAAGAGACACAAAGATTTACTTGGGGAAAACCATAAAGGTGAAAAACCCCAATAACTTCCTCAGAGATAGATAGAGCAATGATACAACCAACCAATAGAGATAGCCATAACCTAGCAGCAATCCTCCTCCTCCATAAGTGCGCCTCTCCTCCTTGAGAGCATCTGTGAGAAGTGAGTGAGTAAATAGAGTGCCTCCCGCACTCTATTTATACTTGACTTGACTTGCCTTTTTACCTAACTCATGTAGGCTCGAACTTAACCACATAATATAATGCTGACTGGGCCGACCCCCAATAGGGTGGTCTAATAACCCTTTGACCCACATGGCCGACCCCCAATAGGGTGGTCTAATAACCCTTTGACCCACATGACTTATACAGGGCCGACCCCAAACAAGGTGGTCTAATAACCCATCAAGTATAAGTTACGACACTTACAATATAAATGACGACACTTCCGTATAGAGGAATAATAACATCTCTATAGGAATACAATATACATATATGTGAAATACATTCCGAAGTTACATATACATCAACACTCCCTCTTAACTAGGAAGGTATTTCTCAGCACAGTTCTTCTAGCACAAGTCATCTTCTCTGGATCATCGTCACTGGATAATCATCATCGAGTCATCATCATCGTCACTGCTGCTGCTATCTCAATCAATCTCTGAATCTACTCGTCATAGGAAGTTCTACAGAGCCAGTCCTTTTTCATACTGGATGTAGGCCCACCACCTGCAGGTCTTCATCATCACTGGCCATACTGTGGAATCCTCAGGACTTATTACGTGCGTCACAAAACCTGGCTGCAGCATCCCAGGCTATTACAAGCACACAGCTCTACCTGTAGGATCTCCCAGGAGCACATTACATGTGACCCATCACAAAACCTGGCTGAAGCATCCCAGGCTGTTACGAGCACGCGGCTCTACCTGTCGGATCTCCCAGGAGCACATTACATGTGATCTCACCACAAAACCTGGCTGAAGCATCTGAGGCCTTTTTCATCCTGTCCAGATCTCCCAGGAGCAAATTACATGTGGTCCACCACAAAACCTGGCTGAAGCATCTGAGGCCTTTTTCATCCTGTCCAGATCTCCCAGGAGCAAATTACATGTGGTCATGGCAAAACCTGGCTGAAGCATCTGAGGCCTTTTTCATCCTGTCCAGATCTCCCAGGAGAAAATTACATGCCATAGGACAAAACCTCGCAAGAGCATCTCAGGATGTTACGGGTACACAACTCCGACCTGAAATCTCCCAGGGCACAAATTACATGTCCTCCCAAGCAAAACCTCGCAAGAGCATTTTCCAGATGTCCCAGGGCACCGAATTACATGCCATAGGCAAAACCTCGAAAGACCATCTGCAAATCTCCCAGGGCACAAATTACATGCTTTCCTGCACAACCTGATCCACGGCCACAAAGTATCATCTGATACTTATCAAACATCATCCTGATGTACACATGATCATCCTGATCATCATCACTGCAACATCCTGCTGCATGTCATCTGGAGAAGCTCGTCATCCACAATCATCCAAGTATCCACCTGATATATACATAGATACATGATCCACACAATGTATCCATCATACATGATCCACCTGATCATACAAAGATACATGATCCACACAATGTATCCATCAGCATACATGATCTACCTGATCATACAAAGATACATGATCCACACAATGTATCCATCAGCATACATGATCTGCCTGATCATACAAAGATACATGATCCACACAATGTATCCATCAGTATGCATGATCTACCTGATCATACAAAGATACATGATCCACACAATGTATCCATCAGTATACATGATCTACCTGATCATACAAAGATACATGATCCACAGAATGTATCCATCAGCATCCAACATGATGCGTTCATACAAAATACATACACATGATCCAACCGATCATATCCAACATCCAACATGATGCATTCATACATACATATAATGATCCGACTGATCATGTCCAGCATCCAACATGATGCATACACAAAATACATATAATGATCCAACTGATCATATCCAAGCAGAAACCAGAACATCCTCCTGATGTTCATCATTCAGCGCTTACATCCACAGCCATGTGAAGGATCCCCCTTCCAACATGCTTGGAATGGCTTCAGCAAATGTGTTCATCACTTCTTCCTCGAAGTGTCCTCGATCTGAAGCATGCCAAGCCTCTCTCTGAAGTACTCGAACTTCACCCTGGCTAGTGGCTTCATCAGCACATCTGCAATCTGCTCATCTGTTGCAACATACAGGAGCTTCACAGCTCCTCTCTGCACCATATCCCTGATATAGTGATATTTGATCTCTATGTGTTTCGACCTATCATGAAACACTGGGTTCTCGGACAGCTTCACACAACTCTGTCTATCACAAGAGATACCAGTAGCATCCAACGGGAGATCAAATAACTCAGACAGTAGCTTCCGTAGCCATACTGCCTCACAACTAGCTGAACAGGCTGCAACATACTCTGCCTCAGCTGTACTCAGTGCTTCGCAGGACTGCTTCCTGCTAAACCAAGAGATCACACCTGATCCCATACTGAAGCAACACCCAGATGTGCTCTTCCTATCTGCAGCACTGCCAGCCCAATCTGAATCAACATAACCCTGCAGGTTAAACTTTTGATTCGCCTCATACCTGAGCCCAAAATCCACTGTACCCTTCAGGTACCTCAGAACATGCTTTACAGTAACCAGGTGAACACCCCTCGGATCCGTCAGGAACTGGCTCAATGTGTTCACAGCAAAGCAAATGTCTGGTCTCGTGTTTGTCAAGTGCATCAAGGACCCAATCATCTGACGATACGTAGAGACATCAACCAGCTCAGATGAAGCATCACATAGAAGCTTCATATTCGATGTCATAGGTGTGGCCATAGCCTTGCAGTCCATCATCCCGAACCTCTTCAGGATCTCTACTGCATACTTCCCTTGTCCAAGGAAGATTCCATCACTCTTCCACACCTCCATGCCAAAAACAAATAGTGCATCATTCCCAAGTTCTTCATCTCGAACTCGGTAGTAAGCTTTCGCTGCATGTCGGCAATCAATCTATCTTCACCTGTAACAAACAAGTTATCTGCATACAAAAGTAGTATCACTTTTATATTTCTCAATGCTGTCATCTGCAACATGCTTGATCTTATAGATCCATATGGAAGTCATAACAAACTTCCCTTCAGGTCTTGGGACTACATCCCAAACATCGTTCTTCATGATCTACGGATCATGGCATTCCATTTCTTCATCCCAGATCCTGGGAACTTCAATATCTTCAATAGATAATTTTGTTGTTGAACAAATGTTGTAGTTCTTCTTTTGTAGGTGAAGATATATGGTCTTTCCTACAAAACAGGTTAAATTGCATGATTAGAAACATCTCATAATTTTCAGAACAAATTCTTACAGATAACGAAATATGTCATACAGTCATGCAATTATCTTAGCCAATGCTTCAATACAACATTTATCCATATTCCGTAACTTTCTAGATGCCTTCCAATCTCTACCAGAACATTGTTAAGAGTGTGCACAACTCCCAACATGTCAGCAAAGAGGTTTCATTCTAGATAAGTAGCAATGGAATGTTGTACAGTGCCATAGGCCACTTACCCATGTATATTAGTAGTATACTGTTCATCAATGCAACTATTCTAATATGCATAATACATATCCTAAGTCTAGGAACATGAGCATATACATCATTTGAACAATTTTATTTAAACAAACACATATGTAAGAAATGATAATTAAAATACTTATCTTTGTTTGTTCATTGGGTGGACTCCCTCTGAGTCTTTGCTTCTTTGCGGGATATACTAGAGTCATAATCTGAAGTAGCTTCTTCTACACCTTTCTATTGTGGAATGTAGGAAGATGTTCAACTCCCTCTAAATATCTGCATCCTTGCAGAAGCTACTGAAGTGTGCTCCCTCTTGATCTTTGCTTCCTGGATTACCTGTCCTTGAACTTACATTCATCCTTGGTCCCTATGCATCATGATTGTGTTATCCTTGTGATCTCATATAAAATCATACATTCATTAGTATACTATTAAAACACAATAATCTCAAGCATGTATAGTCATGATCATTTCAAACAGAAATAATAAGCATTAGCATTCAAGGTTTATGTAGGAATCTTATGGTTAGTCAAATCATAAGAAGCATAACATGTCTAAACCTATAATTACTCAAACCTATGACTCTTCGCGTTAGTTGAATCATCAATTAAGATAAGAGATATAATGTGCATAAAACCTGTGATTATTCAAACCTATACTTTCATGATTCTTCTGGTTAGTCATATCATCAATTATGGTAAGAAATATAATATGCATACAGCCATGACTTATTCAAACCTATGACTTCATGAATAATCATTATCAAACAACACAACAGTATAAGATCCTAACACAAGGTAGGATTCTATCTTGATATAGGAAAAACATACCTGGATTAGCATGCTATCTATTTATACTCACATGATGTCTTCTTGTTGTTCTTCAATGACTTGTGCTAGTAACCTGTATATCTCATAGGTTAGCCATTATAAAACCAAGTTATACATACCTCGTAAATGGATCTTCTATGAGATCCATGACAATGGATGAGTCTTTATCCTCATGTCATCATGATCATATGTTCTTGAACTGGAACATGCTTTGTCTTTCTTGGTGTACCTTTCATGTTAGTAGACAACATAAACCTCATACAACACCATAATGCATTAGTACAATCATAAGTGTCAACACCCTAACCAATGAATATCTTCTATCATGCATTCATAATTTTGTTAAGGTGAAACGACAAATCTAAAATCAAAATTGTACTAACCGTAATAACATGAAGACAAACATACCATAAACTTAATCATGGACAAATATCGAAACATACCTCGATGAGTCATACCTGTCGAGATCGCTTGAAATCTTCTTATGTAAGGCCTTAGCCTCATCTCCCTCTGAAACACGAACTTCTTCACTTATGCAGGTGACCAATCCATCTTCTTCTAGGATTAACCCAATCCACTTGATTTGCAAGAACTGGACCTAGAGCTGGATATGGTTTTGTCAGAAAAACCCCAAAAATTCAAACTTTGAATTTCAAACTTCCGAAAGGATAGAAATATGCGCCTTGATGAGCTGATCAAATTGGTATATTCATAATTTGAAAACTGCAAAGTTTCACTCCTCAATTTTGCCTTTGAAACTTCTAGATTTACTGGACGTGACCCTGAACTGGGTTTTGATGAAGCCCACTCTTTTGCCCCATCAAAATGTTTGATCCAAAGCTCTAAGCTTCTATTTTTCCGAGGAGCTTCCAGCCGTGGTCACAGATTTCAAAAATTCCCATTTTTACAGAAGCCCTAATTTTCCACTTTTCTGATCAAAGTCCCGAACTAGGGTCTAATCAAGCCCGGCCTTCTGCCCAACCAAAAATTCTGATCTTGGTCTCTAAATTTCTATTTTGATGAGTAGCATCCAGCCGTGGTCTCCGATTACAAAAATTCCAACTTTCTCCAAAGCCCTAAATTCCGGAAGCCATGAATGAAGGTACCAAAAAATAATTATGTTTTGACAAAAATATGTACCTGATTGTTTCTGGTGTAACTCCGAAATTTTTGATCCACAGGGTCTGAAAACGTCTCCTGAGATAGCCTGACCTGTTATCTTTCCATCCTGACAGGTCTGACCTCAATTGGATTCTCTGAGAGAGAGTTATGCCAAATGTCGTAACGTGACCTGTTTTGGGATAAAACAGGAGAGCGAACTTGTACGGCGTGCCACGTGTCACTGTTTTAACTTCGGCCTCTGGAAAAGTTTTCTGAGATATCTCGGCCTGTTACCTTTCCATCCTGATAGGTCTGACCTCAATTGGACTCTCTGAGAGAGAGTTATGCCAAATGTCGTAACGTGACCTGTTTATGGGATAATACAGGAGAGCGAACTTGTACGGCGTTCCATGTGTCACTGGTTCAACGTCGACCTCTGAAAACGTTTTCTGAGATAGTACAGACTGTGTACTACCTGTCACTTTTTACGAAATTTCATTTGGAGCTTCCTAGCCCAAGATATGACCTTTTTCCCAAGGTCACTTGATTTTGACTCAGATCTGGAAGAGGCAGAAACCCTATATTGTACAGATCATAAATCACAAAGTACAACGAATTAGAGGTTTTCCTTTGGACACAAGATACCTGGAGATCTTAGCTTCGTCCTGTAACAATTTCAGATCCGAAAAATTCGCCAAAACGGATTTATAGCGAAAGTGCTACGATGACTGGTTTTTGCTATATCAAGCCCTAGCATAGTAAGTGCAACAAGTGTCATACATGCCATATCGTGCCTTCTTTCAGGCTAGCTCTGATACCATGTTAGATTTTCAGAATTTACTTCAATCTGATCTAGGATCTTAACTGAGAGAACAACATGTACAGCATATCTACAGCATATCAATCATGGAGACAATAATGCAAGCACACAAGAGACACAAAGATTTACTTGGGGAAAACCATAAAGGTGAAAAACCCCAATAACTTCCTCAGAGATAGATAGAGCAATGATACAACCAACCAATAGAGATAGCCATAACCTAGCAGCAATCCTCCTCCTCCATAAGTGTGCCTCTCCTCCTTGAGAGCATCTGTGAGAAGTGAGTGAGTAAATAGAGTGCCTCCCGCACTCTATTTATACTTGACTTGACTTGCCTTTTTACCTAACTCATGTAGGCTCGAACTTAACCACATAATATAATGCTGACTGGGCCGACCCCCAATAGGGTGGTCTAATAACCCTTTGACCCACATGGCCGACCCCCAATAGGGTGGTCTAATAACCCTTTGACCCACATGACTTATACAGGGCCGACCCCAAACAAGGTGGTCTAATAACCCATCAAGTATAAGTTACGACACTTACAATATAAATGACGACACTTCCGTATAGAGGAATAATAACATCTCTATAGGAATACAATATACATATATGTGAAATACATTCCGAAGTTACATATACATCAACATAGTCCACCTCCACGGGGAAACCATGTCCATGGGAGGTGTATCTTATATTAATCTCGAATGGAAATTATACAATAATGCTGTGCACACAGCTGCAGCCTTAGATCTTTCCAGGAAACTCCACGCACACAGCTGGGAGCCCTTCTCTAGATCTAGTCTCTTCTCTTACAGAGATTACAATGGTTCAGACGTCGACTCAGAATGTCTGCAACTCAGTGATTAGCTTCACAGCTTATCCAGTTCTAACTCTTGTCTTCTAACAACACAATAGAAAACAATCAACAACCAACCCTTCTCCCTTATCAATTATACATATATATAGGTGGCCCTGAGGGTCGCACCTTTACAAAACTGTGGGCCTTTCCCAGCAGTATTCCCCAAAAACCCTAACCGTGTACTTGGCTAGGTGTACTGTAGGCACCGCTTGCAGTCACGTCGCCACTTCCTGTAGGCTCCACGAATTTCGGTGTAGGTTGCGGGTATGGGCGTCGCTTCATCATTCACTGCTCTTTGTCCTTCACCTTCAATGCTTTGGTCTGTTGCTCTTCCTTGGTTAGAGCAACCATAACTTCTGTACTTAGCCTTAATGAGGGTAGCTGAGCCCTCTACTCCGTTGCTTCATTTATTGCGGTAGCTGAGCTTTCTACTCGGCCACATTCATTCTCCTTTGACGTGTGCGCGCGAGCTCCATGATTTCCGGTCCGTAATCTGCGCTGAGCTCGTCCATCTAGCACCGTACTGTGCACTTATTTACTTCTGCCCAAAAATTGGTGCTTATTCAAAATTAGCACTTTCCCTTCAACACTTGTGCTTTTTCCTCAAAATTTGTAGCTTTACCATAGCTGCGGCCTAGGCTCCAACAGGCCCCTAACACTTACTTGTGGCTCGTCCCAGAGCCACTCGCACTAGCGTGTGGTCGCTTCAGCTGCACATCTGCCCTTGCTTTGATCACGACATATGCGTTCTTCCACTGCGCAATAGCAGAGTCCATTTCATCCAAGCACTCCGCAGCTGTGTAGACCATGTCTGAACTAGCTTCTTCTTTAGTTATGCCATCAACCAACTGTTGAGATTCAGCAAATTCTTTGATCTTTGCCTCGGCCTGGGCAGCAAGTTCAGCATACTCATCCATAAATGGCTGAATGCTGTTGGTGAGATTAGCATCTTAGTTTCTAAGCTTGTGCAGTTGTTGTTGTACTCTGCGCACTTCGCTCATTTTCCTCATCTTTGCTAAGCCTTCTAAGGTCTTAGCTTCTTCGCTTAGAACAGTTAGGGACTGTTCTGCTGCTTGTACCTGTTCCAAAAGGCCGACTTTGAAAGGGAGCGTCTCAAGCTCAGTCCAAGCCTCCATAGCTTGCGTCATCAGGCTCTCAGCTTCATCTGCTCTGGACTTCATTTGTGTGGAAGCTCTGCGCAGTGCTTCAAATTGTTCCTGGCTATCATCTTCAGGATGCGCTGCAACACGAGCTTCCAACTCAGCGATCTGCGTTCTATGGTCTTCAGCCATAGCAACTATTTCTTGCTCTAGGGCTTTCACCCTTCCTCCAATAATTTGAACTTTCTCAACCAGAGGAAGGTCTGGTTGAATTTCGCAGGCCGAGATTTCCTGGGCGATTTCATCGACTATGTTTCTTATCCCAGTGTCTTGTGCCTCATAATGTGCAAGCTTCTCAGAGATGTTCTTATAGCCTGCCTTCAGCTCTATTTCCTGCGATTGTAGCCTTTGGTTTGCATGGAATGTGGAGAGCTCTCTAGCTCTCAGCTCAATAGAGACCTTCTCTTGCACTAACTGCAAGGTTTCTATCGGAATCACAGACAAATTTATTTCAATGGGGACAGCTGCGCTTACCTGCAGTGCGACCAAAGGATCCGGAAGTGTCATGCTTGTAGGCGGGATGTGCACGACAGTATGTCTCTCGGCAAGTGCTTCAACTCGCTTAGTGCTTGTAGGTGCATGTGGCGCCTGTGAACTGGATGCTGGCGCATGGGTCTGTGCAATTCTTCTTGCGAGACCTTTTATTTCCACGAACTACAGGTCCAGCGCACTTCTGATGTGAGCGTGCGAGGTCCGCAGCTCGCGAAATTGTTCCTTCAAGTAATGGGCGATCTCCACGGCAAGGGTCTCAGAGGGGTCTTCTGTCACTTCTGCGGGGTGCGACAGCTTCTGCTTCTTTGGGGGTGGTCCTACCGGACCTTCATCAGTCTCCTGCGCGGCCTTTTCCTTTCCTCTATCTTTTTCTTGCGCAGAAGGGGGTGGCATCGCGGATGCGACTTCGGCGGCCTCCCTCCATTCATCCGACCAAGACTTGACAGTTTCTTCAACATCTTCAGTAGTCATCCTATAAAGGCCGACGGCCCATTCTTCCTGAACTCCAAGAGGACGGAAGTAAATTTCATGCAAGTTGGCAGAGAAGACCAACTTGGTGCCATATATTTGTGCTGTCTCCTCACTCAGCCTCGGCATTTCTTGAATGGTGTCCTTGAGGAGGTGGTAACATTCATAGAACACAGCGCAGTTCATCTTGCGCTTCGCGGGATTACTAGAATCCCAGAGGTTGACATAGCGCATTTCGACAACCTCTCCTGCGCGGCGCGGAAGGAACTGAGTGTTGGGGGGCTCCTTCCACCCGATAAAAGCACATAAAATTAAAAGCCAAGAAAAATGGAACAACTGACCGGCGGTGTCTTGGACGTTCCGGTAGTCTTCCAAGAAAGAATTGAGGAGGAAGAGAGACCAGTTGTACTGCCCTCCCTCCGCAGCTGCGATAGCGAGCTCCACGACAGCTCCAATAACTTCTTTAGGTCGGCACTTCGTGAGAAGTCTGCCTGCAAGCAGACTGCCTGCAAATCTAAGTGCTTCATCCTCGACTGTAGTGAGGTCATAAGCCCGACCTCCTCTTGTCAATTTATATTTCTGCACCAGCTGTGCAGCCAATTTTCTGTCCTTATCTTTTCCAACAAAATGAATATTGGGGTCCTTACCAACCTTAGATAGGCCGGTAACATGATGAATCAAGTCGACATTCAAATCGATTGGCCTCCCCAGCCAAAGATAACCTCCATGAACGCAGGATAGCAATGCCTTAACAACTGCATTGACTTCATTGCTACGCCCGAAGTGCGGTAGCTTCAACAGGTTCAAAAGTCCAGGCCGCTCAAGATTTGCGGCAAATTTCTTCGGGACTAATTCATCAACCTTTCTAGTGGGATTGTAGACTACCGTTAGATAGCGATCTGGCGCAAACTGAGGATACGTTATGTAGTCTCCCAAGTTGAAATCAGAAAACTTAACCAGCGGAAGGTGTCCAAGCAGGGACCCTTCTTGTCGCATGATTTCCGCCATTGGAGGCAGCGGAATTGGATACTTAGCATTCTTCGGAATATGCACCTCGAGTGCATCATCTGGGCACGGCGGAATGTAATTCACCATAGTGGCCAAGGGATCTAGAACGGGTTCGTCCGACTGCTGCGGTTGAGTCACCCTTGTGCACGGAGATTGTCTGGGATCAGTCCAACCAGGGTGTGTGTAAGTCGAGGCCGTCACCGGGGTAGCCATGCCAAAATCTAAGCCTCGACGCATGAATTGACGAACAACTTCTTTAGTTGACAGGTTATCCGTTGTGAACCCGTATAGACAACAAGGAATAGAACAGACGAATGGCGGAACAACGTAGAATACGAACGCTGAAAACAAAGGAAGGAGTCTGCACAACTTGGCTCTAAAAACAATAACTTAGATTCTTAAACAAGACACTATGCAACTTGAGAAAACTAACCTGAAAATATACAAGTGCGGGGTATTTATAGCTAAAGGCGATAGTAAATGCGGACAAGTGGGGTTAATAGCCGTAGGTGCCTATGCATGAGTTGACAACCCCCCAATCCCCTGTGCCTCTGCGGTGCATTAATTGTCACGGACGGGCTCTGACAGCCTTCCGGGAGAAGCTAAAGCTTTCGGCACATGACATAAATGCAAATCTTAGGGAGATCAAGCCGAATCTGTCAGAGTGGCTACAACGAAATGGCGAGCTTATCCTTCATTAATATTCAGACGCGGCTACATAACTGCTGTAATTCAAATTTTCGACGGGTCATTTCAGCATAGGTAACTGTGCATATAGAGGGGTCCACAACGAGAAATCCTCAAGCGGCAAATTGACACAGGGAACGTCGCAAGAGCGACAGTTTTGACAACGCGGGAAAAACTTCACAAGAGCACAAATAGGGTCGCTCCAAACAAACTTTATTGCCATGCGTGGATGTTTCAAGGAACTGCGCGGGAAGCCAGAGACTGAAAGTGTCTCGCGACTTCCGTGTAGACTGTGATAATGCGATGCCTCTTTCAACTACACTGGACATCTGCACTTCTTTAGCACTTAATTAAGTCGACAGGGCGGAGTGGCCGTCATGATAAAGCTTGAGCCGACTCCCATTAACCATTGTGGGCAGCAATTCTCCATTAAGCTTTGCAAGCTGAACTGCTCCTCCTTCTGTTATCTTTATCACCCGGAAAGGGCCTAACCAATGTACACGAAACTTGCCTGGAAACTTGATGAATTTAATATCATAGAGGAGTACCAAGTCTCCTTGTTGAAAGACTTTATTCTTAATATGCCTGTCATGCAAAGCTTTCTGTCTTGCCTTCTGTACTTGTTGATGGAATCTGGCTAAAAGTCTGTCTTCTTCTAAGGTAAGCAGTTGTGAAAGTCTTTCAGTCATAGTATCAGTATCTGCCATTTCTGTAATTTGCGCAATTCTGAAGCTGGGAACAATGTATTCCATGGGCATAACTGCTTCTTGTCCATACACCAAACTGAAAGGTGTGTGACCTGTTAATTTCTTGCATGTGGTTCTGTAAGCCCATAACACAGCTGTGACTCTAAGGTCCCAATCATCTCTTTGTTGATTACAGATCTTCGTCAGGGCATTCTCGAGGATCTTATTGAATGCCTCCACCGTACCATTAGCTTGAGGGTGGTAGGGTGTACTCTTATGGTGACTAATGTGGAATTCCTCGGTAAGGGCCTCTATAGTTTCATTCAGGAAATGTGTACCCTGATCACTCAGTAGAATCAGTGGACATCCGAATCTAGTGATAATGTTCTCAAAAATGAACTGCGCGGCAGTGGCAGCGTCGAAATTCTTAACTGGCTTCGCCTCAGCCCATCTGGTGAGGTATTCAGTAGCTGTGATGATGTATCTTGCGTCGATTCTCTTTCCTGGTGGGTTGATAGGTCCTACGAAATCAATGGCCCACTTATCAAAAGCACGCAATGTTATCTGGGGTCTTAGTGGCATTTCATCTCTCCTTGAAGGTTTTCCTGTTCGCTGGCACACATCGCAACATTTGCAGAATTCCTTAGTATCCTTGTGCAATGTTGGCCACCAAAGTCCTGTGGCTAAGATCTTCTACGCAGTCGGCTTTCCTGCGAAATGGCCTCCTGCGGTTCCTGAGTGCGCTTCTGCGATGATGGAGTTCTTCTCGTGCGGTAAAATACATCTGCGCAAGACTTCATCAGGGCCCAACTTATAGAGCTGGCTTGCTATCAAAGTGAAGTCTGCGGCTTTGACAACAAGTTGCTTCTTCTGCTGGATTGTAGACTCAATTGGCGCTTGCCCAGTAGTGAGAAACTCAAGAATATCGGAATAATACTCATCGGCTGTTTCAACAGAAAACAGCTGCGCATCAGGCAGATTGTCCTCCAGATTTGTAGGTTCCTCCTCTGACTCTATCCTAGATAAATGGTCAGGTCCTGCATTCAATCTACCTGGCTTCACAATAACCTCAAAATCATACTCCTGGAAGAGTAGTAGCCATCTGCAAATTCTTCCCCCTAACACTGGATTATTGACCAAGTATTTCAAAGCAGAATGGTCAGTATACATTTTAAAATGTGTGCCCAATAGGTAGTGCCTGAACTTCTGTAGGGCATACACCATAGCTAGTCCTTCTCTTTCTGTAGTGGTGTAGTTCTTCTCAGCTGTAGAGAGTTTTCTGCTAGAGTAAGCAATGGGGTGGTCAATACCTCCTTCTCCCGGTTGTGTCAGCACAAACCCCAATGCTATGGAAGAAGCATCTACATGAACATGAAAGGGTTTTCTCCAGTCTGGGAAAACCAGAATAGGCGCAGTGATCATCTTTTCTTTAAGTGTATCCAAGCTCTGTTGGCATTCTTCTGTCCATTGGAATTTCGAATTCTTTTTCAGCAATCTTTCCATAGGTGCAGTTATCTTTGCATAACCCTTAATAAATTTCCTGTAGTACCCTGTATGTCCCAATGTAGTGCGTAATTGTTTAACTGAGTTGGGCGCAGGTAAGTTAGCAATGATGGAAACCTTCGTAGGATCCATCAGGAGTCCTTGTCTGCATACGATATGGCCCAACAAAATACCAAAAGGAGCACAGAAGATACATTTTTTTAAGTTAAGGGAAATCTGATACTGTCTGCATTTTTCTAACATCATGCGCAGGTTCCCTATATGGTTCTTTAGTAAACCAAACACAGTCCAGTCATCAAAATAGACTTCGAGAAACTTATGAATGAATTCTTTAAAAACAACAACAACGACTCTAGAGAAGATAGCAGGTGCGTTTTTAAGACCAAAGGGCATTACCGTATACTGGAATGATCCCCATTCAGTCGCAAAAGTGGTCTTATGGCGGTCTTCTGGATGGATTCTGATCTAATGGTATCCCAAAAAGCCATCAGTGAAGGAGTAAGCCTCTTGTCCTCCAACATTATCAAGCACTTCGTCTATAAAGGGAGTAGGAAATGGATCATGCGCTGATGCATCATTCAGCTTGCACAAGTCCACACAGATTCTTATTTCACCTTTTGCCTTTTTCTCTTGTACCACCATAGGACTAATCCAATCACTTTCCTCTACTGGCTCAATAATACCTGCTGCGAGCATTTTATCAATCTCTTCTCTAACCTTTTCTTTATATTGCGGGTTCAACCTGTACGGGTGCTGTTTTACTGGCTTGGCGTCTGCTTTCAAAGGTATGCGCATAACTCCTAAATCTCCTAGTGTGCCTTTCATTTCTGTAAACTTGGTAGGAAAGATATCCTGGTAGTCACGTAATAAATCTGAAATATGGCCAACAGTTTCATCGTCCCAATAATCTCCTATAGAAGCAAACTTGGGTTCGGCTTCTGTACCAATGTTAATCTTTTTGAGCTTGATGTGTTCTGTAATGGCAGGGATATCAAGCTGAGGACCTTCGACATTGCGTGTCCCTTCTGATTCTGGAATATTGATGTTGCGAGGATCATCTTCCTCTTCACCAGTGGTGAAATTATAGCATTCCAGGGCATGTTCCATCTGGACAGCCCAATCTGGTTGAGAATATTCTGGTACTAGACATTGTTCAAATACCTTCTTTTTAATACACTTTAAAGCGTGGTCGATACTTGGATGTTCTGACTCAAAGCTGAAGGTAAGTTGAAAACTTTCTATCATAAGCGGCCAAGTGATATTGCCTTTGCGCAATTCTGTTTCAGTGTACCAGTTCCTTGGAACTGTATCCAATGTGTGGATGAATAGGTGAACCCACTCATCTTCTGGAATATCTGACCATTGCTGAATACATGCTTCAACATGTGACCTGGGGTCACTCTGTCCATCATATTTGTGCAACACTTCTGCTGTAGTTCCTTGAAATCTGCGACAGTCTTGCCATGTGTCAATATTCTCTTTATGCGCACCCCACCATCTTGCGGGTGTAGCGCACAGTGCTACATCCAATGCTTGTATGCGCTACTAATCTGGGATTTGTTGTTCATATGTATGTAGAAATTCACTTACTTCAATTAAACCATCAAAAATTGGAGTGTCATTCAATTCTGTGCCAATCCATCGAATAGATTTAGTCATCATGGCGCAATGCCTTGCAGAAACCTCATGTAAGCGATTCTGCCAGTTTTCTAGTCCTGCTTCTGAATCTGATGTGCACGAGCTATCACATCGCCAGTTGATATGGCCGTCCGCTGTGGGATTGAAATAGTCGCTATGACTAACAGTCATCTGATACAAACTTTCCATGTGGCGCACTTCTTCTTCTGCCCGAATGGGTTCAATATACTGTGGTCCTTGAAGTGGATCAAGCGGTGCGATGACCCTGATCTGCTCATCCTCAAAGGTCATCTATCTTTTCTTCAAATTAATGATAGCCAAATTATCAAATGCCCAATCTATGCCTAAGAGTGTTGGATAAGGTCTACTATCATCCAGAATTTTGATTACTTCAAAGTCTGCAGAACTTCTTACTCCCTCAATATCAATAGGTACATTGGGTAGTCTACCCAATGGAAAAACTCGTTGCTGATTCACAAGTCTTAGCTGGATAGGAGATCTTGTAAGCTGAGGGCTACCCATCTGTTCCCATGTCTGCATGGTGAGAACATTGACTTCTGAGCCTAAATCTAAAATGACTTCATCCATTTCAAATGCTCCAATCTGCACTGTGAGTCTCATTTCTTTCCTAGTTCTAGTAGGACTTCCAATCTGGTGAACAACACGCTGCGGTGTATTCATCGAAGCAGATTGTTAACACTTCTCCAATAGGTGTTGAAGTTACATAGTTGCTTTTTCATTGCGCAACAACTTTAAGCAGTTTCTCAAGAAAGCATGGACACTGCCTAGTGCATCCTCCTCATCATCAGGCCTTCCAGATGTAGTTGCCTGTTCTTGTACCAGGTTGTCTTGTCTTAGCACTTGCAATCTGATATCATTATGCGGAATTGCGACGGAAGTTGAAGCTCCCGGGTCTGAGAAATACTCTTGAGCTTGCTTAAATGCTTCTTTTTGCTTCTGTAGGTTGAGCGGAGATGGTTTAGTATTAGCGCGGTGCACCCATTGCGTCGCTAGCTTTCCAGTTCCCAATTCTGGCGTACCAGTAGTTGCTCCACTGCGCGTCACTATATTAACTGTAGGATCTGGTGCTCTTTTTTCTACTGCAATCAACTGAATATTCTAGTTAACCTGTGGCGTCTTTGCTTGCATCTTAGCCATCAATTGAGGGCATTCTTCAATGACATGATCATAAGATTTACAATATCTGCAGATGGTTGTAGGATTTTGGCAATCCCTTGCATAATGTCCTTGAGCTCCGCAGTTGTAACAAGTGATCTGTCCTCTTCCACGAGCAAATCCTGCTGCGTGTCCGCGGCCCCTATAATTTCCTCCTCAGCCTTCGCGAGTTTGATCATACTGCGGACCTGCTGTGGGTCCTTGTGCCTCTGATTGTACTCTATAAACATCATGTTTTCTTTCCATCATAAGGTCATATGCTCTACAATTATTCTCATCGTGGCCTACTGATTTACAGAAATTGCAATATATATTCTTTGGATTTTGTACGTATTTCTGTAACAAGTGACATTCTTGTGGTCTGTGACCTCTAGTTCTACAGATTTCACACCAAGGCCCCTGGGCCTGTGGTAAAGGGTTAGGTGCTCCAATTGCAATATATTCTATGAAAACAGGACAATGGTCCTTTGAATGACCTTGCGCTTTACACTTTGTACACCAAATTTCTTCTTTAATATCCTTTCCCTTCTTAATATCATGGACTTGCAAGGTTAGGTTTGCTAACTAGTTCTGCAACTGCGCAACATCGTTGCTTGTTCTAGCAATTGGTGAAGCTTCTAGTTTCATAGCCATCTCTAGAGCTTGTTCCTGAGTGGTGAGATTCTGTTGCATAATAGGAAGTCTAATGTGTGGAAGCAGCGCAGCAATGAACCATTCCTTATGCTGCTTTGGTGCAAACTCAAAGCTTACTTGATCTATCAAGGCTTTACACTTTTGGTCAAAGTCCCATACTGACTCTGTAGGTAACTGTTTTATGTCTTTGAGTTCTATTATACACTATGATTCTGATTTAGGTTTATTGAATTCCTTAATCATAGCGCGTCTTACATCAGCAAGCGTCCTATTATGTGCTGCTGAGTATTTCATAAACCAAGTTAAGGCTCTTTCTCTTAGTGTGGTTGCTAACTGAACCAGCTTAATAGCATCGTCATTAATTTGCTTAATTGTCTAAATGGCTTCACATAGGAACTAGTGCTGCTCAGGGTCTTCTAGCCCTGTTCCTCTAAAAGTTGGTAGCTTCATGTCATCACCCATCCTTCTTGCGCGAGGTTGATGTGGAGGTGCTGTAGCAGTGCCTCCGGGATGGTTAAACAAAGGTGGTGCTGAGGTACTAGAAGTACCGTGCGGGCTACTAGAAGGTGTTACTGCGGGGTTATACTGAGCCTCGTCCGGCTTTTGCGGTGTAAAAGGGTGATAAGGGATATGAGCACTCCCTTGTCTCTCTATATGGCTTGTTCTAGGAACTTGACTATCTTCTGGGCTAGACTCAAAAGAATGTTGGTCAAGGAGGCCTACTTTATACCGTTTTCCACTACGAGTGCAACCAATAAGTTCAAGATCACTATCAAAATCTGCGGACATTACTTGTCTATTCTATTCATCGGAAGCTATGCATAGTTTTCCTTTTTCATACAGAAGCATTTTAATCCATAAGTTCAGAGAATTTAAGAACTTACCCCTGTGTGCTTGGAAGAAGTTCCTCTCAGCTTCGCTGAATCTCTTTCTCGTATCTACTGCAAACTCGGTGATGAAACCTTCCAGCAGACTGTTCAACCAAAAGTCTACTGCGCGGGACACAGAATTATCTACCTGCTTCAAAATGCTAACTAGCTCAGGCGTCTAAGCGACGGGTT
Source organism: Larix kaempferi (assembly GCA_027924585.1). NCBI lineage: Eukaryota > Viridiplantae > Streptophyta > Pinopsida > Pinales > Pinaceae > Larix > Larix kaempferi. The sequence continues at coordinate 1,760,771 of BSBM01000341.1, read as the reverse complement.
GAGCAACATTCACAGTGGGTCTAGTATCTGCTAGCTTGGCTACCCACGCATGCAACTCAAGTGCAAATGTGACAAACAAAATTTCGTGAAGGTCAGTATAAATATACTTCTGCAACCAGTCTTCCGTCTGAAGCCTAGGGCTTCTATTTTTTCTTTCAGCGAACTCTCTAGCCTTTGAATCAAACCAGTCTTGAATTTCTTTAGATGTAGGATTCCAATAGCACATTGCCTTCAAAATGATAGTGTTGAAGCCGACGACAGAAGCATTTGTTGGCTGAGCAAGTCTCAAGGCAACAGAACCATTTGTTGTCTTAACCAACCATAAGGCAACAATCTCGCGCGTTGCCGAAGTAACAAGTCTCAAGGCAACGGAACCATTTGTTGGCTTAACCAACCATAAGGCAACAATCTCGCGCGTTGCCGAAGTAACAAGTCTCAAGGCAACGGAACCATTTGTTGGCTGCTTTTTGGACAGACCCGAGTTTTAATGAAGTGCAGCAACAAACACCCCTTGGCGCACTGGCCCTCTCGGCAACGAGCTGCGCAGCAGCCCGAAGTCTCACCCGAAGTGGCTATGGGGGGGCTAAGGAATCAGGCTTCCTTAACCTAGGCGACGCGGAGACTGCAATCTTCCTCCTCTCTCTTACGGGAGGATTCCTCGAAGCGGAGCGTCTTATTCTCCCGCAGACCTCTCAGGGTAACAGCATTGGAACTCGCACTCACAAGCCTAGCCGCGCGGTATCTCCGCTCCGGCGCACGAAACGATTACCCTCTCCGTCCGATACACTGTGTATCGTCTCTGCTTGCGCGCCCAGTGCAGTAACGCATTCCTTGGCGCCGCGGCGATAGGGCTCTTATCGACTCCTTCGATGGTGCACGAGAATAACTTCTAAGGGAGCTTCAAGGACTTGCTTTATATACTCATTCATAAAGGCAACGAAGCATTCATGTATACATAGATAGTAAACTAAAACATGCAAGCACAACACAGCATCATAACAATGAGAATTATGTAGTCCACCTCCACGGGGAAACCACCTCCACGGGGAAACCACGTCCACGGGAGGTGTATCTTATATTAATCTCGAATGGAAATTATACAATAATGCTATGCACACAGCTGCAGCCTTAGATCTTTCCAGGAAACTCCACGCACACAGCTGGGAGCCCTTCTCTAAATCTAGTCTCTTCTCTTACAGAGATTACAATGGTTTAGACGTCGACACAGACTGTCTGCAACTCAGGGATTAGCTTCACAGCTTATCCAGTTCTAACTCTTGTCTTCTAACAACACAATAGAGAACAATCAACAACCAACCCTTCTCCCTTATCAATTATACATATATATAGGTGGCCCTGAGGGTCGCACCTTTACAAAATTGTGGGCCTTTCCTAGCAGTATTCCCCAAAAACCATAACCGCGTACTTGGCTAGGTGTACTGTAGGCGTCGCTTGCAGTCACATCGCCGCTTCCTGCAGGCTCAGCGAATTCCAGCGCAGGTTGCGGGTATGGGCGCCGCTTCATCATTCACTGCTCTTTGTCCTTCGCCTTCAATGCTTTGGTCCGTTGCTCTTCCTTGGTTAGAGCAACCATAACTTCTGTACTTAGCCTTAATGAGGGTAGCTGAGCCCTCTACTCCGTTGCTTCATTTATTGCGGTAGCTGAGCTTTCTACTCGGCCACATTCATTCTCCTTTGACGTGTGCGCGCGAGCTCCGCGATTTCCGGTCTGTAATCTGCGCTGAGCTCGTCCATCTAGCACCGTACTGCGCACTTATTTACTTCTGCCCAAAAATTGGTGCTTATTCAAAATTAGTGCTTTCCCTTCAACACTTGTGCTTTTTCCTCAAAATTTGCAGCTTTACCATAGATGCGGCCTAGGCTCCAACAATCCTACTTCCTCCTCCTCCGATAGATCCTCTCATCATCGAAATTAGACCATAGTTATAAAAATAGATTGTCATTTGAACCCTAAAAGATGTAGCTAACCCAGATTTAATAGCAAAAAAAAATTAATGTATCCCTATCTTTCCTATGATAACTATGATTAAAAAATAAATACTACAAAGAACTTAAACTATTTTGCCGATTCATCATCTGAAATGGGAATTAAAGGAATCTCTTTCCCATTATAGGATTCAAGAACTAAAGTAGGGGATGATGTAGGAGCTGAGGCTAAAAAGCCCAATCCTATAGTCCCCTTAATGATGATGTTCATCTTGGCCTAAAATTTTCAGTTCTCTTAGTGAAGCTCGTCCATATGCATTAACATTTCATTTATCTCTTCATGGATATTGATGAGGAACTTTCCCAACAAAGACTTGCCCAACCAGTAAAGAACAACCATTTTGTAATATTTTATGTCTTGGGTGTGGGTGTATTTAGTGTCCTTGACCCATAGACTCATTTCCAAATCTATGTCCATGGTATTGATGAAGTCTTGCTTAGTCTTAACCCACACTTTGGCCTTTGAGATTTTGTCATGATTTGGCTTTGGCCTCCTTTACCTCTACTTGCACCTTTGTTTGAGTGTTTATATTGCTCCCTTGTTTCCATCTCCGCCCCCCTTTGCTCGTCATGGTGAAGATAGGGACATGGATCTATTTTGAGGTAAGTGGAGAAGAACCATTGCTTAGAAATCACTTTATCAAAGTTAGACGGTGAAATTCAATACACAAAGGTATCACACTAATTCTTGGATGATAATATTAAGAGGACCAATACATTATTGGATATCAACTAGATGACAAGTCAAAATTTTGTTGATATAAATCTTTGTGCCAAGGTCTTATGCAGATTTGCTATATTCCAAATTGGAACGAATTAAATGAGTGTTAATCTTTGCAGTTCTACAACATGTGTTGAGAACATTAAACACACACACCTTCTCTTTAATCATTAAAATGATTTATTTAATCAACCTTCAAAGTTAAATTTTTTTTTTATATTTCCAATTAAATGAGTGTTAATCTCTACAGTTCTACAACATGTGTTGAGAACATTAAAAACACACACCTTCTCTTTGATCATTAACATAATTTATTTAATCAACCTTCAAACTTTAAAAAAATTATATTTAAGTTTTATTGTTCTACAAAATAATTATATTTGAGTTTTTATTGTTAAAAATAGTGAAGAGAAAACACCAACAATTGTAGAAAGATATTTAAATCATTTCAATCTTATGACACATCATGAAGTTTTTGCTATCCCATTGAGCCTAATAATCATATTTATACATCAGAAACTTTGTCCAAAGATAGGCACATTACCCATGGAAACCATATCTTGTGAGATTATCCCAATCACTTAAGATAAGGAAAAAATGACTTGTAGAGAATACCTCTTCCAACAAAATCCACTCATAAATAGAGTATGACACCTAGTCATAACAAACTAAGAGTCACTTTACTATATGAAAAACAATAAAATAATATGAACCATTAAAATAATGTGAACAATAATATATATTGTAATAATAATAATATGGGTAGGAGCATAGTTTGTCAGGGAGATGATGGTTTATTAATGCATGTTAATGTTAGGAGGATACAAAAGGTGGACATGGGTTTAAAAAGGAAAAAATAATAATATGGGTAGGAGCATAGTTTGTCAGGGAGATGATGGTTTATTGATGCATGTTAATGTTAGGAGGAAACAAAAGGTGGACATGGGTTTAAAAAGGAAAAAATAATAATATGGGTAGGAGCATAGTTTGTCAAGGAGATGATGGTTTATTAATGCATGTTAATGTTAGGAGGAAACAAAAGGTGGACATGGGTTTCAAAAAGGAAAAAATAATGTTGACTATAATGGAATGGGTATAGAATCATATATAGGGCAAGTAAGACTATGACACCAATAGATGCGATATCAACATCATTAGTCTTGACATGAACTTTGGAAATTTGAGATGTTGTGTTTTGACTTAACATTATTTTTAGATATAGGTATTTTGTTACTTTCCCATTATCATAGGATTTAGTTTCACAACTGAATTTGTTTTGATCTAAGTGGGTATGTGCATACAAGGTTCCATTTTTAGAAAATTGTGTACACACAAATGCATACAAACTTCGCCCTCCATTGCTCAGTCTTTTTTTTCTTTTTTCTTTAAGGGGTGAAAGTGCACATTTGTGTATACACCTTTCAAAAGTGAAATTCATACAAGTTGTGATATTTATCTATTTATATATAATCCTATTTTTTTCACCTAATTAGTTTGAGTAGTTATGTTTAGAATCATCATCATTATTATTAAGTATGATCTCAATTTTCATCTATTTTCTATGAGGATATTTAGAGACCAGCCTAGATCCAAATCCTAGCCTCTATCAAGCGTCGAGAGGGATCAAATCTCCCGAGGTGCAAACCTCTCTTTGAACAGCTCCTTGAGTGCAATACCTGAGCCACCTAATCCTAAGCTCTAAAGTCTCTAGTTTAAGTCTCATATTTACTTTTTACTTTGTATTATTCTTTTTTGTTTATGGCCGACATAATATTTATTACTTTTTACTTTGTATTATTATTTTTTTGTTTACTTTGTATTATTTTGTTACTGGACAAACACTCGATAAACACTTTAAAGTCTCACATTTACTTTTTACTTTGTATTAAAAGTACAAAGTAAAGTCTCTAGTTTAAGTCTCATATTTATTTTTTACTTTGTATTATTCTTTTTTGTTTATGGCCGACATAATATTTACCACCTAATCCTAAGCTCTAAAGTCTCTAGTTTAAGTCTCATATTTACTTTTTACTTCGTATTATTCTTTTTTGTTTATGGCCGACATAATATTTATTACTTTTTACTTTGTATTATTCTTTTTTGTTTACTTTGGATTATTTTGTTACTCGACAAACACTCGACAAACACTCGACTCACAAGATCTCCCCCATACTGGGCTATAGAGCACCTCTCGGCGCAACTAGGAGTTAGCAACTTTGCTATGCACCAAATTCCCAAAAGAACATAAAATAAGAAAGATAGAGTAATCCAATTTCGTAAGAATGAATAAAAGAGATGAATAATAAACCTATTTGAGGGGACAAACTCCTTATACAATGTACCAAATACACAAGGCATGATGAGATGATCCTAAGCCTAGGTCTCCTTGGTATATTCAGGAGACAAATGGTACAATTACAATGAAGGTCCTAGCCAACCAATAAATATAATACTAATATAATAGTGGAAATGATATGTTACAATATATATGGCTTAATGTTCCCTTCTCCTTCAAATAAGTGTTGTACTCAACACTTGATTAACTGTCAATGTTTCTGCATGAAGAAATCCTCTTTCCATGTTGCCTCTTCTATTGGTAAGTTCTCCCACTTAATGAGATACTCAGTAATTGATTGATTTCTCAGTTTCTTGATCCATGCTTCGAGGATTATTTTAGGTTCTACTATGATTTTCCCTTCTTCATCAATCTCTAGTAAAATAGTCTAAATTGGGATATTGTCACCAATTACCTTTTTTAGGAAAGAAACATGGAAGACTGGATGTACACATGAAGATGAAGGAAACTCCAATTTGTAAACAATACTTCCGATCCCCTGCAACAACTTGTAGGGACCATAGTACTTAGGAGATAATTTGTTGTTCTTATTTTGTTGCTTGAGGGGCATCTATTTGTATGATTGTAGCCTAAAAAATATCCAATCCCCCACTTCAAATTTCATTTTAGTGTGATGTTGATATGATTTTTGTTTCATCCTATTTCACTAAATTGCCTTTCGATAGTTGGATAACCTCTTATTGGTGTTTTATTTGATCCTCCACTACTTGAACCTTATCTTTTCAAGGATGATGTGGTGGATGGAGGTTGATAGCCATAAAGTGCTATAAATGGCGACATTTTTTAAGAAGTATGGAAGGACATGTTGTACCAAATTCTATTGAGGGAAACCACTTGACCCATTGTGTTTGTTTATCAGATGCAAAACAATGAATATACCCTTCTAGACATTTATTCACAATCTTAGCTTTCCCATCGGCCTGATGATGGTAAGACGAGAGATTATCTAATTGAGTACCGAAAAAAGAAAATATTTTCTTCCATGAAAATTGGATCTCTATTACATACAATAATATTAGGAATAACATGTAGCTTCTAAATTGTTTCCATGAATGCCGCAACTATGTACTTGCTTTAGAAATAAAGAAATGGGCATACTTTGTGAGTCTATCCACCACTACCATTATGACATTCTTTCCTTCTAATTTTGGTAGACCTATGATAAAATACATTGAAACCTCTTTCCAACGATGACTTGGTAAGGCTAATGGTTGTAAAATAAATGGTACCTTGAATTTATCTCCCTTATTTAGTTGACAAAACCAAACGTTCCACCACAAACTTTTGGATATCAATTTTAAGACCTTCTAAAAAACAAATCCTTCTTGATCCTATGGTAAGTTTTTAAGAACCTTGAATTTCCTCCTATAGGAGAAGTGTGCAATTCCAAAAGGACCTTATGTTTGGGTTGTGAATTCTTGCATAAATATAGGTGATCCTAGTACCATAATGAATCATTCTTCTCCATAAATTTATCTAATGAACTAGGGTCCTCTTGTAGTTGTTGAATTATCTTGCATTCCTTTTGATCCTTCTTCCATTCTATCCTTGCTTCTTCCACCCAATCAGATTGTACAATGGAAATAACACATAGTAATATCTCTATGTCATCTTGTTTCCTTGAAAGTTCATCTTCCACCAAATTTTGTTTTCCTTTATTGTAGATAATTTAAAATTCATAACCTAACATCTTTGTAACCAAGTTTTGATTCTCTTATGAAGATAATCATTGTTCCAAGAAGTACTTAAGACTATCATGATTTGTTCTTACCTTGAAGTCTCTTCATATTAAGTAAGGGCACCATTTATTAACTGCATGCAATATGAACAACATTTCCTTTTCATAAATTGGTTTGAGTAATTTTTTTTCTTTAAATTGTCAACTTTCAAAGGCTGCTTTCCTTCTTGCATTAAAACTGCACCAATTCCATTCCCCGAGGCATCACATTCCACAATAACGGTTTTTGTGAATTCAGGCATGTCTAATATATGAGTTGTACACATAGCCTCTTTGAGTTTTTCAAAATATTTAGTTGCTTCTTCAGTCCAAGAGAATGCCTCCTATAATAACCTTGTTAGAGGTGCTTCTATTTTACCATAATTTTTTACAAACTTACAGTAGTAGCTTGTCAATCCTATGAATCCTCTAATAATATTCACGGATTTAGGAATTGGCTATTCCGTTATAGATTTAATTTTTTTGGGGGTCCAATTTGACGGCTTCATGAGATACAATATGACACAAATATTCCACTTTATGAACCCCAAATATTCCACTTTATGAACCCCAAATATTCCACTTTCTGAACCCCAAATATTCCACTTTGATGGCTTGGCATATAGTGGGTGCTCCTTCAATAGTTTTAAGACCGTGAAAACATGTTGTACATGCTCCTCCTAATATTTTCTATAGGTTAGTATATCATAAAAAAATACTAACATAAATTTTCGAGGAATGGTTTAAAATAGAATTCATCAAGCTTTGAAATGTAGAAGCTGCATTGGTAAGGTAATCCAACAACACTAGAAATTCATAATGTCTTTCATGTTTTCTAAAGGCTATTCTTGGAATTTCTTTTGGCCTCATTCTAATTTGAAGATATCCATAATGGATATCTATCTTGGTAAAGAAAATTGATCCTTGTAATTCAACTAATAATTCATCAATGATAGGAAAGAAACATAACTTTAATGATAATTTTATTGATATCTCTATAATTTGTACACATACATCGTGAACCTTCCTTTTTGCGAACCATCACCATTGAAATTTGGATAGGTTGAATGATTCCTGAATCTAACATTTCTTGAACTATATTCTCAATTTCACTCTTTTGTGCAAATGGGTACTTGTAGGTTCTGATGTTAGGTGGTATAGTTCTTGGTTGTAAGTGAATCATATGGTCATGATATAAATTAGGTGGAAGACCTTTAGGCATATCTCCAAATACCTTGGAATGATTGTCAATAACTCTTTGGATATCCACTAGTAGAGGGTATATATGCTTGAACATCTAGTGAGCATAATTGTGCAATTATGATGTGGTGTCCCTTTTTTAACAATTTTGTCATGAAGTTAGAGCCGATCACTTTAGAGAGTTTCCTTGGAATAAATCTAATTTAAATTTCCCTGTCTTCTAAGGAGAATCTAATGAAAAGTTCTTGAAATTTAAGAGTCATTGTTCCTAATGATTGTAACCACTAGACCCCTTATACAACATCATCACCACCCATTTAAATTGTAATCATTGGGATATCCAACAATACTCCCCCATAGTAAGATTAATACTATGGCACTTTCCTAAACATATTAATATGGTATCTCCATTTAAAATCATTACTTGAAACTATTGTAGTGGATATCTAAAGGAATTGAGAAGTTTGGCTAATTACATCGAGAGGAGAGAGACGCTCTACAACCCAGTATGGGGGAGATGTTGTCACGTAACGTAGAGTTATGTCAAAAGTAAAAAGAAATTAAAATTAAAATAATGTCGACTCATAAAAAATTAAAACCAAATGAAAAGTAATTAAAAATCCATGTCGGTTCATAAAAAAAAAAATTAAGATAAAATTTCTCAAGGTGTAATTTTTTTATGGATGTGTACAAAATTTAAGATAACAAAATTTACACCACAAGAAATTAGATCCCTCTTGGCGCTTGATAGATCCGGGTTTAATATCGATCTATGTTGGTTTGTAATTAATGAAGTTATGGGTACTACCAGAATCAACCAACATTGTTACCTTTTTCTTTTTGACATATCCTTCTATCCTAAGAGTTTGAGGAGTACCAATGATGACTAATGCATGGAAATATATGGTTGGAGTAGTATCTTCTAGTTCCTACCCTTGAGATTGTTTTTATTTGGATCTTCTTCCTCTTCACAATCTATGCAAAATAACTTCTTCTCGCTGCAATTATGCCCATTACTATACAAGCTGTCACAATTGAAACATAATCCTTTTTCTCTTATTTCCTCCACTTGATGAGGTGTCGAACTTGTAGGATGAGTGGTGTTAGGAGCATAATCATTTCCCTCTCTATAGGTGTTAGTAGAAACCTTATAGTATCCATATTTTTACTTTCAAATTTGCTTTCCAAACTAAAAGCATTCTCCAATGAATTAAGTTCAAAGAGATATATCTCATGCTGAATGCTCTACTTTAAAGTGCCCATAATGAGATCCAACAAATTATCCTCTAGAATGCTTTTCACTCTAAGAATCGACTTTTGAAATTGCTTAATGTACTCTGTAACTAGAACTCTCTACTTGGGATTCACCAATTGGCTAAAGAATGTGTTGGTCTTAATAAACCCATAATGTTCTATTAATCCATTTTTAAATATAGACCATGAGATAGAAGAGTCCATTTTACGATCACAAAGCCATTGGAACCACACAAATTGATCAGGCTATAGATACAAGGATGCAATAATCACATTTTGTAAAGTCGGCACTTGGTGTATATCAAATAATTGCTCCATCTAGAATATCCATGTTATTGTATCATTGCCATCGAACTTTCTTATATCAATATTTGGAATGAAGTAGTTCCTTGGTCTTGAATTGAACCCATACTGATATAGATTATCAATTTTTGGGGACTCAACCTCTTATTCTCCAATTGTTTCTCAATTTTCTCAATCTATGACTGGGACAAGTCCTTATTGTTCTCCTCATCGTCTTCTAGAGTTGTTAACTTTTGCTTAAGAAGGTTACTTATATCCTTCACAAGCTCTTCCCTCATGTTTCCAAATTTCTTCTTGAGGTATTTCATATCCCCTTTTAAGGCTTGGAATTCATCTTTATTTACCATATTCATGATTTCTACCTTTCTTAGCATTGTATCTTCAATGTTTCTTATTTTTTCAATAAGCTTGGACACCTCAAAGTTCACTTCACCATGCTTTTATTGTGTCATGGTTGAAAATTTAGGAGGTTTAAGGGACATATAAGTTTAATATCTACTATATTTATTCTCTATTTCCTCTTTATCACACCTTTTGAATCAACCAAAATGGATACTCCAATCAAAAGTTATGCAAGTTTCAAGTTAACACATCGTGAAAAACCCTAGACCTTTGTAGGTTGTCTTGGTGGCCAAACTTGCTCCTAAATTATATTTGAAATTTCAGCCCCTCTTAGTCTAAAATCTTGTCTTGCAGTAGCCTAACATGTCTCCTCTACAATGCCACAGGTTTGACCCAATTTTGATATGTCAATAAAGGGTTATGGTAATTTTTCCAAAACTTGTTGTTTTTGTCTCTTTTAGGAGAGTGAACTTGTACAACCTACCACATGTCCAATTTTCCTTCTTTGATTCTAGAATTTGTACCAAAAATACTATGGTCCATCTTATTTATGATTCAAAAGGTGGCACTCAATTTGGGATATCTCAAGCCTCAAATATGACAATTTTACCCAGGACACCTATTTGAGACCACTTTTTGGACTAGTAAAAAACCCTAACTTCAAAAGACTATAAATCATCACTTATAATGAATCAAGACTTGAAATTTGTAACACAAATACTTCACTATATCCTCTGAGGTTCCTCCAAGTTTCTCTATCTAAAACATCTTCGAAATGTTTTATAGTGAAAATGGTTTTGATCCCAAATGTTATGCACCAAATTCTCAAAAGAGCATAAAATAAGAAAGAGAGAGTAATCCAATGCCTTCAAAATGAAGAAAAATAGATGAATAAGAAGCCTCTTTGAGGTGGAAACCTCCTTACACAATGTACCAAATACACAAGACAATATGAGATGATCCTAAGACTAGGTATCCCAGTATATATATAAGAGACAAATGGTACAATTACAATTAAGGTCCTAGCCGTCCAATAAATACAATACTAATATAATAATGGAAATGAAATGCTACAATATATTGGGCTTAACAAGGTCTAGTGTAATATTATGTTAGAGTGTGATTTTAGTGTGTTTCCTTAGTGTGATTTTGTATTTTACTAGTTCAACACTAATAATCATGTCCTATACATGAGTGGTATACATGAGTGATATGATGGTTCAAACACCTCTTCAATATTTTTTTCACGTAAATGGTTATGTATATTGATATTAAAAAAAGCTGCGACTAGATGTCAAATAGTGAAGGAGAAAAAAATGGAGCTTCCAAGCTACTAGTACCTAGTTTTTAAAATCTAAAACAAAAACAACAAAGTAAGATTACCTTTCTCTATGTTGTACACTCTCCAAAGACGGGGTGATCCCCTTTACAATATAGATTCTTAAATTCTGGATTAAAACAAGAATATATTTTCAATGCATATAAAACTTAGAGAAACATTGTAACACCCCGATTTTGACCCCGTTTGATTAAAAATGCAAATGATGTAATATTGTTATAAAATCGTGGTGAGAAGCTCAAGGCCAAGGACCCACCATCGATTTAGTGTTAAAATTGATGCATATGGTTTGCGTGCTAACCAGGCACAATATAAATTAGAAATATCATGTAAATATTCATTTTAATAAAATACCCACAACTAGCTATGCAATGCAACAAGAGTATGAGGGCATGATTTTTACAAGGATTGAGAGGGAAATATTAAAATCCTTGAGCCAATAAAGTCAAGCCAAGTGTCAATGTGAAAAACCATGAACCTTCAACTAACCATGTTGACTTTTCTACCAATCATTTATTTCTCCCAAGAGTTGGTTGAAATAGTTATTATTTGGGAAAATGGAGAGGTCTGGCTGCCAAAATTCGGATATGGGAAAGCCACCATTTTTGGAAAAACGTTTTTGGCTTCTTGGGAAAGAAAAGAGCCATGAATTTGCTCCCCAAGCCATTATTCATCAAACCAGTTTGGCTCTCTCACGAGTTCGTAGCTTGCTGGGCGTTTTTCTCCATGAAATTTCTATGTTTTCCTTCATTTTTAGCTAGGAGAAGGGCGTTTTTGTGATATAGATCAATGGGAAGAAGAGGAATTCGATTTGGGGATCCTGAGAGGTCATTTTTTCCATTTAAATTCCCATATACCTGTGGGAAATTTGAGTTTGTTTCCCAAGGGTTGATTTCCCCTCTCAAAGGTCATTTTTGGTGTGCCACAAATTGGAAGAATCCATGGGAGCCCTATTTTTGTAAATCCCATAGTAAAAATGTTTTTCTATGCCCATCATATGTGCTTGTTGTGCTTGCTATGTGTGGGAGAGAATGTTGTGGTTTGAGTTATGGGTATCCATTGCTTTGGCTTGAGCTTGAGTGCAAGCATCCAAAAATAGAAGAGGGTTCACATTTGGCTTGATAAACCCAACTATGGATTGGCTTGGCTTATATGGGATGTTCATTTTGCTGTTCATAGGTTGTAGGTTCCCATTCCTTGTGGAAATCATGCCCCAACTCGGGGGTGGAAAATATGCTGAGAGATTGATGAGCATAGTTGACCTATGGCTGGGTGGAACGTTGCAGTTGCATAGCTAGTTGCTTGGGACAACATTACATCAAAATGAGTATTATCTTGTATTTCATTACGTAATGTTTTTTTATTTGATGCATGTTATCAATATGCTGAAAATTGCATGATATATGTGTCTGTAGAAGAATTTTACTTCCGCCGTGTTTAATTGAATTATACATCTGCACACACATGTGTTTTATTTGTATGAATTTGATGAATGGGCATGTGTTTTTTGTAAAATCCCAAAATGTTAGTGTCGTGTTCCCTTCCTTGCATTGGATCCATGGGAGGGGACGTGACAAACATCATGAGACCCTACTTGTTCTATTTTGCATCCGTCCTAATGTATTTCATATCATATTCATTGTCTTCATCCACCTACTAGTTTCTTTCAAGTTCTTGGTGCATTGACACTACCAAATATATGTGGTTAGGAGCCATGTTGGATTCCACAACCAGAAATTCACATAAGTTCCTCTTGATTCTCACCATTCTTCCTCTCGAGTCATCCATAATTCCAAATGAAAAATATATGGTGACTAAAATGGAATGGTAATAACATATGACAAAATAATAAATCATAAAATCTTAGGATTGGCCCCACAAATTCTAAGAATATGGGAATGAGCATGGTTTTTCATTGAGATGAGTGCATTGTGATATAAGGGAAAAATTTGTGGACATGTTTTAAAAAAAGACACAAAAATATGGTGACCAAAATGGAATGGTAATAAGATAGTATATAATGGATTAGGATAGATAGGACTAGATGCAATAATGTGAGATATTGAAATATTGTGTTTGTATTGTCATTTTAAATTTAGTTATTTAGTTTTATTTTTTAACATGATTTAGTTTTAAAATTATATGTAGTTTAATATAGGTAAACATGCATCTAAAATTTTATGTTTAGAAAATTCATAGTAATGTTGAAACGGTATTATAAATATATTTTATATAAATAATTACCACAAATCAAAGAAGATTTCACAAAGTGTGATACCTGATATTGATGATATAAATAAGCATATGAAGAGTGAGACATTGAAGTCTTTGTACTTATTATGCATATAATATGATTATAACACTTCAAGATAATATGCAACATAGTCATATATTTGATTACTTGGTTGTGGATAATTATTTTTATTTTTATTTTTCTAAAACCTAATACCAACTTTAAAAGATAGTTAAACTTTTTTATTTATTTATTAAAATAGTATAATTTTTTCTTATATTTATTAATAATAAATATAAAAAAAATCAAAACATATATATAAAGTCTATATAATCTAACATCAATCAAATCAAATGATTTAACTAATCAACCAAATGAAATTATTTAACTAATTATTCACATGATACTATATAAATTTATTTAACATAAGTTAAATTTTATAAAATCTCAAACAATGAATATGACATAAATTTATTTTAATTTACTAGCATATTTTATAAAATTAACAATTAAGATTGTTTTATTATTTTATAGATGAAAAATATAATAAAGTTTACAAATTTATTTTTTTCTGTCAAAATTATCAATTTTAGTTGATTTTTAAAATTAATAATTTTCATATATTATTATTTTTATAAATACAAAATATTAAACTTTATCAGCATAAATTTTCTTATAAATCTAAATCTCAAAACTAAATGATTTGGTTTCACAAATCACATTTAGTTTATGTAAATAAACATGTCCACACAAAGTTATATATTTAAAAAAATTCATAATAATATTAGAAAGTTAAAACTCGAAAAATTCTTAAAAAAAAATACATACATTGAAAATATTTGTAATATCTTATCATATATGTTTACAAAGTGTGACATAAAATATTTGTAATATCTTATCATATATGTTTACAAAGGGTGGCATTTATATTGTTGATGATATAAATAAGCACATAGAAGAGTGGGACACTAAAGTCTTTATTTCTATTAGAATCATAAATCATAGTTGTCCCCAGTCAAAGATGGTACTTATATAAATTAGATTTTAACATAAGTGTGATTATGACATTTTAAAATAATATGTAATATAGTCATATATTTAATCATTTTTTTCTTTTATGGTTAATATATTTCATTTTCAATAAAAGTAATTACTTTAAATATACATATCATGATTATAATTTATAAAATAAAAATCGGCACCAATCATTTTTGTTTATAAATATTTTACTAGTGGGTAACTTAAATTAACACATGTTTATAAATACTTTAGTAGTGGGCTAGCTCAATGAACACATGATAGGATAGGATTTAAGTCCTTTCAATAGAATATGTGTTTTTCATCATCATTTTGAACTTAAGGGATAACCAAAAACCTGTTGTTTATATGTTTTTAATCTTTATACTAACTCTTAGAAATGTTTATTGATGTTTTTTTTTGTTTTTTGTTTTTTTTTTTTTTTTTTTTTTTAATTTTACATTAAAATCATATAATTTTTTCTTATCTTTATTAGCAATAAATATAAAAATAAATCAATCAATACATACAAAATACATGAAAATTAATATCAATAACATTAAATGTTTTAACTACTCAATCACATGTTATTATCTAAATTTATTTTAACAATAAATTAAAATTTAATGAAATCAAATATAATATTAATTTCATTAAATTTATATTTATTTAAGTATACTTTCAAATTTTAAGAAAAATGATGTAAAAATGTTAATTTTAATATACACCTCCAAAAATAATATTTATTATTATTATTATTATTTTTCAATGTTTTATTAATTTTATATAAATTCAGAAAAAATATTAAAATTTATGAATATAACTTTTCACACCATGATTTAAAAAAATCATATTCATATAACTTTTATTAAACAATATACAATTAGTAATCTAATTATTTTGATACTAAACAATGTGATGATTAAAATTTATGAATATAACTTTTCACACCATGATTTAAAAAAATCATATTCATATAACTTTTATTAAACAATATACAATTAGTAATCTAATTATTTTGATACTAAACAATGTGATGATGAGTATTAATAATTGCATGAGAGTAGCGAGATGTTTACAACCTAGTATGGGGCAGATGTTGTCACATTTGTCACTGGCATGTTCCCAAAATTTTGCTATGGTCCAAGGGGGTGATTTTGGCCTAAGTCACCTAGGCAATAAATAATTAATTAATGGGGGAATGTGGAAAGTATCTTATGGAATATGCCTAAGGGTGTATTTGGGTGATCAAATGGATAAGGTGGACCCACTCTGAAGATATTAATCCCAAAACTAAGTATCTAAGATGAATTATTAATTAATTGGGGAATTTTGAGCCAAGCCTATAGTTAAATAATTATTTGATTATTTTTAATGTTGGAGTGTGGATTATTTTAATTATGATATTTATCATGGATAATTAATATTTTGGGTGAGGATATGATGTGGATAAGCTAGGAGGGCGAAATAGGGTCAAGGTGGACCTCACCTACCCAAGTCAAGAAGATAGAAAAATCCACGTGTCAGCCAAAAGCAGGAAATAAGGAAAAAATAGGAAAAAGCTGGAAAGTTTAAAAAAGATGGAAAGAGAAAAAAGCTGTCAATTGGAAAAAGTAAGGAAACATCTAAGGCAAGGAAATGCGCCCTTGCTAATTCAGTGAGGAAACACAAAGCAAGCAAGTTAGACAAAGCAAGAAAAGTTTCCTTCTCTCAAAGAATGGGCCCTCCCTCTCTCACACGTGTGGGTTGGCTTGTGGAGGAAGCCACTTCAACTATAAAACAATGGATCCATTTCCCATTCAGAACTTTTGATCATTTGAGAATTTTGCTTGAGAGCTCTGAGCTTCTCTAGTGTTGAGAAATGTGCCTCAACAACCTTGGTAGATGTGCCCCAAGTTCTTTACAGGTTTCCAGTCTACTTCCATATGTTCATGTTGCTGCTGATCAGATGTTTATCAGCCATACTTGAAGACTATGCAACCATCAGAAGAGATCCCATCATCCAGAAGTGCTTGAAGTGAATACAATTGTAGATCTAGTGGGGAGAAAGCTCCCATTCTTGAAGGAGGAGTCCAGATCATCTGAGAGAGGCATTGCACATACCATGAGCTCTGTTCTGGACCTGTAGCAGTTCATCATTCATATCTATCAAAGATCTGATCCTTCGACCCTTCCTCCAACCCTTTCTCCTTCCCTGTGGGGGGAGAACTAGTTGTTGGAGGCCTCCTGAGGCACTGTTGAAGAAATTGTCTGTAATAATTATTCCATTATTGTGATTTCGACTTAAAAATAATTTTGATATGTTATCAGAGGTATTTACATGCTTACAACTGATATTTGAAGTTTGAGGGTGATTTTGGCACTTCCAGTGATTGAAACTAGCTTTTCTAGCTTTGTGGGAATTGTAGTTAATGGAGGAGACTTAATATTTGAGAGATCTTTATGTAAAATTCTGATTAGATCCTATGTGTTAAATTAAGTTATAACAGAGCCATTAAAGTATGAAGAATAGAGTATTACATTTTTTTAATGAGTTATTACCCTTCAGATCTCAAGATTAGCTCATTAAGCCTCATTTATTGACTAGTTTTAGCAAATATTTTTGTATGTTGCATCATTGAAGTATTTATCTAATATAATGCTTGTATGTGGTCATAATAACACTAATAAAGATCCCCATGCTTTGTTCCTAAGGTTTTGGTTGCATTACAACCTTTTTGGAAAAGCCTGGAAATCTCCTACCTAAGCAATTCCTAGTAGCGCCCTTGGTCCAAATTATTCCAAATACCTCAAGAACTTCCCAAATCATCAAGGGACTTGGTCCACCCTCTGTTTTAGATCCCCATGAATGATATTCACCCTTTGGTTGATTTCAGTAGTCCAATTCCTATCTAGTATGCATATGCTGGAAGCCCAGGAAGCCTCAAAGTAGGCAACCGACTTATCTGTTGTTGAAAAGTGAAAGGCTCCAGTACCTTATGCATAGGACTCATTGTTTAGACCAGGGTGTTTTTTAAGGATTAGAAAAGTATACTTAAGTATAGTATTCTAGGCGATTATTTTGGATTGAAAAAAACATAAATATAGTTTGGTAGGTGAATATTAAATATGAAACATGCTATTTACTACTAAAACTTGTAAATTTTGGTGAATATTATGATAAAAAAACACATTTTATGTAAATATAGGCGACATTAGAGACTAAAAATGACCAAATAGTGAATTTATTTTTTGAAAAAAGGCCCAAAAAATAGCCAATTGGCAAAATTTTCGCCCCTAAGATTTTCCCTGGTTCAGACCTAACTTATCTTTGTTAGGAACCCATGTCAACCCTTCTCTTTACTTTGTTAGTATATTGTTGTCGGACGCATATGCTTTGTAAGTCGTCCCGTAGTATTTGTTGATCCATAGTTTATATTAGCCCATGGTATTGACCCATAGTATTGGACGCATATGCTTTGTAAGTCGTCCCATAGTATTATATGTCCCATGGTTTTGACTCATAGTATTGGGCATAGACTTAGTATATAAGTGTGTGTTGAGGTCATTGAAGGCACCGTGAAGTTAGTTGTATTGAGCTTGCTCAAAGGAGGTTGCCCCCTTGAAGTGGTCCGTGATCAATATAAAAGTGATTCTAATTTCTATTATTTCTGATATCTTGTGTATTTGCATTAATTAATTGTTGCAGGTTCTTCACATCTGGTATCAGAGCACTTTCTTGGGCTCGCTGGGTGAAATTTTTGCCAAATTTTTTTTCGCATCTGTTGCAAGTTCGAATTTGGGAATAATCCCTATCCGCTTAACTGTGGGAAGTACTTGAGAATAATCCCTAAAACGCATTCTGAGGAGTACCATAGGAACCCTGAAGTAGATGGCCCATTGAGAGGACCTTCCAGCGAAAAGGGCAATGACCCCTACCTGATTGACTAGTTCCCACCCATGAGGTAAACCAAGAGCTGTCGTTTGTGGCAAAGCGGTTATCAGTTTTACCTGAGCCGTGGAGTGAGGGGTACCACCCCAATACGCAAGCTGTCAGACAACATTAGTGGCCGAGTGAAACCCATGAACTGTTAGGAAGCCGCATATACCTAGGGTCCATATCTATTTTCAGCTGAACTATTGTCGATCACTTCTGCGCCGTTCCAAATCCAGCCATTTCAGATCTATTTCAGATCCAGTCGTTTTCGATCCATTCGACGCCGTTTTAGATCCATCTGTTTCCGCTCACTTCCGGGCCGTTGCAGATCTATTTGTTTCAGATCCCTTCTGAGCCGTAGCTACTCCATCCCCCCCCAAAAAAGGTATCAAATTCTATTTTTCTGCCATATCTCCCTTGTTTCAACTTTGTTTTCCCTGAAACTTCACTGACATCCTTGCAATCCCATTCTGCATATTTCATTCCTGAAGACCCTATCCCAAATTCCACTTCCCAAGACCAGAAATCCCACATTTGTCTATTTTTAGGGTTTCCATAACTCCCTCAATTTTCACCCAAACGCCTTCAAATTTTTCCACCGTGTTCCTTTCCTAACTCTGCCTCTTTGTCCCTCTCTACCAAATTTTCTCATTCTTTCACCCCGCTTTTGAAATCCCCATTTTTTGCCTCCCTGTCCATCAGAAAGTGTCCAAATCCTAGTCAAACCCCAATTACCAATCCGAGTTTTTCCCAAATCCAAATTTTCCTTTACTAAATAAGCTTTTGTTTGTGTTCTTCTATCCATTTCCAAAAAAAAAAAAAACCATGGAGGAAGCACTTGCAACCATCCAAACCAAACTCCAAGATCTGGATGAAAACTTTCTCAGCCTCCATCTTCAACATTCAACCATGAACAATAACCGACAGCAGGAATCTTTTGCATCCATCGGGTCCTCTTCTTCCAGCAACTTTCATGGGCCGGAGCTTGATTTTCCTCGCTTCAATGGTACTGATCTGACTGGATGGATATACCGAGCAGAACAATATTTCAGTCTGCATAATACTTTTGATGTCCAGAAAGTTCCACTTGCATCCTTTCATTTGGAACAGGAAGCCCTTCAATGGTACCATTGGTACATTAAAGCTCATCCCGAGCCAAACTGAACAGATTTTTGCCAACTCCTTTTGCCACGATTTGGTCCTAGTGCTTTTGACAAATTCACAGGAGCACTCACTAAACTTCACTAAACTGGAACAGTGAGAGAGTATCAGACGAAATTTGAGAAACTAGCCAATCACACAGAAGGATTGTCTGATGAATTCTACAGGAGTTGTTTTATCAGTGGTCTCAAGGATGAAATCTGCTCTGAGGTCAAAATGTTCTATCCCAACACAATGATGGAAGTCTTAGGGTTGGCTAAGTTGGCCGAGGACAAGATCGCAGCTCAACAACGCTCCAAACCCACCTTTGTTCCCTTCAGAAATATGCGTTCCCAATGACCTCCCATCACGCCTGCTCCTCGACCAACTCCTATCAAGCATTTGTCTGAAACAGAGATGCAGGCACGTCGCGAAAAAAGGGCTTTGTTATAATTGTGATGAGAAATTCACTCAGGGACATAGATGTGTTCCACAAAAGCTCTATCTCTTGGATGTGGATTCTCCGCCTGCCTCTGAACTTGGTGAAGAAGCTCTAGATACAATAGATGATCAGGTTGACATTCAACACCCACCTGTTGACACCCCATCTCAGGATGACCCACCCGAGATCTCTCTCCATGCTGTAACCGACGTCACCACCCCATAAACAATGCGGGTCAGGGGATACTTCAAGAAGCTCCCTCTTACCATACTCATTGATTCTGGTAGCACTCATAACTTCATTGACCCTCGGATTTCCAAACAGGCTGATTGTTTTGTCCATCCTTGCTCCCACTTTGAAGTCATGGTTTCCAATGGAGGCACCTTACCTTGCAAGGGGAAGTGTCACAATGTGCGTATCTCTATGGAAGATTATAACCTGCGCTCTGACGTGTTTTCCTTGTCCTTAAGCGGATGTGATGTGGTTTTGGGCGTTCAATGGTTATGCACACTTGGCCCCATCTTATGGGATTTTGCTGAACTTTGGATGCGGTTTTCAGTCAATGGGGCACAACACAAATTTATGGGCTTATAACCAGGGTCTCTCTGCATCATCAGTTCACATCGCCTGGAAAAAATCGTTAAGAAGAATTCACATGGTGTCATCGCTCAGCTCCATTCCATTCAGATGCACCCATCAACAATCTCCACTACTTCCTTGGATAGATATGCAGGTGTCTTTGCTGAACCAACGAGCTTGCTTCCTTCAAGATACCTTTCCGGTAAGAATTTAGCCGCATCTACCTCTCAGTAGGAAATGATGGCTATTTTTCATACAGTACAGAAGTGGTAGCCATACCTATTAGGAAATTATTTTTGCATCAAGACTGATCTCCAGGGTCTGGAAAATTTCCTAGAACAATTGGTCTCCTCCCCAACACACCTAAAATGGGTTATCCAACTCATGGGTTATCCCTGTGCGATCACTTACAATAAGGGTAAGGACAATATGGTGGCTGATGCTCCTTCTCGCACAATTGATGACCCAATTTCTCTTACATCTATTTCTATATTTGTTCCAAATTGGTTGTAATATGTTCAACAAGGCTATCTCTTCTATGAACTCCATGCTTCTTCATCAGCAGGGCACTCTGGGTTCTTCAAAATGTATGGCCGGGAACAATGTAACTTCTTTTGGCAGGGACTGAAAATGAAAATTCAACAGATGGTGGCTGACTGTGATACTTTCCAAGTCAACAAGGGTGAAACGAAACTCCTTTCAAGACTGCTCAAACCTTTTCCCATCCCTACACAGATTTGGACAACTATTTCTATGGATTTCTTAGAAGCACTCTAGTGGTACAACACCACATCTACAAGGACACCATATGAAGCAGTCTATGGACAGACACCGCCAGTTCTTCTTCCACACACCCTTAGAAGCTCCCTAGTTCAGGCAATTGACTCAGTTCTTTGAAACCGTGATCAGATTCTTCTCATTCTGCAGGACAATCTTCACATGGATAGAATTCGACTGCAACAACAAGCCAATCAACACCATTCTGAGCGCACTTTTCATGCAGCTGATATGGTTCTTCTTCGTCTACAACCTTCCAAGCAATCCTCCATGAAACTCCAAAGGCGTCAATGGCCCGAAATGCAACCTGAGGATGCTACCGGGGAACCACTCATTCAGATTCTACATCAATTTCCCCAACCAAAGCTTTGAGGACAAAGTTTTTTCTAAGGGAGCGGGGATGTTAGGAACCCATGTCAACCCTTCTCTTTACTTTGTTAGTATATTGTTGTTGGACACATATGCTTTGTAAGTCGGTCCGTAGTATTTGTTGATCCATAGTTTATATTAACCCATGGTATTGACCCATAGTATTGGACGCATATGCTTTGTAAGTCATCCCATAGTATTATATGTCCCATGGTTTTGACTCATAGTATTGGGCATAGATGTCACGTACCCACCCTTGGACCCAATGCAAGGAAGGGAACATGCTACCAATCTATGGGGATTTTCATAAAACTCAACCCATTCATTAGATGCATACAGTTAAAAGCAAAAGTGTGCAGATGTAAATCAAACAAATATGCACAACGAAAATAAATTCATCTACACACATATTTTCATATGCACTCAATATATCAATAATAGTCATCAATTAATTAAAACAATGCAAAAGTAAATACGCATAAGAGAATATACTCATCTCACTATAATGCGGTCTCAAACAACTAGCTATGTCGCCGCAACGTTCCTCCCAACCATAGGCCAGTTGTGTTCATCAATCTCTCAACACAAATGCCACCCCCGAGCTGGGCATGATTCTTACAAGGAACAGGGGACATTCAAGCTCACACACAGCCAACTAATCATTTCATCTGAGCCAAGCCAGTCCACAGCTGGGTTTATCAGGCTACATTTGAACCCTGGATGCCTGCACTCAAGCTCAAGCCAAAGCAATAGATACCCATAACCCATACCCTAACATACTCTTTCCTCACATAACAATCACAACATTGGGCGTAGATACACATTTTAAACAATGGGATTTACGAATAAGATGGCCATGGGTTTTCCCAAAAACGTTCCCAACCAAAAACGGATTATGGGGTGGAGAAAAAAACCAAAGGGAGGAAAAACGATTTCTTCCCCGAATATCTCAGCCTCCAATAGCCCAAAACGGTCTCTATTGGACCCCCATTCCATTCCCCTTCTTCCCCACTGGTATACAACACAAAAACTCCCTTCTCTACTAGGAGAATGAAGGAAAACACAACAAACATGCCTGGAAAACGCCCAGGTAGCTCTAAACTCGTGAGGGAGAAGGAATGATCATGTATAATGGCTTGGGGGAGAAATTCATGGCTCATTTCTTTCCCAAGAAGCAAAACACGAATTCCCATGAAGGGTGGCTTGCCCATACTCGAATTTGGACAGTCATACCTCTCCATTCCCAAGGCATTAACTACCTCAACCAACTCTTGGAAGAAATCAATGGTTGGGTGCAAAAGTCAACATGGGTAGTTGAGGGTTTGATGGATTCTCTCATTGACACTTGGCTTGACCTGATTGGCTCAAGGGTTTGAATGTTTTCCCTCCCAATTCCTTGTGGAATCATGCCCCCATCTCTTTGTTGCATTACATAGCTAGTTGTGGGTATTTTTATTAAAATGCATATTACATGATGTTGAAGTTTCAGTGTGCCTGGCTAACATGCAAACCATATGCATCAATAAATCGATGGCGGGGCCTTGGCCTTGAACTCCTCACCACGATTTCATAACAATATTACATCATTTAAAATGTTAAAGTGATAGGGTCTAGATGGGGACGTGACAATAGACTTAGTATATAAGTGTGTGTTGAGGTCATTGAAGGCACCGTGAAGTTAATTGTATTGAGCTTGCTCAAAGGAGGTTGCCCCCTCGAAGTGGCCCGCAATCAATATAAAAGTGATTCTAAGTTCTATTATTTCTGATATATTGTGTATTTGCATTAATTAATTATTGCAGGTTCTTCACAATCTTGCTGTTGCACATTTTCCATAGAAAAACCAGAATTAAAAGTCATCCCTACCATCCTTGATCAGTGAGCCAGTACTCCCCACTCACACCTTGCCCACCTAAAAGAAATTGTTTAAAAATTACAAGTTAAAATCTTGATCAATTTGGAAGTTGGAGTCAGTATTCTAGCCAATTCTTGGCTAAGATATTACAGTCACCTTAAGTTAAATAACTTTACCATGTTTGCTCATAACTTATAAAAAATAAAAAATAATTAAAAAATCATGTCGGCTCATAAAAAAGAAAACCTAATTTACATTTTGTTGATACATCAAATACCATAATTCCAAAAACCATCTAAAATAAATCCATACAAAAAATATAGCGATTGCCAAAATTATATATATTAAAAATGAACACAACAATAAAAAACGATAATAAATACATATAAACATTGATAATTTATATTGGAACCCTTTACATTGAAAACCAATACATAAATAGAAACCATTTCCTTGCCTAATTGGGCCAAGTTAACTAAGCACACTTCAGTTGAGGCATCTTACAACACCTATCATCAAATCTAAACAGGCTTCATCAAATTAAATACCATAAGCTCATAAGCCATCTACAATAAATCCATACCAAAGTGACGTTAACCTAATTAATTTTGATTAGTTCAAAATTAACTTAACATTCCTACTTTAAATTGACTTTGGATAAACACTTACCTCCCTCAAAATTTATAATTTAGTATCCATAACCCTTTAATTATGCCATATTGAATTAAGCCTAGGCCTTACACCAATAAATCAACAAACTTGGTTATGCATACCTACACCAATAAATCCACAAACTTGTTATGCATACCCATTTACATGTGATTAATAAATGGTTATGCATACCCATTTACATTAGACAAAAATAAATAAATCTATTACTTGATTTTCCACATTGCTTCTTCATTCATACAAGAATTTTAAGTATACTTCATCATTATCCTTTCAACTGCACTATTTCATTCCCTTGATTCTTGATCATGGTGTCATAGGGTCTCAAAGAATCATAATATGGTCGGTCCAATAAAAGTCATCGTTTAGACCAAAATTTATTTGGTCACCACCCACACAGTGCATGCAAACACAAGTTGCACCGATCTACACTCAATCTTGTACATAATACTAATAGCTTTGTGCATGCACACATCTTTATCTTTTCTTCTTCGATCTTTATCCAACTAGATCAAGGTGCCAAACAACAAATAACAATAGAAATCATATGCAAGTCTACTGTTTCTTTTATATTTATGTTAAGTTTTTTTATTTATTTGGAAAATATTTATTTTTGCTATTCACAAATAATCAAAACATCTTCAATAAATAAATATTTTCCAATATAAAAAAAAATAGAAATACAAACATAAGTTTTTTTATGGTATCTTCAATAAACTTGATTTCTATTGGTATTTATTTCTTTTATGCTTATGTTTATGTTTAAGTTTTTTTTGTTATCTTAAATGAGAAGATAACAAATTGAAAAGGGAGAATACAACAAAGTGAAAAGGATCCTCGAATCAATAACCACTATAGAAATACTAGAGTAATAAAGTCATCACATTATCAACGTATAGTATTTACACATTCATAAGGTCCACTCCAAAAGCATAGATCATTCTACTGTGAATGAAGAAAAACTAATCATAGAAATGCATGAAAATAACCAAGCTTATGGAGCATGCAAAATTATGAGATGCTATGCAATGTATATTTAAACTATAAAAGTCTAATCCAATTTAAAATTTTAATGATATTCTAGTAAGATAGATGAAAAATTATGGTAGCTCATCCCATTTCAACTTTCATGGAATAAGGTAATGGCTTTAATTTCCATCTCTCCTTAAAATATGCTGCAAATTATAGAGAGGCATGGATACTTACTAGTAGATGAGGAAGGTAACAAAGTGATAAGGCTCCTTGAATCAATAACCACTATGATCTAAATACTAGACTAATGAAGTCATCACATTATCAACTTATAATATTTATGCATTCATAAGGTCTACTCCAAATCATTGATCATTCTAATGTGAATGAAGTAAATCCAATCATAGAAATGCATGAAAATAACCAAATCTATGGAGCATGCAAAGTTATGAGATGTTGTGTAATGTATATGCAAACTATAAAAGTCTAATCCAATTTAAAATTTTAATGAAATTGTAGTAAGATAAATGAGCAATTATGGTAGCTCATCCCATTTCACTTTTCATGGACTAAGGTAATGGATTTAAATTCCACATATTCTTAAAATATGCCACAAATTAGAGAGAGGCAGGGCTACTTATAACGAGTAGATGAAAAGGTAACAAAGTTAGAAGGATCCTTGAATCAATAACTACTATGATGCAGATGCTAGACTAATGAAGTCATAACATTATCAACTCATAATATTTATACATTCATAAGGTCCACTCCAAATCATTGACCATTATAATATGAATGAAGTAAATCCAACCATAGAAATGCATGAAAATAACCAAACCTATGGAGAATGCAAACTTATGAGATGCTATGCAATGTATATGCAAACTATAAAAGTCTATTCCAATTTAAAATTCTAATGATAGTGTAGTAAGATAAATGAACGATTTTGGTAGCTCATTTCATTTCACCTTTCATGGACTAAGGTAATGGCTTTAACTTCCATCTCTTCTTAAAATATTCTACAAATTAGAGAGAGGCACAGTTACTTACTAGTAGATAAGAAGGTAACAAAGTGAGAAGGCTCCTTGAATCAATAACTAGTATGCTACAAATACTAGAGTAATGAATTCATCATATCATCAACTTATACTATTTAGTAATTCATAAGGTCCACTCCAAATCATTGATCATTATAATTTGAATGAACTAAAACCAATCATAGAAATGCATGAAAACAAGAGTGTTGTTTATGAAGGTACATAATTGACTTAAAAAACAACTACTATGTCCTATAAAAGTCTATATAAAATCATAATATAAATAATAATGACAAAATAAAAAGTAAAAAGAAGGTTCCTATTATCTTCCCTTGAGTGGAAACTACCCAAGGGATCTCTTGGAACATTGAAAACATAGTAACAATATTTGAGTACAAATACAAATATGAATACGATTCGATACAAAAAAAAAATATGTAAAGAAAAATTCTAGTATGGCTAAAATACCAAAGTAGAATCTAGATTTTGCTTTGTTTTGATTTTCAAGTTCATTTTTCTAAAATGTGATTTGAGTTTATATTGATTTATAAGAAAAAAAATTATAGGCTAAAGATATATGTCTTCTAGTTGAAATTACCCTTTTATCTTAACAAGTAAATTTTAACAGTAACATTTCCTCAATATTTAAAACATACAAATTGTAAATATGTTTAAGCATTTAGTCAAATTTACCATATCATATCCATATTATGTTGAATATTTGCAGCATTTTGAATTCCACATGAATTTCCATACGTAAAAGCACTCAAGGGAAGAAAACCTCAATAAGGTATTTTTCTTCTTATTCAAAAAATGTCATAAAACAAAAAGGATAGAAATCTATCCTTTAGGATGATTCAAACCATTCTCTAACAATATCAACATAAAAATAAAACAATAACTTTCTAGCTTAACTCTATCATCAAAGTCTTCATTTATACTAGAACGATGGAAAAATACCATGATTCATTCCATCAATCAAATCCTTGATTGATGGATATTGTCTAGTTGATTGCCTCTTTTTCATCATAGATGATTCAAGAGGGATGTTAACCCTCTACTAATTCAATTCCAATATTGAACTGAGATTTTGAGGTGGTAGAACTCCTTGAAGAGTTAATTGTTTCCTTATAGTAATGTTAGTAGTCTTTTATGACATTCTTCAATGATAAAAGGAATAAAATCCCTTGAATTTCTCACCCCATCAACTGATTGGGATGTGAAAAATATTTTTGTAGAGGGTTAGTAGTGTGAGGGTTGAACCCCCTCTTGATTGATTTCCATGAATCAAATGCAGTGTTGATCCATCGGTATGTTACTCCCCTCCAAGTTCTCATAGAACATAAGGAAGCAATGATGTACATAATGGAAGTCATGGAACCTATCATCACTTATGTAGAAGTGATATTCCTTCATAATTTCTCGTTTCTCTTCATTTTTATTTGGGCCATGCTTGTATGTGATATGGACCATCAGGAAACCTGATTATAATGATAATACTAACTTGGAATCTCATTTTGAGGTTGTCTATTGTAGTTCTATGTAAATTCAACCACTGAAAGTTTAGTACCATGAGGAAATGTATCTCGTCAAATTCTAAACTACTCATCTTGCCATCTAGCTAGGTGGACATGCTAAACATACTGTTGTGTATTTTAAATGAATTATTTGATGAAGTGGATGACTTTTACCTAGTAGCACAAAATGATCTCGGCATAATTTATGTTTGTAAGTAAGGATTGAAACATAATTGAAATTAAAATTTAAGAGTTAAATACTGACTTGAGATGTAACCAATTGTATCTTCTTTATTTCCTTCCCAGGGCATATTTCATAGTTGATGTATTTGAATATTTTCATGTCTATATCCATATTCCCAAATTCATTATCTCCACTTTCGTGAATGCACTTTTCCAATAATTCCATGCCAACATAGTTGGAGCACATCCCATCTATACAAGATTTTGCATAGTAATCTTGCCCCTCCGACCTATTACACATGATGCTATGGATGAATTCTCTTGATGAAGATCGTGGTATTGACACAGAGCAATCTTGCACATGGTTAGTATACAACACATGAGCAATTTTAAAACATGTATCGTATGGATATTCATATTCTACATGATATCTACAACAACAAGTGTTATGAAGTGTATTTACTCTAACATACTAGGGCTTTCATTTTTCAAAATATATTTGTCCCAAGTTCAATTCTCTATGCTTATTATTGAATTTATTGTATATTTCCATTTGTGTTATGTCAAGAAGGTGTTTAATGTGTGGTTCATGATGCTTTGAACCCCTTCTAAATTTTATTACATCCTTCTGGTTTGAAGAAGGCCTGGTGTTATCATGCCAAAAACTATGCACTAATCCCTTTACTACATCAATTAGTTTGATGTTGGGATGTGGAAACCTACTGATGAAGGCTCCAAAATTTGTCTGGATCGTTTCACTATGTTCTCTTCTAATAGAATACCTACGAAGTGTTTTGAAATTCAAATTAACAAGATTGGATGTTGGATTAAGACCAGCCTAGATCCAAATCCTAGGCTCTATGAAGCGCCGAGAGGGATCAAATCTCCCGAGGTGCAAACCTCTTCTCAGGTATTTCACTCAAGGAGATTTTGTAGGATTTTATTAAATATTATTACATTCACTCTTTCCCCCATATTATTACTTTTTAATTTATATTACATTTTATTAATGGCCGACAATAATATCACAAATGTTACAAGATCTCCCTCTATTATTGTTTTTTACTTTATATTACATTTTATTAATGGATGACAATAATATCACAAAACGTTACAAGATCTCCCTCATATTTTTACTTTTTACTTTATATTACATTTTATTAATGGCCGACAATAATATCACAAACGTTACATGTAACGTTACAAGATCTCCCTCATATTATTTCTTTTTACTTTATATTACATTTTATTAATGGCCAACAATAATATCACAAATGTTACATGTAACGTTACAAGATCTTCCTCATATTAGTACTTTTTACTTTATATTACATTTTATTAATGGCCGACAATAATATCACAAACGTTACAAATGTTACATCATGTTACAAGATCTCCCTCATACTGGGTTGTAGAGCGCCTCTCGGCACAAAAATGAAGGGCCCTAGTGTTCTTGTTGACGATTTCTTGTGACAACACTCGACGAGCCACATTGCGATCCTTTGAATGAGTTTTCTTACCAATTGTGATAACGGAATCTACTAATATTTTAACAATACGAGAACTTGGTTTAGAACAGTTTATCATCTTTATCCTTAACTTTTTCCTAACAACGGTCATACACCTAGATTTTAACAATGATAAAAATAATCTACAATTATCTCCATCACATTTAGAATCAAAATATTTAATAAGTATCTTTCAAGTTTGATATGCAATAATACTTTTAGATAGCATACCTTCAAGCGAAGCAATGATACCTTCTCAATTTGTATGCATTTCAGAGTTCTTCGACGTGAACATTCTATTGGAGGTAGGGAAGTTGGAACTATACCAAGTACCACATCACTTGGCATATTTGTTGTTTCAATAGGAGCTTCATGTCCTTCGTTCTCTTGTTGGAAGCTGGATGGTTTCAATCAGACATCCTCTTGGATGGTCTCAATAATATTGTCTTCTTTGACCATACGTTCTACATGAAACGCCTCTCTAACTTCATCACTTATATAACCACAAGAGACTAAATTGACAACTATTTGATGTGGCCTTGATGTGGGGATAAAAAATTTCCTTGATGAGCGCTTGCGTGTTACTTGTTGATAACTGCCATGGGGTGCTTGTTCCTCAAATGTTGTGGAAATTGAGGGCCCCTCTAGTGAATTCTTTTGTTTTTCTTGTCATGGATTGGTAGGAAGAACCATTTCGTCATCTATAATTGGAGTGATATTAGTGTCCATAGAATGCTTCTTGTTGATCATGTCTAATATTTTCTTCTCTCTATTTTCTTCAATGAATTCTTGAGATTTCTTCTTCCTTGCTGATGTTCTTGTTCAATTGCGTAAATTTCTCATCACCACAATTCAAAGAAAATGGATGTTGGATATGGTCTATGGTGCTCTTCAATTGGATAAAGTCTATGGTGCTCTTCTATTGGAGAGTATTCAACCTTGACCAATGTCTTTGGTGATCCTCAATGTCTTTGGAGATGGTTCTCTTCAATTGGATATGGTGCTCTTCAATTGGATATGGTCTATGGTCCTCTTCTATTGGATATTCTTCAACATTGCTCAATGAATTCAAGGTGATCCTCAAGTGGATTATGGAGATGGCCTATTGGAGTCTTTAATTGGATATGGTGCTCTTCAATTGATATATGGAACTCTTCAATACGCAATGGTTTATGGTATTCTTCTATTGGATATTATTCAATATTGTTCAATGAATTCAAGGTGATCCTCAAGTGAATGATGGAGATTGCCTATTGGAGTCTTCAATTAGATATGGTTCTATTCAATTGGTATATGTATCTCTTCAATTGGAGATGGTATATGGTCCTCTTCTATTGTAGTTTCTTCAACATTTTTCAATGAATTCAAGGTGTTACTCAAGTGAATGATGGACATGGCCTATTGGAGTCTTCGATTGGAGATGGAGCTCTTCAATTGGGTATGGTTCTCTTCAATTGGTATATGGTGCTATTCAATTGGATATGGTTCTCTTCAATTGGTATATGGTGCTATTCAATTGGAGATGGTCTATGGTCCTCTTCTATTGGATATTCTTCAACATTTCTCAATGATTTAAAGGTGCTCCTCAATTCTTGGCAACAAAATGAGGAGAATGTCAAATGTGATGATCAAATTGAGATTTTTTTTGCATGCCTTATTGAACAATGCATGAATTTGACTATAGTTTGTTGTTAAACCTGTTAGAGTGAATGTCGGATATGAAAAAATGTTGTTTATATTATAGAAAAACATGTACGCATTATGTTATTATAAAAAAAAACATGCATTTTTTGTAACAATAATTGCAGTGGTCACATGGCTATTGCACATTACCAATGGACATTACATGGATAATGCTAGAACATAACGTGCATGCATATTACTCAACAAATTGTGTATGTGTTATGTTCAAGTATAATTATCCCCCCTCCCTAACACCCCCCTCTCCCTCCACCAACCCCATAACACCCCCCCCTCTCTCTCTCACACACAAACACCCTCCTCCTCTACTCCCCCTACCCCTAATCCCCCCTCTATATTTGTCTATATCCTAATCCCCCTACCCCATACCACTATACTCCTCCCCATCTCTCTCTCTCTCTCTCTAACCCAAAACCCCCCACTCTTCCCCTACACCTAACCCTTAACACCCCACTGCCCCACTAGCTCTCTCTCTCTCTCTCTCTCTCTCTCTCTCTAACACACACACATCCCTCCACCTCCCCCTACCACTAACCCCCTGCCTCAATCAACCAACCCCTAACACACAACCTGAACCCTCTAGGTGTCAACATCTCTTGTTGGATTTTGTCAATTGTCCTTGGCTTGTATTGCTGCGATTTCATATATAAAACAAATTCTTCAGTGAAATTCATACTAGTAAGAAAATATTAGAGATTTCCTTTCCAGATTGCATGCAGTGTGGAAGGATTAAAACTAAATGATTTCCATTATACCAGTGGGAACATAAGTGGCATCATAATTTGAGACCTACCTTCCCTATCTATATGTTTGAATATCCTTGCAGCATTTGGTTAACCCTCCTCATCGTGTATTGTTGTAATATCAAATACAAAACATTCTTCATTTATCAATATTAATTTGTAGATACCGATCGCGTCGATCGGAAAAAAATATTGAAATTTAAATAAAACCATCAACTTAAAACAACTAATCCCTACCCCCTCTCTCTCCCCCATCACCCTAACACCCCACCACCCCACTGATTCTCTCTCTCTCTCTCTCTCTCTCTCTCTCTCTCTCTCTCTCTCAATATCACACACACATCTACACATCCCTTCAACTCCCACTACCACTAATCCCCATCCTCTCTCTCTCCCCTCTGATCCCTAACCCTTACTAACTCTCTCTCTCTATCTCACTCTCTCTCTCTTCCCTGCTCCCAGTACCTCTAAAACCCCCTCTTTTTATCTCTCTCATACTCCCCCTACCCCTAACCCCCTAACACGCCCGGTTAAAACCCCCCTTCTCTCTCTACCTCCAATAGCCCCCCACTCTCTATATCTCTCATAGTCCCCCTACCCTTGAACCCCCTTGTTATCCCTAAAGTTTGCACTAGACTGTAATAGTACATATTTTAGGTGCCTCAATTGGTCATAATCATATGTGTGAATAACTCATGGATACTTTAGAATTACTCAGGTATACTTTAAGTAAGATTTAAAGGTTGGGAAAGATTTTAGATTTACTAGAAAACTTCATGGATCATAGGAAATCAAACTTGCATCAGACATGCTAAATTTATAATAAAATATAGAAGAATGAAAGGGTACAAATATGAAATACAGAGGTGAACTATGCTAGATTAGCTCTGCATATTCAAGGACTGAATATTCAATAAATAGAAATGATTTCTTTTAATGAATTAAAATAATTTAAATGAACTCATGAATCAAGGGCAAATGCGATGAAGCTTCACTGCACCAGAATCCATAAAACATGAATAATTGTTTATGCCAAAAAGTTGTTATTTCATTCAAATGAGAAAGAAAATACAATATGGAAAACACAATTTTTTTTACAAAATGATAACATAGCTATCAAGGGTCTTTGATAATGTAATATTGCAATAAATATCAGCTCAAAAATCCCATAAAAATTGACATAGTCTTGGTACCACTTGCACCACCCTAGCACTTTCTTCCAAAAAGGAACATCTTTCCCCACTACTATCAAAATCCTAGAATTTACAATCAATTGCAACCTTCGAGTTGTTACCATATTTTTTTCAAATATAGTTATCACTAAACTTAAAATAAAGTAAATCATAGATTGATGACAAGAAACTTGGGACTGCTTTATATTCTTCCTTCTAATTTTCCACTTTCACTCAAGTCTAGAATTAAGTGCACAATTCATGCCTCAAAATATGGGGTTTGCATACAACTATTAATGTGAATACGAAATTCTCTTGTAGCTTTGAAATTTTAATATGCTAAGTTCAATACCCAATATGCTATAGGTGCAAATTTCCTCTCCTTCTAGATGTTGATACTATTATGAACCTCCCTAAAATCCTGTAAATACAAAGTGGTATGTCTTGATATGTTAGATTTCATTTTATGTTAATCCTTTTCTAATACTAAAATTTTGGGGCTATTTATAATTCTCATTGAATGTTGGATTAGTGGATTGAATTCTGGAATGATATAGATAAATTTAGAACTGGATTTGATCAAATAATGATTCTTTTGCCCAAAATATGCTTTGCCACTTGTTCCTATCGACTTTGCAATCACACCAAGAATCCTTGGAACGATTAGAAGTGTTCGAAATATCCTCTCCATCTATAGAGATAGAATTCACATATGTCATCTCAGGAATTTTTATATTTCCACCCATCTCTACTTTTACCTTGGAAAAAAATTCAACCACTAGCTATTGAAACCTTTGACACTAACATCTCCAACATTGTTGACATTGATTAAGTTGACATAGAGCCCCACAACATGCTCATAGAGAGAAAGCATGGAGCCAATATGATCTGGGAGTTACCTTCTTCACTATCAATTTCAAAGACTCCTGATTGTATGAGTAAAGTGCAGATCTTGTCTACTATAACATACCAAAATGTAGTCATAGTCATCTCAAGTAAAACCAAGTTCAAATTCCCAGTCATGGCCTAGTGGTTTGTCAGGGAACACCTCAATAAAGGTTACAAAGAATTTGTGGAATCCTTCTCTTAGTTGCTGAATGTAGGCATGCTTATATGTGCTTCCTTTGTTTCCATATATAGATAGGCCTTGATTGACGTAGTTACCATCTAGATCAAACTCTTTTCCAAGAGATTCAATGGCTAACTATTGTAGATAGTGACTAAACAAAAGCATGCTATCTTGATAAGGAAGAACGACCATATTCTTGAAAAAAAATAGTTTTGTGGTTCGATGGTTTCATGCCATTAAAGGATGTTTTTAAAACCATCCTTCACTCATGCAAAATGCACAAGATTGTGCCATGTTGAAATTTAGTACATCTGTTGAATCTTGGTGGTGCAATTGTATTATTTATGCTTATGGGATATCTCCTACATGCACTAGAGACAAGAGTTTGAAGTGCTCATATGCGGTGAGATATTGGAATACTTTTGACACATAGTGCATGGCATGAACTCATGGATTGTGATATTATGGTGCTTGGTCATGACACTTGGTTTGGATAGGGCACAACTTGGAGGTTATCCCTAAAGTTTGCACTAGACTGTAATAGTACAAAGTTTAGGCACCTCAATTGATCATAATAATATGTGTGAATAAATAACGGATATTTTGACTAAGATTTAAAGGTTTGGAAATAATTTATATTTATTAAAACACTTCATGTATTATTGGAAATAAAACTTTCTATTAGACAGGATTAATTTATAATAAAATATTGAAGAATGGAAGGATACAAATATGAAATATAGAGGTGAACTAGATGAGCTCTGCATATTGAAGGACTGGAAATTCAATAAACATAAATGACTTTTTTTAATGAATAAAAAGAATTTAAATGAACTCATGAATCAAGGACAAATGCAATGAAGGTTCACAACACAAGAATCCATAAAAAACGAATGATTTCTGATGCTCAAAAAATGCTATTTAATTCAAATGAGAAAGAAAATACAATATGGAAAACACATAAGTTTTTACAAACTGATAATAGATCTGTCAAGGGTATTTGATAATGTAATATTGCAATAAATATTATCTCAAAAATCCCATACAAATTGACATAGCCTTGGTACCACTCGTACCACCCTAGCACTTTCTTCCAAAATGGAAGATCTCCCCCGACTACTATCAAAATCCTAGAATTTATAATCAATTACAACCTGAGTTGTTACCATATTTTTTTGGATTATAGTTTATTATTAAACTAAAAATAAAATTAAATCATAAATTGATAAAAATAAATCTAGGACTTCTTGATCTTCTTCCTTCTAATTTGCCACTTGCACTCAAATCTGTAATTGACTCCAAAATTAATGGCTTGAAATCTGGGGTTTGAATACAAAACTATTAATGTGAATCTGAAACTGTCTTGTAGCTTTTCCATTTTCATATTCTAATTTTAATGCCCAATATGCTAGAGGTGCTAATTTCCTCTCCTGTCAGATGTTGATACTATTATCAACCTCCCTAAAATCCTGTAACTACAAAGTGCTATGTATTTATATGTTGTCTTTGATTTTATGATAATCCTTTAACAATACTAAAATTATGGAGCTGTTTATAATCCTCATTGAATGATGGATTAATGCCTTGAATTCTGGGATGATATAGATAAAGATGGAATTGGATTCGATCAAATAATGATTATTTGGCCCAAAATATACTCTTGCTTTTAAATGTTATGCCACTTGTTCCTATCAATTTTGTAATCACAACAAGAATCCTTGGAACGATTAGAAGTGATCTAAATATCATCTCCATCTATATATCTAGAAGTCACATATGTCATATCAGGAAGTTTTATATTTTCACCCATCTCTACTTTTACCTTGGACAAAAATTCGACCACCAGATGTTAAAATCTTTGAAACTAGCGTCTCCGACATTGTTGACATTGATTAAGTTGGCATATATCCCCAAAACACTCTCATAGAGATCAATCATGGAACAAATATGATATGGGAGTTACCTCTTGTGATATCACTATTAAAGACTCTCATTTCTATGACTAAAGTGAAGATATTGTATCCTATAGCATACCAAAAGGTAGTCACCTCAAGTAAAACTAGGTCGAAATTCCTAGTCATGGCTCAGTGGTTTGTCATGGATCACGTCAATAAAGGTTACAAATAAGTAGTGGATTCCTCCTCACAGTTGTTGAATGTATGCATGTTGATCTATGCATCCTTGGTTGACCCAGTTCCCATATAGATAAACCTCTTTTCCAAGAGATTATGTAACAAACTATTGCAGATAGTGACTAAACAAAAGTAGGCTATCTTTATAAGGAAGAAAAACCATATTCCTGAGAAAAACAATTTCATGCTTCAGTGGCTTCATGACATTCAAATGAGGTTTTTAAAAGTAGACTTCACCCATGCGAAATGCACATGATTGTGCCACGTTGAAATTTAGTACATGTGTTGAAACTTGGTGGTGCAGCTGGTATTATTTATGCTTATTGTATATCTCCCACATGCACTAGAGACAAGACTTTTGATGTGGTCATATGCAATGTGCTATTGGAATATCTTCAACACATAATCCATGGCACGGACTCGTGGCTTGTGATATTACGGTGTTTGGTCATGACACTTAGTTTGGTTAGGGCATAACTTAGAGGTTGGGATTGTTGATGTATTTGTAACTTTGAAAGATATTCTTCTATGTATTACATTTGTACTTTATTGTATCCCCAATGGAAATGTATCATTCCTCCGATTGGAAGTGTCATCATTTGTATTTGCAAGTGTCGTAAGTATTATTGTAAGTGTCGCAACTTACACTTGATGGGTTATTAGACCACCTTGGTGGGGTCGGCCCTGTATAAGTTTTGTGGGTCAAAGGTTAGTAGACCACCCTAGTGGGGTCGACCCAGTTAGCATTATGTTAAGTGGTTAATTTAGGGCCGATCTATTTAGAGTTAAAAGTCAAGTCAAGTCAAGTATAAATAGAGAACGTGACTCTCTCATTTGTTCATTCACACACTCACTCACTTCGCATTAGTGAGAGAGAGGAGGAGTGCGCACAAGTGGAGGAGGAGCAACTGCTAGGAGAATATCTCTTGTTGTGGGGTTTGATATTTGTGATCATTATATTGGTGCTCATTCTATCTCTGAGGAAGTTGCGGGGTTTTTCACCTTCTTGGTTTTCCCCAGTGAAATGATTTGTGTCTCTTGTCTCTTGTCTCTTGTCTCTTATGTTTGATATGTTGTACATGTTGTCCTTTCAGTTAAGATCCTAGATCATATTGAATTGAATTATGAAAAAAAAACATGGAATCAGAGCTAGCCTGAAGGAAGGCATGGTATGGCATTTATGACACTTGTTGCACTTGCAAGCTAGGGCTTGGTATAGCGAAAACCAGTCATCGTGTAACTTTCGCTATAACTCAGTTTTGGCGAAGGTTCAGGATCTGAAACTTATACAGGTCGAAGATAAAATGTCCATGTACCTTGTGTCTAAAGGAAAGCCTCAGACTCATTGTACTTTGTGAGATATGATTCGTACAAGTTAGGGGTTCTGCCTCTTCCAAAATGCAGTCCTAAATAGGTAACCTAGGAAAAAAGGTCATATCTCGAGTAGGAAGCTCCAAATGGAATTCTGTAAAAAGTGAGAGTTAGGGCACGGACTGTAGTTTCACAGGTCCGGGTTTCAGAGGCCTAAATTGCAATAGTGACACGTGGCATGCCGTACAAGTTCTCTATACTATTTCATCCCATAAATAGGTCACGTTGCGACACTTGGGGCATATATCTCTCTCAGACAATCCATTTGAGGTCAGATATGTGGCGTTGGAAAGGTGACAGGTCAATCTACCACAGGCTGAAGTTTCAGACCCTGAGTATCCAAAATTTCAGAGATACATCAGAAACAATATGGAATATATTTCTGTCCAAATAGAATTAGATTCTGAGCACTTTCATTTTTGGTTTGTCATTGCTGTGGGAAATTAGGGTTTCGAAGAAAGTTGGAATTTTTGGAATCCGAGACCATGGCTGGATGCTCCTCATATCTCAGGTAGGAAGCTCCAAATGGAATTCCGTAAAAAGTGACAGTTAGGGCACGGACTATAGTTTCACAGGTCCGGGTTTCAGAGGCCTAAGTTGAAACAGTGACATGTGGCACGCCGTACAAGTTTGCTATACTGTTTCATCCCATAAATAGGTCATGTTGCGACACTTGGGGCATATCTCTCTCTCAGACAATCCATTTGAGGTCAGATCTGTGGTGTTGGAAAGGTGACAGGTCAGTCTACCACAATCCAAAGTTTCAGACCCTGTGGATCCAAAATTTTAGAGATACATCTGAAACAATATGGAATATATTTCTGTCCAAACAGAATTGGATTCTGAGCACTTTCATTTTTGGTTTGTCACTGCTGTGGGAAATTAGGGTTTCAGAGAAAGTTGGAATTTTTGGAATCCAAGACCACGGCTGGATGCTCCTCAAGAAAATCAAATTTTAGAGACCAAGATCAAATTTTTTGGTTGGGCAGAACCCCGGGCATCATCAAACCCTAGTTCAGGATTTTGATCGAAAAGGTGGAAAATTAGGGTTTATGCAAATGTTGAAATTTTTGGAATCTGTGACCACGGCTGGATGCTCCTACGAAAAATTGAAGTTTAGAGCACAAGATCAAACTTTTTGGCTGGGCAGAATCTCAGGCATTATCAAACCCTAGTTTGGGATTTTGACCAGAAGATCCGAAAGATTCAAAGGCAATTTTGAGGGGTCAAATTTTGGAGATTTCAAAATTGAAGTATGCCAGCTTGACCAGCTTAGCAAGGCGCATCTTTTCATCCAATCAGAAGTTTGAAATTCAAAGTTTCGATTTTTAGGGTTTTTCTATCAAACCCTAGCCAGCTCCAGATCCAGATTCAACAAATCAAGTGGATTGGGTTAATCCTAGAAGAGAATGATTTGGACACCTACAGAAGTTCTAGTTCCAGAGGGAGATGAGGCTAAGGCCTTACAAAAGAAGACTACAAGCAATCTCGACAGGAATGACTTGAAGAGATATAGGTATGTTTTGAAATATGTTCATGATTAAGTTTGTCTTCATATTATTGAGGTTAGTACAATCCTGGTTAATTTTAGACTTGTCTTATAACCTTAGTAAAAGTATGAATGCATGTAAATGATAGAAGACATTCATTGATTAGGTTTATGACACTTATGATTGTACTAATGCACTATGGTGTTGTATGAGGATGATGTTGTCTGCTAACATGAAAGGTACATCAAGAAAGACAAATCAAGTTCTAGATCAAGAACATATGTCCATGGCGGCATGAAGACAAAGACTCATCCATATCCATTGATTACATACAAGCTCTACTTACGAGGTATGTATAATTTTGTTCTACAATGCTTAAATTATGAGATATACAGGTTACTAGCACGAACAAGGAGACATTGTTTGGGTATGTTAGACAAGCATGATAATCCAGGTATGTTTTCCTATATTGAGTTAGAATCCTACTTTGTGTTAGGATCTTAGATAAGTATACTTTTGTATTCATGAATTTATAAGTTTGAGTAATCATGGGTTTATGCATATTATGCTTCTTAGTTTGATTAATGATATGACAAACTAGAAGAGTTCTATGGTCAAATAAGAATATGCATGAGTAAAATAAGTACTCCCTGAAACCTTGAATACTAACACTTGTGATGAATTACCTGTATATGAAATGACCATGACCATACATGTTTAAGATTATTTAGAATCATAATGGTTTGATAGTATTGATATTATACTAATGCATGTATGATTATGTATGAGATCTTGAGGATGACACAATAATGACACTAGTGCACACTTAAGCATGCATAGTGGTCCAGGATGGACATAAGTTCAAAGACAGATAATCTAGGAAGCAAAGATCAAGAGGGAGCAAACTCCAGTTGTTCCCGCTAGGAAGCAAAGATCAAGAGGGAGCACACTCTAGTAGTTCCTGTAAGGAAGCAAAGATTGAGAGAGAGTCCACCTAATAACCAAACAAAGATAAGTATTTGAATTGTTATTTCCTGTATATATGATTACTTAAATGATGTTGTTCATTCAAGTACATACTAATGTTCCTATATCTAGGATTCATATTATGCATATTATAAAAGTTGCATTAATGAACAAGATACTACTAATATGCAAGTAATGGGTAAGTGGCCTATGGTACTGTACAACATTCCATTGCTACTTATCTAGAATGAAACCTCTTTGCTGACATGTTGAGAGTTGTGCACACTCTTAACAATGTTCTGGTAGAGATGGAAGGCATCTAGAAAGTTACGGGATATGGATAAATGTTGTATTGAAGCATTGGCTAAGATAATTGCATGACTTTATGACATACATTCTTATGTGGAAGAATTTGTTTTTGAAAAACAATGAGAAGTTTCTAATCATGCAATTGAATTTGACTTGTAGGAAAGATCGTGTACAATCACCTACAAAAGAAGGACAACAACATTTGTTCCAGCAACGAAGACTATCTATTGAAGATATTGAAGAATTTGAAGTTCCCAGGATCAAGGATGCAGTAATGGAAGGATGCCATGATCGAGGAATACCAATCGATCGTGAAGAATGATGTTTGGGATGTGGTCCCAAGACCAGAAGGGAAGTCTGTTGTTACTTCCAAGTAGATCTACAAGATCAAGCATGCTGCATATAGTAGCATAGAGAAATACAAGGCAAGTGATGAAGTGGAAGATACACCAGATGGATGTCAAGACAACTTTCTTGAATGGCGTATTCAAAGAGGAAGTGGAGCAGCCCCTCGGTTTTGAGACACATGACAGGGAGTCATATGTGTGTAGATTGAAGAAATCCTTGTATGGCTTGAAGCAAGCACCCAGGACTTGGTATGGAAGGATTGACAGCTTCCTGTCTAGTTTGGGCTTTACCAAGAGTAAAGAAGATTCCAACCTTTACTACAAGGTTGAGGAAGGCAATCCAGTGATACTCCTACTGTATGTACATGACCTGTTTGTGACAGGTGAGATTGGGTTGATTGCTGACACGAAGAGGAAGCTTGCTTCCAAGTTCGACCTGAAGGACTTGGGTATGATGCATTACTTTCTAGGTATGGAGGTGTGGCAAAGTGCAGATGGAATCTTCCTTGGACAAGGGAAGTATGTAGTAGAGATCCTGAAGCGGTTTGGGATGATGGAATGCAAGGCCATGGCCACACCTATGGCATCGAACCTGAAGCTATTGAGTGATGATTCATCAAAGTCGGTTGATGTCATGGTGTATCGTTAGATGATTGGGTCCTTGATGTACCTGACGAACACGAGACCATATATTTGCTTTGTGGTGAACACCTTGAGCCAGTTTTTAACAGATCCTAGACATGTTCACCTGATTGCTGTAAAGCATATTCTGAGGTACCTGAAGGGTACAATTGATTATGGGCTCAAGTATGATGCAAATCAAAAGTTTAACCTGGAGGGTTATGTTGATTCAGATTGAGCAGGTAGTTCTGCAGATAGGAGGAGCACTTCGGGGTGCTGCTTCAGTATGGGATCAGGTGTGATCTCTTGGTTTAGTAGGAAGCAATCCTCCGTAGCACTGAGTACAACCAAAGCAGAGTATGTCGCAGCTTGTTCGGATAGTTGTGAGGCAGTATGGCTAAGGAAGCTACTGTCTGATTTATTTGATCTCCAGTTGGATGCTACTTGTATCTATTGTGACAACCAGAATTGTGTGAAGTTGTCAGAGAACCCAGTGTTCCATGACAAGTCGAAGCATATCGAGATCAAATATCACTATATCATGGATATGGTGCAGAGAGGAGCAATGAATCTCCTGTATGTTGTGACATATGAGAAGATTACAGATGTGTTGACCAAACCACTAGCCAGAGTGAAGTTCGAGTACTTCAGAAAGAGGCTTGGTGTACTTTAGATCGAGGTTCCTTCCAAGGGGAAGTGATGAGTCCAGCAGATACAGATGCACATGGGATTTTCCGACATGGTTATCGATGTGTTCTCCCATGGTCGTGATGTAATTGCTGAGCCATTCTTACATGGAGGTATATGTGTTCTCCCATGGTGCAGATGTAAGGGCTGGAGCCATTCTCACATGGTGGTAGATGTGTTCTCCCATGGTGTAGATGTAAGGGCTGAAGCCATTTTTCACATGGTGGTAGATGTGTTCTCCCATGGTAAAAAAGTAAGGGCTGGAGCCTTCCCCGAATGGTGGTAGATGTGTTCTCTCATGTCGGTGGTGTAAGTGATATATGATGTGCATCTGGGCTGTGCTCCGTGGATGATGAGATGATCTGAAGAGGACGATCATGTGTGATGAGCATTAGGATGATGCTCAATATGATAGGCATCAAGATGATGCTATGTATGATGATCAGGATGATCATGTGTGATGAGCATCGGGATGATACTCCAGATGATAGGCATTGGGACGATGCTATGATGATGATCAAGATGATCATGTGTGATGAGCATCAGGATGATGCTCTAGGTGATATGCATCAGGATGATGCTGTGTACATGATCAAGGTAATCATGTGATGATGATGTGCACTAGGATGATGTACTATATGATGATGATCAGTATGAACATGAGTATTAGGATGATACTCCGCGACCGTGAACAGATTGTGCAGGTAGCATAGAAAATATCCTGGGAGATCTGATAGTCTGAGCTCGGATACTCTTTTGAGGTTTTGCTACAGGTAGCATAGAAAATATC
This sequence comes from Larix kaempferi, assembly GCA_027924585.1. Classification (NCBI taxonomy): domain Eukaryota; kingdom Viridiplantae; phylum Streptophyta; class Pinopsida; order Pinales; family Pinaceae; genus Larix; species Larix kaempferi. Next base: position 1,717,920 of record BSBM01000341.1, on the reverse strand, counting down.
TTGGGAGATACGATAGTCTGAGCTCAGATACTCTTTTGAGGTTTTGCTACAGGTTGGCCATGGACAGGTTGTGCAATAAGCATGTAATATTTCCCTGGGAGATTTGCAGATACTCTTGCGAGGTTTTTCCTATGGCATATAATAGCTCCCTTGGAGATATGGCAAATGCTATTTCGAGGTTTTGCTTGGGAGGACATATAATCTTTCCCTGGGAGATCTTGCCAGTCGTGCTTAGGAACGTAAAGGATCCCGGGATACTCTTTCGAGGTTTTGTCCTATGGAATATAATGTTTCCTTGGGAGATCCGATAGGTTGAGAAGTACGCTCATAATCAGTCCTAGGATGCTCTTTCGAGGTTTTGCCAGACCACATGTAATCAGTCCTGGAGATCTTGCCGATTGTTCTTAAGAAACATAAATGATCCTGGGATGCTCTTTAGAGTTCTTGTCGGTCATGCTATGCACATAAACGTTCCTGGGACACTCTTTTAAGGTTTTGTGGTGGTAACATGTAATATCTCCCTGGGAGATCTTCCCAGTCGTGCTTAGGCACATAAAGGATCCTGGGATACTCTTTCGAGGTTTTGTTGATGCACGTAATTAGTCCCGAGGATTTCATAGGATGGCCCACTCACAGAGATGATGAAGACCTACAGAAGGCTAGGCCTACATCCAGTATGAAAAAGGGTTGGCTCTGTAGAAATTACTATGACGAGAAGAATTGAGAGATAGCCCAGTGATCGAGATGACGAGTACGGCAGCAGTGACGATGATCCAGCTCCAGAATTGAAGACCTGTGGCGATATGTATTGATGACCTGTTTCTAGAGAATACCTTCCTAGTTAAGAGGGAGTGTTGATGTATTTGTAACTTTGGAAGATATTCTTCTATGTATTACATTTGTACTTTATTGTATCCCCAACGAAGATGTATCATTCCTCCGATTGGAAATGTCATCATTTGTATTTGCAAGTGTCGCAAGTATTATTGTAAGTGTCGCAAGTATTATTGTAAGTGTCGCAACTTACACTTGATGGTTTATTAGACCACCTTGGTGGGGTCGGCCCTATATAAGTTGTGTGGGTCAAAGGGTTATTAGACCACCCTAGTGGGGTCGACCCAGTTAGCATTATGTTAAGTGGTTAAGTTAGGGCCAACCTAGTTAGAGTTAAAAGTCAAGTAAAGTAATTTAAGTATAAATAGAGAGTGTGACTCTCTCATTTGTTCATTCACACACTCACTCATTTCGCATTAGTGAGAGAGAGGAGGAGTGCGCACAAGTGGAGGAGGAGCAACTGCTAGGAGAATATCTCTTGTTGTGGGGTTTGATATTTGTGATCATTGTATTGGTGCTCATTCTATCTCTGAGGAAGTTGTGGGGTTTTTCACCTTCTTGGTTTTCCCCGGTGAAATGCTTTGTGTCTCTTGTCTCTTGTCTCTTATGTTTAATATGACGTACATGTTGTTCTTTCAGTTAAGATCCTAGATCATATTGAATTAAATGATGAAAAATTAATAGGGATTTGATTTGAAATTTGAGTTTATATTGAAACCCAAATTTTATTTTCCAAAATATAAAATCATTTTATAATATAAAATGATTCTAGAATAATAATTTTTAAAATATTTGGCTTTAGGTAAAACTACCAAGACCAACTTAGCATTTTAAAATGAAAACAGAGTAACATACTAGATTCCGACTTATAGAAGAATAGGAACATATGGGAGAGTTATCGAATTTATCATGAATATATAGTCATGGAATGGATGAAAGTCTGGGCTAATGTATCATCAGAATATAGAGCATCTTACCAGAAAGAAAAATTCCTATAGCAAAGCCATTGCATATTGTAATGGTTTTGCTACTGGAACTTTCAGCTTCTTGCAACAAGTGATTTTGCAAATCTACTGATTTTTTCTATTGGAAGTTAAAAAGTCCCGCAACAAAAATATTTACCTTAAATACAATCCTTCTACTAAAGACGAATATTTCCTGCTACATACACGAGATTGAGATTAAGGTGATAGGATGGTTGACGAAGTTTGCACAATTTCAACAAAGGTTCAAAAGTTTTGATGGGGTATATTTGTCATGTCCCAAATTGTCATTGGGTCAAAATGGCCTAAGCACATTGGACATATTCATTAGAATTTGTCAAATTGATGCTAAGGGTCAAATAATTGCCAAGGAGGAAAATTACTAGTTTCTTAGGTTTGGGGTGGAAGCTTTGGGATTTGGAATAAGGGGAATAATAAATTATGTTTGAAAATTAGAATGGAATAAATATTTAATAAAGGAGATAAATAAATATATACAAGTGAAAATCAAAGTGTCATTTGATCATGAAGACACATGGAGGAAGGGGGACCCACATATGGCTAGATTTCCCCACTACACTTGGCATCATTCTCTCACCAATTCGAATTCAAGGTGAATGGTAACATAATTTGGGGAGTTCAAAATGTATTATTCGTTGCATGACACATACAAGTTCAAAATGTAGAGGAAGAGTAACTCCCATGGAAGAGGAAGAAGCAATTTGGAGCTAGTGAGACACTTGGGCTAGATTCCCTAGCTCTATGAAAACAATGATGAAGATGCTATGACACCTATGAAACAAATAATACCTGAAGGATGACATATGAAATATATGACATTTCAGGGCTAAAAATATCCTCCAAGAGGGTGCTCAAGGGAGTTAGGGCAGCTAAGATGCTTCCACATGTAATTTGGTGGAAGTGGGAGATTAGGAATTGTTGTACAAGTGGCATTCTTTGGAATCTCTTCCCAACTTGAGTTGGAATGAGTCTCTTGGAAGCCTAGGGATTCAACCCATGGAGGACATTAGAAGATTATAAATTTCAATAAAAAATAATGAAACCATCTTTTGATCATTTGAGAAATTTGCAATTGCATTTGTGAAGAGGGAGAGCTAGTGGATGACTAGTTTCTTGCCTTAGCCAATTTCGAGGGTGAAAGATTCCCATCCAAGTTGGTAATTGGAAAGGCCATTAAGACCTTTAATTTGGTTATTTAATGGAGTTTTTATTTGTACATTTAAGCTACAGGTCAGCTCATGGTTTCTTCTAGTGCAACACACTCTCTCGAAGATTTCCAGTTTTTATGGCATATTCTTGACTCTTGAGGGAGGGCGTTTTTTGTGAGCTCTTGTAATCTTTGGGAGAGATTTGCATGATCTATTTATGTTTTAATATGATTAATATCCTCTGTTATTCATATCCATAAATTTTCGGGTTGAAATACCAAGTGTTTATATGTAAAATGGATTATTAATGAGAAAACAGTGACCATTCCCCCACTAGATTGATGTATGCCAATGTATTGATGATGATCTCTAATGGAAGAATATTTATATTCTATATTTATGATATTTGTACTTCCATTTATGAGTATTATAATTTTCATGTTCAGCACTTAAGCATTTGGAGCCATCTTGCTCAGTTTTATTTTATTTGAAGAAGATTTCATGTTATTTCCCCCAAGGTCGAACTAGTGATTTTTGCTGCTGTTTGGGAGAAGGTTAGAACATAATTAATAATTGATTAATGGTTAAAATGATACCTAAATAATGTCCCTCAGACATCCAATACCTCTTTTCATAATTTTGAGTGAGTTTGGAGGCATTTGGAGAGTCATTTTCAGTACTTAACCTGGGGGGATTTGAACCCCAAATTGCTAGTTAAATTCCATACTTTGTCCAGAATATTAAACAAGTTTGAAGAAGTATTTTTATTGTCATAAATAATCCATGAACATAATAATCAAGTAAAAATAGCATTCATACACCTTCAATTAATATTTAGAGGCATTTGGAGCCAATTGGAGACCTAGAGACCAATACTAGTCAAAGGGAAATTACTAGTAAAGTTCCCTACATTGGCCAGAATTGAAAGAGGATTTGAAGAAGTATTTTAAAGGTCCAAAAGAATCCATGAAACACATATTTATGTTATAACATCATCCATATACCTTCTCAGAAGATTTGGGAGCATTTGGGGCAAATTGGAGACCTAGGCATCAAAACTAGTCAAAGGTCGAATTTGGGGAAAAAGTGAAAAATTGGTCCTTTTAATAAAATTCTTAAAAATGGACATTACAGTGGTATCAGAGCATGGTCCTTGCACATGTGAAATAATATCATACATTGAAGAATAATTTGCATCCATGTCTTACTATTATGATGAACCCTATGAGTAAGATCACATCCAGCGCTTACATCCAGGATGAGTAAGAACATCATCCTGATGCTCATCATCCTGATGCTCATCATCCAGCGCTTACATCCACAGCCATGTAAAGGATCCTCCTTCCAACATGCTTGGAATGGCTTTAGCAAATGTGTACATCACTTCTTCCTCGAAGTGTCATCAATCTGAAGAACACCAAGCCTCTCCCTGAAGTACTCAAACTTCACCCTGGCTAGTGGCTTCGTCAGCACATCTGCAATCTGCTTGTCCATCGCAATATACAGGAGCTTCACAGCTCCTCTCTGCACCATATCCCTGATATAGTGATATTTGATCTCTATATGTTTCGACCTGTCATGAAACACTAGGTTCTCGGACAGCTTCACACAACTCTGGTTATCACAAAAGATACCAGTAGCATCCAATGGGAGATCAAATAACTCAGACAGTAGCTTCCATAGCCATACTGCCTCACAACTAGCTAAACAGGCTGCAACATACTCTGCCTCAGCTGTACTCAGTGCTACGCAGGACTGCTTCCTGCTAAACCAAGAGATCCTAAACCAAGAGATCACACCTGATCCCATACTGAAGCAGCACCCAAATGTGCTCTTCCTATATCCAGCACTGCCAGCCCAATCTGAATCAACATAACCCTGCAGGTTAAACTTTTGATTCGCTTCATACTTGAGCCCATAATCCACTATACCCTTCAGGTACCTCAGAACATGCTTTACAACAACCAGGTGAACACTCCTCGGATCCGTCAGGAACTGGCTCAATGTGTTCACCGCAAAGCAAATATCTGGTCTCGTGTTCGTCAGGTACATCAAGGACCCAATCATCTGACGATACATAGAGACATCAACCGGCTCAGATGAAGCATCACATAGAAGCTTCATATTCAATGCCATAGGTGTGGCCTTGGCCTTGCAATCCATCATCCCGAATCTCTTCAGGATATCTACTGTGTACTTCCCTTGACCAAGGAAGATCCCACTTGCACTCTGCCACACCTCCATACCTAGGAAATAATGCATCATTCCCAAATCTTTCATATCGAACTCAGCAGCAAGCTTCCACCTAGTATCTGCAATCAATATGTCATCTCTTGTTACAAATAAGTCATCCACATACAGGAGTAGAATCACAGGATTCCCTTCCTCAACCTTGTCGTAAAGGTTGGAATCCGCTTTACTCTTGGTAAAGCCCAAACTAGATAGGAAACTGTCCATCCTACCATACCAAGTTCTGGGAGCTTGCTTCAATCCATACAAGGCTTTCTTCAATCTGCACACATATGACTCCCTGTCATGTATTTTGAAACCGAGTGGCTGCTCCACATATACTTCCTCTTCAACTACACCATTCAAGAAAGCAGTCTTGACATCCATCTGGTGTATTTTCCATTTCATTGCTGCAGCTAGGGAAAGTACTGTTCTGATGGAAGTATACCTGGCTACAGGTGCAAAAGTTTCTTCATAATCTATTCCCTCTTTCTGAGAGAAGCCACAAGCTACGAATCTTGCTTTGTATTTTTCTACACTGCCATCTGCAGCATGCTTGATTTTGTAGATCCATTTGGAAGTCACAACAGACTTCTCTTTAGGTCTTGGGACAACATCCCAAACATCATTCTTCATTATTGATTGGTATTCCTCGACCATGGCATCCTTCCATTCTTTCTTTTCCACTGCTTCTTCATAACTGGAAGGTTCTTTGTTCATAATGTCACAGAGTAAAGCAACATAGCTGGTATGTGATCTAGTTCTCTTCTTTGCTCTGTGTTCTTCTTCTGGAATGCCAAATCTTTCTGCATCTTGATTGAGCTCTCTAGCCCATGCAGGTTTCCTCTTGTGAGAGTTATCCTGACGAGGTGGATCTACAGGTTTTTGCGGATCTTCAAACTCACGAACAACTTCTGGAATTGCTTCAGTCATGGTAGTGTCTTGAAATCTGGTTTCCTTAGGTTCTTCATAAACTTCGATAGGTGCCTTCCTTGATTTGATGAATGCTGAGTTTTCATCAAATGTTACATCCCTGCTGACATCAATCTTCTTGAACCCTGGAAAGTATATTCTGTAAGCCTTCGAGCTTTCACTGTAACCCACAAAGATACCCTTCTTTCCTGAAGGATCTAGTTTGGTCCTCTTTTCCTTTGGGACATCAGTGTATACTGGACAACCAAATATTCTGAGATGGCTGAATTCAAGTTTCTTACCAGAAAAGACCTCTTCTAGAGTTTTGTTGTCCAATATCTTGTGAGGTGTTCTGTTCTGCACATATACAGCTGTTCTAGCTGCTTCTGCCCATAGATGCATAGGTAGATCCTAGTCATGCAGCATTGCCCTTGCTGCTTCCATGATTGTTCTATTCTTCTTTTCTGCAACTCCATTCTGTTGAGGATTATAAGGAGCAGTCAACTCCCTCTTAATCCCTGAATCACTGCAAAGCTTCTTGAAGTCACTTGAGGTGAATTCTCCACCATTATCGGATCTGAATGTTTTGATCTTCTTGTCAGTTTGATTCTCCATCAAGGTTTTGAATTCCTTGAACTTATCAAACACCTCATCTTTGTTCTTCAAGAAGTATACCCAAGTCTTCCTGGAGAAGTCATCAATAAATGAGACATAGTAAACATACCCACTCAAAGAACTGGATGACATAGGACCACATACATCTGAGTGGATGATTTCCAGGATTTCTTTTGCCTTGCTTTCACTTCTTGGGAAAGCCTTCTTAATGTTCTTACCTTTTTCACATCCTTTGCAAACACCTTCATGTTTGGTCTTGATTTCAGAAAGACCCTCTACAGCCTTGCTTGCAATTGGAAGTGCCCTATAGTGCATATGAGTAAGTCTTCTATGCCAAAGTTCACTTGGCTCCATGGATTCATGTACCATGGCATGTTCAGGTTGTCCTTTCAATTTATACAAACCTCCCTCTTGCTCTCCAATCACTACTGCATCATCTATGTTATTTCCCTTTGGCCACATTAGGACTTGGCCATCCGCAAATGCAACCCTCATACCTTTTGCATCCAATGCAGAGATGGAGAGTAAGTTCTTCTTGAGCCCAAGTACATAAAGGACTTCTTTCATCTTCAAAGATTTTCCAGAATCTGGGTTGTAGGAGGCTTCACCACTTCCTTTGATTGAGTATTGATAATCATCCCCAAGTTTCACCTTATGGGGTGATTCATGTTCAGATAGATTCACAAAAGATTCCTTAAACCGAGTCATGTGTTTGGAAGCCCCACTGTTAATCAACCAATCATTACAACCATGGGAGATAGTACCTGTGAGAGCAGAAATTAGAACATACTCTTCTTCACTTGATGAGTCGTCATCACTATCACTTTCTGCCCTAGCCTTCTTCTTTGGGGGTTCATCATCTTCGGCAGCATGAGCATGATATCTTCTTTTGTTATTCTTCTTCTTCTTCTTGAAGTTGTTGTTGTTGTCTTTCTTCTTCTTGGGACAATCTGAAGCAAAGTGTCCCTTCTCATTGCAATTGAAGCATCTGAGATCTTTCTTATCTTTATGATAATGGTGGTGTGAGAATCTCCTGTTATGAGATGATTCCTTCTTGGACTTGCCTTTCCTGGCATGTGCTGTGAGAGCTTGGTCTTCATTTCCCATCTTTTCTTCTCAGGCCACAAGCCTAGCTTCTTCTTGAGAGCATTCTTCCCGTAATCTGTTGAAGGAGTTCAACTTCTTCCTTGCACAAATTCCTTGAATAAAGGAATCCCATGACCTGGGTAGGCCATTTAGAGTGGTCATCATCACTTCACCATTCTCCACAACTCATCCACTGCTTCTAGTTGTTCCTTGATCTAGGAGACCCTTGAAAAATAAGATTGAATGGTTTCTCCATTCTGAAACTTTACTCCTTTCAATTGGTTCCGCGGGGTCATCTTCTGATTTATGTTCTTCCCTTCAAATAGCTTGGTCAAAGAGTCAAACATCTCCTTGGGTGTCTTTAGAGAAGAAACATGGGGTATGAGATGGTCTTTGATAGAATCAGCAATGATTCTCTTTGCCTTGACCAAGTTCTTCTTGTGCAAAACCTCAGCCTCTTCATCCTCTGGGATAGGGATGTCTTCTTTTACATATGAGTCCAACTCATTCTCTTCCAGGATTAACCCAATCCTATACTTCCAAGCTCGGAAGTTATCAGCTCCTTCAAGCTTATCCTCAATCTTGGTGTGGTGAGACATCTTAAAGCGTACTTCAAATGAAATAGAAAAGATTTAGGTATTACCACTTGAAATGTTGAAAACTGGATCTGGTCCTGGATTAGGGTTTGTCGAAAAAACCCTAAAAATTCAAAATGTGAATTTCAACTTTCTGAAAGGATAGAAAGATGCGCCTTGATGAGCTGATCATCCTGGTGTATTCAGAATTTGAGATCAGCAAAGCTTTACCCTTCAGATTTGCCTTTTTGTCCTCCCGAGTTCACTAGGGAGAGCCCTAAATTAGGGTTTGCGTTTCCCGGAGATCTACCCGGCCAAAAATATTGATCCAAAGCTCTAAACTTCGATTTTTGCAAGGAGCTTCCAGGTATGTCTTCAGATTTCATAAATTCCTATTTTTGTGGAAACCCTAATTTTTAGGGCCAAATCTGAAAATGCTCATAATTGAATTCTGATTGGACAGATAGATTCTCCTTGTTGAGTAGAGTCAATCTACTATACTGATTTTCCAAAATCTGTGGAGAGAAACCCAATAAACAAGAAACTCAAGTTTCTGTCACTGAAAAATGTCTTCTTCTCAGGTTAGCTCTGATACCATGTTAAAATTTGAGCATTAATTCACAATACTCTTGGATCTTTACTGAGAGAATAGCATATACAGTATATCAATGCATAACAATCACAATAAGCATGACAAGCATCATTCACAAGAATCAAAAGCATGAGAGACAAGAGACATAGAGTTTCCGTGGGGAAAACCCTAAGGTGAAAAACCCCACAACTTCCTCAGAGATAGAGAGAGCAACGGCTCAACCAAAGTACAACCAAAATACACTTGAGATAGTCTCCTAGAGAAGATGATCCTCCTCCTCACTAGTGTGCCACATTCTGAGTGAGAGAAGTGTGTCTTTCCGAATGATCCAAATAGAGATCTCCTGATCTCTATTTATACTTAACATGTTTTCCCAGTGACCTTATGGGGCCGACTTGTCTATCTAGATACATCCACAATATAATATATATATCAAGGCCAACCCCACACATGGTGGTCTAATAACCCATCGGCAAGTACACACACTTGCGACACTTGTCAATCCACATGACGACACTTCCTTATAGAGGAATAACACATCTCTAATAAGGGTACAATAAATATATATAAAATACATAGATGAAATACATTCCGAAGTTACATATACATCAACAAGGATTTCATCTTCTTCAACTTTAGTGGGTTTTGTAATTGTAGTATCCTTCTCAATTGGTATCTCTATGCCACCAACATAAAGGAATGGACATCCATCAACAAATTTATCCTCAAAACTTAGGCACCCATCAGTTGGTACCTATTCATGGAATCCATTAGTAGATGCTTCTTCAAAACCTGAACAATGAACAATAGATGCATATTCTTGGCACTATTTATCAGTTAATTTCTAATCAAGAACTAGATGGTCCTTAGTAGAATAAGTTGTGACTTCTTCATGCTTACAACCCTCCTTAGTAAGGATTGTACCTTCATCTTCTTTAGATGGTTGATTTGTACTTTGTTGTTTATCTTTAGTTTCCTTAGGATCAAGATATTTGCAGACTATTTTTGTAGTTCCAAAAATTCTCATAAAGTATGAAGCACGTGCATGCAACGAAGCTTTAGATATTTTTATGCTCTTTTCACAACTAGGTTGATCTTTGACTGTGGAACATGCAACTTTTCCATACATATGTCTATAAGAATAACCATAATTTCTCCTTCCAAATATGATCTGATGGGAGATACTTGTAGAAGGTACATATTCAAAATTTTCTTCCTCATACTATCTGCAGTACTCTTCATATTTCTCATCATAGTCATCATCATATTGCTCATAAAAATCATCATCAGAGTAAGAATCTTCTTCACTAAACATGGACATGGCTGCAAATTCATTGAATTGAGAGTCTTATTTCCACAGGAGTAGAGGAAAGAGATCTGATACCACTGTAATATCCCTGATATGATCTCATAGTATATCAACTCAAATTCAATTCCCAAGATCAGAAAATTGTATGACAGTAACTAGTTCACAAAACTAGACAAGCGAAAACTAGTCTACGATACTAAAGAACCCACCTCGAGCTAGATAGTTGGAACTTTTCGGATATGAAAAATATATTAAGGAGTGTGCAGTAGCATAAACATCATATTCAAGGCCATCTTCAAAATCCTATGAAAAAGGTACTTGGGACATTTATATTTCAACAACAGTTGCCACTGAAGCCTATTCCAAGGCTTCTTGGGCACACCCACATATGCATACTAGAGAATTCCACTTACACTTTAAGGTAAAAAAATCATGGATATCAGTCAATAATATCCTAATATACTTCTGGAAAAATTTCACAGAGTTTTTGGGAGTTTCTGGAAGTGTTTGGAGTCAAGGGGAGAAAGAGAGCTAGGATGAATTGCTCAACTAGTTTATTTCCAGGCCCTTCTAAATAGGATGAGAGGGTCATGAAAACTTAGTATGTGGATTGGGTGTTATTAATTAATGTATTAAGGACCTACAATGAATTTTAGAATAACGATTAGATAAACAGAGACTATTTCATTAAATTTACTGCAAAACTAGTCATGAATTCATGTCCAACAAGCTAGTCTTGAAATATACAAACACAATCATCCTCTAAGGCTCTCGAGTCTCTAATTTTGGACCAGGCAGAATTTTAAGAACCCCCCCTAAATTTATATGTATAATAAATGGGATAATCCCCATTATATATAGGAAAATAGGAAGGCTATTTTATCAACGTTATATTATGTATATGTAATTTTTTGGCGAATCTCTCATTGAATTATATAATCTTGTAAAATCATGTCAAATATTTTACTGAATTATAAAGCCTTGTAAAATCTTGGCGAATCTTTCACTGAATTATAAAACGTTGCAAAGTCTTTCCAGATCTTTTACTAAATTATAAAATCTTGTGAAGTCTTGGTGAATTTTTTGATAAAGTATAAAACCATATCTAGTAATAGGAAACATATACAAAAAAGACTAAATAGGAGATAAATATTAATAAACGATAACACAAAAATACCTTTTTTGGTGGTAGTTTGGTACCTCACTCTAACTATCGTAGTACATAGAAATTCAACATAGTCTAGGAATATTCTTGGAAAACAACAATTAAATTTTTCATCACCACGGAAAATAGAATCAATGTTAATTTGAAATATAAAAACACATCGATCCTCATTTAACTCTCAAGGCTATTACAAGGGCACACAAATACCTCATTTATGCACACACCTTACCAAATATGATTTTAAGAGAGCAATGCATATGCATATAGGTATTTTTTAATGAATCACAAGTGTGGGAGAATCTTACCAAGAAACTAACAGATTTCCATATGTATCTTAATTCATCCCAAGACGTCCCTACATACTCAATTTAGGAAGATTCATTCAAATAATGCACAATAAAATCAATTGTAACATTGTATCATGTACACCTTTCTATGTGGAAGCCAAAAAAATAGAGTTAAGCATTTCATACCATCTTTGATGCTTCACATATCCATTTTTCCAGCTCTGTAAGTCCATATTTAATGTATTCCCTGTCACGTCTCTTCTTCACCATTTTTTTATAAGGGTCCAACGACCATAGCCACTTCCTTAATGTACTATTTTAATTTGATGCGATTAAGCATATAAGATTTGAAGAACGCAATGGCGTGCAAAATAATGTACTCAAGTTTGCTTAACTCATAATTTAATGAGTAATACTCTTGGGTTAAAGATTAAGTTGATAGAATTGTGAACTTGAACTAAAACTTGACCTATGTTTAACCCTGTGTAACTATGCACATTAATGTATACTCTAGGCATACACTTGTTTGCCACCTGCAACAAAATACAATGCGAGATATTATAGGTTAAATAATTCATACACAATTTTAATCCCAATGTTATTAAAGTTCCCAGATTATAATTGCGATTAATCTACACTATCCCCATGTATTATTATTATTCACATGTAAGGCATATTATAACCCTACCAATATAATCGTCATTAATTCATAAGGTTTTATAGTCCTAAGGACTATAAGCACGAGTAATATTCACACTTTATAATACATAGATTATATTATAATCAACCCAAATATTACAATAAAAAAATAGCATTAGTCTTAACCTAAGACATGCATGCAAACATACACAAATGACCAAGCATTAAGTCTTGACTTAACATGCAATATATATATAAATATCAACCAAGTGATATGGACTTTAGAATATAATAGGCACCATATCTATATATTACAACTTAGCGCTACCTATCAACACCAACATAATTGATGGTTTAACCATTACACTACGTAGATATAACACTTATGCATAAAATCAATTCCCAAAGTGTGAACTAAGGGTTTCATGCACTATTAAAAGTGAACTAAGGTCTACGTAAACAAACATACCAAAATTGATATGATTCGCATGGAAATTAAACGAATGGTTGGTCAATGTTACACGTTACAAGTGTGACCATGATGGTGATGTGGTTGTGCCACGCAGGCTTGGCCTTCATACATCCTGCGTTTTAAACCCTGGAGTTCGGTTGCCACTGTGGCAGGTGAACGATACTTGTGGTAGTGTTTAAGGGGTTCCAACACCGTGCGTTTAGGGCTTGAGTCCACGTGATCCCAGTTGGTCGACTCCATTAATGAATTTCCCCACTCACAACCGAAACTTAACATCATGATGCCACGTTAAGTGGTGTACAGAGTACTAGTTCCATAATCATTTAAATTTCAATCTGCTTCCCACCGTTGATCTTGATTTAGTACTGGTTTATGGGCATTCATGAAACATCTATGTCGTTGATCCTGGAGTTGAATCGTTGTGGTTTTCGCGCCCAACAACCACACTTAACTCAACATTAAAAGAGTACTCACCGATTTCAGAGGTGATACTTACCTATCAGTCCCAGTAACTGCAGCATTTGGTAAGGGTGGTGGTCTTCGAGACATTTCATTTTCGCTCGACGGGGTCTTGCGTAGAGAGATTTTGCTCTGCACAAAAGGTTCACGCCATGAATTACAATGGAAGAGCTCGACGCCACTGTGAGCCAGTGGACAGCAATGGAAGGTGCCTGGTTAACCATCCATGCATGCGAATGTAAGCAAAATCATCCCTCTGCGTGTAAACTTCATACTTTAACTAGTTAAATGATCCTTATGTGACAATCTGTCTGCAACGTCTAACATTCGTCATTGTTTTTCCTTGTTCAGGTGAAGCATTGCTACACCTTCTCTCTACCACAGGTAACGTGTTTATTTCAATATAATGTACATTGTGGTCAATATTATGTTTAAGCAAGTTTTTACTGGGTTTAACTCCATATAAACTGCCCACGTAGGTGAGAAGGAGAAGGTGGAGGTTGGGAGCACTCGTGGTGACTCCCATAACCGACGCCAAGCATGAAGAAGGGTTCTCTAGTTGGCCAGGTAACTCACCAAACCGTAAGCCTCGGGTGTGGTTTACCCCGTTGGTGGGGGCTGAGTTACTTAAAACGTGGGTAGAGTTCTTAGCTAGGGTTTTTGCTTTCGCTATTGTTTAAGTTGAAAAGAAAATGGCCGCCGGCCTATTTTTCTGAAGCATCACGCTAAACTCTACGAGAATGGTCTTCACGACCTTAAGATGTAATTCATAGAAATGCAGAATTGTGTAAATAGTTAAATGTTTATAAATTAATATAATAGTTTCTCCAGGAAGCGCATAAGCACTCGCTGGTTAATCCACACTATGTCTCAGAAATTTTTGTTGGGGTTTATGGGTTACTGTTCCAAACTCTTTAATGGAAATGAAATCATTTTTTATTTTCCATTTACTTTTTATGCATCCATTCTTTAGATTCGTAATATTTATATACATATGGAACATGGCATGAGAATCGTTAACAACATTCGTTTCTTGTTCTTTAAAAAAAAAAACTATTTTTCAGTTTCTCCCCGAGCCATAGGTATATGCATAAATTAATATGGTAGCTGCATAGATAGATTCACATTTATTTTTATAATGCATCATAGTTTATTTAAAATATGCACACTATGTAAATCGTGGAACCACGGGTAATAAAACCCTTGTCTGTCTGCGAATGCATACAATGTTTAATTTCTGGAACAGTCTCCATTATTGATGGTTCTATTCATTGTATAGCGATTTGGTTTTAAAACAATGAAGGTCGCAGCTCGACCAGAGAGTTCGCTCTCCTATGCCGAGAGTAATGGCATGCATATAAAGATAAAACGCATCTAAAATATAATGCATCCTGAAATTAAGTAGTCATTTATGTATAAATCATATAGGAAAATACTTTGGGTTCCATACTGAAATTTAAATGCTATTCATAAACAGAGTTGATAGAAAATGAATCTGAGTTCCATGCTGGAAATAAATGTTATTTATATATAGATTCAATATGAATGTATAAAATCGGTCGAATATGAGAATTCAATTTAAACAAATAGGAAATTTTCTATCCATTGTAATTCTTTTTGTTTATCTATAAAAATAGAACAAAAGATTTATAACATACAATGGCTTGACATGTAAACCTCACGGTTTACATGCCTGCCTCATTTCTGCCATAACTATGTGAATCATAGTCTCTGACAGTAGTAGGATCTATTGAATAAAGACTTATTCTATTTAAATACATTCAATATATCTATATAATGTAACATGAACAATGACCATTCTATAATTCCTATATCAGGCTTATATATCATTATTTATACTATGTCTTTGTCTAACTGCTGTACAAAGAATGTGTTCATTACCATATCAAACATAAACCACAAACACTGAAAGTGTCTCCATTAGATCAAAATTCTGTACAATATTAGAAAGACATAAAAATATATTTAGGATCCATAATCAGAGTTCAGTATAATAGTATGTTCATGTTCAGATCCAATAAAACAACCTTTTCAAAAGAAAATCAAAGGTATACATAAATACACCCTAACAAATGTTATAAAAATCATCATATAAACTTATCTATATTCTAATGACCAGTGGAGCCTAGCCACAAACCTCCCAGCCTTTGACCAGCAAGTTCTCCTTGCTTCCAGGTCACCCCCGAGCTGATTTCACAGTCCCCCTGGTTTAGAGTTTATATTTTAATTGGCCTTAACTTGTTTCCCAATTTATTTATGAAATTTATGTGGCAGTAGAAAACCCAACATCCAACTCAGTGCTCCTGAGCTCTAGGATGCTCCAGGGGATTTTAAGTCTCTGCCATTTAAGAGAATCAATCAGTCACAGCCTATTCTCAGAGTAATTTTGGTGCTCCTGCAAGCTAGGGGTAGTTCTCCTACCTGAACACAACCAGTGTTCCAAGCTATACCCAGCTGCTATGATTTCTCTTGTTCTGGTTCAGTTTTGTGCTCCAAAACTGCCCCCATTTCCTTGTCTTCATTTAGCTCTAGTTATTTTTATTCCCAGCTCCCATTTCTCTCTTGTGTGATAATGATCATGATAATGTGTGAATGAGTTCCTCTTTTCTCTTTTTATTCTCTTTGGTGTGAATTCTCTTATTTTCTTATTTCTTTAATTTCATTATTCTCCCTAAACTTTTCTTTAGCGTTTACAATTGTCTCCAATAATAATTTCTCATTATTATTTTAATTGGCATTTATCCTCCAAACCATAGGGAACTGTGACTCCCATCTCATTAATGTGTTGGTCTACATGGTCATTAGAAATTAACTTTTCAAATTTCTAATGTCACCTAAGTAAAATGAAATAGTACTTAGAACAATATATAAGGGGTTAAAAGTCCAAAATTTGGGTTATTACATTCCCCATTACTAAAATATAAACATTCATGCCGCAATAGTAGGCTAACCAACCACAAAATAGAATGTCAACCCTAAAAAAATCCTTTCAGAACCATAAAATTCAATAAAAAAATAAGAAAAATGTCAAAATACCCAACAATGACAAAATCAAATGAAGTAGAAAAGATAGTGGGATTATAGGTTGCTCCACCCATGGTCTGTCCCATAAAGGAGAACACAAACACAAGTAGAAACAAGATGTCATTGGTTATAAGCAGCACCATGCCCCCTAGTAAAAAAAAATATGTGGCTATGAATGAAGTCCCAATCCCCTGGCATGATGCCCCAAACACCCATAAAAACATTATTGCCGCATCGCTGATCATGAGGTTCACAATCTCCATGTTTGTTGGGGAAACTTTAGATCTTAGGTGATGGGATTCAGAACTCTCCTAGATGCAAATGGGTCACTATAATACTTGATAGTAAATATCAACTGCCCTTCTCATGTGAACATTAAGAAACTTGTAAAATGAGATTCAACCCATAAAATTGGGATGAATGTAACTCCGAATTCGATTTCCATTATCGATAGAAGGCGAAAGAGCCCCTAGAAACTACCATTTCTAGAAATCAGGGGCTAATGGGAGCTCCCTAGAGATTTTGGTGGGAGAGAAAAGGTTTAAATCAATTTTTAGAGGGGAGAAATTGTTTTACCTTGCCTCCCCTTTTTATATTATGTGGGTCTGACCTTTTATTCATTATAAATAAATAAATAAAATGTGGGCTAATCATACCTAATGGGTGTTTAATAAAAAAATAGCCCATTAAAAATTTAAAACCCCTAAATATAGTCCATGGGATAAGATTAGCCCCTAAAATTTTCCATGTTTTGGACTTGGGATGGATCCTACAAACCATTAAAAACCTTCAGAAAGTAAAATGGTTTCACATAGCTCTGAATATTACAATTCCTAGAGAACTAGTCAATTAAAATGGCTTAATGAGCTAGTCTTGAGAGATCTAGATGCAAACAACCTCCAATGCTTTTGAATTTATCATTTGAAGCACAGTATGACTTAATATGGAATATAGGAGAAATAATAACTAGATTCAATAGTTTATACATCAACATATTAGCATTACAACCTCAGTTTTCTCAATGAACCTCAAATACAATAAATCTCATAGTACATGGATGTGGATGTCTTCTAAACAGAAAGGAGAGAAGGAGCCTCCACTGGATATGATATGATGATGAATATGGATCAGATGTATGCTCCTGAAAGGCGCACTAAGCTCAGAGGATGATCCTTTGGGCGCATCCAAACAACTTGATAGAAAAGCAAGGGTACGTTCTTCATAGTTGGAATCCCCTGATCTAGTAAAATGTCCATAACGTGTTCATCCATACACCTTTTCTGATGAGGAAAAAAGTGCTTAATACTTTAAAAGATGCTAAGGAATAAATGGAATAGGTCTTAACATCCATAAATTCTCATAAAGGTCGAAACCAAAACCTCCATTTCGACCCTCCAACACTGTTCCTACTGAATGAAGGAGTTGAACTGCACAACAAGAACACCAACCAATGGATCAGACTACAGGACTTGCAATAGAATCATTGATGAATATTGGATGCAATCATCCTTTCAGTAGAATAATGGGGCACATATCCCATCTAGGTCTAGGGACACATATCCCAGGTCAATGAGGCAAAATTGCACTCAATTCAAATCACAAATGATCAAAAATATGTGAAATGGAGTTGTAATAATTCTTTTATAGATTTAGGTGACTTGTTGAGCAAGTAATATAGGGTAAGGATCCCTCATTGAGTGGATAAGTTTTCTTTTATTTTTGCTTTAGCTTTTTCCTTGGGTTTTGTTTTGCTTTGCTTTCCTCTTTTGCTTTTTGCTTTTGCTTTTGCTTTTCTCGCTTTTGATTTTCTATCCTGATTTTCTACCCTATCCATCTTTTCTATTTTGTCCTACTTTTTTCTACTTTTCTTCCTTATCCTTGTTTTATGCTTTGTCCTGCTTCTTCTTGCTTTTATGCTTTATCCTGCTTTTCTGCTTTTGTCCTGCTTTTCTACTTTGTCCTGCTTTTGTCCTGCTTTTGTCCTGCTTTTATGCTTTATTCTGCTTTCTTCTCCTTTTCCTACTTTCCTTGCTTTGATTGCTTTATCATTTTTTCTCTTGAAAGTTACCTCTTAGTCAACCTTATCCTCTAAGGCACACTTTTGGAGCATTATGCACTTTATTCGAAAATAAAAATAGCTAATTATTGAAAATTACTTCTACCAAGTGCATTTCAAACTTAGGATAAAACTAAAATTAAACTTCCTAACTAATTAGTTCATTTACTTCATAATTAACCCCAAGTGCATGAAATTTCCTCCTCAATCCAAGGGATTGGTTGGTATAGGAACTCCTCCCACTAATCATCAATAAGGGGACATGACACCCACCCCTCTCTCTCTACCTATAACCCCCTAACAACCCCTCCTTTCTCTACATTTCTCATAATTCCTCTACCCCTAACTCCACCTCTCTCAATCTCTCTCTCCTTACTCCCCCTAACCCTAACCCAATAACACCCCCCTCTCTACCTTTGATCCCCTAACAACTTCCCCTCTCTCTCAACCTATAACCCCCTATCTCCCCTCTCTCTATATCTCTCCAACTACCCTCACCCCTAACCCCTCTTCCCTCTCTCTATCTCTCTGCTACTCCCCTACCCCTAACTCCCTAACACCACCCCCTCACCCCCAACCTCTAACCCCAAAAACCTTACTAATCCTTAGTGTCATATACAATAAATTTGTAGTGGTGCATATCGTGCATTTGATTTTTTGAACAAAATCGCATGTGTGTTCCTTAGTTATATATCGAGAAAGCGTTTAGTTTGCACTATATTTTCAAGTTCCAAAAATATAATCATCGATAGATTGCCGATTCAATATATTATAGTAGGGTAATAATAATAGTAAGAATATATATATTGTAATGTTTGGTAAAAAAAAAAAAAATTCAAAATAAAAATCATGAACTTGATAGCACACACATATGGAATATCCCTTTTGGTGGGACCAATGCTCTAGGAATCTCCTGTGAGCATATTATGGTTAAAATAACACATATTTTGGATTACGAATTCAATAATAAACACTCAATAGAGATAAACCTTTGAAAACTCCATACAAATCACTCTAGTCTACCCCCCTAAAACCTAATCCCTAAACCATGTACCTTGAAGGTCCTAGAACAGGAACATGGATTCTCCATATAAAATTTGTTTTCTTATTCTTGACAAATATGGCATTGAACCAGTGTAGCATCTCCACTTTCCATGAGTGGTTTTGGTTAAAACAAATTGATAGATGTTACTAGGAACTCAAGGTGCTCTTAAAAAATTCAAAAAATAAAACAATTACCAATATCAAAATAAAAATGTAAAGCTATGAAAATACTTCTCAAACCGATGCAAAATTACATTCATGTCTTCACCTAATCCCCACTCGTCTCCCTCACCCCTAACCCCCCTAACCCCCATCCACTATCTGCCTCTAACCCTCTAACACCCCTAATCACTCTCTACCTCTAAGAACCCCCCCACTCCATCTCTCTCATACTCCCCCTACCCCTAATCCCCCCTCTCTACCTCTAACCCACTAACACCTCCCCTCTCTATCTACCTATGATCCCCTACCTATAACTACCTCCTCTCTATCTCTATCCTACTCCCCCTACCCCTAACACCCTCCACCCTCTCAAACCTCTAAACCCCTAACAACCCCCCCATCTCGAAATATCTCAACATCCAACACCTACGTCTAACCCCTACCCCTAACCCCCGCTCTTTGTATCTCTCTCCTAATCCCAATATCCCTAACCCATTAACACCCCCCCTCTCTATACGTCTAACCCTCTCTAACACCCTACCTCTAACACCTCGCTCCATCTATCTCAATCCTACTCCCCCTACCCCTAACACCCCCCTATCTTCCTCTAACCCCCTAACACCCTCCTCTCTCTCTACCTCTAATCCTCTAACTCTAACCCACTACCCCTATCCCCCACCTTTCTCTATCTCTCTCTTAATCCCCCTATTCCTAACCCTATAACACCTCTGTCTCTACCTCTAACCCCCTAACAACCACCCCTCTCTCTATATCTAACCCCTAACAACCCCCCTCAATATATATATCATACTCCCACTACCACTATCCCACGCTCTCTTTATATATGTCATAATACACTTACCCCTAACCCCCTCCCACCCTCTCTCTCTCTCTCCTACTCGCCCTACCCCTAACCCCCTAGCACCTCTCTACCTCTAACCCCTCCTCTCTCTCTATATCTCACTCCCTAACATCCCTCCCTTTCTCTATCTCTCTCATACTCTCCTTACCCCTAATCCCCCCCTCTCTATCTCTCTCCCACTCCCCCTCCCCCTCCCCTCTTTACCTATAATCGTCTAACACGCGCCCCTATCTCTCTCTACATCTAACCCCCTAACAACTCCCCTGTGTATATCCCTCTCATACTCCACCTACCGCAAATCCACCTCTCTCTATCTCTTTCATACACCCTCTACCCGTAACCCCCTAACACCTCTCTCTATCTCTCTCCTACTCCCTCGACCCCTAACTCGCTCCCTATCTCTCTCATACTCCCCCACCCTTAATCCCCCTCTCTCTATCTCTCTCCTACTCCCCCGAACCCTAACCCTTTAACACCTCCCCTCTCTACCTCTAACCCCATAACACCTGAGCCTCTCTCTCTACCTCTAACCCTCTAATAGTCCTCCCTCTCTTTATATCTGTCATACTCCCCCTACCTCTAACCACCCTTCTCTCTATATCTATCATACTCTCCTACCCATAACCCCATAACACCTCCCTCTCTACCTCTTACCCCCTAACACCCGCCCCTCTCTCTCTCTACCTATAACCCACCTCTCTTCTCTCTATCTCTCTCCTACTCCTCTAACCCTAACCCCCTAACACCACCCCCTCACTCCCCTACCTCTAACCCCCTAAACCTTACCAATCATTAGTGTCATATACAATAAGGTTGTAATGGTGCATATTGCACACACGATTTTGTGATCAAAACCACGTGCACGTTCCTTAGTTATATATTGTATATGCGTTTAGTTTTCCACTAGACTTTCCAAGTTCCAAAAATATAATTATTGGTACATTGTCGATTCAAGATATTACGGTAGGGTAATAATAATAGTAAGAATATATATATATATATATATTGTAATTTTTGGTCAAAAAATCATAATTGCAAAATAAAAAACCATGAACCTGATAACACAATTCACATATGGAATCTCCTTTGATGTGGGACCAATGCTTTAGGAATCTCCTATGAGCATGCTGTGGATAAAAGAACACAAATTTTGGATCAAGAATTCAATAATAAACACTCAATAGCGATAGACCTTTGACAACACCATACAAACCACTCTTATTTACCCCCCTAAACCCTAATCCCTAAACTGTGCACCTTCAAGATGCCAAAACAAGTACATGGATTCTCCATATTTATTTTGTTGTCTTCTTCAGGACAAATATGACATTCATCCAGTGTAGCATCTCCACTTTCATTGAGTGGTTTTTGTTTTTAAAAAATGACATGAGTTATTAGGAACTCACGCTGCTCTTCAAAACTTCCAAAGTAAAACAATTACGAATATCAAAATAAGAAATCATAGCTATGCAAATACTTCTCAAACCGAGGAAAAATTACCTTCGTGTCTTCACCTAACCCTTACCCCTCTCTCTCTCCCCCAATCCCTCTAGCACCCCCCTACTCTCTACCTCTAACCCCCTAATAACCCCCCCTCTCTCTATCTCTCTCCTATTCCCCCTACCTGTAACCCCCTAACACCCCCCCCCCCTCTCTCTACCTCTAACCCCCTAAAACTCCCCCCCTCTCTCTAGATCTCTCACCTACTCCCCCTACCTCTAACCCCCTAACACCCTCACACTCTCTCTCTACCTCTAACCCGCTATCTCTAACCCCCTACCGCTAACACCCCCCCTCTCTATATCTATCCTAATCCCCCTAGCCCTAGCCCCCTAACAACCCCCTCTTTCTACCTCTAACCCCTAACTCTAAATTCCCATATTTCTATCTCTATCCTACTCCCCCTACCCCTAACACCCCCCACCTCTCTACCTCTAACCCCCTAACACCCCCCTCTCTCTTCACATCTAACCACTTACCTCTAACCGCCTACCAATAACTCCCCCTCTCTTTATCTCTATCCTACTCCCCCTATCCCTAACCCATTAGCACCCCCTCTCTACCTCTAACCCCTTAAACCCCCCCTCTCTAACTATAATCCCTTAACACCCCCCCTCTCTCTATCTTTCTCATCCTCTCCCTACCCATGACCTACCAGTCTCCCCCCTAACCCTTACTAACCCCCTCTCTCCATCTCTCCCACTCCCCTACTCATAATCCCCACCTCTCTCTCTCTCTCTCTCTCTCTCTCTCTTCCAAAACCCCCTAACACCCCATTGCCCCACTAATTATCTCTCTCACTCACTCTCTCTCTCTCTCTCACACACACACACATTGTCTCTCTCTATCACACACACATGTACACATCCCTACGCCTCCCCATACCACTAACCCCCTTCCTCCCTCTCTCTCTCTAACCCTTACTAACCCCCTCTCTCACTCTCTCCCCTCCTCCACCTACCCCAACCTCCTAACACCTCCCTCTGTCTCTACCTCTAACCCCCTAACCTCCCCCCCTAACGCCCCTAACCCCCTAACCTCCCCCCCTAACCCCCTAACTGCCTAAAAGCCCCTCCTCTCTCCATCTCTCTCATAATCCCCCACCCTTAACCCCCCCTCTCTTTATCTCTCTCCTATCCCCCCTATCCCTAAACCCTCCTCTATATTTATCTCTCCTAATCCCCCTCCCCATTCCACTAACCACCGCCATCTCTCTCTCTCTCTCTCTCTCTAACCCCAACCCCTCCACTCCTCACCTATACCCACCTTCTCTCTAACCACCCTACTCCTCCCAAAAACCCTAACCCCCTTCATCTCTATCTATTGCCCTCTTCTCTCACCCCCTACTCCTCTCTTTCTCTATCTCCCCCCATCCCTTACTAATCCTTAGTGTCATATAGAATATATTTGTATTGGTACATGTTGCATGTGAAAGGAATCACATGCATGTTTTATAGTTGTATATTGTGCACACGTTTTGTTTGCCACCAAGTTTTTTTGGCAGGAGTAACAAATTTGAATTTAAAAGAAACAAGCTCACATGTCTTAGCACTAAGACTGAGCTTCGTCACCTATCTGGGTGTAAGCCCTCTTCCTATGTGTCTGCTTCAGAGTTAATTTTGGGTTAACCAAACCTGTGCTATGGAATATGGTAAACCATAGCTAATTGGGCATCTCACCTATTTTCTCAATATGCCTGTGTTTTGCTACTCGTTACAGTATGCTACACACAACCATTTTTTTATGAAGTTTTAGACCCATATAAATTTTTTTTCTATAGATTCGAAATATGTAATTTGTTTTTAAAAATATTTTTTTTTTCTATTTTCTTGTGTCATTACTAAACTCAAAAAACACATTGTTAGTGTTTATTCCATAACTTTTTTTGTTTCTCAAGCATTTAAAAAAAATTGTATGCTACACTAGTATACACTTACCTCTACATGTTATAAAAATATTGTTTCATGATCATTGCATTAAGACCTTCAAAAGATACACCCACACTTGGTGTACTCTTTTCGAGGTTTGATCACTTAGATAATTAAAAATAAAAATAAAATTTATTAACTTTATTTTGGAAAAATAGTGTCGCGCTTGTACTTTTTCTTATCTATATGCCTATCAATTTTTGTAGGTTGAATCGATCATTCCGGCACTCAAAGGCTACACACACAAAGACATATATCTTATCATTTTCCAAAAAAAAAACTATTAGAAAAGATTAAACTTGAGATAGTTATGAACATTTTCAATAGATAAAATTTATATATTTAGAAATGTGATTCAATTTCCTACATTTAATATTTTCTACTCAAAACAAGATTCATTGTGTAAGTATCTCAAAATATCCATGTAAGTTGAGGGATGATTGTTTTTCAGTTTTTGCACTGAGTGAAACGAGGTGCTCTACAGTCCAGTATGGGGGAGATGTTGTACCGTGTGTCCATGTAACGTTACACATAAGTATGAGGGAGATGTTGTAACGTTTGTCCAGTAACGTTACACGAGTAAAAAAAAAGTAAAAAACAATAAATTATATTATGTCGGCCATTAATAAATTCATGTCGGCTCATAAAATAAAAAATTATGGAAAGTATTAAAAAAAAAACATGTTGGTTCATAAAATAAAATATTATGAAAAGTAATTAAAAAATTGATGTTCGTTTATAAAATAAAAACTTAAACCCGTATCTATCAATCAAGAGATATCAAATTTCTTGAATTTAAATTTAAAAAAAAAAAAAAATACACGTCAAGAAATTAGATCCCTCTCGGTGCTTGATAGATACGGATTTGAGATGGATCTATGCTGGTATACTAAATCTAAAGGGTAAAAAAAGATCCTCATAAACTTGCACTAGCCCTTAAATTTTTTATTAATTCCATTTTAGATTTAATTTTTTAGTATTTTTTTCAAAAAGCATATTTAATGTAATTTAAGTAAGCATGTGCACACAAGATTACATGTTTATAAATTTCAAAGTAATATTAAAAAGGTGAAATCAAACAAATTCTAAGAAAATATACATTGAAAATATTTTGTAATATTTTATACAGATAATTATTTCAAGTCAAAGAAGGTTTACAAAGTGTAACATGTAGATGATATAAAGAAGCACATAAAATAAAGAGTGGGGCATTCAAGTCTTTATACTTATCATACATAATATGATTATAACATTTTAAGATATTATGCAACATGGTCATAAATTTGAAAATATTTTGTAATATTTTATATAGATAATTATTTCAGTCAAAGAAGGTTTACAAAGTGTAACAGATGATATAAAGAAGCACATAAAATAAAGAGTGGGGGCATTCAAGTCTTTATACTTATCATACATAATATGATTATAACATTTTAAGATATTATGCAACATGGTTATAAATTTGATCTCTTCATTTTAATGCCCTTTTTGTTTTCCACATAAGAATTTATTGAAATGATTTGTTTTAACTTTTTACTAACTTCAAGGAATAACGCATAGTCAAACTTTCTTTTTCTTATTTATTTATTGAAATAATATAAAAAAAATCTTAGTAACAAACATCAACAATAAATCAACCGAAGCATATAAAGTTCATAAAAACTAATATTAATTAAATTAAATGATTTAACTAATCAATCACATTATAGTTTATTTAAGTATAGGTTAAATTTTATGAAATTTCAAACACGGAATATAACACTAATTTTATTAAATCTAGACTTATTTTAATTTACTATCATATTTTACAAAATTTAAATCAACCGAAGCATATAAAGTTCATAAAAACTAATATTAATTAAATTAAATGATTTAACTAATCAATCACATTATAGTTTATTTAAGTATAGGTTAAATTTTATGAAATTTCAAACACGGAATATAACACTAATTTTATTAAATCTAGACTTATTTTAATTTACTATCATATTTTACAAAATTAGGTATTAAAGTTGCCTTGATGGATCATATTGGTTCTTTGCTTTGGATTTGGGCATTGCCGGGGAACACCAAACTGAGTGGGGTTTTTACATATCTAGGTTATAGGTTGTGGGTATCGGAATCATTAATTCTGAAGATAAGTTATTTTGGCTTTGTAGTAGAAAAAAATGGTCAAGTTACTGCAAAAGATGCCTATCTCTTCTTAGAAAATTTTGAAAAATTTATTGTTCCAAAATGGCGGTATGATAAATTGTGGAAATGGCAGATACCAAATAAAATTAAGTGTTTTTTATGGTTGATTCTGGAAGGTGAGATCCTCACTTGGGATAATCTCTTAAAACGTGGTTGGAATGGACCAAATAGATGTCCTTTATGCAATTGTGATGCAGAGTCTATCAAACATCTTTTTATCTTCTGCATTTTCTCTAATAATATTTGGTCCTCTATCTACACGAAAGTGGAGATTCTAATGGCTTGGGATAAAGATTCACTGGAAAAGAATCTTTATGAGTGGTACCAACATAGAAAATACCATAGGATGCTTCTTGCAATCACCTGTTGGGTTATACTGGAATTTAAGGAATGCGTCCATCTTTTAGGATAGGTCCCCTACAATTTCGTGTGGTATGGAAAAAACTTTGAGATTGTACAAGGAAATATGTCCTTAAAAAGTTAAGAATTTGAAAACCAAGAACATTAATGCTCTTCCTTTTATTAATGATTCCCATGGATATTTTGACGGAGCAACTGCGGATGGTAGTTGTGCAGCAGGAGCTTTCATTGTCATAAATATAGCCCATACTTTCAAATTGAAGCTTAATTGGGGTTTTGGTACCAACAATAAGGCAGAACTACTTGCCTTATGGTGTCTGATTAAGTTTGTAAATATTTTGGGCATTGATACTCTTAAGATTTATGGAGACTCTTTGACTGTTGTTAACTGGGCTAAAATCTCAACTAATCTACAATCTATTGATTTACAACAGTGGTGCAACAAAACCAAAGAAATTTTTAGCAGGTTGCATTGCTGGGCGATTCAACACATCTTTAGAGAGTTAAATGATACAGTTGATTCACTATCGAAGGATGCTCTTCTCCAGAATGAAGGAATATTAGTTTGGGAAGAGTATATTGATGATCTTCTGGAAAATAAAGGTCAGCTTTTTTTATGGATATTAGTCTGTCATTGTTGGACAAATAATTTAATGTATTCTCTTCTTAGACTTCTCAGTTGGTATGCTCTTGTTTTTGGATATGTCTGAATATTTGGCTCTTTGCCTCTAAACTATGTTGTACCGAATGGCTTTCCTGATCAGTTTTTGTTAATCTCATGTACTTTTTGATTTGAAAGAATAGCAAAAATATATTTTTTTCTTCTTGAAAAAAGAAAAAAAATATTAAAATTATCAATTTTAATAGAATTCCAAATAAAAAATAATTTTCTTATTTTGTTTTATCACTTTTTATGGATCCAATATATATTAAATTTTATAAATTTAATTTTTTTTGTTTAAATTTCAAAACAAAATGATTTTAAAGAAGTAACCGTACTCACATATTTTTTTGTTAAACAATTATTATATGATTTATTTTCACAAATTACACTTAATTTGATTTAATAATTTTCATGTTTTTATCACTTTTTATGGATCCAAAAAATATTAAATTTTATTAACTTAAGTTTTTGTATAAATCCCAAAACATGACTTTAAAGAAAGAAATCATCCACACATAATTTTTGTTAAACAATTGTTATATGATTTAATATCACACATCACTTTAATTTATCTATGTGTAGACAAAATTACATATCTAAAAAATTTCATAATAATATTAGAAAATTAAAATTAAAAATATTCATATATATATATATATATATATATATATATAAACAAATGTTACAAATAATATAATGTTTACAAAGTGGAACACCTATAATGTCGATGATATAAATAAGCACATGCAAAAGTGGGACACTAAAGTTTTTATTACTATTTGAATCATAGTTGTCTCTAATAAAAGATATTACAAATTAGATTCTAACAAAAATATAATTATGACATTTTAAGATAATATGCAACATAGTCATATATTTGATCTTTCTATTTTCGATTTATAATGAATGCACTTCATTTTTTATAAAGTTAATTATTTATAATGTAAATATCATAATCATGCCTTATAAAGCAGAAATGGGCACCAACAATTTTTGTTTATAAATATTTTAATGTACATATCATGATCATGCTTTATAAAGTAGAAATGGACACCAACCATTGTTGTTTATATATATTTTAATGATGGTTAGTTGAATGAACACATGTTTTGAAATATTTTAGTAGTGGGAAAATTCAACCCATATTAGGATATATTAGGATATGATTTAAGTCATTTGGATAGAATATGTGTTTTCATCTTTATTTTGAATTCAAGTGATAATCAAAATTTGTTCAAAATTTGTTTATATGTTTTTAATATTTGGAATGATTTTTTTAAAATTGAAATAAGATAATTTTTTTAATATTTATTAATAATAAATATAAAAATAAATTAACACATCCTTATATTAATAAATTTTTTAATTAATCAATCATATAATATTATATAAATTTATTTTAATGATAAGTCAAATTTTATGAAATCTTAATTAATGGATATAACATTAAATTTAAATTTATTTTAATTATTATTATTTTTAGAAAAAAAATATATCAAAATGTTCAATTTTAATATGTGTTTTCATCTTCATTTTGAATTCAAGTGATAATCAAAATTTGTTTTTATTTTAATTATTATCACTTTTAGAAAAATATATATATCAAAATGTTCAATTTTAATATGTGTTTTCATCTTCATTTTGAATTCAAGTGATAATCAAAATTTGTTTTTATTTTAATTATTATCACTTTTAAAAAATATATATATATCAAAATGTTCAATTTTAATATGTGTTTTCATCTTCATTTTGAATTCAAGTGATAATCAAAATTTGTTTATATGCTTTTAATTTTTGGAATGATTTTTTTAAAATTGAAATCAAATAACTTTTCTAATATTTATTATTAATAAATATAAAAATAAATCAACACATGCACATGCATATAAAATGCATGAAATCTAACATCAATAAAATTAATTTTTTTAATTAATCAATCATATGATATTATATAAATTTATTTTAATTATAAGTTAAATTTCATGAAAACTTAATTAATGATATAACATTAAATTTAAATTTATTTTAATTATTATCATTTTTAGGAAAAACATATATCAAAATGTTCAATAATATACCTTTAAAAATAGTATTTTTATTTTTATTTTTAAATGTTTTATAAACAGTTTTTCCTATAAATCAATAAACTCAATGCCTTTAAAGAAATGATCAAACCCATATAATTTTTGTTAAACAATATACATTTAGCAATCTAATTATTATGATACTAAACAATGTGATGATAAACATTCATAATATTCTACAATCTAAATAAAACGTATAGCACTTGCCAAACTTATATATATTAAAAATGAACATAACAACAAAATAAAAATAACAAGTATAGATAAACATTGATAATTTATAGTGGCCTAAAGAGATGGGATTCATTGGTGAAAAGTAAGGAGTTTTTCACAATGAGTAAGGTTCAATTCCAATGAGGGCCACGCAAGGTTCATGAGGAAGGTTCAATTCCAATGAAGGCCCTAGAGCCATGGAGGCACCATCAAACTAATATACATATAATGTGATTAACTTTAATTACACAAATAAATAAATCTATCACTTCTTTTTCCACATAGCTTTTTTATTAGGTCTATGAAGTGTACTATTTCATTCCTAGGTTCTTGATCATGGGTGCAAGTCTTCATAGGGTATCACAGAATCATAATATGGTCGACCCAATAAAACTCATCGTTTAGACCAAAATTTATTTGGTCACCACCCCCACACAGTGCATGCAAACCCTAGCTGCACCGATCTACACTCAAATCTTGTACAGTCTATTCTCACCACCCCACACATTGCATGCAAACCCTAGTTGTACCGCTCTACACTCAAATCTTGTATAGACTACTCAATAGCTTCGTGCATGAACATGGCTTTTATCTTTTCTTCCTCGATATTTATCCAACTCAATAATGGTGTCAAGCAGCAAATAACAATAGAAATAGCCAGACGCAGGTCTACACTTTTTTAAAAAATGTCAAGCCATTACCATAACAAAATCCAACAGTCTACACATAATAACACCGAGGAAGGTCGCGTCATTCTGTTCACTGGCTGTGCAAATGTTGGAAATAATTCCATGTGCGTACTCTGATCTGTACATGTAACCTACGTGAATCCACAGTAGCTGATCAGGAGTACAAAATTCACCTACAATTGTTGCAAACAATGGCTTTTCTTTCATTAGTCTTCACTGCAACCAATACATATATTCTCACATTTTTTGTTTTTACAACTCAACAATCCTGGTATCAGGCTCTAATATCATTTTATTAAGGCAAAATAAACAGGCAGATATAAATACGTACAAATAAACAAACACATAACACATATAAATACTTTCAATTTACCATTTACCATGAAAATATTTTAAATAAGCTTTATCAAAGGTCGATCTCACACATAGGCACACACACATATTCTTAGGCTAATTAGGCCAAACTAACCAAACAAAAGTTGCTTGGGGCATCTTACAATGGAAAACAACAAGCCCTTCAAATACTAAGGCTCCATCAAAATAAATACCATCCTTATTTGGGTGTTGGTTGGTGTTGGCCCTAGGATATTTTTGAACTATGAAAGGGGGTTGTGGAGTTAAGAGGTCAAAAGTGAAGCGTGCCCGCAAAAGAAGGACAAACTCCAACATAGTGTTGTAAAAGAGGGAAAGAGTAGTGGTTGATCACATCACTCGTTAGAGTAAGTTAGGATTTTTGGTCCCCAATACTATATATATGTACAATACTATATATATGTAACAGGTCGGGTAGAGTAGGCTGCTGATAATTTTCGATGTAATGTGGTCGAAGAGAGAGTGTGACGAAGAGCTAAGTGATCCCATGTATGATTTTGTGTAACTAAAGAGTTTTGTAAGGGTTGCGGTTTGCAAGTTGTGTGCGCATATTTGTAAGAAGATGAAGCTGAAATGCTTTATGCAATGGGATCAATGAATAAACAATGCATTTTTGTGGTTTTCTCCCAATTAAGTTTCCACATAAAAATCTCTAGTGTCTTATTTATGTGAATGTTCATGTGTATGCTTGTTGTTTTGTTTACATGTGTTGTTAAAATGATAAGTATGCAATGATATGACAATATGATGTAAATGTTACTAGTTACGATATACTGCACAATAGATGTACACAATATATCAGTTCTGTGGTTTAAATGTATTTCTGTCAAGGTTATGTTAATGGGTGTGATTGTAGAACATAGTTCCCTACCCTTCGTTGTTGCATAAACGTGGTCCTTGTAGTACCCATAGGTACTTTAGGTGAGACATCACATGTTCATAGGTGATGCCAAAAGGGCCAATATCTTGAGATTTGTCGGTCTCAATGGTATATGCATTGCAAAATTTTAGACATTATTTGTTGGGGTCTCATTTTAAAATGCATACTAACCATTCTGATTTAAGATAGCTGGTCAATAAGCCAGTGTTGGGGGAATCTACAGTTGGTTGTTATTATTTCAAGAATATGATTTTGAAATTGTAGTCAATCCAAGTAAGTTAAATGCAGGTCCTGATCATTTGTTGAGGTTGGAGACAGGAGAATAACCAACAAGATTAGATGATTATTTTACTGATGCGCAGTTATTTTCAGTAAGGATGGTGGATAATTATTTTGTGGGAAAATAAAAAGGCAAGGAGATCGCTAACAAAAAGAAGGATAAGTACGGATTGGAGAAGAATACTCAAGGTTACGACATAGCTTCTATTGATGATCCGTTAGTGAGATTTGCCACACATGCGCTAGATGAAAAATTACTGAGGAAGTGTTGCCCTAATTAGGTCTCTGCGGTAGTAATAGCATTAGCTGAGCAATATGTTGAAGGTGTCCAATTGAACTGGTCGACGTTCCTACTCAATGATATTTTGAGTGATTTCCTCAATGAACAAGAGAAAGGTAGTCCATTTCACTATTCTTGGTTAATAATTTTGATTGCATTAGTTGCTTGGAACGAGCGGAAGGGCTCATAGTTTGATTGTTTAGCTATGCAATATGCATATTTATGGTACAGTGACAACCCATACCAACAGAAGGACAAAAATGTCACATTTTATGGTTATAAGGAGGATATCTAGTATAGCATATAATGAACCAATCGTATGGAGCCTTGTGTTGTAGACTTAGTCAGGAATATTGTTCGGTTTAAAGCTAGTTCGTATGGAGCCTCCTTGATTTTTGCACCAAATGATTTAAAATTTTACCCAATAATGCCTTTAGATGTATTCTTTCAAATGCATCAAGTTACACCAAATTTGAATACGGGAATCAATATCTATGTGTGATTTACTATATCTTGCTATTTGTAGTAAGCATTTAGTACTAGTTTAGGTGTATTCTTTCACATGCATCAAGTTACACCAAATTCCAAATTTGAATATGGGAATCAATATGTATGTGTGATGTACTACATCCTACTATTTTTAGTAAGCACTTAATACTAGTTAAGAAATCTAACTTGCAGACCTTAACTCCTTGAAACTTGTGTCAATTATGTTGAAGTAAGAACTCTAACTTGCACAGACCTTGACTCCTTGAAACTTGTGTCAATTATGTTGAAGTTTGAATCAAAGACACTAACATGTGTTCTCTTTCCAAAAACTTAATCGACAATAAATTTACGCATTGGAATCAAAAGAAACATGCATAGTGACAAGAGGTCAATCGAGACTCTGAAAGGAGGGCATTATTATAATCCCCATTGGGGTTCAATTCCACACAAAAAAAGGTTTATGCTTTCCCATAAAGGAGCATTAGTAATAGGTTGATCAGCATGTCGCTTAAATTAGGTGGAGTGACCACACACCTCACAAGTGTAAAACTATGTCCCAACTCTTAATAGGTGGTGTAAAACTATGTCCCAACTCTTAATAGGTGGTGGATACTCTAGAATTTGATGTAATTAGGAAGAATATTTAATACTTCCAAAATAAACATAGAGTTTGTTGCAACTAAGCATTTTTAATAGCTGATATTACACTTGAGCCTTCTCTTGTACGAATCATATATCCTA
Source organism: Larix kaempferi (assembly GCA_027924585.1). Taxonomy (NCBI): domain Eukaryota; kingdom Viridiplantae; phylum Streptophyta; class Pinopsida; order Pinales; family Pinaceae; genus Larix; species Larix kaempferi. The sequence goes on along the minus strand of BSBM01000341.1, from coordinate 1,684,753 downwards.
GATATTTGTATCAATTTCATTGAATTTTTAATATATTTCTTCTTTCTAAAAAAATCAAATAACCCTCAATTTGGATACCAACAAATATTATGCCTTCAAAACTTAGAAGTACTCCTCAAAAATATTGATCTAATACCATTTATTATAAATCAAATTATTTTAAAACATAATAATAATAAAATATAAAATATAAAATAATACTTTATAAAACTATTAATAATAATTAATTATATAATAAATCTTAAAAAATATTAAAAGAAAATACCAATAACACCATAGATATCTCTATACCATAATCCACTATTAATATGTATAACAATGAATAAATTACCCCACACATACTTAAAAAATAAAAATAAAAATTATTTACTTATTTAAACCCAATACCTAGCTAAATGTAATACCTTTCTAAGAGATTTTCATTATTATAATTGATGGTTTTATAATGGAGTTTAGAAATTTCTTAAGAGTTTGAGTGAGCATTCTTCCTATAATCTAACAATTTTATAAAAAATATTAAAATTAATAAATATTAGAAATCAATTATTAAAAAATATAAATTATGAAAAAAATAATTAAATATAAAAGAAATAATCTAATAAAAAATAATGGAAAAAATTAATTATAAAATATTTACCCAAAATGATTAGTGGTATCTTGATAAAATCCATAAATTTTTAATAAAAAATAATAATTAATTAATTAAATGAAGTTTAAGTCAATAATAGAAATAAGAAAGTATAACATAATACTAAAATTATTATTACGATATATAAATGAAAAAGAGAGAAAAAGAATTAGATAGTTATTAAATTTGTATAATGTTTCTAATGTGTTTGAATGCAAATGAGTCTATAGATCATGTTTTTGTAATTTGCCCATTTGCTAAAACAATTTGGGAGGGATATTGAAGACAAGTAGTCTAATAGGTTATAGAGTTATGGAGTTTAGGTTATATAGTTATGGATTTATGGGGCAGGTTCCTAAACCATTTGTTTTCTATCTTTTTTAAAAATGGGCAAACATTCAGGAAAAAACATTATCCTCCTCCCTTTAATTCTTCAGAGTAGCCTTGAATCCTCAACAAATAAATTATTAGTGCATTCTTAAAAGGAAGTAATGTGGTCCTCTATAGTTAGGCCATTATCCCATTAAACTTAGGACTTTCAAATAGGCATCAGGAAGTACTTCATAGTTATAATATCCAAAACAAGTGGGACAAATTAACTTTATTGGAATGTTTGGAATCGTGGTTTGCATATTAATTTATGCCTTCCCATAAAGTTCTTATTTGTTATGTTATATGGGAAACTGGTTAACTAAGAATAAGAGGATTTTTGTGGGTAATGAGATTCAAAAGGACAAGTTATGTCACCAAATTAGGTTTTTGTTTAGAGAAGGTAAGAATTTTCATAAACTAAAAGTGCTAATAAAAATGCAGGAACCATGTATTAACCTCACATGCTCATGGGGTTTCTTTGATGGAGCAAGTTAATGTTCACTAAGTCTATGTGATGTAGGGGCCATTCCCTTTATTAGCAATGCTCATTATTTTACTCTGAAGTAGGGAGCTAAATTTGAAACCAATGAGTAGAACTTTATGCTCTTTGGACTCTTCTTAAAGTTGTTGCTAATAAGAATATAAGAAGGTTGTAGGTACTGAGTAACTCCAAGCTCTTGATAGACTAGGCAAATGCTAGAAGCCAAATTACAAATTTGACTTTGGATCTTATTACATAAAGAATCTTGGAGAAAAATCCATTTTTGAAGAAGTTTATTTTGTTCACATTCAATCACAAAGAATATCTATTTTCGAAGGAAGCTCTAACTCTAGAGGAAGGCCTTTTGATCGAACAATAATTCAGGGATAATTCCTTATGGGAAATTGTCTAAATTTCCATTTTCTGATTTCACTATGGAAAGTGTTTTTGTCTTAATTTCTGTTTTGGAAATACAAACAGTTAAGTTTAAATAAGTTTAGAGTCTATATTTAGTTGTGATGATAAGGATCCATTTTGGGCTTATGTTGGTCAGATGATTGTATATATCTTTAGCATAGATTGATCATAGTTAGAAGTTGTAATATTGATTCAAAAAAAATTAAATGTATATTTTGATTTCCTTGTCGAAATATCAAATAAAATGAATTGTTAAAAAAAAAGTATAAATAAAAAGAGTGATTAAAGGGATGAAATAATTTGAAAATTTATAAATATTAAAATATTAAAAAAGGAATTTGTAAAGTATTAGTTTAAACTTTTAATAATTTGAATTTTTTTTATCATATTTTTATTCAAAATTTAGTCATTTAAAGAGTAACTAGAATTGTAAATATTAATGATTGAGTGAATATTTTAAATGTTTAATGTTTTATTTGTTGTATGGATTTTTTATAGTTTTCATTTAATATATTAAATAATAAATAAAAAATATTTACAAAGAAAAAGCATTAAAATAAGGAGGAACTTGATGTGTATATTTAAATCTCTTTAACTTGCGGGAGTGATTTGTGGATTAAGAAACCATGACCCAAGGGCATCTAAACCATCAAAATCACCTGGGGATCATGCCTTCCTGGGCCACACCAACCCTTAGCATGGTTGGATTTTTTTGGTGTCTCCTCCCATTGCTGTCAAGTTTCGAACTCTGGGCCATCTAACAAACGAAACCCTACGAATACCAACCGCACTAATGAAACTTGACAACATTGACAACAAATTTAATAAAATATATTATTTATTTTAAATCCAATCTATAGGTAATTTTCACACTTCAATTTCAGAATTAAAGCTTAATATCTATTTATTCACTCTTTTCAATTATGTATAATAATAAAAAATTTATAGGTTTTATTTTCTTTTTTTTTCAGTAGAAAAAATCCATAACTTGTTATTTCTTTTCAAAATCAAAGCGACAAAATGATACAAAGTAGAGATACTATACTTCTCAGAACAGTATTGTGTGGAGTTAAAATGATCGTGAACCCTCATTGTAGTAAATGTTATCACCAAACTTGTAGTTGCCCCTAGAGATGGATCCAAGATGGATGGCAGAGGGGATAGGCAATCAAAGAGGTGCAACCAAGATAGCCTCAACTCCCAATGGATGGTTGTCACGCCAATTGAGGCAATCTTCACTTTATGTTATCTATCCCAAGACAACAAAGGGGGAGACCCAGATCCACTCCCGATAGGAGAGATCAGACCAAAACACCAAATCAAATCAAGTATGGGTGAAGTACGTAAGGTGTATGGTAAACCCTAGATCTATGGATTAATTCACAAGGTGAGTAATGGGTTGGATCAATAGGTTTAGACAATGTAGATTTGGTCCAACATGTTTAGGTGTGTGACTTATAAGGTTTAAGATTAGATCCAAGATCATGGTACTAGTCAATTGTGAGAAAATCCACTGCCTTGGGAACCGTGTCCAATGTAGGGTAGTTAAGGACCAAATTGGGGCTAACCAGTACCAAAGATGAGCTTGATGGAAGGATATGACAATGTCGAGATACTCAAGCAAACAAGACAAAGATCAAACCACAAGCTAACCCAACAATCCAGGAATGTCGAATTGGCTTGGAGAAGATTAGTGCCCTGGGAAATGGGCCAAATGGAGTCTGATGTCCACCAAATTATAGATTAGGGATGTTGAGGTGTGAATCTAGGTGGATCTTGAAAATTAGGGTCATCCAATGGCTAGATCTCAGTAGATCTGAGATTGAAATGTATCACAAAGTGACCCAAGTGGGGCTCAACCCTCAAAATGAGGAATGGGGCCCACAAGGTGAAAATCACTGAAGTGACACACTAGGGGTAGGTTATCAAATATGTAGATGAAGTATCAAGTGGGATCTCACCTACCCAGGTGCTAGATGTTAGCAAACTCACCCCTCTTAGGAAGTGCGACCTCCCTTGGAGAGACTACTTTGCCTTGGGAAATGCGTCGTATGACGGCCAATCCGCACCAAACTATAGATCCAATATGTTGTGGATGCTATAGAGGTGGGTATTAAATTTTATACCCAAAAGTCAAGTAGATCTTGCTAGATCTGAAAAAATGTAAAATGAGGGTTTCAAATATGAGGGTTTTATCAATGGAGTAGCTATGCTAATGGATTGGAACCAAGACAAGAAGAACAAACCTATGGATCTTACCTGGATAACCTTGTAGATTCCTTGATGATGATGATCTATGCAAACCCTATAAATTTGGAGCGATTTGAAGTAGTTTTCTATGAAGTCGATTTGCCCAAGGAAGCCAATGCACCCTCTCTCCTGCACAATAAACGCCAACAATATGAGATTTAATGCATCAAGAGATAAAGACTAATTCTATAGAAGAAGTAACAAGAGAAAAGAATAGATCACAATGATACTAATGATAACCCCCTGATACAAGCGAATGCCAAGCCAAGCGAGTTGACGATGCCCTGTAAAAACACCCAAGATGAATTCGCCCTCCTGTAGACAAGACAAAGTTTCCACAAAAATAGACCTTCCAATAAATGCCCAAATGCTAGGATACAATAGACTTTCCAATCACCATCTAAGAACACCAGATTCAAAGGAGACCACAAGAATTTTCACAAAAAAAAATTTCTATATCAAGATTCCAAGAGCCAAAGACCCTTTACAATGAGAAGCTCTCTCCTTTAAATAGGATGGAGAGAGGCCATAACCCTAACCACTTTTTTGAATGAGTGGCTAAGATTAAAAGATCAAAAGATATAATCAATGGTTGAGATGAGCTCAACAATACAATACATGGATCACTAATAAAATAATACATCAAATGGACAAAATCGCCCTAGGAGAGGGGGTCCCACCAAAATCAAATGATAAAACAATAGATCTAGCTCATGGTGGGTCCAAGGGGTAATTTATAACACCCTTGGTCAATCCCCATGGCACAATATCCAAAAATAAATGATCTAGACACCAAATTGTGCCTCTCTAGGAAATTCGTGAGCCTTAGGAGGCTCCAGAAAATCATATAAAATGCCATAAGTGATGGATGTGGGTCCTGATGAAGCTGAAACTGCTGGAGAAGGTGTGGAAGACATCCCACTCATCATCACAAATCATCCCATGCCAAAAATTTTCCTTAGCAACCCAAATCGAATTCCTCTGTAGCCATTTTTACCATTTCTAGACTGCCTTGGGAAGTGTGAAACTGCCCAAACTGCCTCCTAGAGTGCCTGCGCTGTCATGGTAAGCTCACCAATGTGTCTGGCAGGGGGGTAATATGGTAATAAAAAGTGGCTAGACCACCCCTTCCATGTACAGCGCCCTAGGTGAACCAAATAAATCTCATCACTGCTCTGACAAGGCCTCTGATAGGCCAAAACTACACTAGGATAGCCAACTAAGGCTAAAACATCAATGTAACTGCCCGGAACTGAAAACAGACTGTCTCATCAAACTCAGAAGGTCCAAATCGATCTAAGGCGTGTACTCATACACCATATAGACCTCTGCATGGTCCAAAATAAATGTTCATCATATCCGGCAGACCAAATAATAATAATCTGTAAAAGTGCTGAAAAGCACAAATAATCATCATAGGCCTGAAAGCACTGCATAAACCCACCATGGTGACCTGTACCATACCATATATCATCTATCTGTATCAACTGTGGTCTACCACCTCATGTCCTGTGGTTGACTTTTGTGATGAACCTGCAATAATTAATTAATGCAAATACACAAGATATCAGAAATAACAGAACTCAGAATCACTTTTATATTGATCATGGGCCACTTCGAGGGGGCAACCTCCTTTGAGCAAGCTCAATACAATTAACTTCACCCTTCCTTCATAGGCCTCAACACACACTTATATACTAAGTCTAGGCGCCAATACCATGGGTCAATACAAACCATGGGCTAAGTCTAGGTGCCAATACTATGAGTCAAAACCGTGGGACATATAATACTATGGAATGACTTACAAAGCATATGCATCCAATACTATGGGTCAATATTATGGGCTAATATAAACTATGGATCAACAAATACTACGGGACGACTTACAAAGCATATGCGTCCAACAACAATATACTAACAAAGTAAAGACATGGGTTCCTAACATCCCCTCTCCCTTAGAAAAATCTTTGTCCTCAAAGCTTTAGATGTGGAAATTGATGCAAAATCTGAAGGAGTGGGTCCCCTGTAGCATCCTCGGGTTGCATTCCGAGCCACTGGCGCCTTTGTAGTTTCAGGGAGGATTGCATGGAAGGCTGTAGACCAAGAAGAACCATATCAGCGATGTGAAAAGTGTGCTCAGAATGGTGTTGATCGGCTTGTTGTTTCAATCGAATTCTTGCCATGTGAAAATTGTCCTGCAGAATGAGAAAAAGCTGATCATGGTTTTGAAGAATTGAGTCAATTGCCTGAACTGGGGAGTTGCTGAAGGTGTATGGAAGAAGAACTGGTGATGCCTGTCCAGAGACTGCTTCATATGGTGTCCTTTGAGATGTGGTACTATACCACTAGAGCGCTTCTAGGAAATCCATAGAAATAGTTGTCCAAATCTGTGGAGGGATGGGTAAGGGTTCCAGCAATCCTGAAAGGAGGGTCGTTTCACCCTTGTTGACCTAGAAAGTATCGCAGTCAACCACCATCCATTGAATTGTCCTTTTGAGTCCCTGCCAAAAGAAGTTACATTGTTCCTGGTCATACGTTTTGAGGAACCCAGAGTGCCCTACTAATGAAGAAGCATGGAGTTCATAGAAGAGATAGCCCCATTGAACAGATTGCAACCAATTTGGAACAAGCAGAGAAATAGCTGTAAGAGAAACTGGGTCATAAAATGTTTGAAGAGGAGCATCTTCCACCATATTGTCCTTACCCTTCTAGTAAGTGGTCACATAGTCATAACCCATGAGTTGGATAACCCATTTCAGGTGTGTTGGGGAGGAGACCCGTTGTTCCAGGAAAGTTTCCAAACTCTGGAGATCAGTCTTGATGCAGAAATAATTCCCCAATAGGGATGGCTGCCACTTCTGTACTGTATGCAAAATAGTCATCATTTCCTGCTGAGAGGTAGATGCGGCTAAATTCTTACTGGAAAGGTCTCTTGAAGGCAACAAGCTCATTGGTTCAGCAAAGACACCTGCATATCTATCCAAGGAAGTAGTGGAGCCTGTTGATGGGTGCATCTAAATGGAATGGAGCTGAGAGATGACACCATGTGACTTCTTCTTACATATTTTTTCCAGGCGATGTGAACTAATGATGCAAAGAGACCCTGGTTGTAAGCCCATAAATTTGTGTTGTGCCCCATTGACTGAAAACTGCATCCAAAGTTCAGCAAAATCCCATAAGATGGGGCCAAGTGTGCATAACCATTGAACGCCCAAAACCACATCACATCCACCTAAGGACAAGGAAAACATGTGAGAGCGCAGGTTATAATCTTCCATAGAGATACGCACATTGTGACACTTCCCCTTGCAAGGTAAGGTGCCCCCATTGGCAACCATGACTTCAAAGTTGGAGCAAGGATGAACAAAACAATCAGCCTGTTTGGCAATCCGAGGGTCAATGAAGTTATGAGTGCTACCAGAATCAATGAGTATGGTAAGAGGGAGCTTCTTGAAGTATCCCCTGACCCGCATTGTTTGTGGGGTGGTGACACTGGTTACAGCATGGAGAGAGATCTCGGGTGGGTCGTCCTGAGATGGGGTGTCAACAGGTGGGTGTTGAATGTCGACCTGATCATCTACTGTATCTATAGCTTCTTCACCAAGTTCTGAGGCAGGCGGAGAATCCACATCCAAGAGATAGAGCTTTTGTTGAACACATCTATGTCCCTGAGTGAATTTTTCATCACAATTATAGCAAAGCCCTTTTTCTCGGTGTGCCTGCATCTCTGTTTCAGACAAATGCTTGATAGGAGTTGGTTGAGGAGCAAGCATGATGGGAGGTCATTGGGAACCCATATTTCTGAAGGGAACAAAGGTGGGTTTGGAGCGTTGTTGAGTTGCGATCTTGTCCTCTGCCATCTTAGCCAACCCTAGGACTTCCATAATTGTGTTGGGACAGAACATTTTGACCTCTAAGCAGATTTCATCCTTGAGACCACTGATAAAACAACTCCTGTAGAATTCATCAGACAATCCTTCTCTGTGATTGGTCAATTTATCAAATTCTGTTTGATACTCTCTCACTGTGCCAATTTGGTGAAGTTTAGTGAGTGCTCCTGTGAAATCATCAAAAGCACTAGGACCAAATCATGGCAAAATGAGTTGGAAAAAATCTATCCAGTTTGGCTCGGGATGAGCTTTGATGTACCAACGGTACCATTGAAGGGCTTCCTGTTCCAAATGAAAGGATGCAAGTGGAACTTTCTGGGCATCAGAAGTGTTATGCAGACTGAAATATTGTTCTGCTCGATATATCCATCCAGTCGGATCAGTACCATTGCAGCGAGGAAAATCAAGCTTCGGCCCACGAAAATTGCTGGAAGAAGAGAACCCGGTGGCTGCAAAAAATTCTGGCTATCTGGTATTGTTCATGGCTGAATGCTGAAGATGGAGGCTGAGAAATTTTTCATCCAGATCTTGGAGCTTGGTTTGAATGGCTGCAAGTGCTTCCTCCATGGTTTTTGCTCTTGCACGGGTGACAACCACAACCAAGAGTTTTTTTTTGGGGGGGGGATGGATAGAAAAACACAAACAAAAGCTTATTTAGCAAAGGAAGATTTCGATTTGGAAAAAAATCGGATGGGTAATTGGGGTTTGACTAGGTTTTGGACACTTTCTTATGGACAGGGAAGCTAAAAATGGGGATTTCAGAAGCGGGGCGAAAGAATGAGAAAATTTGGTAGAGAGGGACAAAGAAGCAGAATTAGGAAAGGAACACAATGGCAAAAGTTGAAGGCGTTTTGGTGAAAATTGGAGTTATGGAAAACCCTAAAAATAGACAAATGTGGGATTTCTGGTCTTGGGAAGTGGAATTTGGGATAGGGTCTTCAGGAATGAAATATGCAGAATGGGATTATAGGGATGTCAGTGAAGTTTCAGGGAAAACAGAGTTGGAACAAGGGAGATATAGCCGAAATTTTTTATTTTTTTTCAGAAATGGATCGGCAACAGCAGCGTGGAATGGATCCCCAACAAATGGATCTGCAACAGCGCAGAAGAGATCGAAAACGACTGGATCTGGAATGACTTTCAGAATAGATCTGAAATGGCTGGATCTAGAGCGGAAGTGATCGGCAACAGTTTAGCTGAAAATAGATATGGATTTTTATTTTTTTTTTCAGAAATGGATCGGCAACAGCAGCGCGGAATGGATCCCCAACAAATGGATCTGCAATAGCGTGGAAGAGATTGAAAACAGTTGGATCTGGAATGAATTTCAGAATAGATCTGAAACGGCTGGATCTGGAGTGGAAGTGATTGGCAACAGTTCAGCTGAAAATAGATATGGACCCCAGGTATGTGCGGCTTCCTATCGGTTCAAGGGATTCACTCGGCCACCAATGCTGTTTGACGAATTTCATATTGGGGCAGTACCCCTCACTCCATGGCTCAGGTAAAACTGATAACCGCTTTGCCACAAACGATAGCTCTTGGTTTACCTCACGGGTGGGAACTAGTCAATCGGGTAGGGGTCGTTGTCCTTTTCGCTAGCAGGTCCTCTCAATGGACCAGCTACTTTGGGGTTCCTTTGGTACTCCTCGCAATGAGTTTTAGGGATTATGCCCAAGTACTTCCCAAAGTTAAGTGGATAGGGGTTATTCCCAAATCCGAAGCTGCAACAGATGCAGAAAAAAAAAATAGCAGAAATTCCACCCAACGAGCCCAAGAAAGTGCTTTGATACTAGATGTGATGAACCTGCAATAATTAATTAATGCAAATACACGAGATATCAGAAATAACAGAACTCGAAATCACTTTTATATTGATCATGGGCCACTTCGAGGGGGCAACCTCCTTTGAGCAAGCTCAATACAATTAACTTCACCCTTCCTTCATAGGCCTCAACACACACTTATATACTAAGCCTAGGCGCCAATACCATGGGTCAATACTATGTGTCAATACAAACCATGGGCTAAGTCTAGGAGCCAATACTATGAGTCAAAACCATGGGACATATAATACTATGGGGCGACTTACAAAGCATATGCGTCCAATACTATGGGTCAATACTATGGGCTTATATAAACTAAGGATCAAAAAATACTACGAGACGACTTACAAAGCATATGCGTCCAACAACAATATACTAACAAAGTAAAGACATGGGTTCCTAACAACTTTTGGTCAAACTGGGTTTGACCAAGTCAACATGACCAAAATATAACTCAAGCTGTCATCAAGCTGCTACAAGGTGTCAAAGGTTAAAACATGCTTTACAATCCATTCAAATAGAAATTATAACAAAAAGTAATCATTACTGGCGATCTAAATCCAAATATAATAGGTCTTTAATTATTATTTTTTACTCATACTAGACTTTCAAGGCCATACTCACTTCATAGTTGTGATCAATTTGCTAGTGAAGGGTGAAGGCTAAGAGTAAAATGGCTAGGTCAAAGGATGACTTACTGACTTCACACTGTGACACTTTGGATATGGAAAAGGGAATACACACCATAACATAAAGTGGACAAGCAATAACACAGGGAATGGCGGTGTCTCACAAATGGGTAAGTTGTTCAAAGAGTGTTTATTCACCTTGACATATGCGCACAATCCATAATACAAATGAGGCCATCAATCTTTTTGATATAGAGTTTAAGTTCCATTGCTTTCTAGGCCTATAGTTTCCATATCCTTTGATCTATGTGTGTTTACAAACACATTGCATAGATTTACATTTCATTAGGATTTTTGCTGTAGGTGTGTTTTTAAGGCACTTGTTTACTTGAGCACTTCTAGGTGTCTCTTTAGAAACACATTGCATGAATTGGCTTTCATACAAGATACAACATTTTATTTCCATACTTTGTATTCATGGCAGCACTAAAAGTTTCAGGTTTAGCCAACATCATCTTTAGTGACTAGGGGGACTTCACGAGGAAATCCAACTCACCATAGGTAAGTTTTGTCACCAACTCAGAGCCAAGACACAATAAACAAGGAAGCTCATCCAATACAGAGGCTACAGTGGGGAAAGGTCTTCCATGCCACAAGTCAAGTAGTAGGTCAAGGTAATGAACAAACTGGGTAAGTCATGGATGGATGAAGACAGTGAATAATGAAACCAACACTAGCAAGCCAAAGTATGGCAGGAATGATCACCTCTAATCTCCCTAAGGAGAGTAAAACCGATGAGTATAGGTCAAGAACTTCTACGTCTGAGTAGGGACAAATATGATATATATATATATACATAGTACAACCAAGTCCACATATCTATATGATCACCAGATCATGATACTAAATGCTAAGACATGCTAAGAGAATGAAAATAAAAGCCATATAACCACAACACCATAATATACCTGCTGAGTCATATACCTAAATGCTCATCATCGGAGCCATCATCTGTGCTCTGAAACTGTTGCTGTAACTCTGGGCACTACTGACTGCTCTGTACAAATGGCTAAATAGCTACATCGGTCATCTCTCTGAGTATCCTGAAACTCAGTCATGGCATGGGAAACAAAACTATTGTCCATAATCTGATAGTGATCCATAGTAGATGCTCATCTCAGAATCTCAATGCAAGGGAACTTGCTGAATAGTGTACTGGAATCAGAAAAAAATAATGTATGGTAGCTTGGCTACTATATATGTGATAACATCTGGCTCCGGCTAGGACAAGTGCTCTGCTGAAAAGAGCGCTTGAGAACCTCAGAATCTCTGGTCCTCGAACTCTGCTACTCAAATCCTCGATCCAGCACTCTACATTTTTGCTTTCATCTTTTTATTTTATTTTGCACCTATATCTGCGCTCACAAACATCAAAATACCTCATGCAGCATGTATGGGAAAAATATACAATCAAAATGAAATAGAATCTATTCTATAACAGAAATTTAAAATGCATAAAGCAAACTAATATTACTAACATAACTTGTGAAGTTTGAAATTTTATTGTGCAGGAAAAGAAAATGACAAGTACTCATTTAAACTAAGAGCTTCAAAAGGAGCTTATAGGAAAAGAAACAAACAAAAGGTGCCAGACTCAATGGCCGAAAAGACTAACTACTGCCCAAGCAGGCTTATTTAGTTCCTACCTACTCTAACCTACCAAGCAAGCAAAATACTAAGTAAAAGCATAAATCCAGTGAAACCATTCATCGGTTTGACTAATGATTCTTCCTTAATGTTTTTTAATAGAATAAATCAGGATTAGATTAAAGCTTAACAAATTTAAAATCAAAACATTCCTGACTTGTTCAAAATTTGAGAGAGCATTGGAAAGGTGCAAAATGAAAACATGCAAAGGGGGAGCTTGATTAATGTAAACATCCTCCATCAGAATATTAGTCGGATCATAAAAATTATGCAAGTTATTATTCAACATGTATGGAGGGAAAAGATGTGATAACAAATTCAACTCCCCTTGTTTCAAACTACTTTCCTCATCTACCTGACTAGGACACTCAATTCTGGCAACTCCAGGAATGATGCACTAACCAAGTAGGGATAAATTGTGAAATAAAATTAAGAGCGAGATTAGCCCCACTTGGTGTTTAAGGATGGAGAAACGATGAAATTGATCTTTATATACCCCTTCCAACCACCAAGAAGATTCAAGAATGTTATTTATGAAAGATGACTGAAAGGGGAAATGAAACACTTTATCTCCATTCATGCGACAATATTTATATTCTTGATTGAAAATATCAACAGTCAAAGATTGATCAGACCACAAACCTACAGAAGATTCAAAAAGCTGAGATGGGAGGGTGGATTGAAGATTTAATGACCTTGAATTTTTCCAAAAAGGAAAGAACTTATTGCGAGCACCCAACCCCAAAAATTGAAATAAGCAATCCTGATCAAAAATTGAATTGGAAAAATTATAAAAATTGAATGAGTTAAGTGAAGGATTATTTCCAAGTTTCCCATAAATATTAAGATATTGTTTTGAGGATTTGATTAAGGAAAAATCTTGATTAGTTTGAGTCACCAACCCATCCTCATCATGAGATTTCTCTTCAATTGATTTATCACTAAATTCATATGATGATAATTTATCAGGAATCGCATCGACAAACTGATTAACAACCATTTGATCATTTTCATAAAATTGATCTCTAAAAACGAGATGATCATTGGCTTCTTAAGAAACTTGGTTGTTGTCCCTACTTTCTTCTTCCTCAATGTTATGATCAGAAAAATCGTTAATTACACATGGAGCAATAATATTTTCAAAAGATTCACTAATGGAAGACTCAACCATGGATGTTTCTTGATGGAAATCATTTGTATCATCCTCTTCATCTGAGACTTCTTCAGGTAATGATGACAATACTCTCATAAGTTCCCCTCTTGTATCAATATTAACGCAATAATCCTGAGGGTTTGAAATTTGCTCACTGTCATTCATTACCTTTTCACTAGACTTAATTGGCTCAAGAAAAGAGGAACCACATTGATAAGGACAATCATTAGTTAACTCATTATCGGTGTTTTTATCATCTTCATCAAGTTGATTTTCATCAAGACACTCATTTTCTTATTGTTCTTCCATAACTTCATTAATGTTTTCTCCCCACTCACTTATTAACAAATCCATGAACATGTCATACCCATTGATGGATCTTGGGGATAAATGATCAAACCATAGTCGGGCATCCCCTTCTAGGGAAGCACCAAGGGCTCGCATATAGACATCCTCACCATCAGCACCCATAAATTCCATATGGTCCCAGAGGGCATCCAAATGACTCTCAATAGATGTTCTATTACTTCCATCAAAATGAGGCAACCCCCTGACGTATCCATTTGGCATAAGATGAGGTGCCCCATATATTTCTAAAAAATCAAAAGGAGATGGCTTGGGTTTCCTAAAAGTTCTAATTGCTTGAGTTGGGAAAGGATCATTTACCAAAAGACTTGACCTGGTTTGATAATTTTTAATTGGTTCATACGAGATATTTTGGGAAAAATTATTAGATGGATGAGGTGAATGATGGGTATCATAAGAATCTTGATATGCAGGTTCATACCCATAATTATTTTCATAATAGTCCTCATACCTAAATCTCAAATTTCTTTCATTAATCTCTATTAATTCTTTTAAATCTTGCTTAATACTTCGAAGAAAATATGGGTCCATTAAAAACTAAGATTTTTACTGGAATATATACATGGGTTCGCTTCCCAACAGAGTCACGATTTAAGATTTTAAGATTTATACATTGGGTTCGTTCCTCAGTAGAGTTGCAGGGTGGAGTCGCCAGGTGAACCACACTGGTAATTCACCTAAATGAAATGAATGTCGTAGGAGAGGTGAGATGAGTGAATTAAGTTGGTGATTGAAATAGTTATGGGATTGAAAATTCAATCACCAAGGAAAAATATTGGATGCGATAAGATAAGAGTTAATGCACGGACACTCGCAAACACCGAAGGTAAGCCTCTACCCCCTCGACAACGGCGCCAAAATGTTGGCAAAGAGAACGGGAGTAGAGCTTAAGGAATATATGTCGAACTAGGGTAGGCCTCTACCTTCCCCGGCAACGGTGCCAAAATGTTATCACCAAACTTGTAGTTGCCCCTAGAGATGGAGCCAAGATGGATGGCAGAGGGGATAGGAAAACAAAGAGGTGCAACCAAGATAGCCGCGACTCCCAATAGATGGTTGTCATGCCAATCGAGGCAATATTCACTTTATGTTATCTATCCCAAGACAACAAAGGGGGAGACCCAGATCCACTCCCGATGGGAGAGATCAGACCAAAACACCAAATCAAATCAAGTATGGGTGAAGTACCTAAGGTGTATGGTAAACCCTAGATCTATGGATTAATTCACAAGGTGAGTAATGGGTTGGATCAATAGGTTTAGACAATGTAGATTTGGTCCAACATGTTTAGGTGTGTGACTTATGAGGTTTAAGATTAGATCCAGGATCAGGGTACTAGTCAATTGTGAGAAAATCCACTGCCTTGGGAACCATGTCCAATGCAGGGTAGTTAAGGACCAAATTGGGGCTAACCAGTACCAAAGATGAGCTTGATGGAAAGATATGACAATGTCGAGATACTCAAGCAAACAAGACAAAGATCAAACCACAAGCTAACCCAACAATCCAAGAAAGTTGAATTTGCTTGGAGAAGATTAGTGCCTTGGGAAATGGGCCAAATGGAGTCTGATGTCCACCAAATTATAGATTAGGGATGTTGAGGTGTGAATCTAGGTGGATCTTGAAAATTAGGGTCATCCAATGGCTAGATCTCAGTAGATCTAAGATTGAAATGTATCACAAAGTGACCCAAGTGGGGCTCAACCCTCAAAATGAGGAATGGGGCCCACAAGGTGAAAATCACTGAAGTGACACACTAGGGGTAGGTTACCAAATGTGTAGATGAAGGATCAAGTGGGATCTCACCTACCCAGGTACTAGATCTTAGCAAACTCACCCCTCTTAGGAAGTGCGACCTCCCTTGAAGACACTACTTTGCCTTCAGAAATGGGTCGGATGAAGGCCAATCCACACCAAACTATAGATCCGAACTGTCGTGGATGCTATAGAGGTGGGTTTTAAATTTTATACCCAAAAGCCAAGTAGATCTTGCTAGATCTGAAAAAACGTAAATGAGGGTTTCAAATATGAGGGTTTTATCAATGAAGTAGCTATGCCAATGGATTGGAACCAAGACAAGAAGAACAAACCTGTGGATCTTACCAGTATAACCTTGTAGATGCCTTGATGATTATGATCTATGCAAACCCGATCAATTTGGAGTGATTTGAAGTAGTTTTCTATGAAGTCGGTTTCCCGAAGGAAGCCAATGCGCCCTCTCTCCTGCACAATAAACGTCAACAATATCAGATTTAATGCATCAAGAGATAAATACTAATGCTACAGAAGAAGTAACAAGAGAAAAGAATCAATCACAATGATACTAATGATAACCCCCTGATACAAGCGAATGCCAAGCCAAGCGAGTTGAGGATGCCTTGCAAAAACGCCCAAGATGAATTCGCCCTCCTATAGACAAGACAAAGTTTCCACGAAAATAGATCTTCCAACAAATGCCCAAATGCTAGGATACAATAGACTTTCCAATCCAATCACCATCTAAGAACACTAGATTCAAAGGAGACCACAAGAATTTCCACATAAAAGTTTTTCTATATCAAGATTCCAAGAGACAAAGACCCTTTACAATGAGAAGCTCTCTCCTTTAAATAGGATGGAGAGAGGCCATAACCCTAACCACTTGTTTGAATGAGTGGCTAAGATTAAAAGATCAAAATATCTAATCAATGGTTGAGATGAGCTCAACAATACAATACATGGATCACTAATAAAATAATACATCAAATGGACCAAATCACCTTAGGAGAGGGGGTCCTTTCAAAATCAAATGATAAAACAATAGATCTAGCTCATGGTGGGTCCAAGGGGTAATTTCTAACACCCTTGGTCAATCCCCATGGCACAATATCCAAAAATAAATTATCTAGACACCAAATTGTGCCTCTCTGGGAAAGTCGTGAGCCTTAGGAGGCTCCAAAAAATCATATAAAATGCCATAAGTGATGGATGTGGGTCCCGATGAAGCTGAAACTGCTAGAGAAGGTGTGGAATACATCCCACTCATCATCACAAATCATCCCATTCCAAAAATTTTCCTTAATATCCCAAATCGAATTCCTCTATAGCCATTTTTACCATTTTCGGATTGCCTCGGGAAGTGTGAAACTGCCCAAACTGGCTCCTGGAGTGCCTACGCTGTCAAGGGAAGCTCACCAATGTGTCTGGGAGGGGGGTAATATGGTAATAACAAGTTACTAGACCACCCCCTCCATGTACAGCACCCTAGGTGAACCAAATAAATCTCAGCACTACTCTGACAGGGCCTCTGATAGGCCAAAACTGCACTAGGATAGCCAACTGAGGCTAAAATATCACTGTAACTACCCAGAACTGAAAATAGACTGTCTCATCAAACTCAGAATGTCCAAATCCATCTAAGGTGTGTACTCATACACCATATAGACCTCTACATGGTCCAAAATAAATGCTCATCATATCCGGCAGACCAAATAATAATAATTTGTAAAAGTGCTGAAAAGCAAAAATCATCATCATAGGCCTGAAACCACTGCATAAACCCACCATGGTGACCTGTACCAGACCATATATCATCTATCTGTATCAACTATGGTCTACCACCTCATGTCGTGTGGTTGACTTTTGGTCAAACTGGGTTTGACCAAGTCAACATGACCAAAATATAACTCAAACTATCATCAAGCTGCTGCAAGGTGTCAAAGGTTAAAACATGCTTTACAATCCATTCAAATAGAAATTATAAGAAAAATTAATCATTACTTGCGATCTAAATCCAAATATAATAGGTCTTTAATTATTATTTATTACTAAGACTAGACTTTCAAGGCCATACTCACTTCATAGTTGTGATCAATTTGCTAGTGAAGGGTGAAGGCTAAGAATAAAATGGCTAGATCAAATGATGACTTACTGACTTAACACTGTGATACTTTGGATATGGAAAAGGGAATACACACCATAGCATATAGTGGACAAGCAATAACACAGGGAATGGCGGTGTCTCACAAATGGGTAAGTTGTTCAAAGAGTGTTTATTCACCTTGACAGATGCACACAATCCATAATACAAATGAGGCCAGCAATATTTTTGATATAGATTTTAAGTTCCATTGCTTTCTGGGCCTATAGTTTCCATATCCTTTGATCTATGTGTGTTTACAAACACATTGCATAGATTTACATTTCATTAGGCTTTTTGCTGCAGGTGTGTTTTTAAAGAACTTGTTTACCTGAGCACTTCTATGTGTGTCTTTAGACAGCTTGTTTACCTAGGCATTTACATTTCACAATAGATATAACATTTGATATTCCATAGCCATTTTCATTTGGCTCACCTTTCATTCATGTGTGTTGAGAAACAGATTGCATGAATGGGCTTTCATACAAGATACAACATTTTATTTCCATACTTTGTATTCATGGCAGCACTAAAAGTTTCAGGTTTAGCCAACAGCATCTTTAGTGACTAAGGGGACTTCACGAGGAAATCCAACTCACCATAGGTAAGTTTTGTCACCAACTCAGAGCTGAGACACAATAAACAAGGAAGCTCATGCTATACAGAGGCTATAGTGGGGAAAGGTCCTCCATGCCACAAGTCAAGTAGTAGGTCAAGGTAATGAACAAACTGGGTAATTCATGGATGGATGAAGACAGTGAATAATGAAACCAACACTAGCAAGCCAAAGTATGGCGGGAATGATCACCTCTAATCTCCCTAAGGAGGGTAAAACCGATGAGTATAGGTCAAGAACTTCTAAGTTTGAGTAGGGACAAATATGATATATATATAGTACAACCAAGTCCACATATCTATATGATCACCAGGTCATGATACTAAATGCTAAGACATGCTAAGAGAAAGAAAATAAAAGCAATATAACCACAACACCATAATATACCTGCTGAGTCATATACCTGAATGCTCATCATCTGAGCCATCATCTGTCCTTTGAAATTGTTGCTATAACTATGGGCATTACTGGCTGCTCTGTACAAATGGCTAAATATATACATCAGTCATCTCTCTGAGTGTCCTGAAACTCACTCATGGCATGGGAAACAAAACTGTTGTCCATAATCTGATAGTGATCCATAGTAAATGCTCATCTCAGCATCTCAATGCAAGGGAACTAGCTGAATAGTGTATTGGAATCAAAAAAATAATGTATGGTAGCTTGGCTACTATATATGTGATAACAGTAACCTAATTGAATCAAACTATCCAGCTTTCAAAAGTATTACCTAGCAATTACTCCATAGCAGCAAGAAACAAAATACTACTATCCCATAGAATTCTTCAATCAAAAATAGACTAAAAGAACTGAAATCCATTGTCAACAATGGATTCTTCAATGAGTTCCTGAAAGCTTATAATGCCATCCATCAGACCAAGTGCTTATTTTGATAATTGGTCAGCATCCATATTGTCTTAATGATATATATGGGAAAAGGAGATGTCCACAAAATCTTTGATAAGATTTTGTGTAGGTAGAAGCCAATGTTCCAAAAACATGTTGTGAATGTCAAATTTTCCATTTTCCCAATATATAAGAATTTAAGAGTCACCAAATATTTTGATATTAAAAATACTTATGTTTTGAGAAATCCACAAAATCCCCCAAAGGGAAACTAAATCTTCCTTTGTGTTGCTACCAATTCCCACACCCATCTTAAGGAGAATCTTGTGGCCTCTTTTGATGAAGAGAATCATACCTGCACCACCTATACATTTTTTACAAGCACCATCAAAGAGTCCATAAGAGGATTCATTATTTAAGATAGCTTTTATAATAATTATGCTTCAATTTTTTCTTTCCAGTCCCGGGGACTCCTGAATTAGATTCAAAACCTGTCTACATATTCTAGCCACAGAGGGAGATTTATTATCAAAGATAATATTTGTTTTGCATTTCCAAATCATCCAAATAGTGAAGATAGGAAGGAATTTTAACTTAACCT
Source organism: Larix kaempferi (assembly GCA_027924585.1). Classification (NCBI taxonomy): domain Eukaryota; kingdom Viridiplantae; phylum Streptophyta; class Pinopsida; order Pinales; family Pinaceae; genus Larix; species Larix kaempferi. The sequence continues at coordinate 1,665,073 of BSBM01000341.1, read as the reverse complement.
TTCTTGAGAACCACTTGAAAATACAATCATTAAATGTGATCCCATCCCAATCATCTATCAACTACAAAATTCTTTGTAGATCAATCCATACCCTTTTAAAAAACTGGCAATGAAGAAATAGGTGAGAAACATCCTCTGCGTCCTCTTTACACATCATGCATATGTTGGGGCCATAGAATCCCCTTTTGAGTAGGTTTTTCCAAGTTATATTTTATCTTCTAAGCAAATCCATGTAAAGCATTTCAACTTTGTTGGAATTTTCCATTTCCAGATCATACAAGACCACCACTTAGGAACATGAGGGTTATGACTGTTTAATATAACAACATATGTTTTTTTACTATTAATATACCATTTGCATTATGCCAACTTCCCAAATCAATTAGTTTGGTTTATCAGAAAGGGAAATACCAGAACGTCTAAGAATTAATATATAATCGTTCCCTTCCAAAGCAGCTTCACCATACAATCCCAATCCATCGTCGTAAGCCAATGTGGGGATGAAAAATCACTACCATTATGTAAAGCTTGTGAGCGATTAAATATGCTCTTCGAATGTAGATGGGATAGAACCAAAGAGGAATGTTTGTAGCTCTCCCCTGTTCAAACAAAAGGGTCGATTCCAGGGTATTTTTTAAGGATTATAATACTATACTTAAGTATAGTATTTTAGGAGATTATTTTGGATTGAAAAAAACATATATATAGATTGGTATGCGAATATTAAATATGAAACATACAATTTACTATGAAAATTATAAATTTTGGTGAATATTATGATTAAAAAACATATTTTTATGTAAATACAAGCAATATTAGAGACTAAAAATGACCAAATAGCTTATTTTTCAAAGAAACAAAAGCACAAAAAATAGCCAATTGGAAAAATTCTGCCCCTAAAAATTTCCCTGGTTGATTCCAATATGAACAAGAGTACCATTTCTGATTCACAAGCTTAAAAAAAATCCAATATATGGGAAAGTACTGATTAAACCCCTCCAGATTATAGAATCCTCTTGATAATATAACACAGGATGTCTTGTCCATTTAATAGTATTGTAAGTATTTAGATACTTCTTCCTAATCGCGTTGCTCCAAAGACTATCACCCGTAATAGCCCTCCATAAGCTCTTTACCCATAAATCCTTACTGAACCATTCTAGATTCAAGAGACCCCAACCACCTAAAATTTTAGGCCAAGACAAACTCTCCCAATTCGTAAGATGAAATTTAAATAAGTTTGTCTTTCCAGCCCAAATAGAATGAAAGATTTTCTTTCTGATAGCAATAATGATGGCAACAGGAACTTTCATAAGTCCCAACCAATATACTGGAATACTCTGCAACACGGATTGTGCCAGAACCAATATGCCACCTAATGACATCCAACGATATGCCCAATTGTTAATTCTCCTATCAATCTTTTGGAGTAACCAGCCCTAGTCTGTTGTCCTGTAATTTTTTTTTTTGAGGTAGTATCCAAGATACTTTAAACCTGTATCAAGATCTTCCATTTTGAAAGGAAACAAAGATTTAATTTGATCACGGGTGAAAACGCGAAGCTGGGAAACAATTCCGTGACAATAGAGTGAAAAAAAAAGGGTGCATGGATGAACAGGGGAAAAAAAGTCAACCTCAAACCCTCGGCCGAGAGTTTAAAAAACTCTAGGTCGAGAGTTTTGAGAGTTCAAACTCTAGGCCGAGAGTTTGAACCAATCGCCGCGCTGTATTTTAAAAAAAACTCTCATACAAGAGTTTGAAATAAACTCTCAGCCAAGAGTTTGGAAGGTATTTTTTGACCGAGAGTTTATGGTCAACAAAACCTGCGAAATTATCAGGCATCTTTCTGGAACCTGCAACTTCAGCAAGCCCGAACCCCTGCAAATACCAAGTATTATTTGTCGGAATTGGTAGCAATGGATTCATCTTTGAATCTAGTTTCCAATGATATAATAATTGTTTCATTTCAATTTGAATTACTATTTATTAATATATTTTTTTCTAAACCTTATCCCTTAAGAATTTTATTACTCTGAAAATCACCCGAAATGAAAATTCAATATCATAACAAAGACAACACCAAAAAATTTGAAATTTCACAGAGATCATAATTGGCTCATCCTCTTCAAAAGGGCACTTTTAGTTTTTCCAATAAGAGTCACATTTGAAAGAAAATGTGAAGACAAAAACATGTGTCGATAATGCATCATTTTCTGAACATACGTTGTTTCGATAAATAATAAAAAATAGTTCCCAAGTCTTAAAAAACTCAAAATATAGTCCAGGATCAAGTGTAGTGTGTGTAGATTATGAGCCTACAATTGTTTTCCCTAAAATGAATAACCATCTATAAAAAAACCGTTGTCAACACAGGTCACTAATTATCCATACCTAAAATTTTCAAGTATATGCCATTGGTTAACAACAAATTTGTCTCACGATATGTTCATAAAAAAAATACGAGTAGAAAGCTAATTCAATTCTCTAAAACCTTTGTGTTTACTTCAAGTTGAAATTCCTAAGGGAGATATGGGTTTGAAGAGGTCGAAGTTAAAAAACATAAAATTTAGCAGTTTTGTTTGTCAAAAACAAGCCAAAATTGTTTCCCAACTTCATGTTTTCACCGTCACAACATTCACTATTAGCACAATTGTGAAGGAAACATGATTTTTTAGAACTGATTTCCATACCATAAGCATTACAAAAAATCTCAAGAATAGCTTTGAAAGTCTTCCATTCATTAACAGTGCCATTACCGAAAAGTAGAACATCATCTACAAAAAGCAAATGTGTAATGGAAAGAGATCTAGTGATTCTGATACCTTTGATTTGACCATTAGGTCTGGCTTCATCGATGAGTCTACTAAGACCTTTGATGGCAAGAATGAATAATAATGGTGACAATGGGCAACCTTGGCGGATACCCCTGCTACTTGAGAAGAAGTTTGTAGGAGACCCGTTAATTAGAATGGCATAGGTATAAGAAGAGATTCAAGCCATAATCCAATTCATGACCTCATAAGGTAAACCAATCTGAATTAGAACAAGTCTCAGATACGTCCAATCAACAAGATCATAAGCCTTAATTAGATCAATCTTCAATATAAAGGCTTCAAGATCCTTGACCTTGATAGAGTGCATGCACTCCTGTGCTATCCCAACAACGTCAAGTATTTGGCGATTATACAGAAAACCAAATTTCTCGCTGGTAATATACTTTGCTAGAACTGACTTAATTATGTTGGCTAGATTTTAGTGATAATATTATACAACAAATTGCACAGTGAAATCGAACGAAAATCATTAAAGTCCTCTAGCTTATCTTTTATAGGAATCAGGGTGATATAGGTGGAGTTTAACTTCCCAGAAATGTAGGCCTTCTTCCTGGATTCTTCAACAACACATAATAGATCCTGACTAATAAGATCAAAAAAATGAAGGAATAATTCCACGGTCCAGCCATCTGGACCGAGACTTTTCTCCTTGATAAAAATTTTTAGGACTTCTTTTATTTCCTCCAAAGTAACCTCACTTCCAACCATCACACCATATTCATCATTAAAAAAAATTGGGTACAATTTAATGTTATTCAATTGATCAGCCAAGTTGTTTACACTTTCCTTTTTGTAAATGCCCTTCAAGTGTGAAACAATTGCGTCCATAATTGAGTTCTTATCAGTCAAATATCACCTTCAGGTTTCTTAATCTCCCAAATTGAATTTATGTTCCTTCATTGTGTATCAAACCTTTGAAAAAACTTTGTATTCTGATCACCAAGCGCAATCCATGTCACCCTACTCTTGAGACGCCATGTATTCTCCATCTAAGCTAAGATAGTAGCTTCCTGTTGTTCTAAACACATAATTTTTTGTTTTTTACTAATAGAGAAATAATCATCCCCCACAAAGTTATAAAAAATGAGGAGTTTAATATTGAGATAAACTTAATTTATTTAATTAATTATTGAATATTAACTTTTGTAATAATTTTTTAATATAACCCTATTATATTTCACTTAATCTCCCTTTTAATAATTTATATTATTTCTCAATCAATTTTTTTTGTTTTTATTTAATTTTTCATTAACTTATTTTGATGGATGAAATATCAACTCAAAATATTATAACATTAAAATATTTTTAAATCCAAACTTAATTAACATCATTAAAAAAAAACCCCAATTTACCCTCATAAACTAAAATTAAAATTAAGATAATATATATTCATCCCTATAAATATATTTAAACCTATGTAACACAAGTTTCATCCTTCAAAGGTAACCATTGTTCATTATGCTAATACAATATCTCCAAGGCATCACTACGGTCAATAGCCCACCCAAATCAGCCTTCATGTTCACATCTTCGGTTTTGAAATTAATTATGGTTCTTAGTATAAATCAACCTTCGTGTTCACATTTTGGTTTTTGGTATAAATTTTTAAGTTGTGTTCTCGTTGTAGTTGTGGTTATGTATGTTGAAATTAAAACATGAATGTCACATAAGTCTTCACACAATCATCTCATGATATATTTAAAATATAAGATTTTTTTATTTTTATAATTAAATTATTCAAAATAAACACATTAAAATAATTTATATGATTATATTTTCTATTTAAATCAATCAAAATATAATGGTACATATCATAAAAGTTCATAACAGCCTCACATAAAAGTTCATAATAGTCCAAAAAAAACTTCTTAAATACTTTTTGACAAATTATAAAGCCAAAAATTGTTGGTCCTAAACTAACCAAAGACTCGGCTTAAAACCTATTTTTCATGACACCACTTGCCTAGCAAAGCAAAAACTAAGTACATCTAATCCATAGATAAACAATAAAAACTACCTTTAAAGGTTGATAGAGAACCATAGAATACCCTAGCATACCTTCCTCAAAAGACAGATAAAATACCACATGAAACCTCGACTCCATTTAGAAGTTCCACAAAAGCAAGAGAGACTTCAACAAGCGCAATTTCCTCCTTGGATAATCTGTCCGCTTGGGAGTTGAATTATCTGATATATACATAAACAAACTAAATGTCCACAAATGATTCCTGGATATCATGAACCTTTCTCAGTCACCATTGCAAATTTAATACATTGAGCCCTGATTTTCCATTCATCTAGTCAATGATAACTTTTGAATCCCCTAAAACCACAAATTGATTCAAGCCCTTTGAAATAGCAAAGTATAAAAATCCCCATGAGGCTACCAATTTTGCTCTAGTATTTGTTCCCAAACCTGCACCCATCTTGAGTTGGAAAGAGTGATTTGCATAAAATAGTAAGCACGTGCCAACTCCACGTGCTCTTGTCAAGCATTGGAAAGCTCCATCAATGTATGCAACAAGAAAGTTTGTTAACTGAGTTGGCTCCCAGATAGTTAAATAGTTTATATAATGATTATAAATTAAGCAAATTTTCAAATATATAAGAGTAAGATTTAAATTAATTGTCCCTTAGTACAAAGTTTACTTACTAATTATTAATATGGATTATATTCATAATACTAGTAATAAATAATAAATATGATTAAAAAGTAATCTAAATGTTATACAATTTGGACTTTTTCTAACTATTATTTTTAGTTAAATTACAATTTTTCATTATTAAAATTGCTTTTTAAATAATAAATAAATTTGATATTCTCAAAACCCCTATTATATTTAGATTATATAATCCTAATTATTTATATGTACAATTTATATAATTCTTCTCAATTTTTTATTTAACAAAAATGGTGAAAAACTATAACTTAAAAATCTCAAAGGGTTAACATATTTAAACTAAGCCATACCATAAATATCCAAAACTAAGTTTTCAAAAAAATTCCATTTAATAATACTAAAAACCTTTTGAAATTAAGGACCAAGACTTTGTTTCCTAATTATTTTTTCTCCACATAAGTTTTATTCTTTTTCATATCAAAAATCACCTAATCACCCATACCAAAGAAATTCTTAAATAAAACTTATAACAACTACATTGAAAATTAACTTTATCTAATTGTGATAAATTCTCGCCATTTTATTGCTGAATTACAAGAGAATAACTCTATATAATTAAAATATCAAAAACGTAATTTAATTTTCAAATCTCTAACAAGTAATTTTTAGAATTAGTTAACTCTTTTCCTAGTTGTTACTTATTGCACTGAGAGAAACGAGGTGATCTACAGTTTAGTATGGGGGAGATGTTGTAACGTTTGTTATAACAAAATAATTAAAAAAATTCATGTCGGCTCATAAAATAAAAAATTATGGAAAGTATTTTAAAAAAATCCATGTTGGTTCATAGAATAAAATATTATGAAAAGTAATTAAAAAATAGATGTTCGTTTATAAAATAAAAACTTAAACCCGGATCTATCAATCAAGAGAGATCAAATTTCTTGAGTTTAAATTTTAAAAAAGAAATAAACCTCAAGAAATTGGATCCCTCTCGGTACTTGATAGATACGGGTTTAAGATGGATCTATGTCGGTTTTAATAAAATTATGAATGTTTAAATATTAACAAAGTGTTAATATTAAATTTTTTAATTTTGATAGAGTTTAATTAATTAATTAGGAGGAATGATTATTATCTTTTATGATTTGGAGGATTTGAAGTTTTAAGGTTTTGGATACTGTGATTTTTCTGTCTTTTCTTTTTTAAATGTTTATGTAGCATGGCCATGCTCGTGTTTTGTATTATTTTTGTTTCTTTTATTTTTAAGTTTTGTTTTCTTTTTAATTGTTGGGTCGAGAGGGTAGAGGGAAGGTAATGTGAGGCAATGTTGTCTCTATGTGTAGAAGAAGCATGTGAGAAGGTGCATGGCTGAAATGAATGTAGTCTCTATTATTTAATTTGTTTAATGATTTGTTAACAATGTACAGATTTATTATTTGTCAATTAAGTTAACAATTGACATATTTGGATATAGATAAATGGAAAAGGAGTACGAATCTGTTTGGATATAGACAAGCATGAGACACAGATGTAGCAATGAGAAAAATGCAGATTCAAACAGGTAAGATCTATCATCCTTTTTCACCTCCTTTGTAACTTCTCCCATTGTGTTTGCACATTGTAATTCATTTTTACCTAGGTTCTAAAATTAGGTAAACAATTTAGTAAACTTTTCCATGTCAATCCCATAAATCCCACAACACCATTGTGAGGAACCTCCAACAATTAATTAATGAAAATGCACGATATATCAAAAATAACAGAACACGGAATAGATTTATTGATCGCGGGCCACTTTGAGGGGGAAACCTCCTTTGAGCAAGCTCAATAAAAATAACTTATAGATGCCTTCATTGGCCTCAACATGTACTTATATACTAAGTCTATGCACCAATACTATGGATCAATACCATGGAACATATAATACTACGGGACAACTTACAAAGCATATGCATCCAATACTATGGATCAATACCATGGAACATATAATACTACTAGACGACTTACAAAGCATATGCGTCCAACAAAAATATACTAACAAAGTAAAGAGAAGGGTTGACACGGGTTCCTAACATCCCCTCCCCCTTAGAAAAAGCTTTGTCCTCAAATCTTTAGATGTGGAAATTGATGTTGAATCTGAAAGAATAGTTCCCATGTAGAATCCTATGGTTGCATTATGTGCCACTGAATTAATACCTATGTGATAGATCGAGAGCGAAGATGAAGAGTGCGCCTATTGAGGATGGCCTCTGGCTCCAAAAGGATGGATCCTTCATTATTCAGTTCTGGTAAAATAATTTTTCATCTAATTTTGGTGCCAAGAACTTTCGTCAGACAAGAGACATGAAATGCTGGATGAATGCGGGAAGAAGGAGGAAGTTCCAATTTATAAGCAACGGACCCAATATTTTGAAGAACCTTATAGGGAACATAGAACTTTGGAGCGAGCTTATGACGCCCTTTGAGTTTCAGGGAGGATTGCTTGGAAGGCTATAGACGAAGAAAAACCATTTCACCTGCTTGAAAAGTGAGCTTAGAACGGTGTTGATCGGCTTGTTGTTTCATTTGAATCCTTGCCATGTGAAGAATATCCTGCAAAATGCGAAGAATCTGATCACGGTTTCGAAGAACCGTGTCAATTGCCTGAACTGGTGAACTACTGAGGGTGTATGGAAGAAGAAGTGGCGGTGTCTGACCATAGATTGCTTCATATGGAGTCATTTTAGATGCAGTTTTGTACCACCATTCAGCGAGAGGAAGCCACTTTGCCCATTGAGGTTGTTGTTCGGAGGTGAAGCAACAAAGATAAGTTTCCAAACATTTATTGGTAATTTCAGTCAGACCATCTGTTTGTGGGTGAGACCTTGAACTCATCTTCAGTTTGGTGCCAATGTGGCGAAATAGTTCTGTCAAAAAATGACTAGTGAAAGTTGCATCGCGATCCGAGACAATGGAAGAAGGGATTTCATGAAGACGGAAGATCTAGTCCAGGAAAATTTGTGCGACTGAGGAGGATGTATAGGGATGGTTGAGGGCACAAAATTGACTATATTTATAGAGGCGAGCAACCACAACCAAAATCATTGTCTTCCCTCCATATTTAGGGAGCCCTTCAATGAAATCCATAGAAATATCTATCCAAATCTGTGTAAGGATGGGAAAGGGTTCGAGCAATCCCAGAAGGAGTGTCGTTTCACCCTTGTTGAGCTGGCAAGTATCACATTTAACCATTATCTGTTGAATTGTCCTTTTGATTCCCTGCCAAAATAAGTTACGATGTGCCCGCTCATACATTTTGAGGAACACGGAGTGCCCTGTCGATGGAAAAGCATGGAGTTCATAGAAGACAGCCTATTGAATATCTGTGCTCTCGGGAAGCACCAAATGACCCTTGTATCTAAGGGAAGTACCATCCCAAGAGTAATGTGGTACAGTAGAAGGGTTGTTGGCCAACCGTTGGATGATTTGAGATAATGAGGATTCATTGACATAGCCCTGTTGAACAAATTGTAACCAATTTGGAAAAGGCATAGAAATAGCTGAAAGAGAAACTTGGTCATCAAATGTGCAAGAAAGAGCATCCGCCACCAGATTGTACTTACCCTTATTGTAAGTGATCTCATAGGCATAACCCATGAGTTTTCTAACCCATTTGTGTTGTGCTGGGGAGGAGACCCGTTGTTCCAAGAAATATTTCAGACTCTAGTGATCAGTCTTGATGCAGAAATAATTCCCTAATAGGTATTGTCACCACTTTTGTAATGCATGCAAAATAGCCATAATTTCCTTCTCATATGGAAAGGAGGCTAAATTCTTACTGGAAAGGGATATTGAATGTGGAAATCTCACTGGGTTAGCAAAGACACCTACATATCTATCCAAAATTTGTTGTAGATCCAAAGGAGTAGTGGAGACTGTTGATGAGTGCATCTGAATGGAATGGAGCTGAGCGATGACACCATGTGAATTCTTATTAAGTATCTTTTCCAAGAGATGTGAACTAATGATGCGGAGATACCCTGGTTGCAAGCCCGTCAATGTGTGTTTTTTCCCATTAACTGAAAACTACATCCAAAGTTCAGCAAAATCCCATAAGATGGGGCTAAGTATGCATAACCATTGAGCACCCAAAACCACATCACATCCTCCTAAGGCTAAGGAAAATGTGTCGGAGCGCAGGTTATAATATCCCATAGAGATACGCACATTGCAACACTTCCCCTTACAAGGTAAGGTGCCCCCATTGGCAATCATGACTTCAAAGTTGGAGCAAGGATGGAAAAAAAATCAGCCTATTTGGCAATCCGGGGGTCAATGAAGTTATGAGTGCTACCAGAATCAATGAGTATTGTAAGAGGGAGCTTATTGAAGTAACCCGTGACCTGCATTGTTTGTGGGTTGGTGACTCCAGCTAAAGCATGGAGAGATATCTCTGGGTGGTCGTCTTGAGATGGAGGGTCGGTAGGCAGCTGTTGAATGTCGACCTGATCATCTATTGTATACGGAGCTTCTTCACCAAGTTCAAAGGCAGGCGAGGAATCCACATCCAGGAGATAGAGCTTTTGCTCAACACATTTATGGCCTCGAGTGAATTTCTCATCACAATTATAACAAAGTCATTTTTCTCTATGTGCCCGCAACTCTACTTCAAACAAATGCTTGATAGGAGTTGGTCAAGGAGCTGGCGTGATGGGGGGTTGTTGGGAAACCATATTTATGAATGGAACAAAAGTGGATTTGGAGCATTGTTGGGTTGTGATCTTGTCCTCCGCGAACTTAGCCAACCCTAGGACTTCCATCATTGTGTTGGGATAGAACATTTTAACCTCTTATCAGATTGCATCCTTGAGGCCACTGATCAAACAACTCCTGTAGAATTCATCAGACAATCCTTATGTGTGATTAGCTAGTTTCTCAAATTATGCCTGATACTCTCTCACAGTGCCAATTTGACGAAGTTTAGTGAGTGCTCCTGTGAAGTCATCAAAAGCACTAGGATCCATTTTGGCCCTTCATGAGCCTTAATGTACCAATGGTACCATTGAAGGGCTTCATGTTCCAAATGAAAGGATGCAAGTGGAACTTTGTTGACATCAAAAGTATTGTGCAAACTGAAATATTGTTTTACCCGGTATATCCATCCAGTTGGATCATTACCATTGAAGCGAGGAAAATCAAACTTCAACCCACGAAAATTGATGGAAGAAAAGAACCCAATGTCCACAGAAGATTATGGCTGTCGTTTATTATTCATGGCTGAATGCTGAAGATGGAGGGTGAGAAATTTTTCATCCAGATCTTGGAGTTTGGTTTTGAGGGCTGCAAGTTCTTCCTCCATGATTTTTGCTTCTACGCAAGTGACAACCATAACCAGGAGTTTTTTTTGTGAATAGGTAGAAAAACAAAAAAAAAACTTCTTTAGTAAAGGAAAATTTGGATTTGGGAAAAAATCTAATGGCTAATTGGGGTTTGACTAGGTTTTGGACACTTTCTGATGGACAGGGAAGCAGAAAATGGGGATTTCATAAGTGGGGTGAAGAATGAGAAAAAAATTTGAAAGAGGGACAAAGAAGCATAAATAGGAAATAAACACTGTGGAAAAATTTGAAGGCGATTGGGTGAAAATCGAAGAAGTTATGGCAAACCCTAAAAATAGACAAATGTGGGATTTCTAGCTTCGGAAAGTGGAATTTGGGATAGGGTCCTCAGGATTGAAATATGCATAATGGGATGGCAGGGGTGTCAATGAATTTTCAAGGTAAACGGAAGTGATCTGCAACAGTTCTGGATAGATGTAATCTGTGATTTATCAGTTGGCAATAGATATGGACCCCAGGTATGCGTGGCTTCCTAAAGTTTCAGGGGATTCACTCGGGCACCAATGTTGTCCACTCAGGCACCAATGTTGTCTAATGAATTTTGTATTTGGGAAATACCCCTCACTTCACGTCTCAAGCTAAACTGATAACCGCTTTGCCACAAACGATAGCTCTTGGTTTACCTCACGGGTGGGAACTAGTCAATCTGGTAGGGGTCGTTGCCCTTTTCACTGGCAAGCCCTCTCAATGGGCCAACTAATTCGGGGTTCCTATGGTACTCCTCACAATGAGTTTTAGGGTTATGCCTAAGTACTTCCCACAGTTAAGTGGATAGGGATTATTCTAGGATCCAAACCTACAATTGAAATGAACAATACAGATGCGAAAAAAAAAAATTGGCAGAAATTCCACCCAACGAATCCAAGAAAGTGCTCTGATACCAAATGTGAGGAACCTCCAACAATTAATTAATAAAAATGCACGATATATCAGAAATAACAGAACACAAAATATATATATTGATTGCGGGCCAATTCGAGGGGGAAACCTCCTTTGAGCAAGCTCAATAGAAATAACTTATGGGTTCCTTCATTGGCCTCAACACGTACTTATATACTAAGTCAATGCACCAATACTATGGATCAATACCATGGAACATATAATACTACAGAACGACTTACAAAGCATATGCGTCCAATACTATGGATCAATATCATGGGACATGTAATACACGAGACGACTTACAAAGCATATGCGTCCAACAACAATATACTAACAAAGTAAAGAGAAAGGTTGACACGAGTTCCTAACAACCAGCTATTCACTCCATATTAGTATTTCACCTTTGCTAGAAGGTGCAAGATCAAGAGGTGTTGGAGTAGTTTAAATTCAACGAGTTGATATGATTATTATCCTTCTTACTTAGGTTCTATTATCAATAATGACATGTTGATATGATCTTAAGCTTTAAAACATCTGGTTTATTTTCGATACCTTCCTTAAAATAAGAGGAGATAGTTACAAATATTCTTTAAATATATATTTCAAAATTTTAATCAATTGTGAAAATGAATATTATCTTTCTCACCCATATTCAAATAATTGACCCTTTAAATTTTTAAGCTTAAATTTGACAAGTTGATTTGATTATTATCATTCTTACTTAGGTTCTATCATTAATTACGCCATAGGCGTTCACCAAGGAGAAGCATTACTTCCACATCAGCAAGATTCCTCGCTCATGGAGCGAATGGAATTTTGCCGCATGGATGGCAATGCTTCTCCGTGACTTGCCTTCTGCGACGCGATGTTGTCTCATTGAATGAACAATTTCGCCCTTTATTTTCAACTTTATCTTGTCGCAGCTCGCCAGTGACCAGTGCAAGCGGTTCGCAATTTCTCTTTTAGTTTCTTTTGCCTTGCATGGAGACCGCCGACCATCGACCTGCGACATAGTCAGGCGCAAATAGTTTTGTTCTTCCATCTCGCCAGTGACCGCCGACCAACGTGATTACTCGATTGGTCCTTTGTTTTCAACTTTGTCATGTCGCAGGTCGCCAGCGACCATTGCAAGCGGTTCACATATTTTGTTTTAGTTTTTTTAGGCCTTACATGGTGACCGCCGACCGATGAGACATCGATTCATATTTTCATCAATCTCATACCTTAATCTAAGGAACAGTAAAGTGCATTCCTGGTCTCTCAGCTAAACCAGTCAGATCATGATCCATGTATTCAAATACAATGTATCTATGAATTTATTCTATCAGTGCCTCCTATGTTGCTCCGATGGCATTAATATCGACTATGGTTTCATTTATTTTAACAATAATTTACGGATTAAAACAAACTGATGCAACTCTACATGAACAAATATTATGAGATATAGATTTGTTTTCCTACAGTTGAGCATTCAATTACGGATTGGACATGGAACAACTTTCCATCGGGTTTGCCATGGAAAAATTTATTTCTTTGGGTCTACTCGATTACGAATTTATGAATCTTGATTCAATAGTACTCATTTCTGCCTATGAACGTATTTGTGAATTTGACAGATTGGACCTTCTGCACATTCTATCTTCTGCAGATACAATAACAGATTTCAATGTAACAATGGTTAAATGTGCTCAGACACCAATGCACCGCCTTTAGCTGCAATCGTTTATAAATTTGGATGGATAAAGCTTATGTGATTGTATTCTTGTTTGATGTTGTTATTGTGTCTCAGTTTTTTCTTCAGCTCAATGACCCTCTTCAAGAGATCAAGTTTCTTGTTTTCTATTGAAAATCAAGGTTCTTTACTGAAACCAAAGTTATATTTGTTGTTATAATAACTCATATTTCTTGTTTAGTGTCTCAACTGCGATTTATTTACTCGTTTTACTTGTATGTTAAACCTTTAAAGTTATACTTTAATCATACATCTTATTTATTTACTGATTTAAGATGGAACGATGCTTCACTGACATTTGTGCTGCAACAAATATTTTCTCCTAGATAAAATGCCCGTTCCAAAAAAAAAAAAAAAAAAAAACTTTTTTACTCACAATTGTGTTTTTCCCTCCTCTGAACTAATTTTTTCTGGTCTAAGATGTTTTTCCCTTTTCACAATTGTGTTTTAATTTGTCTATGTTCTTATTCTTCTTTTTTGCTGTAACAGGTTTTGTCTCCTATTCTTAATGTATCTTTTATTGTCTAATGTATATTTTTGTCTATATATGCTTTATTGTATGCTTTCTAAGACCATGCAATTTCTTCCTTTTGATTAACCAGGTCGTCAACAACTTTGTAAAGCAATTGGTTTTAGCCCAGATGCAGTAGCTCATACTGGGAATAGCCTTGCGTTGTCAGAATTATGTTTGAAGTAACTTGCACCTCTAAAGTAATTTTCCCTGCTCTAAGGTGTTTTTCCCTTTTCACAATTGTGTTTTTCTTTGTCTATGTTCCTATTCGGCTTTTTACTGCAACAGGTTTTGTCTCTTAAAGAAGTTATCCATTCCAGAAATTATTTCTTTAATTTTGTCAGAATTGTGTTCTTGTTTGCTATTGTTATTGTGTCTCAGTTTTTTCTTCATCTCAACCAAGCTCTTCAGGAGATAAAGCTTCTTGTTTTCTACTGAAAATCAAGGTTCTTTTCTGAACCAAAGTTATATTTGTTTTTATAACAACTCATATTTTTTGTTTGGTGTCTAAACTGTGGTTTATTTACTTGTTTTACTTGTATTTTCAACGTTTAAAGTCATAATTTAATCATGCATGTCATTTATTTACTAGTTTCAAATGTTTTCTGTTGCAATAGATATTGTCTCCTAGATAAATTGTCCGCTCCAAGAAATAACTCTTTTCTTTACTAACAATTGTATTTTTCCCTGCTCTAAAGTAACCCTATACTTCCTGTTCACTCCCTCTTCAAATTCCTTGTTCATCCCTGTTCTCAAATAACCTATACCTACTATTCACCCTTACTCACAATTGTGTTTTTCCCTACTCTGAAGTAACCTATACTTCTTGTTCACTCCCTGTTAAAATTAGTTGCTCTGTCTGTTCCTGTTCTGCTTTCTGCTGCAACATGTTTTGTCTCCCAAACAACTTGTCCATTTCACAAAATAATTCTTTTACTTTCTCACAATTATGTTCATCCCTGTCCTGGAATAACCTATATCTGCTACTGCCTCTGCTCCTTTACTGATTTTTGCTTCAAAACCATGTCCTCTCTTCTAAAATACTGTGAAATTTTATTGGGCATTCAATTTTCCCTTTTTCTATCATCATCTTAAAAATAAGGCTCAAAGGACTGAAAATCACCCCATAGAGTTTTAGAAATAAATAGACATGCGCAGAACTACTTCACTACTTCTTATCTTTCTACCAGAGTACCCTTTGTTTCATGGTAGATATGTTTAGCCGGTTTCTTTTTTCAAAATACTTGTTCCAAGTTCAATTAAACTATGGTACTGTTATAACAAACCGTGATATCAATTTTTAAATGAGTACTCCCCATAGGGAATATTCCCAACCTGAATTAGAATTAACAAAAAAATTATCGTTCACATTCCACAAAGTTCATTGCTCTTAACTTGCTACCTATAATCTAACAATGTAAGTTTCAAAAACAAATAAACAATCTCTGATGTTGTTTGCACATGTTTCCTTATTACTTTAATAGGCACGTTCGTTGCTAAAAGCAAACCAATTTGAAACCTTTCATTTGTTTATTCTTCTATGTTCTACATGTTCTCGTACATGTTTTATATTTACACTTAATATTAATTTCATCCATTTTCTAGGTTGCTTTTGCATTGCAACTATTTTCAATACAACATTATGGACACTCTATTGACCGAAAATGTAGTTTCACTTCTAATGAAAGGTGTTGTTGACCTATGCCCACTTGTACAATTTGTTGCTCTCGATTGAGTAAGCTCTCTTAATTCAACAACTAATCGCTACCAAATCACTATCTCAGATGGAATTCATAGCCACGATACATTTCTTCCAAGTAGCTACAATAGCGCTGTGGAAAACCACCAACTCCAAGCAAGTTCAATCATCAAAATCATCAAGTGTACATGCAACACTATGCATAATGCGACGTATGGTTTGCTTATCGCATTTTATTGTAACTTGATTTCAATTGCACTCCCAATAAATGTACCAATTTTTTTACTTTTACTTACTTACCTTTTATCTTCTTACCAGGACGATCGCACTGGACATAATCGAAATTGTCACATTGCAAATAGTGATAGTTGGAGACCCATCACCTTTCAACTTAACTCCCAACTTTACCTCCCCCAGCAGTTCATCTGTTACAAGAATCAACACTCTTGATCCCGAAAACCCATCAGGTATCATACCTTGTTCGCAAAATGCAATTGGAAACCCTACTGAACCTCCTCTTGATTTTACATCACTCAACCCTTCCACCAAAACTTGGACCATTCAAGGTCGAGTTATTGCAAAAAAAAATATGACTACCTACACCAATCAAAAAGGGCCTGGTCAACTTTTTGGCTTTGACCTTGTTAGTGCTACCAAAGATGAGCTTCATATCTCTGCTTTCAATGAACTAGCCACCTTATTATATGACAAAATAAATGTTGGAATAGTCTACACTATCTCAAATGGCACAATTAAATTGGCCAACCCAACATACAACCATTTGACAAGCCCCTTCGAGGTTTTTCTTAACCCCTCGTCAACCATTCAACCATGTTTGGAAGAATGTCCATTAATCCCTTTTCATTGCTTCCACTTTACATCTATCCATGACATCAAAACTACACCCCTCAATTCCATGGTTGACATTATTGGAATTGTCACTTATGTTTCCCCTGCATCAACTATACGCAAAAGGGATGGCTCTGAAATCATTCGACGAACAGTTGGGTTAAGGGACATGTCTGGGTATAGCATAGACATCATACTTTGGGGTGATCATTGCACAATGGAGGGTTCCCACCTTGCAAGCCTTCAAGGTTTGCCTACTCCCCTTATCCTTGCAATTAAAGGTGGGTGTGTTACTGAGTTCAATGGAAAAACCATTGGAACCATATCCAACACCAACCTCCTTATAAACCCAAATATTGAGGAAGCCCAACTTCTCCAAACATGGTTTACTAACAATGGTTTCCATTCAGCCTCGCCATCTTTGAGCAGAAAATCCACCTCACCTTCTTCTAGCTCTTGCAAACGAATTTCCATTTCTGCTCTTCAAGCTCTCCAACCCTCTGAAAAAGCAACTTGGTATTCAATTATTGCTACAATCACCCATATTAAAACCGATGACTTTCATTTCCTTGCATGTCCTTTGTTTGTCGATGGCATTCAATGCATGAAAAAAATTTCCCACCAAGTTGGTAATGTATGGCATTGTGCAAAATCTGATGGGGAATTTACAGAGTGTGCTTATTGATACATACTCAAACTTGACCTAATGGATGCGACTGGACAACTATACGGTGTCATAGCTTTTGATGATTCCGCGCAGCAACTGATGGGCATCTCTACAAAAGATTTATGCCTTCTCTCAAATGATTCAACATCTATTTTGGAAATAGTTCAATGTTTCTGTGCTCGAAAATACCTTTTAACCTTATCTGTATGAGTAGAGACTTTTAATTCAACATCTCGCTTGAAGGTGTTGCTCGTCATGTCAGAGGAAGCTTCCTTATCATCATCACCTACCGATTCCCTTGATGGAAATGAACCCATTTTGCGTACTACACGTCCAGTAGCTCGTAGGCTTTGAACTCTGCCTTTGATAACACTTTCCCAACAAGTTTCTACTCTTCAATTCTACCTTTTTGTACTTCATACTTGCTACTTATCCACTACAAGCTTTTGTATTAACACCAGTATGTAAATTATACTTTTATGCATCATGGAGCATGCTTTAATATTATATGCTTTACTTTTTCTGTAACATTTGGTTAAATTGCATATTCATTGAAGATTCATTTATCAAATTTATACTTCTTTTCTTTATAAACACTTTTCAAAACGATTCACATTTGTTTCTTGCAACAACTTACCAAAAATTATGCACGGTCCATTTATCTTTAACAATCTACCTTTGTTTGCTTATTCAATGGCTTAATATATAGTATGTTTCTCCTCAAACAAATGCATTATTAAGTTCTTAACCAAAAAAACATGTTTCTTGTAGCCATGCCAACAAATGAGCACAATGATCATATCAATGGATGCAGAAGAGTTCTATATACTGAGAAGAAACAACAAAACAACAAGCGCCAACGCCTTCTATATAAAGTTGCTCGCCAACTTGTTAATATCCCTGCTCCATTTGACATTGTCCAACCTCCCCTCGGACACTCTACATCATCTGCATCAACACCCAACAATCAAGGAAACATTCACCTACAAGGTATACAACAACATTTCCGTACAAGGTTGGACAAATTATCTCCCATGAACGTATGCTCTATATGCATGGAGTCTTATCCTGGCATTAAGACAAGGCACTTTTCTAATGCATTTTCATGTTCATGATGCATTGGGGAAAAAAAAATTCATCGCTACTCCTTGGCAAACAACATGGATCCTGGGGTGCAACCACTTGTGCTCATTGTCCTTACTCAAGTTGAAGAAATGCTCATTTCTCGTGTTAACCCAATTTTACAAGTCACTCATGCTCGTGGGGGTCAATATACTTATTCTAGCCACACTATTAGCTTCCCCCAAGACATTACAAGCATTGCCACTTTACTCCCCCGCTTACTCTCAGACATTGACATCCTTATTGTTCATAAATGCAATCCTAACAAGAAGCCTTATGAGTTCTTTGTTAATCGAACACGTGTTCTTGTTGCTCTCCAATTCAAGCTGTCAAATGATCCCTACTGTAAGGATGTTCAAGTTAACTCAATTGCATTGTCTTCTTTGCCTATTGAACCATTTGACATTTCCTCCCTTCTTCACCATATCAGACTTGAGGAAACCCTACTTGTTGAGCATACCTCAAATGCTAATATCCAGTCACCCAACTTCTTTGAACCCCATGAAGAACAATCCTCTTCCTTTATATCTACCCAGACAAATAGTAGAACTGAGGTTGATGAAATCAAATGCTTCTTAGCAACAAGCAACGCACCCACTCCGCCTTGCATTGACTAGCCACCAATAGATACTTCCCCTATCAATGAATACAACACAATAGGCCTCCTCTCAATGGCCTTCCCAACCCTGTTTCCCACTGGAGTCACAATGCTTAAACAACCACACATTGAAGAGGTTGGTATTAACAATTATGCACTGCACCTACTTCGATACCATGACAATCGATTTGGCCAACATCCTCGATTTCATTATTACATATATAATCTCATGATGCGCCACCGCAACCATTCTACTACTTCTGTGTTTGTAAAACGTAGTATTGAAGATACACTTCCTCCAACGGTTTCAGAGCTTCTACAATAATTACAAGAATTACCAAATGCTAAGATAGCTGAGCAAGTCATGCGGTTTGGCTCCAACCTTCGTGGGACCTGCTCCTACTGGAACAAAAGCAGAGCTGAACTAACTGACATGATCACACAACAAGGAACACCAACATTCTTCTTTACGCTCAGTGCAGCTGACACCAAATGGCCAGACCTGCATTCTTTCATGCCTGGACACGCTCCACCAGCTTCACATCAACAGTACCAATGGAGAATTTGCAACCTTATATCCAATCCACACGTTGCATCTCAATACATGGAGAAAATATTCAAAATATTCCTAGAAGAAGTTCTTCAAAAAGGGCTTGCAACAAAAGATTGTTGGTGCAGGTTTGTAACAAACCATATTCCCATCAAATTTCAGTGTATTCAATACCTCAACTCTTAATTTATAATCTTAATATTTTCCATGCAGAGATGAATGCCAACACAGAGGATCAGCACATATACATGGCTTCTTGTGGATGGACAATCCACCCGATATGGACACATTAGACTGGGCAGATGATGCTAGGGTTGCAGATGCAAAACAGTACTTTGACAAGTTTGTTACAGCATGGAATCCTGGCATCAACCATTCCCAAACCCCATTGTTCCAATCCTCAACTATAAATGATCCATGCACCATTGGATCACATTCTATACTTGCAAGTGATCACTTACATGACTACGAAGAACTTGTTAATTGTGTCCAAAGGCATACAAAATGTTCCGAGTCTTCATGCCTCCGCAAAAAAGGGTCAACTCTTCAATGTCGTTACGGCTTTCCATTTAAACTACAACCTACCTCTTCCTTATTCATTGATGCAAATGGACGAAAAACATACAACCCTGCCAGGAATGATGCCCTCCTAAATATTCACAACCCTACCATGCTCTCCATTTGGCGAGCTAACGTTGATTGCCAACCTGTTCTCTCTAGACATGCTGTACTCAAATATATTTCAAAATATGCAGCAAAGGCAGAGCCGAAATCAGAATCCTACCAGGCACTTCTTTATCGCATTGCACATGCAACTCCACATGATGCCCCTCTTGCAACCAATAAGACGCTTCCTATCAGAAATTGTTGCCGATCGAGACATTGGTGCACAAGAGACATGCCACATGCTCCAAAAGCTCCCTCTTTGTATTTGTAGTTGTTCCTTTCTTTCCTTAAATGTTATCCAAAGTGTTTTCCGACGTATTTCCAATGACTGCCTTGATACCCCACCAACACCAACCTTCTTTTTTTCCTACATGCAACGACCCCCTACACTCGAACATCTTACTCTTCTTGAAGCTGCATGCTCTTGGTCATTCTCATCTCGTAGAAAGCACTCCCAATGGAAACCAAACCACCCTCCCAAAATCGTTCATGTCTTTCCTCGCTTCACTAGCATTCCACACATTTCTGAAGATGCCTTTGTTTCCTTCTATTGGAGTGAGCTCCTGCTATACAAACCTTTTCGCACATTGCACAATGACATTTGAGCAATAGAATTGGACATAACTTCTAATTGGCTTTGCATTAAAGACACATACATTGCATGGCATGTTGATCATTTACCAGAAACCCCCAACACACCTCCCTCTAATGACTCTAATTCTGCTTCTAACCACTTACCCTTACCACCTATTATGGATGAATGGGAATTGCTTTCCCAACTCCGCCCTGGAAACAACCTCTATGTTGACGACCTTGACATGCTTGGCCATCGTGATTTTGATAAAGAACACAATTGGACCGAAAACCATATTCCTTCCCACATGCATGCAACAGCCATATCATTCACTGACCTCATGCGTTTATCCTCCCACATACACCACGACACCTATTCATCTTCAAGTCCTGTTTCCTCCTTGTCTCCCACACAATGAATGGCCTTTGACCTTATCCTAGAACACTCAACAACTTCTACAAACCCTCCCCCACTCAAAATGGTCATTCAAGGCACTGCGGGGACAAGCAAGTCTTTCTTAATATCTTGCATTAGAACTACACTCCATCCTGTCTCTAGCGATACACCTTCCCCCTTGCTCCTGCTAGCTCCAACCGGTATTGCTACATTTAACATACAAGCCCTAACAATCCATTCATCTCTTCGCATACCTATTGTTGAAATGCACCCTCTTGAAGGACAATCCCTTTCGTCCTTCCAAGAACAATTCCGCCATATTCGGTACATCATCATTGATGAAATGAGCTTCGTTGGCCCAAAAATGCTTTCTCGAATAGATGATCGCTTACATCAAGCCTTCCCTTCCCATTCAACAACTCCCTTTGGTGGTTGTTCCATCATATTCCTTGGTGATTTTGGACAACTGCCCCCTATAAAGGACATCCCCATGTATGTTGGCGCATCTCGAGGAAATAGTCTATGGCGCACATTTGACACCTTCGTTACGCTTTCAACTGTCTTTCGACAACAAGGGAACAACGCTTCTCAAGTTTCCTTCCGCCAACTACTGCTTAATCTCCGAAATGCAACACCGACTCTTGAAGATTGGACCTTCCTGATGTCCAAAACAACCTCAAACCTTTCACATGAAAAGAACCATACATTTGACAACTGCACTCATTTGTATGCAACTAATAGCTCTATTGAAATGCACAACAAAGAGATGTTGAAACACCTTAACATGCCAGTTGCACATTGCTTTGTAGAGCAAAAGAAACAACATCTCCAATCCTCAATAGATGATGAACAAATTCCATTCAAGGTTCTACTAGCAATTGGTCAACAATTCATGTTGACAGCCAACTTGTGTGTCTCTACAGGTCTTGTAAACGGGTCGCTTGGGAAAGTTATTGCAATTGTCTACAACTCCAATGATCAACCACCGAAATTGCCATCTTATGTTGTAATTGACTTCCTCCACTACAAAGGACCCCCATGGGATTCTTGCAATCCAAATTATGTGCCCATCCCTCCTATCACAAGGGGTACATGAAGGCAAGTACCACTTCAAATGGCATGGGATTTAACAATTCATAAAGCACAAGGGATGACTCTGCAAAATGCAACAATTGATATTGGCAACATTGACCGACAAGGCCTTACATTCACTACAATATCAAGATTTAAATCTTTATCAAGCCTTCGCATAGCTCCACCTTTTTCCTTTTGTAGGTATTCTCGAATTAAAGATAGCCCCTATGTGCAACGTAGAATACAAGAAGAGACCTTGCTTTCTTCAAAGTCTTTGCAGCCACATTCTCCATAGAGTTACATTCCACCTCCTTTACATTCCTACTTTGTATAGCTATCACTTTACTCCCTTCCACTTTTCCAAAATGACTTATCTGCTTTGTTCATATCTTGTATTCCTACTCCTACTATCATTGAATTTATTATACTTCTTGAGGTCTATTACTTAACATCAATGTATTTTATTTACATATTATGTTTAAAACAATGCATAACGAAAACCTAGAATTTTGACATAGGTATATTGCTGGTGTTTTCTAAAGGACAAAATACTCATAGAACTAATACATACAGTTTATTCATCTTAGAGTTTGTTAGAGAAAGTGAAGAAAACATATATAAATAAACCATCATCAAACATATATAGGTAAAGTACAATCATGGAACTAGACATATCTACCTATAAGACAACAGACACATGTTGATAATGCCTCTTGAAGCAAACATAATTATTAATCCAAGGAACAATCCAACAACTTACCATGTACCAACAATATAAAGTATAATATTGTTATCAACTATACAAGTCAATGTATCATTCAATAAGCATGCATCAGAAATAGTAACCCTAGAATAAATTTGTTACAGCTCTAAATATGCAAATCTTGTACAAATTTACTTCTTGCAAGGTTGTAGTAGTAGTGAGCACTTGATAGATATAACAGAAAGTAGTAGTGATGCCTGGTGTGCTTATTTCACACTTGGGAAAAAAAAAATTCCATAATCTATAGCACAAATATCTAAACTCCCTAGCAAACTTTCACCACTTATAATGCATCCAACAACACTTGATAGACATAACAAAATGTATTTGGAAGAACTGGAAATATTAGAAACAAAATATATCGACTTCTCTACCTAGAGCTTGATGGCTAACAAAAAATACATTATATGTTTTATGCAACAGTCATGACTCCACATTGTGCTGCAGACACAAAAGATAGGAGTTGAAATGGAGGCCAAACTACTGACCAGTTCTGACACAGAAATAAAAAAAATGTGCAGCACTAAAATAAATGATTGTCCACTGTTATTATTTCTTCAAAAATCAATACTTAAGAAACTGTTGCAAAAGTAAATAGATGTCAACCACAACAGCAAAAAATAACAATGAACACAAAGTTGTTTGCTTCAAATAGTATTCAAGACATGTATATATATAGTCTCTGATTCTAAACCCCTTTACATCTTTTACACGTCATACTATTTGATAAATCATCTTCTCACTACATACTAAACATTTTATACATCTATTTGTAATGCTCCTTTACATCTAAACCCAATTCGAAGATAGATCTTTCACTATTTTTTTCCTCTCTCTTGTATTAAAATAGTGTCAACAAATCCTTGAAAGCTGGATTCACAAGTCACAAAAAATAACTCTTCTACTACCTATTAGGTACCCAAAATATAGTTTCCAACAGTTTCTAAATATTTGCAAAATAAATTGCATCTCCCTGATTTTCCTGAACACAAAAAAAACAACCAGGCCATAAAAGTAATTACAAAATTGCAATTATTTGCACCTCAACTAACTATAGAAAAAACTTGTCCCAAGCATTAGCTTGTTCAGCAATAGTAGTAACTCTGCTTGGTTCCAAAACTTGCAAAGCAACTTCATGATATGACAATTGAGTCTCAACATATTCCCTTCCTTCTTCTGCTGCTGCACAACTTTCTTCTAATAAATATGCATGTATGGATACTTGGCCAACCATATGGTGTACATCTTCTTCAATGAGGGTATCCAACTTTCTAATGTATTCTAATTCTCCTTGCAACACAGTGTTGATCTCTGTCATTTGCAACTCCTCTGCAGGAAACTCATCTATAGGTGGAAGCAGACAAAGATGACACTTCTCATAGACCTTATGGATTCTCTTGTAGAAACCCATACATGCCTCAGTAGTCCTTGTAATGTCAGTATTCAGCTTTAGAGATGCCTTTCTGCAAAATTCTAGAAGTTGCATTTCTGACTTTAAATCCAAAACTGTTTTAGGCAATAATTCTGCAGGGTATTCAGAGTTTGTCTCTCTCCAAACCATATGCTATTTAACCTTCTCTGCTACATCAAACTACCTTCCTCTAGCTGCTTGTTCCTCTACAGCAATTTCATCCATTTGTACCATCATTTGCTTCAAGTTGTACACTTTCTCCCTAACAGTCACTTGGAAATGATACATCTGCTCAATTACTTTGCAAGCTTCATCACAAAACACATTTATTTCTACCTTTCTGTTGTTTCCTGCTTCAAGCCGTTTTGTCAAGCCTTCGTTTTCTTTCTCTAACTCTTCAACCTTCAACTTCAACTCTTGGACTTGCTGGTCAGTAGCTAATTGTTTTGATTTTAACTGAGTGGTCGCAGCTTCAAAATCATTATTTTCTCCTTCCAAAATCATCACCTAAACCGCCAATTTATCTTTTTCATCATCCAACCTCCATAGATCTTCAACCATTTTCTCCTTTTCAGATAACAGGTCACTATATTTCCTTTTCACCTTTTTCCCTCAATTCTCTTCTCTATGTAGATTTTCTCGTACCTTGGACAGTGTTGCCTTTGCAATTTCAAGATGGCCTACCAACTCATCCACATGATGCGCACTTGCCTAGGCCATCGCTACATTTGCTGCAGCTGCAAATTTTGGATCATTGTTAATTCCCTCCAAGATTGGAGTTTCTATTATTGTGACAACATCTTCATAATTGGCACACTTCATTCTTTTCTCTGATTTCCTAATGATCACTTTTCTATCAGGATCAAAAAAAATTGAATCAAGATTTGCCACCTCATTCTCCGTAGAAGGACTATAAGGGATGAGTTGAAGCCCTGGTAGTGGACAATACCCTCCACTTATACTTTCTAAGGGCCCAACTTCCACATTTTGTACATCAGCACTTTTTGGCTCTTCTGGTTGCTTAGATTTCAACTCTTCTTCTCTTATCCTGTCCTGTTCTGTTGATCCTAAGGGCCCTACTTCCATATTTTGTACATGAGGACTCTTTGGCTCTTCTTCTTGATTAGCTTTTACCTCTTCTTCTCTTATGTTGCCTTCTTCCGCCGATCCTAATAGCCCTACTTCCATATTTTGTACATCAGCAGTTTTTGCCTCTTCTTCTTGCTTAGATTTTATCTTTGCTTCTCTTATCCTATCCTGTTCCACTGATTCTAGGGAACCTACTTCCATATTTTGTACATCATCACTGTTTGCCTCTTCTTGTTGCTTGGATTTTCCCTCTTCTTCAGTTTCTTCTCTAAGCAGTCTGTCTGATGCTTCTTTTACCACCTTCTCATTCTCCTCCTGCTGCACTTTCTGAACTTCAGCTTCCTTCTTCTTCTTCTTCTCAACCTCTGCTACTGACCTATCTAATACTTGTTCATAATGTGTATCTACCTCAACCTCCTTATCCTTGTCAATGTTAGGGCTAGAATTCGTTCCTTTTTTAAGACGATATCAGTTGTTTAGATCAATCATGTTCTTTGCTCTTCGATAAAACTCCTCATCCTTCCAAAATAAGTGGCCATACTCATAGCCAATCCTGCAAAAGCCATAGTGTGCTTGCATCTTTCCATCGGGATCATGCCTTCTAAAACTCTTTGCCCCAAAATGAAAGCCTTCCAAATCTTCAACAAACGCTTCAGCTTCCTTTGCTTTTGCAAGTTTATATGCTCCTATTACAAATGGCATTGGTGGGTAAATCAACTTCTTCTTTTCAGCTAGAAAATGGCCAACTCCATTTACATAAACTTGCCTAACAGCTTCTTTGTGTACCACAAAATCAGTAGCATATTGGGGCATCATAGAAGGAACTTTGCTTCCACCAAACATCCGGATATACAATCCTTCCATGCATAAGTAATAATCTCCATACTATTCAATGACTTTGATAGCATTCTCAGACATGCAACATGGTTCTTCCTTAAACATCAAGTGATACAGTGGTATGATGAATGATTCACATATTCTCTTATAGTGACTTTTATACCTGTCGCCCCAAATCATTTGATATGCTACATGGACAGGGGGCCCATTTGTGTTCCAAACACATCCTAAACCTGGAAAAGGATATCTAATCAAGATACAATCCAACAAATACCCAGACATATGAAAATTAACATTATCCTCGACTACTCCTCGTTGAGCTACACCAATGTTTGTAGATAAGCTGTCTGAGATTATTGCAGACCAACTGAATAATGTACCATGTGTCGCAACATGGCACATCACAGGTGCCCAACTGAGTTTGTAAATATTCCCATCTAGCAATCCATAAATTCAACTCAACATCAAAGCTATTAGGCGAAACGTGGTTCTCAGGTGTTCAGTGTCATACTCCCCACTCTTTTTTGTCCTAAACTATTTTCCAGGGATTGTCATCTTCCTAGCAAATTCCAAATAATTAAAATTTGCATCTTTTACCCATTGAGTAGTCAACATAACATCAGCATGAGGAAGGTTGTATGCTACATCTAAGTGACTTTCCTGGAAGGATCCAAGACCTTCACCAGTAGTGTCTGAAATCATTCTAGACATTGCATTAGTCCTTTGTATAATCCATCCTATCACTTCTGAGCATGGAAATAGCTCAGGCCATGTTGCTGCTCTATGGAGGTGTGACTTCCTGATATTCTTATAAACCAATAATTCCTCAATACTCGCATCTGTGAAATTTGTGTCCCTAATAGCTCTATATAACTCAGTCCATGAAAACTGTGGAGATGCTCTTGTCACAGGCTTTGTGTCTCCAAACATCATGTAAAAAGTACAGAGCAACAAAACTTATATTTCAGGGTCAAACTCTATTACGCTGCCTTTACTTCTTTCAAATCACATGTACATATCCAACCTGTTCAAACGTAAAAGCACCAAATCAAAAAATAACATTGAAATCTTATTTGCAGTCAATGGTTATGGTCCAACAACCATAATCTACAATCTTGCGAAGACAGAAAACATTATCATTAATTTGGGTGTCAACTTATACAGTATTTTTTACCTTTAGTCAAACACAATGCATTTGTCCAAGTATGTTAATCTGCGAAGACTATATGTTCACTCTATGGATTGTTCATGGGTTTCGCAAATAACATTGAAAACAAAATACTGTAATTTATATGTTCTATAGCTTATTGTATTTTCAAAATAGAAATTCAACCAAATAAACCATACTCCCACAACACAAATTTATTGACTTTCACTCAAATTTTAATAAATTATAATATTTAACTCCATTGGAACAACAGAAATTAGTCAAAATTCACTATAACCATATCTTAAAATCACATCTACACAAATATCACTTGTAAATTCCTGCACAAATCTGCAATTTATACCCCCAGGATCGTCGCCATATGAGCCTCAATAACATAGAAAAAATGTAAGTCCTCCTACAATGAAAACTTTCATGCTACAACTCGATATCCTACACGGAAAAATTTAGTTTGGTGAGTGTACAACGAAATCCGCAAAGTTGCAACGTTCACCAAATCGGCTTTTGTTTAACTTAATTGTTTAAAACCCCAAACTTGCCGCAACCCCAAATTCTCGCATTTAATCTCAAACACTGCTGCCATGACCCCCAAGTTTGAATCCTCTTTCTTTAAACCCAAATTCTTTGTTTTTCAGGGCAATGCTGTGAAAGTGGGGTTTCATATAAGGATCAAAGCTCCAAATACTTTTAGCAGAGATGCAAAACACCTAAGAGAATCATTATGCAGATTAGCCAATCGCTATCTAGGTCTTTGACTCAACCAAATGCAAACCCTGCATATCCACGAAAATTATATTCATTCGTTGTGAATACCCAGGTTAATAAGGTTATAACCATCAATTTAGAGGTTTGTGAGAATACCCAACTAGATTATAATCATAGTTAGCACTTAGATTTTATCCCTGGTTGTAAAAGAATAACACCTAAGGTAACCTATTTCAAACCAATATTTAGGTAGAAAACTTAGCCATTTTTTCCACCAGAGAGGGCTCTCTCACAAGATATATATAAAGGCTAAAAATATATAGAACACGCTCAAATTTCTCAAAAATGATTTACTTGGTTGAAAAGGAAACAAGAAACATTGGGCATAGAGTCAATTTTCAGATACTTAATGTACCAAGAAGTGATTTAATACCAAATAGATTTTCACAGAGGCAAGATAGCAACCATATCACAATCAATAAGATTTTGCAGGTAGCATAGAAAGAAATAATAACAGTCCATCAACAACAGGCATCAAACTAGGATGAATCCATTGTCAACTTTAGAGAAATAAATGGATACTTAAATGCGATAGATCAAGCCATAACCAGTATGAATCCCAATCTATTTCAAACGTTCATTTAAGCATAGAAGAAGAACATAATGGAAGATATAACAAAGAAAATAGACATGCACATGAAGAGATAAGGGAAAAGACAGACTGTAAAAATGATCAACACATGAATCTCTGGTCTTCAACAAAATAGGTATTTTCCACCGTATGGCTTTTTTATTCAAAATTTGACTTCAAAACTTATTGTCTCTCAAGGAGTTTCCAACCCCTTCAAAAATGATTATCATTGTCTTTTATACAAAATTCGAAAGAATTTTGACATAGCCGCTTCTTTTAACTAATAACTGAAAATGTCTTAACTCCAAAGATAATAGTCTTTAAACAATATTACAAAATTTTCTTTTAAAATAAAAACATCATTTTTGCCACTTGACAAGAGTTTCTGAATGCATCTTCATATATGAGCAGAATATCTCTGTCTTCCATATTTATCCACATAGTTCCATTGGTCAGCAGTGGGCATATCATAACTGGTCATTTTCTTTATTAAGACTCGCATTTCAATGTGACCTGCATAAGAAACAAGAGGAAGATTCTCACAGATTGAGATCAACATATTTAAAATTTCAAAGTCCTCCGCAATTTTCTCCATCAGAATCTTTCCAGCAAGCATATGATCCAAATGTTGAAACGTTTTGTGATTCATTCTTATACCAAACAATAACCTCTTATATTCATTTGCAGAAATCAATTCATGATTTGCATCCCAAAAAGTAGGGAATCCTTTGATTATCAATTTTTCAAATTGTTTCTTAAACCTATTTACTTCCTCTCGTACATCTCTAGCTTTAAATTCAATATTTTCAATATGTGAATACTTCCCTAAAATTCTTCTAGCCCATGTAATGACTGAAATTCTATTCCTTATATCCATTGTTGTTAAATCCGCTTCAGTCAAACTATTTAGGAAAGTTATTGCTCTTTGTGCTATTTCTCTTAGCTTTTTGTTCAGATTCTCTCTGGCTGCTCTACAGCTTTCAAAAGCATCTTTGGCCACTTTTTCTTTAACCTTCATATAATCAAGATAGGGTCTCAATTTTTCAACTTCTTTTATAATCTGATCCCACACCATATGCTTACAACCCTGCATTGCAGCTTGTCCTGTTACATGGGCTGACAATCTTCTATTGTTATAAGACAATTCTTGATTCTTTGCTTGCAAGGTTTCAATTTCCTTATCCTTTGTTTCATTCTCTTCTTTTATCCTCTGTGTTCCATTTTTCAATTCTTTAATCTCAACATCCTTCAGACTTATCTGGGACATGGCTTGTAAGAGACTGTCTACTCCAGCTTTCTCTTCACATGTACTTGCATATGCCTGTTGCTGACCTAATTCTGTTAACTTTTTCTTTACCTCTTCCAATTTCTCTTCCAAACAAATCTTCTCTTTTTCCCAATGAACTTTTTCTTCAGCGAGCTTCAACATTTTTGCAGTAATATCTTTCACTTCATCTGACAGCTCTTCTTTTTCCTTCTCTAGTACAGTCAGTTCGGCTCCCTGGATAAGCTGAGTGTCTGGGATTTTCAGCCTCTGCTTTAACGTTTGAATTGTGTTGTCCTTTTCTTTGAGTAAATTTGTCGCCCCATCTCCCTCTTTGTTTTCCAAATCTGATTGCAATCTTTTTATTTGCTGTTGTCGAGACTTATTTTTTGTCTTTTCTTGTCTCAACTGGTTATTTAATTTGTCTACTAAAATCTTCAAATTGTTAACTTTTATGATCCTTTCCAAATAATCTGAGTATATAACTTCTCTGGTTTGTCTATGCAATAAGATTATATCTAGAGCATTGATTTTTGTCAAGTCAACTTTCATTTCTGAGATCTTGTCTTTGGTAACAACTGAAAATTTAAGAGAGTTGTCTTTAACATTTCTGCTAGTAAATAAACTGACTTTTGTGCTGGATATACTCCTAACCTTTGGAAATAATTTACTGGTTTGCCGGGAAGATTCTTTCTTATTTTGACTGTGCTCATTAAAAACATCCATTATATTACATGGTTTATTTACATCTTTTTCCACTAGGGCTTCCTGAATACTATATTCATTTACCGTGACCTCTAGTATTTTGATTTCGGTTTTTTCTTCCTTTTCTAAAAATGCCATTAGATCTTGTTGCTCATCCATTTTTAACTTTTTCCCTTTTTCTGCTTCTTCAATCTCAATGTTAGCTATGTCTTGTGCAGACCTTTTAGACCCCACCATTGCAGTGTTCACCGTGCTTTTTGCCTCTACCATCGTACCTGTCAATATCATTTCTTTTTCTTGAGAATCAGGAACGATTTCTTTGGTCTCCTTATATTCCAACCAATTTGCTCTATCAGACATTCCCTCAATCACCTGATGATCCAGCGCTTTGATGCGATGACCCGATCTTCTTTTTGAAATTATGTTTAACGGATCATATTCGATGGCCACGTCTGTCTTAAATTCCATATCTTTCAATAATTTTTCTATATAAATAGCAGCATTTTTGTTCTTCACTGTGAATGGGCCAAGTGTAAACGGATACTTAATATCTGTTGCTTGTTTGAAAAACAAGAAATTATTATCTTCAACAATTAGTTTCTGCCTGAGAAACTCCAAGGGGAAAACCCTTAAGGTAAGAAATGCCGATAAAATGTAGGGTTTATGTTTAAATCCATATAACCTGATCACTGTACTGTCTTTTGACAGGAACCAATCCCCTATAGCATATTCAGTACTTAATTGCATCCATGTCTGCATCTCCGGTAGTACTCTAGGCAACCTTTCTCCATAAATCATTCTGTAAATTTCTAAGAGCATATAATTTATGTAATTAAACATATTATTCTCCAATAAATTTGTCGAAACTATCTCAGGGAATTGTAGGTCTTTGTGATTGGCCATCGTGATCATTCTCATCAAGAATGACTGAAATCTAAAGTGTCTGAGAGCAGGAAAATTAACCATCTGGTAATGGATCTTTTCAGCCAAGAATTCTTCAAAGTTAAGTTGAGGAATTTGACTTTCATCAATCCCCGGCGGAACTATACTCATTCTATACAAAAGGCTTAATTGAAACTCAATTACATAAATGTCTGTGTCGAAACCTAGGACCAAAGCTAACAAGGTTAAAACCAACTGGGTATTTTCATCAAATAGAGTGGCCTCTATAGGGTAAGGGATATCTGAAGTCCTTGCTTCTGGTTTAAGACATGTGGACAGGAACTTTTCTCTACTATCTTGAAGGGCTTGGTGATAAAAATCAATAGCAGAGGTTTCGGAAAAACTTTCAAATTCGAGGGTTTGGGAAAAATTTATTTCTAGGGATTCAATTATGACAGCAGGCTCTATTTTACAGACAGCTCTGCCTTTCCGACCGTCTAAGACAGTCCTTTCTTCTCTGGAATAATTATCAACACACCACGACACTAATTCTGGAAAAGACGGGATTTGGTCAGGGCAGAAGGTTAGCAAGGATGACTGGTGGACTCTATGTACGTCTATACCTTCTTCTAACAACCTAGACAATTTAAGCTTGATTTCAGCGACCGGTAACCTAATTAGGGTATCGTAAACGTCCCCATCTATGTCTTCTAGGGCTTCTTTGGCTTTAAAAACATCTATATCATGCACAGTCTCCATTTAAATTGTTTTTTTTTTAACAAATTGCTTTAAAATATGCGAGACAGGTCACCAAACCCTACCTGTGCAGACACATTCTTTATCCTTCTGACGTAACTGGAAATCTCCACTGGTCTTCAAAACTCCCGAGAACAGCGACACATAGACAAAATGTCATTTTTGAAAACCCTTTTGTTTTATATAAGCTCTTTTTCTTATCTTTCTTGCAACTTTCCAGTCGTTGATCGCACATATTAATGATTTGAGCCATCAAATCTTGCACCCTTTATTCTCCACGGCAGTATCCACGATCCTACATAGTGGTTTTCCTTCCTGGTTTCAACTGCATGCGGATCAACCATCGCGTGACACCTGTGAAGGTGGTTTGTTTACCGCAACCACCCTTTCCCTTATCGAGTGTGCATTTCCCTTGATGTGGATGGATCTCATCCCTTGATCTTTTCTTAATGCATGTCGTCCGTTTGATCATCATCAATGTATGGTGCATCTCCCATGTATTTCTGCATCCGCCACGTTCCATGGCCCACGCTTCCACATTTTACTCTTTGGCGGCTCCGCATAGCGCTTCAATGGTTTGTGATACCACTATAGCGTCGATGCGGGACAATAGCATTGCGCCACGTATTCCAGTGGTATTGTATCTACAACCGCTCACCATTGTTTGCACACGAGCTTTTTGGCGATGCGGGAATCCACGACAACCATCGATCTTTTCTTGAGCCATCTCCGCCGCTGGAACTTCGCCGGAATTTAATTTTTTCCTTTAAAATATGCGAGATAGGTCACCAGACCTTACCTGTGCAGACACATCCTTTATCCTTCTGACGTAACTAGCAATCTCCACTGGTCTTCAAAACTCCCGAGAACAGCGACACATAGACAAAATTTCGTTTTTGAAAACCCTTTTGTTTTATATAAGCACTTTTTCTTATCTTTCTTGCAGCTTTCCAGACGTATTTTCTTTCCAGCCATTGATCGCACGTATTAATGATTTGAGCCATCATATCTTGCGCCCTTTATTCTCCACGGCGGTATCCGCGATCCTACATAGTGGTTTTCCTTCCTGGTTTCGACTGCATGCGGATCAACCATCGCGTGACACCTATGAAGGTGGTTTGTTTACCACAACCACCCTTTCCGTTATCGAGTGTGCATTTCCCCCGATGCGGATGGGTCTCATCCCTTGATCTTTTCTTAATGCATGTTGTTCGTCCGATCATCATCAATGTATGGCGCATCTCCCATGCCACGGCCATCTCCACGTGCATCTCCCGTGCATCCGCCACGTGCCATGGCCCACGCTTCCACATTTTACTCTTTGGCGGTTCCGCATGGATGCGATAGTGGTATCAGGATCAACCATCATGTGACACCTATGAAGGTGGTTTGTTTACCACAGCCACCCTTTCCATTATCGAGTGTGCATTTGCCCTAATGTGGATGGGTCTCATCCCTTGATCTTTTCTTAATGCATGTCGTCCGTCCGATCATCATCAATGTATGGCGCATCTCCCGTGCCACGGCCATCTCCACGTGCCATGGCCCACGCTTCCACATTTTACTCTTTGGCGGTTCTGCATGACGCTTCAGTGGTTTGTGATACCACTATCGCATCCATGCGGGACAATAGCATTGCGCCACGTATTCCAGTGGTATTGTATCCGCAACCACTCACCATGGTTTCACATGAGCTTTTTGGCGATGCGGGAATCCACGACAACCATCGATCTTTTCTTGAGCCATCTCCGCTGTTGGAACTTCGCCGGAATTTAATATTCCCAAAAATTTCTTTCAGACTATAGCGCTTATGGGTTTTTTGTTGTTTGATTTTTATTACAACCCCTCATTCAACAAATCCATTGTATTTTGGACAAATTTTTAAGCTTTCTTTGGATTTTTGACCTGCTACGACTTGGTCGCATACTTCACCCTTGACCTCCGACTTCACTGCACAATTCACTCTTCACCTCCGACCGCCGACAAGCAACTAGCCCCTCGGCGTTTAGAACTTCGCCATAATTTAATCTTTTCCTTTAAAATATGCGAGACAGGTCACCAGACCCTACCTGTGCAGACACGTCCTTTATCCTTCTGACGTAACTGGCAATCTCCACTGGTCTTCAAAACTCCCGAGAACAGCGACACATAGACAAAATGTTGTTTTTGAAAACCCTTTTGTTTTATATAAGCACTTTTTCTTATCTTTCTTGCAGCTTTCTGGACGTATTTTCTTTCCAGCCGTTGATTGCACGTATTAATGATTTGAGCCATCAGATCTTGCGCCCTTTATTCTCCACGGCGGTATCCGCGATCCTACATAGTGGTTTTCCTTCCTGGTTTCGACTGCATGCGGATCAACCATCGCGTGACACTTGTGAAGGTGGTTTGTTTACCGCAACCACCCTTTCCGTTATCGAGTGTGCATTTCCCCTGATGCGGATGGGTCTCATCCCTTGATCTTTTCTTAATGCATGTCGTCCGTCCGATCATCATCAATGTATGGCGCATCTCCCGTGCCACGGCCATCTCCACGTGCATCTCCCGTGCATCCGCCACGTGCCATGGCCCACGCTTCCACATTTTACTCTTTGGCGGTACCGCATGGCGCTTCAGTGGTTTGTGATACCACTATCGCGTCCATGCGGGACAATAGCATTGCGCCATGTATTCCAGTGGTATGTATCCGCAACCGTTTACCATGGTTTTCACACGAGCTTTTTGGCGATGCGGGAATCCACGACAATCATCGATCTTTTCTTGAGCCATCTCCATCGTTGGAACTTCGCCGCACAATTCATGCTTCACCTCCGACCGCCAACAAACCACTAACCTCTCGGCGTTCATTTTGCCCCTCCTGGGGCGAATGCTAATAATAACATATTGATCTGATCTTGAGCTTTAAAAAATATGGCTTATTTTCGATACCTTCCTTAAAATAAGAAGAAATACTTAAAAATATTCTTTAAATATATATTCCAAAATTTTAATCGATTGTGAAAATGAATATGATCTTTCTAGCCCATATTCAATAATTGACACGTTGAATTTTTAATAAATTCACTATGCTCAACCTTCCTTTTTGTTTAAACATCAACATTGGAAAAGATGTCATGAATGATATTTAAGCGATGAGGATTTTAGACACTGTTGGAACCGACTATTTCTTAAACTTGCATTTCAAATAAAATAAGTGCATTGCAAGATTATATCGCTTGGTGGTAAGATTGGTGATGGAATGGCATCAACCTTTAGATTTATTATAAATAAATATTATTTGTTAAGTAGAATGTTTGTTTTTTAAATATATGGATTTATTTTAATTATATAATTTGTTTTTTTTATTAATACATTTTAAATGATGCAAAGTTATTTTACATATTTGATTTAATAATTTTGATTTACATTTTAAATGATGCAGAGTTATTTTACATATTTGATTTAATAATTTTGATTTACATTTTAAATGATGCAGAGTTATTTTACATACTTGATTTAATAATTTTGATTTAAATAAATGATTTGGTTTTATTGCTTCCAAATTATATGGAAGTTGAGAGACAAATCAATCAAATTATACGGAAGTTGTAAAACAAGTAAAATATGTGTTTTTTTAATGATATAGTCATTGGTTTTGGGTATGGGTTGCTTTCCTCTAAGCTTAACAACTTCAATCTATGGGATTTCATCAATGCAAGTGCTCAACAATGAGATGGTTTTAAGTTATTTGATTTTTATGAGTTTGTTAGGTCGTTATAGGAATGGGTTTATATTTTTTTATGGGAAATTGCTTCCTTTTACAGTTTTTTAGAACTATATTAGGTTACAACTATGTCAAGTTACGCAATAAGTTATGTTGGGTTATTGATTTCCTAGAATTAGAACTATATTATGTTATGCAATAAGTTTCATTGCATCATTGAGTTAATATGGTAATGAGAGATACAAATTTATAGGTCAAATGGAAATGAGGAAATGAATGTTTATTTCAAAATATTCGACAAAATAACGAATTTACTTAGCATGATGTTGCTCTTTTTAACATGTCTTCAGTCGACTTTACCATGAGCTCGTTGGGTGCATGAATGTGTAACAATGCATTTACACTTAATATGTCGTTAATGTGTGACTTGTAGAGTTATGTGTTATATGAGTTAGTGATGACCCTTCGCTATAATTTAACATATCTCTCAAGTCAACTTCACCATGAGCTCGATAGGTGCATGAGTGTGTGACAATGCATTTACACTTAATATGTCTTCAATGTGTGACTTTTAGAGGTATGTGTTGTATGAGTTAGTTATGAGCCTTCACTACAATTTAACATGTCTTAGGTTCTATTCTCGATCTGTTTGGGCGGCAATGTCACCATGAGCCAGTGAGGGGTGTGGGGCATTGCCTTCAGACTTATCATGTCACCAACGTGTGATTTTTAGATTCATGTGTTGTGGGAGATGGTTATGAGCCTTTGCAACAATTTAACATGTATTGGGTTCCAATTTGTGCCAAATTGCAGGTTGGCAAGGTGGAGTTAGAGTTGATGCATTAGCGTCGAGTGCTTGAAGTTTTGGGGGTGTGCTTCATGCATGCTGGGTCAAGATCCCATTTGTCGAATTTCGTCACTATGCTCAATGTTGTAGGCTTGAATGTGTGAGAATTCTATATAGGTTGAATACCATGAAAGAATTCTAATAGCCAAGAATCTTGAAGCAAAGAAGTCCTCACAAGAATTTATTCAAAGATATGCAAGAATAAGAAGAAATGCTGAAACAAAACATAAAAGAAGGAACTCAATTGATGGAAATATTATCTCATATATTATTCCTCAATGTGAATACAATATATAATACATCTCAAGAAAGAAAATAGAAAGCCTTAAAGGCAAGTTGTAAAGCACAAAAAGTAAGGCTTACTAAAAACATAAAAAACCCCTAGGTGGCAAAAACAGTTTCCAAAATTGTGCTAGAGGCTCACGAATTTGGCAAGTATGGTATGGCAGCTCATGAGTGAGGTAAATGGAATGTAATGGTGGCTTTAGGAGAGAATATATGATGTGGAGGTCGAATTGATCAAGTGGTAAGAGTTTCCAAGTCAACTAGCTTTTCCTTATTCACTAGAAAGTAGAAAAAACAGGATAAAGCTGTCTAAATCAGGAAAGTGTCTTTCTAATTCAGGAATAGAATAAAATCAGACAGAATCCAAGGAAATCTTATCCATAATTTGTCCAAATTCGTTTTTGTGACTTAGGATGGCAAGTGGTCCACTAAAAGCCAAAACTGGCCCTATTTAGCTAGTCAAAACTTAGGAAATTAATATAGGTGACTAGTAAAATGTATCATAAGTATTTAATGGGTTCTTAAATGTTCCAACAGAATGTACCCTAGGGACAAGGCTAGTTGTGTTGTGTGCGAATGTCAGGATTGGCACATGGGACTTCTCCTTGACCAGATAATGATAAATTCCCTTTGATGCTTTCCATTTCATAAGCAAAAAACCCTTAAGCAACAAGGAAATGATGGATGCGACTTTAGCCCCAAGGATTTGGTTAATTGTTCTACGTTTTGAACTTTATGGGCCTTATTTGTAAGAATCCGACGACGAATCTTTGTTGATATCGTGAGTTTTCATTATTCAAATTGCATTTTTATTTCAGAAATGGATTCAATGCCCTCAAAAACCTATGGACACTCCAATTATACAATTTCAACAACATATATTTGCAATTTTAACAATTCCAACAATATTTTAACCCCAAAAATCACCCAAAAAAATAGTCTTACACCTAACCCAAATGAGGAAGACTCTACCATTGAAGGTTAGGGTTCGAACCTCAATGAAAGGGATGTTTTGCCTAAAAAACACGAGAAATAAAAAGAGTGGAGTGCGGGTATGTTTTGTCACTTAGCATTTATCGACGGAATAAATAACTTATTGACACGACGGATTCACTCATAAAGACATCCGTGGAATTTTTGAGGCAAATCATATGACCTGGATGGATGACGTGTCATCTGTCATGTTCCGTCAATTGACACTGTACGCCGTATGAAACTTTCAGTATAAAACACGTAGACGACGTGTATGAGAAAAAGGGCGCCATGGCTACCTACCTGCCCGGTGAAAGAAATATTCTTTGATTAAGATAAAGCCTGAACCTACCGACGCGTGTCATACGTGGTCACGTGTTGTACCCTTACGTGGCAAGGCGAAATGGGCCCGAAATAAAGGCAGACTGATAACCCACACCGCACAGATACAATAAATTCCGTTGACTGACGTCAAAATATTCGTCACTGAAATCCGTCCTCTGTCTGCGGTTGCCCGTCTGTTACGTTACCTCCTCGTCCACCGGCAGCCGCCGGTGTCTTCATTTGGCTGTCCCGTTAAGCGGGAGCAAAACGCTAAGTTCGGTTCTATTTTTAGATGTTAAAGTAGCAGTAGAAATCAACGTAAAATCCGCGCGCTTTAAGTAGCGATGTCTGTTTTCACTATGTTGTTTGCTTCCCCCGGGGGAAACAATCCTCGTCTTTATGTGACGTGCTCCTTTTTTTGGAATCTCTTTTCATTTTATAACGACACTTTGACAAAGAGAATAGGCTTCCTCTGCAACCAGCAAGCTACCGTGGTGTTCCCAAATTCACCAACTTGTCTGTGTAACAATTTGTGAATTAGTATATATACATATACTAGTTCGTGGTCAGTATTTAGGTTGGCCTTGGCCGTGGGTTTGGTATCCAGGTGGTCCAGATGACAATGTTCATTGGGTGGTTTGGAGAGGTTCCCCCGGTTCGGAAAAAAAAAAAAAGTATATACACATATACAATTTGTGAATAAGTATATATATATATATAAACAAAGTTGGTTTGATATGACATAATAATAAGGCAAAATATGTGAGTAAATATATTACAGGTATTTAATGTTTTCAGTCGCGTAGGTATCTTGTCAAATATCTTCGGTTTCGTATTCTAGTTAAGGATTCATATCCAAAGGTAAAAGGTTTCGAGTTCCATCCCTCAAGTGATCTTCCTAAATTATGATAGATGTATTCACATAAATAAGACGAGTGACATAAGAACCCCATTGAACAACCTAGCCTAGTGTTTTGGTTAAGCATACATATAAACAAGTAAAAGGGCCTTGCGTTCCACCTCCAAATGGTCCTACGATATAATGACAACTTTTTTCATGAGAATAAAAGACTATTGACATGAGCACCTTGTTGAACACCCTAGTCTAGGTTCCATATCCAAAGGAAAATTGCTCTTGAGTTCCACCCTTCAAGTGGTCTTGTTAGATTATGATAACTTTGTTCACATGAATAAAGACTAATCGCATGGGTACCTTCTTGAACACCCTAGTATAGTGTTTTGGTTGAGAATCCATATACATAGATAAGACAGTCTCGACTCTCGAGTTCCACCTCGAAGTAACTTGTTGTTATATCACAACAACTACAACGCATGGATAAAAGACTAAAGACATGGGTACCTTGTCGAACAACTCAATTTAGGTTTTGGTTAAGATTTCATATCAATCTATAAAATATCTCAAGTTCTTTCGTGACTCCACTTACTTGACTCTATGCAACTACTTTCCTACTCATTGCTCTAAACATTTTATTCCCTTAACTCTTTACATTTTGTGGTTTTGGTTATTTGGTTGCATCTTCATCTTCCTTTGTCTCTCTAACGCTTATGTCTAGTGGTTCACCTTCCTTTTGTGTTGTCTCCCTTTTAGGATGCTTCCTACCACCCCATTCCATGTGCTCTCGCACATTGTTTTGCACACCTTGTTCTTCGACACTAGTGCATGATGATTCTGCACTCTTTGATTTCCTTATGCACTTGCTCCCTTTGACTCTCTTCCATGTGCACAATCAATCACACACACAACATTTAGAACCGTATATAGCATTCATGGGGGAAATATGTGAGTGCGTGGATTATACTTGACAAGGAGATCTTGGCCTTCTCACTTGCCTCTCTTCATCTCTCTCATGACTCCATAGAGTTCGCTTTACTCAACACCTTTCCTACTCTCTAAATCCTTTTATTCCATCTAGTCCTCGCATTCTCACATTTTAATTGTTTGGTTGCTTATTTGTCTTCCTTTGTTTTCCTTTGTCTCTTCACCTTTCACATTTAACGATTCACCTTCCTTGTGCATTATTTTCTTATGTGATGTTTCCTTCTACGCCAATCCATGTCCTTTCTTGCATTGTTATGCACAATTTGTTCTTCAACACCAATATGTGATGTTTTTCGCTCTCTTTGACCTGCCTTTGTGTTTTGTCCCTTTGACTCTTTTCCAAGTGCACAATCAATCATGCACACAACATTTAGAGCTAGATATACAATTCATTGGGCTAATTATGCAAGTAGATAGATTATAGACTACAAGGAGCTCTCAGCTATCTCAATGCCTTATCTTCCTCTTTCTCATGACTCCACTAAATTAGTTTTGATCGGCATTTTTCCTACTCTCTACTCTAACTTTGTATAATGTTGACTTTTCACATTATGGCATATCCCATGTTTGGCTACCTCTTCAACTTCCTTTTTCTCTTGAGCATCTGTGTTTAACGATTCACCTTCCTTCCATACTAATACACACACTCTCTTGCAATATTATTCGCACTCTATTCTTTAGCTCTAGTTCATGATGTTTTCACACACTTTAATCTGCCTCTATTCTTCTTCTCTCTAAATCTCTTCCAACTACACTTCCATTCTCTACACTTGAAATCTCCATATCCCTTGTAATCTCTAACATTCTTTGCCCTACTTGATCCAAACTGCATGCTAAATTTGCACTCATTAAACTACTCCTTTGAAGCATTTCTACACAAGTATGCCCTATCACACTCCAACTATTTCTTACTAAATTTATATCACTTTGTTTTATCTCTTCTTCTTCATAATATCCTCCCTATTTTCATTGTGTGATAAGCATGTGCTTCCCCAATATGAGAATATTACAATTTAGTGTAGTTTATTTATACACTCAAGGAAAATCCCTCTAGCAAAAAACTCATAAGTGAGAATATTTATTTTACCAAAGTCATCAAATAATTAACCATCTAACCCAGCAAAGAGATGGAAATCACCCTTCTAAACTAGGTGCACATCCCCTTCTTAGTGGATTCCCCAAGGGATGCAAATCACCAACCTAGACTAGGTGCACATCCCGTTCTTAGTGGATTCCCCACATTGTTCGAGGGAGAACTCTCCATAAAATGTGCATCTAAATATCGCAAAGATACTTTGTTTCAGTCACTTGAAACCCACGTGCATCCCTCTATATTTAGAATATGTCCAAAATTTGTTACAATTGCTTCAAGAAGCTTTGATTATATGTCTCTCTTTTTTCACTAATAAAATACCTCAAGACGGGACTTTAAACTATAACCTAAAACTATAACCTATAACCTAAAAGGCCGAATTGACATTATGGAATGTTTGAGTACATAGCTTTTTCTAAGCATCACAAAGAGAAAACAAAATCATCGGAAGTATGATTGGTTAGTAAAAAGGGGTGGTGATTTTAATTTCATATTCTACTTTTAATGTATTATGTTTAACTATTTGAAAGGGTGGTGATTTTAATTTCATATTCTACTTTTACATGTATTATGTTTAACTATTTGAAAGAGTGGGGGTTGTTATGGTCATGTATGTGGATTGGGCATGGTAATGGACATTTTTAATTATAGTTACAGGGAAAATCACATTAGATTATACTATATAAAAAAGTCCAAAAACACAAGATTCAAAGACACAAGATTCTAATTTCTACACATGATTGACTTGGTTTCCCATATTGGCTTCCAAGCTCGAACTATTCATGGAATAAAAATTACACGGTGCTTTCAACTATTTTATACTCATTTTTCAGCTGTTAAATCGTGGATTAAACATTATTTTGAATATGAAAATAAACATGGTATTTTGGTAAAAGGGGATAACTTTTTGGGAGGTGTTGTTTCGAAATTATATGAACGAAATGTATTTAATTTAATTGATAGAATTATAATTTTAATTGATATTATGGAATGATATTTCACTTAATAAATTAAATGATATTTTAGAATTAAACATTTTTATTTTATTGTTTTAATTTTTTATTTTTATTTTTAATTTAATATATTTAAATTAAAAATAATAATATTCTCACTTTACAAACCAATCATAACTTCGTTAACAAAATAAAACACTTTATTGCCATCTTGGAATATCCTCAAAAAAAATATTTGTTAAACAACTTGTAAATCATTATTATTATATGATAATAATTTAAGAGATTTTGGAATAAACTTCCCAATGATGTAGACATAGTTAGAAAATTGGAACTTAGCAATAACGTTCTCTTGTATTTTGACTAAGAAATAATTCTGTGATCCAGACATAGTTAGAAGTTTATTGGAACTTAGCATTGTATTCTTTTGTATTTTGACTAAGAAATAATTCTCTCATCGTACATGTGGTCCTAGCAAGAAAATGATGGGTAATTTAGAATGGAATGAATGCATTTCAAATTAGGCACAAATTCAGTTAATATTCTAAGTGACAAATATAGATTGCAGGAGTATAGTCACTTTGCAAATTTATATATTGCATGTATAAGGTGTTTAAATATTGCATGTATAAGGTGTTTTAAAGGGATAAATTTGTGAGTATTCCAAGGGAAAAAGATAGATTCCAGGAGTATAGTCAATTTGCAGGTTTCTATAGTGCATGTATAAGGTGTTTCAAGGGATAAGTTGGCTTTGAAATATAACATAGTTTTTTTTACATGTTTTCAATTATTTTAACAAAAATTAATATTTTTTTTAAATCAATGAAAAATGAATATTGAAAATTTATAACTCATTTTATATTATTTTGTCTTTATTTTTTTATTAAAGTATGAAAAATAAATACACAAAAGAGAATGATTTCACAAAATTAGGCGAAGGAAAGATTTTACAAGAGCCATTCCACAATAAAATATCATTAGCCCTACTATGTTATTCATCTTGGACCGTGAACAAATCCATTGGTATTAGTCTTACATTCTTAGGTGGGAGGTCTTCATGGTGGACAAGTTTTATGATGGATCCTTCATCCTCAGCTCTTCCATTTCTGGATCCGTTGCTTTTTCTATATCTTTTGTTC
This sequence comes from Larix kaempferi, assembly GCA_027924585.1. Taxonomy (NCBI): domain Eukaryota; kingdom Viridiplantae; phylum Streptophyta; class Pinopsida; order Pinales; family Pinaceae; genus Larix; species Larix kaempferi. Next base: position 1,621,550 of record BSBM01000341.1, on the reverse strand, counting down.
CTTCCTCTATCTTTCTGCTCCTCTACCTGGGCGTTCCTAGCTCTTATGCTGTCATTTTACTCTTCCTTGGCTTGGGGGACCGTCTTTTTGTTTTTTCTCATGTCTTGTTCTCGTCGCCTTGGTCCTGCGCCTCGCTGGGAATGGTTATATCGGGCGATTTCCCTTTCTTTATCCCTTTTGGGCCCTTTGCTTCTTGATACTTAGCGGCTAAGTTTTTTCTATATGCTCTAGGAAGTGGTCATATCTTTTCTTCTTGTTGGTTCTGGACTGCAGTTGCCCCTCCTATCTATTTTATGGACGCTACGGGTTGGCATGTACTTAGCGTCCCCGATGAAATTTTTTACTTATGCTTTTAATATTAAAGTATAGACATTAACAGTTGGGAAAAAAAGGTATCCTTAGCCCATATCATTCCAATGAGACTTGTATAGTACCATATTGAGGATTAGGGTTATAGTAATAGTTAATGGTGATGATTCATTTCATTTTCCATAAACATCACACAACATCTTTGGTGTAAGTGGTGTAAGAGTTGTAATAAAGCTTGAGGTGAAATGTTAGAGTCTTGGTTTTCATTGTTCTCTTATCTTACATGTTTGCATATGTAGGGAGTATCATGCCTATAAACTCTATTAGGATATTTAGACACATAGGAGTTAGTTTAGATTAAATTGGTTCAATGCATTTTTAGGTATAATGTTTTTCTTTAGTGTGATTTTGTAACTAACTAATATGATGGTCATGATTATGTTCTAGACATGAAGCGATTCAATGATTCATTTTCTCCTCAATACTAACGACACTTGATCTGTGACTTAACACCTGATTGGTCCATGATCTCTTTTAAAAATAATGAGTGGTCATTTGTTGATGATCAATTGTGAGAGATCTATATGTAAACTATTTTTTTGTGTCAATATTACCTCAATTGGACACGTTGGTTGGGGTCGTGGATTGTTCCCCTCTTTTAGGGTTTTAACCATTTAATGCATTGGTGTATTGATCTTTGATTTGTTTGTGTGAGTGGTTTCTTTAAGGTGTTTGACCTATGTTAATATACCATGCTTATCGAATAAAATCATCATAAGGTTAACTTGAAAAAGTGTCCATCAAATGATATTGTTTTATGGAGCCATGGGTCTTCTTTGTAAATGAAATGGTTTCAATCCTTATTTCCTATAGAGGGTCATCTGCAATTAAAATGAGTGCCATGTTTCCAAATTTAATACCTAGTTTGAAGTTACCTTTTTTTTTTATTTTAAACATGTGGAATGGATTCTTTAAACCTAGATGTTTTTCATATGCCAACTTATATATTCTTATCACAATGGTTTTTAGATGATCTATCGAGGCTTAGACCATGGGTATTGCTAGGGGCGAATCTAATCATTTTCAAATTTTCTTGAAGATGGATAGACTAGGAAATAAGATCCCAACCCTTTTGAGTATAATCCTTGTTAGATTGAGGATGAGGATTTTGAGAAGATTATGAAGGAGGGTTGGAGGCCATTTGATGGCAATAGATGGGATTCAACTACCATTCAATTTCATAAACTTAAAGAGAATCAAGCAGATGGTTGTAGGGTGGGCACATGAAAAAAATGAAAGACTCGCAATAATTATTGCAGCTATAGACTAAATTAGAGGATTTATATAATCAGGAGGTGGTTGGGTTTCAATTAGAGTACTTTAAGTTGGAGACCTATAGGATGGAACAAAGGAGGAGAAAGATTCGTGAAGATAGAGAGATTGTCTGGAAGCTTCAAAGGAAAGCACTCTGGCTTGCAAAGGGTGATGAAAACACAAGATTTTTTCACCAATTTATAGATTAGAGGGAAAATGCCAATGTCATTGGCAAGTTAATAGAGAATATGGTGAAGAGGTGTCACGCTTTGAGGACATTGCAAAAAATGGGGTGGATCATTTTAGTTAAATATAACAAGAAGGAAATGGTATAACAATATTAGAGGTTGTTCAAATGAATTCATTTGTTTTAAGTGTTCTTTTGAAGAAGACAACAGGAAGCTTCTCAAAGAGGTATGAAAGGAAGAATTGTGTGTGGTGTTTCATAGTTTCAAACAGGACAAGAGTCCCAATCTTAATGGTTGGTGTGTTGAATTTTTTATAGGCTTCTATGAAATTATTGAGGAATATTTGATGAGGGTAATTGAGGAATCCACATTAAATGGGAGTATGTTGGATGAATTTAACACTACCTTCATTACCCTTATTCCAAAATAAAATAATCCTACATCATTTAAATATTTCACGCCAATCTCCTTATGTAATTGTATCTATAAAATTATAGTAAAGGTTATATATATGAGGATTAAGAGTCTATTATCAAATTCCATCTCACATGAACAATTTGTATTTTTATTAGGTAGACAGATTCATGAGGCAACAAGAGTAGCTGAGGAAGGGTTACACTCTATTAACACAAAAAAGATGTTAGCCATGGTGATTAAATTTAGCCTTTTTAAATCATATCACAAGGCATGTTGGTTATATTTGAGGTTAATGATGATTCATTAAGGTTTTTATGTGTATTATGTGAACTAAGTTATGAGTTGTATCTTCACTATATATTTTTCAATATTGATCAATGGATTTGCATCTACCTCCTTCAAACCTAGTAGAGGTTTAAGGTTGAATTCCCTCCATCCCCTTTACTTTTTCTTATTATTGTTGAAGGTCTTAGAAAGGCTTTGATATACGAAAAAAAATTGGTTTTTTGAAGGGCATCAAAATTGCCAATGATTGTGGCAGTGGCAAAGGCATAAACATTGATACAGGTACAAGTTGACAGAGATAGTGATACGGGTACATGTTGATAGATACAGTGACATCGACAAGTTGATTCTCTTATTCATATCAGGGTGGCAAGATGGGGAAAGGAAAAGGGGGTTGTATCCTCCTTCCAACTAGTGTTGGTAAAGCTAGTGAGTTGGAGCTCATTGAGGATTGGATTCCTCACTGTAGGTTGGAGCTTGTGGTAAAACTAGGAGGTTGTGACCTCCTTTCAGTTGGAGTTGATAAACTAAGGGGGTGTATCCTCCTTCCAATTGGAGCTGGTAAATCAATTGAATGTAATATTAATAATATATAATAAAAGCATTTTGTGGTTTTCTCCCATTTTGGTTTCCACGTAAAATATCTTGTGTACTTTGTATGGTTTATGTGATAATGAATGTTATTGTTAATGGTTAATGTTTGCATATGATATTAAATTTTGAAATGGTAAAAATTGCCCAATATTGTGTTGGTTGTGGAGCTTGATCTTCCTGATTCAGAGATGTTATTTCCATCTGTGTTTGCACCCCAGTTTTATATGCTGTGCAGGTGGATTGTACACTCATCCTAGCGGGGTGTAGGGGGTGTGGGGGGGGCATCGCCCCCGAAAGAATTTTTTTGGGTTGTTTGTTGGCCAACAGTTTACGGGCCCATGGTATTGGGTAGCCCGTAGTATTTTCCCATGGTAATTCCCCTTTTAAAGGAAGACATTGTAATACAGCCGTGTAATGTATTATACCATTGTAAAGATATCTGTAATTGTGTAAAAGAGACTGAGAGAGAGTGAAGAGGAAGTTGCAGCGAATGTGTTGCAAGTTATATCCTTTCATTTGTTGGATGGTAAAATAATAAGGACTGGAAATTTATGTGTGGACGTAGCCCATCTTGGGTGAACCATGTTATATTTGTGTCTCTCTTGTATTGTGTTTATGTGATTTATATTTGCATCGTGTTTATTGTTATTGCTCTGTAATTTTGTTTTTATAACATACTAATTCACCTCCCCTCTCAGTATTGGTGAATATTCCAACATAAATATTCCATGTCTATAAGCATTAACCAAGGATCAAGAGGACTAAGGGCATGAGGGAGATTGAAGTATCCCTCATGTGAGCCATTAATAAGGAGAAGGATCACATCCATTGTGAAACCATTAAGCTACTGAGTGTTCTTGCAAGTCATAAATTTGGATGTCATATGAGGAAAGTGGTTCTTGTTCATATATTTTCCCTCCATAAATTACTCAAGGGATCCATGGCCTAATAGGGGGTCCCTATTTTTTATCAAGACCCTCTTATCGAGCTTGAAAACTTCATTTTATTTTTTATCAGCAATAGAATTGTGATTCCAATGAATGTGAAATAATATAGAGACTATCACCTCTAAATTAACAATAATCCATTGGAAATTTCTATGAAATGGATTTTGTTCCTTAAAGTTCCTCTTTTGCATTTTCTGAATGAGGAAGAGGAAGTCTCCCATAATTATGACATCCTTGTTTTGAAGATCCTTTAGGAGGCTCATTCCTAGATATAGTGCATATAATTATGTTTGATTGTTTGAGGCCATTCCAAGCCCCTAAGAGAATTTCACTTCAACATTTCCTTCAAGGTTAATAAGCATCCCTCCCACTCCTATCGCCCCTATATTTCCTTTCAAGGCTCCATCAAAGAACAAATTATAATTTTATTTTATTTGTTCCATTACTAAAACTTTGACTCATTAAAATTTAGACACCATTATGGATTAGATTTGGGCTTGATGCAAGATAATTTGGACTGAAAGGATCTCCTGAAGAGCATATATTTGACACACATATTCTCTTGCACTTTAAGGTTTTCCCAAGATAGATCTTGGATATTGTGTGATTTTAAAGTTTTCTTCCAAAGTATTGTATCCTTGACTACTGTACAATGAGGGGACCAATAGATAGAAGAGAAAACTACCTTATTTAAATCCATCTCGAGCTTCCAACAAACAAGTTTTGGAAGATCCATACAAAATTTGGCCAAGTATTGTGTATTAAATAGGGAACCAAGATAGAAGTGATACCAAATGAATAATATGTTTCTCCAGCTTGTTGTGAGAATAATTTTATCTCCAAGCTCAAAAAAAATATCCTCCCATGCTTTCATAGAGAATGGGCAATCTAAAAAGAGATGGTAAGGTGAGTCCTCCTCTGAAAGACATAGAGCACACCTCGATGGATCCTATATGTTTCATCTCCTTAAATTTTTAGTTGTTAATAGTTTCCCATGATCCTAAACCTAACAAAAGGCATTAATCTTTAGAATCCCATATGGATGCCATATCTTCTTCCACATTCTATATTGTGAAGGAAACGACAATTTTCGAAGAGATTTAATTACTAAACTTATGAGATTTTTTTGTAAGATTCGAAATTATATAAAACTATAAAAAAGAACTGTACAGAGAATAACCAGTGTTGTCAATAGCACGATGAGTCAGGATGAAAGAGATGAAATAGTTGATACAAAATTGGGAGAGACTAAGCATCTAGTCTTTCTTTTTCTATGATAGGATTGACAGTCATAAATAATTCTGGTAACTATTTTACGTAGAGGTTCCCCCATAGGCCAGGGGTTATGACCAACAAAAATGAAAGTAAAAGATGGAAAAAAAGTAGCCTACTAAACATGAAAACTAAACATGATAGAACAACAGATATTCTTCATCATAAATGACAATAAAGGACGGGTCGACACCTATTTTCTCCTTTGCAACTCTCTTAAAAGCTTCAGGGAATTAACGAAACACCAGCTACGTGGATGAGGGGTTAGCCAGAGATGGGTTGCTTAAATTATTGTCGGTAAGATCCCTGGCTAAGCTATCACTTGGTTGTGAGCCAAACGGTGCATTCCTTCCTCCATACTTGCCAAATTTTCTTGAACTGAGATTTTACTAGCATCCTCTTGCATTTTTTCCCTCATGCAATTGTCCATAACCATACGGAATAAGGATTTCATGCTCCAAAATAGTGCCAAGGTCCGAGTGTGACTCGTCTCTCTAGTACAGGTGGAGCCAGAGTCCTCCACCAGGCCCCCAAACTCCTCTGTTGGCTCTTGAGATCTGTTGGTTGTGGATCTTGGTCTTCCTTATTCAGAGGTTGTGTTTTAGCCATGTCTGGATCCCAACCCATGACAAGAGGGTTTGGGGGGATTTATCCCCCAATATAGTCACCATGGGGGTCCTTTGGCTATCCATTTCAAACTAAGTAAGGATATGTTTCCCAGGACATAAGAAGAGATATACTACATGTATAGGGTTCCCTATTCATCAGTAGTTGGCAGCTTGATGTATGACATGGTGTGCACAAGACCAGATATTTCACATGTAGTGGCAGTCGTGGGAAGGTATATGAACAATCCAAGTAAAGAACATTGGAAGGAATTACAATGGACTCTCAAGTATTTGATAGGTACGACCACTCATGCATTATGTTTTGGAGGTTCAGACACTATTCCACAGGGATATGTTGATGAAAATATGGTAGGTGATAAAGATAGTAGGAGGAGAACCATAGGGTATGTTTTTACTGTAGGTGGAACAACAGTAAGTTGGATTTTGAAACTAGAAAAGGTTGTTGCACTTTCAACAACAGAAGTAGAGTATGTTATTGCTACAGAGGCTAGTAAATAGATTATTTGGTTGCAGATATTCATGGAGGATTTGGGTAAGAAGCATGAGAATAGTAGGTTGTACAGTGACATCCATAGTTCCATTCATCTTGCAAAGAACTTAGCCTTCCATTCTAAGACTAAACATATATAGCTCAAGTACCATTTCATATACTCTATTCTGGAAGATGAACTGTTGAAGATGGAAAAGATACATTCTAGTCAGAATCATGTAGACATGTTGACAAAGGTAGTAACCAAAGAGAAACTAAGTTCCTACTCGGTTTTAGTTGGCCTTCAATCATGAAAGTGAAGATGATAAATTTTCCAGATCCAAGGTTCAGAGCATAGTCCATCAAGTGCAGCAACGATGGAGTTGCTATGATCAATCTCCAAGTGGGATATTGTTGGTTATGGAGCCTGATCTTCCTTATTCACAGGTCGTGTTTCAATCGTGTCTGGATCCCAGCCCATGATGGGGGGGTTTTAGGGGGATTTCCTCCCCAATATAGTCATTGTGGGGGGGTCCAGGGGGGGGGACTACAATTTAGGATCCCCCACCTAGCGGGGGTTTGGGGGTAGTGCCCCCGTAGTAAAATTTTTGGAAAACATGCCTTGTAAAATGTTGTAATTTCATAGTCATGACTTGGTCAATAATGGGTGACTTATGGGCCCATGGTATTGGGTGTTTCATAGTGTTTTCCCATGGTAATCCCTCTTTAAAAGGGAGACATTGTCATACGGTTGTGTATTGCAGTATTGTAAATATCTCTATGATTGTGTGAGAGAGACTGTGAGAGAGTGAAGAGGAAATTGCAGCGAATGTGTTGTGGGTTGTATCCCTTCATTTTGTTGGATGGTATAATAAAAGTACTGGAAATTTCTCTATGGACGTAGCCCATATTGGGTGAACCACATACATTGGTGTCTCTCTTGTAATGTGTTTTATGTGATTTATATTTGCATCTTGTTAATTGTTATTGATCTGCGATCCTTCTTTTATAATACATCTCCAGGATGCTTTCTTTCCCTGCTTACTCTTTTCTCCAGCCCGTGTGTGTGGTCTCGAGCCTATTGAACAAATCTGGTCTCGAAAAAGAATCTAGCATTGTCCATTTCCTTCAAAGCTCGCACCATATTAGAGTGTAGAGGGTTGTGCTAAGTTTTGCGCTTGGTAGCATTTGTTCGAACCATTATGAATCCCATAGGGTAGAGAAGCCCAGATTGGATCCACCACCCACATAGATGAAAGGAGAATTTATGTCAAGCCTTAGGTATGCCAGTCCAAGAATAACTATGCTTTCTAATTCCAAGATCCTAGAAGCAAGAAGCCCGCCTACAATGGCTTCTGCCAAATATAAATGTCGCCCCTTGGTAATCCATCCTCCCATCTTGAATTGGACTGTCTCTAATTTCCATGAAGGCCCGAATGGAACAATTATCTGGATCATGTATCGAGAACTAGTCGAGGAGCAAAAGAGCGTACATGGAACGAAACAAATTCATTGCAATGAGGTCATGCTGGAAAGGGAAGATGGAATGACAACTGCCACCTGCCTGCCTACATGCTTTCCCACACTTCTCTTTATGATGAGTGATCATGGCTACAACGTGTGTCATCATCCTGAGGGAACTTGTCATGGGGGTTTATGAGATTTATTTATTAATCTTCATAACTTTCTTTATTTATTATTTTGGATTAAATGTTGATATTATAATTTTATTGCTATTCATATAAAATATTCAACTACATAAATAAGTCATATTTTAAATGTTTTATGATTTTTCCCTTTTATGATCGCTCAAAATAACATGAAGAGATATTGGTTATTTCAACTTGATATTTGAATACAGTAATTTTGGATCAATGGAATGGAAAATATCAAATGTTAATATTGAACAATTTGGTGCCAATAGGGCTATTTGAGGGTGTTGAATCCATTTGTGCATTAAAAACAACAATTTTGTCAATCCAAAATTGCAATTTGGGCAAACATTTTGGTCGAATTTCAATGATGATAAATTGGAAAAATTCAAATTCCTAGAAAATTTAGCCATCTTTTAAAAATAATTTATAGAGAAAAAGAACCAAAAATATTTCCATGCGTGCACCATCACAACTTACATAACCTTTTGCATCCTGATTTTAAGAAATTTTTACTCATTGCATAGCATGGTCAAGTGAGTTATGTCATTGAATTATTCTTGGTATTTAATTATCTATCCATTTGCATGTACCTTGCCTCGTCCCTTCATATGTACATCAAAAAACATAAACATGCACAATTATACCATTGTCCACACCCATTTGCTTTCCATATCCCATTTGGTCAACCTTTATTTAAAAAATAATAATTTAAAAACATAAGTTAAAAGAGGATTTACTTGATTCATTGAATCAAGTAGCCACTCCTAACTTCTTTTCCATATATCATAGCTGCCATACACATAACAATATACACCCCTCAGTCAAATCCCTCTAGCACCGTTGGTTTAGAAGGGCCTCGTTCTAGATGGTGACTTAAGTTTGAACCTTGTAAGGTAGCCAAGAGGAGACACTTAAAATCCAACCATGTTAAGGATTAGTGTGGCCCAAACTTAGTGGGATCCCTAGGTTATTTTGATGTCTTGGATTCCCTTGGGTTGTCGTTTCTTAGACCACGGGATAGTCTCGCAAATCACAAACACACTAGCAAACAGAAAAAACAATATACACCCCTCATTTAATTGATTGTCTCTTTTTAACTTATTTGCAAGTATCTACTTATTAACAATGTACACATAACTAGTATATTACTTATGACTATATAATTAATTATCATATCGCTCAAAACTTTCACTAATATTATTATAAATGTAACTATTATACACAAATTATAATTTTTAAATATTAATTATTATAACTACCTACTATTAGCACCTTTAACAATTATATAATTGCAAACTGCACTTGATGGTACAAGTGAATGACATAAAAAGGAGAAGTGTTGGAGTAGATATGTGAAGGCGATTTCAAAGACATTGGGCACCTCATACTCACTCTTTGCACAATCCAAATGAGCATGAATATTGTGCTAAAATTAGACCCCTCAAAAAAGGGTATTCACATGGTGAATTTAAATTTACTGCAATTACCAAATGTGGTCTCGTCCATGGGTTAGGACCTTCCCAAGTTGGCCCAAAAATTAAAGTAATTTGATTGCTTAATTGAGCTTGATTTAGAAATGGATCCCATTCTGCATTCAAACATTTTTATAATGAACCGATCAAATAAATCGCCCCCTAAAGAAATTCAACTGAATTAATTTTTGGGATCATGCCCAATCCTTAAGGCGGGCCCTTTTGAAGGTAAAAGGTGGTGAATGAGCCTCAGTTTGGATGTTGGGACAGATCTATTGATTAAACCCTTCAAAAGTAAAGTGCTTTGATTGCTTGATTGGGCACAATTTAGAAATTAGGCCCATTCTCCATTTGAACATTTTTATAATGACCTAATTGAATAAATCACCCCCCTAAATAAATACATCTTGATTAATTTTTGGGAAGGAACTAATCCTTAAATCAATCTCCTCCTAAGGTAAAAGGTGGTAAACAAGCCCCCAATTTGGATGTGGGGGTAGATCCATTAATTACACCCTTCAAAAGTAAAATGCTTAGATTGTTTGATTAGGCTTGATTTAGAAATTGTGGCCATTCTCCATTTGAACATTTTTATAATGACCCAATCGAAATAAATTACCCCCCTAAAGAAATACATTTCGATTAATTTTTTAGATTTGCTAGTTCTAGGGCCCGATCCTTAAATAGAGCCCCTTCCAAGAAACAAGGTTTTAAATGAAGGCCCGTTCAATTTAAATATCGATCCCATCCTCCATGGAAACATTTTTAAAATGACCAATCAAAATAAATCATCCCCCCAAAAGAAATACATTTTGATTAATTTTTGGGAAGGCCTCAATTTTGGGATTGGGCCGATCCTTAAATCAGGCCCTTCCCAAGGTAAAAGGTGGTAAATGAGCCCTCAATTTGGATGTTGGACTTAATCCATTTAGAAGGCCCCTCAAAAGTAAAGTGTTATAATTGCTTGATAGGGCTCAATTTTGGAAGCAGAAACATTCTCCATTTGAACAATTTTACAACAACCAAATTGAAATAAATCAACCCCCATAAAGAAAATACATTTTGATTAATTTTGGGGGAGGGACCGATTTTGGGATTAGGGATGATCCTTAATAAGACCATTCCCAAGGTAAAATATGGTAAAAAAGCCCTCGATTTAGATGTTAGGCCTGATCCATTAGCTGGGTAATTCAAAGATTGTTTGATTACCTAACCAGGCTCGGTTTAGAGATTAGGCCCATTCTCCATTCAAATAGTTTTACAATCACCCAATCAAAATGAATCCCCCCCAATAAAATACATTTTGATTTTTTTTTGGAAGGTCCCAATTTTGGGATCCAACTTGACCATTAAATTGGGTGCTTACCAAGATAAAATGTGGTAAATGAGCCCCCAAATTGGATGTTGGGCCCAATCCATTGATACCCTTCAAAAATAAAGTGTTATGATTGCTTGAATGGGATTGATTTAGAAAGCGTCCCCATTCTCCACTTGAACATTGTTATAATGACCTAATTAAAATAAATCACACCCCCAACCCCCTCGACCCAAAGAACACCTTTTGAATAATATTTGAGAAGGGCCCATTTTTGGGTTTGGAATTGATCCTTAAATTGGGCCCTTCCCAAGTTAAAGGTTGTAAATGAGCCCTGATTTGGATGGTGGGATCGATTATTTAATCAAGCCCTTCTCAGATGAATGTTTCAATAACAATTCATTGATATCCCGATTGTAAATGAAATGAACAGTCTATATTGAAGTGCCCCGATTGAAAAATCATACATCCTTTCAAAAGTTGGAAGGATATTGATAGTACATGATTTTTTGATATGGGTCCATGGTTGCTTCCTAAATATATTAATCTCTCCCATGCAATTTCCGAAGATTCTAAACCCTATCACTGAATTGCCTTCCCATTTTCTATTTCATATAAGCATTATGACAAATAATTTTTTTTGTGTTTTTTACACGGAACACATATCTTGGGGAAACATGTAGTTTCATGGTCGAGGAATCGATAATTCAATGGCATTTTTAGTTAATTTCCACAACATTTCCTTACACATGGAAGATATTTGGTTCATTCAAAAAATTTAAACATGGCATATATTTGGTACATTCAAAAGTTTAAACATGATAAATATTTGGTTCATTAAAAAATTTATTCACCTCCATTTGATTTTGGATTGGATGTTGTTGATAGGACTACTTTTTTTTTTATTTGAGAGTTCAACCACATTTCAAAGTTTATTCCAAAAGACTGGTTACTATTATTATTGATATTTAGTTTATTTGTTTGAATTTATTTTATTAAAGGAAAATTACCCTAAACTCACATGGTTTCGACCTTTTGACTTGCTGACAAATTTCCTTCGTTTGATTTTTTATTTGAGAGATTTGGGGATATACAAGGATTCTAGGTGTTAGATGGGTTTTGACCTTGTGTCCTATTTAAGGAAAATAGGCTGAAAGGATAAACTATAGGTGGATAATCAAGATCTTATTGATCTCAAACACAATCGTTTTGTGCATGAAAAAGAAAGTCTAGTTGAAGAAGGGGTTGAACATTAAGGAATTACAATGTTTGTCTCTCCTAAGAACGTTATGCCCAACCATCCTACAATGTCAAATCACTCTCTATTTTGGTGCTTCCATCATGGCCCACTACTTGTTTTATTGAGTTTGAAAATATCCATGGCGTAGACTTGAGTCCAGTCAGATAGGCATGAGAGTTGAGGCCATAACCATCAAATGTCTAGTACTTTTGCTTTAGATAAGAAATCGATAGTGTTGATCAATGGTGAGAACTAATTCTAAGGTTTCCAAAATGTATACTAACTATCCTATATGTGGACATAAGCTCCACTATAAAAACACCTTACGGTCTAATTAATTATTAAATCCTAATAACTTTATTACAAATCATTAATGCAAGCCATGATATTGCAAATATTACAAATAGCTATAAACTAAGAACTCCTAATAATTATATTAGGAAACTAATTAACCTATTCTAATAATAACATTGTTAATATACTTATTACTACACACTCATTTTATATATAACACATTAATAAGTATTAAATTAACTAAAAAAATCCTCACCTTAATAAAATAAGGCCAACTCATGATCTCATTCCAATGATAAATTGATGGATATTAATAGCACAAGATTAGCAATCATATTCCTCAACTTCCTTTTGTTTAATGATAAACAAAGTTGTTGATTCAAAACATCAACTTATCACTTTTTTACACGAGTTCTTGCGAATTTCTAATGATAACTTAAGGAGTTCAATCCTGCCAAGATAATATGTTGTTTGGGGAGGGGAGGGGAGGGGAGGGGAGGTTATGCAGGGGTGTAGGAAGGGAATGGAGATTGGGGAATATGTAGGGGTGATGGTTAGAGAATACATGGGGGAGGGAAGGATTGGGAAATGGGAAGAGAATGGAAAAAAGAGGAAATATGTGGGGGTTTTGGTTAGTGGAATATATTGAGGGAGTGAGAATATGAAGTGAGGGATATAAAGATATGAGATGGAGGAACATAAGGGAGGGAAATATGGGAAGGGAGTGAGGAAAAAGTGATGTAACTAATTTTTTTTTAATTTATTTATTTTATGTTAAGAATTATTTTATTTTATTTTTTCGATATAGTTGTTTGTAACATTATTTGAATGGAAATATATTTTGTATTTTTTTTCCAGAGAAAAAAAACTACTATTGATATTCAAAAGCTGAATCAAATAGTACAATATGAGTTCATGATCCAATCAAAAGGATCTTTCGGAAAAACCCAAGATGCTTTCAACAATAGATTGCCAATACATGGAATGGAAATTACCCCAGAAGAAGATCACAAAACAAAAACTTCCCAGAAAAATTTTGCCCAGCAAAATGCCCCATACAGCCAAAAAATAGGCCCACCACTATCAGCAATAAAAGAAAGAGAGTCGGACAATAGATCAGTCATAGAAATAAATAGAACCAAAATCCTGGAGACTGTCTTCGCACCATTCTTCCCAAATCAGGTGTCCTTCACATCCATCTAAAGCTTGTTTTGACAGCTTGTCCGCCATACTATTATGTGCACGATAGATGTGCTCAAACAAGATGTTTTGCTGTTTAGAGAGTTCATAAAGCGTTCTGGAGGCCCAGTGTCTTAGATTTAAGACATTGATCTTGAATTTACCCTCTGCCCATTTGATGGTGACCCGAGAGTCACCGTATACCTTGAGATTTGTCAACCCAAAAATGTTGGCTACCTTTAAAACACACCAGAGAGCAATTAATTCCGCCTTCATATTAGTTCCTTTTCCACAGTTGAGCTTGATAGAAAAAAAGTGAGAGTCATTCAGATAAATAACACCTCCTATAGCGCAAATTCCAGCTTGTGAAGCACCGTCAAAGAAAAGGACGGGTCGATCAACTATAAGATTAAATATACTGATGCGATCTGTTTTCAGCATCACCTCGTCCACCTTGCATGAGTTGTACATTTTGAGGGCAGTAAGATTAAATATATTTTGTATTTATTAGTTTGATCACTGTTAAAAATAAAACATTTTTAAATTTATTTATGTTTTTTATTTCTATATTTAAAAATATATATAGTAAACTTAAATTACATAAAATAGGACAAAATATAGCTTATGGAAAATTTCTTAAATTATATATATATATATATAATTCAATTTGATTGAATATTTAAAACACAAATTTGAAGAATACATATAATTACCACTAATTCAATTACCAAAAGAACTATTATCAATAAAATGTTTAAAAAATTATTAGTTTGAAAAAATAAGTTGTTTAAACAATTATTAGTTTGAAAAAATAAGTTGTTTTAAAATAATTCATGATGAAAATATTATTAATTTTATCCATTTTTTGAAAGGAATATTATGAGAATCTTACTAGTAAACTTGTAAAATTGACTCTATATTTATAACATTGTTGATTTTTCTTCTTTGAAAGGTTCATAAATTTATTTTGCATATTAATATTAATCATACCCAATGTGTCCATCCAAAGATATCCAATAATAATATCCATGCCATCCATATCTATAGTGTGAAAAATTGATTGTAGAACATATTTATCCAAGTTAATATTAAAATCTTTAAAAAATGAACATTTTCACCCTCAACCTCTATGCTTTGAATATGTTTTATAAACTAATATTAAAATATTTAAAAAACAAACATTTTCACCCTCAACCTCTATGCTTTGAATATGTTTTATAAGAACCTATAGTGTCTCAGACAAATTGGCATTTGGCATTGTTGAAATTATACTTGTGTCTAGGCTTGATAGAAATAATGGCATGTTCTTGTATCCATAGTTCTCTTTTTATCCTTCTTTGTGGTATGAGACTACATGCCTAAAAATACGTTTTCATATTCTTCCTCTTAAAGGTGTAATATCTTCACAAAGTAAGTGACTTCCATCATACAACAACATTGACCCTTATAATCATGTTTAGCAAGGGTCTCCAATGTGTTGGAGTTTGTAACTTAATGCCCATTATGTATTCTTCATAGGACCATATCTTTTCTAAAATACATATTTTTTGTGAAAACTCAAAATAGAATGAAGGATTTGGAAGAAATAACATACTTTTCAATGTAGCTCCTTTGTGTGGCTAGGTTTTTGAGGTTATGATTTAAAATGAAAATAAATTGCTCAATATTAATCGTAATTGTTATTATGAACCCAATCCAGAAATGGCATGGCCACTACACTATTAATGACACTAGTGTAGTTTCAATCTAATCCATAAAGATGGAGATAAACACATTATAAGAATTTCCTCCGAGGGTTTTAATGCCACAACTTGCAATGGGTGTAACTTTTGCGATACTTTTCAAAATCATTGTTATGACCCCAATTCGAAACGACATGTTGCTTTGTTTCTAATGGTTTGGTCTAACAACAATTTGGTTCATAAATAAAGAGAAAAGTTCAGCACTAGAATTTCTTATGAAAGTTTGGAGGCTTCAACTTGAAATGGGTGTAACTTCTATGATACATTTTAGAATAGCTATTACCCCAATTTAGAAATGGATCAACCACTTTACTTCAAATGGCACTTGTGATATTGTGACTTGGTTGGTATGTCATGATAAAAACCCAACATGATAAGACCTTAAAAAAAAGGAAAAAATACCTTCCCTTTGGCCCAAGAAAGTGCTTTGATACCACTTGTCATGATCCTTAATAGACTAGAGATATAATTAATAATGTAATGTCCCTTGTTAGGAATTTTATTAAAATGGCAATTTTTCACTTGTTTTCCCTAGTTAGACCTTTGACTAGTTTTGAGCTCTAGGTCCCCAAATTGCTCCAATTGCTCCCAAATCTTCTGAGAAGGTATATGGATGATGTTAGAACATAAATATGTGTTATAGGGATGCTTTTGGACCTTTAAAATACTTCTGCAAATCCTATTTCAATTCTGGCCAATGTAGGGAACTTTACTAGTAATTTCCCTTTGACTAGTATTGGTCTCTAGGTCTCAAATTGATTCCAAATGCCTTCAAATATTCAAGGAAGGTGTATGAATGATATTAGCACTTAAATATGATGTTCAGGGATGAGATATGGCCACCAAAATACCTCTGAAAACTCTATTAAGATTCTGGACCAAGTATGCAATTTTACTAGTAATTTGGGGTTCAAATCCCCCTAGGGTAACTATTGAAAATGGCGTCCCAAATGCCTCCAAACCCACTCAAATTTATGAACATAGGTAGGGGATGTCTCAAGGATGTTATTAATATATCATGTGCATCATTAACTGATTATTATCTCTATTCCAACCCTCTCCCATTCAGCTACAAAAATCACCAATTCGACCCTTGGGGAAATGGCACTATTTCTTCTCCCAATGCAATTAAACTGAGAAAAAATACTTCAAATTCTCAAGTACAGTACATGAAACTTGTAAAATACATCCATGGCAGTATATTAATCATAAATGTATCAGAGAAACATCCATTCATTCGAAATCATTAGCATTATCATGCTATACATCAATGTAGTGGGGAAATGGCACTGTTCTTTCATTAAAAATGAGATTTATACATTTCTACTTGGAATTTCGACCTGAAAATTTCTGGAGATGAAGAAAAGAGTATTTACTTCATATTAAAAAATAAATGGGGCATGATAAGCTCCCCCAAAGAGTACAATAGCTCACCAAAAATTCCCTCCCTCAAGGATCAAGAATATGCCATCAAAACTGGAAATGGTTGAGAGAATGTGCTACAATAGAAGAAACCATGAGCTTCCCTGTAGCTTACACTTGCAAATAAAGACTCCATTAAATCTCCAAATGAAAGGTCTAAATGGCCTTTCCAATTACCAACTTGGATGGGAATCTTTCACCCTCGAAACTGGCTAAGGCAAGAAACTAGTCATCCACTAGCTCTCCCTCTTCACAAATGCAATTGCAAATTTTTCAAATTATCAAAAGTTGGTTTCATTCTTTTTTATTTACATTTATAAATTTCTAATGTCCTCCATGGGTCGAATTCCTTCCAAGAGACTCATGCCAACTCAATTTGGGAAGAGATTCCAAAGAACGCCACTTGTACAACAATTTCTAGTCTCCCACTTTCACCAAATCACATGCGGAAGCATCTTAGCTTCCCTAACACCCTTGAGAACCCTATTGGAGTCTATTTTTAGCCCTAACATGTCATATATGTCATATGTCAGCCTTCAGGTCTGATTTGTGTCATAGGTGTCATAGCATCTTCATCATTGTTGTCACGGAGCTAGGGAATCTAGACCAAGTGTCTCACTAGCTCCAAATTGCCTCTTCCTCTTCCATGGGAGTTACTCTTCCTCTATATTTCGACCTCATTGACTCATGACAAGTATTATTGACCTTATAACGCATCCCAAGAACATTAGGCTTCCCACAGATTCGAAATTGTAAGAAGAGGATACCATGTGGCACATACATTCTAGCTTGTGTGAGTCCCACTTCCTGCATGTGTCTTCATGATCAAATGCCACTTTGATTTTCACTTGTATATATTTATTTATCTCCTTTATTAAATATTTATTCCAACCTAATGTTCCAACATCATTTATTATCCCCATTATTCACAGTCCCAAAGATTCCACCCCAAACCTATGAAACTAGTAATTTCCCTCCTTGGCAATTATTTGACCTTTAGCGTCAATTTGACAACTCTAATGAATATGGCCAATGTGATTAGGCCATTGTGACCCAATGCCAAATTTCGGACATGACAAATAATGACAAATGAATCCACACATTAATCAATAAAAATATAGATAATAACCTTAAGGTAGGACAACATCATTAATTACTCATTATAGAATGAATCACTCCTCAAGCTATGCTTGTTATTGTACAAAATCACATGTTTCATATAATGATATGCCTATGTATATATGTTGAAGAAGGCGAAACGTTCTATGAATTATTTTTTATCTTGTTCATCATCATTGGAATCCAACCATGCGATCTTGCCAAATTTGCGGTTTTGGATTGATAAAATTCTTGTTTTTAGCGCAAAAATGTATTCATCACACTCGAATAACTCTATTGCAATCAGATTGAGCAATGTGACATTTAATATATGCAACTTCATCAAATCAAAATTATTCTTGCTAGATTTCAAGTTAAAATAATCGATATCCCTTCACACTATTTTGAGCGATTGGATAAAGAGCAAATTTATAGAATGTTTAGACTATGGTATTCAAGATCAAATGCCTTTTCCTTCTTTAATTGTCTCTCAGCCTTCCCTGGGTTGATTCCTCTTCTCCTACAGAGTCCACTCTACATTTCCTTGACTAAACTCTTGTGTTGGAACTATATCCTACAGTTCTACTGTCATGTCCCAAATTTGGAATTGAGTCACAATGGCCTAATCACATTAGCCATATTCATTAGAGTTTGTAAAATTGATGTTAAGGGTCAAATAATTGCCAAGGAGGAAAATTACTAGTTTCCTAGGTTTGGGGTGGAAGCTTTGGGATTTGGAATAAGGGGGATAATAAATGATGTTTAGACATTAGAAGGGTTCAAGTATTTAATAAATAGAGTGAATAAAGAAATTCAAGAGAAATCCTAGGTGACAAATGGTTTTGGAGACATATGGAGGATGTGGGACCCACACTAGCTTGATTTTTCATAATACATGGTATCTCTCTTTTGCAAATTCGAATTAATGGGAATGTGAACACTCTTGGGTGAGTTGGTAAGTTATAACACATGTCATTGAGCATCTTAAGTCGAATTGGGAAGGATTGGTAACCTCCATGGAAGATAAAGAGTCAAAGTGGAAGTTTGTGGACACTTGGGTTAGATTCCCTAGCCCCTATGACACCAATGATGGAGCATCTATGACAAATATGACAAATTGCAGACCTGACCTCTGACATCTGACCACTATGACATGTCAGCCCCAAAAATAGGCTCAAGGAAGGCGAATTTGGGAGTTAGAGAAGCCAAAGAGACTCAAAATCAAATTTGGGAGAAGATGGAAGGTTAGAACTAGGAGACAAGTGGCAAATGTGGAATATTTCCTAAATGGAAATCTATTGAATCTATTGAGAGGATTTCGACCCTTAGAAGGCTAATGTTGGTTATAAAATGTAGAAATGAAGTATGAGAATATCTTTTGATCATTTGTAGAATTTGCAATTGCATTTGTGTAGAGGAAGAGCTAGTGGATGACTAGTTTCTTGCCTTAGCCAATTTCAAGGGTGAAAGATTCCCATCCAAGTTGATAATTGGAAAGGCCATTCGGACCTTTCATTTGGAGATTTAATGGAGTCTTTATTTTCAGGTGTAAGCTATAGTTCAGCTCATGGTTTCTTCTATTGCAGCACATTCTCTCAACCATTTCCAGTTTTGATGGCATATTCTTGATCCTTGAGGGAGGGCGTTTTTGGTGAGCTATTGTACTCTTTGGGGGAGCTTCTAATGCCCCATTTATTTTGTAATATGAATTAAATACTATGTTATTCATTTCCAAAGAGTTTCAGGTCTAAATTCCAAGTAAAAATGTATAAATCTCATTTTTAATGGAAGAACAATGCCATTTCCCCACTACATTGTTGTGAGCCAATGTATTGATGATGATTTCGAATGAATGGATGATTCTATGATGAATTTGTGATTAATGGACTGACATGGATGTATTTTACAAGTTTCATGTACTGTACTTGAGCATTTGAAGTATTTTTACTCAGTTTAATTGCATTGGGAGAAGAAATAGTGTCATTTCCCCAAGGGTCAAATTGGTGATTTTTGCAGTTGAATGGGAGAGGGTGAGAACAGTTGTAATAATCCATTAATGGTGCATATGAGACCTTAATAAAATACTTAACACATTACATACCTCTGTTCATAAATTTGAGTGGCTTTGGAGGCATTTGGGAAGCCATTTTCAGTACTTACCCCAGGGGGATTTGAACCCCAAATTACTAGTAAAATTGCATACTTGGTCCAAAATCTTAAGAGAGTTTGCAGAGGTCTTTTGGTGGCCATATGTCATCCCTAAACATCATATTCAAGTACTAATATCATTCATACACCTTCCTTGAATATTTGAAGGGATTTTGAGTCAATTTGAGACCTAGAGACCAATACTAGTCAAAGGGAAATCACCAGTAAAGTTACCTACATTAACCAGAATTGAAAGAGGATTTGCAGAAGTATTTTAAAGGTCCAAATACATCCCTGAGACACATATTTATGTTCTAATATCATTCTTATACCTTATCAAAAGATTTGGGATCATTTGGGGCAAATTTGGGACTTAGAGATCAAAACTAGTCAAAGGTCTAACTAGGGAAAAAAGTGAAAAATTGCCATTTTAATAAAATTCCTAACAAGGGAAATTACATCTACCCAACACATTCTCCTTCTAGTTGGAATTACCTCACTAATTCTACCTAGATATTTGCTTCTCTATTGATGGAGTTGATTTATCTACAACTTCTTCCCAACACTGGTCTTCTTTTCTACAGATTCCTCTTTTACAGTTCTATCCACCAACTTCCCTCTATTCTAACTATAATTCCCTCTGAACATTCTACCCACAAATTCACTTATGGATTTGGTTCAACTTCCAAACAAATTCTACCAAATATATGTTCTCTCATGAGTATTGTTATGGGCTTATCCCAAATTACCCTGTTGCCAACTATATTATACAATAGCTGAATTTCTCGTGAGCCGCCAGTTTCATGAACATGTTCAATGTTCATCGTCAATGTTCAGAAGTTTAGAAGCCATTTTCAGGCCAATTTTGCTCCATTTGTAATAACTGTATGTTCATACCCCCATGGGGAATTTGTAAAAAGTTGGTCTAAATGAGGTCCTTTTATAAAAGACTCGGCTATCCTTAGGTTTAGCCATTTGGGGGGTACTCTAGAGTGTTTTCTTCTTAGGAATTATGCACTACTCATCAATGGCGTATAATCCCTGAGTTTTTCACTCATGCCTCCAAAGCTGGAGTATTTTCCATGGTGGTCGAAACCTAAGGTGATTATTAGAGTCTTGTGTTTAGTGTTTTTACATGTTATCCATATAGATTGATTTGTATGAACATGCACTAGGTCCCCTATGAGTTTCGTTTGATTCCGAGAAAAAATAAATTTTTTCCATAATTTAGACCATTTTTTAATACTTTAAATGGAAAATTTCAAAGTATGATAAAAGCCTCATCTAGAGGCGGAATTTGGCATGGGGAGGCTTGTTTTGACGCTCAGAGCGTCCTCGTTACCCTAGCACCCTCATTCTTCAGTTTCTGGGTGATTACATCACTATTGGGGGAGTTTTGGCTAAAAATGCATCATTTTGGCATTTAATTGCTAAAAATCCACAGAATGCACTTTTGACAAAAAATCAAATAAGTCAAAAAAATGATTAAAAAATCATTGGAAAAAGATACATTATATATTATAAGGATGTACGATCACATAAGGGGAGAAGTCATATGTTGAAAAGTCAAAATTGAAAATTTTCATTAAATTTTAGTGTGAGCCTACATTCACGTGGGCATCAATTCGCATGAGTTAGAAGTGAAGGCTCCAAATCGCATAGTGGGCTATCATTTAAATGATAAAGGCATATACTAAGTAGAAGTTTGGGTTACGAATTGTTTTAAAGGAGGATGACGTGAGCATCCCTCACGTGGGCTCTCCAAGGTTGCACTAGCGTGGGAGGTTTCAACCTTCTTGTGGGTAGGTGAATGTTCCAAGTGGGGCGTTGGTTTCAATGGAGAGGAGCTCCACCTCATCCCCACCAACCCCAATCACTCCTACCTCCATGCTCCAAGCTTGCAATCATGCCAACATGTCCTTCATTCAAGCATTGTCCTTCCAACCGTTGGCTCATTGGCTCTCTCTCAACCCATGCGAATTGCCTCTTTGGCTCTCTCTAGTTTTTGTATAAATAAGAGCTCTCTGCTCTTGTTTGAGGTGGATTTCTTGTGCACAAAAACTTTGGCAAAATATTGTAATACTTTTTATGTAGAATAAAGTTTAAGGCTTTGGAGGCTCATAGTGTGTTATTTTGGATCAATGCTTATGGAATGAGGTGATATTGTTTTATACTTTCAGTTTTGTTATTCAATATTGGTTAATTAGTTCATGCTTGGGAAGGCTTATTCAAGCACATAAGTTCAAGTATTTGTAGTCTCAATTTATTTGAATATTCTTTATCTTTAGCGATCTAAGAGTACATGCATATTACTAGTTTGTATTTCATGTCTTTTGATTTCCATTGATGGATAATACATGACTAACTTCCTATCTTGTTAGCATTTGATCGTTTATGTCTACAGATCTTCTCATCCATTCGAGTAAGCTTGTGGAGCTAGGTTGCGTCCCCTCTTCTTGAAGCCAGGAAAAAGATCTAAAACAAGCATCAAGTTGACTCCAACTTCTTCAAAAAATATTCAAAAAAGAGGTAAGTATTGCACTTCGATCCATCTCTTAAATTTTCAAATCTACTTTGGGTTACAAGTTCCATAGCTTAAACTTCTTCAAGCTTTATTTTCGCTCTTTTATTTCTTTGTTTGTTAGCTGATTTTCCACCCATTTTTTCCACTTCTTGGCTTCTTCTAAGTATGCCCTAGTTGGGCCCCTTTTTCATCCTTTAGCACTCTTCTTCCATTTTACTTCTGCCACTGTTTGGCTTCTCTTCCTAGGTCTGATCATTGACCTTTTTCCAACTTGTTTAAGGACTTTTTGGTCCTCTTTAGCGCACTGTTTGGGGCTTGCTTTAGCCCACTGTTTGGGCTTGCCTTGCTCATTATTTCGCTGCTCCTTCTACCCATTGTCCGCTGCTCTTTTTACCCTTCTTTTTCCCACTGCTGGGCATATTTTACCCCGTTGTTTGGGGTCTCTTTTTGCCACTGTTTGGGCTTGTTTCAATCCACTGTTTGGGCTTGTTTGAGTCCACTGTTTGGGCCTTTTATTTGCTACTGTTTGGTTTCTATTACCCACTGTTTTCTCCCCCACTCACAGCCACCTCTTGGTCACTATTTGGACGTTATTTGGTTCATCTTTTCAAGCCTCTCCTTCACTGATTTTTTGCTTCCTTTGGCTCACTGTTTCTTGTCTTCTCTTGATCCCTGTTTCCGTCTCCCTCCTTTGCTTTCTTCTTCACCTTGTTTTCTCTTTGGCATTGACTCCTCTTCTCTTGTCTCTTCTTCTTTGCATAGGTACTAGCTCAAATTGCATTTAGTCTTAATTCTTTGAGAGGGTTTGCACGATAGTTTTTTTTTTAATTCTTTCTTAGATCCTAACTTAGTTGCATTTCAAAAGTTTGATTCTAAAAGTTTGATTTTCAAAACTTGCATTGTTTGCATCTAGTTTAAGATTGGGTTTTTGCATCTAGTTTCACTTTAAAAGGTTTGTTTCAACTTGCATTAGTTACATCATTTTGCATTTAGTTTCCTAATTCACACTCATTTTGCATCTAGCCACACTTAACTCATTCACATTTTTGTTCTTAGATTTCAAATTTTCAATACTTAGTCATTCTTGTATTTCTTTAAACACTTACATTTTTATTTGCATTTGCATGCTAGTTTAAGTTTGGATTTTCTTTTGGCTTTCTAACTCTAATAAGTTAACAAGTTGTTGTTTGAGTTTTGGTGTGTGAAGAGCATTCAAAGATCCATATAAGAACATTTTATCCCAAAGGCTAGATCCAAGATCAACAACAAGAAGACTAACCCAAGGACATCAAGCAAACCTTTTTCTCTTCTCCTAAAGTGACTTCAAAAAACCAAAGAAAAAAAAGATTGTAAATCATAATAAAAGAGCAAGTGGGATTTAAGGCTCCCACACCCAACTTCCCCATTTGGGGAAGTTTGTAGTGCCTTTGTCCTTTGCTTGTTTCATTTATAGCTTAGTTTCACTTTTGCAAGTAGAATACTAATTGCTAGTTTAGTTTTACTTTTGCATTCTAGATTACTAATTGCTAGTTTAGTTTTCCATTTTGCAAGTAGTTTCATTTCCATTAATTGCTAGTTTAGATCTTTGCTTTTCATTTGATATAATTGTTGTGTTTCTTGTTTAATTTCTCAATCTTAAAAGGAACATAAAGTCTCTTGAACTCGTCATAAGACAAGTCAAGAGCACTCTCTATCGGAGAGCATCTTGTTGCATTGCATTTTTCATATAGATTAGATAAGACTCTTGAATCTCACCATAAGGTGGATCAAGAGCACTCTCTGTCGGAGAGGTTTGTCTTTTATGCTCTAATTAAAACACTCACAACTCATTCTCCCTTTAAAATTGGAATTTATTCGTTTTTTCCATACCACGTATGCTCTGGTCAACCTTGAAAAAGGTTGGATTACTAAAAAACGGTATTGGCTGCTTAATCTCTCAATTTTAAACCATAATAAAACCTTCACCCCATAACCAACGAATCCGACGTTGATCGATAAATAGTCTAAGTGGGAAAATTCCAAGTGGGGGCGTCGGGCAGCCATGTTCAGACTCTAGTTGTTGGTTAGCTATTGAGCGCCTAGCTAGAGAAATGGGTGGTCTGTCATGTCTTCGAACGGAGCCACTTAGATTATTTCCGGACAGATTTCCAGTACCTTGCGTATCGGTTGGAAATTCCCTTCAGCCATAATAATCAAGATCACCCCTAAAATACACAATAAAACTTACCAAGAGCATTGCAAAACGATCTCACGAACACATACTGAGACTTGTATTTCAGCATTCCCAAGCACATTTGACTCCATTTGGCACTGGTTCTTCAAACTTATCTCTGTATCACCTTAATTTGGACCATTTGTCCTTCATTTACTTAAGTCATTATTATTTTGTGGATGCTTTAAATTTCATTCATTGTATCAATTGTGTATCTCATCTTGTGTTTTGCAATTGCAACGTGGATTGCTTAATTATTATTGTGTATCTCATCAAAAACACCTAAACAACACCCATCCGCATCCACACACCCAAAAAACACTTAAAAAACATAAGAGCCTTAGACAACTCTTTGTTAGGGACTACCCCCCTTGGCTTCGTTAGGAGTTTGCCTAAACGGAGGAGTTGGGATTCAGGTGACAGTACCTAGCTCATTGCTTACCCCCAAGGCCACACCTTTCCCACTTGTAGTGAGGAAACAACTCTCGAAAGATTTATGTTGTTGGTGTGCATCTCGGCGAACAACATACCCTTCAATTTTACATGCCATAAATTATTACCCACCAACTACTCACTAGGCCTTATTCAATGAGTATGGCCCATTACATTAATTAATGAGTTTGCACACCAACAACATAATGGGCATTATTCCTCGAGTATGACCAAATTACATTAATACCCCCCAAGGACCTAACATTACGTTAATTGTCCTCCATATGTACCTCCCTAGGTACATTTCATTCTCCTTGGCCATTTGTTACATAACTCCCTATTATGATTTATTGTGGTTAGTAATGGAATACGAGAGCGAACATGGTGAGTTGCCTCCAAGTGATCCAAAGGTTTCAATTAAGATCTTAACCACAACTTTATAATTTTATAGTGTCTCTAAGATTAATATCATTTTATCCCTCCATTAAAAATCCAAATACAAAATCATCAAGCCAATTCATTGTTATTTATGGTGTATGTTATAGTGTAATCTCAACTCACCATTGAGACCGTGCATCAAGCCAATTCATTGTTATTTATGGTTTATGTTATAGTGTAATCTCAACTCACTATTGAGACCGTGCCTATGTTAAAAGGAAGGTCTTTATTTTTAAAGGTTAACCCATCCATTTGTTCTGGCTCACGTTCAACCAAAATTGGCTCCCATCCATTATTGCTAATCTCAAGCTTCACACATTACTATATTTAAAAGATGACTAAAGGTACAAAAAATTCCAAAACATTACAACTATACAAATTTATAATTTTTACTAATTCCAACGAAAGTAAAGTTTTCAAAACCATTTTGGATTACGAATATCATAGTACATTTTTTACATCTAATAATCATTAACAACACAACTAACAAAAGCAAAAGTACCATGTAAAGGCGCACTGACCCAAAATCTATCCACCTCTAACGTGTCTCCAGTAAATTCTTAAATGCTTAAGTAAACATATTAAATTGAATTAAATGATTTCAAAATTTTACAGTACCAAACCGCCCCATGTGACACTTTTATTTTAATATCATTTTAATATCGGGTAGTCCTCTTTATATTAACTCCATTAAAATATGTGAATCTCGTAGTGTTCAAGAGAAAGTACTTCTCCTAATAAGAAGTCTATGTAGGCACTAGATGCTAAACGTGGCTATTTTCAGAAATCTCGTAAGGGAGATTAAGAGCTTCTTTCTATGGGGGGGTTTGGGTGTGTAGGATAAAAGACAACCAAAACGTCTCGCTTTTTTGGTGGGTTTGGGAGAAAAAATGGTTAAAATTTTTGCTGGAAATTGGTATTTTCTAATTTTGGTAATTTTAGCGATTGAGATTACATGTCCTAGACTAATTACCTAATTTTAAAACTACCCAGATCGTCGAAATTGGATCTGAGCACTCCAAAATGCTATTTTGGCTAGAATTGCTCTGTCGAATTTCGACGAGTCGGGGACTGACAGACTAAAAAAATCAAAGGGTAAAAAATATTTTTTCAAAAAAGCCTAGAAACAGGTAGAGAGGGAAGTTTTCGTAGGAAGACAGAAGCAGTTAATTGGGGCGCTTAGAGCAGCAGAGGCCTCGAGCAGGGTTTTTTAATGCTTATCATGACTATGAATAGTCGTGGGTTGGCAAGCTCCTCTAAAAAGCTAGCACTAAAAAGACTCATAGATTCTAAGAGCCCAGAGGTGGTTTTTATACAAGAAACTATGAATTTGGGGAAGGTTTTAATAACGTACTTAACAAAGTTATTACCATTTTGGGATTTTGATTCTGTAGATGCTAGGGGTCGTTCAGGAGGACTCATAACCGGATGGTGTAGAACTAAAATGGTTTTCAACTATGCCTGGGGTATTGATTCTGGTTTAGGTATAAACCTTTTTTCTCATAGTCTGGGAGGAAATTTTTTGTTTGTAAATCTCTATGGTCCTTACAGCGATCAGGTGAAGTACTAGGACTCTTTGTTCTCCAAATCTTGTATAGCCTAACATAATTTAATTATCGGAGGTGATTTGAATTTTCTCTGGGGCAGTCCGAAGTCTGGGGCCCAAATGCCCAGCCTGATATTTTATCAGATTACTTTCAAGGGAAGATGGAGGTATTCAACCTTTTGGATATCGAACCTGTCATTCTTAAACCAACTTGGACTAACAAGAAGACTGACAGTGATCGTATTGCGAAAAGAATTGACAGGTTCTTTGTAGCAGTTCAGTTGATGGAAAATAATCTTTGCCTTAGAATAGGAGGAGATTCCGATCATCTACCAATCTTTCTTGAACTTGTGGGAGCTAGTAAAAAAACACCTTGTCCCTTTAATCTTAATACAAATTGGCTGAAAGACTCTGATTTTCTAAAGCTTTTGAAAGCTTATTGGATCCCATATGATGTGGAGTCCGCTTTGTCAGCATCCAGTCAATTTGCTTTAAACATGAAAAATGCTAAGAATTTATCGGTAAAGTGGTCCATTAATAAGAAAAAGTAGGATGGCTTTTTGCTCATACAGATAGAAAGGGATCTATGGTTTTTGTATAATGAAGAAGGGTTTGGTTTTCGAACAGAGAGAAAGAAGGAAGAGGTTGTTTCATTGGATTCAAAGCGTAGAAAGATCCTGGCAGACATAGAAGTAGAACATAGATTAAAAAGTAGGGCTTTATGGATGGCTAATGGAGATGAAAATTCAAAAAAAATTCACCATTATGCTAATCACAGAAAAAACTCTAATTCTATTTGGAAGATTTCTTTGGATGAAAGGGAGGAGGTAGAAGGCTTTGAAGATATCTCAAAAGCTGGCATCAATAATTTTCAATCTTTATTCAAAACCAAAGAAGAGGTTCCTATTGCTGAGGTGGTAAAGATAGCCTAGGCATACCCTAGTACCGTCTCTAAGGAGGATAATCTCATGCTTATGGAAGAAGTTTCTCTAAATGAATTACATAAGATTTTATTGCTGCTTAAAAAAGATAAAAGTTTGGGACCTGATGAGCTCCTAGTGGAATTTTTCCTTGGTCTTTATGGTGTTCTAGCTCAAGATTTATTAACTGTGATTAAAGAATCCAGGTTAAGTGGAAAAATCTCAATTCTCTTTAATTCAACCTTTTTAGCCCTTATTCCTAAGACAGACTCTCTTAGAATTTTTGAGGACTCTAGATCGATTTCGTTATGTAATTGCATTTACAAAATAATTGCAAAAGTGATCTCCACAAGAATCAAATTTGTGCTATGCAATACCATCTCAGAAGAACAGTGTGGGTTCCTTCCGGGAAGGCAAATCCATGAGGTGATAGGCATAGCTCGGGAGGGGCTCGACACCATTAATTTAAAGAAGTTGAAGGCAGTGGTAGTCAAGATAGATCTTTCAAAAGCTTATGATAGGGTTAGTTGGGTTCATTTGAGAACTTTTATTTCCCACATGGGGCTTTGCAGTGTCTTTTATCACTTGGATTATGGGATGTCTGTCCTCTGTATCCTTTGCTATCTTAATAAATGGCTCAGCCTTAGCTTTTTTCAAACCTGGAAGAGGTCTTAGACAAGGATGCCCTTTCGCACCCCTTTTGTTTCTGATTGTAGTAGAAGTTTTTGGAAGGATTTTAACTATTGATAAACTTCCAGGTATGTTTAAAGGTATATGCATTGGAGGGAATCTTAACATAACCCATCTACACTTTGTAGATGATATTCTTATTTTCACAGATGGCTCAAGGAGGGATATGTTGAAGTTACATGAACTTTTATCCCTATTATGTGTGGCTTTAGGGATGCAGGTAAATTTTGGAAAGTCTACGTTTCCAGGGGTAGGCATAGAGGAAATTGATATGGACTACTTTATTTCACTGTTTCCTTTTAAAAGATCCCTTTTAGAATATGGGATTAAATATATGCGTTACATGTTAAAGCCCTATTCTTTAAGGATAAGGGATTGGGATTGGTTAATAACAAAATGTGAGAACAAAATCTCAAATTGGACTCACGAGTGGCTTTCAAAAGGGGGCAGAGTAATTTTGGTAAAGGTTGTATTAGAGGTGATATCGGTCTACTGGATGAATACTTGGATTCCTCAAGGGGTCTTTGACAGAATTAGAAAGATTTGCTACATATTCCTTTGGTCACGAAGCAAAGAGAAGCAAGGTATGGTTTGGATTTGTTGCAAAGATTTAGCCCCTCCAAAGGATATGGGCAGTTGGGGCTTCAAAATATCATAAATTTTTTCTTTTCTTTGGACGCCAAGAATATCTAGAGATTAATCACAGGAATTGGATTTTGGGTAAATATTATTATCCAGAAATATATATTACCTTTGTCGATTGAAGATTGGATCCATAGTCCTTTAAAATCTCTGCTTAATGTTTCAAATAGTTGGAAAGCTATTGTTAAGGCTTTTAATGTGATTGGTAAAAGACTCACCTGGAAGGTTGGAAATGGGTCAAAATTGCGATTGGGTGAAGATCCTTGGGTGGGTAGTGAGTATGGACACTTTCTCCCTGCACACATGATCATACATCTTAGAGAAAGGGGAGTCATCTCTTTGAGCAACATAGTGGACCATACATCCACTACGTTATTTGGACAAGTCTGGATGAAGGCAAAGACTTTAGGCTTTCAGGAAGAAGAAAGAGGAATGTGGAATGTATTTCTTTCTAATCTTGCAAACAATAGTATCAAAATCCAATTGCAAGAAGACCGTTTGCCATGGATGTACTCACCAACATGAATTTATACACCAAAAATTGGTTATGACACTCTTATGACTGTTGATGAAAGGGTCTGTTGGTGGTGGAAACCAATCTAGAGTTTCAGTTGTTCATTGAAATCTAAACTTTTTATGTGGTTTTTACTTCTTAATAAAGCACAGGGATATCTTACAAAGAAAAAATAGATCAGGCCCAGGGAGATGTTACTTATGTAAAGTTGATGCTGAAACAAATGATCATTTGATAGTTGAATGCTCTTATTCGGTAAATGTTTGGAAAGAGTTAGCTCACAGTTTGAACACAGATTTGGTATGGTAGGGGTCTACTGTGGAGGATTGTTTAAAAAATTGGTCCTCAAACCAAGTTTTTGAAAACTTTAGAGCTTTGCCTTTAATTGTAGCCTGGGGAATTTGGCTAGCAAGGAATGAATGTTGTTTTGAAGAAAAATTTATTCCTCCTATTCAATGTGCTACACAGAACTTGGTATTCTTAGTTACTTTCCACGGGAAAAAAAGAAGGTTCGTATAAGACATGTGGTGGAAGAAGTGATAGATAGAAAGAACCCTTGGTATTTTTTCGACGGAGAAGCGCAGGGCTAGGGAATGGACTGTGGAATAGGGGGAATACTTTATGTTTCTGAAAATCACTAGTTAAAGTTTAAGGCCAGTCTTGGTTCATGATCCAAGAATTTTGCAGAGTTTAGTGCTTTGCGACTATTACTAATGTAGGTAGTGGAAAAAAAAATAGAATACTAGCAGATTTTTGGAGATTCTCTCTTAGTAATAAAATGGATAAATGGAAAAAATATTATTCACAATATGATCCTAGAACCTCTCTTACAAGAGGCTCAAAGATTAAAAGAGTCTTTACGGGTTTCTATCAAACATGTATACAGAGAAAGAAATTGTATATCGGACGATTTAGCTTCAGAAGTTCTACTCCTACAGGCTGGGTTTTGTCACATATCTGAATCAAGAAATGGGATTATCCAACACTCCACACATCTCCCCTTTTGTGAGACATAAGAATGAGCCTTATTTCGACATTCCGACGATTTTTGCTTGCATAACTTGACATGGTGGGCACTTTCAGCTAGCAGGTATGATGGTAGGCTGATACTACTTGTGTGCAGGGATAACAATGAAGAGCTACAGGATGAAGGTTTGGTTAAGATGAACTTTTAACCTTCAGCCAGAGCAGGCTTAAGAAATACAAGCTTAAGCTTGTGGTGTGTATAGTATTAGTGCAGGTTTGCATGGTTGGTAATGAAGACGTACAAGCTTTGAACTTTCAACTAAGACCCTGAAATGTTGTTATGACAGTTTGTTGAATATTTTGATCTTGACAGGTTTGCTTATAGAGATGGACAACAATGTGTAGAGCTCTTTGGCAAGTCTTAGAGCGTGATGTGAATACAATGTATGTGTAGGGCTTTTCTTAGTAGAGAAGTCTTGTTGATGGTTTTTAAGGAACTTCCTTATATACGAAAGAGACTTTATTTTGTTGAATATTTTTTGTTTGAGTTTTCTATCGGGAGTGGCAAAAGAATAGTACAATTAGTAATGGTTTCATGAATAATGTCATTTTTTTTAAGATGAAAAAGCTAAATCTGTATGACTAGAACTGATAGATATAGCTTTGTAAGGTCTTGAAGAATGTAACTTTTTTTCCTTCGAAAATATAGTTATGTTGTTTTTTTTAAGATAAAGTTCCATTCATTATACTATATATAATATAGTATATATAATGTCTTGTTTTAAACGGAAAAAATTAATATAGTTAAATATTACAACAAGGAAACTCAAATAATCTTAAAATTATTTATCTAGAGTTTGGCTGTCATACATCACGGGACAAAACTTTATGATTTTTTATTTTTTTATTTTAAATTATATATATAATATGAGTTCAATAAATTATTTTTATATTTATAAGTGATTTTGTTAATTATTTTTAAATGTTCTTACTGTTTAAACACATCAGTTTGAACATAATTCTTTTCAAAAAGAATTTCTAACTTTCTCGATCCTTTTTCTTTTTCTCCATGTTTGAAACATGAACGAACAAAAATACTTTTCTTTCCATTTAAATAAGTGTAATATTTATTTAATAAAATTGAATTGTAATTAAAGTTTTAAGTGTTGTACAAGTAAACTTGCCTCTTTTGTGTGTATATATAGAGAGCGCAACATGTAACCAACCTCCCTCCTTAGGATCATCTTGCATGTTTAATTGCTTTACACCTCTCTCACATGTTCATCTTCCACCATGCAGTCAGATGTTACAAAGATGTTACAATGATGGGGTAGATGAACAAGCCACGGATATGAGCAAGGGTTGGGGAAGGCACTACTTGTCTCAAAATACAAAATATAGTATGAGAGTATGTCATCTCAATTGAGTTCAATTGAGCTTCTTGGTTTTTATGCCTCAAAATGACATTTTGAAAGTTGGTGACTTCGTTATTCCAGAGATTTTGGACATTTCTTTCAACGATGTTGAGGTGTCTTAACGTATTCTCTTAATTAACAACATTGCATGCAACACCTCCTTTGAGAGACTTTGGTACAATATCATGTGCTTCACATCATTTTGATGCCCATTAATCATCCTAGTGAAATCTCCAAAAGTTCTATGGATCTTTGAAACAACTTCATGCCTTATACGATGAGAAGAATCCTATGCATTCCTCTCTTGTTTGGTGTTATCATGCCTTGCCCTTGCTTTGTTGTGCTCTTTTTCTTTGGAGAAATAGACCTAAATCTTGTGCAACCAACCTTGATGACCTTAGGTGTATCCACAAAGAGATAAAACTCTAAAGGGAAGAAATTGATAGTCTCAAGGTTAACTCATCTCTCAAAGACACTTACCCATTGCAACCTGCATGGATGAATTGAGCTCTTTCTTTTAGAAGTTCATTCAATTCATGGCAACATGAAGGATGCTCATGGACAACTTGTAGTGCTACAGTGAAAGGTTGGGGAACTTCGAGTTGAGTTGGTTAAGTTCAAAGACTAACACAATAAGCTATTGGACACCTTGAGAACAATGAAAGAATATCTCGTCAAGCTTCAAGGAATTTTGCATCCACAATGTGCCAATGATCAATTTGTCCAGGCTTGCTCCCCCTTAGAGGCAAACAATTGCATCTAGAACCTCAAAGTTGAGTCGTTGATCATTGATGCCCAATACTCACAACACTAAATGCAATGCAAATATACAATTTTTTCGAGTAGTTCCATTAAGCTATTTCCATGTAAACATAAATGCAATACTCTTAGTTACAATGTATCCCACTAGATGAAATAGTTCTTAAATATGTTCTTTCATCTCCTTTAAGATTTCACACTCCACATACATTGACGATTGAGGTTCCACAATAGTGGTTCTCTTTGACTAATACAAGCTCGTTATTGTTATTGTTAAAATAAACATGTAACCAACATGTACACTCCAAGTTTGCTATTGATCATGTGTCTAGTTTGATAGTTAATGAATAATCCTAAGGGGCCACAATCAACTCAAATGTGTCATGAGGCCAATCAAAGGGGCTACGAGCTGGATAATTGAGGCATTGTCGAAGTAATAGAGCATGTGACTAAATACATCACAACACAATAGAGGGGGCTTGATACAATGTAAAAGGAATTTTTATTTACTCAAGGGAGTTTAGATAGATATGCATTATATATGTGTATTTTACATATACACAATATATATCTAACCATGTTTTGGGTTATGTACCATGTTTAACATTAATTATACATATAATGTTAAGAGAACAACACAATGAACTATTCAAGGAAAATTTTAGGGGCAAAATTTAGCCCATGGACTATTTTTCGACTTTTTTTTCCAAAAAAGATTTGCTAATTTGCTTTTTTTTTAAATGATTCGCCCATATTCCATCGGATTTTTTTTTACTTTAAAAATTGCCAAAAATGTCTAGAAACTATATAAAGTTCGTAGAAATTTGAATATTTTTTTAAAAGAATCGCCAAACATTTTATGGTCGAAAATTTAAGAATTAGTAAGATTTGCCAAGGTTTCTACAATTTGAGAAAATTATGAATTCTTAAAATTTTCTATAAAGCTATTGGACACATTAAGAGTAGTGAGAGAAGATTTAGTTGAGCTATGAGCCATTATACATCCAGAATGTTCTAGTGACTAGTTTGTCTACGTTTCTACCCCTCCTAGGCAAACAATCACATTATGAATCTCGAAGCCAAGTTGTTGACCATTATTGCCAAAGACTTACACCATTGAATATAGTGCAAAAACACATTTTTGTCCAATAGTTTCATTTAAGTTATTTCCATGTAAACATGAATGCAATGCTATGGAGTATCTACCAAATCAAATAGTTATTTTTGTGATCTCCTTCAAGCTTGCTCACTATGCATACATCAACTATCCAGATTCAACAACAGTGATTCTCCATTATTATTATTGTTAAAAAAAGAAGCATCTTAGTAACATGTATACTTCGAGTTAGCTATCAATATTGTGTTTAGTTGGATAATTAATGAATAGTTTTATGGGTCTACAATCAAATCAAAGTTTCCATGGGGCTAAACGAAGGGACTACGAGGCTATTGAGGCAATGCCAAAGTAATCAAGCGAGTGATTAAAGACATCACAATACAACATAGGGAGGTCTTGACTCAATCTAATGGACTTTTAATTTATTAAAAAACACTCGGATAAATATACATTATATATGTATAGTTTATATCATAGTAGCATAATTCGACCGTATTGGTAGTTCATGTACGGAAATTCAGAATAATTCGAATTTGTCGAATATTCGGTGTAGTTGTAATACAGTTATGGGTTTTTACTAGTGAACAACTATTTTTTTTTTTTTTGTTAAAACCAAACTTTAATTATTTGAATATTATAAAACAAAAATACAATACAATTTTATACTATCTTATTAAAATAATTATTAATAACTATTTTCCCTCTCACACTAACAGTGTTCTAGGTTCTTGATATATATATATATATATTTTAAATAAATGATTGATTTGATTATATTACTAGAGTTTTTCATTACGTATTTTTTCGGTATCGAATTGTATTCATATCCATATTCGTACTCAAATTATGCTATTATGATTTATATATAAATAATGTATATTTAATTTTTTTTTAAATTTTGAATTTACTAAAACATAATGTTATTAAAAACATTAAAAACATTTGGAGACATGAATTTCCATAAAAGACAAACTAGATAACTCATATAAGAGGTGGGGCAAACCTCTGAAAACCAAACTTAAACATACATGATGATATGTCAAATCAAGTTTGGACTTTGGTTGACATCTTTGTGTATAAGTGTAACCTCTGACAATCAAACTTGAACATACATGTTAATATATTGAATTAAGGTTGAAATTTAGTTGGCACCCTTATCTATAAATTTATTTTATTTGTACCTGATTCCATTGTCAATACTCTTTAATCATAATTTCACTTTATAAAGATCACCCAACAAGATGAAAAAGGACAAATTAACAAATTTGATTTGTACAAACAAAATGAGAGTGGACACACCAACCAAATTGATTTGAGAAGCATACCTGAACCCACTTAATCTTAGTGACCCATTAAGAGTGATGTGGATCCCATTTTTTTTATTTTCAATGATGTGATTCACCCAAACATTAAACTGAGTGTCTCTAATAAAAACACGCCGTACTGAAGCTCTTCATCCGTACATTCATCGTACGATTATAAAACTACCCGTACGATTTGTCTTGTTCATGTCTTGGCAGTTGGCGGGGATTATGTGACGTTCACGTGGGGTGAAGCGGTACAGGAATTAGCCCAATTTTCCAACAGCCGGTAGCCGGTACTCAACCCCGACAGCTCCCGGTAACGAAAGAAGCAGACAGAGCGTACGAGGGACGGGCGGGCCCACCAGATCAGATCTCCATGTAAAGGACTTCCAGGTGGACGGTGGACGTACCGTGAGTGGCGGCACTCTTACGCTACGTGCTAATAATTGCGGACTGCAATCTGTACACGTGGCGTCCAGTAGCACTGCCTGTCCGTCACAAGGACAAAGTCACCCGCTTTTTTCGTGACACGTGTCAGAGAGATTAAGATTCCCGTAGAAGATGGGCTTCGTGATTAAATCGATTTGGAATGCTTTGTGGAGTCCGTATTTGTATGGTCACGGCCCCACGGGGTCTATCGCCAGTGATTTATGAGTGAGGAGAATCGCGCATGGGATATATATGAATCCTTGAAGTCCGTCGTGGTTGACGTGTGGATGAGGGGGGCATGTTTTTGATGGGAATGTCCTAGCAAAGACCCCACCTTGTCATGTCATTTAGGGTTGAGTTCCTCATTTTTTCTAAAAAGTTTGGAAATTGGATACCACCTAAGGGAACATAGTCATGTTAAATCAAGTTGGTCAACTGCAAGTGGCATTATAGCCAATTATCATGTAAGTAATTGAAATGATGAGAAAGTTAGTTGATACTTTTTTTTATTTTTATTTGTATTAGGGACCACTGGGGTGGGGCTCGTACTTATGTGATATGAGGTCAATTTCTGTCTGCTATCACTAGGGATTAAATTTGACGGGCACCCATACCCATTATGAAATTTTTTTTTGACGGTTTTGTTTCTAAAACTGCCCTGCATATAACTTTCAATAAAAATATTTACCCTTCTATTAAAATTTATTCCTCGAAAGCCAAAAAGTTGTGAAATTGGGATTTTCCTTACATTTATGAGAGTGAGATATCTGTTACCAATTTGTTAAAGACTAATTTGGTACGGATTTTCACAATAAGGGTTATTAAAAGCTTCTCTAGACCTGCTACAAACCAAAAAATCACGAAAACTACCTAAATAACAAGAAAGCGGCCTAATGAAAATCGCTTTATTAAATGAGTAGCAGGCTAAACCGCCAAAATATACGGGAAATCAGCTTGAATAAAAGAGAAAACACGCCCAACTACATATGAAATCTGTCAAAATAAATGAGCAAAAATGCCAAACTAAATATGAAATCCATCCAAATATAAAAAAAAAACCCGCCAAAATGAATAGAAACCTTCCTAAATGCCCAAATAAAAGAAACAGCCTAAAAAAATCACAAAGACTATTTTAATGAATACAAAATCCGGCAAAATTATGGAAAAGACGCCAAATATATATGAAATATGGCTACACAGACATGAAATTCGCCTAAATGTAGTATAAGACAAGGAAAATAATGACTGAAAGAGCAGAATGGAGACCTAGATGGGCGATAAATTTTCCTGGTAGAAACTAGTCACAACCTTGTATCCACTCTTGTCGACGAGGCTTTTGCAAACCTTGGCCTATATGATGCAGCTCCCGATATTTTTCCAGTTGGCTGTATTCTCAAGGTGCTTCTGCAGCTAGTGTGAATAGTCTCCCAGGCTGTATTCTTTGTATCCTCGGTTTGAAACAACTTCCACCACGAACGCGAATACCGTAAAGCATAAGAGTAGCAATATGAGCAAGAACATGGTAATAGATACAACTAAAGTAGCCATGAGATCTTGCAGCAGGCCCCTATAAGGTCGGCCATGCAGACCACCATAAGGAAAACCCTAATCTCTATCACCAACTTTTCAAGAAACTTTTTGCAGTATGTAAGTTTGGCGCATCTTCAGGTATAAAACTGAAATTTGTCCCTTTGGACCTCTCGCCGCCTAGCTCTCCACTCAGGGCGCTGGGCTCAAAACTAAGTCTCGAGTCTTTATTACTTATCCCCAACAAAGGGAGACATCGATGCAATGCATGGACAGGGCTATATCATAATGGGAATGTGTCTCAATAACATGGGTTTTATGCCTCTGACTATTGTGATGCCTTGTTGGCCAACCATATTCCAGCTCCAGGATCGGGATCGACAACCATATTCCAACTCCTAGGATCGGGAACGACAACACAAATGTGACGAAGTTGAGGATTCCAATGATGTTGTCGCTGAAATGAACCATTTTTCAAGAACGGAGCCAATGTAGAAGCAGAAAATACAAAGCCAAAGCTACTCTTTCCCTGTTGTCTATAATTATATAAATGATCTCTTTAGATAGTATAGAGCATTTGGATATTAGAAGAGTCTTGAAGAGCCGCTTTGATCAATTGCCTTTCTGCTGCTAACTGTAGGTGGAGCCTGGAGGGATGCAATTTCTTCTTGGGATTCGTCTAGATGTACTGAATTATAAACCCTCGATACCGTTGAAAAGAAAACAGAGACGAGGGTTAAGTTACCCTTTGACACTACCGTGATTCAATCTTATGACCTTGAAATCAAGATCAGAGAGTTTAAATTCCTTACTGAGAAACTCGGAAGCGAGGGTCTTATAAAAGCATATTTGACACGGATTCGTTCAATACCGGGAAGCTGCCCGATAAGTCTTCGTTTTAATGATGATATGGATAATGTGGTAGGTGAAATTACGTGTACCTAGTTGGGCACACAATAACTTAGAAGTCTTGACTCCAACTATTATATATAAATTTATAATATATATATAATTTGTATACTGGCAATTTTCAAGCATGCTCGTTAAATTGACGGCTCCAAAAATATAATAGACTTCACTGTTGACGTCTATATTCCACATCGACCAGTATTTGACGGGAAAAAAATGCAAAAACAGGCATACGTCTGTCAAATTTAACCCCTGGCTACCACTATATCCCTAGGTGCATCTACACTATCCCTACAGAGGTGCATAGGCTATTTGAGGTTTGAAACTGTGATGTCACAAAGAGTGCCTTAACAGTGCACCTATCGCCAACTGGTCTACAACCCAAGGACTAAACTAGTCGATACATTAACAAAGACTTTGATCCATGTCTATGTGAATTTTTATTTTTTATTTTTTTATTGGACTATATTGTTCATGATGTGCTTTGAAACATGGGCACCTCCACACTCAAGTTTTGTCACACGGGATTCACCTTGTTGACCAATATGGTTTTCTTCACTGAACCATTGAATCTCATACCTTTTTTATGCATTGGAGTGAAGTAGTGAAGAGGAATGTTGAGGATCAAGGAGATTTACTTGATATTTTGTAGCATGCTTTGTCATGGAATGCACATAATGAGCTTGAGCTTTTTTTTCATAAGAAAAAGACAATACTTGTATTAGAAGTATGAAAGTGCTTTTTTTTCATAAGAAAAAGACAATACTTGTATTAGAAGTATGAGCTTTGTTGAATATTGTAACTTCTAAGAATATTATATTTGTATATTATTTATTCCGGAGATGTTCCATACCTCCGATGTGATTATACTATGAATCCAGAGATGTTTATTCCTCCGAATTGGTTGTGGTAACTAGGGTTATTAGACCCACCATGTGGGGGTCGGCCCAGTCAGTTATAATAGGGTATTTAACCTAATGGTTAAATATGAGCCTACATGTACTTGTGTAAAATACATGTCAGTGTGGTGTATAAATAGAGGAGGTATGTTCCTCATTTGACACACTCACTCACTTATGGAGAGAGGCGCACTTGTGGAGGAGAGGTCTGCTATGGTGGAGAAGGAGATCATGTATTTAGTTTGCATCTTTGTATATTGCTGGTCATCTATATTGAGGAAGCTTTACTGGGTTTTCTACCCCATGAGGGTTTCCTAGGATAAATTTGTGTCTCTTGTGTTTATGCTGTGCTTGTTGTTTCTTCAGTGATCCTGTATATGCTATTATTGTGAAATGGAATGTAATGCTGCTATTTTCTGTCTTAGCATATTAAATTTTAACAAGCTTGAGCTTGAGCTTGTTTGTTGAGTTTTGTTTCAATGGTTAATATGTGAGGGTATATTGAGTTTTGTTCAATGGTTAATATGTGAGGGTATATTGTAGTTGGATCAATTTTGATTTGTAATGCAACTTCATTTAATGTTAACTTTTTATAAATAAAAACCCAAAATTTATATTCCATTATGAAAATGGGGGCTATATGTACCATGAGCTAAGTTCCTTTGGGTATCCAATATTTTCTTTGCTTAGCTTAAAATAGAGGTCTAGCCATGTAGTGTGCAACCTTAGAGAGTTCCATAGTTAGCCTCCTCCTCATTGATTGGACAATGATAAGTTCTCCCCTCAACACTTACCATTTTAGAAGTGAAGAAGCCCCTAGCAATTAAATAATGTATGAAGCCTTGATCACCTTTATCAAGGGGCTACCATTAAAGGCTAGGGTCCAAATCACAACAATAAAGAAGATCCACTCTGTAACATGGGGATGATACATATAATTAATGTCTTGTCTTATCCTAGATAACAACCCTTATATTTTGGACCTTTGGTTTATGTTTTATGTGGTTCATAGTCCTAGGGGTTTGGACATTACTATTTTTTTGTAGTTTTAGAAGTTGGTAGATGTTCTAAGCCTTAGATGTGTAGCCTTTTGCTTTTAACCATGGATTTTAGTAACACACTTTTTTTATATTAAATTTGTTATATTAATAATAATAGATGTAATTTGACTTTGGAGAGTGCGATGGAAACACTAAGAGCAGCTTCAAAGCTTCTCGCTCCCACCACCGGATTGTTTAAGAGAACTCCTCCCTCATTGCTCCCATTGTGCTCTCCCTTTTTGTAGGTGCACCTCAGCTTGGGTACTCAATGCCAGATATAATCACCCATGAAACTTTTACCTCACAGGACGCAAGGTTGTCTTTTTATCTAGGGTCGAAGGGATCCTCTTTCTCCTCACCGCTCGAGAACATCTCTCCAAGATCAAGATCGATGGGATTCCTGCCAAAACATTGCTCTTTGCGCTAAACCCCATACTCTTCTGGTGGATAACTGTTTTCCCATAAGTTCATGAGATATCTCACAAGAACTTGATTTTCCTCCATATGCACCCCTCAATTCTAATCTCAGGCATTCAAACCTTGATCTACAATTCTACAAGCATCCCACTAGGTTTGCAAAGGTTCGTCTATGCAGGCAAGTAGCTCTAGGACGAATTTTTGTTTTAGGACTATGGCATCACTCGGGATGTCTCTCTTACTATGGTTTATCATTTGCTTGGGGGAGCCATTGGATTAGAAGACCCCCAAGTTTATGCTTATGAAACTCTGTACCGACGAAGGGCCATCATCTGTCGTTTCAATGGGCTTTGGCCCCCGCCAGCGACGCTTTAGGACTAGGTGGGTAAAACTTGGCCTTAGCACCAAGCAATCTTCTTATGCTCCAATGGTTTCTTCATAGTCAAATTTGAAACATACGAGGATTGCGATAAAGTCTTTGCGCAAGGGCCATGGTTCTAGGGACGCTTCGGTCTTTCCATTCAACAATGGTTCTTTGTCTATGTCATCTTTGACCACAACAATATGGGTGAGGCTTCCATATCTACCTTTACATTTTTGGACTTAGGATTTTTTAGCCACCATAGGCAACTCCATAGGTCATTTCATCAAGACAGATGTTGATAAGATATGAAAAAGATTAATCACCTTTGGTTGCATCTGTGTGGAAATGGATATTAGTGGTGGGATGCCTGACAAGCTCCTCATCAATAATTTGGACAGATGATGAACCTTACTCGCAGCTCATTGATTATGAAAATATTGTTTTTCATTGTAGATCTTTTCAACAACCTAGGCATCTAAGGGAAATGTGTCCATCCTTTCCATCTTAAACTTCAGCCCCCAATGCAAAAAAGAGGGCGAAAGGAGCAACAAGAGGTCAACCTAGCCCCTAAATCTAATCGCAAGCATTCTAAGCAAGATTTTACAAGTAAAGAACCACCCTCTGCTTCGTAGTAGCATGTGTTAGCTACACTGCAACCATCGTCAAATCCATTGCAACCTTCTTCAATGCCAATGGAAGATCCCTCAGATTCAAATCATACGCCAACAAATCCCTCTCCGACTTTGCCTTCAAATCCAAATTCAAATGCTCAACCTAATCTGGATATGCATTTCACAACAGAAGACTATGAAATGGCTATAATCCTAACATCTCTTCCAGGAGGTCTAAAATGCCCCCATGGATCAGACCATTTAGAT
This sequence comes from Larix kaempferi, assembly GCA_027924585.1. NCBI lineage: Eukaryota > Viridiplantae > Streptophyta > Pinopsida > Pinales > Pinaceae > Larix > Larix kaempferi. Next base: position 1,579,619 of record BSBM01000341.1, on the reverse strand, counting down.
AGTGACAAAGAAACAAGCACTGCTCCTGAACGACATGCTTCAGGATCTTCCTTTGGGAAATTAACCATTGTTTCATCGAAACATGCCTCGGTTCATTCTACAGGTTGGATTGATGTTCACAAGAAAAAAGGGTGAAAAAAGATCCCATACGAGAAATTCAGTGACTTGGAATCTTTCTCTATGTCTAGATTTTATGTTGATAGTCAACTTCTCAGTTGTCTTCAATAGTTAGTCTTGATGCTTCCCCTATACTCATATAGGTGGTTTTAAACTTTTGCTGGCTTTGCTTTGGTATGGGGCTAGTAACAATTCTTTGTTTCATCTTATACAATATTTTGCTTTTATGAATAGAAGGTTTCATCTTACTTAAAAAAATAATAAAATAATAGATACAATTTATTCAATAAAATATTAACTCTTTAAAATTTTTGTAGTATGTGTATTAGAGATATATTTACTAGCCAAAAAAATATACACGAACAATATGATTTATACTGTCTTCAAAACTACGGTTTGATAGTCATGTTTGTAGCCTTCATAAAGATTAGAAGCATAAACTTTAGTCAATCAAGGTTGAGAATTGATATAGCTACTTTTAAATATATATAGTGTTGTTGAGATGATAGCAATAAACTTGAAAAAACAATAATTGTTTTTTTTTAATATATTTCCATTCAACAAAAGATCTAGAATTAATTGACTTAGAACATCGCACAAGTTTATTTGAGTTAAAAAAAAAATGCTTTTAGATTGAAGGTGGATAATTGATATAGCTTTTTAAAGATATATAATATTAAGTTTATTTGAGTTTAAAAAAAATTACTTTTAGATTGAAGGTGGATAATTGATATCGATACTTTTATAACTTTTAAAGATATATAATATTGAAATGATTATTAACTATAAATCTGAAGAAACAATAAACATTTTATCTTTTTCTTTTTATATATTTCCACTCAATAAAAGATGTAAAGTTAAAGTTGATTGACTTCGGACATCACATATGTTTGGTTGAGTTAAATATATATTTAACAATTTAATTTATTTTTGAATTCAAATTGTTTATCACTATAAGGGAAAAATATTAAATTCAATATTCATATTCCAACCTTGAAATAAGGATTGAACATCTTCGCTCTTGTAAATATGTGGTTCTATATTTTGAAATTTTCTTCATAATCACTATCTTTTAAGTTAATTATGTTTTAAAACACCTAGATTGTTCAAGACAACTTTTGCAAATAATCAACTTATTGACAAGTCCTACCATGTACATCCATGTTTGAAATTTAGTCTTACTCTAAAAAATTAAGGGATTGGTATTGATAAAATAAAATAAAACGGAACTAATGTATATATGTATGCCCATGAAACTTTGCATGTGTGTGTAGACACATATATCTTACACCATTATGCAAGACACTTCTTTCTCCTCTTTAGGTGAAAGATCTCATTCACTGCTAACCATAAGAAGGGTTTTATTCTTTCCTAGGTAATTTTAGTGTGATTTTGTGGATATATATTATTGTTTTTTGTTCCTCACTGTTAACGCTTAAATTTTGCACACATGTTACATTTTGGCTAATATTGTAGGAGGACATTATTAACATACAACATGCAACTCATTAAAGACATCTTCGTCGAATTCACAATGAGAATTGAACCTTAGAATGACAAATTCATTAATTCTGGACAACCGCATGACTTTTGTTTCAAAACCCGTGTTGATCAACATGACTTATTCTTCAAAACGCATGTGGTTCTACTAGTGACAGGACCACCTAGACCTTTTGTGGTGCATTCAAGGTTCATAACAAGTCTCTTGGCTCCAAAATTTGAATTGGACTCCTCACATGCTTGGGAGCATTCAATAGCCCCTTTCATGTACTTGGAGGACCACTTCATGAGCATGAGGATTCACAATGGGAACTAGATGTTTCAAGACCTCCATTTGGCTTATAAAAGGAAGCCATGGGAATGCATTCATTAGTGAGAAATATAGAGCAAAGTTATGCTGCAAGAATTGGTATGAGAGATCGTCTTTCAACCCATTTCTTATCACTATTTGGCATGCAAGGCTCCCTTGTCTTCTTCCTCAAGAAGCAAGTGTTTTTATCTGTTGCTCTAAGTTTGTTATCAAGCATTTGTTTGGAAAAAAAGGGACCCTTTCTAAGGGAGTTTGTTGGATGCCATTGAATCCTCCATCTCCTAGGTGACACCATTGTAATAAGCTTTACAATTGGGAAAATATCATTTGGTTTAGCAAACTCTCCCTCTTCCTTTTATTTTGCTTAACACTTGTCAATTTTTCCTTTTACTTCTTTTTTCCATTTGATGTATGCAACACTAACCCACATCTAGCAACTATTTCCTTGCTACAACTTACAAGGATAGAACAGGGAAGACTACTCACCCTTGTGACAAATTTTCCCTCAATAGTAGTTTGGAAACTCCACTACTCTTTTTTATTTTTATTTTTTCTTTCATCAATATATAGGTTGTCATTTCCAAGGTAAGTTACTTGGGTGTCTTGCAGGATCATAAACTTGTTGTTCATCCCCTTCACACTCAGGATTTGTAGGCTCAAGATCCAATTCCACCAATTTTTCAGACAGTGCGGTTCCCAGCATATGTTCCACACTATTTTTGCGCAAGTTTCTCTTCGATAGCCGCACTATTGTGCGACATTCCTTTAATTTATGCATGTGGTAAATCCGCATGGCCTGTGTAACTATCTACCCATGCAAGTGCGTGCCTATGGGTCAAAAACTCACGTGGTTGTACATTTTTTCGTCTTTTTAGCTAAGTTTAATCACAAATGCAATTTCAAGAGATGCTCAATGAATAAGAAGTTAATAAACAACTCATAAGTTGTTTGTATTCTCTAGTAATTAAACCACATAGTTCAAATAGGGAGTAAAAATTCATTTTTTTACATGCTATTAGGCCAAGAATTTGAGGTTTTCAAGGGACCTCTTAGTTCTCACTAGAAGTTGACTACACCATTACATACTTGTTGCTCATAGAAATTATTAGTTTAGGCAATTGGGATAACTTACATCAGTTTAAATTCTCATTGCTTCTTGACTATTTCTTTGATTTCAGGCTAAGTTAGATTAGCTCACTTCTTCATACAAATAGAGGACCTAAAGACACCTCTTGCTTCAAGTATACTCTTTGCCTTGCACTCATAAGTGATCTTGGAAAATCAGAAAGAAGTGAAAGTTGTGAAATACCTCCCTTACCACATTTCATTCATTTTTCAAATCTTGTATCAATTGTCTTTTGTAAACATCAATTCACACTTAGAGGTTAATTAGAAGGAGAACGAACCATCAATGTTCACATCACTATGTTTTATTATGCTCTTAAGTTACTTGCGAATTTCCACTTTATTTTGATTACAAACATATGTGTGTATCTCCCACTTGAAGCACACACCAAGGGACCTAAAGAATCCTTCTATTCGAGTATGCTCTTCATATTGCACACACAAGTGATCTGGATGAATAAAAAGGATTAGAAGGTTTGAAATACCTCCCTTGTCACACCTTTAATTAAAATTTGGACCCTCATAAAATCAACATTGCATTGTAATTCTCAACCAACTAAAATGCTCCATCAAGGAGGTCACAAACCAATATTTTAGTTAGGTTAGGATTTATTGGGCTAGGAATCCAAATAATGCCCACCAATCTTCTACATCTTGAAACATATTGGTTGTTGAATTTTAGGGGACTTATCAAATCCTACTATAATCAAGTGTGATCAAACCTGGATAAGGAAGCATGGTTCCCAATGATGCAAAATCCGAGGTATAGGTATCTCTATTAAGCACATATAGCCACCCAACTCTTTGTGAACACAAGAATTTACCGCTTTAGGTCAGATTCCTTATCCACACCTGAAGAGAGTACCTTAGTAGCCAAAAACTAGGATCATCATCGGGTGGAATTTGTGGGATGCATTTGCACCCGATTCAGATTTCGTTGGCTATTGGAAATATTACTAGTCCTTCTAGAACATTGCCCCAATACCCCTCATTATAACTAATTCTTTCTTACCTTCACTAGCCATCTTCAATGGGTTGATAAACATCCATAAGAGAGTTATTAGAAGGCCCAATGACTATTTGAGATGAAGGACGCTAAGTCAACCAAGGAATATACACCTTTTTTTTATTACACAATATTGTATAACATATTTAAAAAGAACCAACCCTTGGTATGACTTGCAGAAAACTTGACACATACCCCTACACCTGCACCATATTGCAATTGTTATTGGGGTTATCATATTTTTGCATCTAGTAAATTGTGTTTAAAATCCCTTCATCCTCACTGTCATTAGATAACACATCCACAACCATTGAAAAACAAAAAACCCTTAGGTAGTCTCTCAGGATGCAAGGATGCCCTCCTATACAAGGAGGAGTTCCCACATTACCTCCCCATAAACCATGAGGGAGACCATCAGGTCAGGGGTATACTCGATAAACTGTGATAGAATCAACTTTGCTTAGACATACCTTGCTTGGCTCCCCTCCTAGATCACCTACACCCCCTCCATCGCCACCCCTTCCATTGTCCCCACCACCACCTCCACCTCATGATGGATGCAGTACTCATATGTTGACATAGCGGCTATCGACAAGGGGTTCACTTCACACCGTCACCAACAAACCCAACCAAACACCCTTAAGCACCGGCCCAGAAAGGTTTTACCCTTTCCAGCAACACCCACGAAGTGAGTGAAGTCTCACCCGAGATGATTAAGGGGGCTGTAGGAACCAAGTTTTCGTAGTGGGGAAAGCACATGCAACCACTTCAACTCTATCGCAATAGAATCCAGAGATTTAGATTCGCATACATTCATACATTCATCATTCACATATTCATCATTCGCAGAAATAATACATAATGGGAATTCGCATCGACATGGTTAAACTGATCATTCGGATCAACAACAATTACCAAACCACAAAGTCTTAAACACTTCGCAAACACTAGCATTCATCATTTAACAGAAACAAAGACAAAAGATATGACCATAATCGAACATCTTCGTGCATTCATCAAAACCTATGGTATAACCTTTGCAGAAACAATCAAAACATATTATTGCGGATACAACACAGTTCAAAATAGCTCATTCTCCGATTCAACTATGATGCCCTTAGGCTTACAATCATATTCCTATTTATATGAAACTAAATGGTTACAAAATGGTCCACATGACCCATTTCTAACAAACTAACTAATCTTGCACTTCCTTGTTCTCCGCGAATGACCCTTTCTTCTGCGAATGGTCCTCTTCGCAACTGTTGGCTTCCGCACTTCATGCGAACTAATCCTGTACCAATAGGCCCCCCACACAAACTTGTGGCTCTCCCTGGAGCCACCTCAGCTGGACACCTCTGGTACTGTTCTTGTCCGTCACTGTGGTAAACTTCTAAAGCTGTTCTTGACATCTGGAGCTCGCTGTCATGTACTTCTTGAACTCATCCTCTAGTCTCTTAGTCTCTGTTATGAACTTCTTGAACTCATCCTCCAGTCTTTGGAAACCTTGATCATCTACCCCTTCTGCACCTGCTCTTGCGATTCAGGCTTGTTGCAGTCTAGGGAAAATTTCATCGACATCACCAACTTGTGAAACAAGCCAACTGCTCTAGCACATCTGTTTCGCACATTTGACCGTCCGTTGCTGGAGCCGGCGTGCCTCCGCCCTTGGTGTTCTGGTGGTCGCAGGGACCACGGTTCTTCTAACTACTACCATGCTCTTAGACATCTCAGGTGAGACCTCATCTCTTTTCCTCTCACTTGTCTGCGCTGCCTCCTTGGCTGGTTGTTCATGCACACTCGTCATTCTTGCCCTTAATGCACCTGGAGTGCTTCCACTTGAAATGAAATGTGCCATTGCAACTATCTCACTTCCCTTTTCCACAACTTCCTTAGGCTTGCTCACTCAACTTCCTATTCTCTGCATCTAACTTATTGACTCACGTCATACAACTTACTGGTTCTCCTCTTTGGACTCTCTTTACTTCGACTTGCGTTCTTCAATCCCCATGCCGGTATTTATGCTTGCTCCTTGACACCTGATCATCTGTTGCAAAATATTTCCCACAGCCATCCGATTCTGTCATCATACTTCTCCTCCGTCTTTTGGTGATGTTGATCTACAGTAATCATGCTCGGATTTGACTCCCGCGTGCCAAACACGCAAATCATCGACGAGCGACCCGACTGGCCATGATTTCCACTTTTTGTCATAATTGTTTTTTTTTTTTACCACTGTGTTTCTCAACCGCTATGCTCCTGGTCATGGCGGTATGGCTTCAACTGATTCCCGTTTACTAGCATTGGCAACAACATGCCGTCTAAACTTTTCAACTGCACCGCACCTCCGTTAGTAACAAATTCTATTATGTAGGGACCCAACCAATGCATATGTAACTTACCTGGATGCTTGAAAAACTTAATGTCGTATAATAGAACCATATCTCCTTGCTGAAAATGCTTGGGTTTGATGTGTCGATCATGCCAAGCCTTCTGTCGATCCTTTTCTACCCTTTGATGAAATCCTGTGATGAATCGATCCTCATCGAGCTGTACCAATTGTGCCAATCGTTCTTCTAGTGCTCCATTGTCGCTCATTCCTGTAGTTACTGTGATGCGCAGACTGGGGACGACGTACTCTATCGGCATTACAACTTCCTTCTTGTAAACTAGCTTGGATGGGGTCTGGCCGATTAAACGTTTGCAAGTTGTGCGATACGCCCAAAGTATCGTAGGGATATTCAAACCCCAATCATCTCGATTCGTGTTGCATACTTTAGTGAGCGCATGCTCCAGGATTTTGTTAAATGCCTCAACTGTCCCGTTAGCTTGCGAATGATATGGGGTACTCTTCCTGTGTTGAATTTGAAACTCCTCCGTCATCGCTGCGATCGCTTGATTAAAAAAATGAGTCCCCTGATCACTCATGAGTATCTTCGGGCATCCAAACTTGGTGACCATGTTGTCGAAGAGGAATCTTGCTGCAGTCGCGAATGAGCAATCCTTCACCGGTGTAGCTTCCGCCCATCGTGTCAAATAGTCTGTCGCAGTGATTATGTAGCGTGACCCTGTTCTTTTTCCTAGTGGGTTTATGGGTCCCACGAAGTCAACTTCCCACTTGTCGAAAGCCTGCAATGTTAATTGAGGTACTAATGGCATTTCGTCCCTTTGTGACGGCTTCCCTCTTCGCTGACATACATCGCAGCTATTGGCATAGTTCCTAGCATTTCCATGCATCGTCGGACACCATAGTCCTGCTCGAAGGATCTTCCTAGCAGTGGCACGTCGTCCATAGTGTCCTCTGGCGATCCCATCATGAGATTCCACTAAAATCCTTTCCTTCTCATGCGGAAGCACATATCCTCAAAGTATCTCATATGGTCCCATCTTATACAATTGTCCTGCAATCAATTGAAAATATGCAGCTCTGACAACTAGATGCTTCTTTTGTTGGTCGTGAATCCTTCCGGTGCCTCCCCTGTTTCTAAAAAAATGGATGATTTGTTCGTAATGGTCATTGACCATTCCGACCCTAAACAACTGAGCATCCGAAAATCCTTCGTCAATGCTCCTTGGCTTTTCCCCGGACTCAATCCGCGACAGGTGGTCTGGTTCTGCATTCAGTCGTCCTGGATTTATGATTATCTCAAAATCAAATTCCTGGAAGAGTAACAACCATCGACATATCTTCCCCCCCAACACAGGCTTGTTCACCAGGTATTTTAGTGCTGAATGATCAGTGAACATTTTAAAATGCCCCCCTAAGAGGTAGTTCCGAAACTTATGTAAGTCATAAACCATCGCCAATCCTTCCCTTTCTATGGTCGTGTAATTCTTCTCCGTAGTAGACATCTTTCTACTTGCGGATGCTATCAGGTGGTCTATTGCGCCTTCTCCTAGTTGGGCCAAGATGACACCTAATGCGACTGATGATGCATCAACGTGAACATGGAACTCCTTTGTCCAATCTAGAAATGCGAGTATGGGTGCTGCAACCATCTTCGCTTTCAATATATCCAGACTCTTCTGGAATTCTTCATTCCATTCGAATTTGGAATCTTTCTTCAACAACTTCTCCATCGGCGCTGTGATTGCTACATACCCTCTGATAAACTTCCTGTAGTATCCTGTGTGTCCCAATGTTGCTCTCAATTGCTTGACTGTTGTTTGTGGTGGTAGGTCGACAATAATTGAGATCTTTGTAGGATAGACCAACAATCCTTCCATGCAAACTATGTGCCCTAGTAAAATCCCAAACGGAGCGCAGAAAATGCACTTTTTCAGGTTCAATGAAATCTGGTGCTGTCAACATCTTCCCAGCATCAACCGCAGATTTGCGACATGATCTTTGACCAACCCATACACTGTCCAGTCACCCATATATACTGCCAGAAATTTATGGATGTAATCCTTAAACGCCGCAACTAACAATCTTGAAAAAATGCTGAGGAATTTTTCAAACCAAATGGAATCACCGTGTATTTAAAACAACCCCATTCGGTGACGAAAGTTGTCTTGTGCTGATCTTCCTTTGCAATCTTTATCTGGTGGTAGCCGGAGAATCCATCTATGAAGGAGTATATTTCCTGACCAACCACTCCTTCTAATACTTCATTCGTAAATGGTGTCGGGAATGGATCGTGTAGACATGCATCATTTAGCTTCCTTAAATCGACACAGATTTTGACTTCGCCAATTTTCTTGTCCTGGACCACCATCGGGATGATCCACTCTAATTCTTATATTGGTTCTATAATGCCTGCTTCCAGCATTCTTTCAATCTCATAATTCACCCGCTCCTTGTATCTTGGATTCAACTAGTATGGCCACTGCTTGAATGGCTTTGCATCGGGTTTCAGGGGAATTTTCATTTCACCTAAGTCCCCGGAAATTCCTTTCATCTTCGAGAATTTCATTGGGAACAAATACTGAAACTCATGCAAGAGATCAATCATCTTTGTGATAGTTGAGTCATCCCAATAATATCCAATACTTGCGAACTTCAAATTCTCCTCCGATCCAATGTTCACTTTCTTGACTTTCAATGGTCGCTGAAACTTGTCGGAAGGTATTTCTGGTGCCTCAACACTGCGACTTCCTTTTGACTTCGGTACATACGTATCCCTTGGATCATCCTCATCATCCGGCTCTCCTGTGATATTGTAGCATTCCATTAACATTTATGGTGTCAGAGTCCACTGAAGCCCTAATGGTTTCTATGTCGGAACTACTTCAAATTCCTTCTCCTGAATTGCCTATAATGCACTATGGATGAAGGGGTTTTCGTCGGAGAAACTGAATGTTTGGCTAAAGCCAACTGTTAACTGTTCCCAAGAGATTGTTCCACGTCGCAATTCTGCTGCGATATACCAACTTTACGGTACTTCATCTAGTGTGTGAATAAATGCATGGACCCATTCCTATTTTGCTCGTGGTCCCCATTTGCTTTCACATTCAGCCAAATGCGCCTTCGGGTCGCCTATTCCATTGAACTTCCTTTGGATATATCCTTCCGCATCGCCGAACCTAATCGTCATTAGGTGTCGACATAGTGGCTAGTTAGTTATGGTGGAATTTTGCACTTCCCACCATCGCGCTGGTGTAGCCTTCAGAGCTTCTTCCAAGGCTAAGAGCCACTGTGGTTCTACCACTTTCTCTTCAAATTCAGTGAGAAATGTAGCCAAATTGGGAAATCCCTCATATGTTGGTAGCTCGCACTCTTATGTGGATACCCTTCACAGCGACTGAGTGATCCTTGCACACCTCCTAAATTACACCTCATGCAACCAGTTTTACCAATTTTCAAGTGCTTCATCCGAATTTGATGATGCCGAACTACTACTGCACCACCCTAATTCTTCATCTGCAGTAGGGTTGATGTAATCTTCGGAAATGTTGTAGAGATTATCCCATCCCTCCGTGAACTCATCCCTCGACGGCTCTACATACCTTTTCCCTTCTGTAGGGTCAAGAGGTGCGACTACCGTGATCTCCTGGTTCTCGAATGACATAATTCTTTTCTTGAAGTTGATAATAGCTTGATTATCCATTGCCCAGTCTATCCCTAGCAGCACTGGGTAGGGGCTTGTATTGTCCACAATTTCGATCACATTGAAATCTGGGTAAGTCTTGAGGCCCTCAATCTCAATAGGGACCTGGCATAGCTGACCGATCGGGTGACCTTACTTTGGTTGGCTAGGCGTAGTTGCACTGGGGACCAGGCCAACTATGGTTTCCCCATCGTTTCCCACGTCTGTTTGGTCAGGATGTTCACATCCAAGCCCAAGTCCAAGATAATGGAATCAACATCGAACGCTCCGATTTGCGCAGACATCCGCATCTCTCGTCCTATTTTTCTCTTATGTATGCAATTGATCGTCCGTTCCAACCGTGCACCCACCCGTCGATGCAGCAGGTTGGATATCTCCGCCATAGCATCCTAATCTTTTTCTCGCTCCAGGAAACTCTCCAAAAAGGATCTTAAGGTGTTCGCCTTCCTCTGCGAATTCGTTGGGTCGAATATCGGTGTCATGTCATATGTAAATTCTTTCTGTTGAATATTTGGCTACCTCAACTGCCTGATTGATTCTTGTGCCTTCAGAAAAATGTCCCTTTCTGCTTCCGCATCAAATGTGACTTTTTTCCTTATTGTCGGTCGAACGCTCGCCTATGACCTGTCAGCCCCTGTCACAACTCCTCCTTGAGTCACTATTCCGACAGTCGCACTTTGACTTCTAACTTCTGTTGAGATCTTATGTACTGTTGGCAGATTTTGGATCTGATTCTGATTTTGCGAAGGTGGGGGAAGGTTCTTAGTTTGCCACTTTGCGATGAGATGAGGACAATCTTCGACCCTATGGTCCACAACGATGCAATAAGTGCACTATGGTTTTGGATTCAGGCAATCCCTTTGATAATTCCCCTGCTGCCCACAATTGTAACATATGATGGGTCCTCGACCTTGTCCAACAGCTCCTCCTCGACCAACACCAGCACCTTGACACCACGGAACACCCCTCTGAATCCTCCTCGCAGTGGCCCATATGGCGGGTACCATGGTTGAGCATACTATGGCTGCGGATATTGCAGTTGACCGTATTACGGTTGTTGAAATTGCGGTTGAGGATATGTCGGTTGGCCATACTGCGACTACTCATACTGCAGTTGTGGAATATATTGAGGCTGCTGTTGACTATACTGCTGCTGCTATTGTACCAGTGGCTGCTCTTCTCCCTTCATGAAGTATGTATCTGTAGTCCTCTCTTAGAGTAGGTAATAAGCTCTGCAGTCTTTCTCATTGTGACCAACCGATCAACAGAACTTTCAATACAAGTTCGTTGGTTTTGACACCATCTTCTACATGTACACACATTCTTCCGGTCAATGTCCTCGCGACTGACAAACACGACACCAAGGAATCCCTCCCTGACTGAGGGGATTTGGTGCACCCAATTGAAAATATTCTCGAAACTCTGGGTACTGATCCTTGTGGTGTCCTTCTGTCCTGCATCTAGTGCACCAGACCTCTTCGCGGGCCTCTTTTCCTTTCTTCATGTCTTGTAGTTGGATCGTTAAGTTTTCCAGCTGCGCTTGTATTCGATCCATTCCCAAACCTGTTTTTCCGATTGGTGAAGCCTCCAACTTCATTGTGATTTCTAGTGCTTCTGCTTGAGTTGCTACCTTTTGTTGCATTAGTGGCCCACGCATGTGCGGTACCAACCCAGCGATAAACCATTCTTTGTGTTGCATATCATTCATCCCAAAACTCACTTTTTCCATTAGTGTTTTGTATCGCTAGTCGAAGTCCCATATTGACTCGTTGGGAAACTGTTTGATTTCTTTGAGCTCAGTAATGTACTGTGACTTAGATTTTGGTTTTCTGAATTTATTGATCATCCCCGCTTTGATCTCTAGCAATGTTTTACCTGGAGTTCCTTTCGGTACCTTAGTAAACTTCATATACCAGTCTAGCGCATGGCCCCCGAGGGTCATCGCTATTTGTCCCTTTTTTATATCTTCATCCTGGACCTGCTTCACGGTCCATACTGCTTCTCACAAAAACCAGTATTGTTCAGGATCCTTGGTCCCGTTACCTTGGAAGGTTGGCATCTTCGCTTCGTCACCCACCATTCTTGTACTTCTACTATTATTATTTACTGATGCGCTACTCTTACTACTGTTCTGGCACATAGGACAGCTCTGTGAATAACTTGTATTTCCTTTTATCAAATTCTGAGTAGTGCATGGAGTTGAAGGTACGTTGTAGCTTAGGGACCATCCTTCTTCGGCTTCTGGGGTAGCCTATTCGCTTTCTTCATTGCAATAAGGTCGCTTCCTCCCTTGTGGTCCTGTTTCGCAGTCTTCCGTCCCGATCCTCTCAAGAGACTCTCTCTCAACCTTCTTCTTCTTGTCAAGATGCTGGAATATCACCCCACTCCTCAAGGTACCACACTCTTCGTTAGCTTCCCTTAAAAATTCGTCGTCGCTCATGTCAATTTACCCCACATATTTCTATAGGAACCGCATCCACACGGTACCCACAACTTTCGCACATTGATCTTCTACTCATCAGAGTTCATCCTTAGTATTTCCTTTTCACAGATGAGGATCTTAATCCACAGTTTTAACGACAGCAAGAATATCCCCTTGGGTCCTTTGAAAAATTTCCTTTCTGCGTCTCTGTATGATTTGATCATGTCCACAATGAACTCAGTGATGTATCCTTCTAAGATACTGCCTACCCAAAAGTCAATAGCCCGTGATACCTTATTGTCGACCCGTTTCAGCTGTTGAATCAATTCTGGAGTCCAATGGTCCGGCTCAGTCTTTTGGCAATGGTTATTTTGAAACGTTAGTTGCGCTAACCACTCATGCAACAACACTGGGAATTCGTAGAAGAATATCTCGTGGATGTCCGAATAAATATGGTTTTCTAACCAACTGCTTGTTGTCTGCCCAGGGTTTTGCTTTTATTCTTCCGCAAATTCTTCTGCTTTCTTGTCAAACCAGTCTTGGATCTCCGGTTTCGTCGAGTGCCACATCATGTCCTTATCTTTCTTCTTCAGGGTCCCACCAATGGAACCATTTGTTGACACAACAACTATCAACGGGGGTTCACTTCGCGCTGTCACCAACAAACCCAACAAAACACCCTTAAGCACTAGCCCGAAAAGGTTTTACCCTTTCCAGCAACACCCGCGAAGAGAGTGAAGTCTCATCCGAGATGATTAAGGGGGATGCAGGAACCAAGTTTCCGCAGTGGGTAAAGTGTTGAATATTGTAACTTCTAAGAATATTATATTTGTACATTATTATTCCGGAGATGTTTCATCCCTCCGAGGTAACCCTATTATGTATCCGGAGATGATTTTTTCTCCGATGGGTTGTGGTAACTAGGGTTATTAGACCCACCATGTGGGGGTCGGCCCTGATCTTATATTTTAGGGGTTATTAGACTTCTCAAGGATAGGTCGGTCCCATTAGGGTTTTTAGTCAGTCGGGATCTAATATAAATAGAGGAGGTGAGCTCCTCATTAGAAACACTTGTACAACTCAGAAAATTAGCGCACTTGTCTGGGAGGTCTGCTAAGGAGATAGAGAAGGAGGGAGCACATCTTGTATTTTGGTTGATCATCTTATTGAGGAAAGCTTTGCTGGGTTTTCTACCCCATGAGGGTTTCCCAGGGTAAATTCTGTGTCTATCTTGTGATTATGTTTCTTTTAGTGATCTTGCTAGTCTATTTGGTTTAAACTTAACACGGTATCAGAGCTAGCCTGAATAGGACATCTTTCACAAGGTAAGAATATCTCTCTCTCTCTCTCCGGTGAAAATTAGGGTTTCAGCAAAAAGTTGGTATTGTTGAATTCTGATTACATGGCTGGATAGCCCTTCTCAAAACCAATCTTTTGAGCCCTATATCGAACTTTTTGGTTGGGTAGAACTCCGGTAAAGTCAAACCCTAGTTTTACCAAAAGTGCGATAAACCAGAAATTGGTTTCAGCAAAAAGTCGGTATTGTTGAATTCTGATTACATGGCTGGATAGCCCTTCTCAAAACCAATCTTTTGAGCCCTAGATCGAAATTTTTGGTTGGGTAGAACTCCGGGAAAGTCAAACCCTAGTTTTACCAAAAGTGCGATAAACCAAAAATTCTGTCCCAGGATCCAGAAAAGTAAAATGGTAATATTTTCGGGTAAGTTCTACTCTGTCTCTTATCTCTTGGACTCCCCCAAGTGAAGATGGCTCCAAACACTAAGCTTGAAGACAAGCTAGAAGGTGTAGAGAATTTCTGGGCATGGAAATATAGAATTGGTCTCATTCTTGAAGAGAATGATCTTGCTCATTATGTCAAGGATGAAGTTGCAGAACCGGAAGGAGATGAAGCCAAAGAGAAGCATAGGAAGGATTTGATTAGGGCAAAGAGAATCATAGCTAATTCTATTAAATACCACTTGATTCCCCAAGTGGCCTCCAAGAAGACTCCAAAGGAAATGTATGATGCCCTAGGAAGAATGTATGAAGGAAAGAACATCAATAGGAAGATGAACCTAAGGACTCAGTTGAAGAATACCAAGATGCACAAAGGAGAATCCATTCAAGACTAATTCTCAAGGGTCTCTCTAATCAAGGAGCAACTAGATGCCATTGGTGATACTCTTGATGAAGATGAACTTGTGATGACTGCTCTAAATGGTCTCACTAGACCTTGGGAATCATTCATACAAACCATGTGTGCCAGAAAAGAAAGCATGAAGTTTGATGTAGTATGGGAGGATTGTGTTCAAGAAGAGGCTAGGGTATCCAACAGAGAATCTTTTCTCAAAGAGGATGACCAAGCCTTGGCCACCCACACCAAAAGAGGAAAAAGAGGTCACTTCAAGAAAGTGAACCACAAAAGGTCTCAACCCTCTCATAGATTCAAAAGGAAAGGAGGAACAAACTCAGAAAAAGACTTCTCCACAGTCCAATGTTTTAATTGTCTTAAACTAGGACACTATGCTAGAGACTGTACTTTACCAGAAAAGAAGAAGAAAAAGTTTGTCCACAAAAGACATCATGCACATATGGCAGAAGATGATAGTGAAGAAGAAGAAGGAGAAGAAGAAGAAGAAGAAGAAGAGGAAAGGCCTCAAAGGAAAAGATCTAAAGTAAAGAAAGAAGATCCAGAAGAATATGTCCTATTTTCTGCACTCGCTGGATCTGTATCTCCTGGTGAAGGTACATGACTCATTAACAGTGGTGCTTCAAAGCACATGACAGGACAAAATAAAACTCTTTCAAGAATTGAAGAAAAGTCTTCACCACAAAAGGTATCTCTAGGAGATGATTATCAATATCCCATCAAGGGAATTGGTGAAGCAAGCTACAAGCTTGATTCTGGAACACCCTTAAAGATGAAAGAAGTTTTATATGTACCAGGTTTAAAGAAGAACCTACTCTTTATCTCAGCACTAGATAAGAAAGGTTTTAGAGTGGCTTTCATAGATGGACAAGTACTCATGTGGTCCAAAGGAAAATCAATTAAATATGCAGTTGTCATTGGTGAAGAAGAAGGAGGTCTCTATAAGCTCAAGGGTCATCCAGAAGTTGCCCTTGCTCATGAAATCTCTAGCCCTAGTGAGCTATGGCATAGAAGATTAGCTCACATTAACTACAAAGCCTTACCCTATGTAAGCAAGGTGGTCATAGGATTACCAGACTTGAAGGTTGATCATGATGGCTCATGTAAAGGATGTAAGAAAGGGAAGAATGCCAAGAACCCCTTTCCAAAGAGTGAAACAAAGACTAAGAACATTTTGGAGCTAATACACTCAGATTTATGTGGACCAATGCCCACCACTTCTCTAAGTGGGTTTGAATACTATCTTTCATTCATTGATGACTATTCAAGGAAAACTTGGATATACTTTCTAAAAGGTAAGAATGAAGTCTTTGGAAAGTTCAAAGAGTTCAAGGCTCTAATAGAAAATCTCTCAGAAAAGAAAATCAAGATTCTCAGAACAGATAATGGCGGGGAATATACTTCAAAAGACTTTGAAGACTTTTGTAAAGAAGCCGGAATTAAGAGGGAACTAACCACTCCCTACAATCCCCAACAAAATGGGGTTGTTGAGAGGAAAAATAGAACCATCATGGAAGCTGTAAAGACTATGATACATGACCAAGATCTTCCCATGTATCTATGGGCTGAAGCATCCAAGACAACAATATATGTGCAAAATAGACTATCCCATAGTGCTCTTGATTTCAAAACTCCAGAAGAAGTGTTTACAGGAAAGAAGCTTGAGGTAAGTCATCTTAAAATATTTGGGTGTCCTGTGTACATCCACATTCCAAAAGAAAAGAGAACCAAGTTGGATCCTTCTGGTAAGAAGGGAATATTTGTTGGTTATTGTGAATCATCCAAATCCTTCATAATTTACATACCAGGTTTTCATCATATAGAAATAAGTAGAGATGTAACATTTGATGAAGAAGCAGCTCTCAAGAAATCTAGGAAGTGCCAACTTGAAGAAATCTATGAAGAAGATACATCTCCTAGAATCACAGAGGCTGTGCACCTCCCTGAAGATGATTCACCAGAGGATCATGACATGTTGGAACCACAAGAACCTCCTATTACAGATTTATCTAAGAAAGAAGGCCAGCATGGGCTAGAGATATTATTCAAGGAGCTGAAAGATATGGAGCTCCTGAAGGCTCCACTAGAGAAAGAAAGAAACCAAAGCTAGTGTCCAACTATATGGCCTTGATGTGTGATCTTGTGGATCAACAACCTACTAGCTATGAAGAGGCAGCTCAGAAGAAAGAATGGATAGAAGCAATGACAGAAGAATATCAGTCAATAATGAAAAATGATGTTTGGGATGTAGTTCCCAAACCAAAAGATAAAAGTGCGGTTTCTTCCAAATGAATTTTCAAGATAAAACATGGTGCAGATGGTAGCATTGAAAAATATAAGGCAAGATTTGTAGCCAGAGGATTCTCTCAGAAGGAGGGAATTGACTATGAAGAAACATTTGCACCAGTTGCTAGGTATACTTCAATTAGAACTATCATGGCACTTGCATCTATGATGATGTGGAAATTACACCAAATGGATGTTAAGACAACTTTTCTGAATGGTGTAATTGAAGAAGAAGTGTACATAGAGCAACCACAAGGGTTTGAGGTTAAAGACGGAAGAACTCATGTATGCAAACTGAAAAAGGCATTATATGGGTTGAAGCAAGCTCCCAGGGCTTGGTACGGAAGGATTGACAATTTCTTAACTAGCATGGGTTTTACCAAGAGTAAAGCTGACCCAAATCTTTATCTCAAAGTGGTGGATGATGAACCAGTTATACTGTTGTTATATGTAGACGATCTATTTCTAACCGGAAATGAGAAACAAATTATTGAAATCAAGAAGAAGCTTTCTTCAGAATTCGAGATGAAAGATCTCGGATTAATGCACTACTTCTTAGGTCTAGAAGTATGGCAAGAACCAAAAGGAATCTTTCTAAATCAAGGTAAGTATGCTGTGGAGATTTTAAAAAGGTTTGATATGTTGGAGTGTAAACCCATGGCCACTCCCATGGACTCCAACTTGAAGTTATTAGTTAATGACTCATCGGAACTAGTGGACCTAACTCTATATAGACAAATCATTGGGTCATTGATGTATTTGATAAATACTAGGCCAAATATATGCTTTGCTGTAAATACCCTAAGTCAGTGTCTTGTAGAACCTAGAAAGGTTCATTTAATAGCTGCAAAGCATGTAATGAGGTACCTAAAAGGTACATTAGATTTTGGTCTATATTACCTTGGAGGTCATGAACTCAGATTACATGGTTACTCAGATTCTGATTGGGCAGGAAGTGTCTCAGACAGAAAGAGTACATCAGGTGGATGTTATGGTCTTGGATCTGCCATGATCTCATGGTTCAGCAAGAAACAATCTAGTGTGGCCCTCAGTACCGCTGAAGCATAATATATAGCTGCCTGCTCTGCCAGCTGTGAAGCAGTATGGCTTCGGAAGCTATTATCTGGAGTGTTTGACTTAGAAATGGATCCCACTGTGATTATGTGTGACAATCAAAGCTGCATTAAGATGACAGAAAATCCTGTATTCCACGATAAGTCAAAACACATAGAGATCCGATACTTTTATATATGAGATATGGTGCAGAGAGGAGCTATCAAGCTCGAGTGTGAGCACTGAGGATCAAATTGCTGATATCTTGACCATGCCTCTGTCTCGAGTGAAATTTGAATACTTCCGAGACAAGCTTGGTGTAGTTCAAAAGGACCCTCCTCGAAAGGGGGAGTAGTATAGTCACTGATGATGAGATTGTCTCATTGAACAACAAAGTCGATGATGAGGTTACCTGTTCACTACACCTATTTAGATTTAGGACTCTCATATTTAGAATACTTAGTTTTACTTATACATGCTTTTGATGATAGATGTATTAGTGAGAATACATGCTTTTGATGATAGATGTATTAGTGAGAATACATGCTTGTGATGATAGATGTATTAGTGAGAATAAATGCTTTTGATGATAGATGTATTAGTGAGAATACATGCTTGTGATGATAGATGTATTAGTGAGAATACATGCTTTTGATGATAGATGTATTAGTGAGAATACATGCTTTTAATGATACATGTATGTACTTGTATGGTTGAGGATACTTGTATACATGTGAGGATTGCATCATCCTTGAACATACGTTCTAAAGTGAGCCGTAGACAGGTGTCTTCGAGAAAGAAGAGGGATTGTATCATCCTTGAACACACGTTCTAAAGTGAGCCGTAGACAGGTGTCTCCGAGAAAGAAGAGGGATTGTATCATCCTTGAACACACGTTCTAAAGTGAGCCGTAGACAGGTGTCTCCGAGAAAGAAGAGGGATTGTATCATCCTTGAACACTCGTTCTAAAAAGAGCCGTAGATGTATGTCTTCGAGAATGAAGTCCTTGGTGGACATGTGAGGATTGGATCATCCCTGGACTTTAGTCCTAAAGAGAGCCGTAGACATGATGTCTCCGATAATGAAGTCCTGAATGAACAGGTAGGGGATTGTATCTTCCCCGGAATTTGGTCCCAGAATTGAGCCGTAGACATGATGTCTTCGATAATGAAGTCCTGAATGAATAGGTAGGGGATTGTATCTTCCCCGGACTTCGGTCCCAGAATTGAGCCGTAGACTGGGTCTCCGATAATGAAGTCCTGAATGAACAGGTAGGGGATTTTATCTTCCCCGGACTTTGGTCCCAGAATTGAGCCGTAGACTGGGTCTCCGATAATGAAGTCCTGAATGAACAGGTAGGGGATTGTATATTCCCCGGACTTCGGTCCCAGAATTGAGTCGTAGATTGGGTCTCCGATAATGAAGTCCTGAATGAACAGGTAGGGGATTGTATCTTCCTCGGACTTCGGTCCCAAAATTGAGCCGTAGACTGGGTCTCCGATAATGAAGTCCTGAATGAACAGGAAGGGGATTGTATCTTCCCCGGACTTTGGTCCCAGAATTGATCCGTAGACTGATGTCTCCGAGAATTGAAGATAGGTACATATGAGGACTGCATCGTCCATGAACTGGGTTCAAAATGTACATGATGGGATTGCATCGTCCCTAGACATGAGACTTGTATTAAAGTGATAAGGACTGATCATCCTGGAACTTGATCTGGATTGTATCATCCATGGACCTATGTCCTAAAGAGAGCAGGATTGATCATCCTGTAAACTGATGATCGTGTGATGACGATGTTGATGATCGTGTGATGACGATGTTGATCGTGTGATGACGATGCTGATGATCGTGTGATGACAATGCTGATGATCGTGTGATGACAATGCTGATCGTGTGATGACAATGCTGATGATCGTGTGATGACGATGCTGATGATTGTGTGATGACGAGGCTGATGATCGTGTGATGACGATGCTGATGATCGTGTGATGACTATGCTGATGACATTGATGTTCCAGTAACTGGTTGAGTTACTGATGATGATGAATTGAAGAAAGCTTCCGATGATTTATAGATGTATCATGTATGATGTAGTCGATGACTCCTTGCTCCTGCAGACGTTGTTATAATATCCTTCTTGTTAAGGGGGAGTGTTGAATATTGTAACTTCTAAGAATATTAAATTTGTACATTATTATTCCGGAGATGTTTCATCCCTCCGAGGTAACCCTATTATGTATCCGGAGATGATTTTTTCTCCGATGGGTTGTGGTAACTAGGGTTATTAGACCCACCATGTGGGGGTCGACCCTGATCTTATATTTTAGGGGTTATTAGACTTCTCAAGGAGAGGTTGGCCCCATTAGGGTTTTTAGTCAGTCGGGATCTAATATAAATAGAGGAGGTGAGCTCCTCATTAGAAACACTTGTACAACTCAGAAAAGTAGCGCACTTGTCTGGGAGATCTGCTAAGGAGATAGAGAAGGAGGGAGCACATCTTGTATTTTGGTTGATCATCTTATTGAGGAAAGCTTTGCTGGGTTTTCTACCCCATGAGGGTTTCCCAGGGTAAATTCTGTGTCTATCTTGTGATTATGTTTCTTTTAGTGATCTTGCTAGTCTATTTGGTTTAAACTTAACATAAAGGACATGTAACCACTTCAACTCTATCGCAATAGAAACCAATGATTTAGATTCACATACATTCATACATTCATCATTCGCAAAAATAATACATAATGGGAATTCGCATCGACATGGTTAAACTGATCATTCACATCAACAACAATTACCAAACCACAGAGTCTTAAACATTTCACAAACACTGGCATTCATTATTTAACAGAAATATAGACAAAAGATATGACCATAATCGAACATCTTCATGCATTCATCAAAACTTGCAGTATAACCTTCGCATAAATAGTCAAAACATCTTATAGCGGATACAACACAGTTCAAAATAGCTCATTCTCCGATTCAACTATGATGCCCTTAGGATTACAATCATATTCCTATTTATGTGAAACTAAATGGTTACAAAACGGTCCACATGACCCATTTCTAACAAAGTAACTAATCTTGTGCTTCCTTGTTCTCCGCGAATGACCTTTTCTTCTGCGGATGGTCCTCTTCGCAGTTGTCAGCTTCCGCACTTCATGCGGACTAATTGCGGGCCGACATCATATCACTCCTCCCTATGTTATCTAAGGATGTGGCAACCACTATGCCCAAAATTGAAGAAGAGGCCATTCTCAAGGCCCAACATTTTGATTTAACATATTCTCAGTCTGAGTATTTGTATACAATCATCCTAGATGCCTCGTGGCATCGTTCTCTAAACCAAGCTCCTCCTAGAACATCACAATATACTGACGGGCCTATTGGAGTTTTTTTTCCTCAAGGAAGCCTTCCCCAACCACCTGTCTCTGTTCCATACAATATGACACAACATTATTTACCGACACCTCAAGTAACGATTTCCCCTCAAACAATTCTGAATCCTCCTTTTGGACAAATGACGTATGGACCATATAGTTCTACATTCCCTAATACAAGTCCGGTTCAACTTGATCCACCACCACCAACCCCAATAGCACCACAATTTACTACATTCATGTTTTATAGAGTAGCTAATCCATATCTACCTACCCCCACTTATAACCCATATTTTATGTTCCCTGGTCCACCTAGTACTCACCCCATAGCTCACGCTAGGGTTAATCTAGTAAAACCTTTTCTCGCACAACAAACCCAACAAACTGAGTAGTTGATCATGGCTAATACTCCTTATCCACAAATTAGGGGAAGATGAAAGGAAAGGACAAGCATAACCAAAAACAAGGGTAGGGGGAAATCCCCTTCCCCAACAAAACCAAAACAAAGGAAATCATAATTAGAATAAGGGGACCAATAATCCCCCAAGCAAGGAAAGAAACCAAACCTTAGGACCAAATTCCCTTGCACTATATGCAGAGAATATAGACATTACACACATAATTGTCCGTTGATACCAGAGTGTCAACAATTGATTGACGCTAGGAAAAAGGCTGATGTCAACACTCCTATTGACATGATGAAATGACACTGATCAACAATAGGGGTTCCCTTTGGTGAAAGGTCCCAATCAAACCTCAAACCATATGGAATAGGGAACTCGTTCATATCCTAGCCCAACAACCATTAATTATTTCAGGTTTCACTGGTTAAGGCCCAGTCTACTGATTATGGTTTTATAATTAAAGGATGAAAGGAAACTAATCTAAAATGTAGAATGAAGGTGTTCGGACATGATAAAAATTATAAGAAATAAGAACAGAACCATACATGCGCTTGTCAATTCCCATGAAATAGTTCACTGGGGATAAAGATATGAATATGGGGAAAATGTTTGTAGAATCATTAACGGTTCTGCACCCATGGAATGAGACAAACATTTCTAGTAAACAGAAATAGGAATACATTAACAACATGTAAGAATAGTCCGTAATGTGAGATACATTCCTACACAATTCCAAAGTATAACAAATGCAGTATAATAGTCCACAACAATGACACACATGAATAAGAGCTTCCTAGAAAATGACTTGGCCGAGAGCAACTTCTCCTCATTGACAATTCAACAATAGTACATAAAAGGTTAGCCTGAGCCACAATACCGTATTAATTTGATGTCCCCTTTTTTAAATTTCCTCCCTCAGAAGTTGAAAGGTATTCTTGAGTAACTGTCCAATTGTTTCCTCTTCTTGATCCTTGAGTTTCCCTTTTATCCTTTCTAGTTGTTCAACTTCCCTTTTTTGGACTTCGTAGCATGCTTTGTTAGGAACCGCATCCACACGGTACCCACAACTTTCGCACATTGATCTTCTACTCATCAGAGTTCATCCTTAGTATTTCCTTTTCACAGATGAGGATCTTAATCCACAGTTTTAACGACAGCAGGAATATCCCCTTGGGTCCTTTGAAAAATTTCCTTTCTGCGTCTCTGTATGATTTGATCATGTCCACAATGAACTCAGTGATGTATCCTTCTAAGATACTGCCTACCCAAAAGTCAATAGCCCGTGATACCTTATTGTCGACCCGTTTCAGTTGTTGAATCAATTCTGGAGTCCAATGGTCCGGCTCAGTCTTTTGGCAATGGTTATTTTGAAACGTTAGTTGCGCTAACCACTCATGCAACAACACTGGGAATTCGTAGAAGAATATCTCGTGGATGTCCGAATAAATATGGTTTTCTAACCAACTGCTTGTTGTCTGCCCAGGGTTTTGCTTTTATTCTTCCGCAAATTCTTCTGCTTTCTTGTCAAACCAGTCTTGGATCTCCGGTTTCGTCGAGTGCCACATCATGTCCTTATCTTTCTTCTTCAGGGTCCCACCAATGGAACCATTTGTTGACACAACAACTATCAACGGGGGTTCACTTCGCGCTGTCACCAACAAACCCAACAAAACACCCTTAAGCACTAGCCCGAAAAGGTTTTACCCTTTCCAGCAACACCCGCGAAGAGAGTGAAGTCTCATCCGAGATGATTAAGGGGGATGCAGGAACCAAGTTTCCGCAGTGGGTAAAGTGTTGAATATTGTAACTTCTAAGAATATTATATTTGTACATTATTATTCCGGAGATGTTTCATCCCTCCGAGGTAACCCTATTATGTATCCGGAGATGATTTTTTCTCCGATGGGTTGTGGTAACTAGGGTTATTAGACCCACCATGTGGGGGTCGGCCCTGATCTTATATTTTAGGGGTTATTAGACTTCTCAAGGATAGGTCGGTCCCATTAGGGTTTTTAGTCAGTCGGGATCTAATATAAATAGAGGAGGTGAGCTCCTCATTAGAAACACTTGTACAACTCAGAAAATTAGCGCACTTGTCTGGGAGGTCTGCTAAGGAGATAGAGAAGGAGGGAGCACATCTTGTATTTTGGTTGATCATCTTATTGAGGAAAGCTTTGCTGGGTTTTCTACCCCATGAGGGTTTCCCAGGGTAAATTCTGTGTCTATCTTGTGATTATGTTTCTTTTAGTGATCTTTCTAGTCTATTTGGTTTAAACTTAACACGGTATCAGAGCTAGCCTGAATAGGACATCTTTCACAAGGTAAGAATATCTCTCTCTCTCTCTCCGGTGAAAATTAGGGTTTCAGCAAAAAGTTGGTATTGTTGAATTCTGATTACATGGCTGGATAGCCCTTCTCAAAACCAATCTTTTGAGCCCTATATCGAACTTTTTGGTTGGGTAGAACTCCGGTAAAGTCAAACCCTAGTTTTACCAAAAGTGCGATAAACCAGAAATTGGTTTCAGCAAAAAGTCGGTATTGTTGAATTCTGATTACATGGCTGGATAGCCCTTCTCAAAACCAATCTTTTGAGCCCTAGATCGAAATTTTTGGTTGGGTAGAACTCCGGGAAAGTCAAACCCTAGTTTTACCAAAAGTGCGATAAACCAAAAATTCTGTCCCAGGATCCAGAAAAGTAAAATGGTAATATTTTCGGGTAAGTTCTACTCTGTCTCTTATCTCTTGGACTCCCCCAAGTGAAGATGGCTCCAAACACTAAGCTTGAAGACAAGCTAGAAGGTGTAGAGAATTTCTGGGCATGGAAATATAGAATTGGTCTCATTCTTGAAGAGAATGATCTTGCTCATTATGTCAAGGATGAAGTTGCAGAACCGGAAGGAGATGAAGCCAAAGAGAAGCATAGGAAGGATTTGATTAGGGCAAAGAGAATCATAGCTAATTCTATTAAATACCACTTGATTCCCCAAGTGGCCTCCAAGAAGACTCCAAAGGAAATGTATGATGCCCTAGGAAGAATGTATGAAGGAAAGAACATCAATAGGAAGATGAACCTAAGGACTCAGTTGAAGAATACCAAGATGCACAAAGGAGAATCCATTCAAGACTAATTCTCAAGGGTCTCTCTAATCAAGGAGCAACTAGATGCCATTGGTGATACTCTTGATGAAGATGAACTTGTGATGACTGCTCTAAATGGTCTCACTAGACCTTGGGAATCATTCATACAAACCATGTGTGCCAGAAAAGAAAGCATGAAGTTTGATGTAGTATGGGAGGATTGTGTTCAAGAAGAGGCTAGGGTAGCCAACAGAGAATCTCTTCTCAAAGAGGATGACCAAGCCTTGGCCACCCACACCAAAAGAGGAAAAAGAGGTCACTTCAAGAAAGTGAACCACAAAAGGTCTCAACCCTCTCATAGATTCAAAAGGAAAGGAGGAACAAACTCAGAAAAAGACTTCTCCACAGTCCAATGTTTTAATTGTCTTAAACTAGGACACTATGCTAGAGACTGTACTTTACCAGAAAAGAAGAAGAAAAAGTTTGTCCACAAAAGACATCATGCACATATGGCAGAAGATGATAGTGAAGAAGAAGAAGGAGAAGAAGAAGAAGAAGAAGAAGAGGAAAGGCCTCAAAGGAAAAGATCTAAAGTAAAGAAAGAAGATCCAGAAGAATATGTCCTATTTTCTGCACTCGCTGGATCTGTATCTCCTGGTGAAGGTATATCGTTTTAGTGTTTCATGAAGTATAACCTTATTTAAATGCTTTAGTGTATGATGAGGAAAGCGTTCCCATGTTCATACATGGGTTCAAAGATGTCCCAAAAACTGTGACTTCATTTAAAAGGGGATATAAGAAATGATAATTTCCCTTTTTAATTTTATGAGGTGGGGAGTTTTGGTAATATTTCATTTGGTTTTTGGGATTTTTTTAAAATCAAAGGCATTTCAAGAGTTTTTGACTGTTTGAAAGCATAAGGCGGGGTGCTAGGATATCCTTTATTCTCAAGGACTTTGCATTTAACATTTTAATCAATGCGAGGGGAACAATGGATATGTACTTAGGTTTTTAACCTCGTTAATGGAATGAGTGCTACTTAGACTTGGCGTATGCCATCACTATGTTAAATTCCACCTCAACGAATTGCATTCCCTTTCATTGATGATTCAAAATTTGTTGTGCAACTTGCTTCTTTAGTGCAAGGGACCATTTAATAGATAATGGATATTTAAAACTTATCGAAGACTTAGACAACATCCGCGTGGTAACTTTTTTCACGAAGGGCATAACTTCCTAAGCAATGTGGTCTAACAACTAGGTTTGATAGGAAATCATTAGTGGCGTTTTGGCACTTCCAAGACTTGGATTTGAATTCCACAAGTTGCGTTAGATTCGTAATGAATAGAAAATCATATAATGGTGAAAAAATCACTTTCATTGGCCACCAAAATTTCACGCAAAAGCATTTTTTATGAAAATCAAGACCCCGTTCTTGCGACTGATTTGCTCAAATTTAATTCTGTTAGCTTCCCTGCAATCTATGTTATATAGTATTTCTGTACACTTTCCATAATCTACACCATCCATTAGGGATTGAGAGATCTTAATCCCTGAACTAGGCCAGTTAGCGACATGGTGCATCTCATGCTCGACATTTGGTGAAAGATTGATTCATTCTTGAAACTAGCTCTAAGTCAACTGGTGAATAATAAATGTCATATAGAGATGATCAATTCCGAGAGAAGGATTTGATACAAGGTAAAACCACTTACGTCATGAAATATGAGGAGAAGGATTATGGCGCATGAGACTTGCTAGAAGCAGCCTAAATGAAGCTGCGACGTGAATTGATTTGATTACGCAAGGCTTGAAGAATTATTATAACAAAATTCCTAAGGATCTGATTGATAGAACAAGCTAATCTACATATCATGACATAGACCAAAGAGTAGCATCTTATCTCGGCTTGATGGTTTCTATGCAGTTCTCAAACTTGGCAAGGCAAGATAAAAAATCAGAATTGGGAGATGATGATTGGGAACCACACATAAAAGAATCAGGAGTATCATAAAAGTCCTTGAAATTGACACCAAGGATGCTCAATTAACTATCAAATCCCTAACTTCAATCATGTCAAAGAAAGTCATCAGTGAAGGGGGAAATGACTAAAGTCGAAAAAGTTCAAATTACTCATTCAAGAACAATAGTAGCATTCATGAAGATCATCATGAAGGTATCGATAGATATTAAAGCAGCTAGACTCCGTTCATATTATTCATTATTTACATATCAATCCAGGTCACACTTAGAAACCCAAAATTTAGTATGGGGGGCCTTTGCTTTTCTCCTTCAAGGTCAAGAAAAGTAGGGAAGGTTGTTGTGGCCACAACAACTGGTGAACTACAAGAAGAGCTAGTTCTCCCTGTTTAAATCACTCAAAGAATTTCATTCATCCAAGTGTTAAAGATAATCTCTCTAGATGAGCATAATGGTTCTTATATTCATGGGTAGCACTTCAACCAACATTGAAATTTTCGAAAGGATATGGATCAATAACATCAAACCTAAGATAATCTTACCATTATTCTCTAGGAACCAAAGTATGCATACCATTTACTGAGCTTAGGTTCATATGTGCTTTGCATCGAGCATAACACCACAAAGTAGAAATTATATGTCAAACACATGCTTGAAGTTTGGTCCTCATCTCCTATACCATAGGCATGGCTCTGCTACCCACACGCATCCATAGCCTCGACATAGTTGCCTCTTAAACCCTTTTTATGCCTCAATTTTCTTGTCCCAAAGTTTACCTTTTGGTTGATATATGTACATACATACTTTCTTCTGATCTCTTAGAGATTTCTTCTTTTGCAGAGAGTAGATGGGGGAGCAGATTCAGTAATCCCATTGAAGGCATGAGATGGTATGAAGAGTCATTTTGATTTGTTGTGCACCGTTAGGACTTGAATCCTCCCATGGGTTGACCACTTGAATACATCATAGGATTTAGCTAATTAAGTGTGTGAAGTAGGCGGGGCTCATCAGAGAATAACCAAAAGACACCTAGAGTCCCTCTAACTATGTTCTCATGTAATCTCTTTCAAATCTATCAATGTTCGACCATGACAAGGATCCCACTCTAAAATTTTGAATAAATTGTAAGGATTCTTAGATGTAATGCTTTGGTGTTTAACAATATTATGTAATCCTTTCTAATGGTACCATTGTGCAAATCTTAACTTTTGAAGCCACAAACATATTAATCCATGGGTTTTGAATGAGCTGACCTCATGATAATTGATGTAAAATTTCAAATTACAAGTTTGAAAAACAAATTTCGGTCAAAACTGAAGGAAAAGGAAAGAATATGTACAATGAAGGCAATCCACTAATAAATAATGACTGTACCGAATGAGAGAAAATTATAAATTTAAAATTACTGGCTATGAATGAGAAAAACTAAAAGCAAACCAACAACTTAGTCTTGAAGCTTAGTTAAAAGAAGCAGTATACAAACTCAATCTTTTCAAATTCCCTTCGAAAAAAGGGTCACAATCAAGAGGGATGAAAGCAAGATCAAGGCTAGATCATTAAAATCAGCTCCAAATAATATGAAACATCACAAAAGCGTTATGTCAAGGGAAAAAAGTTAGGAAACACATCAAGCTAGTTTACAAGCATTACTCCGTCCGACATTCTATTGATCAAGTTGATTCACAATTTCAACATCCTTCCCAAAGCACTTGCCACTCAGACTCTTATCTTCTCTGTATGGTCACCTCACATATAGTTGGTTCTCTATAATTATCAAGCATGCTTCATTCACCTCCCAATTTTATATTTTGACAATATAGGGCTTAGAGATGTATCAAGAAGAAGGAAATCAAGCTCACTTAATGGGATTAAGGTTAGATTAGCTGTTGGGGTGAAGGAATGATGTGATAGGCCAATATACTCTTAAAGAAAATAAAAGGAGCTTCAATGTTGCAATTTTTAGAGCATCTTCTAAGGATTATACAAAAGAAAACAAGGATTGTTTGAGGGATACTTTCCACTAGATTTTTGGCTATTTCATTACCATATATGACTTATTAAATCTGCAAAGAAATAAGGACTCATGCCATTTCAAGATCACCCAAAAAATGTGAAACTATGAAGAAGAAAACATATTATCAGGGTTGGGATGCTAAACAACATGCTATTGAATACTTCCCTGAGTGTTCATCATGCCAATTAAGATGTCTCCTTAGTTTTTATTTAGTACATGAATCTCCATCTAATAGATACCTATCAAAACAACTGTAGAGAATGAGGGTAATGCTAGTATAAGAGAAATAAATAAAATCATTCAAATAAACTCTCATTGTTCTTACCTTTTGATACTGTGCATTGATAATAAACTTCCATTGGAAAATTTACCTTTTTGAATAGATGGAATATTCCAAACCTAATTATTCATTTCATCCTAAAAAAAGATGTATTGAAATTGATATGAGATAGGTTTGGGACATTCTATTCATAATTCCTTCTAGTGCAACAAAATTGGATTGATAATACCGAACGAAGGTGAGCTATCTCTAACAAAAATATGTGACCGTACTGCCTAACTTTCCTCCAAGCAAGTTTATTAGAATTTGTCTATACTACTCATCATGAAACACTAAACATAACTCATTTTTTGGGTTGACATGAAAGTCATACCTGTATGGATGCTTCAAAATCTAGTTGTGTACCTTACCAATTTTGTAGATTCCTAGATTTGACATGAGAAGGAGTGAATTTATTTTAGTTTTATTCTAGTTATGGTGATTATGACTGAATATGATTATTTCTATCAATGCTCTCGATTCCTCTTCATTTTCTTGATTATTTCATCTATTGATGAAACTTCTTTCTTTTGATTGCAACTTAACTCTCTTCTAATACCTCTAGTGATCTTGGCATGGGTACTAGCATGGTCAAAATTTCTAGTCGGTGATCCATGGGATGTTAAATTTTATAACCCTTTTCATCCATGTGCATCAATGAATTTATCCCCTCATGCTGCGATGATATGATACTTCAATGTAAACCATGCAATGAGCCATCAACCCTTTAAAATTCATCCCGACAATGTTTTGTTCCTCAATTGGCGTTTTAAAATTCATTTTTGTGATTTCCCATCTTCCTTAAAGACTAAAACTGAATCTTTCTTCAAGCCAATCTATCAATATAATTAGATAGGTTGAAGTAAACTTCTTAATTCTTGAAGGCCCACATCTTTCCCAAGGAGCAGTTAAGTTTTCCACATGTCTTCTAATCCTTTGGATGCTCTTGGAGATGAGTTGTCAACATCACTAGGTGTATCTTGTTCTGGATTCTCCGAAATGTAAAATATTGGATAGTAAAAACCTGTTCATACATTTCTAATTATGTTCATTTTATTACCAAGTCCCAAATTCAGTACCGAAGTGAATGACTAAGTTGAGAAAATCCCCTTTTTAATCCATTTCAACAGGCTCCTATAGATGTCTTATTTGTAATGTTCGAGATACCAAGTTCAATCCAAACTCCAGGTTTAAAATGAACAAAGTAAGTGATCAGCCACAATTTCCAAATTTTCAAAGGCACAAACTAATAGTATGGGGAGGTGCTAAGCTATAAAAAAAAACCTAAATGACTATCTAGTAGCTTTATTCAAAAGGTAAACTAAATTAGCCAAACTCTTATTTTGAAAGCAAGAAGAGAAAGAAATCCTATACTACACCTACCCTAACCTATAGTAGTTCAACAAAATCTATGTGAAATCATAGAGCCAATGTAGCCATCGAGGTACTTTCAATCCTATAAAAATATCACCATCACACGTACATTTAAAGCACTGGCGTATTGCACAATACATCATTGAAAAAATTATTCTATTCAAAAATCTATTCACAACAAAAAATGTCGTGTCATGGAAACTTTTGATAGAATGGTGATTCCAACCAAGTCTCACTAATGTCATGGAAACCAAAAAAGAAGGTATGTGATTCTCATGAAAATTTTGAAGATGGATGGCGTACCTTATTAGATGAAAATACAGTATTAGTAGTCATGGAGACGATCTTGTCATTTGATGCAGAATGTGAAGTGATGATATGAGGACCTAACATAACCATCATCTGACGATGAAGTGTCTCATCATACTATTAGCATTATCTTCTTGAACTTGAATTTTTTTAACATTAATCATGTCATAATCATCATGACATAATGTACTATCATAAATGACCTCCTTCTATTCCATACCATAAACTAGATCAACATGACTATGAGTCTCATTGAAAACATTCCCTTCCTCTTTACAACCCTTAAATTGAACAACATAAATTTCTGCATATTCCTCCTCATCATTTTTCACTATATAAGATTCATACCAAACATAATTTATGATAGGAAAGTTTTGAATTTCTCTTCCTAGATTAATATATGTAAATAAGCCCCAAAAACGTGAAACTTTATTGCATCGTCTTCTCTGATGAACTTGTACGGAATGGACCAAAACATCTCATACGTCACTTTCCTGGGTTGTTCATAAACTTACTATTATACATGAGAAGCAATGTGCCATGTTCCAAGGTCTTGTTCTTGGTGTTTCTTTCATGCCATGCTTTCATCCTTTTCTTTTCGACCAATTGGATGAAACCCATGAGGATCTTGTCCATTTCTAATTCCATTATTTCTTCCAACCTATGCTAGAGTGATTTATCATCTGTCATCCTGGTTTCTATTGCAACGCGTAGGCTTGGGTCTATGAACTTGAGTGGCATTATCACTTCCTTCCCATATACCATTTTGAATGGTGTATGCTTGGTGAGTTACTTATAGGTCGTCATTTAGGCCCACAATACTACTAAAATGCGTTGATCCCAGTCATCTCGTTGCACATTACTGACCTTTGTAAGTTCCTACTCTAGAATCTTGTTAAATGCCTCCACTGTATCATTCAATTGGGGATGGTAGTGTGTACTCTTCTGGTGGTGCATCATAAATGCTTGAGTGAGCGTACATATGGTAGAATTAAGGAAATGGGTTAACTGATCACTCATGATCACCTTTAGGAAGCCAAACCTTGTGCTTATGTGTTTGAAGATAAACTATGCAGTTGTGTTTGAGGTATAGTCCTTTACATATGCAACATAAGACCATCATGTCAAATATTCAGTCGCGGTAATGATATACCGCGTGCCAATTATTCACGTAGGAAGGTTAATGTAGGTGCCCACAAAATTGATGGCCCACTTCTCAAATGGTTCCAGTGTGGTCACAAGGAAGAGAGGCATCTCATCCTATCTTGAAGTCTTCCCCACTTTTTGAAAAATATCACATTGTGATGAACCTGCAATAATTAATTAATGAAAACACACGATATAGCAGAAATACCAGAACTCAGAATCACTTTTATATTGATCACAGGACACTTCGAGGGGGAAACCTCCTTTGAGCAAGCTCAATACAAATAACTTCATGGTACCTTCATTGGTCTCAACACAGACTTATATACTAAGTATAGGCGCCAATACCATGGGTCAATACCATGTGTCAATACAAACCATGGGCCAATACAAAATATGGATCAACAATTACTACAGGATGACTTACAAAGCATATGCGTCCAACAACAATAATACAAACTATGGATCAACAAATACTACGCGACGATTTACAAAGCATATGCATCCAACAACAATATACTAACAAAGTAAATAGAAGGGTTGACATGGTTCCTAACATTCCCTCTCCCTTAGAAAAAGCTTTGTCCTCAAAGCTTTAGATGTGGAAATTGATGTAGAATTTGAAGGAGTGGTTCCCTGTAGCATCCTTGGGTTGCATTCCGGTCCACTGACACCTTTTGAGTTTCAGGGAGGATTGCTTGGAGGGCTGTAGACGAAGAAGGACCGACATATCAGCTGCATGAAAAGTGTGCTCAGAATGGTGTTGATCGGCTTGTTGTTTCAGTCGAATTCTTGCCATGTGAAGACTGTCTTGCAGAATGAGAAGAATCTGATCACAGTTTCTAAGAACCGAGTCAATTTCCTGAACTGGGGAGCTGCTGAGCGTGTATGGAAAAAGAACTGGAGGTGCCTGTCCATAAACTGCTTCATATGGTGTCCTTTTAGATGTGTTATTGTACCATTGGATCACTTCTAGGAAATCCATAGAAATAGCTGTCCACATCTGTGTAGGGATGGGAAAGGGTTCGAGCAGTCCCGAAAGGAGTGTCGTTTCACCCTTGTTGACCCGGAAAGTATCACAGTCAACCACCATCCGTTGAATTGTCATTTTTAGTCCCTGCCAAAAGAAGTTACATTGTTCTTGGTCATACGTTTTGAGGAACCCAGAGTGCCCTACTGATGAGGAAGCATGGAGTTCATAGAAGAGATAGCCCCGTTGAACAAATTGCAACCAATTTGGAACAAGCAGAGAAATAACTGTAAGAGAAACTAGGTCATAAAATGTGTGATAAGGAGCATCTGCCACCATATTGTCCTTACCCTTCTGGTAAGTGGTCGCATAGTCATAACCCATGAGTTGGATAACCCATTTAAGGTGTGCTGGGGAGGAGACCCGTTGTTCAAGGAACGTTTCCAGACTCTGGAGAGCAGTCTTGATGCATAAATAATTCCCTAATAGGGATGGCTGCCACTTTTGTACTGCATGCAAAATAGCCATCATGTCCTGCTGAGATGTAGATGCGGCTAAATGCTTACCGGAAAGGTCTCATGAAGGCGGCAAGCCCACTGGTGCAACAAAGACACCTGCATATCTATCCAAGGAAGTAGTGGAGACCGTTGGTGGGTGCATTTGAAGGGAATGGAGCTGAGCAATGACACCATGTGAATTCTTCTTAAGGATCTTTTCCAGGCGATTTGAACTGATGATGCAGAGAGACCCTGGTTGTAAGCCCATAAATTTGTGTTGTGTCCCATTAACTAAAAATTGCATCCAAAGTTCAGCAAAATCCCATAAGATGGGGCCAAGTGTGCGTAACCATTGAACGCCCAAAACCACATCACATCCGCCTAAGGAAAAGGAAAACATGTCAGAGCACAGGTTATAATCTTCCATAGAGATACGCACATTGTGACACTTCCCCTTGCAAGGTAAGGTGTCCCCATTGGCAACCATGACTTCAAAGTTGGAGCAAGGATGGACAAAACAATTAGCCTGCTTGGCAATCCAAGTGTTAATGAAGTTATGAGTGCTACCAAAATCAATGAGTATGGTAAGAGGGAGCTTCTTGAAGTATCCCTTGACCTGCATTGTTTGTGGGGTGGTGACGCCAGTTACAGCATGGAGAGAGATCTCGGGTGGGTCGTCCTGAGATGGGGTGTCTATAGGCGGGTGTTGAATGTCGACCTGATCATCTATTGTATCTGGAGCTTCTTCACCAAGTTCTGAAGTAGGCGGAGAATCCACATCCAAGAGATAGAGATTTTGTTGAACACATCTATGTCCCCGAGTGAATTTCTCATCACAATTATAACAAAGCCCTTTTTCTCGGTGTGCCTGCACCTCTGTTTCAGGCAAATGCTTCATAGGAGTTGGTCGAGGAGCAGGCATGATGGGAGGTCATTGGGAACCCATTTTTCTGAAGGGAACAAAGGTGGGTTTGGAGCGTTGTTGAGCTGCGATCTTGTCCTCTTCCAACTTAGCCAACCCTAGGAATTCCATCATTGTGTTGGGATAGAACATTTTGACCTCTGAGCGGATTTCATCCTTCAGACCATTGATAAAACAACTCCTGTAGAATTCATCAGACAATCCTTCTATGTGATTGGCCGGTTTCTCAAATTCTGTTTGATACTCTCTCACTGTTCCAATTTTGTGAAGTTTAGTGAGTGCTCCTGTGAAGTCATCAAAAGCACTAGGACCAAATCGTGGCAAAAGGAGTTGGCAAAAATCTGTCCAGTTTGGCTTGGGATGAGCTTTGATGTACTAATGGTACCATTGAAGGGCTTCCTGTTCCAAATGAAAGGATGCAAGTGGAACTTTCTGGACATCAAAAGTATTATGCAGACTGAAATATTGTTCTGCTTGGTATATCCATCCAGTCGGATCAGTACCATTGAAGCGAGGAAAATCAAGCTTTGACCCACGAAAATTGCTCGAAGAAGAGAACCCGGTGGCTGCAAAAGATTCTGGCTGTTGGTTATTATTCATGGCTGAATGCTGAAGATGGAGGCTGATAAATTTTTCATCCAGATCTTGGAGTTTGGTTTGGATGGCTGCAAGTGCCTCCTCCATGGTGTGTGCTCCTGCACGAGTGACAACCATAACCAGGGTTTTTTTTTTTGGGAATGGGTAGAAAAACACAAACATAAGCTGATTTAGTAAAGGGAAATTTGGATTGGGGAAAACATCTGATGGGTAATTGGGGTTTGACTAGATTTCGACATTGTCGAAAGGATAGGAAACCAGAAAATGGGGATTTCAAAAGCAGGGTGAAAGAATGAGAAAATTTGGCAAAGAGGGACAAAGAAGCAGAATTAGAAAAGGAACTATGTGGTAAAATTTGAAGGTGATCGGGTGAAAATCGAAGAAGTTATGGCAAACCCTAAAACTAGATAAATGTGAGATTTTGGGTGTTGGGAAGTGGAATTTGGGATAGGGTCCTCAGGAATGAAATATGCAGAATGGGATTGCGGGGGTGTTAGAAAAGTTTTAAGCGAAATGGAGTTAAAACAAGGGAGATATGGCAGAAAAACATAATTTTATACTTTTTTTTCCAGTAATGGATCTGCAACGATGTGGAAGGGATCGACAACAGATGGATCTGAAACGACACCGAATGGATAAAAAATGATTGGATCTGGAACGGATTTCAGAATGTATCTAAAACGACTGGATATGAAATGGCTCGGAATGGATCTGAAACAGCACGGAAGTGATCGACAATAGTTCAGCTGAAAATAGATATGGACCCAAGGTATGTGCGGCTTCCTAACAGTTCAGGGGTTTCACTCGGCAACCAATGCTGTCTGACGGCTTGCGTATTGGGTAGTACCCCTCACTCCACGGCTCAGGTAAAATTGATAACCACTTTGCCACAAACAACATCTCTTGGTTTACCTCACGGGTGGGAACTAGTCAATCAGGTAGGGGTCGTTGCCCTTTTCACTAGCAGGTCCTCTCAATGGGATAGCTACTTCGGGGTTCTTGTGGTACTCCTCACAATGAGTTTTAGGGATTATGCCCAAGTACTGCCCACAGTTAAGCGGATAGGGATTATTCCCAGATCCGAAGCTACAACAGATGCGAAAAAAATTTGGGCATAAATTTCACCCAACGAGCCCAAGAAAGTGCTCTGATACCAGATGTGATGAACCTGCAATAATTAATTAATGAAAACACACGATATAGCAGAAATACAAGAACTCGGAATCACTTTTATATTGATCACAGGCCACTTCGAGGGGGAAACCTCCTTTGAGCAAGCTCAATACAAATAACTTCACGGTACCTTCATTAGTCTCAACACAGACTTATATACTAAGTCTAGGCGCTAATACCATGGTTCAATACCATGTGTCGATACAAACCATGGGCCAATACAAAATATGGATCAACAATTACTATGGGACAACTTACATAAAATATGCGTCCAACAACAATAATACAAACTATGGATCAACAAATACTACGGGATGACTTACAAAGCATATGAGTCCAACAACAATATACTAACAAATTAAATAGAAGGGTTGACATGGTTTCCTAACACATTGTTTGCAATATGCTTTGAATTCCTAGAATAGAAAGGGCCACCATAAGCTTGCACACACCACATTATACATAGTCATCTTTCTTGCATTATGTCCTCCCACAATACCCTCATGTGATTCCTATAAAATGGTCAACCGTTCATGGTCTAGCACACATCTTCTTAGTATTTTATTGGAGCCCAACTTGTATAGTTGTCTCACGACCAATTGAAATTCAACAGTCCTTGTCACTAGCTATCTGTTCCGTGCAACTATGTAGTCTTCTGGCACTTTGCCTATCACCAAGAATGTTGCTATCTCATTGAACATATTTGGTATTGCTTCAATCCTGATCAACTTTGCATCTAGAAGGTCATCATTTAAGTTCCCTTCTGCTTCACTTGACTCAATTCAGAACATATGGTCTAGTCCAAAATTATTCTTCTAGGGCTTCACTACTACTTCAAACTCGAATTATTGAAATAACAACAATCATCTACAAATCCTCCCCCCCAACACTGGCTTGTTGACCAAGTATCTCAGTGCTGAGCGGTCTGGGAAGAACTTAAAGAAGTTCCCAAGTGGGTAGTGTTTGAAATTTTTTAGTGCATACACAATAGCCAAGCCTTTGTGCTTTGTCGTCGTGTAATTCCTCTCTGCAGGAGGGAATTTTCTGCTAGCAAAGGAAATAGGATGTTTGATGTTACCCTCTCTTGGTCGGGCTAAAATTACTCCCAATGTGATGGATGAGGCACCTATTATGATATTCCCAGTGTGACCATCTCATGTTCCAAGCAGTCCTCTATTATTTCCATCTTTGTTGCCTCCTCCGTTTCGATGTTGTAATTCTTGGTATTCAAAGGCTACAAAAACTTTGTCATAGTGTTGGTGGATGGATGTTTCTGTACCACGTGCTCCCATTTAGTTTTTGTAATCTGCAGTGTTAATGCTTAAACCTCGCATACATGCAACATTTAGGCTAATATTGCAGAAACACATCATCAACATACGGAATGTAGCCCACCAAATACATCCTCATCAGATCCACCAAACAAACTAAGCCCTAGAATGCTAAAGGAAGTCAAAATGGAAAGCCACGAAACTAAAAACACTAGAAACATGCACTATTAGTGTAACTTATTTGTACAGTCATCTACACATACTCACGTGGGATTTCTCTTGAAACCCACACGACTGTAAAAATGGAGGGACCACATATTTCCGCTACTCATTGAAGGCTTGGAATGACTCCCATGGATCCAAAATTCGAACAAGGACTCCTCACATTCTTGGGGGCATTGAATATCCCCTCTCAGGTACTTGGGAAACCAATTCAAAGAATGGAGTGTTCACATATGGATCTAGATTTTTCTTGGCCATGACTTGGACTACAATGGGAGGCCATGGGCATGCATTCTATAGGAAGAAATCAGAGCAAAGTTATGCTGTTGGAATCACATTGAGAGCTTCACTTTCAATCTCATTACTCCCTCATATTGACACACACAAAGATCCCTTGCTCTCTTCCTCTAAGAGGTAAGTGTTTCTCCCTTGTTATATCCAAGTTATATTGCAATTTTGTGGACAAAAAGAACCTTACTAAGGGAGATTGATGGCTTTCCTTGAAGCTTGCACCTTCTAGGTGACACTATTATATTTAGCTTGACCATTGGGCAAAAAAAACTTGGTTTGGCACACTCTTGTTCCATCATGTTTGGTTTATCTCTAACCCCCTCTTTTATTTCAAATTATTTCTTGTTATTTTGTTTTTGTTTTGTTCCAATAAAGAGTTTTCTTGGACATTTGAGGTTTTAGTTATTGAATTCTCAAACCCAACACTGGGTCCTTGATGCAACCTCAAAGATTCTCGCACTGTGGGAATCCTGTCCACCCTTGTGGCTATTTTTACCACAACAGTATTTATGGTAAATCCACTCTTATTTTTGTTCATTACATGTTAGATAGGTTTTATTTTCCTAGATAACTGATTTTGGATGTTGTGTAGGTGCATAAGATCAGTGTTCAGCCTCTCAACAACCATCATTCTATGGTCCTCTACCTAGGATAGTTTTTTTATCACTAGCACGGTTCTCAATGTCTCGGACATGCTACATCACGTGGATATCACTTTGACAGCTGTGCTACTTGCACAATTGAACGTTATTGGAACTTGTGGGGTAATTCCACACAACTTTCTCTTCAATGTAATTGCGCTATTAACATCGTTATGGGTCCGATAACCACACAAATGTGTCTTTTGTTTGATTTTTACCTCTATTTTTGCAGTCATCTACAGTTGCAATGGTTTCCTAATGAACTAGAAAATATAACTCACATGCAATATATTTTTCTTTAGTAATTTGATAACTTATCCCAATATAGGTAGTAAAGAAGTGACTTCTTGAAATCTCTAGTCTAAAATATTTTGAGGATTTCAACGAGCCTCTTAGTACTTACTCGTGGCTAAATGATCATGCTTTCCATCTCATGGAAATGGTTACTTTAGGCAATTAGATTCGACAATCTTTAGTTATAAATATTTTGCTTCTTGCTTATTTCTTTGTTTTATGCAAGATAGTTTAGTTCACTTTCCTCACACAAGAAAATGACTTAAAGACCCATGTTAGTACTTAAATATGCACTCGACTACAAGAGAAGCATGTTTAAGACATCTTGAATTTGAATGATTGTTTGTATAGGTTTGCATGTTGGTAGATCATGTGGTCTGAATGAGAAAGGAGAGAGGTAAGTAAGCAATCGAATCCATTGGGCATGGAGTCACCTATGACAATTCATAAATCAAAGATAAGTGAACTTAATATTAGATATCACAGTGAAAGGATTGAAGGATAAGAAGCGCATGAATGTATTGATCATTACAAACAACTTGAATCAATACAAGAAATAATATCCAATGGTGAGAGAAACTCCCTAACCATGAATGCAAATACACAAATGAAATTTAGTGCAATCTGTGCAATCACAGTAAATACTTCACTAATTAGGAATTCATAAAAAACAGGCTTCCAATGAACACATCATTAAATAACATCTCATTAGAGTAAGAAGAAAAATGGTGAAAGGATACTTGAATAGGGAACATGAATGATGGGAAAAATGTAATGAGACTTCACTTCATAAAGAATTAAAATTCATGGACAGTCAATGACTGTGATTTATTCAAGTAATAAGACAATGAAAAGTAAAATAAGAAAATAAAATCTGATATAAACTCTGAGGAAACTCTGATTATTACATGCTACAAGATAATGCCTGATAATGCCCCTGGCTTACGTTGATTGCATACAGTTAAAATTATCTCATGGATCTCCTCCTCAAGCCCCAACACCTACTACATGCTAAAACATACAATATATAAACCATAGAGGTCCCATCATACAGATAGGGATCAATTACAATAAAAGGGGATCGAAGATCCTTCTTTATCCACAATAAAAGTAACAAAATATGATGTGAAACTGGAGAATAGGGAAATATGTTTCTAGATCCTATTTTTATGACAACTACTTTGACCAAAGCATATTGAGCTACCATGTGCTCTGCTTCCTCCATCAAATTTGTCACTCGAGTTGTTGCTTGAAAATGTTGGTTTAGATTGATCAACTCTTGATATTCTATTTTTGATGAAGTCTTCAATGCTTGGACTGCTGCTGGGAAATGTGAGATTGATTTTTCTGGATATGGATTAGAATTTGATCAAATATTGATCTCGTGGATTGAAATATGTTCTGCCATCTAAATACTCTGCCACTTTTCTTTTAATGCACCAAATAAGAGAAATTGTTTTCCAGTAGAATGTGGAAATAGATAAAACAATTGAGATTTGCTCAGTGCTTGTAAAAAGAAAATAAAAACTCTTACATCTAGAAATAAGAATCAGGAAATTTCTACTACTTTCTAAGATGATAACAAACATCCTACATTCTGTTTTCTCTTTCATTGTGCCCACCCTTGATGATTTATCCTTCTACACTTTGAAAGATTACCTTGACACCTGGGCATTTATTTGACACTTGGAAAGTCTCAACATGCTTGGAATATATTTGGAGCATGAATATTGACTTGTGGATTCTGCTCATGGCATTACATAAGAGATATTTCATTAGCGCTGAGTATCTGCTGTCAATGCTTTTTATGTTCACTTGGTGACACATGGAGGTAGAGTTGCTGACTTGGCTGCTCATTGATTTTTTGGTAGCACACCTAACACTCAATAATTAACTGAAATCTATCTTAGTGCTCCTATTGGTGTTTTTATTTGACAACTGGATGGATGTAGGCTATCAAAAGATTGGATCTTGAGCATGGAATATACCTAGGCACCTGTCTAAATATCTGCATGCATATCAATACTTAATGATTGACTGCAATGTTGATCCGATATTTGGTTTTGGTTTGGTACAATGGGAATTATCCCATACACATAAACATTATCATATTCCATATCTATATCCCACACACATAATCATTATCATATTCCATGTCTATATGTAGAACAATGTTCCCATACAATTGTGATGCATTGTGCAATACATACTGCTAATTGTGGATTTATTCCTTGGCACCTTGTGATATGGTTCTACTCCTTGTTGACTTGGCATACGATGAATGCTTGGTTAGTTGATGGGATTATACTCTGACTCTCAGTCATGGATGGTCAACCCAATATTTTTATAAATGAAAATCATAAGATTGCTTTTGAACACTATCCCTAGCACTTTGGCTTGGGTGCTCTATAACATAGAAATTGACCTCAACGTCTAATATATATATTTTTACATAAACAAGCCCCAATATTTTTAAAGAACATAAGCAACTTGAATATGGCACGAGAACAAACCAAATCTAAATTCTTTTACAAAAAAATCATATGAAATTTGTAAATCCAAACACCAAGCCTCTAGCAAATTTGTCTATGCAAAGAAAGTCCCGTGCTACAAAATTACATGTAAATGTTCACAAACTTGGGATTTAAGACCTCACACAAAGGATTGAGGCTTTGACGAATTTAACAAGGGTCAACAATCTTGGCAGGGTCACTTTGACACTTTCACCCAAGAAAAAGGAAACAACAGTGAAGATTCTGATCTGTGGTGGACCACAAGATATGTAAGACTCTTTGGCTTTGATGGAAAATATATCCATGACATGGGTGAATATCAGAGCTTTGGAAAAAATATCATTGGATGTTTGAGCTTCCTACAGTGCCTCTTTTGGATATTTCAATCAACACGTTGTCATTTTTTTTTTTATGTGTAAATTTCAGTGTTAACAACTCCTTTGACCGAAGTATGTTCTTTTCCTTACACTTATAGTGATATTGGAAAGTTATAAAGTGTGATAGGTTTGAAATACCGCCTTTGCATGGAACACTGATTCTGGTGGTGCGAAGAGTGCGAAAAATAGATGTCAGAGGACTCTGATATGAGAAAAGGAGAAAAAGGGCCAAAATGGGCTATAAACTAGGGGGAGTCCACATTCCACATGTCATTTTCACTATTGATTGACGAGTCTGTGTGGAGGAGCCCAAGAAAAGGACTACTGATTTTTCCTAGGTGGATTGGCATAATCGACATCTGTGACTTCCAGGTAACTCTTCACGCCATTCTCGTCAATTTTGATGGTTTATTTTGGGATTTTCGGCCTTTGGGGAACCCCGACGGAGTTTAGTAGGGATTTCACGGTCAGGGTGCACTTTTTGAGGGGAAAAGTGTGCCCTAGGGAAGACATGTGCACCCTGAGTCCCAAGGTGTATTTTTTCTGTGTGCGGTATTGACTGGGTTCTTGTGGGAAGTTGATGCTAGTTGAGCAAGTACTGGCGGGTACTTAGTTTGGGTGGGCTCAGATGTACTTGACAACTATTCGGTGAGAGTTGAACAAGGTTAACCGTCTTGGATGGGACTTCTGTTTCCCATATTTTCTGTGCTCCTTATTCTTTAAATGAGTTCCAACACTACGATCGCATGTGGCAGTGAGTGACGGTGGGCACACCGAGCCGAGGATGTGGCCGTGGGGAGAGATGATGACCCGCGAGGGTGGAGGAATGATGGGGAGGTTCTTTACTTGGGATATTTTTAATCAGTGGTGGAATTTTCTAATTGTAATCGAGAAATACCCCTACATGGGAATGGACTTTAGGGTAGATGTAGAGGTAACTCCTCCTCCTGGTAAGGCCTGGGGACCCAACGGTATGTATGTAGTTTCTTTTACAATACCATATTTTATACTTCTTAGCATAGATGGTAGCTAGATATTTTGACATAGTGATGGTATTGAGGACTTGACCATGTGTGTGCATATGTTGGGACCAGTCCCCCCAGCGAGCTATCAGAGGCGTAGGGGAAGAGTATAGGGTATCGACCCTCCCGGTTGTGGGAACTAGAGTTAGCGGAGTGCTTCGATGTCTCTTGAGTCACTGTGGATGGGGATTGATCAAATTCTGGATGGAGTCGTAGATGACGGTTGGCAGTGTATTGAAAAGGACTTGATCTCCATATGCTACTAGGCTCCTCAGGAATGGAGGCCGATCATGCGGCAGATCGCTATGGCGGCCGAGACTGTGAGAGACATGGACTAGGGTGATGATACTCTCGATGATGACGATGAGGAGGAAAAGGAGGAGGATACTAATGAGGATGATGAGGACTACGAGGAAAAGGACTTGGATGAGTAGTTGGCAGCATATGGAGCTTCCACCCAATGCTCTAGGCATGGGAAATTTGTTGTCCTTGGATTTTCTTTATGATGATGAAGCTATTGGGGCTCCTCTCTC
Organism: Larix kaempferi; assembly: GCA_027924585.1. Lineage (NCBI taxonomy): Eukaryota > Viridiplantae > Streptophyta > Pinopsida > Pinales > Pinaceae > Larix > Larix kaempferi. Next base: position 1,536,271 of record BSBM01000341.1, on the reverse strand, counting down.
TCTCTCTCTATATATATATGCATGTGGATGCACGTTTTATGGTATTTTATGTTTATGAGCCTTTTATTTGATGATGACGCCTATATGCTGTGTATGTACATGTGGATGCAAAATGATATGATGATATGATGATGCATGCTGATGATTTACTTCCTATATGCGGTGATTGATATGCCATTCTAGAATGCCATTAGCCATTTGGTCTGCCACACTATTTTGACTTTGGGGGACATGTTTGAACGTAACGCATTCAAAATGTTTAACCAATTGTTTAGTGTGAAGGAATTTTCTAAAATGGCAAGGATCGTGTACCTGGTAACAATTGTTTCATTGGGCGATGAGGAGATGGGAGTCTAAAAATACACGAAGGTGATGAATGTCAAATTGGAGGAAAGCGGTTAAGATACCGGTCACAAAATCATACTCATCTTGGTTATTGGTGGCAGCTCCAATACACACTCCGTCGAAGTGGATCAACTCGTGTGAAGGGGAATATAAAACCCAAGATGCCAAGGTGAGGTTAGGAGACCATCTATTTGTGCCGTCAGTGAAACTGACATGAATAGGGGGAAATGGATTCATCTGGTAACAATCATGGAAGAAAACCATAAGGCTCAAGCATCAAGAAAGTTGGAAAACAAAAAGCAAAAAAACTATATAGACCGAAACAATGTGTCCACTGAGGTTAAGGGTAGAATCTCTTGAGGTACAACCTATTATGGGGGTTGGTCAAGAGACGTCCTTTGGAATTGAAAAGGACATATGCCCCCTTTCCGATGCATGTTTTTATGACGTATGGGCCTTGCTACATAGATTCGAACTTTCCTTTCCCGTGCTTGTCATGGGCTTGGTCATAAAGAAGTACAAGGTCACTTTCTTTGAAGGTGAGGGAGTGGACGTGGGTATCATTGTGGGTTTTAGACCAATGTTTATAAGTCTTGATCAACTGTATGGCGGACCGACGATATTAATCTTCTTGCTCCAACATGATCAAGCGTTGCTCGAGAGGTGAGGTATCTAGGAGGAGTTTGATGGCAATGTGTAAGGCAGGGATCTGACACTCAATGGGGAGAAAAAATTCCATGCTGTGCCTCAGATGGAATGGGGTAAAACTCATCATGGTTTTGGTAGATGTGCAGTAGGCCCATAAGGCTGGAAACAACATGTGGCGCTAGTTGGACTTATGCTTGTCCACTATGCATTGGAGCATGGTTTTAAGGATCTTGTTGATAGCCTCGACTTGGAAGTTCCCTTGCAGATAGTATGAGGAGGTGTACTGATGCTCAAATTTCAGAAGGGTAGATAACTCCTTCTAGACAATGTACTCAAAATTCTTTTTGTGGTTCGATACAAGTTACCGAGGGACCCCGAACCGAGTAATAACATGGTTGAAGAAAACACTTACCGCAGTCTTGGCCTGTTAGTTGAATGTGGGCATGGCTTCGACCCACTTGGTGAAGTAGTCGATGACCACAATGATGTATTTATGGATACCAACCGAGGTTGGATTACACTCCATGAAATCAATGGCCCATTTGCAAAAGGGACCAACGGTGACAACTGGGTGGAGTGGCATAGGAGGGGTTCTCTCTTTTGGAGAAAAGAGTTGGCAATTGCGACATTGATTGAATGCCATGATGCAATCAGTAAAAATAGTTGGCCAAAAATAACCGGTGTGAATAAAATTTTGGGAAGTGGCCATACCTGAGAGGTGGCTTCTGTGGTCTCTTCTATGGAATTCATTCAAGAACTGCTCAGCCTCGTCGTGTGTATGACATCGACATAAAATGGTGTTGACCCCACATCGATAAAGGACATCACTGATAAGAAGGTATCAAGAAGCTTGATGGAAGATGCACCATTGATCATCGTGACTGAGGTGAGGTACAATTTTTTGAGTGCGTAGATATTCTAGGATGTCTCCGTACCATGGGTCATCTGAAGAAATGGTGAACAAGTGTTCGTCGGGAATATTGATCGTGATTGGAGATGACACATACGAAGATGGTAAGTCCGTCATGAGTTACGCCAAGGCTAGTTCCTAAGTACTTTTGGGTGTAACGAATTCAAGGTCATACTATTGAAGGATGACGATCCATTTGGCCAACTGACCTTGAATGAGGCGGTGGCTCAAGAGATAGACCATCAGGTTGGGGTTTTCCACTATTGTAGTCCGGCTCATAAGTATGTAATGGAGTAATTTATGAACTGAGAAGACGATGGAAAGGGCCATTTTCTTCTCGTGGGGATAATGTCGTGGTGGGCTGGACAATGTCTGACTCATGTAGTATATGACACGATATTGGCGAGCACCATCTTCCTGGACTAGAACTCCTATGATAGCATAATCGAATGTTGAAACGTAAAGGATGAAATCCTTCGTGAAATTAGGTGGTGAGATCAAGGGAGTAGAAGTTAGGGTTTATTTCAATGCATCGAAAGCAGCTTGTGCTTACTCATCCCAAATGAAGGGGACATTGGTCCAAAGAAAGCACAAGAAACCATGGAATTTCGTAGAGTAGTCCGCGATGAATCAACGAAGAAAATTGGCCTTTACTTGAAGGATTTGCAACTGGAACAAGGTGTGAGGGGATGGAAGGTCAAGGATGGCTTGAACCTTCAAAGGATCTACTGTGATACCTTTTTGAGAAAGGACGAATCCCAACAATTGGCTGGTAGGGATGCAAAACATGCTCTTGAGGGGGCTCAGGCAAGTATTGTATTTGCAACATTGCAGGAAGACTTGCCGAAGGTCATCTAGATGTTGTGATATATTTTTGGATTGAGAGGTGAGATCATCCAAGTAGACCAGGATAATGTGGACCAAGTCATGAAAATAGAAGGTCATGGTCTGCTGGAAGGTGGCTCCGACATTTTTAAGGTCAAACGAGATAACATGATAGGAAAAAGTTCCCCTAAGGAGTATTAAATGTAGTCTTGTACTGATCCTCCTTGCAGATATGAATCTGATTGTAAGCAAAGAAACCATCCATGAAGGAAAGAACCTGGTGGCCAACGCATGCGTCAATGAGTTGATCAATAAAGGTTGTTGGGAAATTGTCTTTGGGACATGCCAGATTCAGATCCCGGAAGTCAGTACAGACACAAATAATGCCTTGTTTTTTATTAACAAGCACAATATTAGAAACCCCATGGTATATGCGATTGGGTATATGAACCTAGCTTGGTGCAATTTTTCAATTTCATCCTTTACTACCAGCATTTTGGATGGGTGGATGGGTCACTGCTTTTGGTGGATAGGTGCAACAAGTGTCAATACAATGTTCAATGATGGAAGGATAGAGGTCGAGCATCTCAATTTAGGACAAGGCGAAGACGTTGCAAAACTCTTGAAAGACTTTCTTATAGGTTGTGAATTCTTTGGGGGTGCAAGAAGCGCCTAACGTGATGTTCTCATTGACACCAGGTTTAATAGATATATCCACTTAGATAGTGGGTGAGATGTTGACCATGTTGACTTCCTCGAAGGAATCCAGGCCTGGGATCGGATTCTTGAACCAATCCATGTTTCCATGAAAGAAATATTTCGATTTGACTAATAATTGTTTTCCAGTAGATGTGGTAGGATCCTCGGGAATAAAATAAGCATGATGATGCATATCATCCCAAGGAAAGTTGGGTTTGATTAATGCTTCGAGTATTTATTCATCACTTCGAAAGCAGCAGGTGGAGAGATCCGAGGGAGTAGCTAGAGCTGATGATGTCACTATGGGGTCGACAGTAGAAATAACATAAATGGTGTTCATGTCGGTTGATGAGGATTCTGAGGGGTGGATTTCCTCTACAACAGTGCTATGAGATTCCAAGGACAGCTTGCGCAACTCAGCCATCACCAATTTATATTCTGGTAAGTCGGGGAAATGGTGGGAGTAATGGCCGTAGAGGCAAAAAACAACACACAAATGATTTGTGCATAAATATTTGTCACTTGACTGAGGAGGGACTGGGACTTGAATGACCGAGATGTTCTTGCGATCATCCAACATTTATATGAGAGTGTGGAGGATGGGAAATTGTAGAAATTTTTGGGTAGCATGACCTAAGACATTGCACAAAGCACAAGGTGAAGGTGCTCGGGATGAGGTAGGAGGAGGAGGATTCACGACTTTGTTTGCAGTCGCAGGGGAAGTGGTATTCATAGCTTTTCCCCTAGACTTCTTGGTAGGAGGGGGAGCAGGGCTAGAGGATTCTTCCATAGACATGCCGGGAGGTGGATGATTGGAGGTGTTAATTGGTTGGACCCGTTGGAGCATGACTTGAGGGTTCGGGGTGGGGTTGGGTGCGGGTAATTACAAGACAAGAAGCCCTAATGTCAATCCTGAGATATTCAATGTTGGAATCACATGCATGATAACAACTCCATACTAAGGGAACAAGAAGGGGATTGTTTGTATCGGGGTGGCTCCCACATGGATGGGTACAGAAAGTGCTTGGTATTGGGAGTGCCATCGAGGTTACGGTTGGGGTGCTAGATCACCGACTGACTGTGAGTCAGGGATTGATTATCTTGAATAAATGGTGCATAAGTCCGATATTTTGACAACTGAGGGGGGTGGGGACAAGTCAGTAAATGTGGTGGTAATTGGATCCTCACAAAAGATACCTGTCCCTATGGCAGAAATCGATGGAACACACACACCAAGGGAAGAGTTGTAGACCACGGGGAGGACATTTTTTGGAGTAGATGGCCCTGTGGGGTCATAGTAGGTGATTTGGTCGAGTTTAATGACCCGTCCCTCATGTGGTAACGTTATGAGCTAGAACATGGATGAGGAAATGACCTTCATAGCATACATGTAGCTACGTCCTAGAAGAAGGTTGTATTCGAGCCAGGCGTTAATGATTTCAATGTCAATAAGGATGGTTTTTCTAGCTAACTCGAGAGGGACATTCAGGAGAAGGCCCTATGGTTGAGTTGTGCGACCATCATAAGCAAGTAGAACCATCATGGAAGACTGAAATGGAGGGGACCCAAGATTTTTCCACATGAAGGTGGACATGACGCATGCAAAGGAGCCCTCATTGATGATGCATCGATGTATGACCGAGTTATTGATCGATAATGGGATCTGAAATGCGACGGATGAAGGCATGCAAGGTTCGAATTGATCCAAGTCGAATGCTGTTATAGGAGTTTTCGATCAATGTGGACAAAGATCAAAGTCCCTATTCTGAATGGTTTATGTCTAGAACAAAAAGAGACAAATTATATAAACCTTCACCTAGATCAATGAAATAGTAATAATGGATGAGTATAGAGGGAACTTACCTCTAATACATCAGTTGGCCTTATGATCCAGGAGTAGTCACGATCTAGCCTTGTGTGCAAGAAGACTTGGTACAGATCAAGCCAAGACGACAACAAATGAAGTAGAAATAGTATAATTGACCTATGCAAGTGACCAAGGAATCTTACAATAAAGGCTCATGAACATCAAATGTATGGGAAGGAAAATAAAATTGCATTAAAAGTGGCAGAAAGAAAGTACAACCATTTAGGCCTTGGTGTTGTAGCTTCTTCCCAATGGGTTCTTCTTACTCCAACAAGTCACCTTCACGTTGAATACAAATCACCTCAAGAATCTCAAATTCTAAGGAGATTTATTCAACATTTACCTACTTCCAATATTCCCTCCTCACCCATGGCCCAAGGCATCAATTTATAGGACAATATGGACAAAGGGAGGTTGAGAAAAGCATGGGGAGTGGATGAGATATGATCCCCCACAATGGTGGAAGTCGATCCAGATCCATAAAAATAGGAGGGAAAGGCAATCATTTGAGATTTCGCTCTAGAAGCTTCTCAAAGACCTAATTTTACCCTCATGGAGAGATTGACGATGTTTGCAGTGGAGCAACATGTGCCAGAAATGGATCAACGCAGGTTGTTCTGAAGACAAGATGCGTCATCGATGCGGTTTGCTAGTGTAGAAAAATGCTTCGAGGGGGATTCGATGGATTTTGCTAATAGAGTAAGGCACGTTGAAGTGAAAAAATAGGTTAAGTTGCAGGGAAAAGCAATCAAGGATCATCCACCACAAAAGTGACTTCATGGATTATGGAAACACAAGGTCACAGGGTTTTGTACTACTAATGAAAATTCCATGTGACAAATGCCATCAAACGTGAATCAGATGGGTCGATCACACCTAAGGTAGACAATAGTGATTTTAATTGCATTAGAGAATTCTTTAGAACTTCTAAGGATGACATGGCGGTGGGAGATTGGGACAAATCATCCACGATGTTATAGTTGGGGAAGGTCAAGCATTGGGATTATTGTTAATGCACCGCAAAGGAAATTTTGGGGCTTTGCGGGCCACATCGGTTGGTGGTGGAGGGAGGTATAAAGACTGGTCTAGGGGGGTAGATGCAACAACCTTATTTGCGTGTATGGTATCGGTATCCAAACCATACTGATTACAATGAGTTTGGAGGTTGAATTTGGAAGAAGACATCATTAAGAGGTGGTGGAATCCTGGCTCGGGTAGCTAACTCAAAGACAAAAACATACGTAACTGGTGGTTGTGTGGTGACAACCCCTTGTGTGGGTAGGGAGTTTTTTAACACCATCTACAGTGTGGCTGGATGTGGGGGATTAGGATGCTCCTATGGGGAAGTAGTGGCCTCCCGATGGTTAGCCTCGTTCCATAACTAGCGGGATTTGGCCAAATGGGGACAATGATGCGTATAGTGTTCGTAGACACCATAGAAAGAACACAGGTGATTGGTATGAAGTTGTTGGTTCTTTCCTTTCTTGGGTGGTTGATTGGGGTTCTGATTGGCAGGGTTCTCATTGTTATTATCTGGAGGTTTAGGAGGTTGTCCACCCCCTCCCTAGCGTGGGTTGTTACCACATCTCTTACCTTTATCTTCTTGGGTTTCCCTTGCTGATTCTGGGGGGATGGTTGGGTACAGGCATAGTTCTGCTGGGCATAAACTTGTCCTTGAGGAACATGAGGAGCTTGAGGTTGGGCAGGTGTAGGAGTGGACGGCGTTGGGCTGGGGAAAGGGTAGTAAGTGGTAGGCACTTTAGGGGGAGCATACCCTTGCGGATTGTTACTGAAACTAGGTGTCGCATAGGTGGGTCCATGGACATGGGGAGTCGGGGCTGGAGGAACATATGAGGGTGTCGCTCCGAAGTGATCCATTTCATGTGAGAGATCAGGGCCACAACTCATGATTGATGGTGCAGGACTAGGGGTGTGGTTATACACGGGAGTTGATGTAGGGGGAAAAGGTACATACGGCCTGTCAATAGATGTGACGTGACCGATGATGCCGTCGATAGCATGGGATGCCCCCGACGTATCTCTTCGAGAGGAATCACTACAAGGGGCATCAGGAAAAATAGTATATAAATAGCTTGATTGAGCGTAGATAAGTTCAAATTGTTGTGATTTGAGGATGGCCTCTTCATTGGTCTGGGATGTTCTGATGCCACATCCTTGGAAATGGATGGGATAAGAGATTTCAGGAACCAATCCAAGAAGATTCGATCATCCAATTTGATCTTGCGAAAAATTCGGTATCTACACCACTCATTGATATGTTCCATGACATGGGTGACCATAATTTGTCTACAAGAAAGGAGGATATAAACACTAGCATCATAATGAATTGGTAACTGGAATAACTGTAGGAAATTCGAGGCTAGGGATGCAAAGGTGGAATGCGCCCCATGGGGCTGATCGATATACCACTTGGCTGCAGCACCGGTAAAGGTTCATTGTAATAGGGGTAGTCAAATAGAGTCATCCACTACAGAGTTAGAGGAACACCACAAGTGGAAGGACATAATTGTTGGTTTTGGAGCCTGATATTCCAATCTCATAGATGATGTTGTTTCAGTCGTGTTGTATCCTAGGTTTGGTTATGATCCCGGCACACGCCCAGATTACGGGCGCATGGTTTTGGGTAACCCATGGTATTTTCCCTTTGTATTTCCCCTTTATAAGAAAGACATTGTAATATGGATAGGGTTGATGTATTAGGTATTATGCATTGTAAAGATCTCTGAGATCGTGAAAAGAGAATGTGAGACAGTGAAGAGGAAGTTTAGTGGATGTGCTGCAGGTTGTATCCCTTCATTTGCTGGATGGTATAATAATAAGGAATGGCAATTTCAGTGTGGACGTAGCCCATCTTGGGTGAACCATGATATATTGGTGTCTCTCTTGTAATGTGTCTGTGTGATTATATTTGCATTTCTGTTTATTGTTATTGCTCTACGATCCCATTTTTCTAACAATAATATGATTCTGAGGCTCCTCGCCACCCTTCTCCTCAAACTTAGGGATGTCGGAAGGGAGCTTGGTGGGCATGGGAGGCCACGTAGGGTCATGTCGAATAGGGTCATTAGTTATTGTATCCAAAACATGAAGGTTGAGACTGTCTATGAATGGAAAACTAGTAGGAGGATGTAACATGGCAGAACCGACCGGTGTGCTGGACGTCACAGTGATCGTGGGGCCATCTCCACCGTAGGGTGGAGGGGTAGTGTTTGTCATGGGGGTGACCATGGAACCAACCACAGGGGTCGGTGGAACCTGGAAGGAGGGGCCAGTGAACCCAGGAATAACTCTAGTGACTAGGGGAACTATAGTCATAGGGGTATGAAAGTTGTCAGAAGGAATGGATGTAGTAGTGGTATGGACTGTGGTCATAGGAAGGGGCCCACTACTAGTGGGTATGGACCTAGTGACTAGATGTAATTTAGTGGTGGGAGAAGGTCCAGTGGTGCTGGGAGTAGTGGTTCCCATGGATCCAACAGTCGAAATAGAGGCCATAGTGGTGACAGGTCCAATACCGTTCCCACCACCAACTATCCCTCCATAGAATGGGTTAGGATTCGTGCCGGCCATAGGGATATGTTGGAATGAATGTATAGGTGAATATGACTAGGAGGAGTTAGAAGTGAAGTAAGGGGCCTTAGGAAAAATTTCTGTAGATGATGAGGTGTGTGTAAGGGGGGCACGACTAGTGGATTTCAGTGGACCGTGCTATGGTGGCTGCCTCCGTATTCTATGGGACTATATTGGGGGATCAATGGTGACATGTGTACGAACACGAAAGAGGCAAGGTCATAAAAAATGGCTCAAAAATCCCAATGCAATCGTGTGTGGAAGGGGAGGTCTCTTAATAAAAAGGGGTGCTTAGGACAAAATCAAGCTAAAAAAACCCGCTGCAACTGCGTGCTATAACAAGTGAGCAACAACAAAGTGGTCAGAAAAACGACAAGCAGCACTACCTATAAAAATAAAATGACCCACTAACCTATGGGGTATGGGTGCAAGAATCCTCCTATCTAAAAGATGGAATCCCACACAAATCATATCCTCTGCAAGGTGATGAAAGATGTATTTAGATGATACGAAATGGAAGACCAAAATGGCTACGGGATATCCCTCTACTAAGAGGGATACTGGGTAAAAGAGCCCTAGAAAACAATGACATCTAAGATACCTCCTTCATATCACATCCGGAAATGTGTCCCACAACTTCAGTCCTTTGGATATTGCACACCCGGTATGGTATCCAACATGCACAGTGAGGACATTGAGTTGGTGTCCTTCAATACCGATTGGAGAGAGACATTCCACCCAGAATTCCAGAACAAATCTTGCCACTTTCTCTCCTAGAGGAGAGCCCCCAAGACAAATATGTGTCAACCATGCTAATAAATACCAGAGGATTTTGGTACCATAGAGGACAACCAATATGTTTCAGATGAAAATAACAAATGGGTTTTGTTTGGATGCCTAACCCCAATTCCCTACCTATCTACCAAATTCTTCTAATCCTCAAGTGAGGTTGTATGTGTGTTTTATTAATGTAAATGTTTGGCTCAGCTTGGGGTTATGGGCCAAGTGTTGATACTTAAGGTGTTCTCTTGTGTGCTTATGTGGTAAGCGGATAGAAAATAGATGCTGAAAATAAAACTTGAATAACAAATATAAAACTTTTGTCTTTTGATTTTTAATGAAAATAAAACATCTAAATTCTGATGTATCCAAGCAAACTTTTAACCAATCAACTTGTTGAAATGTATAATGTAGATGCATAGGATCTATATGGCTATTCACAACATGCAACAACCAAATTAAGACAAAGGGCTACAAAGTAGGCATGAAGGAGAGATCCAAACAAGTGCTACAACAAGCAAATAGAAAGAAAATGGTTATGCAAATAGGATGCTGGATGTCTAAGAGCGGGCTACAATGGGAAGAAGCTAAACACAGGTTAAAGATGTAGGAAAATAGTTGAAAAAGCAAAAAAAAGGTGCAGGCCATGCCAGATAGGAACACATTCATGAGCTCGGTCACAACAGATTGAAAAAAAGTCGCGCGAGGGCTACAGAAAGCTACAGGGTCCAGGGCGCTCTTTTCAGGGGGAAAAGCACGTCTGGGACATGCTTATCAAAGGCTAAAGGCACATCCTAGAGAGATCCTATTGGAGAAAAAATCACACCCTGGACTGGAAGTGGTCGTACATGCTTCTCAAAGAAAAAATCACGCTATGAGGTGTGAAGCACGGTCCAACAGATGCGCCCTGGGCTGATTTTTTTTTTTAAATGAATTGCATTGGCAGGGGCCAAAATTGCAAGTACCGGTCGGTTTCTCACGCCAGAGATGATAGAAAGGGTCAGATGGCTCTAACAGTAGCCAAAATGGGCCATTCAACTGGAAAAAATGCAACAGTTTGAAAATATACCATCTTAACCTAACCACATATCGATGGATATTGACCTGGTTGGAGTCACCTAAACTGTATCTAGTGTTTTCACACTAGCTGGTGCAAAAATATACCTACTAAGACTTGGATACGTCTTTGTAATAGTTTGGAAATGGTGGTGCATGCATGTAGTAAAAAATAGTAAATAAAAGTAAATAAAATTGAACTATATGGTAAACAAATGCAAAAAATAAAACTAAACTAAATATTTTTGGTTCTTTCACACATACAAGAGAGTAGGGAAATAATGTTTTTTGATTTTATTGAATAAATGAAAAAATACAATAATGACGTTACCTCAAATGGAGTGAGTAGAGGGCCCTTGCAGAAGGTTGAAGCAGCGATTCCTTGGTCTCCAAGCAGGTTCTGGTTGTTCTCCTGTAATATCCTTGGGAATATTTAACCAATATATTAACTCAACTTTAGTAATTTTAATAAAATTCAGTGGATAATTTCTTAACAATCTTTTCAAACCGAGTAGGATGTTAGTGAGGGGGATGGAGACTAAATCTGAGGATGGTGGGATGAAATTTCAGTTCTGGAATTTGTATGGGGAAATGTGCAGTAGTAAATATTAATATCAGAGGGAGATTCCTAAGCACAAAGCATTGGGGCCATTTATGTTTCGGACAACAGCTAGCGCTGAAGCCTACCGCAAAGCTTCCTGGGCGCACCAGCATATGCTTACTAGACTGGGTGGGAAAAAACTGATTTATGATGGTAAAATAGGCACAATGGATGCTTTGGACAACAATCAAAAAGATTCGGGAAGAGTAGGTGTGGTTTGGATATTTTAGACCTTGCCGAGATGACAAAGCTAGTCAATCTTTAAGATTTACAAACAGTGGATAAATCCTTCTAAATTATGAATTTAAGGACTGATATGGATATTATACTAATTCAAGGTCCTTATCCAACTGACAGAATGTAAAAAGAGTGATTAGAATGGATTTGGCAGGAAATGTGGTGAAACTAGTCTAGAATTGGCATCAATCTAGCTAGTCTTGTATTTTGACGTCACAAACTGCTTTAAGAAACCACCATCTCTATTCTCATATTAATTTAGAATCTGATATAACATGTACCACACATAAAAATTGAAATATGACTTTCAGAATATTTATTCTTTCATTAACCGCTTTCTTCTCAAATGGCAATGCCTCACCGGCTAATTTTTTGTTATAATCAGTGAGAGGATAGAGAAGAGAAGTAAGAAGTTATTGTGGCTCTATTTTGGAAGTGAATATCAGTCCATCTACAGATTATATGGCTGATCTTTCTGCACTCTGAGTGGCTGATCTTCAAATCGGTGCCATCATCAAACTAGCTCTCTTCTTCAGTGGAATCACCTCCAAATCTAGCTGTGGGAGTAGTAGAGGTAGAAGAGGAGTGGAAACTCGATCTGATATTGAATTCTGGAATATAGAAGCAACTAATCTCTGCAAATTCAGCTTATAGAATTCACTGTAGGTCTTGAGAACATCTCTCCATAATTATATTCTTCCACCAATGTTCTTCCACCAAATCTAGCTGTGAAACTCTTCCAATGATAGCCTCCTCTTCAATCTGACATTAGATCTTCATGGCTGAATTGTACTGAAGGTTACTGGCTGTAATATTGCTTGCTGGACATGCATAATACTCATAGGAAACTCATAGGTCCTTGGGGAACATCACCCAAGAGGAATGGTTTTGGCACATCTCTCAACATGTGAGTAGCTCAGAGCTCTCATTCACAAATTACAAATGATCAAAAGTTCTTGAATGAAGTTGGAAACCTCTTAAATAGAATTCCTGTTGACCTGTTGAGCAAGTTACTTAGCTTGGTGACTTGTGAGAATAGGTCACCCATGAGTGGACATACTTTCCTTGCTTTGCTTGCTTGCTTTGCTTTGGCTTTCCTTCTTTTTTTCCTCTTTTTCTGACTTTCCTTCTTTTTTGAACTTTCCTGCTTTCTGGATTTATGCTGCTTTTCCTGAAATATTCCTCTTTTCTCATTTTTGGCAACATTTTTGGACTCTAGTGCTTACTTGACTTCTACTCCAAGTAATTCCTTGATTTTCTGAGTTTCATCACTTAGGCAAGTTTGGCTCACTTACCAATTCGAATTTCCTGGCCAAGTCATCAACCACTTGGCACATTTATTAGCAATAATTTTTTAAATGAAAATAATACCACTAAAAAATAATTTAACTGAGAAATTAATTAATTAATAAGGTGTAATGCCTCAAAATTTCCCCAATTAATTAATTTCTCAATTAATTAATAAATCACCTTAGCACTTGAATTGGGGGTTAATAACTTCATGGGGGCCCCTCCTTATCCATTTAATTCCTCAAATTCACCCTTAGGAATCTCACTTCATCCATCCATTAATTATTTAATTAATGCCTAGGTGACTTAGGCTAAAATCATCCCCATGGACCATAGGAAAATTTGGGAACATGACATCTCCACACAAGTGTCACTAATGGTAGCCAAAACTCACAATGGGTGAAACTAGAAGTCAAATGTGGGCTTCAACATTTCTGGTGAAATTTAGGCAGAGTGACGGTAAGGTAATGGATGAATTGTGAATATTGAAGACCTTCAGCATATATTTATAGAAATATTTTTCCTAGGTTTCTTGCCTGTGTATTAGGAAAACCATGGTATTGGCTCTTGGTTTTGGGCGACAGTTTAGGGTTTTCCCTCCTTTTTTGAATGTTTTTCTCCTTTTTTCTTTTTTTCCCTTTTTGATAAATTTTCCCTATTTTGGGGGATTTTTTACTTTTTTGGAGGGAATAAAGCTATTTTTCCCTGTTTTGGAGAGGGTAAAATAATTATGAGCCAATTTGTGGGTTTTTGACTTAGGATTTGTTGGTTAGTGAAGAATTTTAATGAGGAAAAATAAGGAATGCAGTGATATCACTAGGGGATGAACATGGCGAGGAATGTTTTAGTGTTAACGGTTGACTTATAGGGTACTTTAAATCTTGCTATTAGCAAGTTCCAAAATACAACCTAGATAAGAAGGCATGGTTCCCAAGGATATGAAATCCAAGGTATAGCTCTATGTTCTCTCCACAAAGAGTCACTCAAATGTTTGTGGATATGACACTTTATCGCTTAGGAAGAACCACATATCCACACTTGACGTGGGTATATTAGTGGCCAAAACCTAGGATATTGCTAGGGAGCAATTGTGAGTGCAATTGAATCCCTAGTTGGATCTCGTTTGTTGCTTGGAATATGTTTATACAGTAAATTCTACCCCTTCTAGAACATAGACCCAAATTTCAACTTGATAAGTAACACTATCATACCTTCACTAGCCAAATGCCAGAGGATTTCATCACCAAATGCGGGTGAACTATTGGAAGGACCATTGACTTTGAGAGAATAAAATACATTAGATATTATAGGAAATTTACATTTTGTTTTCTTTATATTACAATATCACCTAACTCATAATTAAAAATAGCCAACTTGTGGACTACTCACAAAGACTCAAGCACTTGTCACTCACTTTGTACCATATTGCATCTATTATGGTTGGCATATTTTTGGATTTGTTCAATTGTGTTTATAACCCTTTATCATCACTCTCACTTGATCACATATACCATCACCATAGCAGAACAAAGAAATATGAGGTAGTTTCTCAGACTGCAAGGAATTTCTCCCCTCCATAGAGGTGTTTTCCCATTCACTCCGCGTGGTTCATGTGGGAGATATTCTAGATGGGGAAATTCCTAAGAAATGTTGTTAGGCTCATCTAGGTGAGGATGGTACTTTCTTAACTCCCCCTTTTCTCCCCTTGGATATCATACAACTCCTCTTTCTTCTCCCTCTCATAGAAGAAGTAGCACCCCATCCCCATACCCAAGTGGGAGTAACCCCCATATTCTCCACCCTCGAGAGAAGGGATACAACCATTATCACCACCATCACCCCCTAGAGGGAGAATCACACATTAAAATATGGTGGGACAAACCCCCAATTCAAACCTTCCTTTCATGGAAAGCTTAAATCTCCCTGAATCAGCTAAGTTGATTAATGACCCCATTTGTCATGATCCAAATTGGTTAGATATGCCTCCAAAAATTCCATTGGATATTCCAAAGTTTGAATGAAACCAAGGAGATGACCTAACAAACCATGTCATGTCATTTCACATGTTGTGTTCCTCTAATAGCATCATCGATGACCCAATTTGTCTTCGAATTTTTCAGAGAACCCTCACCGGAACAATGGCCAAATGGTATGGAAATCCACCATTAGTGACTTATTCCAATTTTGAGTCAAGTACCACTATCTTCCTAATCTATTTCCAGTTACCCATTCGTCATGACCTCGGGCTTGGAATCCTCATGGAATTTTGGCAAAGCGCTTCCACCCATATCATGGATCATATCCATGAATGTTGTAGGCGTGGAACCTTATGCAAAATAGACATCCAACCCCTATTTCTGTTGGATTGGTTTATGAAATCACTTCAAATTATGGTTGCAAAATATGTGGGAACCACTTTTCCAACAACAAAAGAAGAGGCCATCTTGGAGGCCCAACATTTCAATCTCATTTATGCACAATTTGGGTATCTATATACCATCCTCCTTGATGCCCCTTGGAATTTTTCTCTAAACCTACACCATCCAGAACATCACATTATGTTGATGGGATTATTGGGGCTATTTCCCACCAAACAAATATCCACCCACCTATGAATTTTTTACCATCCACTATGGCACAACAATACCCACCAGAACCCCTTGTATCAATGGCACCTATATCAGCATCAACTCCTCCATTTTGTCACCTCTCTTATGGACCATATAATCCTACATACCCAAATTCTATCCAAGTAGCTCCGATACCGCCACTGCAAATGACACCTATTACTCCTACCTTCACATCATGTGGAGAACCTAATACATATCTTCCTCCAATTGGATACAATCAATATTTTCCATTTCCTAGTCCTCCTAGTCCTTCCCCCAAAGGTCAATCTAGTACAACCTTCTCCCATGTAGAAAAATCAAATATTTGAGCAACAAAACATGGATAATCCCCCGAATCCTTAGAATTAGGGGAAGAATAAAGGAAAGAATAGGAAAAACCAGCAGTAGGGATGGGAGGGGGGAACCCCGCTCCCTAGAACCAGAACATGGGTAACCATAATGAGGGGTCAAAAAAACCCCCCAAATATGGAAATAATTCCAACCTTAGGACTAATTATCCTTGCTCCATGTGTGGAGAGTATGAGCACTACAACCAACATTGTCCATTAATACCCGAGTGCAAACAAATACTTGAAAAAAAAAAGTTGTCCACAACCAACCCTCCTCAAGTACCAAATGCACCACAACCCAAAATAATTGTATGGCAACAACCCTTTTCCAATCAAGGGGTAGTTCCTCAGCAAATAGATCCACGCCCCCTAGGTGATGACACCTTTCAGAATATTTACATGAACGTGATTGAAGTCAACCTTCAAAACCATAGGAAAGGGTATTGTTATCACCTAAATTGTAGTTACCCCTATGGATGGATCCAGTCATGGATGGCAATAGGGAAGGGCAACTCAAAAGGTGCAACCACGATCACCTCGACCTCCAAAATATGGTTGTCACGCCAGTCGAGGCAACCTTCGCTTTATGTTATCTAGCCCAGACAACAAAGGGGGAGACCCGATCTACTCCCGCCAGGAGAGATCAAAACCAATACACCAAATCAGGGTATTTCTAAGTGAAGTTAGGTGTATGGTTTATCCTAGACCTAAGGATGAAGTCACAAGCCAAGTGAGGGGTTCAAGAGATATAGCTTTGGTTTATAGTTGATGTGAAAGTGACTTACAATGTTTGAAGTGAGATCTAGGATGAGTGTACTAGGTCAATGTCAAAAGATCCACTGCCTTGGGAACTGTGTCCAATGCAGGATAGTTTTAAGGGATGTATTGGGGCTAACTAGTACATAAGACAAGCTTGACCATGATTCATGATAGCTTTAGGGGTATAGTTCACCATGCAAAAGTCAAACCACAAGTCAATCCAACAATCTAGGAGAGTTGGGTTGTCTTGGAGATAAACCAGTGCCTTGGGAATTGGGAAGTGGAGTCAAAGTAGGGTTGACTTATGGTTTAGGACTCCTACAACATGAGATAAGTGGGCAATATAGGTCTTGATGGTTGAATGTATCTAGATCTAGGTTTAACCCAAGTGGACCACAATCCCTTAAAACAAGGAATGCAGTCCCCAAGGCAAGACTTGACAAAGTGATAGTCTAGACCTAGGTTTTGAATTGTTCCGGTTTCAGATCTGCAATAATCTCAAGTACCCAGTTCCTAGAAGTGAGTGAACTCACTTCTCCAAGGTGGTGCGACTTTACCCAAGGAGGATTCAATTGGGGTTTAGGTGGGTCAAATCATGTCGGATGGCATCCAAACTTTAGATCCTAGTAGAACGGTCAGGTAGGAGTATGGATCTATAATTTCGTGGCAATCCACCGGGTAGATCTTAGTAGATCTGAGTTTAAGTGTTCCAAGTGGTCCAAAATGGGGATTAAATCCCTTTAAATGTGGAATGGGGCCCACAAGGTCAATTTCAGAAAAGTGACAACCTGGGTGTATGTTATTTGATGTGTAGATGTCAAATCAAGTGGAATCTCAAACACCCATGTACTAGATCTAGGTCAACTTGCTCAAATGGTGAAGTGCGCCTTCCTTGGGAGAAGCTAAGTTGGCTTGGGAGAGGGGTCAAATGGAAGCCAATCCTCACCAAACTATAGATCCGGGATGCCGTGGATGCTATAGAGGTGGGTTTTCAGTATCATGCCCAACAACCCACTAGATCTCAATAGATCTAAGAAAATGCAAAATTTGGGGTTTTAATTAATTAGGGTTTTAAGTGTTTTTGACAATTGGATAGATCATGGAGATAGAACTTACCTTGAGATCATACCTGAATGATGTGGATGAGATTCCTTGATGTTGAGGAAGATTCCCGCAGAGATCAAATGAGAGATTGTTGATTTGCTTGCCAATTTGATGCCCAAGTCCACAAGTGCGCCTTCCTCTACCTGTCAAACCAAGGAATAAAGATTCAATCAGTAAGAGAAAGTATGGAAGAAATACAAGAGAAATGCAAATAGTAACATGAAATAGAAGGTCCTGGGACAGTAATACTCCCTGTTACCAACGAAGAGCTCCAAAGAAGAAGTAGGGAGAGTCTTCCCATACCAATACCTCCTCCTCCAAGCAAATCGGCCTCCACCTGTAGATGCAAAATCGTGGTACAATAGATATGGCAAACAAGATCTCCAATAACTCAGTGCAAAGGAAGAACCAACGAACGAACAGCAAAAACATTCACCACAACATTGGAGATAGATGCAATAATAATTTTCTATTCCAATAATCCAGAGCCAAAAGTCCCTTTACAATGAGAAGCTCTCTCCTTTAAATAGGAAGGAGAGGCACCAAAACCCTAACCACTTTTTGAATGAGTGGCTAAGATTAAAAGATACAAATGTCTAATCAATGGTTGAGATGAGCTCAACAACATAATACATGGATCACACATAAAATATACATAAGTGGACAAAGTCGCCCTAGGAGAGGGGAGTCCCACCGAATCATGATGAAAAAATATCATAAGAGGCTCATGGTGGGTCCAAGGGGTAATTTTATCCCTCCTTGGTCAATCCCCATGGCACAATAACCAATAAATAATCATGAAAGTACCAAATCGTGCCTCCAAGGTGAAGTCGTGGTCCTCAAAAGACCTCAAAAATCCACAGAAAGTGCCATAAGTGATGGATGCGGGCCCCGATGAAGCTGAAACTGCTGGAGGAGGTGTGGAAGGTCCCGATATATCATCACTGATCATCCCATGCCATAACTTTGCCTCAGTAGCCCAAATCGATTTCCTCAATAGCCATTTCTACCAATCCTGAACTGCCTCGGGAAACGTGAAACTGCCCAAACTGCCTCCTGGAGTGATGGCGCTGTCAAGGTGAGGGTACCAATGTGTCCGGGAGGGGGGTAATATGGTAAAAACAAGTGGCTGGACCACCCCCTCCATCATCAGCGCCCTAGGTCAACCGGATAAAAGTCATCTCTGCTCCGACAGGGCCTCAAACAGGCCAAAACTGCACTAGGACAGCCTACTGAGGCTAAATCATCACTGTAAGTGCCCAGAACTGAAAACAAACTGTCCCATTGGACTCAGAAGGTCCAAATCCATCCAAGATGTGTACTCATACACCATATGAATCTCTGCATGATCAAAATAAATATCCAATGTACCGGAACAAGGCCAATAATAATGATCTGTAAATGACCAAACACTGCTGTATCCCAAGAATCATCATCATAACCCTGTAGCTGATGCATAGAATCATCCTGTATGTGTACATAGACCATATATCATCTATCCATATCATCATAAGGTCCAACATCTCATGTCTCATGGTCCTCCATGGTCAAACTAGGTCTAACCAAGACCAAATACAACTTAGACTATCATCCATAGCTGCTGCAAGGTGTCAAGGTTAATACATGCTTTACAATTTATTCAAATAGCTACTAGAACACAGAGTAATCATGACTGGCGATCTAAATCCAAATATATAGTGTCGTTAATTATTATTATTACTCAGACTAGACTTTCAGGACCATACTCACTTCATAGTTGTGATCAATTTGCTAGTGAAGGGTGAAGGCTGAAATAATTGGCTAGGCTAAGGGATGACTTGACTGACTTGACTTTGTGACACTTCGGCAAGGGAAAGGGAATGTACACCATAGTATATACTGAATGAGCAATAACACAGGGAATGGCGGTGTCTCACAAATGGATGAGTTGTTTTAAAGAGGGTTTATTCACCTTCACAGATGCGCACAATCCATAATACAAACAAGGCCAGCAATTGTTTAGATATAACATTTAAGTTCCATTGCTTTTTGGGCCTGAGGTTTCCATAGCCTTGATCTATGTGTGTTTACAAACACATTGCATAGATTTACATTTATTTTTAGGCTTTCTGCTGCAGGTGTGTTTTTAAGGCACTTGTTTACCTGAGCACTTCTAGGTGTGTCATGGACAACTTGTTTACCTAGGTATTTATTTTTCCAAAAGATATAACATTTTATTTTTTATGGCCATTTTCATTTGGCATTTCTTTCATACAAGATATAGCATTTGATTTTTCCAGATTTTGTATTGATGGCAGCACTAAAAGTTTCAGGTTTAGCCAACACAACTTTAGTGACTAGGGGGGATTCTCAAGGAACTCCAACTCACCATAGGTAAGTTTTGTCACCAACTCAGAGCCGAGACACAATAAACAGGGAAGCTCATCCAATACAGAGGCTACAGTGGGGAAAGGTCCTCCATGTCACTAGTCAAGTAGCAAATCAGGGTAATAATCTAAAAGGTAGGCCACGGATGGATGAAGACAATGAAATGATGGAGCCAACACTAGCAAGCCATAGTATGGTGTAATGATCACCTCTATTCTCCCTAAGGAGGGTATGTACCAATGAGTATGAATAGTGAACTTCTAAGTCTGAGTAGGGACAATATAATATAAATAATAGGTCAACCAGGTCCATGTATCTATATGATCGCCAGATCATGACACTAAGTGCTAAGATATGCTATAAGAATAAGTATAAAAGCAATCTAACCATAATACCATGATATACCTGCTGAGTCATATAACTGAAAGCTCATCAACCTATACCATCATCTGTCGTCTGAGACTGCTGCTGTAACTCTGGGCACTACTGTCTGCTCTGTACCAATGGCATAATGGCTATATCAGGCATCTCTCTGAGTGTCCTGAAACTCAGTCATGGCATGGGGAATATAACTGCTGTCCATAATCTGATAGTGATCCAATATAAATGCTCATCTCGGCATCTCAAATGCAAGGGAACTGGCTGAATAGTGTACTGGCATGAGAAAAATAATGTATGGTAGCCCGGCTACTATATATGTGATAACATCTGGCTCCGGCTGGGACAAGTGCTCGGCTGAAGTGAGCGCTTGAGAACCTCAGAATCTCTGGTCCTCGAACTCTGCTACTCGAATCCACGATCCAGCACTCTACCATTTTATTTCCATCTTCATTCTTGCAACCTATTTTCTGCATTCACAAACATCTAAAGAAAATACCTCATGCCGCATGTGTGGGAAAAATAATAAAATCAACTAAAATGAAATCTATTCTATGTCAGAAATATAAATGCATAAAATATAAATGCAGAAAGTAAATTAAACTACTAACATAATTTGCAAAATTTGAGTTTTATTGTGCAGGAAAAGAAAAAGTGACAGGTACTCAGTTAAACTAGGAGCTTACAAAAGAGCTTAGAGACTAAAAAAAAAGGTGCCAGACTCAATGGCTGAAAAAGACTAACTACTGCCCAAGTAGGCTTATTTGTTTTCCTACCTACCCTAAACTACCAGGCAATGCAAGCGGAGAAATCCCAACTATGTGGGATCAGGGATGTGATCCCTCAAGTCCCTCTGATGGACAGGATATAAAATACTTCGTCCACTACCAGTGGTCAGAAAGCACATGCCATCAATGCATCGCTCTACTGTGAAAGGTCCAACCCATAAGTCATCAGCTTGTCCCGATCTTATATGCAATAAATGGTTGGGAATGATGACTTGACTTCCTGTATGAAAATTATTTCTATTGACTGACTCAGGAATAACTCCAATGTTACGAATAGGCATGGGATGGATTTCAGCAGGGTTTTGCGGTTGAGGTGTGACAATCCTTGAGTTTCTTCTAGAAGGAACTGCATCAATTCTGGGTGGACCACCATCTAAGGAAATAGCAACTGTGCCAACAAGGATTTCCCTAACTTCCCTTCTTGTTTCTTGGATTTCCTCATTTGGCTCTTCCCCATGGGGAGACACAATTCTTTTAACAACCTCACCTACAGTCAAGAAGTCTCTATGTTCTTCTAAGGGAGGTGGCTCTCTAAATATGACAGTGTTATGACTAGAACCTTCCCCTGAAGGCACAGGAATGACCATGTTTTCCAGTCTGGGAGAAAATGACCCAGAATGAGATGTGGAGGAAGTAGGAATGTGAGAAAGATCATGAGTGTGCTGACTAGATGACTCAGATGGTAAGAGGAAACTAGGGATATGCGGATATGTAGATAAAGCATGACTTTGAGGCTTTGAAGGAGTTTGAAAAATAGCAAGGTTATTTAGATTATAGTCTCCTTCAGGAGCATCATTAATTAGGGCATCCTCTTCCCAACTCAGAGTGTTATCATGGACTTGAATTAGGCTACCGTCTTCTAAGGATAAATGAGAAAAAGAATCTTCTAAATCAGAATAATAAGTGGCTTCAGGCTCTTCATTTGTTTCGACCCTAGTAGATGTTGCAAGATTGTTTTCCCATGGGTAGATAGGTGCAAGTCCTTGGCTTTCTCTTTCTCTATTGTGATCAGTCAAGGCAAACCATTCCCTAACAGTGAAAGGAATTCTTTCTCCCCTCCTAATATCATCAAACTCATCTTCATGTGTTGGGTTTTCAATGTTTTCCTCATTGTTTGTTTGATCATGAAGGTTTTCTGTTGGGGGAGCTTGTTCCATACCTTGATCATCAAGCAAACTCTCATCTCTTCCTATATTTCTTATGCCATCCTCAACCCCTTCAAGTGTGTGATCTTCTATAGAAGGCTCTTGAATGTTTTCATTGTTTTGTTCGTGATTTTGGGGTTGATTTTCATGTCCTCTCAATTCATCTACTTCCTCAACAAGTTCATCTCCAATTGTTCTTGTTGTTTCAATCATTTGCTTATCTTCCCAAAAAGAATCAGAATCTTCCATGACCATACACATATTTTGATCAACTTCATATAATTCATCCTCATCTTCAACAAGGTTAGTTTTGGCATTATTTAACAATTCATCCCCATATGTGTTTTTCAACCCTTCATCAAAAGATTCAACATGCTCATTATAACAAGGCTCTCTGTTAACCCGAATCCAAACTCCATCAAGGTTGGGAACACAAATAAATGATAAATCCATCATAAGGTATCCACCTAGACCAGCTGCCCACTTTCTAGATAAAAGCATTCCATATGCTGGGGGCAAGTCAATGACCACTACATCCATCATGGTAGAAATGTCTGAGCATGCGAAAAGATCAGCTCTAAGGTTTTTGATCAAACCATAAGATGGCACTCGTCGGGAATCTATACCACATACATTTCCATAGGGCCTAGTCACTTCAAGTCCCATTTCCTTCATAACTTGTAAAGGCATAACATTCATTGCTGCTCCTGAATCCAACATACAATTGTGAAGGAGCATGTTTTGAATGTGCAAGGTAAGGTAAAAGGGAGAGTGACCACCGCTCTTTCTTTCATAAATGGCTGAGTGGATGTTTATTGGTGGATCCTTCTCTGTTTCACTAGGTTGTGTTCCACTAAGCTTTTGGATATGACATGATTCAAGGACCGGTTCAGGAGTTTTCTCTTGGCCAATACCATTGAAAAATTCCTCTACTTGGCATCTAACAGAGGGCACCTTCATTAACTCAGTGACAGGGATGTTACACATTATCTTGCTTAGCTCTTTCTTCATATCAATCTTAAGATCATAATCATCTATGGCAAGATCTTCTTCTTCCTTTTTATCTTCATCAATCTTTTTATGTTTATCAAGGAAAGAAGGCTGGGAGGTACTTCCTCGTTTGTAGATTTGATACTTTGGTTGCTCTTTAGGTTTTGGGAGTTCTAAGGCACAACATGTGGAGCTAGGTTCTTCAACTATATCATCTTCTTGCTCCCATGGCTCTTCTTCTAAAAGGATTCTTCCAAAGTCTTCATCATAAGATAAGTCATTTATAAAGTTGATGTTTTCTGGTTGGTCATCATGGTCAATGGTGTCAGAGGGTATTTCTTCTTCTTCATCACACCAATTGACTTCCTTCTTTTCAGAGTTTTCTGGATACTCAGGTCGTCGTCTATCCCTATCCCCATCAGGCCTTCTATTATTATTCCAGTAAGGTTTAGGGCCATAAGGATTTCTATGTCTCTCAGGGTCATTTAAACTTGCCACATTCTTAGTTAGGACAGTTAATTGTTTCATCATTTCTTGCATGACTTCTAAAGTGTCCTTGGATTCCTTTGGCACACTCACAGGTTCCTTTGGTTTTCGGAGTCTAGGGTCAGATCTAGAAGTGGATGGGGTAAATTGATCAAAAAAGTTTTGTTTCCCCATGGATGCTACATTTTGCTCAGCCATCTTAGCATTTGATTGAGCGGTCTTTAAGTCATTTGGGTTTTTATCCTTTAGCTGATAACCAACCCATCCCTCAAAAGCATTCAAGTAGTGAATGACAACTGCTTGATCTTTTGGTCTAATCTCTTCAGGGATAACAGCTACAGTCTTGTCAAATCTTATGTTAAACTCATGGACTGTTTCATTTTCTCTTTTCTTGATATCAAAAAGTTGATGTAAGAGAAACTTCCCATCTAGCTTTCGGGACCACTCACTGTTTAGCTTGTTGACAAAGTTATCATACCCATCAATGGATGAGGCAGGCAACCTGTCAAACCACTTCCTAACATCTCCTTCCAAGGATGCCAGGAGACCCCTCATGAACACATCTTCCTCAGATGCTCCATATGCCTCCATGTGTTCCCATACTTTATCAATGTGGTCTTCAATTGATATAGCAGATACTCCATCAAATCTGGGAACCTTTTCAAAATACTTTTCAGGCATGTCATGGGGTGCACCGTGGATTTGGGAAAAGTCTAAAGGAGATGGTTTTGCCTTTCTTCCAAAAATCCTAGGAGCTTGTGGTGGAGGAACATTCTGGTTTCCCGGGTTTGTTCCGGCCATTGGATTTGGTAAGTTTGTGTTTAAGTTTGAACTAGGAAATGGGGGAGGAACCAAAATAGTCAAAGGGGATCCTGAAGCTCTGTTTGGAGAATCGTTGACCAACTTCCAAAGGAAGTTAGATGGTTGTGCTTTAGGATCTCTTTTACGATATGTAAGTGGGGTTCCTTCAACTTGATCTAAGTTTACTTTACTTCTCGTGTTGTAAGGATGTAAATGAGCTCGCTCCTCAGCGGAGTCACGATTGGGAGTCGCCAGGTAGATTTAACTCTTCTACCAAGATATGTGTCGTTGTAGTATAGTGGTAAGTATTCCCGCCTGTCACGCGGGTGACCCGGGTTCGATCCCCGGCAACGGCGCCAAAATGTTATCACCTAAATTGTAGTTACCCCTATGGATGGATCCAGTCATGGATGGCAATAGGGAAGGGCAACTCAAAAGGTGCAACCACGATCACCTCGACCTCCAAAATATGGTTGTCACGCCAATCGAGGCAACCTTCGCTTTATGTTATCTAGCCCAGACAACAAAGGGGGAGACCCGATCTACTCCCGACAGGAGAGATCAAAACCAATACACCAAATCAGGGTATTTCTAAGTGAAGTTAGGTGTATGGTTTATCCTAGACCTAAGGATGAAGTCACAAGCCAAGTGAGGGGTTCAAGAGATATAGCTTTGGTTTATAGTTGATGTGAAAGTGACTTACAATGTTTGAAGTGAGATCTAGGATGAGTGTACTAGGTCAATGTCAAAAGATCCACTGCCTTGGGAACTGTGTCCAATGCAGGATAGTTTTAAGGGATGTATTGGGGCTAACTAGTACATAAGACAAGCTTGACCATGATTCATGATAGCTTTAGGGGTATAGTTCACCATGCAAAAGTCAAACCACAAGTCAATCCAACAATCTAGGAGAGTTGGGTTGTCTTGGAGATAAACCAGTGCCTTGGGAATTGGGAAGTGGAGTCAAAGTAGGGTTGACTTATGGTTTAGGACTCCTACAACATGAGATAAGTGGGAAATATAGGTCTTGATGGTTGAATGTATCTAGATCTAGGTTTAACCCAAGTGGACCACAATCCCTTAAAACAAGGAATGCAGTCCCCAAGGCAAGACTTGACAAAGTGATAGTCTAGACCTAGGTTTTGAATTGTTTCGGTTTCAGATCTGCAATAATCTCAAGTACCCAGTTCCTAGAAGTGAGTGAACTCACTTCTCCAAGGTGGTGCGACTTTACCCAAGGAGGCTTCAATTGGGGTTTAGGTGGGTCAAATCATGTCGGATGGCATCCAAACTTTAGATCCTAGTAGAACGGTCAGGTAGGAGTATGGATCTATAATTTCGTGGCAATCCACCGGGTAGATCTTAGTAGATCTGAGTTTAAGTGTTCCAAGTGGTCCAAAATGGGGATTAAATCCCTTTAAATGTGGAATGGGGCCCACAAGGTCAATTTCAGAAAAGTGACAACCTGGGTGTATGTTATTTGATGTGTAGATGTCAAATCAAGTGGAATCTCAAACACCCATGTACTAGATCTAGGTCAACTTGCTCAAATGGTGAAGTGCGCCTTCCTTGGGAGAAGCTAAGTTGGCTTGGGAGAGGGGTCAAATGGAAGCCAATCCTCACCAAACTATAGATCCGGGATGCCGTGGATGCTATAGAGGTGGGTTTTCAGTATCATGCCCAACAACCCACTAGATCTCAATAGATCTAAGAAAATGCAAAATTTGGGGTTTTAATTAATTAGGGTTTTAAGTGTTTTTGACAATTGGATAGATCATGGAGATAGAACTTACCTTGAGATCATACCTGAATGATGTGGATGAGATGCCTTGATGTTGAGGAAGATTCCCGCAGAGATCAAATGAGAGATTGTTGATTTGCTTGCCAATTTGATGCCCAAGTCCACAAGTGCGCCTTCCTCTACCTGTCAAACCAAGGAATAAATATTCAATCAGTAAGAGAATGTATGGAAGAAATACAAGAGAAATGCAAATAGTAACATGAAATAGAAGGTCCTGGGACAGTAATACTCCCTGTTACCAACGAAGAGCTCCAAAGAAGAAGTAGGGAGAGTCTTCCCATACCAATACCTCCTCCTCCAAGCAAATCGGCCTCCACCTGTAGATGCAAAATCGTGGTACAATAGATATGGCAAACAAGATCTCCAATAACTCAGTGCAAAGGAAGAACCAACGAACGAACAGCAAAAACATTCACCACAACATTGGAGATAGATGCAATAATAATTTTCTATTCCAATAATCCAGAGCCAAAAGTCCCTTTACAATGAGAAGCTCTCTCCTTTAAATAGGAAGGAGAGGCACCAAAACCCTAACCACTTTTTGAATGAGTGGCTAAGATTAAAAGATACAAATGTCTAATCAATGGTTGAGATGAGCTCAACAACATAATACATGGATCACACATAAAATATACATAAGTGGACAAAGTCGCCCTAGGAGAGGGGAGTCCCACCGAATCATGATGACAAAATATCATAAGAGGCTCATGGTGGGTCCAAGGGGTAATTTTATCCCTCCTTGGTCAATCCCCATGGCACAATAACCAATAAATAATCATGAAAGTACCAAATCGTGCCTCCAAGGTGAAGTCGTGGTCCTCAAAAGACCTCAAAAATCCACAGAAAGTGCCATAAGTGATGGATGCGGGCCCCGATGAAGCTGAAACTGCTGGAGGAGGTGTGGAAGGTCCCGATCTATCATCACTGATCATCCCATGCCATAACTTTGCCTCAGTAGCCCAAATCGATTTCCTCAATAGCCATTTCTACCAATCCTGAACTGCCTCGGGAAACGTGAAACTGCCCAAACTGCCTCCTGGAGTGATGGCGCTGTCAAGGTGAGGGTACCAATGTGTCCGGGAGGGGGGTAATATGGTAAAAACAAGTGGCTGGACCACCCCCTCCATCATCAGCGCCCTAGGTCAACCGGATAAAAGTCATCTCTGCTCCGACAGGGCCTCAAACAGGCCAAAACTGCACTAGGACAGCCTACTGAGGCTAAATCATCACTGTAAGTGCCCGGAACTGAAAACAAACTGTCCCATTGGACTCAGAAGGTCCAAATCCATCCAAGATGTGTACTCATACACCATATGAATCTCTGCATGATCAAAATAAATATCCAATGTACCGGAACAAGGCCAATAATAATGATCTGTAAATGACCAAACACTGCTGTATCCCAAGAATCATCATCATAACCCTGTAGCTGATGCATAGAATCATCCTGTATGTGTACATAGACCATATATCATCTATCCATATCATCATAAGGTCCAACATCTCATGTCTCATGGTCCTCCATGGTCAAACTAGGTCTAACCAAGACCAAATACAACTTAGACTATCATCCATAGCTGCTGCAAGGTGTCAAGGTTAATACATGCTTTACAATTTATTCAAATAGCTACTAGAACACAGAGTAATCATGACTGGCGATCTAAATCCAAATATATAGTGTCGTTAATTATTATTATTACTCAGACTAGACTTTCAGGACCATACTCACTTCATAGTTGTGATCAATTTGCTAGTGAAGGGTGAAGGCTGAAATAATTGGCTAGGCTAAGGGATGACTTGACTGACTTGACTTTGTGACACTTCGGCAAGGGAAAGGGAATGTACACCATAGTATATACTGAATGAGCAATAACACAGGGAATGGCGGTGTCTCACAAATGGATGAGTTGTTTTAAAGAGGGTTTATTCACCTTCACAGATGCGCACAATCCATAATACAAACAAGGCCAGCAATTGTTTAGATATAACATTTAAGTTCCATTGCTTTTTGGGCCTGAGGTTTCCATAGCCTTGATCTATGTGTGTTTACAAACACATTGCATAGATTTACATTTATTTTTAGGCTTTCTGCTGCAGGTGTGTTTTTAAGGCACTTGTTTACCTGAGCACTTCTAGGTGTGTCATGGACAACTTGTTTACCTAGGTATTTATTTTTCCAAAAGATATAACATTTTATTTTTTATGGCCATTTTCATTTGGCATTTCTTTCATACAAGATATAGCATTTGATTTTTCCAGATTTTGTATTGATGGCAGCACTAAAAGTTTCAGGTTTAGCCAACACAACTTTAGTGACTAGGGGGAATTCTCAAGGAACTCCAACTCACCATAGGTAAGTTTTGTCACCAACTCAGAGCCGAGACACAATAAACAGGGAAGCTCATCCAATACAGAGGCTACAGTGGGGAAAGGTCCTCCATGTCACTAGTCAAGTAGCAAATCAGGGTAATAATCTAAAAGGTAGGCCACGGATGGATGAAGACAATGAAATGATGGAGCCAACACTAGCAAGCCATAGTATGGTGTAATGATCACCTCTATTCTCCCTAAGGAGGGTATGTACCAATGAGTATGAATAGTGAACTTCTAAGTCTGAGTAGGGACAATATAATATAAATAATAGGTCAACCAGGTCCATGTATCTATATGATCGCCAGATCATGACACTAAGTGCTAAGATATGCTATAAGAATAAGTATAAAAGCAATCTAACCATAATACCATGATATACCTGCTGAGTCATATAACTGAAAGCTCATCAACCTGTACCATCATCTGTCGTCTGAGACTGCTGCTGTAACTCTGGGCACTACTGTCTGCTCTGTACCAATGGCATAATGGCTATATCAGGCATCTCTCTGAGTGTCCTGAAACTCAGTCATGGCATGGGGAATATAACTGCTGTCCATAATCTGATAGTGATCCAATATAAATGCTCATCTCGGCATCTCAAATGCAAGGGAACTGGCTGAATAGTGTACTGGCATGAGAAAAATAATGTATGGTAGCCCGGCTACTATATATGTGATAACAGGTATGTCATGTCTGAATCTCTACAAGGGAACGATGTCCCTACCACCTTTGGTGGGATTTTGCATATACCTCATGCAAATAGTGACTAGATCCTTGGGATCCTGAAAACACTGCTTAGATGGACTACCCAAAATACTCACATGAAAGCTACCAATAACTGCATTATAGTAGATTATTTGGCTTAGTCACTAGCTTCCTTGTTGACATTAGAAGTTCCCCAATATTTCCCTCCCCCAAAGAAGGGATTACTTAGTGCATTAGGCTTGGTCGACCCTTTCGATTCATTGCTTATGACCTTTGACCTTGATAAATGTGAACCCCGACTACCCTCGTCAATCAGTTTTCAAATTCTTGTCATGATCAAGAACATCATCATCCATGAATGCATAGTCGATGAAGGACCATCAACTTGTGTGATGTCCACTCGTGTTTGGAAGTGGCCGGGCTCACCAGATCTGGTGTCCTCATCTATTGCTCTTCACGCTTATGATGGGAGGCAGTCGAAACCATTAGGACTATACTAGCATGTCCCCATTGATCTAAGGGGCAAGATGGTACTTTTAGATATTGAGGTACTCAATGCACAACTCAACTATAACATTCCATTGGGACATAGTTATATGTACTCCATGAAGGCAGTTTCCTTATTCGTATTTCCCATCATGATGTTCCCTCATAATGGGAAGATTGTCACCCTTGACCAACTCAACTACTATAACACACACACTAATACAAATTTGGATAATGTCTTACCCACCATCGGATCGACAAAATTCCCCTAGTATGTTGATTTTGGTTCGGGAATTTACAAAGATTCTAATTTACTGGAGGCATACCTAGGACCTGCACTAGAGATCGTTGTATCTACATATGGTCTCATGTGTACTATATGCACCTCTAAATATAAGTCACAAGCCCCTTCCACTTTAGCATTGGTACTCCCTAACGAGATTAACAATGAAAATTAATACTGTATCTTATTGGAGTAAGACAACAACAAGAGTGTTTTATCTAAACCTCTACTTTAATCATCAACCCGAGGATCCATGCAAACTTATGAGGGACCTACACAATATATGCAACTACAAGGGAAATAACTATGGCTGCTCGTGTGTAAAGCTATTCTTTTAATCAAAACAGTAAGAAGGAATTGATTTTTAACTACGGGTTACGAGGGCATGAGGCCTAACTTTTGGCCTTAGCACTTATTCCTGGACTAGCAATCATCAAAGACAAGTATTTTAGGACTTCTCACATATCCTTTTTCTTACTCTACCTCCAGTTTGCAAAATTCAAGCATTCAGTTGCTTTCAATGCTTTATACAAGTGTTCATAACAAGCAGAAGATCATAGGTATTACCAAACACAGAAAGATTGTCACGACCCCTCCTATCGATCCAATGCAAGGAAGGGATCATGACACTAAGATTTGGGATTTACACAAAACTTAGCCCCATTCATAATGAATAAAACAAATTGCATTCCAAATAAAATGGATATGTGTGCATATGCAAATCAAGCAAAACATGCACAGTGGAATAAAACATCATCCACACACATTTCACATGCATCCACCATATCAAGAACAACCATCCATTAATTAAAACAATGCAGAAGTAAAACATAAATAAAATACTCATCTTGATGTAAGCTATCCCAAGCAACTAGCTATGTCGCTGTAACATTTTACCCAACCATAGGTCTTTGCTGAGCCTCTATTCTTTCAGCACTCAGAGACCACGCCCGAGTTGGGAATGATATCTACAAGGAAAATGGGACTCTCAAGCTCAGCACAACAAAAGCAATGGATACCCATCTTAGCCCCAACATTCTCTTACACACAAAAAATTCAAAAACTGGGCATGGATACACATTTTCAACAATGGATTTACAAATCAGGGTCCATGGGTTTTCGCCAAATCGTGGCACACCCAAAAACAGATTGTGGGAAGAGGGAATCAACCCCAGGGAAGAAAACCGATTTCTCCAACAGATGTATGAGCATTCAGTGGGCCAAAATGGCCTCTAGAAAACCCCCAAATTGATTTATTCTCTTCCCCACTGTTAACCAAAACAAAAACACCCTTCCCAGCTAGAAAAATGAAGGAAAACACAACAAAACCATGGAGGAAAACGCCCAGGAAGCTCCCAACTTGTGAGAGAGAAAAATTGATGGGTGAAGCATAGCTTGGGAAGCAATTTCGTGGTTCCTTTTTTTCCCAAGAAGCCAAACACGAATTTCTATGGAGGGTGGCTTGCCCATACCCGAATTTGGACAGCCATACCTATCCATTCCCAAGGCATTAACTACCTCAACCAACTCTCAGGAGAAATGAATGATTGGGCACAAAAGTCAACATGGGTAGTTGAGGGTTGATGGGTTCTCTCGTTGACACTTAGCTTGACTTGATTGTCTCAATGGTTTGAATATTTCTCTCCCAATTCCTTGTAAACATCATGCCCCCATCTCTTGTTGCATTGCATAGCTAGTTGTGGGCATTTCTATTAAAATGCATATTTACAATTTCCATGGCTCACTAGAACAAGGGTAACATAATACCAAATACTTGCCTCTTCAAGATCGAGCATTCACTAGCGAGGGATTGGCCTTGAGCTCCACGCTAGGAATCATACATAATAACACCGTCCTCGGTGTTCCAATATTTAGGAATACATACACGCTTTATACATGTACAAAATTTACAAAATGTGGCAGGTATGTCCTGCATTTCACCTTTTACTTGGGTTTTCAAGACCAAGTCCTTTGGCCTTCACAAACTACTCCTACTGTCTGGGACCTTCTAGCTCTGCATTAGGGCATTGTTCCAAAACAATCCCTTCCTTTTCTTTACCTTCCAGCTGATCCACAAGTCTGGAAACTTTATGGATACTATATCTCTTGTTGTCCTTTGTTGGGCAGTTACGGAGGAAATGATTCCCTCCACATTCCCAACATTCCAGTGGTTCCTTTTTCTTTGCCTGCTCAACTTCCATGGAGTCTTCCAGCCTTGAGCATTTCTTAATGGGATGATTGGATGAATGCCTCTTCATGGATCCACTGCCCCTTCCCTTACTAATTCCCCCCAGAATGATTTTTACCTCCCTTTGCATACGAATAGAGTCCTACAAACCCCAGTGGTTCATCTCATTCTGCTGCTTTTGTAGCTTGATCATCTCTCCAAGATTTTCTTGGGTCTGGGAAATTGTTTGAAGAAGCTATTCAGCTAAATCCAACCACTTTTGGTCTGTTTCCATGGTCAATGTGCACAACTGACCACACTTTGCTTACTAGAAACACTTGCTTGTATCAACGGTAACCAATTGCTTCAATTTTCACCTGTGAAATTCATCATTACTAATCTTGTTAGGCCAAGCATAACATAAACATTGAAATCAGTCAATTATTTTCCCAATTGACATGGAGAGTCTATGATTTATTCATGAGACTTTCACACTTTTCATGCTTTCCCAACATACACATGAACTCATTTATGTTCATGCTTTCTTAGGAAATTAACTATTTCAACATTCACAATTTATTTCAACCAATAAACACAATCAACTTCCAATCACAACATGCATTCAACAATTTTCCATTTCTAAGATGCATCAATCAAAAGGAAAGAGAAGAGTAAGAGTTTCCCCCTCTTAGTCTTGTTCCAATACAGAGCCACACCATCACTGTGGTTCTATTCTCCTTAGCCTCTTTCACTTCAATGTGAATGCTTGACTTTCCCTTTCTTGTTTTGGATATGACACTTAGGGTCTAAGGTCTGTCTAAGGATTTCTCCATCAGGGAATCCCCTCCCTATGGTTCTTCCACAGAACCTTTTGCTTCTAGGACTCACACATGTCTACTAGCACTATTCTCATCATTGCTGCTCAAATTGAGCTTCCTAGGACAATAACATGTCCAAATGCATCCTTAGGATGCCTTCGAGGCTTATTACTTTCCTGCAATGTCCAAAGTTTCCAACAAAGAAACAACAGTGTATCAACTTGGTTTTCATAAGACTTGTTCATGAAAATTTCATTATTTGAAAAAGAATGAAATTAAATACTTATCTGTATTGCGCAGTTCCTCGTTACTCCACAGGTTTCCTTCTTTGCTTTACAAGCCTTGGATCACTTGTGGGGTGGATGCTTGGCTAGCACACATGCTTCTCCACAACATCAAGTAGTCAATGCCAAGCCAGTACATCGACTGGATTTATTAGGCATATAACAACCCTTCACCAATACCTCCACAACACCCAAATAACCAATGCCAAGCCAGTACACCGACTGGGTTTATCAGGCATACAACAACCTTTCATTCACATAACAATTCTTCATCCACACAAGGATGGCACTCCTTGTCCTGTGAAAACCAACGATTCCCTTTAGGAACTCTTTAGGTGACTTTCTTGACTGCAGGCAAGCATGGCCCCACAATAACCACAAGGATGATACCCCTTTTTTACTACACAACTCCTCGGGCCTATCGATCCCTTCTATTGTCCTTTAGGGTGAGCGTAGAAAGGTTACCACTTCCCATATAGTCCTCTTGAGTACCCTTTCTTCACTTTGCCTCTTAACGTGCAACACCAAATTGCATATGTGTAAGCTGATAGCACGAGAAGGATAAGCAGGCTCATTAGTATTGCTGCTCTAAAATTGTAACCACATTTCATAAAATTCACTATCAAGTATTGAAACACCCAGAATGCATCCATTCCCTTAGGGTGTAGTCAATATTGACAACCCTATCATAACCTAGTACCATAAAGATGTGCACTCCCTTTCGGATGTGAGTCATGTAGGCCCTAATCATACTCAAATAGTCTAAAATAATATAAATAAAATAGATCATGCTCCGCATATTAACCCCTAATAATTAGACATGCATTTTCTTAGTTAGGGTCACAGAATACTCATTCGTTTTGCAGATATATATTTTCTTCATTTGCGAGGAATGGGGGCTCCCTTCTCTGAGTCAACAGTCCTTCGGTTTGCCACCCCAATATTTTCATGTTCCCTAACCCACACATTCCTTCTTGGCATATTTTTACCATTTCACTCACATGGTTTTCCAACATACAGATCAGCTAAGATGTCATCCTTAAAATATGCAATGGCGTTTCACCCGAAACCCATTTCCAAAGCATGGGGTCCTTCCCATGGAGATTGGCTTCTGTAGGCCATCACACATGTATATCACACATGGTATTCCTGCAATGTGTCTTCCTGGAACACTTATCAAATGGCCAAACAGTTAGCAACATTTAACAATAAAATTCAAATGGGTTGTTCCATAGCCAATCAATGGCATTAAGAATTAGATTCAATCATGAATTTGCAATTCTGTCCACTACAAAAATTGATTTTCTTAATCATGAGGTTATCCTCATGTTGTTTGTCTCTTGTAAGTGGCACCCCTCTTCCCATTAGGGTTTTACGCTTGCTATCATAACATGAACGTCCACTTACAACACCTCCTCCTGAAACAGTTCTATGCAAGCCAATGGTGATTATCAATTATAAGCAAATTCTCAAATCTGAAATCTACAAGTCCAAAATTGATGGTCTGTTCTGCACATGCACTATTTTTACAACCATGAGATACTTCTCATGAGGTTTGGCTCTTGCACATGGTAGATTCCAATATTCATCATGGACTTATCCAGATTGCCATGCCCGAAACAATCTACCTGAAATATGAAACTTCAATTAGTCAAACGCTTTGTAAGTCTCTATGCATATAATATTTCATTGCTGCAATAGTCACTGAAGCATTTTCAGAATTATAACACTCCATAATTCAAACACTTCCAACTGTTAACATATTAATATTACCAAAACTCATTTACTTCAGATGAAACATTATCAAACTAGAGTTGCAAGGTACAGTCACATCATTTATGCAATTTAAATGAAGATTTAGATACTCATTACTTCACAACCATATCTGTTATCACTCCAGGAAACTACCTAGGGTTATAAGCTAGGTATGCCTGGTAACTTAAGAATTCAATGA
This sequence comes from Larix kaempferi, assembly GCA_027924585.1. Lineage (NCBI taxonomy): Eukaryota > Viridiplantae > Streptophyta > Pinopsida > Pinales > Pinaceae > Larix > Larix kaempferi. The sequence continues at coordinate 1,500,774 of BSBM01000341.1, read as the reverse complement.
TTTTGTGTTTTCTGAAAAGGTGGATCAATGGGATAACTGAGAAGACTAAGCAGTAAGACAACATGACATGCCTCTAAATAAGCCAGTGCTTCGAGAAATTAAATATCAGCCACAGTAAATAATCAAGGTATGAAGAATATTTCCTAGACAACCAAGTACATTAACATGCAGGGTTTATGCAACCAGGTACATACATAACGCAGGGTCACACTAAGCAATAAGAAGTTCCTCCATTCAAATCATGAGCATAAGCTAAGCTAATTCAAACAGGGTGCAGAATAATGGGAAATGTAGAAAGACTGACATCTAATGACCAAAGAAAACTGTGATTCATATAGCAAGAAAGTGTCAAGTACATAGCCCCAAATGTATCCAAACTTGAACCATCACAAAGTCTTGGTTCTCAGGCTTTATAGCCTTTACACAGTAATTCTCAGATCCTAAAAACGTGGATCTGGCTGAGCTAACTGAAACATCAAACTAAAAAAAATAAATGCAAAGAGAAAGGATTGATTCCTTGAATCAAGGGACTTGATGATGTGTCAATCTTCTTCAAAACTCGGTGGTCGATGAAGTGCAGCAGCCTCCCAAGGCTCGGTGATCTTAGCTAGGCGCAGAGACAGTCAAGAAGCTGATGTGGCAATCAATCCCTTAGAGCCATCCCTCATTTCAAGGTGAAAGTCATTTAAAATATGCCCCTGATTGAAAATTCGCCCAATAACCTTTAGATATGGATAATATAATTCATAATACGTCTCTTAAGACTGGCCTTGTGCTTTATCCTCGAACAAAAATGATATCTGTGCAAAAATACGAAAATCTGCCAAAAACAGACTTTCGACAGCTAACAGTGTTGCCAATTTCATGACTTATCTGCCGAAAGCTGGCTTTTCGGCAGCTAATGAGTGTTGTAGAAACCCGCCTAAGCTGCCGAAAACCTGTAGAATTCCAAAAAAAACTGCCTTCAGCAAAAATCGATTTTCTCCACCGTCCGATGTCCATTTTGGCTGTTCAAATAGTCGATTTCGATCTACAGAACCTAAGCTATCCACTGGTGCTTTCAGATTTGAATTTGGAGTTCGGGAAGGCCATAAAAATCGCCCCGCAAGATCACGTGGTTTCAGCAGAAAATTCCTCCAATTTTCTGTTACAGGTCTGTGTTATTAACGTTTTGCCGAGCTCCTCTTAAATCGAATCAGAGGGTTAGCTACCTTTTCAGTTGATTAGAGATACCCTTCCTTTGGAGTCTCAGTTATTCGTTGAAAGAAGGAGTTCGTTTATGATTCCTGATTTGTAGCTGAAGATTTTAACTGTCAGTCATAGAGCTGGATGAGGACCTGTCACTGCAACCAAGATTTGAGCAGACTCCAGCTTGTGAAAGCGAGACTTAGCAGATTGTGACATGAGAGAATATCTTGTAGCAGACAAAAGAGGAACCTCTTACTGAAATCATGGAGTTTAAATCAAAAGTTGACTCCTCCTTTTCCACTGAGTTTTACCCTGCTGAGAACCTCCTGCGGACTAATGTTGCGCTCTATTCTTCCTTTCGGCGGCTTAAACACAAGCTCGCTTGATGTGGGAATGAATACGGACCCAATCCTTTAATTTGCTTGTAAAAACCTTTTCGGCAGCTTATGTCTTTTCTGTTAACGCCTTTAGCTGCCGAAAATGGGCCCTTTCGGCAGCTAACTGGCTTCCTGCAAAACAGTGTTAGCTGCCGAAACCTGTTTTTTTTCGAAATTTGAAACCCAAGACTCATAGAAATAAGAAATTTTACCCATTCTGTCACCCAAAATGATGGTGGTCAATTTGGGAGATAACAATATCATTTTATGCAACGCTGTCCTTTTAACAGAGCACTCTTGGTAGCCCATCAACATGTCTACCTTCTTTATGCAATCATTCTATTGCATTCGCAGCAGCTCATGAAATGCTCTCAGGATTGACAATAGTTCACCATTTCATCTATTATCTAATTGCAATGAAACGTACACCACAATCATGCATTCACACAATGCATCTCAACATGTGCACCTATACCTATGCATGCACATTTACATCACTCACATAATCTTTTAATGTGCATGCACTCAATGCATAACCACAAGATTGTACAGAATATTTTAATGCACATCTCCTTAATGCAACCTTGCATTAATTCATGAATACTATGCATTCAAACATATTATGGCCTAATCATGATTACCACACATAGCATGCACTACCATGATAGGGCCATAAGTCCTCACTTACTTTGGTTATTAAAATCATAACCAACATACAAAAATGGCATGATGCATTTACAATTCACAACAGCAAGATGGTATAAGGATCCTTCCCTTACTACCACATACCTTTCCATACCTGATGGAATAATGTTCACATACATGCATTCAACATCCCATACATACCAATTCATTATTATTAAATATGGATCAATGGATTCTTACCCAATCCCCTTTCAACATTCATGCCATTAAGCACCAATAACTATTACCTGCATGGTTGTCATTAACATCGCTTGATGTTACCTGATTAGTTGGCCTCTTACCAAGGGTACATAATCCTTTTTCCAACCTTTTGATCATGAATCATTACTCCATCCTTCCCTCTCAAGGTTTGTTGGTCACATGCTGTCACTTCTTTGTATTTTCAGTCATGCTTCTATGGTTTGATGCCTATAACCATTATCAACAACATTAATTGTCATCAACCATAGACAATACCATTAATGGGCTACTGCATGTGTAACTTCACTACCTTTACCCATATGAAACATCATGCCCATGCATAATAAATTCACATGCACTATGTAATGACTCTTTAATCATGCCCACTAATTCATATGCATTGAATCTACCACTTTCTTGCACTTCCAGCATCCTTATGCCATAATTTTCTATACATAAAACTAGAAAATATGATCATATAAGCAAGAGAAGGTTAAGGAATTCTCCCTTTCCAATCCCTCATCATAACAAGGAATTCCTCTTCCACATCATAGCTGATCAAATTTGATGGCCTCTTAACAAGCACAGAAAGAATCATTAGCTATGATTGTATCACCAAGCAACAATTCAATGCATATATATACGTATAACATTCCTACTTGCTATTTTCCAAGCATACAATTGTTATGTTATACAAATAAATAGTTTAAGGTGAGGAATCAACATTGCCTTACTGCTCCGATTGCTTTCTCAACATTCTCTTATGGAATACAATATCCATGTTTGATAATCAAGAGCTCCCATTGCTCTTCCATAATGCATATTACAACCAATTACTCTTAATAAGGCTTCAACAAACCCTCGATGCAATTCCTACTTCTCATTCCAAGCATAGGCAATGCATTTAACACTTTCAACGACTTTCTTCGGGGGATGACGGGGGTCAAGGGGGATTTCCCCCTTGTGGCTTCAAATTCGAGCAATTTGGTGCATAAGTCCTATGGCAATTTTTCCCTTTTTGGCGCCTGAAATTCATCATGGAAAACTGTTCAAATTTCCTGTTTTGCAGGACTTGTCGTTTTTCCTTCGACCATTTCGACGTTTTAAAGCTTTCATTGTCGACCGATCACCTCTGACCGTTTCGATGATTTAAAGCTTTCATTGCCGATCGATCTCACGCTGACCTGTGACCACCGACCATCGACTTGCGACCGTAGACCTACAACCGCCGACCGATTCCTACGCCGAACTTCGACCGCCGACTGATTCCTACGCCAAACTCCAACCGCCAAACGATTCCTATGCCAAACTTCGACTGCCGATTGCATCGCTAAGAACTCGGCTAAATTCGCTGACCGTGTCGTAACAAAAATGGCTAAAACTCGCCGACCGTGTCGCAACAAAAATGGTTAATTGTCGCTAACCGTGTCGCAGCAAAATGGCTAAACTCGCCGACCGTGTCGCAGCAAAAATGGCTAATTGTCACCGACCGTTTTGCTGCAATCTCTAATTTGGTCACCAACTGCGTCGCTGTGATCTCAACAAAACTTGCCGACTATTTCGGCGTTTCTGGCTGATCTTCGCTGTTGATGTATATGTAATTTCAGAATGTATTTCATATATATATATTTATTGTACTCCTATAGAGATGTATTATTCCTCTATATGGAAGTGTCGTCATTTGTATTGACAATTGTCGCAAGTGTGTTAACTTGTCGATGGGTTATTAGACCACCTTGTAAGGGGTCGGCCTGGATTAATGTAACATGAGGTTATTTTGCTAAGCTAGACAAGTCGGCCCCATAAGTTTATTGGGCAGTCAGGACAAGTATAAATAGAGATCTCCCAATCTCTATTTTGATCACTTCAGAACTCACTCTTCCTTCATTCAAAAAGTGGCGCACATGTAAAGAGGAGGATCAGTAGCTAGGAGGAGTCTATCTCTGTGTACTTTGGTTGTATCATTTCTCTATCTATCTCTGAGGAAGTTGTGGGGTTTTTCACCTTAAGGTTTTCCCCACGAAAACTCTGTGTGTCTATTGTCTCTTATGTTTGCTTCTTGTGATGATTGACATGATTACTATGATTGATATGCATTGATATACTGTACATGTTATTCTCTCAGTAAAGATCCTAGAGTATCTTGAAATAATGCTCAAAAAATTAACATGGTATCAGAGCTAACCTGAGAAGAAGACATTGTGTAGTGATGAAAACTAGGGTTTCTTGTTTATTGGGTTTCTCTCCACATATTTTGAAAAAATAATATGATAGATTGACTCTCCTCAGCAAGGTGAATCTATCTGTCCAATCAGAATTCAATTCTGAGCACTTTTAGTTTTGACCCTAAAAATTAGGGTTTCCTAAAAAATAGGAATTTATGAAATCTGAAGACACACCTGGAAGCTCCTTGGAAAAATCGAAGTTTAGAGATTTGTATCGAGATTTTTGGCTGGGTAAAAATCCAGGAAACTCAAACCCTAATTCAGGGTCCTCCTTAGTGAATCAGGGAAGACTAAAAGGCACTTCTGAAGGGTGAAACTTTGTAGAAATCAAATTCTGAGTATACTAGGCTGATTAGCTCATCAAGGCGCATCTTTCTATTCTTTCAGAAAGTTGAAATTCACATTTTGAATTTTTAGGGTTTCTCTGACAAACCCTAATCCGGGACCAGATCCAGTTTTCAGCAAATCAAGTGGTAAGACCTAAATCTTCTCTATTTCCATTTGAAGTACTCTTTAAGATGTGTCACCACACCAAGCTTGAGGATAATCTTGAAGGGGCTGATAAATCCCGAGCCTGGAAGTATAGGATTGGGTTAATCCTGGAAGAAAATGAATTGGACACCTACATTAGCTCTGAGGTCCCTATCCCATAGGATGAAGAGGATAAGGTATTGCATAAGAAGAAATTGGTCAAGGCAAAGAGAACCATTGCTGATTCTATCAAAGACCATCTCATACCACATGTGTCATCTCTGAAGACACCCAAGGAGATGTTTGACTCTTTGACAAAGCTATTTGAAAGGAAGAACATAAATCGGAAGATGACTTTGCGGAATCAATTGAAAGGGGTCAAGCTGTTGAATGGAGAGACCATTCAATCTTACTTCTCCAAGGTCTCTCAGATCAAGGAACAACTTGAAGCTGTGGATGAAGTAGTAGACAATGGTGAAGTTATTATGACCACTCTGAATGGCCTACCTAGGTCATGGGACTCTTTTATTCAAGGAATCTGTGCAAGAAAGAAATTGATCTCTTTCAGTAGATTGTGGGAGGAATTCTCTCAAGAAGAAGCAAGGCTTGTGGCTCAACAAGAAAAGATGGGAAATGAAGATCAAGCTCTCATTGCTCACATTAAGAAGGGAAGCAAGTTCAAGGGGGAGCATTCTCATTCCAAGAGACCTTCTCACCACTCTAAAAATAGGAAACATATAAGATGTTTCACATGTAATGAGAAAGGGAACTTTGCCTTAGATTGTCCCAAGAACAAGAAGGACAACAATAACAACTTCAATAAAAAGAAGAAGGTCAACAAAAGAAAATATCATGCTCATGCTGCTGAGGATGCTAAACCTCCCAAGAAGAAGGCTAGATCTGAAAGTGATGATGATGACTCATCAAGCGAAGAAGAGTATGTTCTAATCTCTGCTCTCACAGGTACTATCTCTCATGGTTGTAATGATTGGCTTATTGATAGTGGGGCTTCCAAACACATGACTGGGTTTAAAGAATCTTTTGTAAACCTATCTAAACATGAATCACCCCATAAGGTGAAACTTGGGGATGATTATCAATACCCTATCAAAGGAAGTGGGGAAGCCTCCTACAACCTAGATTCTGGTAAGTCTTTGAAGATGAAAGAAGTTCTTGGGCTCAAGAAAAACCTACTCTCCATATACGCATTGGATGCAAAAGGTATGAGGGTTGCATTTGTGGATGGCCAAGTTCTAATATGGAAAAAGGGAAAAACCATAGATGATGCAGTGGTGATTGGAGAGCAAGAGGGAGGATTGTATAAATTGAAGGGACAACCTGAACATGCCATGGTGCATGATTCCATGGAGCCAAGTGAACTTTGGCATAGAAGACTTGCTCATATGCACTATAGGGCACTTCCAATTGCAAGCAAAGTTGTAGAGGGTCTCCCTGAAATAAAGACAAACCATGAAGGTGTTTGCAAAGGATGTGCAAAAGGAAATAACATAAAGAAAGCATTTCCAAGCAGTGAAAGCAAAGCTAAAGGAATCTTGGAAATCATCCACTCGGATGTATGTGGTCCGATGTCATCCAGTTCTTTGAGTGGATATGTTTACTATGTCTCTTTCATTTGATGACTTCTCCAGGAAGACTTGGGTTTAATTCTTGAAGAACAAATATGAAGTATTTGATAAGTTCAAGGAATTCAAAACCTTGATGGAGAACCAAACTGATAAGAATATCAAAACATTCAGATCCGACAATGGTGGAGAATTCACTTCAGGTGACTTCAAGAAGTTATGCAGTGATTCAGGGATTAAGAGGGATTTGATTGCTCCTTACAATCCACAACAGAATGGAGTTGTAGAAAGAAAGAATCGAACAATCATGGAAGCAGCAAGGGCAATGCTGCATGACCAGGATCTTCCTATGCATCTATGGGTAGAAGCAACTAGGACAGCTGTTTATGTGCAGAACAGAACACCCCACAAGATATTGGACAAAACAACACCAGAAGAGGTCTTCTCTGGTAAGAAACTTGAAGTCAGCCATCTCAAAATATTTGGTTGTCTAGTATACACTCATGTCCCAAAGGAAAAGAGGAACAAGCTAGATCCTTCAGGAAAGAAGGGTATCTTCGTGGGTTATAGTGAAAGCTCGGAGGCTTACAGAATATACTTTCCAGGGTTCAAGAAGATTGATGTCAGTAGTGATGTGACATTTGATAAAAACTCTGCATTCATCAAATCAAGGAAGACACCTGTTGAATATTATGAAGAACCCAAGGAAACTAGATTTCAAGACACTACTATGACTGAAGCAATTCCAGATGCAGATCGTGAAATTGAAGATCCGCAAGAACCCATAGATCCACTCCGTGAGAATAACTCTCACAAGAGGAAACCTGCATGGGCTAGAGAGCTCATTCAAGATGCAGAAAGATATGGCATTCTAGAAGAAGAACATAGAGCAAAGAAGAGAACTAGATCTCATACCAGCTATGTTGCTTTACTCTATGATATCATGAACAAAGAACCTTCCAATTATGAAGAAGCAGCGGAAAAGAAAGAATGGAAGGATGCCATGGTCGAAGAATACCAATCAATAATGAAGAATGATGTTTGGGATGTTGTCCCAAGACCTGAAGGGAAGTATGTTGTGACTTCCAAATGGATCTACAAAATCAAGCATGCTGCAGATGGCAGCATAGAGAAATACAAGGCAAGATTCGTAGCTCGTGGCTTCTCTCAGAAAGAGGGAATAGATTATGAAGAAAATTTTGCTCTTGTATCCAGGTACAGTTCCATCATATCAGTACTTGCTCTGGCTGTAGTGATGAAATGGAAGATACACCAGATGGATGTCAAGATTGCTTTCTTGAATGGTGTAGTTGAAGAGGAAGTGTATGTGGAGCAGCCACTTGGTTTTGAGACACATGACAGGGAGTCATATTTGTGCAGACTGAAGAAAGCCTTGTATGGCTTGAAGAAAGCTCCCAGGACTTGGTATGGTAGGATGGACGATTTCTATCTAGTTTGGGATTTACCAAGAGTAAAGCAGACTCCAACCTTTATTACAAGGTTGAGGAAGGTAATCCAGTGATACTACTTCTGTATGTGGATGATCTGTTTGTAACAGGTAATGATAGTTTGATTGCTGATACCAAGAGGAAGCTTGCAGCCGAGTTCGAGATGAAGGACTTGGGGTTGATGCACTATTTTCTAGGCATGGAGGTGTGGTAGAGTGCAGATGGTATCTTCCTTGGACAAGGGAAGTATGCAGTAGAGATCCTGAAGAGGTTCGGGATGATGTACTGCAAGGCCATGGGCACACCTATGGAATCGAACTTGAAGCTTCTGTGTAATGCTTCATTTGATCTGATTGATGTCACTGTGTATCATCAGATGATTGGGTCCTTGATGTACCCGACGAACACTAGACCAGATATTTGCTTTGCGGTGAACACATTGAGACAGTTCCTGACGGATCCCATCGGTGTTCACCTGGTTGCTATAAAGCATATTCTGAGGTACCTGAAGGGTACAGTTGACTATGAGCTCAAGTATGATGCAAATCAAAATTTTAACCTGCAGGGTTATGTTGATTCAAATTGGGCAGGCAGTGCTGCAGATAGGAAGAGCACTTCTGGGTGCTGCTTCAGTATGGGATCAAGTGTGATCTTTTGGTTTAGCAGGAAGCAATCCTGCGTAGCACTGAGTACAGCCGAGGCAGAGTATGTTGTAGCATGTTCGGCTAGTTGTGAGGCAGTATGGATGAGGAAGCTATTGTCTGAGTTATTTGATCTATCGTTGGAGGCTACTGGTATATTTTGTGACAACCAAAGTTGTGTGAAGTTGTCTGAGAACTCGGTGTTCCACGACAGGTCGAAACATAGAGATCAAATATCACTATATTAGGGATATGGTGCAGAGGGGAGCAATGAAGCTCCTATATGTTGTGACGGATGAGAAAATTGCAGATGTGTTGACGAAGCCACTAGCCAGAGTGAAGTTTGAGTACTTCAGAGAGAGGCTTGGTGTCCTTCATATCGATGACACTTCGAGCAAGAAGTGATGGAGACATTTGCTGAAGCCATTCTAAGCACGGTGGAAGGAGGATCCTTCACATGGATATGGATGTAAGCACTGGATGATGAGCATCAGGATGACATGCTAGTTTCTGCTCAATATGATCAGTTGGATCATTTATGAATGTATGCATCATGTTGGATGATGGATATGATTAGTTGGACCATTTATGTATGTATGCATCATGTTGGATGCTGGATATGATCAGTTGGATCATTTATGAATGTATGCATCATGTTGGATGATGGATATGATTAGTTGGATCATTTATGTATGTATGCATCATGTTGGATGTTGGATATGATCAGTTGGATCATTTATGTATGTATGCATCATGTTGGATGCTGGATATGATAAGTTGGATCATTTATGTATGTATGCATCATGTTGGATGCTGGATATGATCAGTTGGATCATTTATATGTATGTATATATGCATCATGTTGGATGCTTGGACCATGTATCTGTATATGTATCAGGTGGATACGATTGTATGATCAGGTAGATCATGTATGTTGATAAATATCAGGTGGATACATTGTATGATCAGGTGGATCGTGTATCTGTGTATGTATCAGGTAGATACATTATATGATCAGGTGGATCATGTATGATGATATGTATCAGGTAGATACTTGGTATGCATCAGGTGGATGCATTATATGATCAGGATGATCATGGATGACGAACTTCAGGATGTTGCTCCAGATGACATGCATCAGGACGACGCAGTGATGATGATCAAGATGATCATATGTGATGACATGTATCAGGTGGATACATTACATAATTAGTTGGATTATGTGTGATGAGTTCCGAAGACACAAATGCACATGAGCTTTTCGGACATGCTGGTAGATGTGTTCTCCCATGGTTGTGATGTAATTGCTGGGCTTTTCCGACATGGTGGCAGATGTGTTCTCCCATGGTCATGATGTAATTTCCAGGGCCATTCGAGCATGGTTGTAGATGTGTTCTCCATGGCTGCGATATAAGTGCTGGGGCCATTTGAGCATGGTTGTAGATGTGTTCTCCCATGGCTGAAATATAAGTGCTGTGCCATTCTGACATGGTGGTAGGTTGGTCCTCCCATGGTCGTTGATGTAAGTGCTGTGAGTCTTTCATAGATGGTGGTAGGTTGGTCCTCCCATGCCGATAAGTGTAAGTGCTGTGTGTGTGCATCTAGGTTGTGCTTCGTGATACTTTGTGGCCATGGATAGGTTGTGCAGTGGCATGTAAAAGGTCCCGGGATATCCGATAGGTTGAGCTGTGTGCTCGTAATCAGTCTTGGGATTCTCTTTCGAGGTTTTGTGATGCACGTAATAAGTCCTGATGATTCCACAGTATGGCCAGTGATGATGAAGACCTACAGGTGGTGGGCCTACATCTAGTATGAAAAAAGACTGGCTCTGTAGAACTTCCTATGACAAGTAGATTCAGAGATTGATTGAGATAGCAGCAACAGTGACGATGATGATGATTCGTTGATGATTATCCAAAGAAGAAGACTTGTGCTAGCAAATCTGTGTCGAGAAATACCTTCCTAGTTAAGAGGGAGTGTTTATGTATATGTAACTTCGAAATGTATTTCATATATATATATTTATTGTACTCCTATAGAGATGTATTATTCCTCTATACGGAAGTGTTGTCATTTGTATTGACAAGTGTCGCAAGTGTGTTAACTTGTCGATGGGTTATTAGACCACCTTGTAAGGGGTCATCCCAGATTAATGTAACATGAGGTTATTGTGCTAAGCTAGACATGTCAGCCCCATAAGTTTATTGGGCAGTCAGGACAAGTATAAATAGAGATCTCTTGATCTCTATTTTGACCACTTCAGAACTCACTCTTCCTTCACTCGGAAAGTGGCGCACATGTGAGGAGGAGGATCAGCTACTAGGAGGAGTCTATCTATGTGTACTTTGGTTGTATCATTTCTCTATTTATCTCTGAGGAAGTTGTGGGGTTTTTCACCTTAGGGTTTTCCCCACAGAAACTCTGTGTGTCTATTGTCTCTTATGTTTGCTTCTTGTGATGATTGACATGCTTGCTATGATTGATATGCATTGATATACTGTACATGTTATTATCTCATTAAAGATCCTAGAGTATCTTGAAATAATGCTCAAAAAATTAACATTCACCGACATAGTCTTGGCAGAAATCTCATAAAACACTTAGAATTTTTTGGAAAATTGAATATACATGAAGACATCCAAAATTGAAACTTTTCTTAATGATCACTGCTCATCAGGAAGGATACTTACCTCTGCAAGTTTCCTGATTTGGCCCATTAGGCCCAGTGTTTTAGCCTACGCTCTGATACCACTCTATCATGACCCCTCCCGTCGATCCAATGCAAGGAAGGGATCATGACACTAAGATATGGGCTTTACACAAAACTTATCCCCATTCATCATGAATAAACCAAATGGCATTACAAATAAAATGGATATGTGTGCAGATGCAAATCAAGCAAACATGCACAATGGAATAAAACATCATCCACACACATTTCACATGCATCCACCATATCAAGAACAACCATCCATTAATTGAAATAGTGCATAAGTAAAACACAAATAAAATACTCATCTTGATGTAATGCTATCCCAAGAAACTAGCTATGTCACTGCAACATTCCACCTAACCATAGGTCTCTTCCCAGCCTATATTCTTTCAGCACTCAGAGACCACCCTCGAGCTGGACATGATATCTACAAGAAAAATGGGCTCTCAGGCTCAGCATAGCCAAAGCAATGGATACCCATCTCAACCCTAACATTCTCTTACACACAACAAAATCAAAAACTGGGCATGGATACACATATTCAACATTGGATTTACAAATTAGGGTCCATGGGTTTTCCCCTAATTGTGGCACACCCAAAAAAAGATTGTGGGAAGAGGGAATCAACCCCAGGGAAGAAAACCGATTTCTCCCACAGATGTATGAGCATTCAGTGGGCCAAAACGAACTCTATAAAACCCCCAAATTGATTTATTCTGGTGATGATATGACATGCAATTTGTAGTGGATTAGTAAAAGTAAAACCTTTCTCTTTGTCTCTTTATTTGATGATTTTTTTAGATGTCTCAGATGCCTCAGAAGAAGTTTTCATTTGAGTATATATATATATATATATTTTCTCTTATTTTTTTTTTTTTGTATTGAATATAAATTATGTGAGGGGAGGGCATTGCTACCCAATGATGACAATGAGATCTTCCTTGTCCAATGCTTCAATAAATTCTGTTATGGTTAGTGGATTCTTATGAAGTTTTAGCCTATGTCCGTTTACTAGCATTGGTAGTTGGTCTTCGTCTTTGTTGATATTTTGACAGATCCATTATCATAAATGATGTCGACCTGGTAGGGTCCCAACTATCTAGTTCTTGGATTTCATTTGAAATCCTTAAATCTTGAGTCATATAGCAAGGCCTAGTCTCCTTCTTTGAAATCTTTGGTTTTTATAAATTTGTCATGCCATAGATTCCTTTGATGCTGTATCACCTCTATGTGTTGAAGGGCCTACTGTCTAAGTTCATCCAGTCGATTAATTTGAAGTAATCTTTCTTCTTGTGTTGTTGATATGTCCATGTTGACTGCTACTTTTGTTCTCAAATTTTTGAGCTCGAACTCAATGGGAAACATGATTCTTTTTCCATATACCAATTCATAAGGTGCTAACCCTGTGATGGCTGGTTTTCCCAATATCTTTTGTGAATCTGGACTGCTTTTGTCAATATCTTTTCTATCTCTTTGTTGGTCACTTCTACTTGGCCATTAGCCTACGGATGGTAGGATGTTGATTGTCTATGATTTACCTTGTTAAGTTTCAGGATGCTTTCTATCAAGTTTGATGTGAATTGGGAACCTTGGTCAATGACTAGTTTTCTCGGTGCTCCAAATATTGTGAAGATCTCCTATGTTAGAAAATTTTCCACTTATTCTCATTTGCTAACCTTAATGATTTTACTTCCACCCATTTTGTTCAATAGTCTGTACAGACCAATATATGATGCTTCATGTTAGATGGTGGATCTATAGGCCTAATGAAGTCCATTCCCGATTTCTCAAAAGATTCTATGGTTACCTAGGGATGGAGAAGCATTTCATCTCTTTGTGTTGTCTTGCCCATCCTTTGGTAGTCATCACATCTGGAAACATATGCTGCTACATCTTTGTCTAATTTTGGTCAATAATATCATGTTTGTAGAACCTTATATGCAGTTCTATTGGTTTCATAGTGCCCTCCACATGGTTCATTCTGGCATGCATGAAGAATGTTGTAGACTTCATATTATCCTACACTTCTTCTTAGGATATGGTCTGGACCTTACTTGAACAGGTATCCTTGAATCTATGGGAATGTAACACTTTTAATCATTGTGTTGCATTGTTCCTTATACGAAAAATGAAGAGGAAAACTCCTAGTAGCCAAATAGTTTGTATGTCAACGAACCACTGAGTATTTCCATAAATGGAAAAAAGGTGTTCATCAGGAAATGCATAATCTACCAGCTCCTTATCTTCCAGATGGGTTGCTCTAGACAATAAGTCTACTACCACATTATGCTTTCTGGGTTTATCTAAGATAGTTATATCAAATTGTTGTAAGAGTAAAAGGAATCTGATAAAACCACAATGACATATGAGATATTCAAGAGATATTTAATTGCTGAATGGTTAGTGTGGATGAATACTTGGTGTCCGATGATGTAGTGCCTGAACTTGTCAATTGAGTAGGCTACTGTGAGGAATTCTTTCTCTATTACAATGTAATTCAACTCTTCTCCTACAAGATTCTTGCTGATGTAGTAGATTGCATAAGGATTTTTGTCTTTTTATTGGCCTAGTACTGCACCAATTTCCTTGTTTGATCCATTAGAGTGAATGTGGAAGGGAATTTCCAAATTAGGTCCTTGCAAGACATGTTCTTCCATAATTTTCTCTTTGATGTGTTCAAATGATTTTTGATAGTCATTCTTCTACTGAAATTATGCATCCTTTGTTAGTAATGAAAACATAGGGGCAACTATTTTACTATAATCCTAAATGAATATTCTATAGTATCCAGATTTACCGATAAAACTCCTAACATCTCTCTATTTTTGTGGTGGAGGTAGATTGATTATGACTTGTATTTTTGCAGGGTCAGTGGAATTCCTTTAGTAGAGACATAATGTCCTAGGAATACCCCCTTCATCCACCCTTAATTGGAATTTTTCATTAATTAGACATAGGTTCATTTCAATTCATATTTTAAGAACATTTTCCAAGTTAGTGAGGGCCTCCTCAAACTCATCCCCATAAGGGATAAAGTCATCCATATATATCTCCATGTATTCATGGATGAAGTCAACAAAAATACTCAGGAATTCTCTTTGGAAGGTGGCTAGAGTATTGCAAAGTCCAAAAGGAAGGACTCTGTATACAAAAGTGCCCCAGGGATCAGTAAATGTAGTCTTGTCTTGTTCTGCTGGATGTATTTGGATATGATTATATCCGTTGAAGCCATCTAAGAATGAAAATAATTTCTTTCCTTCTAGGCTATCTAGTACTTGATCAATGAATGGTAATGTGAAGTGGTATTTCTTTGTAGCCTTGTTCATATCTCTATAGTTGATACAAAATCTCCACTTGCTTCCCTTATTTGGGACAATCACCAATGGTGATACCCGTTCACTATCTGAGATAATGTATATGAATCCTATATCAAGGAGTTTCTGTAATTCCGTTTTGACAATATCTCTTAAAGCTGGGTTCATTCTACCCTGAGGCTGTCTAATAGGGGTTGCATAATATTTCATGTTGGAAAATGGTGGGATTGACCCCTTTCATGTTGGTATAACTCCATGCATATACTACTTGGTATTTAGTTAAGAGATGGATCAATTTTTTCTCCTGTTCTGGTAATAAATGGTTGTTGATTTTCAATGTTCTGTCAGGAGTAATGTAGATTGTCTTGGTGGTTGTTTCTGTCTCTTGCATAAGGTAGAGATTTTGCCACATAGGTTCCTGTAATATTATGATATCTAGTTCCCTAGGTGTGAATTGATACCCTAGAAAAATTAGATTGCTATAAATATTATGCATGAAATTATATATGACTATATCTTCTTGCGGTTATTTAAGTGCTAAGGAAGTGTCTACGGTCAGCACCAAATGTATAGGTTGATCGAATTCATCTTCTCCTAGATACCATAGAGGTTTTCTACTATCTTAGTGAGGTTTGGAAGGGGCATAGAGGTTTAATATATTTGTCTCTTACCCCTTTGCAATGATCATATCCCCTTACCTACAACTAATGTGGGCATCAAGTGTTGTGAGCTAGGGTCTTCCAAGAATAAGTGGGTACCCACTGAGTCCAGCTTGAGTATGTAATACAATGAAGTTGGGAGAGTATTCCCAAGAGTCTATGGAAACCATGATGTCCTCTAGCATACCTTCAGGGCAGACTGTAGAAGCATCTGCTAATTGTAGAATAATAGATGTATGTCTAAGTAGGGGTTGGATGTTGGGACCTAACATTGTGTCTTTTTTCATGAAATTAATTGCTACACCGAAGTCAATCAGAGTGTTCTAAATCAAATCACTCACAATGTGAACGTTTAGTACTAGACTCCCTAGATCAACATATTTAATATTTATTAATTTCCCTAGCATTAGGTTTGCTAATTGGCCTACTATGTTAATGGTGGCAGGGTCCTTCGTTTTTCTCCCTGGTCTCCTAATACATGTCTCTTTGATGTATTGGTTAAAAATTGGAATTTTATTGATAGCATGTAGCAACTAGATCTTGACGCAAAGAGTTTTTAATTCTTCTAGAATAGGGTTTTCTGGTTTTGGTGTATTGTTAGTTTGTAATATTTGGGGATAAAGAGGAGTAGTAGATAAGGGATACCCTATATTATTTTATTCTTCCTTAGGTTGTTTTCTAGGATGCTGATATCCTTCAGGAGATTCAGATTGGTTTATATGTTATGCATTGCCAGAGGTAGAAGGTCTTGTTACTATTTTTCTAGACTGAAGATTCAGGTTGTGGGCCTCTCTTATTTTAAAAGAATATGCTTGATAATTGGCTATATCACCATTACATATAGGTCGAGGTTGTCTATTATTGGGATTGGGTGTTGGTTGTGTCAACATAGGTGGTATTGGTGCTGAAAGGGTAGGATTTTGGGCTTATGGATGGTTAGCTATGGATTGGTTTGGACTCCAACTTGTGGAAAGAAAATTCTGGCCATATGTGGGAGGTATTAGTTGAGTGTTTTGCCATTGATTTTTCCTAGTAGGTGTCCATTCTAGTGTATGATAAGGCTATTTTCCATATGTGTTCATCAAAGGTTAATGCCCATAGTTTTGCTGAAATGGTGGATGACTGTAGGACTCCAGGTAAGGTGGTTGTGCATATGGTTGATATGATCACTATCATTGGAAATTTTTATATTGTGTTTGACCATAGGGTTTCTGAAAAGGCCTATGTAATCCTGGTTTCCTAGGTTTTATGTAACAGAGAGGTTCTGAGGCCTTCTGTGGTTCATAAATATTATCCTTAAGAGGTCCTGGGTAGGGAAAATCATCTGTAGAGTGTTTATCGAAACAAATTGCACAACATTCAACTTTATTTGCATTGAACTGCATTAGGTTTAGTGGAAAACCATTTTTCTTATGTCTCTTTCTACAATATGGGCAGAAGATAGCTAAAGCCCTGTATGATTCCTCCTTTTTTAGTTTTTCTTGCATTGAATCCATTTGTAATGCCATGGAATTCAGGATATTTGAATTCATGTATTCAAGTAGATTCCCTAGATTTGATTTAGTGATGGTATAACTTGATGAATTTGATGTTTGAGAAAGGATTCTTCTCCCTGTTGGACTTTTCCCAGTTGACCTAGAATAGTTTTTGAATATCTATTTGATTTCCTCATAACCCTCCTAGTAGATATCACCATTGGATAGGATATTCAAGGTTTCTAAGAGTTCCTCTCTAAATCTTCAAAGGATTACAAGTTTAATAGACTCGTCATCAAGGGTACAATTATGAGCTCTTTTGTAGCTAAGTTGGAATCGTTCTTCGTAATCCTCTAATGATTCATTCTCTCGTTGCATTCTAAAGATTTGATATGTAGTCTCCCTAGCTTTATAGTAGTCTCTATACTTTTCTAGGAAAGTATCTTTCATCTGATCCCACGAGGTTATACTATTGGCTTCTATGCTCATAAATCATCGTAGTGCCGAGTCCTTCAGAGTGGATGGAAAGAGATTGAGATTCTAGGCATCTAAAATGTAATCATAGGTTCTACAGACCACCTCAAACTCAAATAAGAAGGTGTCTGGATCCTCAGATGTTAATCCATGAAAGTTGCGCAAGGCTATTGGGTTAATATTTTCCATTTTTGCTTCTTTGTCATTGTTAACACCCAAAAAGTGCTCACTACCTCATCTACCCCATTACATGACTCATTTGTCCATTTTTCTTACCATATTTGCCTCGAATACCTTAAAATCCCATTAAAAAGCCTCCAAAAGGCCAAAAAACCCCTTTTCCCCCCAAAATAATCCAAAATTGCTCCAAAATAGCAAAAACCTCTAAAAAGGGAATAAAAATACAAAAAAAAGAGGAAAAAGAGGGAAAAAGGAGGAAAAAACCCTATACAACTGATCTAAACCATATGGTGCCAAAAACCATGGGCCAGCACTCCACCACTAAAAACCTATAAATAGGTGATGGAGGCCCCTCATTTCACATACACAGTCAAACACACCCTTACTTTGCCAAAATCAGTCTTGAAACCCTAGCTCACCCTTGAGCTATTTTCACATTTGAGTGCCCCTTTTGGCCCATTTCCAACCCTTTGGAGAAAGAGAAAGGAGCAAAGCTGGAAGCTTGGAAGCAACCCTCCTGGACTGCTGCAAGAGCTTCACCAACCTCTACACCTGAGGTAATCTTTAATACAAAAAGAGAAATCTTTTGCCATATCTTCATGTTTTATTATTTATGTTAATGCTCTTGCTAGGTTAAATTTCATACTGTTTTATTGCTTTAATTTACTGTTTATTGAACTGCTACTAAGGAGTCCCTTCTCCTTAGTAGGTGCTCATTTGCATAAGCTGGGGTGAAAACCCTAGCTACAGTTTTGGTGACTCCCCTTGTGTTCCTTTGAATTTATGGTTATCGTTTTAAAAGTTTTAAATGTTTTCAATTTTTTGCAATATTTTTCTGTTTTTTCCTTTCGGCTATACCTTTCGGCTGCCGTAAACCGCGTCTTTAGCCCCTGCAGTTGCGTTCCGACCGCATCTTTCAAGCATTTACCTGCGATCCAATCGCGGCTCTCAGACTATTTCCGGCGACCTACCGGTAGTTTCTAGTTTGTTACCTGCGATCTGACCGCGGCTATCAGCTTGTTTCGTGCGATCCGACCGCGTTGTTAACCCATTTTTCCGTGGCCCGCTTGCGGCTTTCAGCCATTTTCCTGCAAACCGTTTGCATCTTTCGGCCTTTTTTCCACGTCCCGCTTGTGGCTTTCAACCATTTTCCTGCAACCCGCTTGCGTCTTTCGGCCTTTTTCCCGCATCCCGCTTGCGGCTTTCAACCATTTTCCTGCAAGCCGCCTGCGTCTTTCGGCCTTTTTCCTATGTCCCGCTTGCGGCTTTCAGCCATTTTCCTACAACCCGCCTACGAATTTCGAACTTTTTCCCATGGTGCGACTACGTCTTTCGGCCAAAATCCCATAACCAGTCCGTGACTGTTGAGTTGTTTCCCGTGGTTCGACCGCCTAGATTTGCCACAGACCCGCGGTCTGTTTTCTGCACTTTTTTCCTTGTTTTGAACCCAGCACTTTGCTGCAATATTTTTTGCACTTGCGCAGTCATCTGTCCTATCTGCAGCCATACTTCCCTACAGCCTTTTTTCTGCAGTATTATTTATGTTCCATTTATAGAATATTTTTTAAATTTTTTTAGCATTTTAATTGAAAAAAGAAAATTTTTCATTTCAAAGTTTAAATTCTGTATTGATATTTTTAGTTAGAAAGTTGCCCACCCCGTGGCACTTTTACTTGGGTTCATCATCTCACATGCACACACTCTGTCACCTAATTCAAGTGAGCCCTAAAATACTACTTAACACAACCAACATTCTACCCCCACTTGGGGAACACATAAGAATTTTTGTAGTTAGGTAGGATCGGGGGGATAGGCATCCAAATAACACCCCTCGGTTGCTTACACTTGAGACATAGCTGTTGTCCATTAGGGAACAAAAATCCCCTAGTATTTTTTGACACGGTTTAAAACTAATTTATCGGGAAGGCCTCTCCCCTAGGAGGGTTGAAGTCGCCATACTGGTTCCGGAAGCCTGAGTGGAATACCGCAATCCATTCAGTAACTGAAGGATACCTTTCATAGTTCTTGGTGTATCACCCATATGGGGATATAGCGGCGATAGAACCAAACGGCAAATTCACCCAACCGAATGTGTCATGAACGGGGTATCTTAGTTTCTTTTCTTCTAGGATTGACTACCCGGTGTCCCTCCCGGCAGGGGATATCTTTAGCCACTTGGCTCTACTATCCATATTGCCTGACTTGGATTTCATGACCTTGCAAAGGATATGTCTAGTTGAGTCAGAATACTATTTAGCTAGGTGTTTGCATGCTCCCTTACCGCCTTTTGGTTTAGCGAGTCCACTATTTTTATTGTTTAGGAAACCTGCTGCTTGTTGGTATTCTGACCATTTTTGTTGATACTCCACTTATTGTCACACAACTATTACAGTAAGTGTTTTGAGTTGGTTGTTGGCCTGAGTGCCATATTTTTTGAGCTCTCCTTCTGCACACTCGGTTGCATTAGGGTTTTTTGAGCCTGTTTTTCACTCAACACAACCCCCAGATATTTGACACCATCTATCACCATTGAGTCCCCGAGACATTCTCGGCGCCTCCAGGGCGAGCCCCCATAGCACGGTTCACTTGACATCACCCGTCATAGACCTAGATCTTCATCACTTGATACCACTCATCATAGATCTCGAGCTTCGTCACTTGACTCCACTCGTCAATGGCATAGAACTCCGTCACCCGATCTTGACTCCCCCTATTTTACCTCTAATTCTGAGGCAGAGTCCGAGAAACCCATTTACACTGCACCAACCAGCCCCATGGCTGGAATGACTTCCACCCCTTTCTTTGTAGGGACCATTGGTGGAGCATCCACCACCACACTAGCTACCACACCTGCTTTTGGTATGCCCTCGATGGGGCCCACATCCACCATTCCGATCATTGTACCCATTCCAGTTGCTGGCATACCTATTCCCACTCCATCAGTGAATCACACTACCCTTGTCGATGCAGGACTGTCCCATACCACTTTCGTCCCTCCACTTGGGGGAAACATCCCAAACCCTACCCCTCCACTTGGGAGCATTGGCCCGAACATGGTCACACCCACTAGTATGTCACATCCTTCTACTAGTTTGCCATTCATGGCTAGTCTCAACCTTCCTGACCTAGCTAGACTGACTAATGATCCCATCAGACACGACCCTACGTGGCCTCACATGCCCACCAAGCTCCCCTCCGACATCCCTAAGTTTGAGGGCAAGGCAGGTGAGGACCCCCAGAACCATATTATGTCCTTGCATCTATGGTGTTCCTCCAACTCCATAGTGGATGACTCTGTCCACCTCCATCTGTTACAGCACACCCTCACTGGCTCTGTAGCTAAGTGGTACATCGAGCAACCCCATGGGACCCATGCCACCTTTACCTCCCTTGCCTCAACTTTCCTGCAGTTCTTTCAGTTACCTGTCCGCTATGACGTGGGAGTTGAGATCCTACTGTCTTGTAGATAGAACACGGCTACCCACATCACTAACCACATTCATGAGTGGCGTCGACGTCGCAGCCTCTGCAAAATCAAGTTAGACGATTGTATATTCTTAGATTGGTTTCTAAAATCGCTCCTTCCTGTCATTGCCAAGGATGTGGCATTCGAACGACCCGAGTCCGAAGAAGAGGCCATCCTCAAAGCCCAACAATTTGACCTTATTTACGCCCAGTCGGGTTATATGTATACCATCATACCTGACGCCCCTTGCGGCGGTTCCTCCCGACACGATGCGCTAGGGGCATCCGATGCCCAAGATGGCATCATTGGCCATGTTGCGTCGCATCCTCAACCCTTTTCCATAGCACGTCCTAGCCATGGCCCCGACCTTTCGCAGGCTACATCTCAATCCGGAGCAACCAATTCATATGCTCCCATGGCACATCACCACCATTCCCACGGACCCTCATGTCCACCTTAGTGCTTTGGTCATGCATCCACCGCTTACGCCCCCCCGGTCGCACCTCAGCCATATTACCACCCAGAGGCTGCACCAACTCTTTTGTCCTCTTAAGCCCAACCTGCTTATTACCCACCACAGGCAGCCCCTGCGGCAAACCCAATACCCGTTCCGCAGACGTATCAGCAACCCCCACAAGGTTCAGCACCTGCGCAACCTCCCCCTACTTATTATCCACCGCAGCTTGCTCCCGCACCTGCACAACCCCAGAACCCACCTGCTCCCCAAGGGAAAGTGTACGCCCAACAGAATCTGTAGCAGAACCAAAACAACCAGCGCCAACAGGGCCATCAAAATCATGGCAAAGGCTGTAACCATGGGATAACCCCCCCTCCAGACCAAGGCGGTCAACCTCCCAATCCCCCAAACAACAATAACGCGACACCTGCCAACTAGAACCCTGATTGGCTGCCGAAGCAGGCCAAAAATCCTAATTTGTGAACAAACCACCCTTGTTCTATTTGTGGGGTCCATGGCCACTACACACATGCTTTCCCACATTTGGAGTCAGCTCGGCAACTCTGGACTAATGATGCCCATCGCCAAGGGCACGTGGCTCCTCAGGTGCCACCCAACCCCCCACCACCTCAGCATCAACCTTTGGTGCTACAAAACCCCTTACCAACCCAAGGCGTAGTGAACACTCAACCGTTGGCTCCCCCTCAAGGCAACGCTCCACCACAACAACAGATCAATTATGCCGCTCCTGATAAACCCATGTTAGATTTAGGTACCCACCACTTGTTAATGATGTCATCCGCTGATGTCAACCTCCAAACCCGTCGGAACCAATATGGCTCCACCCCTGAAGCCTCTCCCACCGACAAAAACACTAACGTTCATCCCACTGATCAGACGTTACGTATACCTCCATCTCCACTAGATGGCACCTCCAAAGCACCTCGCTTTCCACTTCGTCGCATCAACAATAACCCCAATGCTCGCGCTGCGTCAAATTACAACATTGTAGATGACTTAGCCCAATCTCTCGCAGCCATGTCTGCGTTAGAACTCTTAAAAAACTGTCCTTCATAGCGCAAGACTTTGCTCTCCGCCATTGGTGCTATGGACCCAAATGATTCACGACTGATGGCCTTCGATTTGGACCAGTCCGAACCGCGCCTGCCTTCCACTTTAGCGTTCCAAGTTTCTGTTTTTGTTTGGAATCTTGTCATCCATCGGTGCATTATCAATGAAGGTGCCTCTACATGCGTTATGTCCACATTCGTTTGGCAGAAGTTGGGATCCCCTACTCTCCAACAGTCCACCACTGCGTTGCGAGCCTACGACTGCCGTTTGGCTCAACCCCAAGGTCTCTTGGCTAATGTCCCCGTCTAGTTGGCTAGTAAAACCGTGCTCATTGACATAGAGGTCATCAATGCCCAACTTGATTATAACCTCTTACTTGGCCACAACTACATGTATGCCATGCGGGCGGTTGCCTCATCCGTTTTTCGTACCATGATGTTCCCCCATGACGGATGCGTGGTCAAGGTTGACCAACTCACCTATTACGATCCCAATGCCCCCGCTGCACCCGAGAATGTTCTCCCCATGGTTGAACAACCTATTTGTGGTGCAACTACCTCATTTGTGTCTTCCGTGGGACCCGAAGTTTACTTAGATACGCCGATGATCTCAACATTCCAATCCATTCCACCCCCGTCATCTGCGACCGAAGTATCTGACCTATGTACCCTTTCCCACAATACACAAACACCCAACAATCAACTGCCCTTGTTACCCAAACCACCATTGGTACCTAGTCACATTGGTGTTACACCCATCCACACAATCCCCTTCCTATTCCCTCCCTTGGGAGTAGTAAGTGCCCCGGTTATGGCTACTCTCAGCCTCCCTGGGTTAACCTTGGGATTACCCGTGTGGTATATTTCGCCTCCCGTTCCCCTGCCGACACCAAATTTCGTCCTACAACTGGTGCAACCCATTTCCACTACTAGTCAACCACCTCCCGGTGTCACTGCCCCTTCGTCATCTACAAATCCCCCTCCTCTTATCAAGCCCACTAGAGGTAGAGGCCCACAACCATACACTGCTGTACCCCCTCCCAAAGCAATTAAACCCCCCCGTGTTTCGTGCTCCTCCCAAATGCTCATTGTGTGATGAGTTAGGCCATCCGACTCATCAATGTCCACAATTACCTGCATTACAGGAACACATGCAAATGCTTGACGACGACCCCAACATCCCGGTTGTCGAACTCGATCCATCCCCTAAGCCTAGTGATAAATCATTGCGTACCAACCACCCTTGTGCGATATGTGGTATTTACGGCCATTACTCACATCACTGTCTTGATCTCCCAGATTACAGAGCAACTCTTTACGAGATGAATAATTTGGACCTTGAGATGGCACCCCCCACAATTGAGGAGATCCACCCCCCAGTATCACCCTCATCCGGAGAGATTGACACCATTTATATGATCTCTTCGACTACCACTCCCTCGTCAACCGATTTGATGACTCAAAGTTTCTGCAATGATGAGGAGATTCTAGAGGCTCTCACTGCCCCGGATTATCCCTGGGACGACATGCACCATCGATCCTATTTCCTCCCAGAAGAATCCTCCTCTACCACAGCTACCCAATTTGTGGTTGAGTCCAAAGATTTCCTTCCCACCAAATTCGACTGGTTTAAGGATCCCATCCCCACTCCTGATTCCTTTGAGGAGGGTCACATGGCCAACATCTCACCCGTCATCCACATCGATATCTCTGACCCACCTGGTGCTCTTGAAATCATTACATTAGGAGCCTCTTGCAGTGAGTATGAGATCAGAGAGTACAAAAAACTTTTCCAAGAGTTCCGTGATGTCTTTTCCTGCTCCTATACCGAAAGGCCTGGTCTCGACCCCGCTATTATAGAGCACCACATTGACACATGGCCAGATGTACCCCCCGTTCGCCAGAAACAGTGCCCCATTCATCCCTCAAAGCTCCCCGCTGTTAAAGCAGAGATTGAGAGACTTCGCAAAGAAGGATTCATTTATCCTATTGCATATATCACCTGGGTTTCAAACCTCGTCCCTGTTAACAAGAAACAAGGCACTGTCAGAGTATGTACTGACTTCCACGATTTAAACCGAGCCTGTCCCAAAGACAATTTCCCCAAGCCATTTATTGACCAACTCATTGATGTGTGTGCGGGGCATGAAGTCCTATCTTTCATGGATGGTTTTTTCGGATACAACCAGATTCAGATCCGTAAGGAGGATCAGTAAAAAACTACCTTTACCACCCCATGGGGCACCTTTTCCTATCGCATCATGCTTTTCGGCCTAAAAAATGCTGGTGCCACCTTCCAGCCGGCCATGACCTATTGTTTTCACGACTTGGTCCATATCCTGCTAGTCTACCTTGATGCCCTTACAGCTCGTTCCCGGAAATGATCAGACCACCTTAACAACCTTCGGCAAGTCTTTCTACATTGCCGCAAATATCAAATCTGCTTGAACCCACACAAGTGTGTCTTTTGCGTTCAGACAGGCCGCTTTGTTGGGTTTCATTGTTTCCTAGAAAGGAATCGCTGTTGATCCCCTGAAAGTCCAAGCCATCGTAGACCTTCTCTCTCCCCACACGCTTCGGCATCTCCAGAGTCTGCAAGGGTGATCTAATTTCCTCTGTCACTTCGTTCCTGATTATGCCACCACCGTTCATGGTTTCTTACACCTGCTTCGTACCCACATACCCTTTGTTTGGGATGAGCAAGCATAAGCTGCATTCGAATCCCTCAAGAAAGCTCTCACACAAGCCCCTTTGATCTCCCCTCTAGATTTCTCTCAAGACTTGATCCTTTACGTCTCGGCATCCAATTATGCCATGTCCGGAGTCCTTGTTCAAGAAGATGCCGCTCGCCAGGAGCATGTCATTTATTACGTCAGCCAGACCCTATCTGGACCACCCCTACATTACCCATATGAGGAAAGACTAGCCCTTGCTGTGATCTTTTCCGTCCAAAAATTGTGACACTACATTTTACTCAGTCATACCATAGTTGTCACCGACTCCAACCCCATTTTCTATCTCTTAAACCGACGCCTCCTGCAAGGTCGCGTTGCTAAATGGGTAATTATCCTCCAAGAATATGACCTCACTTTCTAAACCCCTAAGAGCACTAAAGCCCTCGCGCTTGCCCAACTCATCACTGATCTCCCCTCCCTTCTGCCGTCCCCACAAATCTCCGATGAGTTACCCGACAATCACTTGTTCATCATCTCGTCTGATGACCCATGGTACGGTGATATTTTGTTATACCTTCGCACACAGAAGTTCATACCCAACATCAGTCGTGATGGACGCCGTTGTATCCGTCACCAGGCCTCTTGATATCTCCTCTTAGGTGATGTCCTTTACCAGCAAGGGGTTGACACGATCCTCCGTCGTTGCCTTACACACGAGGAAGCCGAACATGTCCTCAATGACTATCATAGCGGTGCCCGCGGCGAAAATTTCTCTAGAATGGCCACCACCCAAAAGGTCATCCGCGCCAGATACTTCTGGACCACACTCTTTACCGATTGCATCACAGCGGTCAAACATTGCCATAATTGCCAGCTTTTTGCCCCCAAGGCCTGGACACCACCCGCTCCATTACACCCAGTCGTCACCGTTGGCCCCTTTTGTAAATGGGCCATCGACTTCATGGAATGTAAACCCTAATCCACCAACGGCCATAAGTACATCATTGTCGCCGTCGATTACTTCACCAAATGGGCTGAAGCCATGCCAACTTTCAATTGTAAAGCTGACACCACCACCCGTTTCTTTTTTAACCATGTTATCACTCGATTCGGGGTCCCCAAACAGTTGGTCTCAGACCATGGTTCACACTTCGAAGATTCCTTTTGGTGCGAGTTATCCACCCTACTGAAGTTTGAACATCAGTATTCCTCTGCTTACTACCCCCAAGGGAACGACCATGTAGAGGCCATTAACAAAATTCTAAAAACCATCCTCCAACGCACTGTTGACCGCCATAAGACCAATTGGCACCACATGTTGTTTCGTGCCTTATGGGCTTACCGTACATCCACCAAAACCACCACTGGTTTTAGCTTGTTTCATTTAGTTCATGGTGTAGAGTCTGTCCTCCCCATCGAGTGTCAGATACCTGCCTTACACATCGCCGTTGAGCTTCTCCCAGACACCTCCCCACTCGAGCAACGTCTGCTATCACTAGAACAAGCTGATGAAGACTGTTGTGCCACTCTCCAGACCATTGAAGCCGCCAAGAACCGCTCCAAAGCTGGTTACAACAAACATGTACATCCTCGAACTTTCCGTGAAGGGGACCTCATCCTCGCCTATGACCAAGCCCATGACAAAACTGGTAAAGAAAAGTTTGAATCCATGTGGCACGGCCCTTACATCGTGCAGACCTGCCTCGGTAGTGGGGCATACATTTTAACTGACTCAGACGGTCACCCTTTGCACAACCCCCATAATGGGTTGTATCTTAAACGCTTTTATCCCTAAATAAACCCGCGGCCCCCATTGGACCGTATTGTACAGTTTGCTCTCTTTTTGTTTTTCACCTTTTTTACCGCAATCTTACATTCATCATTTTTGCATGAACGCGCGGTACCAGACCGCGTATTCTGAGCCGAACCTCGCGATTGTCGTCCGTGTGATTTTCCCTGGAACCCGCGGTCCCCGACCGTGGTTCCACCCCACAAACTCGTGGTCCACCCCACGTGGACCGTACAAAAACTCCCCTGGGAACCACTACCCTCCCCCCAAACCCAATGAAAATGTAGGTATGAGTTTGTCGGAATACCTGTAACTCCCGGATCTGAAAACGGCCAGTCGGATCGTCCAGAAACACCAACTCAACTCTAGTCCACTCTGATCGCTAGTCAAAGTCAACAAGTCCAAATGACACTTGTCATGTTAGACCCACTTACTATTTATAGTCCGTTGACTTTTTCTTGTTTTGGCCATTCTGAACCCATACGGAGTCCATTTTTCAAACCGTTTCCACCACTGGAATCAGAACGATGAGACCATCATGATGGTCAACTTGTTTTCTTATTTTTTCCACATCATTTTTTAAGCATTTTTTAGACACCACTAGTGGCCTCGGTTTGCGTGCCACTTCGACTGCTCTCCATTTTTGGTATATTTTTATATCATCAGATTCATTTTTCCAAGCTCGTGATGATGCTTGAGATCATTTCTTTCTCTCACCCCCAGATTTTTGGGTATTTTTCCAAAACGCCCCCCGCCGCCTCAGTTTGCGTGCCACTTCAGCCGTTCTATGTTTTTGACACTTTTTATATCGTTGGATGCATTTTTTCGAGCTCATGATGATGCTTGAGATAATTTCTCTCTCTCACCAGGTACAACTTCCACATTGTGTCCTGACACCTTACTGCCTCGATTTGCGCACCACATCAGCTGCCATCTGATTGTTCCACATTTTTACATGAGCCCTTCACTCCTGTCATATTGCAATTATTTCGTTATTTTTCCACCATTAATTACCCTACAAGGAGGCCCACCAGTGTTCCCCCCTACCCTCGTTCTTGGTCATCATTAATGTTCCTTGATTGAGCACTTCCTCCTTTCCTGACCATTCCTTTTGTTCGGTATAATTTTATCCCTTTTTCGGGCTAGACAAGTCCTTTACGAAAAAGGTACTTAGGGAGTTTCTGTTAAGCTCTTTTCTGACTCCTAAAACAATGAAAATATCGTCGAGCAATCTTGCTTCCTTTCATGCTTGTTAAAGTACCTGAAAGGGTGTTTATCTGGTATAAGTTTAACCCTTTTCCGGACTTGGTAGACTAATTATGAAAAAGGAATACTCTAGTCACATCAGCTAGAAGAGTTCTTCATTGCATCCTTTTATGCTTCTTTGGGCCTTGGAGACTAACACACAAAAAAGCAACCCCCTGGAGTCTTCTTATCGATTTCAGACTCTCTAAAATTGAAAGCAACCACGAGCATGCACCGTCCTGGGCTCGTACAAATCCACACGACGGTACCATTCCATTATTTCAGAGTCTTCTTATCGCTTTCAGACTCCTTAAAATTGAAAGCAATCACGAGCATGAACTATCCTGGGCTCGTACAAATCCACACAACAGTACCATTTTACACACACTTCTTCTAGTTCCTTAACCCATGAAGAAGTCCCCCCATGCCTCTTGGCACTATGATCTATCATCTCGGCAGCACCCCCAATCATGTCGCCTTTGTTCAGAGTATTCTGCAGTCTCCTGCCATTTTACACCAGCTTGAGTATCACTCATCCTAGTCACTATCCTTGATCCATTACAGCTATGATCCCTTTCCCACCAATCAGTTTCATATGCTGCTCGATCATCCCCACCATCATACTCTGAACAAAGGAATTTTGAGTCCACCCACTCTATTTGCCCAGTTATCCCCCACAGTATGTAAGTCCTACCATCAGTACTCTCACACTTCGGTTCTCCACCTCGCGCTCCTATCAAGGAAACATCATCGCCTTGCTAGTTGTAGGTCTCCCTCTGTCGATGACAGCCGCTCTATTCCAGAGGATAGACCCTGAGGTCCCTGCTCCTTAGACCCATCACCATCTGTGGTGAGTTCCTACAGACCATTTTGAGAGGAGTCATCATTACCTCTTCGAATGGTTGTTTCTCACATGCTCGACTTCAACACCTTAATCGCATCATTGAGAATCGCGTAGGGTTTATATCCCTTCAGTTATTGGTCGAAGGCCTCGGATTTCCCCCGACTCTAGCACATTGGTGAGTCACTTCGGAATGCCCAGTTATATGTTCCCGTGGATGTCTGGGTTGCGTTGGTGATTGTATTCGGAAGCCATCCAGTTATATGCTTCCTTGAGTACCCAGTTCAGTTCCAGTTCAGTGTACCATTGAGGGTATGACTCCCCATCACTATGATTCAGCAGCTCATCAGTTCCTTTGGTACCCCACTCCGTAGCACTGTTTCTAATCCAATGTACCCGTTCTTTAGCTCAGACATGGTCAGCCTAGCAATATGTCCGAGATTTGTGTCCCCTCTGGACCCTTATGATGTACACAGTGGTTCTCTATGTATTCTATAGGTCCCCCTTTTCGGGCCTCACAGTTATTTTTTATGTATCTTGATACGAGCACGGGTATGCCCACCTCGTCCATATATTGAGATTCTTCCTCATTCATTATGTGAGGCCATGCATATTTGAGGTCCCCATATTTTGGACCCCATTGTTATTGTTGTTCTATATCTTGATACAAGCATGGGAATGCCTGCCTTGTCCATATGTTCAGATTATTCCTCATTCATTATTGAGGTCATGTACTTTCAGTTTTTGCAGTTTGTTCGGGACCATTGTTTTGGGCTCTAGTTTGTTTCTTCCCTTCTCCACACCCCAGGAAAACCATACAAGACTTATGATGTCTATCAGCCATATGATGAGCTCCTGCCCTCACACATTAGGGGGCAATCTGTTAACACCGAAAAAGTGCTCACTACCTCATCTACCCCATTACATGACTCATTTGTCTATATTTCCTACCATATTTGCCTCCAATACCTTAAAATCCCATTAAAAATCCTTCAAAAGGCCAAAAAACCCCTTCCCCCCCCAAATAATCCAAAATTCCTCCAAAATAGCAAAAACCCTCTAAAAAGGGAATAAAAATACAAAAAAAAAGAGGAAAAAGCGGGAAAAAGGAGGAAAAAACCCTATACAACTGACCTAAACTATATGGTGCCAAAAACCATGGGCCAGCACTCCACCACTAAAAACCTATAAATAGGTGATGGAGGCCCATCATTTCACATACACAGTCAAACACACCCTTACTCTACCAAAATCACTCTTGAAACCCTAGCTCACCCTTGAGCTATTTTCACAAGGAGCAAAGCTGGAAGCTTGGAATCAACCCTCCTGGACTGCTGCAAGAGCTTCACCAACCTCTACACCTGAGGTAATCTTTAATACAAAAAGAGAAATCTTTTGCCATATCTTCATGTTTTATTATTTATGTTAATGCTCATGCTAGGTTAAATCTCATACTGTTTTATTGCTTTAATTTATTGTTTATTGAACTGCTACTAAGGAGTCCCTTCTCCTTAGTAGGTGCTCATTTCCATAAGCTAGGGTGAAAACCCTAGCTACAATCATTGACCCCCTGTATGAGAAAGTCAAATACCCCATCTGGTTCCTCATCTACAATTTTGTTTGCTTCTGCGTTAGTGGATGAAGAATCACTGCTATTGTCAGTAGATCCGAAGTGCCCAACCCTCATTCTTTTCATGGACTGAAAAGAAGGAGAGTTAACTTTAGGGTTTTGTTCATAATTTTCTTCCTCCCTTCTCATACTACTTCTTCTAGGGTTGGTTGGTACAAGTGTCTTTGGTAGAAATCATCCAAATAATTTCCTCTCTCTAGGCATGCATACTAAGGGATGGTATCTGTATTTTGGGAGTTTTTTGTTTTAAAAAAAATTTGTGATTTTTTTTTCTCTTTTTTTGTTTATTTTGTTTTTGTGTTTGAGATATGAAATATTTAGAATGGATATAACTTCTTAGCAGAAAAAATAAATCAAAAAGTTGGAAGAGAGACCTACTTGGAAGCACGTATGATTCCTGTCTACTTGCTCTTCTCTGAGTGTAAACTTCTAAACATAAAAAACAACTAATATTTATTGTCAGTTTCGTTTAGGTTTGGAATTCCTCCTCGGAAATGGAACCAAAAAGTGTCAGGCTTAATCAACCAACATTAATACTGTATCTTATTGGAGCAAGAAACCAAAAAGAGTGCTGTATATAAACCTCTACTTTAATCATCAACCCGAGGATCCATACAAACTTATGAGGGACTTGCAAAATATATGCAACTACAAGCGAACTGTGGATGGTTGTGTGTAAAGCTATTATTTTAATCAAAACAATAAGAAAGAATTGATGTTTAACTAAAGGTTGCGAGGGCATGAGATATAACTTCTTGCCTCAACACTTATTCATGAACTAGCAATCATCATAGACAAGTATTTTAGGACTTATCACATGTCCTTTTTCTTACTCTACCTTCAGTTTGTAAAAGTCAATCATTCAGTTGCTTTCGATGCTTTGTACATGTGTTCATAACAAGAAGAGGATCGTAGCTATTACCAAATGCATAAATAAATATTTTATGTGAAAGGAAATAATCTTAAATGTGCGCATGCATGCAGTAAATATTAATGAAGTTCTTCATAAATAATCTAGAAAATTGTATTTTACTCTAATAGTTCAAAATTGCTACAATATGAAGAAAACCTACAATGTGGACTCTATTCTATCAAAATCGTATGTAAATTCAAAAAAACTAACCTAAAAGTGAGTCCCTGTACCTTTCCTTGGATGGGCCCTAATCTAAGGAAATCTAGGAACGTTTAAAAACTCAAGGAGATAAGCATATCAAAGTAATTTCATTAAAAATATGGAAAACTGTCACAATAGAACAATCCGTGTCTTCTAAGTTCTTCTCAATAACACAATTACAAAAAATAATAATGTGCTCTTCAAAGTGGGCTCTTCCGTTTAAGTCAGGAAGTATTGCTTAAATATCTATTTTCCTAAGCTATGAATCAAACAAATTGGTAGTTCTTCCTATATTGTATGTGCTATAAATGCGTGAAGTGCACCATGCAAAACAACACGTGTAGTGGTAGTTCACTGAGATTTGTTCAGACTTCGGGGACTAGGTTTTAGTTGGATGTAGCTTTCGAGATCTTCGAACACTGATATAAACACCCAACAACTGCAGTTCTTCATTATATACAAAACTGCTGCAACACTAGAACTTCTTTGGATTAACTTGAACTTCACCAACAAACTGTAAGTGGACTATTTGGATCATCTATAAAACTAGCTTGATGTATTCTAGATGTAAAAAATGTACTAGTGTAACACATGTGACAAAAATATTATGTTGACAACCCACCTCATTAGTATCACATTTTCATTTTAGCTAGAGAAAGGAAGACTACAACATCTAAAATAGATAAACTGAAATATTTTATAATACTAACTAGGATGCACACATCATTCACCAACTTGTTACCACAGTATTCCCTTTTTGGTCTAGAATGAATGATAGGAAAGGAATTAGATGCCTTTTCTTACCTAATGTTGGGATCCATCACTCCCTACTAGTGGTGACATTGACCAGACATTAAACCCCTTAGTGCCACCTATTTTTCAAATCCCTTTCTTGTATTCATCCACAGGAGTACAAGGAACACCGACAATGGATCAAATCATGTTACCCGGTCTAAATTTGGGAATACCTATGTGGTACCTCACACCAACTTATCTTGATATGGATTCCAAGACATTAGCCCATTGTGATTGTCTACCCATTTCCACCACAGGACAGGTACCAGGACCTCTTGTTGAAGAAAAATAACCCATGACTCAATCACCACTAGCGGTCACCAAGCCTAATGTTGGGGGCATAAAACAACTGAAGTTAAAAGCTCCAGTAGTCTCAAGTAATAGTCTCACTCCTAGATTCACCTCGACATGCACTCTCTGCAGGAAACCATGTTAGGAACCCGTGTCAACCCTTCTCTTTACTTTGTTAGTATATTGTTGTTGGACGCATATGATTTGTAAGTCATCCCGTAGTATTTGTTGATCCATAGTTTGTATTAGCCCATGGTATTGACCCATAGTATTGGACGCATATTCTTTGTAATTCATCCCGCATTATTATATGTTCCATGGTATTGACCCATAGTATTGGGCATAGACTTAGTACATAAGTGTGTGTTGAGGCCAATGAAGGCATTGTGAAGTTACTTGTATTGAGATTTTTCAAAGGAGGTTTCCCCTTTGGATTGGCCCGTGATAAATAAAAATATTATGTGATATGATATATTGTGCATTTTATCAATTAATTGTTGTAGGTTCCTCACATCTGGTATCAAAGCACTTTCTTGGGCCCGTCCGGTGGAATTTCTGCTAATTTTTTTCGCATCTGTTGCAGGTTCAGATCTTGGAATAATACCTATCCTCTTAACTATGGGAAGTACTTGGGAATAAGCCCTAAAATGCATTGTGAGGAGTACCACAGGAACCCCGAAGTAGCTGGCCCATTGAAAGGACCTGCCAGCGAAAAGGGAAATGACCCCTACCTAATTGACTAGTTCCCATCCGTGAGGTAAACCAAGAGCTATCGTTTGTGGCAAAGCAATTATAAATTTTACCTGAGCCGTGGAGTGAGGGGTACTGCCCCAATACGCAAGTTGTCAGACAACATTGGTGGCTGAGTGAATCCCATGAACCTTTAGGAAGCCGAGTATACATGGGGTCCATATCTATTTTCAGCTGCTAAATCAGAGATTACATCTGTCCAGACCTGTTGCCGATCAGTTCTGCACCGTTGCAGATCCATCTGTTTCCGTTCACTTCCCCGCCGTTGCAGATCCATTTGTTTCCAATCACTTCCATGCCATTGCAGATCCATTTGTTACCACTCACTTCCGCACCGTTGCAGATCCATTCCAGAAAAAAAAAATTTTCTATTTTTTTGCCATATCTCCTTTGTTTTCACTCCATTTCCCTTGAAACTTCACTGACATCCTTGCAATCCCATTGTGCATATTTCATTCTCGAAGACCCTATCCCAAATTCCACTTCCCAAAACAAGAAATCCCACATTTGTCTATTTTTAGGGTTTTCCATAACTTCTTCAATTTTCACCCAATCACCTTCAAATTTTGCCACCGTGTTCATTCCCTATTTATGCTTCTTTGTCCCTCTCTGAAAATTTTTCCCATTCTTTCACCCCGCTTATGAAATCCTCATTTTTTGCTTCCCTATCCAATCGACAATGTCCAAAACCTAGTCAAACCCCAATTACCCATTAGAGTTTTCCCCACATCCAAATTTCCCTTTACTAAATAAGCTTCTGTTTGTGTTTTTCTACCCATTAACCAAAAAAAAACTCCTGGTTATGGTTGTGACACGCGGAGGAGCACAAATCATGGCGGAAGAACTTGTAGCCCTCAAAACCAAACTCCAAGATTTGGATGAAAAATTTCTCATCCTCCATCTTCAGCATTAAGCCATGAACACTGGGTTCTCTTCTTCCAGCAATTTTCGTGGGCCGAAGCTTGATTTTCCTCGCTTCAATGGTAATGATCCAAGTGGATGGATATACTGGGCATAATATTATTTCAGTCTGCATAATACTTTTCATGTCGAAAAATTTCCACTTGCACCTTTTCATTTGGAACAAGAAGCCCTTCAATGGTACCGTTGGTACATCAAGGCTCATGACGAGCCAAAATGGACAGAATTTTTCCAACTCCATTTCAACGATTTGGTCCTAGTGCTTTTGATGACTTAACAGGAGCACTCACTAAACTTATCCAAGTTGGCACTATGTGAGAGTATCAGACATAATTTGAGAAACTAGCCAATCACACATAAGGATTGTCTGATGAATTCTACAGGAGTTGTTTTATCAGTGGTCTTAAGGATGAAATCAGCTTAGAGGTTAAAATGTTCTGTCCCAACACAATGATGGAAGTCCTAGGGTTGGATAAGTTGGCGGAGGACAAGATTACAACCCAACAATGCTCCAAATCCAATTTTGTTCCATTTAGAAATATGGTTTCCCAACAACCTCCCATCACGCCACCTCCTCACACAACTCCTATCAAGCATTTTTCTGAAGCAGAGATGCGGGCATGTAGAGAAAAAGGGATTTGTTATAATTGTGATGAGAAATTCACTCGGGGACATAGATGTGCTGAGCAACATCTCTATCTCTTAGATGTGGATTCTCCGCCTGCCTCTAAACTTGGTGCAAAAGCTCTAGATACACTAGATGATCAAGTCAACATTCAACAGCCGCCTGTTGACCCTCTATCTCCAGACGACCACCCAGAGATATCTCTCCATGCTTTAGTCGGAGTCACCACTCCACAAAAAATTCGGGTCAGGGGTTACTTCAAGAAGATCCCTCTTACAATACTCATTGATTTTGGTAGCACTCATAACTTCATTGACCCTCGGATCGCCAAATAGGATGATTGTTTTTTCCATCCTTGCTCCAACTTTGAAGTCCTGATTGCCAATGGGGGCACCTTACCTTGCAAGGGGAAGTGTTGCAATGTGCGTATCTCTATGGAATATTATAACCTGTGCTCTGACATGTTTTCCTTGTCCTTAGGTGGATGTGATGTGGTTTTGGGCATTCAATGGTTATGCACACTTGGACCCATCTTATGGGATTTTGCTGAAATTTGGATGCAGTTTTCAGTCAATGGGAAACAACACACATTTATGGGCTTACAACCAGGTTCTCTCTGCATCATTAGTTCACATCACCTGGAAAATATCCTTAAGAAGAATTCACATGGTGTCATCTCTCATCTTCATTCCATTCAGATGCACCCATCAACGGTCTCCACTAATTCCTTGGATAGATATGCAACCACATCTACATATGACAAGGAAATGATGGCTATTTTGCGTGCAGTACAGAAGTGGTAGCCATACTTATTAGGGAATTATTTCTGCATCAATACTAATCACTAGAGTCTAAAAAATTTCATGGAACAATGGGTCTCCTCCCCAGCACACCTGAAATGGGTTATCCAACTCATGGGTTATGCCTATGCGATCACTTTCAAGAAGCGTAAGGACAATCTGGTGGCAGATGCTTCTTCTCGCACATTTGATGACCCAGTTTCTCTTTCAGCTATTTTTATGCTTGTTCCAAATTGGTTGCAATCTGTTCAACATGGCTATGTCTTCTATGAACTCCATGCTTTTCCATCGGTGGGGCACTCTGGGTTCCTCAAAACGTATGACCGGGAACAATGTAACTTCTTTTGGAAGGGACTGAAAATGACAATTCAAGAGATGGTGGTTGACTATGATTCTTTCTAGGTCAACATGGGTGAAACGACAGTCCTTCCGCAACTGCTCGAACCCGTGACGATCCCTACACAGATTTGGACAGTTATTTCAATGGATTTCCTTGAAGCGCTCAGGTGGTACAATACCACATCTAAAATGACACCATATGAAGCAATCTATGGACAGGCACCGCCATTTCTTCTTCCATACACCCTCAGTAGTTCCCCAGTTCAGGGAATTGACTCGGTTCTTCGAAATCGCGACCAGATTCTTCTCATTTTGCAGGACAATCTTCACATGGAAAGAATTCGAATGAAACAACAAGCCGATCAACACTGTTCTGAGCGCACTTTTCAAGCAGGTGATATGGTTCTTCTTCATCTACAACCTTCCAAGCAATCCTCCGTGAAACTCAAAATGCGTCAACTCAATCTATCACATAGGTATTAATTTCGTGGCACATAATGCAACCCAAGGATGCTACAGGGGAACCACTCCTTCAGATTCCACATCAATTTCCACATCTAAATCCTTGAGGACAAAGCTTTTTCTAAGGGAGAGGGGATGTTAGGAACCTATGTCAACCCTTCTCTTTACTTTGTTAGTATATTGTTGTTGGACGCATATGATTTGTAAGTCGTCCCGTAGTATTTGGTGATCCATAGTTTGTATTAGCCATGGTATTGACCCATAGTATTGGACGCATATGCTTTGTAAGTCATCTCGTAGTATTATATGTTCCATGGTATTGAACCAAAGTATTGGGAATAGACTTAGTATATAAGTGTGTTTTGAAGTTGCTCAAAGGAGGTTTCCCCCTTGAAGTGGTGTACGATCAATAAAAATATTCTGTGATCTCATATATTGTGCATCTTATCAATTAATTGTTGTAGGTTCCTCACAAACCAGGACACACTACTAACCTTTTCTTCACCTTTCCAAAGCTCATGAATTTGCTTAAGACACCCGTTAGCATAGCCCATGATCCTAACACTACTACAGGGAGCACATCAACAATTCCAGTTCTTTCCAATACTAATACCAAGACTAAGTCATTGCACACTAACCACACTTGCACAATATGTTCTGAGTTTGGGAATTATACCCATCACTGTCCCAATGTCCCTCAATTTTGAGACACATTGGAGATCATTCACCTCACACATCCTATGGTTGAAATACTCCCTCCTGATCGTCAGGTAGCGGCCTCTGTCAACGTTGTCGCTACATCAGTACTAATGCCGATGGCACCACCAGAGGAAGTACTACCACCGATGGCATCACTACCAAATGCACTTGCACCACTGGAATCACTGTCAGTATTGCAACGCCATTGGTGTTCATAATGTGTGAACCATACCCATTTGATACCAAGCAGAACCGACACTTTCATACATGACCATGCCATTCAACCACTGAGTCTGACACATGATCTTAACCACTCCCGAGCCACTTATCCATGTAAATCATGTTGACAATTGACACACTACTCACTTCAGTTCCCCATTTTATGTGTAGAATGCGAAATCCACCTCAAACAAATGAGAATCAAGGATCAGCCCCCTACCCTTAGGGTATACCCACATGGGACACCCATTGTGGAGCTTCTCCTCCCAGTTCCTAAGACTATAAATCATGGTGACATTATCAATATGTCATCATTAGATGGTCTACTCACTAGCGATGACACATCATCTTCTCCATCTGAAGAAGACCAGGCTTCAACAACAAAATATTCCATGATTGTGGAAGACAACCACTATCCACAAAAAAATCCCTAGACAACAAGAACCCTCTATTTTATTGTTGGGAATCCTTAGGAAATGCTACATCTCCCTCGCAAGTAAAACGACTTGGGATGTCATTTGGCCACACATGTATTCTATCAGTAAGACATGTTGCATTGATTAACAACACCAGAGGTCTCTAATGTCAAATTGGTGATGCCATTGTTCATCTCCTACATTGTCCCTTCCATTATAATACAATGTAGTATCTTTTTTTTTTCTTAATTATGATTTTAATCCCATTGTTTGAAAATAAGACCAAATGTTATTTGTCATGCAAATGACTGCTCCAGTAGATTGATTCGTCGGCTTTGTCAATGATTCAAGCCATTGGTCAAATAGCTTGGCATCAACTACTTGGTCCATTTACACCCCTACTCAAACTCTACAGCACACAAGTGGAGTCTTCTTAGGGGAAGTCACTAACAATCAAGTAGAGTATGATGCGGTCATCGAGTTATTGAATGATGCCCTCCACATTGAGATACGATACCTACATGTCAATTTAGATTCCCAAATCATTGTCTCGTAGTTGAATAATGAATTTTGTGTCCTCAATCTAATCCTCTTTCGCAAGTATTTGTGAGTCCACCTCCTGGTAAGAAAATTTAAAGCCATCATGTTCACACATGTCCCTAGGAAAGCTAATGCTTTCACTGATCATGTCGCTAATGATCTCATAAAAAAATGTGTGTGTCATGTACAACATATGGGTCTCATTTTCCCTATACAAAAAGAATCATTAGCCTTATGGAGGTACATAAAAAATGCCTCCATAGCCTATGTCAATGACATATACAAAATGGGGCGCATATCCATATACAAGAATTACATATGAGTGCCCCACACTCAAGGAATATCCCTTGATAATGGGGCCTGAGGGCCCATAATTATAAGGGAGGCACTGCTTTTGCACCCTCTGCTAGTGGCCCTAGTGCACCAGGTGTGTCTCTTGGATCGAGAGTTGGAGTTGGCCCTGCTGGTGAAGGACCTCGTCCTCTCTAGACTCCTCAATCGAGGTGGCTCACTACAACAACCTGACGCATCACCTGGAGCCATCTAGGATTGCACTCTACTAGTAAACCAAACACCTGCTTAATATGATCGTCATCTATGTCATCCAGTGTATGGTCATCCCCCTAATTGTTAGTATTGACATATGCTTGTCTAAGTCAGCTAAAATTACCCCGGTACAATCCTCCAAGGTTACCCTACCAACTGCTCCTGCTATAGCCCGAAAAACTACTCCCCCAACAACCCTACTAGTTTCTCCCTCTCATCCCTGATCATGATGACGACGATGCCGAGCCTCGATAGGAGGAGGAGGCATATCAACTACGATTGGAAATTCAACTGGTCGCATGGGCCCAACATATACAATACAAACACATAACAAGAATTAGTAACGAACACACACACACACACACACACCCACACACACACGTATACATGTGCATATGTTATCAAATGTACAAAACATATATCAATCAAATGATCTACATACCTTGAGAATCCCATCCATCAAGGGGCACCGACATTTATGTATCTATTACAAATATTATTAATACTGAGAGGGGGGGTGAATCAGTATAATGCGCAGTTATGAACAATTTTCACTTTTACCAAATTCAAACTGTATTTATGTTATGCATTCACCATAAACAATATCTTTCAGCAACACATGTATAAACAAAGAACACAAAAATTTAACGTTGAAACCCAACTGGAAGAAAACCACAGAATGCTTTCTTATATAAGAAAGATTACATTTACGGGAAGCACCAACTTCCAAGATTATATAGCACCAACTCGAAGGATCCAATCCGTTGATTTACATGCTTCAACCTGAAGGAAGCACTAACTTCCATATTTACCAGCATCAACTAAAAGGAGGCATCGACCCCCTGAATTTACAGGCTCCAACATGAAGGAAGCACCGACTCCTTGTTCCTTGCACCGTCCTACCACCCTAATTTGACCATAGAAGTTTTTTGTTGTTTTCTTTTGATCTGCGCACTCTTCATATTTACTGCAATACTTTCCTTGAGTGCACTTTCTATATACTCTATCCTTCTTGATTGTTTTACTGTATCATCAGCTCAATTCATACTTCACGTCACTGCATCAATATTCCACATTGGTTTTCATATACTTTCACAATTTGCGTGTTGTTCAACATATTGTTTTGGTTCTGCACATCTGTGTATTCAACTGATACTACACATCCTCTACTGTACTGTTTTTCTATTCTTGTGCATCTATATCACATAAAACACATCATCTGGAGCATCATGCGCTGTGCTGCTATTCGGTTCTTGCACATCTGTCTCAATAAAACTGCAACCTCTTGTGTACCATTTACGATACTTCCTTTTTGTTCTCACACACTTGGTCCATATACTATATCATCTTATGCATTTTTTGCTGTGCTTCTTTCCTGTCCTTGTGCATCTGGATCTCTACTATATTTATCGATTCCAGTTCAACGAGCCATTGATACCCCAATAATTTGAAGCTTTCCAATCAGAGTACTACCACGTGTTCATTTTCAAGCTTACGTTCCATTCTCCAATTTGGATTCGTAATTTTACTTGACCTATGTAGACCATATGTCCTCAAATTGGTCATAGCATCCCTTCTTCCTTTCTTCACAGTCAAGATGACTTATGCATCCTCCACTTGTATTGATCTGTGCAGCTAAGGTATCATGCCTTGTGGGTCTTGCACACACATGGTCCTTAGCATAGTGGGACTTGCACACTTGGTAACCACTACTTGTGGGATCTTGCACCCTTGAAGTATCATCGCTTGGTGGGTCTTGCGCACTTCCGAGACTTGTATACAACTTCTGCTTGGTGGGTCTTGCGCACTTCCAAGACTTGCATACATGTCCAATCACCTCTTACTCCTGAGACTCTTGTGCACTTCCAAAACTTGTATAGCCACTTATTGACATCGTCTTTGAAGTACCACAACTAGATGGGTCTTGCACACATGTACTTAAATCAAGATGTTATGCTCTTCTTCTAACTGGATTCCATATACTTCTTCAAGCTTGATTTTATGTACTTCAAACTAGATTTCATATATTTCTTCAA
Source organism: Larix kaempferi (assembly GCA_027924585.1). Taxonomy (NCBI): domain Eukaryota; kingdom Viridiplantae; phylum Streptophyta; class Pinopsida; order Pinales; family Pinaceae; genus Larix; species Larix kaempferi. The sequence goes on along the minus strand of BSBM01000341.1, from coordinate 1,459,415 downwards.
ACTTGCACAAGGATACTAAGTCCTCTTTGATATCATTTGACATCAATGAAAACCAAAGTTCAACAAGATCTCCCTGGAAGTCCATGTCACTCCAAAGGTACCTCTCCATAGAACCAATGCACTGCCTCTATATTTGGAAGTAACACAGGGTGAATATCGCTCCCACCTCTCCAAATCCAACCCTAGGCATCACACCCCCCCAGTAGGTTGTTTACGGACAATCTATATGAGCAAACTCAAATAGATATCCCTAGTCTGAATGGTTCATATCTAGAACAAATGAATACATAACACAAATTCCTTTCCTAGATCAATTGAAATGCAAGATAAATGAAAGAGATGGCTTACCTTAACTGCACATTTCCTTTCTCCTTGCTGCTCCAAGTCCCGATCTTCAGATATTTAGCTGCAAAACTAGACAAAACATGTGGAAAAAAAAAGTAATAAAAGCACATGGATGTGAATTGATCTAGATCAAAAGTCAAAGAAGTTAATCCTAAACATTATCTAAACAACAAAGTTTATGGAAAAAACTTGTATTAAATGTAATATGAGAGAGATGTTAGAACCGATGGTTTGACGTCATAACCTCCTTCCAACAATCCTAGCCTCCAAGATCAAATGCTTAGCCTCCTAATGGATGAAGAGGATCACATAGAGAAATTCCCCCAACATATATGTACTTTATCCTTCCTCCCTTAAAAATGGAGAGGGAGTTCATATATATAAGAATAAAGGGATAGGATAGGTTGAGGATTTAGGGGAGAGGCTTAAGGGATCATCCCAACAGGCAAGGGGATCGAATGCCACCTTTCCAGGTAAGTAGGGATAAGTATCCACGCCATCCAAGCTTCGATAAGTCGCTCGAAGCTTCTCTTGATCCATTTTAAATAACTGCAACGCACCTTGCACAAGGGAAACATGCACCAAAGAGAGATCAACACACCTTGTAAAAGAGCACACTACGTCACTGACGCACACTGCTAAGGTGCAGAGCACGTCGCCTTGAACCTGACGCACCTTGCTAGAGAGAAGGGTGCGTCGGGGTGACCACATAAGGTTAAAAGGGAATGACAACAACTTCTCTTCCAATGTTTTAGCTCAGGGACTTTAGGAATGAGGGCATACAGAATACACATAACTCATGATGACGAGATTTTGGTGTAACAGAATGCGCAACAAAGCATGAAGCTGGAAAAATAAGGTAGGTGAAATGGTTTGTAATATGGAAAAAATCGAAGTAAGGATTGTCGGTTGGAGTAACGAACAAAGAACTTCTTGCAGTACAACTGACTCTAAGATACATGTCTCAAATGACTCATAACATGGCTACTGACCAATATAGTGTAGATCCATGGTAGTAAAGACCGACTGAACACAATCATGGCTACTAGACACAATCGTAGATGCATGATGAGATGATAACATAGCCACGACCAATACAAAAGTGGATCCATGGAATATGACTCAAAAAATATCCATCACAACCTGGGTAATATACATGAGTTAACCCAGGGTCTTCAAGCTGAACCCGCAATGATACGATTATAACCTTGTGATTACAATGTCTTGAAGTCGAACATGGTAGAAACCACTTGATTACCGATCATTGATGTATATCGTTAAAAAGTGTTAGGGAAATCACCATTGATGTCAATGATCCCCAATGTATCATAGTACATATCACTAAATGTGAATCAATGATCTGAGGTCGAACACTCAGTGGAATCTTTCAATCAGAAGTCAATGATGTCAACTTACTATTGAAAGTGAGGTAACCTGCCATTGAGGCATGCAAGCCCAAGGTACTTTATTGGTTTCTAGCTTTAATCCTCATATAATGTGTTGAAGTCGATAAGGATAAATTGGTCAAAGGAGGGCCATGATGTTTCCCCCATCATCGACATGAAACATGTTCAAAGATGTTTTGGAGTAGATCAGACTGTAAAGCGACACTTGAGATTGACTCAGGAACGACTGACATAATAGAAGGTAGAATGACTACATATATTGACTCGATGAACATACCTCTCTTGAACATGGGAATGGCATGACTTGGAAGCATTGACATGACGAGAATGACATCGAACCCTAATGAAACTAATGATGGAAACATTCTTTCGATGACTCAAAGGACTGAAATGAATCATGGAATTGGTGGGACTCGAGGACAAGTAGATTATCCAAGTGTTTGAATGCATATGCAAATGAGTGCCATGTTTAAGAGTAACTAAGTACTTCCATAATTACAATGAAACACAAAATATTTCCTTATCCCCATCATGATTGATGAGTACCGCTTTTTTTTAACGAGCTTGAGGAGGGTAATAGATGCTCGATATAGCTCATCCTTCGGACAAGTTTGATCTCATATGTTTTATGAACCTGAGATATGAGGGGTTTGTCCCAAAAAGGGCCCTTCAATGTCAGATTTTAACGAGTCCAAAGAAGGAAAAATCGGCATCATTTCATGTTTAGAGAGTATGAAAAGAACTAAAGAGGACTCCATATGGTTCTTTTTCATAAAATTTAGTCTCTGCATCCGAAAAAGGATAAAACAACATGAGAGAGAACTCTTCCAGTCATGATTAACTGGAGTGCTCCTTTTTCGTAAATAGTCCTCCTGGTCCAAAAAGGGGTAAATTATCACCAGAAAGACGACCTTTCAAATACTTTTACAAGCATGAAATAATCAAGTTCGCTTGGTGATCTTTTCATATTTAGGGAGTCTAGAAAGAGATTAAAGAGGAACTCCGAGGGGTTCCTTTTTTGTGGGAGTTTTACTAGCCTGAAAAAGTGATAAAAGATAACTCGGCGACTTATTCTCATAGTTTTACGAGCATGAGAAAGAAAAAAAAGTGAGCTCGATGTAATTAATATTTGATTTTAACGAGTGTCATGATAGCATGAAAAACACTCGACGAATCGTTCACACTTTATAAAAAGTATGAAACGTCAATGATGGTCGCTGATAAAGTCAGAACACCGCTTTACTTCATCTGCAAACTCCAAGAACTAAGTCAGAATTGACAATAAGGTGTTAAGACACAAAAATATTACCAACTATAACAAAAGGACCCATAAAAAAATATTTAAAAAGGAATATTCTATTTCTTTTATATAAAAAGTCAAATAGTAATAAATATTCACCAATTGTTTTTTTACCAAGTTGGAATAGTAAAACCACCACTTCGGAGCTCGATTTTCAAACATTGATTGCGGAAGCTATGGCTAGCTATTTCTCGCCTCGTTAGTCACAGGTAGGACTTAAGCTTTATATTTACATTTCTAGTGGATTTATTTCTTATTTAATGATCATTTTTTAGGGTTTTTTGGCTCATTAAGGAGGGGATTGCGCGCTCCTTGGGTGACGCGCTTTACCCTTCCCGAAAGTGCGTAAAGGGCTCTCTGACGCGCTTCTCCCATGGAGAAAGTGCATCACCAGTGCACTGTCCGCAAAAGTGGGGTGTGTCGGTGTAGATCCATAATGAAAAATAAAAAAAGGGGCCAAGAAATCCCAAACCAAAGCCATAGAAAGATTCTAATATTCATCTATTTGATGTTTACACAGGTCTTGGCTTGCACAATGGTCCAATGAAAAGAATGGAAGCAGGAAATGGAACATGCCCAAGCGAAAAATGATCCACATTCGATGAACACATTACAAATATGCGAATTGTTGAAATTATTTCATGTACAGGGCATGAGGGCACAAGTACAACTGCTAGATTATCTGATCGGACTATGAGATCCAGATCAACAACATTTCCGAGTTGGTTCTTACATCCTTACCTTCAATGTGGAAGATATCTATTTTTTGATGGGGTTGTCTAGGGGGGAGCCCCAGTTTCACTATCCGGTCCATGAGGTAGTGACCAGTTGACGAAGAGCTTGGTGGCCTAGTTTTGCACACTAGGGACGCAAATGCTTGCTGGGAAAATTCCCATCAAGAATAACCGAGATCGACCCTTGCATACTATTCTCTTTACCATAGAGTGGGTGGCGGGAAGCATAGATGCTCATCAGGACACCAAGGCCCAAATGATTTATGCCATTGAGTGTATGGTGCCGACGATTTTCAACTGGTGTGAGTGACTCCTCACCAATCTCAAGGAACAACTCACCAAATGTCGCAGGGGTGAGCTGAAGCAGTTCAGATATGGATCCATCGTGGTCTCATTCTTCCTGGAGTGAGTTCCACTGTTGAGACCACATGTAGAGTTGAATGATCTCGATCCACGAGATCCCCATATGGTAAGGTGGTCAGAGGTCATGGCCTGCCATGGAGGCGTAATTTACGGGGCTAACTTCTTTAGTTGGCTTCGTGGGAAGATCCTCATGGTTGAGGACTATGAGTATGCAGGTACTCACTTCAGGGGAGACCCAAACTTGGCTCTTCCTGAGGGGGAGCAATGGGGAGATATAGGTAAGAATGAAACTCTTGTTGTGTTTATGCATTTTATAATTTTATAATGTTTTTGGGTAGTGCTGATGGTTCACACATGTTTGATGCAGATGTTGGCACGTATCGTCCGATAGATTCTTCTATGATTGAGAGAAGAGGGGTGGTATGATATATAGCGGCTGCTCATCATGATGCAACAGAGGAGATGAATGAGTTGGAGGAGAACCTCTAGAGATTGACGTTGGATGTTCTCGACGTATCTATAGATGACTTACCTCGCCGCTACTAGTGCTAGACAGCTGGAGTCTTAGGGCATTTTGGTCGGCTGCTCCATCGAGTAGCTAGGGCTATTATATTCTATGACGAGCGTCCATGGGGATAGCTTATTGTGTTATATATGTACTGAAAGCCATAGGCTTCATATTTTTGTAGTTAGGACCTAGTGAAAGCTTATGTGCATCAAATTTTGTATCAGTACTACTTTTTTGTACATGATGATATATATATACAAAACACTATTTTGCGGTTTTATACATTATGTATTCTATGATGATTGGGGATCTTATGAATGCTAGCTTACACACTATGAGTAGTTTACATGTTATGTCTTTTTATGCATATTTGATGAAAATTCTTATGAATGTGCAATGTACCAATCTAATATAAAATTATCTAGAGAATCCACAACTATGTTCATGTTTCTCACAATGTGTAGGTATTGAATTGACTCAAAGGACCTCTCCAAGAGATGTGCTCGCCAGATTAGACGGAGTAATGTGAGGTCACGGATAGTGTAGACACGGTTCAGGTGGGAGACCACTAATTGTGAATCGAGATAGATAACAAGATGGTCCACACCCAAGGAACAAGCGTCAGTCAATATTCCAATCACCGCATGATACTTGGTAGCATTGTTGTTCGCAAACCCTAAGCAAGTTCCTCCTGAACTAATCAGTTCGCCGGTAGGGGAATAGAGTATGGGTGTGCTAGCTAGCGCCGTCTGCAAATCCAAAACACGTTTCCATCTACACATCCAGGCAGAACATGGTATAAGCAGAATGATAAGATCCTAGCACACTAAAAGTAAAGTGTCTCACGAAACAAAACACACGTCATGTACAGTATATACAAAGTACTAATGTGTAAATGATTTAGGCATAGTACTGCTTTAGGTAGAGCCCATTGCAAGGATCCCCCAAAGATATCCCATCATAATCCTCTAGTTCATATGCTCCTTTATCCAAAAGAAATTTTACCACATATGGACCGTGCCACATAGACTCAAGTTTCCCTGCCCCTAGCTTATCATGTTTTTGGTCATAAGTAAGGACCACATCTCCCTCGTTGAAGATACGAGGTTTCATTGATTTTTCATACTGGGCCTTGATGCATTTCTTGTGTGCTTCATTAGCCATATCTACATTGCGGCGGGTTTCATCAATTTTTTCCAATTATAACAATCGTTCTTCCTTGGAAGTGGTGTTTGGTAAATGTTCGACAACGAGTTTTAGTGACGGAATCTCACACTCAATAGGTAATACTGCATCTAGTCCGTAGACTAATTGAAATGGTGTAAAACCAGTGGCAGTTTTAACGGAAGTCCTATATGCCCATAGGGATGAAAAAAGCATGGTATGCTAGTTGGACTTATGTGTTGCCACCATATGCTGAATCATGGTTTTCAAGACCTTGTTAATGGCTTCTACTTGTCCATTTGACAAAGGGTAGTAGGGAGTTGATTTCTCATGTCGACAACCTATTCTGGCTCTTAGTTCAACCACCATCATTTTTTTAAAATGTGATCCATGATCGGTGACGATGGCTTGAGGGAATCCAAATCATGGAATGATATGGTTGAACATAAAGAGTGTGATAATTTCGTCATCTTCATTGTAAGTAGGCATAGACTCAGCCCACTTGGTGAAGCAGTCTACTGCGACAATTACATAACCATGCCCCCTGACCGAGGTAGGATTACAGTGCATGAAGTCGATGCTCCATTTGGAAAAGGGACTGATGGCAATAACTGGATGTAGTGGGGCGGGATGTGAGCACTTTTTATAGTGAAAACATTGGAAAGGAGGACACTTCTTGACGGATTCAATACAATATTTAAAGATGGAAGTCCAATAGTATCCGACATGTAGGATTTTCTAGGCTGTAGCCATCCTAGAAAGATGACTTCCACATGCCCTCGAGTGAAAATCATTTAGAACGTGCTCAGCCTCCTCACGAGTTAAGCAGTGCCAGAGGATAGAATCAACACCACAACGATATAATGTATCACCAATGATGAGGTAATACTTTGCGTGGTGATGGACACGACGACATTCATCATGAGATAATTGAGGACCGAGGCATTGGGTTATGAGATACAATGTGATGTCTCCATGCCATGGGTCAGAAGTACTGATGAGAAACAAGGAATCGTCGAGGAGGGAGTCCATGGGCTCAGTTTCTTGACCAGTATGAGGAAGATCACAAATAATTTCCGCAAAAACCAAAGACTT